>OV884059.1:153353776-154603776 GCA_930367215.1 Pollenia angustigena
AGAGATGAGCGGATCTGACGTTGCTAACAATATATTAAACAGATCTTCGTTCGTAAAATCTCGTGACATTTTTCTGGTATTGTGCTCCCTATAAAATCTGTAATCTTTATTCCTTTTTTCCTGGGCTTCTTCTGACAGATCTCCTAGTGGTACTAAATGATGCCTAATGACATCCTCTGCATGATAAAGGATTTTATGAACCGTTGGAGACATATTTCTCCATGGATATTTGATAGTATATATTCTAGCTGTTTCTTTGGCATAATCCCCAAATTTTCTATAATCAATTTGTTCATTGCATGCAAGTACATCAATGATTGTTTTAAATCTTGATATAAGACTTATATCAACACCTGTTATTTCAGATGCTTTTTTGGGATCAGAAAAGAACCTTCTTGCTGTATTCCCATCATTCGTATTGCCTGATCCTTGTTTTGGTTGGTCTATAATCAAGCCACATTTGCGAAATTCATCCTGAATATGCTTCTTTTTTATACTTCTTAAATCCTTGTTGGTTTCATTGTTTCTTATTGATCCTGATGGTCCAAAATCCAAATCATAACTGATTTTTAGTATGTGCTCCATAATTCGTATTATTGTATGTAGCGGCGATAATCCAAATTCATATGCATTAGTATTATCTAATGATTTTTCCGGGACTTGGTTTAATTTGCTTGATGTGTTTTGGCATATAATGCAGCTGGATGAAGCCTTTGTATCAGTCAAAGCCTGGCCTACTTTTCCGTCTATAGTTAACTTCAATTATATGGCCATCTATTTCTAATTCTAATGGCCGTAGTGTTGCAATTTGGGCTCTTATATAACTGGTTTCATTTTTAATGGTAACAGCAGTTTCCTTTTTAAATTCAAATTTAATTGGTCTGCAGTATTTTGTAGAAGATGGTGTGAGATTTTTCCAAATATCCTTTGTTTGCATCGTACTGGTCGAAGGCTCCGAGTGTTCCAAATTCTTTACCAATCGCAATGGAACAAATGATACCATGAACATATCTGTATCTGAAGTATTTTCACATATAGATTGCTTGTATTGTTTCTGTCCAGAAGAACCATCACATCCCCATTTGCAAAAGAGAGTTAACTTGCAGTTCCCATATTTTTTCAAATCATCTCCTCTAAGTGATTGTAGTAAACGCTGAGCTGTATGATTAAGTAGACCTTGAAGTTTTACCTCTGCCGAAATTGGTGTGATTTTAATAGTGTCCCTTGGTGGCAAACATTCCTTCTTAGCAGCAGTTATGTGATGATAAGCAGGATACAGATTTGAACCTTTTTCAATTGCACGCACTCTGAGCTGAATATATTGCTCTTTTGTTAACTTCAAATCTAAAAATAATGCTAATGCCTCTTCATTTGAAAACTGTTTTTCATCGCTTGGCGTTGGAATACTCTTAAGAATCCGTTTTGTTCTCTTGGGACTAGCGATAAAAACTTTTTCAATAATATCGACTTTTGTGAGTTCTTTTTGTGATCGCAGTTGATATAGCAAAGCTTCTTGAATACTTGTGTCTCCGATTGCTTCGTTGATATCCTTAAGCTTCCGCCTTTTAGATCTATCGCTACAGTTCTCAAGTGATTTCTTTGGCCTCCCATGGTTATTTTCATTTGTACCTTCTGAAGATATCTGGACACTGAGTTCGCCATCTAACCAGTTTGCAAAACTGTTGTAAAATCTAGGTTTACTCCATCCAACTTGTTTGAACCGCTTTTTTAAGTTTTTGACGAAATCGATTATTTTATTTTGCAGTTCCGATCGTATTTCAGTGCTGCAGGAATATAAATTCAGTTTTCCTTCAATGTAACTTAAAATATCTTCCTCTTCGGATAATTCTTTATAGCTGAAGCTCTCAATTTTTATAGACATTTAAAAATTAGATTGTAATTGCTTAGATATATTTTAACAACTGAGATTTTATTCGAATACCACTGGCTTTTATACATAGCATGCGTTATACTGTGTTCCTAGGTAGCGTAATAAGGTAGAATTAAAAACTAAATTGGGCTAAAGTAGGATACGCTTAAAATCCCACAGGTATTGGTAATTATATAATATAAAATACCCAGCACAACTTGGCTTGGTACATTTATATTCCAGTCATATGAATAGGTAAAATAAAAAGAGCAAAATAAATGTTGCGAATAATTTTACACAAACTAAAAAAGTGTTCTATAGGCTGGTCCAAACAGGTACAAAAGTGCATTTGGGTTTAAAGTAGATACTTTCTACAGCTAGTAAAATCTCTCTAACCCCTTTTGACCCTCATAAATTCTATTCTTCTGAATTTCAATTTGACTGCAATATAGAACCTGAAAAAATATTTAATAACACAGCAGGTATAATCGGTACAGTAATGCAACATAACATTGTTTGAAGACTGCTTTACTACCAACATAAAAAATGTTGAACCCACTATTGATAAGAGTTTGACATAAAACATAATCCATCCGATTAAAAAACTAGAAAAATCGTTATAAAATCAAGCCAAAAAATCCGTTTTATCCGAATATCTCCAAAGGCAAAGGAGATAACCTAAAAATTTAAGTATATTTTTTGTAGCACACCTTAAGTTTAATTTTTTTTGAAATCCATAAAATATTTTTGGTGAATTTTTTAAAAGTTTGAATTTCCGAGGTTACCAATTTTAGAGGTCCGCAAGTTACACTCCCGAACTAAAAAAATTTCGGCCAATTATTGATAACGGTTTGCGAGAAATCATAATTTAGTTCTGATCAAATTTACAAAAATTAATTTTTTTCTAAAACAACAAAAAATATTTGTTTCCAGCAGCATGCCACAGCCACAATTACCAATATTTTAATCTAGTTTTTTGGATAACTTAGTTCTTATATGTTTGCTATCGAATGGCATTTACATTTTTGAAATCGGCGGTGACAAAAAATTGGACTTTTGGCCGATGAAATTCAATTTTCAGCCACAGTGCGCCGCCAGCCGCAGAACTAACTGGGCGAGCATGTACATTTGTTTTTACATTTTATTCAGACCCGGTTGGCTGAAATTTGCGCACAATTTTCCCAATTGTGGAAACATTTGGTCGATTATGCTGACCAAAAAAATCACGTTGTACACGAAATGCATTTTGATTGAACGACCATTTTCGTAAAAGGCTTTAACAATCTTAACGCGCTGCTGTTCGAGCCCGAGCCACGTCAAGAATGAAAGATTATCAATAACAATTTTAATTAATTTTCATGTTGTAAAATTCCTTTCTTCACAAAAATAATTTAATAAAAAATAAATTTCATGAACTTAAGCCTAATTAAAAATATTAAAAAGTAATATTTTATTTTCTTCCTTTTATAATTTTTGAGAAAATTACGAAGGAAGTATCTTCCGCAATACAAAATCGATTATTGCCGCAATAACATTTTTCATCCAGGCAATACGTTTGGCAATACATAAGGTGTATTTCTATGTTTGCTTGGTTAGCTCATAGAATAAATTCGAAAAATGAAAAAATGTTGAATAGGTATTTACATTTAAAATAAATACACAGTGACATTGTTGATTTCTGGAATAAAAGGTGAATGAAGGATGTTATTCTGAACGTTCTATAAAATTTCGTTTCCTAAGATAAAAAAAGACTTTTCGGAAGGGAATTGGTACTAGGTGGTAACAAAAAGTGGTCTCAATTTTTAAACTTTTCGTTTTGCACAAAAATTTTAAATGGTCGTAGTTCTTATTGTATTATATAGTACACAAACACTAATAAGAACGTTTATAAATGCTTCTTTCTATTCTTTTATCATACAAACCGATACAAGTACCGATACAAGTAAGTATCGATACTTTTTTTTCGATACTGAGTAGGTATCGATATTTTACGAGCGAAACCTCATCGAGTAAAAGTATCGATGCCTTAGAGGTATCGTTTCATCCCTAAGTCTTACGCATTTAGAATAAAATACCAACCTGTCGTGATAAGTTGTTATTGTTTTTTTTTTTTTTTTAATTTTCAAACAATAATTAGATAAGGGAAGCATTTTCTAAAATACTTAAGAATAACAAACGAGATAAATTTATATAGATTTTGTACTTTATTTGTATCGCATTTTTGAAAAACTGGACCAGTATTGTTTTGTTTACTATTTTTTTCTTAGTATGCGATTTTGTTCTGTTCAGAATATTAATTTTATTATTAAAAAATATAAAAATTAATTTTTTAAAATGGAATAAAGTTTTTTTTACTGGATAAATTGTATTTTAGCTGGTATTTTGGACAAGATCAAAAAAAAATCTGGACAATCCAGGCCGTATGGCAGCCCTAGCTGTTAAAATTTTTTTTTATCGTTGCTAACTTCCATCGGAAACAATGTTAACAAACGAACAAAACAAATGTTAATGAACAGAATTTTACGTCATACAAACAACAACAGTTAAAAGTATCAGACCCCCCTTTGGGAAAATGTTATTAACAGAAATTAAAGTGGAAATAAATACAGACAATATAGAAGAAGAAAAAAGTGAACGCAAAATGGGGAAACAAATTAAATAAATACATTTTTACTAAAAGGGAACACATGTTTAACAAAACGAACAGATGACAACAAAACTTGAGATAAAAGCTAGTAGAAACACAAGACAGAATAAAAACAAAAATATCAAAAATTGTGTATATTTAATTAGCACTGCAGAGCAGCGTTGCCGTTGAAAAATTTCAAAAAGGGGCACAAAAAGGGTATTTAAAAAACATGTCACAAAACGGGCAGCTGTAAAGAAAAAAGGGTAAAGTTTGTTTATAAACAGAGAGTTTTAACAGTTGCTTAAATAATTAAGAAAAAAACCTATTGAGCTGATTTTACTTTATATTAATTCAGCCATCTGGGAATATTTTTTGTTTTTTATAAATTATTTTTATTTTTGAAACATTTTTTCGAATGTGCATCAGACTATAGTCTAGTATAGTAATGTATACATTCTGCTATTGCCTAAAAATGGTTAAATTGTATACAATTTCCTTTATTATTAACCCAAGGATAGCAAAAGTGAAACATGTAACAGGAAGATACAAATTATTCAGGTAGTGCTTAGAATTATTCCTTAATAGAATATGTGCATATCTGAAGCTTCAATGTTAAAGACGGTGATACACAATTCTATTCAGTCGTACGATTTGACAAAAAAATCGTGTGTGCTCATAAATTATAATGGCATGGCTTAAAAATGAATTGAATGACAGATTTTCTGACAAGTCTATCCGAATTGCAAATGTTTATGAAAATGTTCATAAAATGATAGTGTTTTTGAGTTTAATTTTCTTGGTTGAGTCATAAGTTTGCATCTTTTTTGTGGGAAAGATTTCGCAGATATTTTTCTTATGTCGGATAGAATTTCGTAAGATTTTCGTGTGAATTAATCGTATGAGTGTACAGGATAGTGAATACCGCCCTTAACCAAAGTTTGGCAAAAAGCATGTGATGTATTGAGGGAATAGGACTATTACAAAAAACCCTTTAAAATTAGGTCAAATTGAAATAAAGAAGCACATTCGAAAAAATTTTTAAATAACAAATTTATTAATTAATATTTAGTTAATCTATTAATGAATTATTTATAAATATATGTACATTACTATGTGTTAATAAAAGTTGTTCTTTTAGTTAAATTTGTGCTAAGCAAATAAATTTAGAAGTAAAAAAAAAAAATTTTAACAAACCCTTTCAGGAAAAATTACTTTTTAGATGGGTATGTTAATTTAATATTTTTTTTAAAATTTAATGTTCACTCGGTGTCCTTTGTGACAGGGTTGTTTCAAACAAATTTAAAAACGAAAGCATGGACTTGCAAGTTTCTCCTTGAGTGTGCAAAACAAAATTTCGTGTGAGAAATAATATAGAAGACAACAACAAAATATGAAAATTGGTTTTTGTTTTCAATATAATTTCTCATACGAAATTTTCATGCACTCAAAAATCATAAATATGCACAAAAAACTTAAAAAATCGTTTTTTTTTCATTTTATTAAAATAAAAAATATAAAATACTGGTTGTTTGGTCTTGAGTATTAGGAGCACATCAACGGCGCAAACGTTTTTATATAAATAGATGTAGTCTATTGTTATTCAAACATCTTTAAACACTTATATAACTAATTTAAACTTTTGTTTGCTTAAATAAATGATTACTGTTTTATCAAAAGTAAAACTTTGTCTGTTCAGAGGCGAAAAAGTTCTGTGCACGGAAAATTATCTCTCAACGTCTTTCTGCAATATTTGAGTATTAATTGAACTAAATCCCTTCTAATTAGTTTTTGTTAAACCAATGAACCCGTAGTTAAAAATACAAATGCTAATTGACTTCTAATGCTTCATGCTTTCTAATGCAAACTTTTCTTAATTTCTCAAAGTCTTTTGAATAGAATTATATCTTGCTACTACTGGCTGTGGCGGAAATGGAATCAAGGGATACATTTCATTAATAATTGCATTATTATCGAATTGGCTTCTAATTCTCTGCAACGCGGCATAACTCATGTGCCAAACAAGTAACTGCAACAGTTTTGGATACAAATTTTTACGCCCATTGGCAGCCTTAACCATTTAAAATAGAAGGATCTTTTGTCGAAAGTTTGAAAATCTTGTGTTTAAAGCAATAATCCAAAAGAATTTACTTATTGATTTTAAAATTTTTTTTGTGTATTTAATTTTTTTTAAAACCGTTTTTTATAATAAGAAAATAAAAAAAAATCACTAAAAAATTTCAAAACAAGCTTCAATATGCATTTAAAACCTAAATATGCATTTTCATCAAAATAGGCAACATTATGCAAAACAAATCAATGCCATTTTAATGCAAATTTATTCATTTGAAAAGGTAATTTGGTCGGTACATATAGTTCTAAGTTTTCTGCAATTGTGAATCCAATAAATTTGTTTTTAAATGCCATAATCTTTAATACATTCCTACTTACTGAAATCGTAGGGGTGTATAAAGTTTGAAATTAGCTGCAATCGTAGGTTTATATAGTCTAAATTAAACTCCATTCTTAAATAAGCTGCAATCGTTGATATTTTTTAGTCTTAAGTTGGCTGCAATTGTAGGTTTTTATATAGGCATAAATTTGTTACAACCATAATATAGTCCGAAACCGTAGCTCTTCAAATGTCCATAAATTTTCCCTTTCGCAGACCGTTTTGTTTTCTTTTGTTAGCTGCTAAGGTCTTCATAAAGTCCTTAATTTCTTGTAATATTTATATTAATTTACATGGTCCAAATAAAGTCCCTTTAAAAATTTTGTTGTACCAAGTTAAATGTACATAAAATTACCAACATTTTTGTTAGTGATAAACCAAATGAAAACAATGAGTTACTAAATTAAGTAAAAAGAGAGCAAAGTGAGACTCTCTATTTATTAGACAGAGCAAACAAAAAAAAAAAAAACTGTGCAGAGAATAAGCGTATCTGTAAGATAGTGAGAGAAAGAGCAATAATAAAAGACAGGGCGTGCAGAAGAGTAATTTCAAATGCAATAAATGTTTAAGAAAACAACAACAACAGCAAGTACAACATTAAAATAAAAGAAGCAACTTAAACAGAGGACGATACAACAAATACAAAATAATGTTTTCAGCAGAAAGTGAACAAACCGCCTTTGGTACCAGTTTTGGCTCCCAATTCATGTAAATTGGAATCCAGTATTGTGCCGAAAATCTTATAGATACCTTGTGTTCCCGGTTGGAATTTTCGCTAAATAATACACAAAACAACACCAACAATAACAACAAATACACACACTAAATAAAAAAAAATACACATTCAGTTTTAAGTGTGTTCTGTGCTACACAAACGCGTTTGTGTAACAGCTCTGAAAAAATTGGAAAAAATTTAATAAAAATGGGAAGTTTTTGAAATAAATCATTAAAATAATGAATTTTAACAAGTGCATAAGTTTTCCTATAAAATAAATTTACATTTTCTAATGAAATACCTACATGGCGGAAATGTTGCTAATTTTAAAAGTGTCTCTAACAAAAACCTCAAAGTAAAAAACTAAACAGTAGAAAAAAAGTATGAGAAAATCTTTTAAATGATTTCGCAAGTTGTAGGTATGTGTTTGAAAAAAATATTTGCTAGAGTAGGTACCTATTTCTTTTTGTTTTAAACGCGCCCAGTTTTTAATGAGTTTCTTCAATGTCTATACAAAAATTGCGAAGAAAAAAAAAAAACTTAAATTTTTACTTTATTTTATTTCGATTTTTTTTTACTTGTAAATTTTTTTAATTACATTTTCATCTTTACTGAGTGTGTGTCTTACTTTTTGTGCTGTTTTTTTTTTCTTGAAATACAATTTTTTCATTGTCGATATTTTGTGTATGTGTATCTATGAATTTTTTTCTTCATATCTGTAGTACAATTTATTTGTTTTCGGAATCTGTAAAGTATCTATACAGATATTATTGCTTAAACTCACACTCACTCAAACTCAGCGTTGCCATATATGTATTGAAAAATTCAATCAAAAAAAATTTTTTCTTTTTAACATGAAACAAATAGTTCACAAGAAACTACTTCTGAAAAATAAAAAAACATAATTACTTTATGATCAGATCTTTTAAAATAACACATACACACATATGTATATTATTGAATTCATTTGCTATTTGTACATTGTTCAATTATTCCTTTGATTGCTTAAAGTTTGTGCAATCGCTGCAATTTTTTGTTCTTAAGATACAACATAAAGTTGGAATTTATATTTTTTTCTGATAATTTTATTGCTTAAATTAATTTTTGTAAAAATCGCTCAACATTTGCTGTATATATATGTAAACAAATGTAGGTCCCAATTTACACAATGGACATTTCTTGCCGGCCTGACGAAGTTTGTTAGTAATCCCCTGACTACACCAGCAATGTTTTATGTCTTAACACAAGCAATAACCCCGTCAGAATAACCGCTTCAAATTGCCAATGTTAAAGCTCATATTTAAAGGTGGCGAACACTTACATATCTAGAAACTTAATTAGAAAAATATGCTAAAGAGAGGTTGTGTGTTATTTTTAGAGCGAATAAAAAGATGACTGCTTAAAATTTAAATATTTGCATGCTTTAAAAGTAAGTAATTATTTAGTTTTATTTATTTGCAGTGTTATAAGATTACATAATTCAGTTTTGCCTCATTTTTTTTATGTGTTTTCGTTTTGTACAATTAAAAAAAACTCTTAAATAAATGTCACTTGAACTTGACAGCTTGTATTTAAAGATAATTGCTCAGCAATGTACTTAAAAATTTGTTGCTGAACTTGTATTCAATAACATATTTATGCAGGGCTCACCTACACAGCAAATAAGTGCCAAACTTATTGCTCGTGTGATCTGGTGTTAGGAAGGCGATACTGTTTGTGTGACAGTTTACTTTTTTCCTCTCTCGTCAACAAACTTTGTGTGTCCGGCAAGAAACATCCATAGTGTAAACTGGGACTAACTATCGACAAAATTTAATACTACACCTAGGGTTGACACCCGTACTTTATAATAAAGTATTGTAAATTATTTCAGGTAATTTTTCTCTATACTTTATGAAAGCAATAAAGTGAGCGAAAATACTTTATTTTACATGATTTGATTTATCTAGAATTTAAAATAGATTCGGTTTATTTTAGTCAGCACGAAATAAATTAAATTAAATAAAATGTTTTTTTTCTTAATGGCGATTTGTTGACGCTTTTTTATATGACTTGCAATTCTTTCTTGAGACCTCTACACTTAACAATGACGAGACAATAGAAACAAAGCGTTTTTATATCTGATAAAAAATTAGCTAATTACTAACTTTAATTTTAAATTTAGACTGCAAATATTTGATAATACTTGCGAAAAGCAACATTCAATTCAAATAATTGGACTTTATTTTGAAACGGAGTCCTTTTTTTAAGCTTTAATAACCAAAATTGCAAAGAAAATAGGTGGCAACCCTAACTACACTGCAATGAAATCAAGTATTTACGAGATTTTGAGCAAAATGTAGTTGTTTGGGACTAGATTTTCCGTATTTAACAACATCTACCTTATTAATGGATTTTTACGAATTCTACTTAAAATCTAGTAGTACTTGGTGGTACAACAATGGCTTTTTCCATATTTTATTAAGAAATATTTCCCCGTACAAGAAAAATAAATTTCATAAAAAAATGGCGACTTGTACAAACCCTTAAAAAAAATTAAAAATTTTTATGAAAATAGTAAAATAATAAATAAAATAAATGAAGTTTATGATATCTGCAAGGGTAATGCAAATTGTCTAAGGTCAAAAGAATGCAATGTAAACGTACTAGATTTTGAACAAGATTTCAAATCCAGATTTAAAGATTTCATTGTAATGTAAACGGCAAATAAACTTATTTTTTTAAATATGCAAATATTTCGGACTTATCACAGAGTCTTACGAATCCAAAATACACTCTCGCAAAAATGTTCTTAAACATTTAAATAAACAAGTAAGAAATTATAGTCGGTCAAGCCCGACCATATGATACCCTACACCACAGTATTTAAAAACATATCGTGCTTATGTGTCCATGTAAATATGGGTTTATCTATGTTTATAAACTTCATGAAAATCGGTTTGAAAGTTTGTGAGAGGCAGAAATTGCCCCCTGCCTCCCCTTGTGGTCCTATTTTTTAATAACTGTATAGCTAATGTGTCCCTATAGATATGGATCTATCTATGTTTTAAATTTCATTAAAATCGGTTTTAGAGGCGGAATTGCCCCTATCTCCCCTCGTGGTCCTATTTTTTTAAAATGCATCCCTTTTGTGTACATAAAGATATGGTTCTATCTATGTTTTAAATTTCATTAAAATGGGTTTGATAGTTTCTGAGAGGAAGAAACTTCTCCCTATCTTCCCTCGTGGTTCTACGATTCGGCCCATTTTCAATAGGCTTGGTCCTTGTGCCAATAAGAACCTATGACCTAAATTTTATCAAATTATCTCCAAAATTGCGACTTGTACTTTGCGCACAAGTTTACATGGACAGCCAGCCTGCCAGAAATTGATTCTGAGTAGATCGGTATACTTTAAGGTGGCTCTAGGACCACTATTTTAAGGCGTTACACACATCAGCACAAACGCATAATACCCTCTCCACTATTGTGGTGTGGGTATAAAAAGCTTAATCTACTTACTCATTCATTTCTGGAATTTCACTTAAATCTACTAAATTTGGCACAATAGCACATAATTGATAAATACTCATTTGGTCAATTTTTATTACACTAAAAATGTGTAAGAAAGTCTCTATCAAACTCTTCATTTTTAACACACCATTATAAGGTTCAAAATAAAACTTTCAATAATGAACTCTAAAGTCCATTTTAACAACTTCAGATAACTTATATGAATTAAGTGCTAAAGACACCTGAAAAAATATATTTTGGATCTTTAAAGTTGAACGTAGTTAACCGAATTAAAGGCTATTGCAATAATAAAGGACAGAAAATCGTTTAATTACACATCACTTAATATTTTCATCTAATATACCTACTTCTTATTTGGAATTATATATACATATGTACGTATACATATATAAAAAAACATGAAAAATCTTTGTATAAATTTATAGCCTATTTCCGATGTGCGAAAGAATTCTCTCTTTCGAAAAATTTTGAACAAAATTTTTAGAATTTGTTTTTGTTTTAAATATATTTGTACGAAAGAAAGAATGAATTCTTTCGCCCATCGGCAGTTAAAACTATTTTACATCTCAAAAAAATTTAAAAGAAAAAGGCACAAATGGCAACGCTGCTCAGAATCTAGTTTTGCTCATTCTCTCTTTCTCTCTCTCTCTCTCTCTCTGTTTGTTTTATTGTTTTATCTCTTTATTTCTGCAAGATATGTTAAAATTTCTCTCTCCCTCTGATTGCAAACAGTGGAGCAAGACTGTAGAGAGAAATAGCGGAACGACATTGAAATCATAATTTTTGTTTTCTTAATTTCGCATACAGTTTTTATTTTTGGTTTAATACTTACAAATTAAAAAATTAAATCTAAAATAGGTACAACAACTATAAAAAAGGTTTAATAATTATTATAATAAAAAAGTGCTAATGACAGTGTTTAAACAGATAAAAATTATTTAATAGCTCGTTTTAATAAATTAATAAAATCAAATAAAAAGAAATTAGCATAAAATGTTAATAAAGTAATAAAAAAATAAATAGTTTTAAAAATGTTAAAAAAAAATACCTAAATAACTAAAGTTCATTTGTTATAAAAAAATGCTTAAAAATTATAAAGCTTTAAATCAAGGCTTCTTAAGAGTTTAATACCTACAAAGAAAAAATATTTTAAACAAATTTTTATAGTTGACATTTTAGTGTTTTGCCGATTTTCTCTATCCATCGTTGCCTGGGGTTGGTATGAGGCATGTAAAAAAAATTTCTTGTTAAGAAACTGGACTAAAAGATTAATAATTTCTAATATTTTGCAATTTTGCTATTTATTAAAGGCAAAAGTGACTTAACTCAAAAAACTAACTGCCTGTTTTTCAAAATAAAATAAAAATTTCCACTTGGGAATTTATATTGAAATACCTAGGTACCAATAAAAAAACTCAAATTTGTTTTTGTTTCATGGATCATGGGCCATGTTTTCAATATAAATTTCAGAACGAAAATTTTTATTTTAGTTTGATAAACAGGCAGTTAATTTTTCAGAATACGAAAAAAACAGGGTTTGACCCAAAAAAAAAAATAGTTAAAAATAAATCTTTAAAGCATTTAGTAAAAAATTCATACAGTTTATGATCTAAAAAAATTTTCGTGTAAATATTTATGCACTAAATAATGAACAATTTTTAGTTGTGTCATTTTTGATGATATATTATTTACACAAGCTACCGAATTATTTAAGGTTATGTACATATGTCAGTTTAGCTGAACTATTTTCAAGTTTTGACACTTTGGCCAAAGTCTAAACTAACACAAGTCTAATTTATATAAACTCCAAAAAAAGATTTATTTTATCGAAAGTGTCACAATTCGAATTAGGACAATTTAGCACTAACAAGTAGGGATTTATATTTTATGATACAACTAAAAAGAAGCAACTGTTATGAATTGCAACTTTATACCAATTAAATTATAAAGAAAGACATAACAGTTTTTTAGCAACAGTTAACAACAACAAACACACTTATATTTTTTTATGGATACAGAAGTCTGCAACAGTTGTAGTTTGTGCTAGTGCACTTGTTTATAAGTGCGAGGGTTGCGAGTTCGATTCCCGCCAGAGACTCTGTCTAGTTTAACTACAGCGGGCTGAAGGTCTACGTTAATATTGCTCGATTAATTATGTAAGAATATAATTTGTGTTTGTAACTTTTTATAAAGTTTACACTTTAAGAACTTATTTATTATATTTTCAACTAATAAAGGTATAAATATATGCCCCTCAATTCCTAAACCTCGAGGTCCACATCATGCATTCTACGCTTTTTCACATCCTACACAGCGCAGCAAGTTACATGCACAAAAGCATAGGATGACTTAAAGCGAAAAGTTGGTTTACTTTCTACTACTGTAAGCGTTACATGCAGCGTTTGAACAAATCCACTGATTTTGAGAAATAAATTTTTTTTTTTATCTTGTAGGGATGCCGCATAAAGAGCGTTGCATGTTAGTTGAAACGTAGAGCACATTCAAGATATGAAAAGCATGCGAAAACACGTGGTGTGGACCCCCAGCTTAAGATTTCAAAGTGTCTAGAATGGGGTTTGTAGCATTAAATACTTCAGCATCTTTTCTATTGTATTACACCGATCTCTTTGCGTTGCCTTAAGCTTGCATGAAGCTTTAAATTAGCAACTGCTGCTCGTATTCAAGTGTTGACTTTATTTATTGCATTGCATGTTAAATAGTTTTGGCATTAAAAGATTAATTATTTACACGATGAACGTAAACACATCTATTGTAAAAATTTATACATAACAGTTCTCAATGTGATTTTTAGAATATTTACTGTAATAACAAGAACTAGAGCCTTAATTCTCGGTAGAGGTTTTCAAAAGGGCTTGCGTATGGGTAAACTGTCAACGATTTTTCAGTGGGAAATTGACGCTATCCTCCTATGTATGTGCTAGGAGGAGGACAAAAGGCACCTGATTATTTAGAATGTTAGCTGGCACTATCTCCTTTAGAGGTAAATTCCAGGCTAGCTATGGACTGTATTACAGCTGTTAATAATCTTGGGAAACACAATGAGTTTAATTTGTGTTGAGTACCCGGCTACGGAGTCAATGTGGGCAATAAAAGGTCAGACTGCCTGAAAAACATGGGCCCGTCGCCTTTTTATTGGCACTGAGCCATTCTTCGGCATCCCTGTTGGTCACATCAGGGATAAGATACGATCATGGCCCGAACGTAAATTCATTTCTACATGGACGTCCATTTCCGGACTAAGACAATCTTAAAGATTTGTGACCCTGCCCGTGGTAAGTCAAAAAGGCTACTTCTGCCTGAAAAGGGAGGTCTAAGGATACTTACAGGGATATTTACAGGGCACTGCGGGCTAAGATACCACCAGCTTACACTGGGCAATGTTAAACATCTGCTGTGCTACAGTCCCTTCTTGAGGTCTGCCGTTCAAAAACTTTTAGGGGGCTACTGATGAACTCAACTGAGATTTAGAATCTTTCACCAGGCAGGATAATAACCCCCATACGTAGCCTGAACCTGAGATGGTGAGATATACAGGCTGCACAAAAGACCTTCTGGGTCGCAGTGCTTATTGCCTCCTACATTTATATCTAAGAACAAGAAAAAAACGTTAAAATGCAAAAATGTCAAAACTAAAATTTATAAATATTTAGATAAAGCTTAATAAACAATAAATTATTTAAACTTCGGTGAAATACAGAATAAATAAAAGTTAAAATTTGGTAACATATTTTAATAAAAACAAAAAATAATCTGTGCACAATGTGAAAAATCAAATTCTTATATTTAACAAATGTTTAAAAATTCCTAAATCAAAACAAAAAAAAAAAAAAAAAAAAATAATAATTTTAAAAATATGCAATAAAAAGTTCTTTTAAAAGTTAAAAAAAACCAAAATACAGTAGTTGTCAATATTTTTACAATAAAAATCTTATAAAAATGTAAAAAATAAAACACAAAAAAATTAAAACAAATTTGCTTAAATAATATTAAAAAAGAAAAAAAATTTTAAAAAAAGTATCTCACAAATGCTTATAAAAAATGTGTAAAGGAAGTTAAAAGAAACTTATTTTTAAACTCCAATTCATAACAATTAAAAAAAAAAAAAATACCAAACAAACAATAACCTGCAGACGGAAAAACTTAAACATTTCAATCTATTCATTATAATTTTTCTCCTTTTCTAAATGAAAAAAGCAACATCATTTAAAGCTGTTCACATGTAAAGGTATGTAACGAACTTAAGAGATACATTTTTTGTTAAGTTCTTTTCCACAAGTTGTTCTGACTAAATGCTTGAATGGGCTGGCCTCTTGGTTTCTTTTTTTTTTGTTGATGCTTAAAACTTTTAATGTATGCTTTTAAAAAAGTATTAACAACTTTATAAAATGTGTACCAAACAAAACTGTTGCAAATATGAGTTGTAAAATAATGGCCATCACAAAAAAAAGAACGCTAGGAATAGAAAAATAAGTATTATTACATTTTGAATTGGTAACCTAAAGGGGTTTTGTCATCTCTAAGAATAAAATAAAATTTTATTACTACACGCAGAGAAAAAACATGGTTGAAGGTTTGTTGTTGTTAACCAAACTTTTTTCACGATTGATAATATTTTGTTTCTATTTAACAATAAAGTGTTAACCTTCCTTGAACTTAAAATATGGTTGAATTTGACAATATTATTATTACTTTAACCATGTTATTGTCGCCGCAGCCATCTTCATCCATTCAAAAGACATAACCATATTATGGTTGTCTCCAAACATGTTATGGTTAATTATAACAATAATATGTTAAAAATTATCTATAATATTTTAAAACATTGTATGTTTAATGTTAAACATAAAATAATATAATTAAAAAGCAACAACATTATGGTCGATTGCATTTTACAATAGTTGAATGCTTTTCAATTACATGCTTGCTTGGTTTGCTTAAAATTCTCATTCATTTTATTTTAATTATTGATTAAAATACAGAAATTTATGTAGAATAAACTAGTAGAATAGAAAAAATGGTAATGAAGGTCGTCACAGGCTGGAATATGAATCAAAGGAGACTTTTGATAAAAGTGGGACCTATCAGAAATAAAAAATTAAATTAAATTATTTTTTGACAGTTAAGAAATAAATTAAAAATGGAAGAAATAAATAACAATAACACTTTCCATATTATTGTTAATTCTGACCATAACTTTTGTCCACATTCTGGAAAATTTTGACCATATTATGGTTAACTTTGAACATAATATGGTTAGTTTTGACCATTATTATGGTTAATATTGACCAAAATATGGTTAAGTTTGACCATACATATTATGGTTGATTTCGGCAAAATTTTTGTTGATTTTAACCATACTATGGTCATATTTAAACATAATATGGTAACCTGCAAACGTAAACATTGTTAAAATCCAACCATTTTATTCTGGTCCTGATAATATTCCAAGTAACATTTTAATTAACTGTGCTGATAGTATTGCTATCCCTCTAACAATTTTATTTAATGTATCGATCAAGCACGGTCACTTTCCGGATCTATGGAAGAACTCGTTTATTATACCTTTGTTTAAATCTGGAAATAAATCTGAGGTTGAAAATTACCGTGGTATTGCAAAATTGAGTATTATACCTAAACTATTGGAAAAAATTGTCACCAAAATTCTTTGTTACCAAGTATCTAATTTGATTTCACCTTACCGCATGGGTTTCAGAAAAGATGTTCTACTACAACTAATCTCCTTCATCTTACAACTGTCATACATCGAGGATTTATTCATCAACTGCAAACTGATGTGATATACACTGATTTTACCAAGGCCTTTGATAAAGTTAACCATAGACTTTTGAAAGTTAAACTTAATTTACTCGGTTTTACTGATATAAGTATAAAATGGATATATTCATACCTAAGCAACATAACACAAACGATTTGCTTTAATAACACAATTTCTAGAAGCATAGAAGTTCTGTCTGGTGTACCTCAGGGAAGCCACCTTGGGCCACTTCTTTTTACATTGTTTATTAATGACCTACCTGAGGTGATTCATTCATCCAATATTCTGATGTATGCGGACGACGTGAAAGTTTTTCTCAGCTATCGTCAAATATCTGAGCAACAACTTCTTCAAAACGACTTAAATTCTTTTTACACGTGGTGCAATGTGAATCTTATGCAACTTAATCTAAAGAAATGTAAATACATGCGTTTTGTTAGAAAGAGTCCAATACCTGCATGCTACTTTTTTGAAAGGTATCAGTTGGAGTCGGTGGATAATTTCTTAGATCTTGGAATTCTGCTTGACTCGAAACTAAATTTCATCGCACACATAACAATGATAGCTAATAAAGGCAGAGGTATGATCGGTTTTGTAAAATGATGGGCTAAAGAGTTCAAGGATCCATATGTTACGAAAAGTTTGTATACTTCCCTTGTAAGACCTGTATTGGAGTATGGATCTGTAATATGGGACCCTATATATAGTAAATATTCCGACCAAATTGAATCAGTCCAAAAACAGTTTCTGACTTTTTGTCTGCGTGGGTTAAACTTTAACCAATGGAATATGCCGTCTTATTCTGCAAGACTAGCCCTTATCAAGCTGCCAACTCTAAAGAGCCGTAGAACTGTGATGAACATCTCGTTTATTTTTAACATAATTGTTGGCGACGTATGCTCTGGATGCCTAATCAATAACATAACATTTAATGTCCCTCAACGCCCATCACGTCATTTGGTTCCGTTATCAGTTCAATTTTTAAGAGCTAATTATGCTAATAGTGACCCGTTAAGAAGGATGTGTATTGAGTTCAACAAGTTTTATACATTTATTGACTATTCTTCTAGTCCCACTGATATTAAAACTAAATTATTAATCTTTTTAAACACATAATTTTTGTAAGTTTTTTTTTTCACATATATATATGTTTTGTAAAATTTATTTTTATTTAATTAAGAAGTCTGTAAGGATTATATTCCATAGACAAATAAATAAATAAATAGTATGTTGCTCTTAGAATATGGTTACCTCAAACCATATTTTTTTTCTAGGTGTATTTTAATTCAATTTCTTTGGACGGCCTACCTTAACTAATGGTTTTTTCTAGTGATGTAACGATAAGCCTTTTTGACAATACGATATCGATATGAATATTAAATTCAAGTTAAAATTAGCAAAACTCAAGTAATTTTTTATTATGCTAAATAACAGCGTTAGACTTTGGTGATACTTAAAATAGATATTCATTAGTAGGGCGAAAAGTTTCATGCATTTTATTATTGAAAAATATGCGCAGAAAACGTGCTAAAAAAATTCAACATTTTTTGAATGTTTAAAAATTTTTATGAAAATATTTTTCAACTGAGGTGTAGTGTTTCACAATAAAACCCCTTAATTTTTAAACAGGAAACTTAATTTTTATTGCCTGTTCTAACAATTTTAAAACCAATCTACAGCGAATTCTTGTTTTTTTTAACAAGATACCTTGAACAACAACAATATTGAAACGATAAAGTTACTGTTTAAATTTACCCTATGATTTTTAAATATCATGCCATGCATTTTCTGTTTCTGGAACCAATTCACTTGACACTTTATAAATAAAGACACCAATTTGAAGATTTCTCTCAAACACAAAGCAATCTAGCAAAATCATTATAACTAACACAGCAGATAGACATCGAACGGTGACTTTGCACATTGTAAATGCTACTTCAAGCGTTAAGAAAATCAGTAGTTTTAAATTTTAGTAAAGTCATAAATAAATTGTTCCCAATTTTTTAAAATAGTTTATTTAATTTTTGTTTCAGTGCTACAATAATTTGATTTTGATAACAACAAAAATCATCTGAATGAAAACAAAAAATTATGCAAAAAATATATTTGTCCAATTCACAAGCTCGTAGTAGTAACGTCGTTTTCGTTGTATAATAGTCTAATTATATAATACTTGTTCTAAAGTATCCTTAAGAAAAGTCGAATTTATTTTTGACTATGATTATGGGCCATTGTATTAATATACCAGGCCTGGAAATGTTTGATTTGTTTTGTGAAATTGTAAAAATCTTTTTAGAATGTGAAAACTTTCAAATTATTTTTTACACTATTTTATTTAAAATTGCTTATCAATTAATATTTATTACCATTTAATATGAAATAAAACTCCCATATAATCAAAGAAGATAAAAAATAAATAAATACCAAGAGTGAAGTAAAAAATGATAACTAAAATTAAACAAGTAAGAAAGTATAGTCGGTCAAGCCCGACCGTATGATACCCTACACCACAGTATTAAAAACACATCATGCTTATATGTCCATATAAATATGGATTTATAAACTTCATTAAAATCGGTTTGAAAGTTTGTGAGAGGCAGAAATTGCCCCCTACCTCCCCTTGTGGTCCTATTTTTGAAAAACTGTATAGCTTATGTTTCCATATAGATATGTTTCTATCCATGATTTAAATTTCATTAAAATCGGTTTGAGAGGCAGAAATTGCCCCTATCTCCCCTCGTGGTCCTATTTTTAAAAAATTCATCCCTTTTGTGTCCATAAAGATATGGTTTTATCTATGTTTTAAATTTCATTAAAATCGGTTTCTGAGAGGAAGAAATTTCCCCCTCTCTTCCCTCGTCGTCCCACGATTTGGCCCATTTCAGAAAGTGATTCTAAGTCGTTCGTTATATTTTAAGGTGGGTCTAGGACCAATATTTTAAGGCGTTACACACATCAGCACAAATGCATAATACCCTCTCCACTATTGTGGTGTGGATATAAAAATGAGCTTTTTTAGTTTAATTTAATTATTTGGCAAAAATAAATATGTTATTTTTCATATATTTTTATTATATAGAAAAAATAACTTTGTAAATCTTCTTAAATATTTTTGCTCAAAGTGAATTGACATTTAGCAATACAACGAAGTAACGATACAACAAATTTGCCTATAAGCCATACGACAGAGCTTGTGAATTGGACAATTCTTTTTTTCAAGCAAAAACTAGCATAATATGCAAACTTATATGCATTCTTAAACATTATATGACAAAATATGCACTAACAAATAGATGCAAATTTTAGGCAAAAATTGTGATTCGGATAAATAAAAAAGCACTGAAAATTAAATTATTTGTTTAAAAAACTCTAAAAAAAATTAAGAAGTATCGTCGTATTGACGGCAAACTTAAAATATCGCCGATATATCGGTATAAGTATTCGTTACGTCCCTAGTTTTTCTCTTCGGATGCAAAAATTTGCCATGAATATGCTCGTATCGTATTTTGCTTGTTTACGTTATTCTAAGGCGAATTCATATACAATTGACTGCATCAGAGAGAACGAGACAGAGTTATGCTAGCTGTCCCTTTTTTATATGTAGGCACAGGGTGCGCTTTAAGTAACTGATCATCCGTTAATAATTTCATAAGCTTTTTACAAAATATTAAGCAGGTTGCAAAGTCTGGCGGCAAAATTTCATGCACCATTTTTATCTTTTTTCATTATTTTTACAGTGAAGTTCTGAATATTTGAAGCTGATTGGCACGTTTAACAGTCGATGTTCCAGGGTTCTCGTATACGATCTCCTGAGCTCTTTTAAAATTATCTTAACTATCCAAACCGAGCTAAGTCACTTACAGATATTTCGTGATGGTGCTTTTCTGGGGTTAAAAAAAATTCGAAAATTTCTTTGAGATTAAATTTTTAAATTTAGACTAGCAAACTCTAATCGTATACATACGGTGATACTGAATCTCACAAACGTTTTTTCTAATACTATTAATTAAAAAAAAAAAAAGAAAAAAATTATATTATAAATATGTAGATGTTCGGTAGGTATATCGTATACCCTGTATATCGTCACCTGAACAAAAAAATTTTAATTCGACTTTTTCCTTAAATCTGATGTATTGCATCAACACAAACGACTACTAAAAACTTTGAAATGTTTCGACCAACATTAGCGAGCTTATTGGCAAAAAACAAAAGGCCCTATCTACAAAAACTTATATGGTAAACGCTTAAAGACCTAACTAACAGTATGCATAATTCGCAAAATAAGAAAAATAAATTATAAACAGTTTAAAGCGATTTATTAATTTATCATTTTAAATCGTTTTTGCTTGTCCTGTAAAATTTTCAAAATGTTAATGGGGCCTTTTGAGTTTTAGGTGAAGATATGTATTCCTAATGTCAAACTCCATACAAGAAATATTGACAGCCAGCATAACTTTCTCTGCGCACATCTGACTGATTTTGCCTTGCTTTATTTTTGTCTTGTTGTTTTACTTTTTTTTTAAATTCTTCCATTTTGAAAATTGTTTGCAATAGGTGTCGTTTAATATTGCAAATTAGTGTTTGTAACGTTTATTGGCCACAGAAAATATAAAGTTGAAAATCGCTTTAACCGTGGTGAATATCGCTTAAGGCAGTTCTACACTATAATACAAGTCTTAAGTATTTTAAGGAAAATACAACCCTGACAACTACATCTAGAGTTGAGAATCAACCAATTGTAGTCGGAACTGAAGGAAAAGATAAACTCACTGTTTATTGTTGCTGTTTTTGTTTAAGCTTTCATATTGCTACAAGTAAAACTGGGGCTAATAATTCATATTCGCTTTACAGTTTTATTTGTATATCTTTAGTTTTTCTAAAATCTTTGAATGAAGTTTCCTGACGATCTGGCCAAAGCAACCAGTGAAATACGCATAGGAATAGCCTTATCCCATCAACAATAATTTTCAGTTTATCAATAGTATGAAATGGGAATTTAGCACATTTAATTTTTTGAATCCCAAGAAAATCTTTGATAAGTTGCAACCACTTTTTTTTATTTTTAAACAATAATTAGGACAGGGAAACATTTTCATTAAAATTAAGACTTGTATTATAGTGTAAAGCGGCCTTTATTAACCCTGCAAATAATAGGACTAGTCCAAACACGCGTGTAAAGAGTAGTCCACAAGGGACCAGGACTAGTCCAAAAGTAACCCAAACGTATGGAAAAAACCTGGTCTATTTAACATTACGATGTCCTAGGAGAGGACCATATAACCCACCTTTGGACCACTAAGGAGTAGTTTTAAAACTACTCCATGGTATACTCAAGAGGATTAGTTTTGAAGTCGTTTAAAAACGAAAGCGTGCCGTTAAAAACCGAAGACATGTCGTCTCACTACAAACACTTTTTAACAATGACATGGTCCATGCTTGCATTACATCGGACCAGTCCATGGAGTAGTCCATTTTATTAAAATGGATCAGGTGGTCCAATTTTATTTGCAGGGAATATAAAAATTTGCATTAAATATCTAACACGCTTTATATACATAAAAGTGTTAAGTGTAAAAGCACACAATATTATTTTGTTCCATTGAAATATAGAAAGATGTACGTACCACTTTGTAACGCAAGTGCAACATAATAAAAATATTACACATTTTTAGGCATCAAATGAAAATAACTTCTTGTAATTCATAGAGGGTCTTTTAACTTTCACCATTTTTTTTTAAGTTCATTATTTCTAGCTCTTACGGCTTCTTATTAATTAAATTTGTAGGTACTTTTAAACAATTTTGTAGTTTTTTTACAAAGCTCGTTTGATGTTCGAGTAAAAAAAAAGTATGAATGAAAGTAAATGTATGAGTATTTAATATTTGTAGATACATACATACTTATGTGAATTGTGAACAAGATAATGAGAGGTTTTTGGTTAATTTATTTCTCTTTTAACTTTTAACTCATTGTTCCTCCTCTTAGTTAATTTTAGGGTTGGCTTTGTTGTATACAGTTTTATTTTTAAGTCAGTTGTAGTTCAATAACCGGATTTTCCACCTACATTTTTAAGTGAAATTTTATTTTTAAATTAATTATACACATAAAGATGTGAGTCTATTTAAGTTTGTAAGCAAATATTTTTTCTTATCAGCCTTCCAGCGGGAAAAAGAAAAAGTAAAAATCATAATTTTGCAGGCACAAGGCATTCTAGTTTTACTTTTAGGATGTCTCAAGAAGATATTCCAAAAACCATGTAGAATCGCTTTTGATTGTAACAAATCTCGCCCAAAATCTTGTGTAGAAGATACATTAAGATATGTTGTTAAACAGATCTTTGAGAAATGAATGGAGCAACAGGAAACAGAAATTTATCTTGAAGAGGCATTCGATGCGTTGTAGAAAGTAAAGGCCTTGTTTTTGCTGGAGGGCTTCTGATATTTGCACTGTCTTTTTACCCTTGAAGACCATTTTGTGTCACGGTTGATTTGCAATTTTTTGTGTAGAACAGCTCGATCTGCATTTCTTTTTATACCCACACCAGAATATTGGAGAGGGTATTATGCATTTGTTCTGATGTGTGTAACACCCTAAAATATTGGTCCTAGATCGATTAGAATCACTTTCTGAGTCGAACTAACGATGTCCGTCCGGCTGGTAAAAATATTTTCCTAATTGATAAAATCGAATTAACGGTTGCAAAATGTAACCATTTTTCTTAAATTACTTTTAACGATGTTTACTTGGCTAAATACCCTCTCTACTTCAACATTTCACCATGGAAGTGTGAAAAACGTTTGATCCATTTTATAAATTTAATATTGGAATACTTTTCCTTTATTTTGAAAGATGTTTCATCATCATCGTTTATAGCGATTTTCAACATTTGTAAAAGTTGTGATTTAAATGAAATGATTTAAAAATGGCTAAAAGATGGCAAAAGACTTCACTCAATTCTTAATGGCTAAACAAGGTGAAAAATGGCTAAATCTAGCCACTCAATGGTTAAGTTGGCAACACTGATACCAACATACAGGTGGCAACATTAGACAATCATTGGCTGGATTGTGCACCTCAATATTGCTAAGGAACTGGAGGTATATATCCCCCGTTGCTAAAGCATTTGCCCCAATTCCGGCATTTTAAACAAAATCATTCGACTTGAGTTAAGCACCTTTAATGTGATTACCAGGGAAACCATAAATATACAATAGCATGTTTTTCCTTGTGCGACCAATGAAGGCAAAAACAATATATTTCTCCGTTTTAAGGCTTTTCATAAATTTTGGCATCGATTTGTTATTGCATATTTTTGCATATTTAACCGTTTGCATCATTTTTTTTGCATAATTTAATTAAAAGAGATTTTTGCAGCATTTTTTAAGTTTATAGCGCATATTTTGCCTTTTTGAGTCATATTTTGGTTCATGTTAATTTTTTAAAAGTCTACAAGAGATTTCGCAGCAAATAAAATTTTTTTTTTTCAATTTCGCCATCTACGTATAATTTTTACTCGAAAATTGTAAGTCAAAGGCAGGATGTATTTTAAGATAAATATTATTTTAAACAATAATTAGTATTGTGGTTATTTTGTTGAACTATTTATGGTTTTGCGATGGCTGCGAGTGTAAGACGGCAAATCCATCTGAGGAGAA
This sequence comes from Pollenia angustigena, assembly GCA_930367215.1. Lineage (NCBI taxonomy): Eukaryota > Metazoa > Arthropoda > Insecta > Diptera > Polleniidae > Pollenia > Pollenia angustigena. Next base: position 153,378,405 of record OV884059.1, read on the forward strand.
ACATGCAATCGAAACATGTCATGGTAACCTGCCGGCCGGGGTTCGAGCCCCAGCCACGTCAAGAATGAAAGATTATCAATAACAATTTTAATTAATTTTCATGTTGTAAAATTCCTTTCTTCATAAAAATAATTTAATGAAAAATTAAATTTCATGAACTTAAGTCTAATTAAAAATATTAAAAATATTATTTTAAACTTTAGAATTGTATATGGGCATTTCCCCAGAAAGGTCTACCAGGATGAAAAAATAAAATGTTGATTATCATCGTCTTTTATTGTTTATTATTATAAAAAAGTCTTTGTTCTTATAAAAGAATGGTTTCATAGCATATCTCAGCTGTTTTACTTGAGGAAATTCGGCTGGAAACTGGAAAATTTTATATTTTTCTGTAGTTTCTACTTCTAAAGACATTTTTATATGCTTATTTTACATGCAAAAAAAAAATGTTATGTTTACACTTTTTCAATCAATTGTAAAAGGAGTATTAAGTTTTTTTGCTAAGGAAATTTGAAGACATTTATGGGGAAATGCGTGGTGATAATAACAAAAAAACATATGGAAAAATCGTACGTTCGCGACCGGTAAATAAGCCAATTAAACAAAAACCAAGAGAGATATTTTATTTTGTAAATACTGGATGGAGACCTACATTAATACACTTTTAAAATAAATTAATCACTTTTGAATATTCCGTTCCATTGCGCAGATTTTTACATTTCACTATTGTCAGCCAAAGTTGACTTCTATTTTGCGTACGTTCGTGACCACACGTTTATAACTCTTATAATGAAAACTTAAACTCGATGAAATCTATCTTTTGCACTAAACATAGAGCTACCCAAATGCTGTCGAATCGAGAAAAAAAAAATGCGAGGAAAAGTTTTGTTTTCTATATTATTTGCACTTCAAAAGCGTACGAACGTACGTTCGTGACGCCAGAAAATGCCCATATATGTACATATAAGCAAAAATCAATTATATATGTTTTTGGCGATGTTTTTCATACATATAAATCTGGCCCAATACCTTAGTATACCGATCGATTTAGTACCACTTTTTTAAGTGACCTAATGATAACCGTCCGGCCGTCTGGCTGGTTGCGTCTTATATATATTTTAACCTTCTAACATAACTTTGTTTTTTTCCTCGTTTCCAAATAGGGTTAAATCTCGGAAATTCGTCCGTAAATACTATAGTGCTTAGGCTTTACCGGTTATAGTTTTGAGATTGTTTTTTTTAAATTAAACTGCTATCAAATTGTTGAATACATTTTGTTTTCAAATTAGTAGTTTTTTAATTTTTTGGGGCATATTTTTAACAATTTTTAGGGCATATTTTCAAGTTTTTACTGCATATTTAATGCGCTTAAAACGCGTTTTTAAGAGCATATTTCTGGTTTCCCTGGTGATTACCAAAGAGTCCCGATCAATAAAAAATATGCCAAATTTTTACTCTTGGTGTGATGCTTTTGTGTTGAAATTATTATTAAGGACATTTATATCCCATAAATTTACTCTTTCTTGCCCTCAAAGGGTTAAAGTGAGGTTATACTTTTTTTGTTTAATTTATTTTATTTTCTGATTTGACAAACAATGATCTAAGAGTCTAATGTAATTGTTAAACGTAAACTAATCTAGGTATAATCAAAAGTATTCGAATATTTTGGTATTGTTTGTTAAGTAAATTTGTTTATTTACGAGTTTGAGAAATGACTAGCATTATTGCAGAAAACCTCGAAGTGTTTTTTTTTTGCTTAAAATTGCTTAAATAAGTTTTGACAATCTTGAGCGCAAAAAAAAAAAAAACAAACATTAATTATTTCAATAAGTTAAAAATCACTGACAATTTAGTTCCAAGGTCTATCTATATTCCTATGAACATAGGATCTTAATACTTTTCCCCCATATTTATAGTTATTTTTTTTTGTTGGATTTGCCTTAATGTAATTTTTTAGAAACCTCACTATTACACCATTTTCAATTGTATGTACTACAATTCCGACTTTATTTTCGAAATTTCAAATCGTATTAAGAGCTGAGAGAACGAAAACTTCGTTCGCTTAACTTAACATTTAAAACAGTGATAGCCACTCCATAGGCTCGCGAGTCAGTCAATAATAGTATTTTTCACACAGACACGGTCGGCAGTTCACAAGTATACAACAACTTTGTTCGTTTCAAAACATCAGATTATAATCAGTCTCTGCGACCGCACACAAGTACATAATAGCTTTGTGTGCGTGCGTTCGGGGCTTGGTTATCACTGATTTAAAACAAAAACAAATTATAGAATATTATTTTTGTTTTACATGTAAGTCAAGCGAACAAAGTCTTCGTTCGAAATCGACGAACAGGCCATAAAAATTATGTAGAGTACTTAAATTAAAATACAGAATTATCTATTTATATTTAAGATAATGCAACTAATATTTTGCATCTGCTATTCCCACTTAAAACATCTTAAAGATCTTAAGTTTTTAATTAAAATTTTAAAGGTTTTTGTTTTAATTTTGCTATAGGATGTATATTTCAAAAAACCTTTGGAAATAGTGTAAAATGTAATGAATATGTTTGTACGTTAATGACATTTTTTTTTTTTTTAAATCAACAATTAAATTACTTCAATGCATTTGCAATTTTTTTGTTTGTTTTTTTTTTGTGTAAGCATGTACATTATTTTTATTTTCAAATTAGGCAAATAAATTAGTATTGGACGGTGTTACCAGACTTGTGAGAATTTTTTACTCGCTGAAAATTTAAAACATGCACATCAATTTCCGGCAGTATTTATGAAAAAAAAACACACTAGTAAGTAGTTATGAATGATTGAAATGCAAATGCCGATTTTGAACACCTGAAGGCAAACTATTAACGAATATAAGCGAAACGTAAAACATGAAATAATCAAGGACGGCCAGATTTCCTTTTAATGATAAAGACAATGATGCGCAAGCTGCTTCTCCGCCCAAAGCAGTTTAACGCATGGAAATTTAACCTTAATATAACTTTGTGAATATATTGATGAAACAGAATATTGATCCTTATTTCTATAAAAATTAGGCCAACGATAACGTTTTAATTAACGGCGATCGGTATTTATTAAATACTTTGGGGATACAGGATAGCACTACGTACTATTTAGCGGGAGAAATAATAACTTTTGAAAATTGTTCGGCAATTAGGCCACGGATACACTACTCGATTTTTCTAAATGTTATTATGGAGTAAAGTATGACTTACTTACGTTATGTGTGCGGAATTTGATCTAATGGTGTTTTCTTTTCGGACAATACCCAGCGGGAAAACTCAGAAGACCTTTTTACTTCAGGCCTTTTTAAAGGCCTGCTTAAAAATTTTTTTGATTTAATTCATATTCTTACGTAACAGCTAAAGAATGCCTCATAGAAGGCCTCGGCTCTTTGGTATGAGAAGCGAGAAAAGAAGGAGTAACATTTTTTGTTTTGTTTTTTTTTGCACAAGCAAAAGCAAAAGAATTCAGATCCCTTTACAAAAACAAAGTTAAATATGCTGTAAATCATTTTAGTTGAAGTGGAACAGAGAAAGAGTAAAATTTTTTGTTTTGCTTTTTTTCAGATCCCGTTATAAAAACAAAGTAACAAAGTAGGTGCATATTAAAATACAAAATAAAAACAATAATGTAAATCATTTTAGTTGAGTTTTGTCCATTAAGGAAGATAGGTACTTGTGCTTAAAAGTTTTTTTTTTATTATAGGTATGCTTTTATTTACAATGTTTAGCAAATTTGATTATTTCAATAAAAAAATAGGTATCACATGTGTTATTAAACCACAATAAGTTTAATAAAATATATAAACATACGTTACATGAAGCCTATTCAGTCTTCTAATTTCATTTGTAAGGAAATATTCCTTAATGTTTTAGACTGATAGCCCTTCAATATGACCTTTAATGCATTTGTAGAAGGATGGTCTGAAAGGCCTTTTAAAAGCCATTAATTGAAAGGCCTTTTAACATACCTTTCTTAAAAGCCCTTCAAGATAACCTTTTTGCTAAGGCCTTTTGAAAATCATTCTCTGGAAAGCCTTCTAAGAGCCATTTATTTGAAGGCCTTTAAGAAGCTCTGGGGAAGAATGGAAAGCGGAAGACCTTCTCCGCAATGACAACGCGTGTAAAAAAGATATGAGTATGGAATGGAGCGAGAAGGCCTTGTTTATCCAAAAGAAGGGGTACAGAGGCCTTCTGGAAGGCCTCCGTACTCCTTCTTTTTCCCGCTGGGTAATGTTCCATATATGCTACCATTCGTGCGAGTTTTTGTTACATTCTAAAAATATATGCAAAAATGTGAGAAGTTGTCGTTTTCCTTTCTAAACATGTTGCAACAATAAATTGCAAATTTGTTCCATTTTTTACCCGCAGTTTTAAATGAGTGTGAGATAATACCCTTTTTTGCATCTGCATAAAGTACTTTTTTATGCAAGCAAGTATTTTTTTTCTTGTGTTTGCGGACAATTTGCGTTATATTGTGATTTTTAGTTATATTGGGATGGATATAAAAACTTTTTGTTTTTCGTTTGTTTTCCTTTAATCAAATAATTATATTTTTTTTGTCGCCAAATTTTTAACAACAGCTGACTTTAATTATTGAAAATCAGTGCTGTTAACGCTTATTGGAATTGTAAGAAAATCTAATGTTGAAAATTACTACAAGCGTGGTGAATATTGTTTTAGTACAAACTTTGCATTCAATATTTAACACGCCAAATACACATTAGTGTTGAGTGTAAAACGTAGCTATTATTTTGTTCCATTGTAATTTAGAAAAATGTATCACTTTCTAAGGCTTCGTGAAACCTAATAAATATATTACACAACTATTATGCATCATTATTTTTTAGAAAAGAAAACACCATTAATAAGAAAATTTTTGTCGGTGAAATAAATTTTCATAAAATAAATTAACTGCCATTTTCAACGTTTCGGGATAAGGCTTGGGGTTACATAAACGGTATTTTTGTTAATTACACTGTGCAACAAAGTTCGGGTAATCGCCGCCAGCCTCAAAACTTGCAACGCGAAATGAAAGTAGACTACTAGTAGAGCAAATCTGACAAAGGGGTTTGAAAAATTAGCTCGGGCTCCTGGAATATTGGCCCTAAACTTTTTGAATTTTTTGAAACGGCGTTTGGTATAAGTCAAAAACCAAAAAATTATACTAAATGTACTTCTGAGCTAAAAAATAATCTCCGATGTCTTCAGTAGAATCGTATTGCGATTCTTTTCTTAGAATTTATTAACCCTCTAACTCTCATTTTAAGGGGTTATTTTTGTCCTTTTTCCCAACTCTTACACAAAATTATACTAAAACGGCACTTTTAAAAGGGAAAATGTTCTTTGAATATTCACTAGGGGTCATCAAAAACCAAAAGTTCGTGAAATGTATCTAAAACGAATTCTCCAAATTTCGGGCATTGACATTTTTGAATTTCTTGAAAAGGCGTTTGGTACAAACCAAAAAAATATACTTAATGTACTTCTGACATAAAAGACTATTTTAGATGTCTTCAGTATAATTGTATGGCGATTCTTTTCAAAGAATATATTAACCCTCTAACACACATTTTAAGGGGTAATTTTTGTCCTTTTTTAACAATGCTAAAACGGCACGTTAGAGGGTAAAAATGCTCTACGAATATTTTCTGCATCAAATTTCACTAGGGGTCTTCTAAGACCAAAAAATCGTGCAATGTATGTATGCATTTTTTTAATATTTCGAAAATCTGTTTTACATACATTGCAATTTTTTGGCCTTACACATTTATTTGGTCTTACACATACACTGTAATGTTTTCACAAAATTCGAATTTGGACTAGTCCCGAAAAGCACTTTCACTTTAATAAATCCCATACAAATATTTTTTGTAAAACATAATAATACATGTTGATGTGGTTACACGAAAATTATTAAATGTGTAGTTTATAGAAGACGAGCGCCTTACTCGTCCGTTCAACTTACATTTAAAACAAAAACAAAATTTCGAAATTTGTATTATTATGTTTTACAAAAAATATTTGTATGGGATTAATTAAAGTGAAAGTGCTTTTCGGGACTGGTCCAAATTCGAATTTTGTGAAAACATTACAGTGTTGTAAAATTTGTTGGAAAAGCACTCAGTTTTTAAGTGCTTTTTATACAAATTTAACTACACAATCAAAACCACTCAACTCTTAAGTACTTTTCATACTAATTTTACTAAACAATCAATCGCCTGCCATACGAAAACCGCACATAAGTTTTAATTTTTGGAATAGAGTATAATCTCTCTGTTAATGGACATCCCCTTTCGACGGAGACTGTACTCTGCAGTTTTCGAAAGTAAATAATTGAGTACTTTTGAGTACATATCAACTCTGTACGGACCCATTGGTGTTCGGTCATGAGAGATTCCCTTCTATATCGAAAGATCGAAATCATACGGATATATTTTTATTATTTTTATTTATGTAACTTATTTGTGTTTAAAAAGATACTTGTTGTCCTTTTGCATAATTCCATTTGTATAAACTTAGAATCAAAAAAGGGTCTGATTAAGAAACAAATATTCTGCAGAAAACGACAGTTTTGACGAAAAATCTCGCAACGGCTGAGTTTTGGAGTCGAAATTTACCATACATACTTTTTAAGGTCTTATCAAAGGGTCTCCGAAGATGGGTGCTGAGTCTTTAAGAGGTCCTTGATGAAGCTCTAGACGATCTGGGAAAGGGAATACAAAAATTGAATTCTTAATGCATTTTTGTTTAATTTTACCAAAAATCAAAAAACATAAAACTTTTATCAAGGTTTTCTTGGGAGTCAAAAAATTTTATATGGTTTAAGTCATAAAAGGTTACATTTAAATAAATATTTATTTGCTTAAAGGGCATTCTGCCGAGTATTTGTCTATACACTTTATAATCAAATGACATATTTGCCAAAAAAAAAAAAAAAAAAAAATAGATGTCCTTAAGGGTCCGCAAAGCAAAAATCTTATTAACACTGTCTTTACACATGCAAGTAACTACTTACTAATGTCATACAAGTTGCATGAATGTTTACACAGTCAAGTGGAAGTTCCTTATAAACCAGAGTTACCAAGTGCGAAACAGAGTTTTATTTCTAAATAAACAGTTGGCATTAAAAATTATTATAACTTTTTCTAATTCTATTGATGTTTTTAAATTTAAATCAATTGCCTTCTTTTTTATATTCGCAAAAAAGATAACAAACATTTTTAAATATACTTAAAACAGTAAAAACTATATAATTGTTTCCGCAAGCAAGTAAATTTGGTTACACCGTTTATTTTTTTGACATTTACCTTGCAGCCACACATTCAAGTTTTTCTTGATAGTCTTTAACATATACTGCTTTTCAAAATTTACTTAAATTGGCTGTACTCAATTTGTAAGCAATTTACTTTCAAGATGTCATAAAAAAACAATTTATAAAGAAAAACATGTTATCAGCCGTTAATTGAAAGTAGAATTGCCAAACAAATGGAAAGGTCAAATTGAAAGCCATCTCGTGGTCTGTTTAACAAGATTTAGTGTGTTAGTAAAAAAGTAAGAGTGTATTGCAAATTGTAAGGCAAAACTTGATCGTCCAAGTTAATTACTGAAAGGTTCAAAAAATCACTGTCTTCAGAAATGTCTTGCAAGTTGGCTGCAAGCACTGTTGCCAACTTTTTTTGAACACATCCCGCCAAATCGGACTTCAAAACCGCTAGAAACCGCTAAATATTTAATTTAGCGGGAATATTCTTAAAAATACCGCCAAAACCTAAACATTTTTAAGTTTTATATAAATCTAGATATGTGTTGCTTTTTTAAAGGTATGTATATGACTCTCAAATTACGTTTCCAACTTCCCCATCTATTTTTTCCCAAAAAAAAGGTTAAAGTGAAATATTCGGCTGTGCCTAATCTTTAATACCCTACACATACCGTTAGAAAATTTCCGGAGTGGTCTTTATATGGGACATATGGTAAATTTTAGGCCGATCTTCAAACATTTTGAACAGGTTATTTATAGTCTTATAAAACTATGACTGACCAAATGTTATAAAAATAGAACACAGATTGAGAGAGTTTAGGTTTTACGCGTACTTCAGCTTTTTCCGAGAGTGGGCTTTATATGAGGCTAATGGTAAGCTATGGACCGATCGGCACGAAAGTTGACAGTGTCATTTATTGTCATACAAATTTGTGACAGACCAAAAATTATTATAATAGCAATATTTGTTACCGTTTTAGGTGTACAAAATGTTTTAAGATAGTGGGCTTTATATGATGCCTATCGTTAATTATAGACCGATCTTCACGAAAATTAACATTATGATTTTTAGTCATATTTGTGCAAAATCTTATACCAATATACGCATTCCGCCACTAGTTACGCTAGTTTTTATACATTTAGATTTATAAATCTTTTCCTACTGAACCGATTTTGCTGGATTTCAATCCCAAACTGCTTAGGAAAACTAGAAACAAATTGATGCCAATATTGATTCTTTTTTTAAACTAAAGGACATGGCTAAATGGACTTAGAATTACTCAAGGACCCAGAATATATGTACTTTATGGGGTCTAAGATGAATATTAAACAGTTTCACCCGGAATGACAAACTTTGTATACCCTTATCAAACCTAGTTGTGGTGGTGGATAAACCAATTCCTTTATAAAAACGCAAAAAAGTTTATAACATATACGCTATATTATTTGCCGTTTTAAGCAACTAGATAAAATTTAGTGAATTATATTGCTTGACATATATCGAGACAATTAAGATTAATACCTTACCTTTTGTTTTAAAATTTTAAGCAAGCTTAAAGTTGCGAATTGTCACATACAGCCCTAACATAGCGTCTTCACCTGACAATTTTTGGTCATACCAAACGTCAAACTTCATATTAAAAAAACGCTGACAAAAAATTTCGAGTTTTTTTATATAGACTTTGACGTTTGGTGTGACAAAACTTTGTCAGCTGAAGACGCTATGTAACAAAATACTAACTGAAAATCGAAAAAAATGTCACACACAATAATCAGTTCACTAAACTTACAAAAGTACGTAAAACCCTGAACATTAACAAGTAGTTTTTAGCCAGAAAAACAAAAAAACTTAATAACAAAAATTAAAAAATCTGTAAATTTAAAATTTAAAAAAGGTTTTGGTAGCGAAATTGAGCCGCTGAGAGATGTTTAAAAATCGCTAAATTTCCCGCTTACCGCTAAAACGTATTTTTTCCCGCGATTGACAGTTTAAAAACGCTAGATTTAGCGGGAAAATCTCTAAATTGGCAACAGTGGCTGCAAGTACGAAAAATTGCACTTGCTTGAGTAACTGCCAGGTAAAGTGAGTTTCTGCTTATGAACTAGCAATTTCGGAAGGCAATACTGTGCGAATAGCTGCCAAAATTCTAAAACTTAAAAGTTAGAATTTGACCACTTGCCCTTAATTATATTCAATCACATATGGCATAAAGTAAAATCGTTTTGTCTCTTAATAAAACTTAAGATTTATCCCCATTCCCCACAATGTGGCTGTTTTTGTGACTTTAAAATTCCCTAAAAATCCGCATAATCTGGCTACACGAATTGAGTGAATGATCAAAAGAGTGCAATGATCTTAAAATACGAAGAAGAAGAAAACTTAACGAAAACAAAAACAATAAAAATAACATTTAACTTTAAAAAGGGGAGGAGGAAAATACGGAAAAATCAGACACATGGATACATTAAAACATTTAAATGTGTAGAAAATATTTAAATGTAGGAAACTGAAGTTCGACCAAAAATCGAATAAGTACCTAAAAACAGCTGATTTAAATGCAAAGAATCAATAAGCCATAAATATAAATTGTTTTTTAATTTAATTTATTAAATTAACTAAAAGAAATGATTAATTTTTGTCTGAAAAATTTTGTTGATAGTACTTGTTTTTCCCCCACTTCTTTATTTGTTTGATTTTCCAATAAGATTTTTTTGCCAACTTTGCAGATTCAGCCAGCTTCTTCGCACTCTTCTGCACAACACAAAAACTCAAAAATATGCTCTCCATTTGTTTGCACACTCTTTTACAGATTTCAGTTTTGTTCTTTTTGTTGTTCGTTGCATTTTCGGCGCGTGTCTCGTGAGAGAGTGTCAAATTTGTTGTTTGTCATCCAGCTGTCAAAAAAGTATTTCTTTTTTTTTAATTTTCGTTTGTTTTCATTTTCTGTTTTGTATATTTTATTTATTTCTTTGTTTATTTCTTTTGACATTATTTATACATATTTTATTATTTATTGGCAAATAAATAAATATTTGTTTCTGTGTGAATGTGTACTAAACTTAAAAACAACAAAAGAAAACTTTTTAGAAAAAGAGTACCTACCTATCTGATTAATAACAACAAAAATGTTTAAAATACAAAAAGTAGGTACATAGGTATGTAGGTATTAAACTAATAAAAGTCTTGTTTATTTATTATTTTCCTTTTTTACATACATACCTATTTATCGCTGTTTAATGTTATTACATACATTCAATATTTGTTTAGTTGCATGTTTGTTGTTGTTCTTTGCTTTACATATTTACAAAACATTTTATTTATTTAATGTAAACATGCGCTTAACTTTGTTGTACTTGTAGTACGCATTTATAAGATACTTGTTCTACTAGATTATTATACATACTACAAACCAACAAATACAAATTACAAAAACAATAATAGGTACAAAGAGTAAAAAACAAAAAAAAACAAAACAATTATGTTTGTAGGTATCTAATAAATACAAATGGAAAACTAAAACTGTAGCATGTGACATGCAACAAATTGCTAAATAGCGCCACTTGCTTTAAGGAATTTTTAATATTTTTTATTGTTGTGTTAAAAAATATTCGATTGATAAAATTCTTAAATAGTTTTTAATTCTAGTTTAAAAATGCGAACGTACCTGGTTGGCATGCAGTTTTGCGTCTTTAGGTAGATTCGTAGGTATCTTAAATACAGTGTAAATTCGATAATCCGGACTCCACTAATCCGGAATATTCGGTAATTCGGACTGAATTTTGCAGCTCATTGCGTATTCTATAATCCGGATTGATTGCAACTCTATAGTCCGGATTGAATAAAACCCGCTTTTATTTATTTTCTTATTCAAATCACAGCATGCTTTAAAAATTACAGTCATTGCGTAGGTATTCTATAATCCGGATTGATTGCAACTCTATAGTCCGGATTGAATAACAGCCTTTTTTATTTATATGTTTATTTAAGAATAGTGTGATATGATGTGGTAACTATAAAACGATTTTTCTTCCAAATACGACAAGCCTTGTTCAACCCATGGATCAAAATCCAATTAGACTTACCAAAATGTATTATAAAAAATCGTTCTTGTGTTTTAAAATTCTTTACAATTCAAAAATGCTGTAGGTATTATGCTGAGAAATTCTTGGGGAAAAATCAGTGTTAGAGATAGAGGAATAAACTGTTTCCGGATAAATGGGACTCTGAAGATGATTTGCCTTTGTCCGTTTTGCAGGAAAGGCTAGATGACAATGAAAATAATATTAGTCTGGGTTCATACTATGAAAGTTTTCATTCAGAAAGTCTGAGTTCATTGGTGAGAGGGGAAGATAACATGCTTTTCTTCTCTACTCTCTCACGCATAAACTCAGACTTTCTGAAAGAAAACTTTCATAGTGTGATCCCAGACTTACATTTTTATCAGACATGCTTCAAAATTATTTTCAAATAAACTTTAATCCCGAAGAAATAGAAGAATGGATTAACGATAATCACTCAACGATATCAGATATTCAGATATCCTCAGAAGATGAAGAGGATGCAAATTTACCCCTTTTACAAGTCGTAAAAGCCAAGGATGCTGTACAAAGTTTGGATGTCTCAATAAAGTGGGCCGAAGAAAATGATGTAGGAGTTGAAAAATTCTTAATTCTTTATGAATTACGTGATCAAGCCTTAGAAAGAAGTTTAACAAGTTCGCGACAAACAACCGTATTAGATTACTTTGTCAAACGAAATTAATATTATTTATTGTTAAGTATGTTTAGTAAGATATGTATATAAATGGGTATTTTTTTTTGTTTTAACTGAACTGCACAAATTAATATTTATGTTTTTATGCTATGAATTATTATAATTTTTAATAAATACATACATTCGCTAATCCGGAATATTCGCTTATCCGGATTGGGGTCTGCAATCAATTATCCGGATTATCGAATTTTTACTGTATTGCAAAAAACAATACGTAGGTATCTCTTAATTTGTTGTTGTAAATTAATATTTTAAAATTTTTAAGTTACCTACATCCCTGCAAATAATAGAACCAGTTCAAATACGCGTGTAAAGAGTAGCCCACAAGGGACCAGGACTACTTCAAAATTAACCCAAACGTAAGGAAAAACATGGTCTATTTAACATTACGATGTCCTAGGGCAGCACCATATAACCCAGCTTTGGACTTCAAAGGAGAAGTCTAAAAACTACTCCATGATATAATCAAGAGGGCTAGTTTTGAAGTCTCTTAAAAACGAAATCACGTCGTTAAAAAACGAAGACATGTCGTCTCACTACAAACACTTTTTAACAATGACATGGTCCATTCTTGCATTACATCGGACCAGTCCATGGAGTAGTCTATTTTCTCAAAATGGATCAGGTGGTCCAATATTATTTTCAGGGTACAAACAATTTTTAACAATGACATGGTCCATGCTTGCATTAAATCGGAACAGTCCATGGAGTAGTCCATTTTATCAAAATTGATCAGGAGGTCCAATATTATTTGCAGGGATACTACATACATACACATATACAATAGAGAGGCCCAAACAGATTGGGTTTTTGAGTTTTATTTGAAAAGTCTTATTTAATTAAGATAAAAGTATGGTAGCACTACTAAATACAAAAAAAAAAAATATAAAAAAGTGTATTTATTTACAAGGTGGTCTAAAAAAACAGCTGACTGTTAATGCTTTACCTCTTGTTGTTGTATTGTTGTGATATTGAGGCCCCCTTGCTAAAATATTACAATGGAAACTTAAGTTGAAATTAAGTGTACCACATCGGTGACTTAAGTTTCACTTAAGTTTTTAGTGAAGAAGAGAATTTTGTACTTAAAACGATTTTAAAAATAAATGTGTTTTAATATCAATCCTGAAAATTGGCCATAAGGCTCGTTGTCACAACTTACCGATAGCTAAAGGTAGGATTTTATCGGCCGTATAAAAAGTGTTCCATTATTACAACTTTACTTAAACCTACCAGGAAGGATAAACCTTAGGTTAAATTAAAGTTTAAATAATGGAACACTTTTTATAAAGTCAATAAAAGTCCACCACTCGGTATGTTCCCTACAGATAACAAGACTAGTCCATACATGCATGTAAAGAGAAGTCCATAAAGGAGTAGGAGTACTCCAAAACTACTCCAAATATATGGGTAAAAGATGGTCTATTAACCATTACGATGTCGTAGGAGGGGACCATATAACCTACCAAAGTAGTCCCTAAACTTCTCCATGGAGTCCTAAAGTGGATTAGTTTTAACAGTAGTCCATGTTACTACAGTATGGAGTACACTTAAGGGGTAGTTTAAGCATTTTTCTTTTTAATTTTTTACTAATCGCCTTTTATGGTGTGTACTGTAGTCTATTATTGCTACATATTGTTAAATATATTTACTTGGTATTTTTAATTTTGTACCTTTTTTTCACAAACTTTCATTTTTAAATAAACAATTAATAATGGACACATCAGGGCTACCAATGTGTAATACTGTAAGCTATAGAAAAGTATACATCATGTAGTTGTTGGCAGCACTGCATGTTAATTTCTTATAACATGTTCCATACTACAGTACATTGGACCATGTTGTAAGTAGTCCATTTAAGCCGCAATGGACCACGTAGTCCAACATTATCTGAAGGGTTGTGAAAACGGGCCTTAGTGTTCTCATTGGAGGATAATACGGTACTAATGTCTACAAAGTTTAAAAAATTTAAACTTTTTTTTAACAATAAATCGAATTTTTGGTACTTTTCAGACGGGTTAGTTGGCAAAAGTTTATTTTAGAAAAAGTATCGAATGAGAACAATGAGCCAATTGTCAAGAACATGAAGTGTGAGCCTACTAACTGAAATGTAAGAGGAAATTTGTAATTTTTAACTGACCAAGCGGTTTTGGCATATTTTGCCAATAAAATGCCATCATTGCAGCTCTTTAAAAAGTTAAGATAAAAAAATGGAACACCAATATACAACACTTTATGAGGTGAAAATATCACGAAAAACTTGAAAGTTGTTAACGATATAGCTGAGCGTCAAGAATCAAGAAAATGTATTATATTTGTTTAAATTAAAACCAAATGAAAAAACTAGAAAAAGTTATTGAATGTTACATTGTCTTTTCCATATTTAATATTGAAAAGTTAATTGTTCCCAAGTTCATATACTATTAATGTGTATATACGAAATATTTGAGGAAAATTAAGTCCTCCTATCTTATATGGTGTGGCCAGGCGCGAATTCAGGGGTGGGGGAAATATGGAAATTAATGAGTATCCAAATCTTAATACTAATAGTTATTTCTTAGATATTTTCAATGAAATATCTAGTTTACTGTATTCTAATACTTATTATTCTACATTCAATCCCAGCAGGTGCCATCTATGTATAACTAGAGAGTAAACGTTTGACTTGAAAAGCATTAGTATATGCAATATTTATGTGTTATATGAATCAAAATTCTATTCGATAATTTTTGACGAACGCACGGATTTGTCAGGGAAAAGCCAGATTTCCTTATCTTTAAAATATTTCAACATACAACAAAAAGTTGTTAGGGAAGAATTTTTTGGCTTTGTTGGAAACGCATTTGAAGAGCCTTCACAGGATATTGATAATGACGCTGATGTGTCAATTGATGCGAAGGCACTTTCATCAATAGTTTTTAAAACTTTGACAAATTTTGGTCTTGACCTAAAAAATTGTGTAGGAGTTGGAACTGATGGGTGTCCTTTGATGTCAGCAGAAAATAGAGCTGTTAAAAAATTCTGGAAACCGCGACAAATGCGAAACAAACGCCTTGCTATTCCCATAAATCAAACAAATCAATTTCTAAAAGCAATAAAGTGCCATTAATACAAAAAGTAGTATCATTTGTTAAAGAAACGACAAATTTTTTTTTATATAATCATCCCAGACAAAACACAGTTTTAGCAAAGTATTTAGAAGCCAAACTCTCTACATTATGCGATACAAGATGGGTGGACCGTCACGACTCAGCTTTACACTTTGCAACAAGTGTACATCATACAGTAGAAGCTTTGGAAAAAATATCTGAGTGGAAAGGTAGATTTACTTCATCAAAAGCCTTATATTAAGGAACTCACTTAGAACTTTTGAATTTATTTGCGGAATAAACATATTAATAGCCATTTTTTCAATGTATCGATAAACTGGCTGTTACTTAATGTCAACAAAAATTTATTGGAGCGATAAACTATCCGTTAACGATTTTGGGTTTCTCAATATACCGACAAAAAACATTGTTTTCAGCTGGCAACACCTCTCAAAATACATGTTGAAGCTGGGAGTCAGCTGATTGAGATAATCGTGTAATGAGAAAACGGCCATAAGTATGATACTTATTGTAACACAGCCGTTTAGTAGCATTTTACAAAAGCACGATATAGATCATCAAAAAGGATCAAGCCTTATCAAAACTTTTATCATGTGCCTTGAAGAAAAAAGAAATAAAGCCGAAGAACAATTTAAAGTGATTTTTGAAAAAGTTAAAGTTATTTGCGTTCAAATCGAGGTTCCAATCTAAAAGACAAGATTTGAACGAAATAATCAAATCAAAAATGTTGAAGATTTCTACCGAGCTGTAGGTTTCATTCCTCTTATTGAATTTGTTTTAGAAGATCTCAAAACACCTTTCCAATAGATATCCTTAATGTATTGAACATACCAAAACTTCTACGCAAAGTGTAATCAAGTCATATACAGATACAAAACTTTTAAAACCACAACTCGAGATAAACACCTACTAACATCTAAACTTGAGCCTGAACTTTAGCATTGGCAACAAACCTGGAAAATATCTGAAAATCTATCAGATAACGTTGTAGATGCTTTAATAAACGGTGTTGATGATATCTACCCAAATCTAAGAAAACTAATTTTTTTTTGTATCATAAAAAATTCCCCCCCGCCCCCTAAGGCTCAAGCTGGATCCGCGCCTGGGTGTGGCTGTTACTGTACCAACACCATGATTTCTGCATGAGAAAGGTAATTTTAGTTGACTCTAATTAGTTTATTTCTACAAAGTTTGTTTTAGGTGAAAGTTAAAATAAGTTCATAAATTATACCAAGACTTACAAAATAAAGATTTATAGGTACTTAAAATTATTGATTTAGACCATATTTACATTATGCAATTAACGCCGCAACTTTCGCATGCAACTTTTTGTTTGTTAGCAAGAGGTGTAGGGAAGAACACGGGGTTGAAAAAGTTAAAAAAATGCTTGAAAAAAATGTAAATGTAGATGTAAATGCGGTCTTATTGGTAAAACTAGAGGCATTCGTAATCTTTTGGTGATATCTCAGCAAATTGTTGACCGATCTTACTGTATTTTATTTCATCATAGCTGGAGCTTTCAGAGACCCTATTTCAACATACACACGGACGGATAGAAGGAAATCGTCCAGATATAAAAAATAGTTTTCCACATTTTAATGCATAATGTGGGAAACCCTAATAAACATGTGTTCAATAATGTCCTTAATGGTCGATCTTAGTTAACAATTTTGTTACTTTTAACTCTAAATGTTTCAATATTTTGGAAACTTTTACTTGTGTATATAAAAAAATATAATATGTATACATTTTTATAATCGAACCTCGATTATCCATGTCACACGGGACCGGGCTTTGCACGAAGAAACGGGTAAAAAGTAGATATAGATAATATAAAAATACAATTAAGACATATTTTTATTACAATTTTAGTCTACACGATGCATGATTTTTTATTTTTGATGAAAAAATTTTTTTATCAACTTTTAAACGAATCTAGTTGACGGAAAAAATAAAATTATAACCGCCATATGCGTATTTTCTTTTTATTTCGAGAAAAACATACTGATGTATAACTACATCATCATGCATAATCATTCCTTGAATTTTTATAATGAACTACAATGAGAGTTTTCATATTTCAAACAGTTTTTTTAATTATTAATAACTTATATGCATGGATATTTAAAAAACGGTTATTTTTTGCAATTAATCATAAAGGCACCTTGAATTTCTGGCGTTTCCACGGTCTGTTCCCGTACATTCCGGTATTTTTAATCGCAATCAATTTGCAAATATATGCCCGTTATCAACGCCGTCTTTTCACACATCTATGGTGCCCCGGTACGCTAGCTGGAAGTGAGCTAGTCTATCAGCGCCGGGGTTGGGGTTTCGAATCCCGCCAGAGACTCTGGTTTATTTCCTGCAGACAAGCCAAGAGCTTCGCGGGGATTATCTAAGGGAAATAAAAAAAAAAAATGGTAAGATGATCCTTTCGATTTTTTTGTCTGTAAGCTTATTTCAAAGAAGGGAGCTATTGGTGGGTCGATCCATTTTGTTTCCACTTGATCCTATTTTGCAAGGGGAATCAGCCAAGGCATTATGCAACTAGCCAAGATTACCGCGAGATCCAAAATGTGGTAAAAAAGCAAAAGTACCATTTTCGGCTTTTGGCCCTTGTATAATTATGACCTAAGCAGCTATTCATCCGGTCAAGTCCACCCATATGCATGTTATAGTCTTCTGCAACTTTTGGATTAGGTATATTACCATTTTGTTTTTGATCGTTTATTACACCGAATTTAACTGCTTACAGGTTAAGAGCCAATATACATATCGTCAGCTCATTATTGTTTGGCGCATATAATGATAATTGTAATATTATATGTTTGTAATTTTACTATGATATGCGCCAAACCAATAATGAGCTGGCGATATGTAGATGGTAACCACCTTGTTGCCTCTCTAAAATCAACGTTACCCTAGAAATCTAAGTTTTCATAACATCCCTCTTATCCGGAAGCCGACAATTGGGCAATCTGTTTGTTGAATGGTTCCAACGCAACGGAAACCTTGTTTTGCGAAATAATATGCCAGCGCCCATAAAAGTTATCGAGAAACACATTTTATTATTTTTCATTCGCAGTAACCGTAAAACGACATTTTCGGTATGCATATCCGGCGAGAAATGAACTTTTTTTGTAAAACACAGCTGATCGTCTATATAAAGGCGTTGATCAATAGGTTTAGATTTAAATACTTCATTTAGATTGCCTATGAGGTCGTATCTTGTGTAAGCGATCGTTATTTTGCATACTGATGTATTTATACATCACATTCAAAACAAAGTTTTTCATGCACAAAATCATCAGAAAGTTAACAATTACAAATAAAATTAATTTTACTACCTTTTTCGTTCCAAAAACAATTTTTCTGATTTATTTGATGTTATTTTTATATAAAAAATCACACTTTTTAACGCACACCAAAATGAAACTATACACAAATTGAGTTGTCCTATTAATATCGCTACACCTAATAATAAAAACTTTTTGAGCTTCTTGTTGCACTGGATAATGGTAAATAAGTTCTTGGGAATTAAAAATGTAAAAAAAACTTTGCCACATCAAAAGATATGAAAGTTTTAACAAATGATGTACATCTAAGATGAGTATATTACAGTACTTTTCGTTTATAGTCACAACGCTTATAGTCAGATTAGTAATAGAGTCCATTTTATCTGTTTATTTTACCGCTATAAGTTAATTTAATATAAAGTATTAACGTTATAGTCCATTTAGCAATATAAGCACATTTGCCATATATGCCATTTATCAACAGTAGTCAAAGGGAAGAGTAAAGCAAATTAATGGAGTTATTGTCACATTAGCAAAAAAATTAGTAAAAAATTAGTTTTTGCCGTTGGTATCAGTTATTAAATATCTTGTTACTATTTTTTATACAGTATGCAACTCTGTTGTAAAACCATAAGCCTGATGTCGGTGTAATTTACATATATCCGTTTTTAATTTCCTTTATTCACATAACTTGATTATATGTATTCGAATTCGGTTATATGCATCATAGTGGCATATATGTATGTGAATTAGCCTTATAGTCACATTAGCGGTATAGTCCACGTTATGGTTGCAACTAAAGGATGTGACTATAAGCGAAAAGTACTGTATATGAAAATTTATATAAAATAAATGTGAGCAATAAATTCCCAGAAAGAAACTAAAAAAATGTTCAGTCGCATTCAAATGTGGGTAGTTCTCGGGATCGTCAGGAGAGAGAAAGTGTAAAACGAAGTTAATATAGGGTGGCACATAATGAGCTATATGGTTCAAATGGTTTATAATTTTTTTTATTTATGCGATTATTATTTCTAATCACAGCACAAAACGTGGACTTTTTGTAAACATAAACAAAACTTTGACTTAAAACTGGACAAACAATGCAAGAGCAAAACATCGTCATCTGGCGTAGTGCTGCCACCTTTATGATTTCAGCATGGCCATTACATTTTCAGAGTTGATGCGGGCGTTGCAAATAAAATCATTTTTATTAAAAAAAACGAAAATTGAAAATGATGTCGCTTTAGTTTTTTTTTGCGGTAATGCCTTGATATTATTGGGGAATTTTTTTCAAATAGCTTTGGAAAATTGTATCCTTTAAGTGATGGCCATTTACTGCTTAGCACTTACGTGCTCTTTTAAATTTTTTTTAGCAAAATTTCGGGTGTAATGGCCAAGATTTGAATGTTAGTTTTTAGTTAGGGAATGAATCCCCAAAGAACACTGTCATGAGCTGTTAAGTCTGGTGAGCGTAGAGTCCAGCTAAAATCGCTTGTAAGCGAAATAATTCGTTTGCCGAATATGTCCCTTACCAAAGTCATTGAGGCTAATGTACTTAAAATTCTCTTAAAAGTCTAATGTACTCAAAATTCTCTATAGCGATCGATGCTGAGGAATAATACCGTACGCTCTTCCGTACACGTTTAATATTTTGATCAGTGTTTACGGCACGTGCTTTTCCGGCACCAGTAAGGGTTCTTGTAGTTGATTAAAATTTCCTATCAAATGGCTTATTGCTGACGCTGTGGGTGCAATGCGCACATTAAAATTAAGAACAGACGTCAAGCTACATACATACAAAAAATAATTCTTCAGAACAAAAATTTTTTTTCGGAAAAAATCGGTGAAAATAGCTCGAAATTATTTTTTTTGTTAAACATTCTTAAACAATTAGTTGTGGAGATTTTCATGCCCTGTAGGTAGTTCTAGAATTCTTTTGGCATAATCCGTTTATTGTTTGCTCCTTCGGATTATTATAAGTTCAAAGTTTCGACCAATCTTCATTAACCAACTAAAAATATTAGCGGAATTCACACCGAGCTTGTTAGTTTGTTAGTCGTTACTTTTTTACACGCATTTTGTTTTTGTATATTTAACGCACTACCGTATTAACATTTAGCAAATTAACGACACGGCACCCCTGATAAAATAGTTGTTAGTTGGTAACTCACTACTTACCGTCAGCAAACGTTATTTGTGTCAAAGCATGAGTAATTAAATGGTTGACAATTGTTTTTTTTTTACACTTTCTCGTGGCATGTTTTATTTTTTCCAGAATAATAAATTGTGTCAGAGCAATATTTCAGTTGTTTCACTACGAAAGTTACCAGACTAACAAAGTTTTAAAAAGGGGGTCGTTCACAGTTGGTAACTTTAACAAATTAACAAACTACCGAGTAACAAATTAACAAGTTCGGTGTGAATACCACTATTCTTTCTAAAAAACTAACATAAAATTCGACATAATCTTACCCCAGAGATTGCAGATTTAATATTGGTGATTTGTCTTCCTGTTAGCTTATAACAGCGTTTAAATATACATTCGCTTAGAGTGTTGAGGAATTGTAGAAAAGGAGTAATTAGCTGGCTTGCGTACCGAATTAGGTTGAATATATTTCTCAAGTTAAAAACAAAATTCCAGATGTGGAAATTTCCTACTGCTGTTAAACAAACACAAGCTTTATCAGTGCCCCGATAAGCCATGAGCTAGGCTATCACTTTCGGAATTGCTGGTTCGTTTCCCGCCAGAGATTCTAGTCTCCTCAGCGGGATGAGTTTAAGTAAAAAAATCTTTAAAAAACTATGGTGTTAATTCCAGGGATTTTGTTATCAAACATATTAGGATTATTAGAAATCATAGGCATTGCAATACCATATAAGTTGAACTAAACCGTGAGGACTGTAAATAAAATAACTTACCTGCTGTATTAAATTCGATCACATTTAAAAATTATTTGCCTATAAAGAGCAAAGGTAACTTTGACCTTCAGCCCGTTGTAGTGAAACAGACCAGAGTCATTAGCAGTAATCGAACCCGCAACCCTCGCACTGACAAAATAGCTCTCTAGCAACTAGTTTAACTGGGCTCCCTCTATCACAGTAGATAATTTTTTTTTTGAAGTTTTTGGCAATATCAATAAAAGTTGCCATTTTTTTTTATTATAAATCACTCAATTTCGATTTTTTTTTAGCATTTTTGTAACTTAAATTTAGTTTCTGAAAATAAAAAAAACAATTTGTTACACATATTAACATTGTTACACTTAGTTATTCATAAATAAATAAATTCGTATTCAAAACATTTTCGTTACTTTAAATCTAAACTAAAATTTGCATTCTCTCCAAAAAAAGACAACTGTTACACATATGTTCACACTTATACACACACTCACACAAGCACTCGCATTTAACCG
Source organism: Pollenia angustigena (assembly GCA_930367215.1). Taxonomy (NCBI): domain Eukaryota; kingdom Metazoa; phylum Arthropoda; class Insecta; order Diptera; family Polleniidae; genus Pollenia; species Pollenia angustigena. The sequence continues at coordinate 153,400,288 of OV884059.1, forward strand.
ATTTAAAGTAACACACACGCCAACGAAAACTTTGCAAATAAACACATGTCAATGTAAAAGTGTAAAATTGTGTAAACAAAATGCTCACGTTTTTAGTTAAAAACAAATACTCAAGCAAACACTATTCAACATATACACACACTCTCACATCTACACAACGCCACGTACATAGTTAACATACGATGAACATTTCCGTTTACTTTTACACCAACTTTTCACATGACATCTTTTAACCGTGTTGAATTTTTACACTTGTGTAGATTTTGATTTTGTTGCTTTTGTTTTTATACTTTTTCTCAGCCAACTTCCGTTTACACGCGTATGCTTATTTTTTTAGATAACTATTTACACACACAAATTCATTTGTGCTAACAGATAGGCGTAAATATGGAAAACATCTAGACTAACCAATAGATCGGGGGTGTTGGCTACGAGTAAGTTAGTTTTTGTAGCCGGATGTGGTGCTTTTTTTTTAATTCAATTAAAAGATGTCTAAAAGTTAAAAAACTGCGCCCTCGTTCTCACCTTTTTTTTTAAAGTGAAAGTACTAATGATGGGTATAGTACTTTAGGTTAGGTTCAATGGGCAGCCGTCACGACGACGGCTCACTTGGGTCCTTATAGCGATCCCTTTGTGATACCCCTAGCCAGTGACAAGAGTCAATCAGTGTCAACTAGACTATTCCCCAGAGGTAACTGCAGCCTTGAACCACCCCGATTCCCTGCAGAACAGAGAGATCGATTTCGGTCCCACATTAGACACATCGTCCAGACATGGCAATTCCGGTCTCCCAAAATGCCTTAACCTAATGTCCCCCAGACTGAGGCATTGGCAGAGAAAGTGAAACACCGTCTCCTCCTTCTTCTCATCATGACAGCTTCTACAGTAGTCATTGTAATCAAGACCCATCCTCCTAGCATGAGTCCCTATCACCTAGTTACCCGTAATGACCCATATCACTAGGGATGAAACGATACGAGTAAATACAAGTACATATTCGATACTTTTATATAAGTACCAAGTATTTTTGTAATCGATACTTAGCAACCGAGTACCAAGTAGTATCGATACAAAAATACTCGGTATCGGTCAAAAGTAATCGTTTAACTTTGGTATTGAAATTAATCTTAAATTTTTGATTATTTGCCAAAGCTGGAGCAGCAGTAACGGTACGGTATCAAGAAACCGTTTGACCAGTAAACACTAGGGATGCCAATCCCGAAAATCCGGTATTATTCTAAAAATTTAAGTCCCGAATCCCGGGGTTTGATATAAAAATCCTGAGATTTTGGGCTTAGTAAAAATTCAATATTAAATCATACTGGCCATGAATCTAATTTTTAACTGGTTACAAAATAAGTCACAAGTGAATAAATGTTACATGCAATGCATTACGTACCACGAAAACAAAATCAGATGGTGGGTCTTTTTCTAAGTGGATAATAATAGAACTGCGCACGCAAAATGCAAGTTGTGCAAAAAGGTGTTAACAACTTTAGGGGGTTCTACCAAAGGTCTTTTGACACACATAAGTTTATTTTATTAGATTAATACATATATAACTGAGATAAAATAAATTAAATATTGTCATATAGCATATATGTAGTTATTTATTTACCATACCACCCAAAAGTGTTGAATGCGAATATTGGTTTCGTCGGCAGCATATGTTTGCGATAAAATGAGGTATCAATTATCTGACGTCAATAATTTGTTTAAGAATCTTTTTAAAATATAAGTTTTAATACATAATTCCATATTACTTTAAAAGAACACATTAAACAGTTTTATTTTGTAATGAGATTAATTTTCTTCATGAATCAATTTGTTTTAATTCTTATACATACATAAACATTAAATTATAATAATATGAATTTTAAAATTGGCTTTTATATATGAAATCCCGAAAAATCCCGATCCGTCCCGGGATCCCTTTTTTTGAATTAAAAATCCCGAATCCCGGGTTTCAAAAACCTGGTCCTGTTTGGCATCCCTAGTCAACACCTATAAACCACATATCGTCTAGATCCATTTCCTCAATTTCTGGCTATAGGAAGTCCGTTATCATCCCGCGATAGCGAACACCATACACGATAATTGCTTGGCCGACCTGATTTTCGAAGACGCCGCCAGCCGCAGAACTAACTGGGGAGCATGCACATATATTTTCCCATTTCCTACAGACCCGGTTTGCTCAAATTTAAGCGCAATTCTCCCGATTGTGGAAACATTTGGTCGATTATACTGACCAAAAAAATCACGATGTGCATTAAATGAATTTTGATTGAACGCCCCTTTTCGTAAAAGGCTTTATATCTTAACGCGCTGCTCAATTGTGTGAAACGAAAATACATAAATTATTAAGCTTAATTTCTTCGACCTTCTACATTGTTGGTTTCCGGAATAAAAGGTGAATGAAGGTTGTTATCCTGAACGTTCTATAAAATTTTGTTTTCTAAGATAAAAAAGATTTTTCGAAAGGAAATTGGTACTAGGTGGTAACTAAAAGTGGTCTCAATCTTTACACCTATCGTTTTGCACAAAAATTCTAATAGGTCGTAGTTCTTATTTTATTGTACAGTAATCAAACACTAATAAGAACGTTTTTAAATGCTGCTTTCTATTTTTTTTTATCATACAAACCGATACAAATACCCATACAAGTAACTAAGTATCGATACTTTTTTTTCGATTCTAAGTAGGTATCGATACTTTACGAGCGATACCACATCGAGTAAAAGTATCGATACCTTAGAGGTATCGTTTCATCCCTACATATCACTGTCCTCATCCGGTCCCTACCGAGACCAAGTAGCTCGCGCGTTCTCTCCGCGCTATAGCCAGGCCATAGAGTACTGGCCATCAAGCAGGTATGCTTCCCCTGCCATCTCCCCTGAGCCCTCCTGTACGACTCTCGTCTGATGAGAGTCTTGCAGCGGGCCATTGAGATGCCAATGAGGCCATCGACGAACATGTCGTCCAAGAGACAGCCCTGTTTGGCCAGACCGTCAGCAGTCTGGTTACCCAGGCATCCACTGTGCCCTTGTTCCCATGTCAGCGTTACACTGGAATGTACCGCTATCTCATTTAGAGACATCCGGCATTCCACTGTTAACATAGATGTCGTGAAGACACCAGCTAGAGCTGCAATGGCAGCCTTGCTGTCCTTAAATATACATATATCTCTCGATATACGATAATATCTCAGCCAGTATAGTATTCTATACTTAATTTAGATTAATAATCCTTTATGGGTTATAAATTAATTGGGAGGAAATTTAAATTTCTATAGCCGTTTTACAAGTCTTAAGTATTGTTTAAAATTTTAAAAAAAGCCATAGCAACTTATCTTGACGGGGTAAATTTTGCTCAAAATACGTAAGACTTATGTGATTGCGCAAAGCAAATATTTGACGTCCCACACGTAACCCTTATTTTAACTTAACATTTTATAAGTGTAACATAACTTTTGCTAGAGCAAACAGCATTTAAAATTTTCTAAATTGCATTCTACAACGATTTTTTAAAGAAACAAAATTTAGTAGAGCTATGAAAACTGGCAAAGGAAAAGTTTATAGTTGATCGATTAAGTGGTCAGGCTTTCTTAATCCTTTTTTGCAAAAAAATTTGTTAAGTGTAATTATACCTTAAGTATTGCTCTTAATATTACTAAAAAACGGTAAAAAGGGTATCTCTTCGGAAAAAATGGCTGGTGAATCCAGCAAAAAATATTTTTCTTGTTCCCAGGACTTTAAAGACGGGAATTTTTAAAAAATGTTGCTAAAGCTTTAAACCTCGAGCTTTAAAGCTGAAGTTTTGTGGCATTAAATAGTTCCTTCTGCCAACTTTTCAATGTTAAAAGAAATAAAGGTAGAAACGCCATTTAGAGCAGTTTAAAAATAACATAATTTTTCATTTGGAATGAAGTTGTGAAAGCTCCATAGATTATCTTCATTATATCGTATAGTCATATAGGCTTTCAAATAAGCCGCTTGATAAGTGTTAAAGAATATTTATCAGCTGCTGAATTAAACTTTTAACTGACTCTATTATACAGTACCTAGGGCTCGTTAAATAGTCAATTGAATTAAAGCGGCATAAACCAAATTAGTTACTTTATTGAAATTTCAAGTTTTTACAGGTGTCATAAATATTGTAGTAATGTGTTTAGGATTTAAAGTAGCTTTAGATTACAGTTAAGGTAATTTCGATATAGCACCTTGGTTTTGAATTAAAAAAAAACCTTCTTGGATTCGGCATTTAAACGTTTGCATTCAAAAAATAATAAAAAGACGGCGACTATTTTTTGAAAATTAAAGAAAAAACCCAAATTTTATTGATTATGCCGCTTTCACACTATTCTACAAGTCTTTAGTTTTTGCTCCCACAAAATTACACTTTGAAACATGTAACTTTATAAACAGATAAAAAATCAGAAACTATTGGAAAAGATTTATACTTTACAGACCTATTTAGGATGAAATAGGTTAAAAAGTTAAAATAAATTAGCCACTGTTTAGATTACTTGGAGGCAAGTAATCACAATTACTTGGAATATATCAAGTAACCAAATGTTTGAGTTTAACTGTAAAAGTTCTTCGAACACATTCAAAATGTGTAATTTGAAATTCATATTACGGTTCGTAAATAAAAATTAACGCTCTTTAGTTTACTTATGGTCAATTAAGTGGAAGGAAGGCATTTGGCGAAAGAATCTGTTAGATCAGTAAAATAAGTAAATAAAGAAGTTATTTTTAAATTGAGCTAATATGACATTTCAAGTGACGATTGTGTGAACCTTTTTAATCTTTTTATCCATCTAAGCCGAGCTCGTGCTGCCTTTAGACAACTAAAAGCAACTCTGATGTACCGATAATGTGAACACTCTTTAGCACAATTTTAAGAATCCAAATGTTACAAATGCGAAGACTTTTATAGGCCACTTGTGCGCCGATCTAAGCAGACAATCAGCGCCAATATATGCGAACATCTGTTTGCTTAACTAATAAAAACATTAACATGAACATTATTTATATAATTTTTCCATTTTCCTATAAATTGCTAAAATTTACTTCTTATAGAAAGTTTTGCTACAATTTATTTGTTATAGGAAATTTTGCTAAAATTTACTTTTTAAAGGAAATTTCCGTAAAAATATATTTTTTATAGGAAATTTTGGTAAAAATTCACTTTTTATAGGAAATATTGGTAAAACTTTACTTTATATAGGAAATTTTGGCAAAATTTACTTTTTATAGGAAATATTGGTAATGTACGTTTTATAGGAAATTTTGGCAAAATTTACTCGTTAAATGAAATTTTGCCAGATTTATTATTAAAGGAAACTTTGCCAAAATTTAGTTTTTATAGGAAATATCGCTAAAATTTACCTTTTATAAAAAATATTTTTAAAATTAAAATTTTTTTTAGGAAATATTGCTAAAATGAATTTTTTATAGGAAATTTTGCTAAAATTAACCTTTTACCTAGGGTTTACACTTGCAAGTGCAAGTGCGAAAAACTCAATACACTCACACATTTTTACTAACACCATCGCATTTTTCGAACTTGCAGCCCAACTTGCAAGAGAATTTGTTTGTAAGTAAATTTTTGACACTTGCAGCAAGTAAAATGACAAATGAAGAAACAGTGTTACCATGGATGACTTTTGTATAAATTTTCTACTACTTAAGCCTAGATTACACTATCTCACAAGTCTTACGTATTCCATAATACTTTGTGTGATAGAAATCTAATTAGTTTTTTGTTGCGACTGTCAAAAAATCTAATGTAACATGACAGTTTGTGTTCACACCATCGCACAAAGTATAAACACTCACACATGAAAAAAAATGCAACCCTGATCCAATGAAAAGTATTATTGTTTAGAAATTTTTCAAAAAACGATGAAGTCGTATGGGATGTCAAAATTTTTTCATAATACTTGTCATTTTCGTGACACATTGCATTCACACTTTGTCATATTACTTGAGATTTTGACATGTATTAATACAAAGTATAATAGTGTAATCTAGCCTTTAGTAATATAAAAGTTATGTTTATAGGGGATTTTCTGTGTATTTATAAAAAATAACACATACAAAAGAGAACAACTATACAACAACCCATCTCAATGGTAATTTTATCATAAATTTCAAGCATTTTAAAAAATTGCTAATCAAAATATTTTCTCAGTAATATTATGAAATCGGCTGGAGTCAGATATTTTATAAAATAAACATAATTTTTTCATCAAGATCGACCAAAAATTAAATAAAGAAGGAATTATTAAATTTATTTTGTAAGAACTTGTTAATATTTTTAACATGGTAATGCTGTTAAACCGAAAAACAAAGTTTTTTTTATAGGATGTTTTCGCTTCGAGAACATTTGAAAAATGAACTTACAACTGACTGTGTCAACACTCAAGCTACTTGCAAGACTTTCGGCTTTTTCTTCGACTTTTTCGTTAGGAAATTTTGTTAAAATTTACTTTTTAAAGGAAATTTGCGTAAAAATATATATTTTTTATGGGAAATATTGGTAAAAATTCACTTTTTATAGGAAATTTTGGCAAAATTTACTCTTTATATGAAATTTTGCCAAATTTATTAATGATGGTAAGCTTTGCCAAAATTTACTTTTTATAGGAAGTAGTGGTTAAAATGTACTTTTTATAGGAAATTTTGCCAGATTTATTATTAAAGGAAGCTTTGCCAAAATTTAGTTTTTATAGGAAATTTTGCTAAAATTTACTTTTTATAGGAAATATCGCTAAAATGTACCTTTTATAGGATATTTTTTAAAATGCAATTTTTTTTAAGAGATATGGCTAAAATGAATTTTTTATAGGAAATTTTGTTAAAATGTACTTTTTATAGAAAATTTTGCTAAAATTAACCTTTTATAGGAAATATTCTTCAAATTTATTATTTGAAGCACAGCCGCGAAAAACGTTTTAAGTTACAAAATAATAATTTTTCAGGAGAGCAAAAAAACGTTTTTTGACAGGCAGCATTATTTGTTTTAAAAAAATTTTTTTTCTATTATTAAAAATAATGATAATAAAAACTTTAATGCAAAAGGCTTTTAAAACATTATTCCGCACTGCAAAAACATTTCGGTTTCATCATTTTGTTAGTAACTTGCAATGTTCTTCCACTGGCTGACACTTTGCACGCCTTTTTGAAGGCGTTAAGGTGTATAGTTTTGGTTGATTTGATGTTTAAACTGTGTAAGAGAATAAGGTCAACGGTTATCTGCAAAAAAATAGTTTTAGCAAAATGTGGCGTTTACAACGTTATTCGCGGCTGTGCTTCATTTATAGAAAATGTGGTTACAATTTACTTCTTTTTAAGGAAATTTGATGAAATTTTTCTGTTTATAGGAAAGTTTGGTAAAAATTTTGGCAAAATTTTATTCTTTTTAAAAGTTTGGCTTAAATTTACTTTTTATAGGGAATTGTGTTAAAATTTACTAGCTATCAGGTCTGTTCTGAAAATCACGTGATTTCAAATCACATGTGCTTTTAAAATCACACGTGTGATTTTGTGGTGTTCTGTAAATCACACCGTTTTTGTGTTTTTCAATTGTCGAAAGCACAAGAAAATACAAAAAGTGTGTTTTACAAAATTATAGCTAATTTTTAACGCTTTTTATGTTATTTTCCAACAATTTGTTTTTTTAACCGATTTATCGATCTCAAATTAGGTTTAGGGTGTGTTTAAAATTTTGCGAATTTTAGCCATGTTCGCGACAAAAGCAATTTGTTTCTATAAGTTTTCGATTCTTTATAGCTTTGACGACTTATAATATATAGTAGAATTTTGCTATCATGCCGCTATTAGCAAATTTTTGCGAATTTCCGCTAATTTAGACATTTTTACCGAATTTGTGCCATTCCTTATAGTTTAAGCGGCTTTCAATCAATTTTATGGCTCGTTTGAAATATAAAAAATTTTCGCGAATTTTCGCCATTTTTACAATACTTTTTTTTTTTTGTTATTTTTTTACCCATTTAGCGATTTCAAATTAAATTTAGGGCTTGTTAACAACCTTACAATTTTTAGCGAATTTATCCATTTTCGCGATAGAAGCGATTTTTTCCTGTGATTCTTTACAGCTCTTGCGATTTTTAATAAATTTATACTTTGCTTTCATGCCGCTGTTAGCAAATTAGCGATCTTTAATTCAACAAAAAAAAAAAAAAAAAAAAAAAAAAACAAACTGAAATCACAACAGAAGTCTCAAAAGCAAATATTATTTTTTTTAGTGTCGTCGAATTTTCTTATTTTTAAAGGATTTGTTGCATATAAAATAGTTTATTGCATAAACAATTAATAAACAACACAATGAATATTTTATTTAAGTAATTTATTATAACGGCCATCTTACAATAGTCGCAAAAATAACAAAGTGATTTCAAAAAGTTGTTTACGTAGGTAGCTGAACGTTTTTAAATCACAAAATAATATGCCAAGAACACCTTTCTTGTGATTTCAAATCACTTTCATAACATGTGATTTTCAGAACAGGCCTGTAAATTATATTTATTACTTAATCCGTTGAAAAATATTAAAATTATTTCTGCTTAATAAACAAACAAAAAGGCACGATAGTGTGAAAATATTGTCCGATTATTTCCTCGTTTTTGGCTTAGCCCATATGCGACAAAAAAAAAAAAAAAATCGTCACAAAGTGCGACGATAATGTGACTGCCCAAAAATCAATTGTGTATGATGGAAAGTCATAAAGTTTAGATATGATGGCGAATATTACGTCCAGCACACGACCTCGAGTGAATTTTGATCATGTACAAAACCCTTAAAGGCCAGTTTACACGGAAATACAATGTATTACGACATGTCGAAAAATTATGTAGAATGAGAAAAATCTTATAAGTAAGAGAGAATACGGCTACCAAATCTGGCAAGCGGTCGGTAAATGCTTTTTTTCTAAGCCATTTTAGAAACTTATGTACACGCAAAGAAAAAACATGGTTGTGCTAAGCATATTCTAAGAGCAACATATTATGATAAGATTCATGATTGTAGTCACCATATTAATATTATTATTGAATCATATAATGGCTAAATATATTCGTAATATTCATCATAATATTTTTCCCTTAATCATATTATTATTCTGTTAATCATAACAGCAATCATATTATTGTCATGTAAATCATAATAAGTTAAGAAGCAATAATATTATTATCATGTTAACCATAATACATTTAGAAGCAATCATGTTATGATACAGCTCCTTTAATAACTGTCATAACAATACAAAATATATTAAAATTTTTATGTATCGATTTTTTATTTTGTGACTTTTTACAATTTTTCTTGATGTATGTAAAATAGTGGAGCTCAATATTTATACCCACACCACAATAGTGGAGAGGGTATTATGCATTTGTGCTGATGTGTTTAACGCCTTAAAATCACTTTCTAAGTCGAACTAACGATGTCCGTCCGGCTGGCTGGCAGGCTGGCTGGCTGGCTGGCTGGCTGGCTGGCTGTCAACCTTGTGCGCAAAGTACAAGTCGCAATTTTGGAGATAATTTGATGAAATTTGGGTCATAGGTTTTTATAGGCACAAGGACCAAGCCTATTGAAAATGGGCCGAATCGTAGGACCACGAGGGGAAATTGCTTCCTCTCAGAAACTATCAAACCGATTTCAATGAAATTTAAAACATAGATAGAACCATATCTATATGGACACAAAATGTATGCATTTTTTAAAAAATAGGACCACGAGGGGAGATAGGGGCAATTTCTGCCTCTCAAACCGATATTAATGAAATTTAAAACATACATAGATAGATCCATATCTATATGGACACATTAGCTATACAGTTTTTCAAAAATAGGACCACAACGGGAGGTAGGGGGCAATTTCTGCCTCTCACAAACTTTCAAACCGATTTTCATGAACTTTATAAACATAGATAAATCTATATTTATATGGACACATAAGCATGATGTGTTTTTAAATACTGTGGTGTAGGGTATCATATGGTCGGGCATGACCGACTATACTTTCTTACTTGTTTTTGTTGCATTTTACTACGATATTTTGCACTATTAATTATTAATTATTTTAATTTCTTTAAATTTATTATTTTTTATGGTAATTTATCTTGTTTAACCGCTCACATATAAAATAAACGACACAACTGATTCAAATTATTTTACAAATGGCGCTAACATAATATTATTAGAGTAAAAATAGTTTGATTGCATCTTAAACATAATATGATAAATGTATAGAAAGTTATCATGTTATGGCTATTAAATATCATGATATGGTTGTGAGTTATATAATATGTTTAGAAAGTTATCGTAATTAAGTTGTTATTTTTCGGTCAACAATACTCAAATTTATAATTGCGATAAACATTGATATGTTTACAGTAACTATAATATTGTTGATATTAAATAACAGTAACAATTATTTGTGTACGACAACAATATATTGTTACAATAAACATAGTGTTGTTGCCGTAACCATGCCCAACCATATTTTTTCTCTGCGTGTATTCTCATCACACCAGAGCTGTATTTTAACAGAGTATATTGAAGGTGGTAGCATTTGTATACAATTACAAAAACAACTAAAATCAACTCAGGAAATTTTCATGTTGTTTTTGTAAATATTTATAACTTTTTTTTTTGTTATTATTTTTGATTTTACTTATGCCATCCGTGTAAACATGAATTGAACTTACAAAAGATTTTTATTTTTTTCTTTTAAACACGGAGAGAATTTCATAATATTTTGATTCTACAAAGTCGTAATGCATTGTATTACCGTGTAAACTGGCCTTTAGTGGTCATTGAGTAATGATATTTGTAGTAATAAAGACAGCGAGAATGCCTGTTAAACTGACCGGTCATCAGAACTGCTGGTTTTTAAATTTGTGTTAAAACTTACAATTGAATATTCTGCTAAATAAAACATGTCGCCAAAAGTTTGTTTGTTTTCCTTATTAACACGCCCCCGTGAATCCAATTTCGTTAAAATTTTTTTTATTGCAATACTCTAGTATAATATCTATCAACAGTTGTTGACTGTTGATGAAGATGGACTTTTGTTGTAAAAAATTTAATTTTTTTATAAAAAAGTTTTCAGTTTTAAAGCTTTTCTGGTTTAGTTCAGCAAAATGAAAGCCAACAAAAGAAGGATTAACAACTCATAAACTTGCTTTTCATTCAGTTTGTCTTTTTTTCGTCCAGTTTATATTTTTCCGTGATCATAAAAAAAAACATTTTATTGAAAAATGTTTTTCTTTTTTTTATGTTTTACTATATTTTATTTTATGATGTATTACATAAGGTTAAACCTTTCATATCGTACACATTTTTCTTGTTTATATTTATCCACAAACTAAAAAAAAAAAAAAAAATTTACTTCCTTTTTATGAGACATATGAATGTGAATAAGGAAAAAGGAATTTTACAGAAATTGTTTAATTTTTTGCAGATATTTAAATGAATGCGAGAAGGAACTACGAAAAAAGTAAATAAAAAAAAAACAATTGTTTCCTGCACAGAAAAAAATAAAAATTAATTTTAATTAAAAATTGTTGCTATTAATTAAAAAATTAATTCAATTATTAGTAAAAAATTAGTAAACAAATTAATAGTATCAATTAAACAAATTAATATTATCAATAAATTAATAGTTTTTGATATTAACAACATTTTCTGCAATAATTTGTTGATATAAGTAAATGTTTAAATCACTTGATTAATATTTTAATTAAAACTTATTTTATGTTTGATTAATGGAACGGCAAATAAGACATGCCTAGACGCAAACCATTAAGAAACGATTAGGGAACTCTGTATAAAAAATAGTGATATATTCGCATAGCCGAATCTTTGATCCCGCCACTGACAGTTAGAATATTTAAGGTGATGGACCAATCTTCACAAAATTTAATTGTGTGATTTCTAGGCTTGTAATACTATAAAAAAAGTTTTTATAACAAAAGCATTATTCGTTACGGCTTAAGGCGTACACAAAAAAAATTCTCTAAAATGAAACACCAATTAAAGCATTAATCAAAAATAAAATCATTTTTAATAAAATATTTAATCAAGAGAATAAGAAGTTAATCGAGAGAATAAAACATTTAATCAAGTGAATCAAACGTTTAATGGATGCTTTAAATTTGTTTACTGGTGCAAATTTTATTATTTTTTTAATTAATTTACAAATTTTTTAATTAAAATCTATTATTATTTTTTTCTGTTAAGTGTTAAGTGTTCAAACAGAACTGCGTCGATACCACATTTTCCATACAATTTGCCATAAAAATTTGTCGTAGAAAGCCGTCATGAAATAAAATCTATTTCATTTGTGCTGATGTTTGTAACAAATAAATATATTTATCCAAGGCTCACTTTTAAGTTTACCGATCGAATCAGAATAACTTTCTGAATCGATGTCCGTCCTTCCGTCTGGCGGACTGGTTGCCTGTCCATGTTACATTGTGCGCAAAGTACTGGTCGCAATTTGAAAGATAATTTAATGAAATTTGGTACATACGTTTCAATTGTCATAAAGATGAAGCCTATTGAAAATGGTGAGAATTCCAAATAGTCCTGGTGCCATTAAGATATGAGTACCTTCGTTGATGCAGTTTTTGCGCATCACTTGCGAATTTGTAAAGTTTAATCCCAATAAAAAAATTTTATAATTTTGCGAAGCACTAATGGTACATTTATGAAAATAAGTACACCATTATGCGCAAAATAAGACATACAGAGATGCAGTTAAGTAACTGAAGGAACTCTCAACAAGTTTTATAAAAAAAACAATAACATTTCAAGTGTTACGGCATTCCCTGACTATGAAGCAGGTTTGTAAGGGAGAATACTAAAAAATAACTGTTAAAAACATTCAGTGTGTAAAGCTGAACGCTTCGTTCGCCAGCTTTTAAATGCGTTGAATAAATCGTTTTTTGCTTCAAAGTAGGAACTCACCATATAAAATTCATGCCTTCCGTAAGCGGGATAGTAAGCGAAACTCTTACATATCTCCCTTATAATCCTGCTTCGTAAAAGCATCACCTGTAAGAAATATGGCATTACTCTCATATATGCCAAAAGTTTATCCGTGTTGCCGTAGTTCTGCAGCAAATTTTGGAGTGCCCCGGTAGGCTAGCTGGTAGTGAGCTAGTCTATCAGCGCCGGGATTGCGGACTCGCCAGAGGCTCTGGTTTCTTTCCAGCAGACAAGAGCTTAGCAGGATTACCTTAAAACAAATAATAAAAAAGAATTTATAAAGAAAAAAAAATAATTGTGTTATCAGTTTATTTTAATGCAATAACTTTTGATATAAAAGAAATCGGGTTGTTTTTTATTTTTGTTGCTTTTTCTTGTAATTTGTTAGAAAACTGTCACTTTTGGGTTCAATATTTTCAATAAATTCTGTCATCGCTATTGTTGATAATATTTTTATTATTATTTAATGTTCACTTATAAAACTTTTCTATTTTGTTCATCTTCAAAAAAACAAATTTTGCACTTTTCTCATGCAGTAAAAAAACATCAGCATCCCAACTTCAACAGTTGATCACTCATCAGCAACAAAATATTGCATCACTGTAGCAGCGGAAAAAATCATCGATTCGTGAAAGGGTAACCTTAATGTACCAAATTTTAAAGTGACCTTTCAGGGTTAAAATCGGTCCATTATTGCCCGATCCAAATTTCACTACCGAAAATGGCTTTAAGTGTCATAACATCCTTATAAATGTTAGCATTGCTATAAAATTTGGCAACGATAACTTTTCTAATAGCTACTATGAAATGATAAAATCTCTTACTGGTAGGTCCAAAAATAACCAGGTCCCATGTAAACCCCCTTTCCAAAGTCACTTCAGGACAAATAAATCTTATATAGGAATAAATCCTTTATTCATAACACAATTTTTTTAACACATGATTACCTATGGATCCCAAACAGGGTTAAAATACAAATGTTTGTCTTTTTATATTGTGGTGTAGGGTATCAAATGGTCGGGCTCGGTTGACTATACTTTCCTATTTGTTTACTATAAATTTATTTTCCATAAAAAAAATACTTTTAAGGTTTTATACCCTTTAAATCCACTTTTATGCTTTTGCATTCTTATCATCATGAAAAAGACTACATATATGTGTGTGTGTTGTATATGTGCGCTGGTATGTGTCAGTGTGTTTTCATCCGAATGAAGGGCTTATAAACACTTTTAGTATCATATCACACATAAAACATATTGTACCACCACCAACCATCTAACAATCTTCCAGCCAGTCAGTCTAACATCCTGGCAAATATCCTCGTTACTTGTTACTACAAGTGTAATGAATTTCAAACCCCGCACCTACTGCTTCCACATTCACTCTCACTTCGCCGCTACAGAAGGTTTGATAGAGTTGTCGCATGAATATTTAATGCAACTATAAAGAGAAAAATAAATTATTTCAACCGCGACATACTTTATAGCAGATAGAAGATTTTATATATATATTTTTAGATTGTAGAATTGTAAGAATTTGAGCGGGTATTAAGTGAAATTCTTTAATATTCATTTATGTATATAAAATGAAAGGAAAACAAACTACGAGTTTGAACATTTTTTGCATTTTTAGTACAGAAATATTCATATGTATGGAATTTAAAGTACCAGCATAGTAATTTAAATAAAGCATGACATGAGCTAGTTTTTTTTACTCAATTTCTTCATTTCAAAAACAGTTTAATCAGGTTAATTTAGCAAAAATTTAGAAAATAAAACGTTATTTTAAAGTTCATTTAATGAAATTGGAGAGATAAGCTTTTCATGGCCCAAGTTAAATCGCATTAAATTAAGTCGGAATTGGAATCTGATTTAAACCAGATTCAAATTGTCTATTAAAGTGTAATATAGAACAGGGAGAAATTTTTTTAAATATTCAAAGTCATAGGTGATATGCTGAAAAATAGGGCACGTATTGAATAAACATTATTTTCATAATTATACTTTTTCTTTTTGCCTCGATCAGTATGGGAAAAACTAGTAATGGCTTGATCGCAACAAATTTTTTATTTTTCGCATTTATTAAAACATAACATGATAAAATTTCGTGTGTGTTTTTTTATAAAAGCCCTATTCACAATCTTGTGCAAATGGTCTTGCATCGTAGCATTTGCAAAATGGAGTTGCTCCACGGTTTTTTTAAATTATGCAACATCTCAAACCAATAGTTAATATTTACTCGAGGTATACAACACTTAGAGCGGGTTTTTTACTTAGAGTTTAAACCAGGATCAATAGTAAATGATGAAACAGAACTGGGGCTGAACGATGTTTTTCATACAGTTTGGCATAAAATTATGCCAGAGAATGCAGTCGAGAAATAAAATCAATTTTATTTTGAGAACGTTTTTTCTAATGCTCTCACATATAGACACTTATTCTCTTAACAATGCTAAGTACCAGTGATGCCAACTTTTTGAGAGCAAAAAGCACTTTAAAATTTAAAAAAAGCACTAAAAAGCACTATTTTGAACAAAAAAAAGCGTAAAAAAGCACTAAGCCATTTTTTAAATTTAATTAAACACAAAACAAGTTGCAAAAGTTTTTACTATTTTTTACTAAACTTTACTGCATTTTACGAAATTGCGTTCGAGTACACAAAATGCAGTAAATGAGAACATAAATTGAGAGCGAAAAGTGACAGTTTTTTTCTGAGTATTTACAAATTTTTACTGCAGAAATTTTTGAAGTAAAATTTAGTAAATCAAAAAACATATGTTTCAAAAGGTAAACAAACAAAAGTAACAAATAAAAAGCATACAAATTGTGAAAAAATTGTTAAATAAAAGAAAAGTTGAAATATAAATTAACCAAAACAAAAAGTGAATAAATATTAATTAATTAAACTTGTTTGTGAAGCATTTATTTGGCTAAATACAAACTTTTGAAATTTTTTTTGTTATGTTAATTTTTTAGAGTTGTAAAAGTGTGTAGTATTTGGGTACTTAAGTAATCAATAGCAACAAATTATTCATGTTCTTTTAAATAATTTAACCCGCTACAAATTAGTAAAATCAAATAAAATTAAAAACAAACAAATATGAAAGATTACATAAAATAGTTTGTTTGTATTTTCCAAAAATGTTCGTGCTATAAAAAGTATTTAATCGAGTACCGATAAGAAAACGAGTTAAGTAGTCAAAAGTGTCAATATTTTTTAACACTTCAATTATTTGCCATCAGCTGTTGCCTTTATTTTACGAATTTTTACAAATTTTGCTTTCGCGTACTTTTTTGGACAACGGCTTTTTGTGAGAGAAAATTTTTTAGTTTACTCATTTACTGCATTTTACTGTAAAAGTACTCAAACGCACCTATTATTATATACCTCCAAAGTTTAAAAAAAAGGCGATGGCGTTGATGGGTGACCATTTTCATTTAAAATTAAAAAATAAATATAATTACATTTGTATATAAACATTTTTAAATTTATTATTATTACCTTCAATAAAAATTATATCAACCAAATCATTTGGATGATTATCAGCTGTGTTTAAATTGGTCATAAAACAGTAATAAAGTGCGAGCTAGATTTTCGTAGTTAGAAAAAATCTGGGCTGTTGCAATTACTGAAAATTTGCAGTGACCGACCATTCTTTATAAAACTTAATGACAGCCCAAATTTTAATAAAAAAATATGTTGTCAACACTAAAAAGTAAACGTTTTGAAAAATTTCCAAATTGCTAGGAAGCCTAGCTCTAACCTCGTAAATAAAGTTTTTGGTAAAACGAATGCAACTTTCTTTTATCACTTTTTTTTTATTTGAAACCATAAAATCTTTACAGGCCTTCCCAAAATTGTACCCCAAATAGCTAATCATCTTAATCATCCTCAATATAATCGAAGTTTTAGAAAATGGTAAAAAAAAATAAATATTGTAAAAGGCACTTAAAAGCACTGTGAGAAATTGTTAAAAGCACTCTAAATACCCGCTTTTCAAAAACGGGTGTTTAACAAAATTTCGGGTATTGCATAATCAAAAAAGCACCAAAAAATACCCGAAAGGCACCAAAATGGCAACGCTGCTAAGTACCATACTTTCATTCAATTTCATACATTTTGTAAACAAAGAAAAATAAGAACAAAAGAAAACGAAAGAAATGAGAGAGAATTTGAAGTTACTGCCGACGTTTTAATTATGGGCTTTTAAATGTTTGCCTGAAGTTGAAGACTCAATTCTATTTCATCATTAAGATTGGTTAATCTTATAATAAAATTAATCTAGCATTAATCCTCTTTGGCGTTTTTAAGAGAAAGATTAAAGCTTTTAGCATTGCCATATGAATTCACAATACTTTTATGTATAAGTATGGCAGTTTAAAACAAATGCCAAAAATTGTCATCAAATTACTGTTCTTAACGTGAAAAAGAAGAAGAAAAGGCCAGAATTTTGTATTGTGTTATATAAAATTATATATTTATAAATAAATGAAATCGAAAAAGAAGCAAAATAATCAAGCAATATTTTATCTTACGAGGTGGAATATTTAATAAAACTTTAAATAAAAAATATTTCCTTTTATAAGCTGTTCGTACTTTTGAAAGTTCTGTCGCAAATTTAAGCCGCCAACTTTGGGCGTTTAAACTTGGAAACAAAATGAAATAATCGACTACCCAAAAACGAATTTCAAAGATTAGTTCTAATTTAATCGCTGATCTTTATGTCAAAAACTGGCTCTTAAAAGCAGACATCGCGAATTGCTCCCTACCATCTCTTAGGATTTTTCGGACTCTATCCTTATCCATCGCTATCAAAACATTGAGAGTCGGCCATTCTGTTTAGTTTTTTGTTTTGTTATGCGCACATCAACCGTCAAATGTCAAAAAGCGAAAGCAAAGTATGAAACCGATGCCCTGATTGCTTTTTTGCTGCGCTACTAATACTAAGTGCCGGTTCACACACGTCAAGTTTGACTCGTCAAGTCTTGAGTTTTTAGGAGAGAGGGGAAAAGAAATGGCATTCTCTTTTCCCTTCTCTCCTAAAAGATCAAGACTTGAAGAGTCAAACTTGACGTGTGTGAACCAGCACTAAGCGATGTTTTGGGATAGTATGCATTGTGAATATTTTGTACTGCGATATTATGAAACCTTTGTTCCAGAGTTCGAAATTTAACATTATATACTGTACTTCAGTGTTCTGTACGCTAAAAATATGAAAACGCTAATAGTGTTTGTGTAGTCAATACCTTAAAAAAACGTTTCTCTGTTTAAGATCGTCGTACTCAACAGAAAGATAAGTAAGATAATAGTTAGATAAAAGTTTATTGTGTTCTGTTGTTCGTAAAAAAACCCAAACTTCGTTGTGTTCCCTGCAGCCTTTTGGCTGGCAAAGACAGCAAATTTTTTTTTACAAAAACAAAACATGTACACAATACACACACAGGCTTTTTGCACTGTGGTCGTGCAAATTGCCAAGCAACAACAACAATATAAGTGAGAAGCGTTGTTAAAATTTTGTTTGCTCATTCCTTCATTAATGTGAAAAATTGAACTGTTTTATAACGAAAAACAAAACATTACATAATGTTTGTTACTATTGGTAAACAGCTTACGTACAAGCTCCATGTTTACATTTGTCCTTCAAGTTGTGCTGAAAAAACTCAACAAGAAAAATAAGACATAAACGCGAAAAACAGAAAATGTACTTTGGACTTTAAGAAGAATTCTTGACAAAAGTATGAAAAACAGAAGCAAGGAAAACATGTAAATTTATTAAAATAGAAAAGTAGATAAGAAAGTCAAAAAAAAAAAAAAAAATACAATTTGGTTGAAAGATTGATATCATTTCTGTTTATCTTCGAACACAACTTTATTCGAATACAAAGCAATTGACGTTTTGGGAGTCAGCCGATATGTATGTACGAAATATTTTGTATTGAAAAGAAATTCGTTGTTCATAGAAGAAAATTTTCACCAATTTAAGCATTAATCAAAAATAAAATAATTTTTAAATAAAAACGTTATCAAGTGAAATAAACAATTAATTATTACTATTAATTTGTTTACTGGTGCAAATTAATAGTATCAATTAAACGTTTGATTCACTTGATTAAACGTTTAATTCACTTAATTAAATTTTTAATTAAAACAAATTTTATTTTTGATTATTACTTTGATTGGTGAATTTTTTTTTTGTGTACATACAACGAATTTCTTTTCCGGACATACATGCCAGATACGATACACAAGTAAACACCACAAATTCTCACATACTACGTTTATACGTAGCCTATTTGCGAATAAAAATTATTTGCGATTAACTAAATTTCTGTTTATATATAAATTGTGTTAATGAAAATTCTTATTTATAATGATGCCAGATGGAAAATTTATTCATTTAGTAGCACTGTATATATATAAACTGTTTATTTTTTAAATGAAAGAGATCAACAATTATTGTGTATTTTTAACTTTATTTGCATATTTTTTATTTAATTTTACTTTTGTTGTCATATGAATGTGCCACATCGAAATAAAAACGTAAAACGGTTAAAAGAGTGGCAATGCTTAAAATCTTAATTGCAAATAGTGTCGTTAGTCAGAAATTGTTTTCATGAGTTAGCTATTCGCAAATAAAAATTTAATTCACTGTTTATGCGGCAATATTCTCTACTTGCAATATCTTTATTTGCGAATAAGTGGTGCGTATAAACGTAGTAACAGACTACACGAATTAGTTTTCAAATACCAGGAGTATAGGCAAACATTTTTTTCTGTATTGAAAGATTTTAAAAGAAACAAGAACTGTTTGGAGTGTAGTTCTTTGCATTTTTGTACCCTCACTACACTATTTAATTTGTGCGACGAGCAGTACCGCATAGCATTTGTCATTGTGGTTGTACACAAACGTTGTTATGTTTTCGATTAGCAAATTCATTTATACAGTGCTATACAACAACAAAACAAATCACAATAGGTGCATACAACTTAGTGTTACTAAATTATTAAAAACATATTAAACATTAAAAGAAAACTCTAGAATAAGCTTTAAACAATTCACAGTAGGTTTTCGTTAAATGCATTTTGGCAAAGCTTTAAGAATAAAACTACTCTTTAAAATTCTAAGCAATTACCTAAAAATTACATAGTTTCATTCCACACATGTTACCGACGGCATTGCTAATTTTAAATTGTAGGTGCTTATGAGCTTTATTTGTAAAATGCTTATGAAATGATATAATAACAAGTTTTTAAACAATTTATGAGATTAAAAAAATGTTGATTCTCATAGTCACTACATGTGTTAAATGTTAGTCAGACAAACAAATGGTTTTACGTTCTACTTACTGTTTCAAGTGTTTTTCATGTTGATATTCTTTCGATTTGTCTTTTCACTTTTTTTTTATTTTAGCAAAAAACAAGTACGAATGAATGAGAAGAAAGAAAAAAAATGAAATGAAAGCTCAGTTTGTTGTACATTTAGAAGTGTGTACTAGTTGTTATTATCCTCGTAAGTACTTACTAGCACATGTGCAATAGTAAAACCGAGTTCTTTTTCACAGACATGGAAAGGAATGGGTTTAACATCTGCGATTAAGAACTTCCATACAAAATCTCTTCTTAATCCAAGGTCTAAATGAAGAACTTTTTCACCAAAAGTATTAATAATAGTATTGTTTGCAGCTTGAAGTACTAATGATCCAGGTTTATTACGTTTATTTTGTGCTGTTGCAGGTATGACTGAGACGTCGGCTCCTGTGTCGATCAAAAATCTATGATTAGAAATATTGTCTCGCAAGAACAGGCGACTTATTTTCAAGTCTCCCGCGTCCATCACCTTAGACGAACGAGTTTTTAGTTTTCCGACTGATGTGCACAGAGAGGGCGACATTTAGTTGCTTTTGAGCCAAATGTAAAATGACACCAACACAAATTTCTTGATATATTTCGGCCTCTGCTATTGCTTCTGCTTCTATTACGACTGCGATTTCGTTCATGGGATAGAGGAGATTTAATTCCTTCAATACGTTGAATAAGTTCGCCTATTTGCTTTTCTATTTGTTCAAATGGAGTTTTGCTAGGCATACTAACTTGACAAATCGAGGAAGAATCTAGCTGATCGTTTATTTTGTCAGCCATGACTGCCAGTTTATCTAAACTATCCGAACTTATTGACAAGACTGCTTTTAAAGTTGCTGGCAACCGTTGGAACCATAAAGATTTCAGCATCTCGTCAGACATCTTACCTGATGGTAATTGCCGCATTTCACGTAACAGTGTGGAGGGACGTTTATCACCTAACTGAATATTCTCTAACAATTGCTGCAGCCTTTTTTCTTCCGAATCTTGAAATTCATAAAGTAAGGCGGACTTGAGAGTTTCATACATGTTTTGTGTTGGAGGATTTTCAATTATGTGGCTTACTGCGTTAAGGATATCACTTTCAACGGATCCAACCAGTGCATGATATTTCGTGGCATCTTGGGAAATACCGGAATTAAAAAACTGACTTTCTATTTGACTAATGGTGTTTTCTTTTCCAAAAAATAATGATGCATTATAGTTGTGTAATATATTTGTTAGGTTACACGAACCCTTACAAAGTGATACATTTTTCTAAATTACAATGGAACAAAATAATAGCTTCGTTTTACACTCAACACTAATGTGTATTTGGCGTGTTAAATATTGAATGCAAAGTTTGTACTAAAAGCGATATTCACCACGCTTGTAGTAATTTTCAACATTAGATTTTCTTACAATTCCAATAAGCGTTAACAGCACTGATTTTCAATAATTAATGTCAGCTGTTGTTAAAATTTTTGCGACAAAAAAAAATGTAAAAAAAGTAAAACAAACGAAAAACAAAAAGTTTTTATATCCATCACAATATAACGCAAATTGTCCGCAAACACAAGAAAAAAATACTTGCTTGCATAAAAAAGTACTTTACGCAGATGCAAAAAGGGTATTATCTCACACTCAGTTATAACTGCGGGTAAGAAATGGAACAAATTTGCCATTTATTGTTGCAACATGTTAAGAAAGGATAACGACAACTTCTCACATTTTTGCATATAGTTTTAGAATGGAACAAAAACCCGCACGAATATATGGAACATTATTGTCAGAAAAGAAAACACAATAAACCACAATTTTGGATTAGTCTTCCAAAACGGAGGAATTTTGACTGAAACACGTGAAATCTCGAGTGTTAGTGTCGTTAGTGCTGATCTAAATTCTTCCTCTGATAGCGACATATTGGAATAAAAACGTCGGGGTCACCAATGAAGAACACAATTGATGTTTTTTATAAAAATGTTTTGATATTTATTCAATAAATGACAAATTAATAATAATAATTTTTTCAACAAACATTTCCGTAAATAAATAAAAAGTAAATGATATTGCGACTATTCAAAATTTAAAAAGTAGAATTTACAACAGGTAGATCCCCACACACACCTTAAATGGGAACTCCAATACTCTAATTTCGTTATGTTGGTTGCTTACTTAAATGAACGGCCATGACTTTGAATTTTATAGGAGAAAGGTGTAGAGAGATATATTTATCCAGCATCCTTTTCTACAATCTTAGCCAACAAAAATGGCTATTTATGCCTGATTATTAAAATCCAATGGAAGTCGGAGTTGAAGTTTTTGTAACTCGCGGCTCCAAAATTTTATGCCATAAATAATTTTCTAATATTTTTCAAAACAAAAATATTTTAAGAGGGCCTGCTTTAAATATTTTGAAGTCAGAAAATAAGGCCCAGTCTACTTTACATATGTAAATAACTATGTATATTAAAGCTTAAAGCGGCACGTGTTAGAATTAAAATATCGATTTGAAATTTTAACAGACTCATTTCCTTGCTATATTTAAGCACTTAATCAATTAAAGAAACGAGTTTAAGTCGAATAAGGATCAGCCTGATATACATTTAGCATCAAGATGAGAGAAGGAATCGGAGTCGTACTTAAAAAATTTCAGCGGACAGAGTCGGAGTCGGAGTAAGACCTATTTCTTGGAAACTCCACAGCCCTTCTTCGAATTCTAGTTTACTACCAAGGAATGGCTGATTTATACCTCGATATGTTGCGTTTTCATATAATTTTCTCTTTTGTATCAGCTTGGAAAGTAAGTTTCACGATTTAAAAATTTCTAGCGATAAGAGATAAGTAGTTAAAGTTTTTGATTTCACTTGGTTTCTTGTTAACTATGATTTCGGACTTTTTTAGTTTAATAATTTTTAATTTTGCTTTGAAAAAAATTTTATTTCTTAACATTTTTTTCTCGCCAATTATTTTTTTTTCAATTAAACCGTTAATAAAAAAAATTAGTTAATAAAAAAAAATCAGTGAATTAAAAGTTTACTTATTAAGATTAACAACATTACTGCAGAATATGTATTTAAAAATATTTAATTGATACTATGTATTTTTTTACTGGTGCAAATTTAATTAATTTTTTAATTAATATCACAAATTTTTTAATTGAAATCAATTTAAATTTTTTTCTGTGAACGCAAATAATTAAGACTTTGGCTTTGTGTATTTAAGTACCGTGTATTCATGTATTGAGTACCCCGGTGGGCTAGCTGGTAGTTTGTTAGTCTTATTAGTGCGGGGGTTGCGGGTTCGATCCCCGCCAATGACTCCGATCTCTTGCAGACAAGCGTAGAGCTTGGCGGGATTAGCTTGAGGATTAAAAAATAAGAAAACTTTCAAGTTCGAATGAAGCAGATACTTATCTTGATCTAGTTTCCGGATTTCAGGTTTTATTTTCACGCCTTGAAAGATTGTAAGGTTTATACATCTATGGCATTTAAAACTATAGCTTTTCGGTATTTAATTCTTTAGTTTATCTTTTATTGTATCATCTAATCTAATCTGACTTTACTCTTCTATACTTCTGTCCCTATTTACACTTGCATCTCCAACAAATAACCCCAAATACAAACAACTACAAATGCCAGTGTATAAGTGTGTGAAAAGAAATCTTTGTATATAATTGTAGAACACGTATATTACACTTGTGTTTTACGAGTACTAAATACTTAAAGTACCAACTTGTACCATTGCAAACATGCACACAAACACAAATAGGAAGCAGAGTGGTATTTATAGAGTAGTTACATGTAAAGTATTGACATACGTTTGGTTTTCTTTTCTATTTGTTGCAAATATGCTGTTGCTTTTGTTTAAAAGTTGCCACATCTAGCACTATTGAAAAATGGGTTAGACAAACAAAAGAACTTTGTATTATAAACTTTTAAACGAAACTAATTTGTGTTATTTACTTCTTTCTATTTTTAGGGGGATGGGACCCAAAAGACGTTTATCCGTTGCTGAGCGACAGCAACGTGCGAACGCAGCATCAGCACCTAAAAAACGTTCTGCAAGCAATAGTGCAAATCATTCTCCTGCCTCTCGCAAACCAAATACTAGTGCAGCTGTTAGTAGCGGAACGGAGACAGCGTCTCAATCAAAAGAACCGCCTAAGCCCAGCTCTCCAACCAAGAAATCCAACAAAAAGACTGAAGATATTGTGGAGTCCTTAAAAGATAATAAATCAGCGGTTAATGAGTTAAAGTCCAAGGAAAAGATAGAAGAGAAAAAAGCTTCCACTAGATCATCTTCCAGAGAGAATGTAAAAAGAAGTAATAATGAAACGGAAGATAAACCATTAACTTTAGATGCAACAACTTCCTCTAAGTCCAAAGACGATCTCAAAAAGTTGGACTGTGACAACAAAGAAAAAGAGGAGAACATTAGCTCCAACTCCAGTACAACCAGCAGTAGTTCCAAGGCTCAAGATAAAAAGGATGACAAAAATAAAGCAATTAGTAAAATGCTCAAAAATTTGGATATAAAAATAAGCGGTTTTGATAATCTTTTACCCAAAGAACAAAATATACAAGAACTGCGCTTGAAATCCTCAATTTCAGAGAATGTTAAAACCAAGTCCAGGGCGGCAGCAGTAAAAGTCATAGCTTCCTTAAGTGTCCCTAAACCGGTAAAAAGAGCCAAAAATCCTGAAATTGAAGAAAAAAAGAAGTGTGCTCAAAAACAAAGCGATAAATGTAAAGAGTCAGTAAAGGATTATACAAAAAACTCTTCAAAGGATACTAATAAAAATTCGGACAAGCCAGTTAGTAGTCACAAAGCGAAAGCATCAGAGAAACCGGTTAAAGCAAAAAGTTTGGAAAAACATCACGAACCAGATACAAGCACAATGGTTGAACAATCAGGTCTCGAAAAGGAAAAGAAGGAAGAACTAAAAGATTTGATACAAAACAAGGAGAAAGACAAGAATAAGGAAAAAGAGAAAGAAAAAGAAAAGGAGAAAGAGAAAGAAAAGGAGAAAGAAAAGAAGGAAGAGATAGAAGCCTCGGATATTATTTTAATGGAGACCAAAAAGAAAATTGCGGCTAAAAAGGCTAAAATAGATCAACAGCTTAAATCTAAGAAATCCAATAGTAATAGAACTAAGCCGGATAAGCAAAAAGAAATAGAGGAAAAGCAGGAAGACTCAAAAGAAGTGAACATTGAGTTAGATAAGGCTGCAAAAGATGTAAACGAAAAAGAGCAAATTAAAAGCCAAGAGACATCTAATAAAGCAACTACTAAGGAAGACTTGGTAAATGAAGATCCAAAAAGTCTCAAAACTCCTAATGTTATTCCGAAAACAGATCCTCCTCTTAAACTTGAAACAACTCCAACAAAGAAAAAGTCCCCTAAACATAAAATAACTAAAACAGAAGATCAAGACGACAATGAAGAAGAAAAAAATAAAGAAATGCTAGAAGTTCAATCAATGCAAGACAATAAGGAAGAAGATAAACTTCGCACGAATCCTGAAGAAAAACTTTTGAAATCTCCAAAAAAATCACCAACAACCCAAAAACTATCCCAATCCAAAGCAGTTAACGAAACAAAGTGCAATAATTTAGATCAAATTTATGAAGAAAAAGAAGAGATTCTTAAGGTGGTCATAGATTCCAATACCGAAGTAGTACAAATGGAAATTGAAGAAATCTCAACAAATAAACTCAAAACGAAAGATCATAAAGATCAAGAGGAAGCAGCAAACTCAATAAAAGTGAAAGAATTTAAAGAAAAGGCAAATGAACCTAAAACTAAAGAGGAGGTTAAGAATGATATAGAACCGAAGTTAAAAGAAGTTGGGCCAAAAAACACGGGGGAGATCCCTAAACCAAAGCAGGAAAAAGCAAAATCACTTCTAGTTCAAACTAAAGTTTCAGCGCCCAAAATCTCAAATATCAAACAAAGATTTCAATCTAAATTTAAAGTAAATCCAATTAAAGCTAAAATTTCCAAACCCTTAAAAAAGATAAATGTAAATAAAGTCTTGGCCTCTAAACCATTGGCAGCAGCAGTTGAGAAAAAACAACCCTCTACCAACGATATCTATGATTTCAAATCGGGCTCTGAAGATGACGAGTTTATAAAAATGGACTTGCCAACTCTTAAAAATCTAAGAGAGTTCTCTGAAGAAGATGAGGAAAAGAAAGCTCCAGTGAAAAAAGAAGCTCAGAAATATGGCAGCATTAAAGAGAAACAAAGAATTGATAATGTGGAAATAAAGGAAATAGAAAAGAAAGAGGACAAACCTAAAGAAGAATCTCTTAAATCTCTGCAAACTAAAGAAAAACTCAAAAAGGAAGAAGAACTTAAAAATAGATCAAGTTTGGTAGAAACTCCCAAAAAAGAGAGTAATGCTAAAGATACGCCAACTAAGTTAAATAAAACTAAACCAGAAACACTGAAAAATGATAAAACGGAGACAGAAACAGAATCAAAAACGGAAAAGGTTTTAACAAAAGAAATCACGGAAAATGAAGAAAGTTCTAAGGAGAAGTCGAGTTCAGACGGGGAGCAAACTAAGAAGAAGTCCGCCAAGAAATCGGTTACGGTGCCTAAGAAGTCTTTGAAAACCAATCAAAAAATCAAAACTATTAAAAAAAAACCTCTTAAGCAAATAGCAAAAGTTTCCAAAGTGGTAAAGAGTAAAATGGCCAAGAATAATGAAAACATCAAGCAGAAAGCCAATAAAACACGAAGCAGTTCTTCTGAGGCTTCTAGTGATTCTGAAGATGATAAAAACTTAATTGTGTTTAGTCAAAAAAGGCATAGAATGGCTTCTCTAAATGCTCTCGCCAAGGTGCAATGTTTGTATGAGAATGAATCGAGAACAGCATATGAATTGGGCTTATCCAAGGCCACTCTAATGCCACCTAAAATAAGAACTCTTGACAATAGTGATGATGAAAAAGAAAAACAAAAAGAAAAGGAGAAAGAGAAAGATAAGGAGAAAGACAAAGAACTAGAATATGACAAGAAAAAAGACAAAGAAAGAGAAACGGAAAAGGAAAAAGATAAGGAAAAGGAGAAAGAAAGAGATAGATCCAAAGAAATTTCTAGTAAATCTGAGGATAAATCCAAGTCTAAGAAGGAAAAAAAATTGGAAGATCCTCTTAAAATCGAAGAGAGTACCAAAGAGGAAAGTGAGGAAGAGCCACCGGAAGAACCCAAGCGGGAGCTCCGTAATGTGCTCGGTGGCAGAGGAATAGGAAAACACTGGGAGTTCGATAGCGATTGTGAATTAGATGAGATCGATATCTTAAGAATAAAAAAGAAAAAGTTACAAAAGAAATTACAAGCTAAAAAGGAAAAGGAGGAGAAACAACAACTACTTAAAGATAAAAAAGAACTAGAAGAAAAATCTCACACTAAAGACAAAGAAAAAGATAATAAAGACAAAGAACCCATTAAGGTTAAACGAAAATATACTAAAATCAAAAAACCTCTTAAGAAAGTGGTCAAATTGACCACGGGCACTTCAGAAGATGAAGGCAATTCCGAATCCAGTGACAAAGAGGAGCAGCAAGAAAAAGATAAATTGCAAAAACTTAAAATGACTGAATCCAAAAAGCCCCCCAAAAAACGTAAACGAATATTTAAGGAGGAACTAATAGGTGACTACAAAGGCATTTTAGCACGAAAACGAATGGCTAGCTTAAATGCCAGTGCAATAGTGGCAGCCACTTACGAAGTGGAAAGACATTTAGATCGCAATTTAGGTCAATTAAGTGGCTACGAAACGTACGAAGATGAACAGAAAACGCCCAGTAAAAAAAGTAAAGAAACAAAAACTGCAGCTAAAGATGCGAAAGCAAAAACTTCAGCTACAACAGCGGCTGCAGTTACAACAGCAACTGCTACAACTACTACAGCACCTGCTTCTACTTATTCTACTAAAGTTACAACTGCAACCAGTGCAGCTAAAGAAACATCACATGAGTCCCCAGTTAAAGTGGCCAGTGTACCCGAATCTAAATCTACAGCTCCTCACACCCCTACAAAAGTGGATAAACCTTTAAATATTTGTGAAGAGAGCAATGACTCCAAGTATTCTAAAGAAACCAAAGAAACTAATACTGATACTACTACCACATCTACTTCGACATCTTCGGGCACTAGTAGCACTACGAATAGCACAAAAGACGCCAAAGACTCGAGTCGTCCTACATCTTCGAGTGTGGTTATTGTTCAGGATACTGATGTAACCATAACAGGTGTCTATGTTAATTCTACCACTGGTTCTAGCCAAGAGGCATATTGTAAAATGCAATACCGTGTGCAATCTAGTGTAACAGAGGAGCGCCTTGTGCGTCCTGGTTCAACGGAACCACCACCAAAGTCCTATACGCCGTTGAGTGCTTTATCAAGTATGCTGCCGCCAGGTGCTACAGCCACAGGTGTAGCGGGAGAAGGTAAGTTAGATTTGCTTTACAAGCATAAGGTTTTTTTTTCGAAGCTAGAAATAGATGTTTCTTTTTATTTCATGAACTTTTGTTTTACCTCTCTTTAAAATTTTTAATATTTAGCTCACACAACTGTTACTTCTCCACCACCACCTAATGCCGCCAACGCCTCTCAACCTTCGGCTGGCGCTTCATTAAGCGAGACCCTTAGTGCAGCCGCTGGTCTTTACAATCCAGCCGATTTGGGTATACACACCGAACAAGGTCCCCTCGATCATCACGGACCACCACCTCCATCGTATGCTGCCGCCGCGGCTGCAGCAGCAGCTGCCTATCATGCCCATCATATGTCTCCACATAGTGCTTCTCATCATCAGCATCAATATGCGCATTCTCACGTTCATCATCAGTATCCACAGGCGGCAGGAGAACATCATGGTATGCCTCCACCTCCCCATCATTATGGCGGAGCGGGAGCACCGCCTTCACATTATGGCCCACCACCGCCTCCTCCAACTGGGCATTGTGATGCCGGCTCTCCGCCACCTACCTATCGTGCCAGTAATACTTATGGCTCAACTATTTCCGGAGCTACGGGACAACCCGCTGCACTACCTTCGGCTATGGGCAGCGGCGGGGCATTTTGTCCTACAAATGTTCATCTACAGCAACAACATCATCAACAGCAGCAGCAGCAACAACAGCAACAGGCGCAACACTCTTCACAGCAGCAGCAACAACAACAACAACAACAGGCAGCAGCTCAAGCTTCAGCAAATGAAACAAGTGGTAAGTGGATATTAAAATTTCTTTTACTTGTGTTGTTCCTATATTGTGTTTTGGAATTGGTAGAGTCTGTAAAAAATCGATATGTACCTAATTTTTTTATTAGTGAATTTTATTTATGTAAATAGATTTGTCAAGGCAGACCAAACAAATCTAAAGGCGGAATCACCCAAAAAAATTTTTTGTCAGCCATAAAATGTGACAGGACCAGTCATTAATTCTGTAAAAAGCTTTTGCAATTTGAACATCACATCATTTTGTAAATTTTGAATTGAAATTTGTGGAGGTTTAAGAACTTCAACCTTGTGTTGAATGGGGTGGCTGCCATATTTTTGTTAACGGCGTAATAAAAGGTGATTTTTGACTATTTTGAACTGTATGACTTACGGTTTTTTGATACCTGAAATGTTCTTTTTCTTGATGACACAGTAAGATTTCTTGGGAGACAGTTTCGGGAGACAGTTTTCGTGCAGCTATTGCAAGGCTGCCAAAGTTGCGGATTTCTTTGGTGATTAAAAAAAAATTAGCGGATTTCTTGGGGATTTTACACATTTTTAATATATTTTCCCTTTTAATTATTTACGCAAATTTTTCTTTCAAAATAAAAAAAAAAAAAAAAAACAAAATTGTATCTTGCTCTTATTAACAATTATTACGTAATGGGTCGTAATTAAGGTTACTATTTTTGATGAGTGTGTAAAAGGTACTTAATAAACTGATGCTATTATTCTTGAGTGAGTGTTAAAAAAAAAAAGAATTTAAAAAAAAACCGTTGACAACACAGACAATTTTTGATTTTTTTAAAAACAATTTTCAAGCAAATATGTCTTCTCCAAAAATAAGTAAATATGAAAGACAATATAATTAAATTTGCGAAAAATAATGCTTGGCTATTGGTAGGTTCTTACGATACTTACGATTTATTTTTATAGTTTTAATTAAAAGATGGCTAAAGCCGATTGAACAAGCTCCAAATTCTTATAAATTGGCGCATTCTTCTTCAAAAACAGCATCAATACACAAAATCCGGCAATTGTGGGCGAGATTGGACAAGTGTAACTGCCCATACAAAGATATTTAAGATTTCTGTATATCTGGAGAACGGTAGGAGGCAAAGTTTCCAAATTAGGCACAAGCATTTTGGCTATCAAAAAAACAATATCCAACGAAATATGGGCGAGATCGTTTATTAGAAATTTCTGTACATCTGGAGAACGGCAGAAGCCAAGATTCCAAATTATTAGTTTGAGCATCTTTTTTATCAATTCACAACACCCGAAAAATGTGTGCGTGCTTGGATAGGTGGGTGTAGCACAAAGTTTATTAATCTAAACAATGGTTTTTATAAAAATTTCTGTTATTATCGCAACATGGTGAAGTGTATATAAGATTCGGCATAGCCAGTATTGGCACTCTTTCTTGTTTTTTTTATGAATTTTTATCGTGGGCCATTTTCCACTTTTGTGACATAAATTTTCTTTTACTTTGCTAAATATCAAAATTGTTGCAAAGTGTTATGAAATTTTATAACTTTTTTTATGCAATTAGTACTTGGTTATTTTTTTAACTGGTCATGGTTTTTAATCCATATTTTTATATTTTTTAAATCAGGCTAAAGTTCATCAAATTTAATTTTCAATAAAATATTTTTATGAAGGAAGGAATTTTAAAACATGAAATTAATTAAAATTTATTGATAATTGTTATTCGTGCCTAATTCCCAATTTTTATTATTGATCAAAACACTGAAATTTATTGTTGATGGGATAAACTATTCATATGCGCATTTCACTGGTTGCTTAGGCCAGATCATCAGGAAACTTCATCCATAAAGATTTTAGAAAAACTAAAGATATTAAACCAAATAAAACTGTTAAACGTATAAGACTTATAAGCAAAAGTTCTACTTGTAACAATATCAAAGTTTAAACAAAAAACATCAACAATAAACAGTGAGTTTATCTCATCTTACATTCTCCACTACAATTCATTGGAATTCTCTTAACATTAATTGTAGTTGTTAGTAGGTTAAGAAAAACAAAATGAAAACAAAAACCGTTTAACACTCATGTAAATCAACTAAAAAAAATAAACATTTACAACAAATTTTGATCCACTAATGCCCAATTTTCAGGATAGAATTTAAATCTTTATCAAGTTAATGTTTATATAAACTTAAATCGTATTTAAATACAGATTGATTGTTTGAGTTTTATTTGAGAAGTCCCATTTAATTAAGATAAAAGTATGGTAGCACTACTAAATACAAAAAATATAATAAAAAAAAGTTTATTTATTTTCAAGGTGTTTTGAAAAAACAGCTGAATGTTATTGCTTTGCCTGTTGTTGTTGTATTGTTGTCATATTGAGGCCACCTTGCAAAGTTATTCCAATGGAAACTTAAGTTAAATTTAAATGTACCACATCGGTGAATTAAGTTTTATTTAAGTGTGTAGCGAAGCAAAGAGTTTTATATTAAAAACGATTTTAAATTCGTTTTAATATCAATCCTGAAAATTGGCCATAAGTGGAACAACATTTGTTTTAAAGACTGATGATTGGCTATTGACTGAGAGCCGTCGTCAATGGCGGTGAGTGTTAAACGTCAAACCCCTCTGAAGAGATTGTGTGGTTACAATGGATACATGTTTGGGCAACCTATCCATGAAAACCTGGGTTCGATTCGCATTCCAGTCAAGAATGAAAAATTATCAATAAATCTAAATTAATTTCATGTTGTAAAATTCCTTTTTTCATAAAAATAATTAAATGAAAATTAAATTTGATGAACTTTAGCCTGATTAAAAATATTAATTTTTTTTATATATTTATATTTAATGAGGGAAATAATCTAGCCCTTTTATTTTTATTCAGCGTTTCATTTAGTAGATTTTTTACATTTTGAAGTTCTATTATACAGGTGGACAAATTTTACTGTGATCCACTGTATAATGCATTTAACAAAATGTGATTATCCTGCATACATTTCGTTTAAAGCTGACCCTTTTCTCAGGTCTAACAATGTAGTCTTTAAAATTGCCTAAAAATGTCTTGCAACTGTGTGAACATTGTAAGCTCTTTTTCATTGGGCAGATGTGTAAAATTAATGTATCTGACAATGGCACGATTTTTAGAAACGAAGCTTAACTTATTTTTCTAATTGTCTCTAGTTCTTGGAAACTAAACGCTCTTTCGTTTTTCTTATTAAAATAATAACTTTTTGCAGAATTGACATATCAATTCATATTTTTGGACTGCTAATATGTTTATATAATGAAAATCTTACTCTTTAATTTCCTTTCCTAGAAAGTACTTTTACTTATTCAAATATTATTTATACCCAAGACAAAGACTTAATTATGCCAAGAATTTAAAATTAATATTCCTGATAAACACTTTGTTGTATTTACAGTTTATTTCATTAATTATTCAATGCTAATCTTAAAATTATTATTTAAAATTCATTACATAAAGCCCCCTTTAAATACCATAGAGAATTTAAGCTTAAAAGACTACAAAACACTCCCTTCAGTAGCAAAATATCCAGTTAATAAATAGTTTACTAATAATGAAAAGATTCCATCACAAATGTCATGTTTAAATATGAAAATTAGTTAAATGAAACATAAATTCATTTTAAGTACGAATGACATGCAGATAGTTGCAACAATTCCCAAAAAGCCATTTGAATTAAAACAAATATTAAAATCAAGTTTATCTGTAAATTAACAGCAACTTCATAATAATTATTTGCCAAAGACAACTTGAGTTTTGTAAGGATGGATGTAACTAACTCAATAATGCTTAACTCTAACCAGTGATGCCAACTTTTTGAGAGCAAAAAGCACTTTAAAATTTAAAAGAAGCACTAAAATGCACTATTTCGAGCAAAAGAAGCGTAAAAAAGCACTTAGCCATTTTAACAATTAATTCAAACACAAAACAAGTTGCTTTTCGGTTGTGCCGAATATTATATACCTCCAAAATTAAAAAAAGGTGACAGCGTTGATGGGGACCATTTTCATTTAAGATTAAATAATACATAAATACCCTCGCCCTTAAAATCAATAACCTTAGTGAAGAAGGTGAACTATCCCAACGATGGAACAATTTAAAAGATTGCATTAACGACGTCGCCACAAATACCATAGGCACAAAAAACAAAATCGTCAATGAATGGTTTGACGAATCCTGCAGAAAAGCAAATGATGAGAAAAATGAAGCAAGAAGGCAATGGTTGGCAAATAATACTCGTGAAAATGAGCTAAATTATAATGAAAAGAGAAAAGCAGCTAAGAAGCTAATAAAAAATAGAAAAAAGCATGTATGAAAGAGAAAGTTAAAGAGATAGAAAACAACTATGGTCAGAAGGCGTCTAGGAATATGTATCTAAATATAAAGCGACAAACCAAGAATTTTCAACCAAGAACGAATATTTGTAAAGACAAAAACGGAACCCCAATTAGTGATAAAAATGAAATTGTAAACCGATGGAGAGAATATTTCAATGAACTTTTAAATAAACCTAATATTAACCACGAGGAGTCATTGCCGAATATAAATGAAATAGATGTTGGAGAACCAACGTTAGAAGTCACAAAAATAGCATTGAACAAATTGAGGAATTATAAATGCAGCGGTGAAGATGGCATAGTTGCCGAATTATTAAAATACGCTGGAGATAAATGTCATAACTACATACATCAAATCCTCCTAGTATCTGGCATAATGAAACTCTCCCGACCGAATGGCTGACAAGCATAATCGTGCCTATCCACAAAAAAGGAGATAAGACAAACTGCAACAATTATCGTGGTATTTCACTTCTTAACTGTGGATATAAAATTTTCACCAATATACTTTATGAACGTCTAAATGATTATGCAGAAAATATATTAGGCGATTACCAATGTGGCTTCAGAAAAAACAGATCTACAACAGATCAAGGGTTTGGCATAACTCAGATTTTTGAAAAATGTTATGAATACATGATCGATATACATTGCCTATTTGTAGATTTTAAACAAGCATTTGATAGCCTAGATAGAACCGTAATTTCACTACGTCTTTTGGAAATGGGAATACCGCGCAAACTTGTAAATTTAGTAAATATGACATTAACAAATACAAACGCCAGTGTAATAATACAAGGCGAATTCTCAAACACATTAGACGTTGTTTCCGGAGTAAAACAAGGAGATGCGTTGTCCTCTCTCGTCTTCAATCTAGTTTTACATTCAGTAGTAGAAGAAATAGATCAAAAAGGCACCATTTACAATAAATCTACTCAAATTTGCGCTTACGCAGATGATATTTTGATAATTTCCAGAAGTAGAAACATACAGAAAGATACTTTTAAACAATTAGAAGAAGCAGCGCAGACTACAGGACTGATGATTAACAGAACAAAAACAAAATATATGCTCCGTTCACACATACAGCAAGACTCACCAGACCTTGTTATATCTAATAATGTGTACGAATCTGTTAAAGAATTTAAATATCTTGGAATCAATCTAAGTTCACATGGGGACACCACTGTAGCAATACAAGATCGCATCCAATCTGCGAATAGAACCTGGTTTCTTCATCTAAAACTCTTTAGATCCTCCTTGTTATCTAAGAAGCTGAAACTTAATCTATATAGAGCACTTATAAGACCAGTCCTATCGTATGGGAGTGAAATTTGGACACTAAAAACATCAGACATACATCAACTACTTTGTTTTGAAAGAAAAATTCTACCTAAAATCTTTGGCCCAATTGAAATTGAAGAAGGGTTGTACAGATCCCGGTACAATGATGAGTTAGAGATACTTAATGAAAATCAAAATATTATACGTTTTATAAAAGCACAGCTAATACGCTGGCTTGGACATGTTTTACGAATGAACGACTGCATGACAGTGAAGAAAGTTTTTGAACAACACCCAGAAGATATTAGAAAAAAAGGACGGCCAAGAAAAAGGTTGAAAGATGATGTTGAAGAAGATTAACAAGTAATCAAAGTTGAAAACTATAAACAAAAGGCCATTGACAGAGATAAATGGAGAACGATAGTCGCAGTCCATAAAGGACTGTAATTACTAAGAATAATAATAATACATAAATAAATTTATATTTGTATATAAACATATTTTAATGTATTATTATTATCTTCAATAAAACTAATATCATCCAAATCATTTGGAGTTTAAATTGGCCATAAAACCGTTTTATGCTCGATTTTGGTAACTCGAAAAAATCTGGCCTGTTGCAACCACCGAATATTTGCAATGACCGATCATTGTTTATAAGACTTAATGACAGCATATATTTTAATAAACATCCTTGTATTTTACCGTTAAAATCTAAACGAAAATCTAAAATCTAAATTAAAATCGTGCAAAGTTTAATCAAACAATTGGCTTATGATATTATCCAATTATTTAAATATATGTACGCTTCTGAATAAAGAACACACATAAGGTGTAATATAGAAAAAAACATGTATGTTTGCATTCTGCTACTTAGTCAAACCGTTTTTCAATAGCATTTGAGGTAGAAGTGCACAACACGTGGAAAGCCAAAGCGCATGAAAAATGGCTCATTATATAAGTATTTTCTTTCAGCCATTTTTAATTTGTTTAACATTTTGCATATACCAAGCTACGGCTCTTTTTTTCGTTTCCGACTGCATGTTTTTTAACAATTCCTAATATTTTCCAATCCATATTCTATTTTTGAAACAGTGCTAGCATTTTTAAAAAAATGTTTACCGAAATACATCGTTTTTATTAAGATTACTAAATATGTTGTCAACGCTAAAAATTGCAACGTTTCGTAAAATTTCCAAAAGCCTAGCTCTAAATTGTAAAATTGTACCCCAAATAGCAAAGTTTAACTTATGGTGTTTTCTTTTCTACAAAAAAATGTGACATTTTATTTAAAAAAAATGCAATTTGGTGTCTGTTATTAAAAAATTTTGCTCCCGAAAACTGTGCCTTGTTTTATTCTAAAAAACTCCCTCTTTTCGAGAGCAAAACTTTTAAGAAACAGACACCAAATTGCATTTTTTTAAATAAAATGTCACATTTTTTTGTAGAAAAGAAAACACCATGATCTAACTAAATTGAAATAAGTTAAAGGGTTGGTTGATTGCATCACTTTATGTTTTTGACCAAAACAATATTCGTATTTCTTGCTAAAATATATTTGAAGCACTCGTACTCCTTGGCACTTAATGAAAAGCCAACAAAGTCTTAAATGTAGAATGCACACCAGAGACCACAATAATTTTAAGAGATTAAGGAATACATTTTAGGTTTCTTGCAACAAATTTGTGGTAATAAGGAAAAAGTGCTGAAGTCTATTATTTTAGTTTTGTAGGAAAACCATTTTAAACTTTAAAGGTAATTTTTGAAAATTTATTTCAAAAATTATTCCCCGCATTCATAAACGATTATTATATTTAATAAACGTTTATAATAAAATCACCTCTTCTCTTCGATTATACTTAATACTCTTAATGTGACCAAGAGAGTTTAACTTAAGTGGTTATTCCAAATGTAACATTGAAAAAAAAAACCAAAAAGTAATTTTTCTATTACTTCCTAAAAAATCGTACAAAAAATTTTTTAACGTTGTCCTTGTGTACTTTTAAACATGGAGATTACAAAAGATGCCAAAAACCTCAAATTCTGACCAACGGCGGCTAACTTAAGTTGTTATTCCAAATAATATTGCACATATAAATAAAATAACCAAAAAGTAATTTCGCTGTAGCTTTCTAAAAATCATACAGACCAATTGAAACTTTGTCAATGGGTACTATTGAACATGGAGATTACAAAGGTTCCAAAAACTCTCAAATTTTTCTTAAGTCGACTTAAGCACTTTTTCCTTTTTGCCTAAGAAACGAATTGATGGTTGTTGTTCTTGGGGAGTAACAATGGTTCATTCTCGGGAAAAAACACTTTTCGGGAATTACTTTGTCACGGTAGACTAGCTGGAAGTGAGCTAGTCTATTAGTGTGGGGGGCTGCGGGTTCGATTCCCGCCAGAGACTCTGGCTTCGTTCCGGCAGACAAGCGTAGAGCTTCGCGGGATTAGCTTAGGAAATTAAAAAAAAAGTTTTTGCTCTAAATGCAAGTTTAACAATGTCGAAAAAAATACAGAAGAACATTTTTCGAAAAAGCAAATGACAAAGCGTTCAAGCGCCATTTTAGGAGCTGAACTTTAAGTTCTTTTGTCATCGTTTGTTATCAACATCATTTCAAAAATTCTCAGAACTAAGACAAAATTTCAGTAGCAATATTCGTGTTAACACGCAGAGAAAACATATTTTGCCAAATAATAGCGGCTAACAAAACTATTTTTAACGAACAATTTTCAAACATATTATGAGTCCTTTAACCATATTATTGTTACAGCAACCATATTGCGAGATCAATAATGGACTGGCTTTAGGGCGTTCTACCAAAGGTCTTTTAATACATTTGTTAAAGTTTATTTTATTAGATTACTAATTGCATATCGTCGGCTTAGAGTGTAAACCTGCTAACTCTCTTTTTACAAATTTTACAGGAGATACAAACAAATTTTTTTTTCCTATTTGCTGCTTGACACACTTCAGGACTCAAATTAAAGAAAAACTGCATGCTGGTCGACATGGCATATCTTTCTCTACCACACAGCATTAAAATCTCAATTTACTTAAAAAGTTGATTTAGCAGGTTTACAATCTAAGCCGACGATGTATATTTGAGATAAAATAAATTAAATATTGTCATATAGCATATATGTAGCTATTTATTTATTTATATTTAATAAACGACTTTATTGGCAACACTTACATCATCCCCTAAAATGTCATGGTCACATAACGGTACCTTATACGATGTTATAGCAAGAACAATTTTATCGTAAGCGACAAATTTCATACAAAATTAATATGAAATAAAATAAAAAAAGCTCTCTCCTGTAAAATTTGAGTTTTGGCGCTTACGTTATTTTCGCGGTTAGGGCTCGATATGTTTGCAATAAAATAAGGTATCGATTATCCGACGTCATTAATTTGTTTTAGAAGCTATTTAAAATATAAGTTTTAATACATAATTCTGTTTTATTTTGCAATGAGTTTAAATTTCTTCATGAATTAATTTGTTTATTGCTTATACATAAACATTTAATTATAATTATATGAATTTTAAAAATTGTCTTTTATATATGACATCCCGAAAAAATCCGCATCCGTCCCGGGATCCTGTTTTTTTCAATCAAAAATCCCGAATCCCGGGTTTAAATAACCTGGTCCGATTTGGCATCCCTAATTGTAATATTTAAGGTTTTGGGCCTTTTCAGTTTTTGGCTCTACAACCTCTGTTTAAATTTAAAATTTGTTGTTGTAGTTGTTCCTTTGTAGTTTTTTTAGCTCAGGCAGCCGTGATTCTATACATAACTTTATTTAGCCCAAATCTCTTCGCGATCTGTCAATTTTAGACACAGACAATACAAATGTGTCCTACCCAGCGACTTGGGCTTAAACCCTACCCACCAATGATCATAAACTCAGAACCCTAAGGGTTTTATGGTTTCTACTTTTCGTAGTACCAGATTGGACCTTTAATTAGAGACGATCTGCCAAGTTTAAGTCCCTGAAGATCTGTTGCACATAAAGCGGCCCCCAAATATTCAACGTTAAGCAGATGGAGCATACAGAGAAGAGTTTACCGCTTACAAAAGATCCAAATCAGATCTGCACATCCCTAAAAGCTTTAAGCCAAAAATCGCTAAGATTTTATTTAATTTTTTTAAACTATTTTTGGCTTTTTTACATCCGTTAAAAAAAAAAATTAAAACGAAAGGAGTCTTTATAAATTTAATATCCGTTAATTTAGTCGAGCCTTTTTTATAAATTTTTCAATATTTTTTAATTAGGCTTAAGTTCATCAAATTTAATTTTCAAGAATGAAAGATTATCAATAACAATTTTAATTAATTTTCATGTTGTAAAATTCCTTTCTTCATAAAAATAATTTAATGAAAATTAAATTTGATGAACTTAAGCCTAATTAAAAAATATTGAAAAATTTGGATTAAAAACCATAAATAGTTCAACAAAATAACCACAATACTAATTATTGTTAAAGCTAAGGCACGAGCTCTATGTTTACATTTGTCCTTCAAGTTGTGCTGAAAAAGGTCAACAGAAAAGAGAAAGATAGAATGAAAAAATAAAACAAACAAAAAAATGTACTTGGACTTCAAGAAAAATTCTTGACAAAGTACGAAAAAACAGAAGTAAGGAAAAAACATGTAAAGTCAATTAAAATGGATAATCATTCAGTAAAAAAAAAGAAAAAGCAAATTTCGATCTACCAAAAGAAAGTGTTAAAAATACAAATTTGGTTTAAGGATTGATATTTGACTACTGACGTCAGCAGCCTTCGATAGCTGCGAGTGTAAGACGGCAAAACTATCTGAGGAGATCGAGTGGTTCCGATCGAAACATGTCATAGTAACCTGCCGGTTCAACCCCTAGTCACGTCAAGAATGAAAGATTATCAATAACAATTTTAATTAATTTTCATGTTGTAAAATTCCTTTCTTCATAAAAATAATTTAATGAAAATTAAATTTGATGAACTTAAGCCTAATTAAAAAATATTGAAAAATTTGGATTAAAAACCATAAATAGTTCAACAAAATAACCACAATACTAATTATTGTTAAAGCTAAGGCACGAGCTCTATGTTTACATTTGTCCTTCAAGTTGTGCTGAAAAAGGTCAACAGAAAAGAGAAAGATAGAATGAAAAAATAAAACAAACAAAAAAATGTACTTGGACTTCAAGAAAAATTCTTGACAAAGTACGAAAAAACAGAAGTAAGGAAAAAACATGTAAAGTCAATTAAAATGGATAATCATTCAGTAAAAAAAAAGAAAAAGCAAATTTCGATCTACCAAAAGAAAGTGTTAAAAATACAAATTTGGTTTAAGGATTGATATTTGACTACTGACGTCAGCAGCCTTCGATAGCTGCGAGTGTAAGACGGCAAAACTATCTGAGGAGATCGAGTGGTTCCGATCGAAACATGTCATAGTAACCTGCCGGTTCAACCCCTAGTCACGTCAAGAATGAAAGATTATCAATAACAATTTTAATTAATTTTCATGTTGTAAAATTCCTTTCTTCATAAAAATAATTTAATGAAAATTAAATTTGATGAACTTAAGCCTAATTAAAAAATATTGAAAAATTTGGATTAAAAACCATAAATAGTTCAACAAAATAACCACAATACTAATTATTGTTAAAGCTAAGGCACGAGCTCTATGTTTACATTTGTCCTTCAAGTTGTGCTGAAAAAGGTCAACAGAAAAGAGAAAGATAGAATGAAAAAATAAAACAAACAAAAAAATGTACTTGGACTTCAAGAAAAATTCTTGACAAAGTACGAAAAAACAGAAGTAAGGAAAAAACATGTAAAGTCAATTAAAATGGATAATCATTCAGTAAAAAAAAAGAAAAAGCAAATTTCGATCTACCAAAAGAAAGTGTTAAAAATACAAATTTGGTTTAAGGATTGATATTTGACTACTGACGTCAGCAGCCTTCGATAGCTGCGAGTGTAAGACGGCAAAACTATCTGAGGAGATCGAGTGGTTCCGATCGAAACATGTCATAGTAACCTGCCGGTTCAACCCCTAGTCACGTCAAGAATGAAAGATTATCAATAACAATTTTAATTAATTTTCATGTTGTAAAATTCCTTTCTTCATAAAAATAATTTAATGAAAATTAAATTTGATGAACTTAAGCCTAATTAAAAAATATTGAAAAATTTGGATTAAAAACCATAAATAGTTCAACAAAATAACCACAATACTAATTACTTTTTTATAAATTCTTTGCCAGATTTAAAATTCAGTATAATTTAAATTGTAAATGTGTAATTCAATAATCTGCTGATTATCCGGGAACTTCAAAGAGTCGAATATTCTTCAAAATATTAAACTAAAACAATACTGAAACCGATATAAATGATATACAAATCCAAAATTGCTCAGACACTTCTTGACATCAATGTATAACAATCTAGTCCTCAACTCATCTGTGATCTATGAGGAACTTACTAAAATTAGAATGAAAAGATTATATGCACTTGTGATAAGCGGAAAACATGATGTTTGGCGAGTTTGCTTTATATTCAATGCTCATTATGGATAGAGTACTATAAAGTAGATGGTGCCAGTTTATAATTGCCCTGAAGGAAACCAAGTGTCTCCAAGTCACCAGTTTTGACGACTATATTGGTGACATTGTCAACCAAGTGTATGCACTACATTACATTTGCCACTATATTTGGCTTTAATACGAAAAAGATTTTATCAATAACAACTGAGAAGTACAATTTCTATAAAAGCTGAAGAAATAATAAAAAAATATTGTTATGATTTCGTATTCTTACAAAACGTGTAGACTACTTTTACTAAAATGTACTGGCGATTCTCTGGTTTCAATGTCTACATATGTTCCCAAAGGAACTACTTAGTCAGTACCTAGTCAGTTGTACCAACGTCAGTAGTAGATTTCCAATGACACGCACATGTTTAATGTCTATTGTAAACAACATTGCCTGGGGTAT
Source organism: Pollenia angustigena (assembly GCA_930367215.1). NCBI lineage: Eukaryota > Metazoa > Arthropoda > Insecta > Diptera > Polleniidae > Pollenia > Pollenia angustigena. The sequence goes on from OV884059.1 coordinate 153,442,511, forward strand.
AATAAGTCACTAGTACTGGTGACTGTGTCAATAGTGAATCAGTACAGATTCACTAGTGACATTTCTTGCAGGGTACTTAAACATTATCATAAAAGGTCTATTTGCTTCTTTGAGCCTCTATTATATTTAATATCTCTTACAAGGATAAACTTTAGTCCTTTACTTGTTTCCTTCTTCATAAATATCAGAAATTGTTTAAAATTTACTCCCAAAACTAAACAAGAAACTTAATTAAATATTAAACGTACATATATATATCAGGATATATGTCTGTATGCATGTATACGTAGCAGTTGGAGTTGGCAACAATAATAACAAAAGTACATATACAAATATCTACTCTACTATTTACATAAACTATAAACACATGTATTTGTAAAACTTTATTTATTTGCAATTGAGAGTGTATTAAGATAAGAAGATTTGTTTCAATACACACAAACACACACACGCATAAGCAGGAAAGCACAATTTCCTTCTTAAAATTTTAATAGTAGAACAATTCTGGACTCGACACAATTTAACAGACATATAATGAGCTTAACAAAACAATCACATACAGTCAAATGGACACAAATACAAAATAAACAAACCAATTGAATTTAGAAACAAAAATAACTACAACGACACCACAGACATTTAAATAAGTTAATGGGTGAAATTAAAATGTTTTTGAAAGGCCTCTAAAGGATTTTTAAACTATATTTGGACACACGGTCGAAGGAGATGCTCATTATTTTGCAAACGAATTTGTCGTAGGTTGATAAATTAGTACTTTATGGCCGTTTAATTTTGTTAAATTACAAGTAATTAGTGAACTTCTTCCACTAACTTGGATATGTGCATGTCCAGCGAGAAGTCTACTTTTTGTAACTTAAGCGAATAAGCTTGTTTTTTAGACTCATGTTGTTCAAATGTTTTCCCTTTGTTACTAAATGTAGAGTTCAGTTTTAAACTAAAAAAAGTACTTCCTTCTGCGGACTTGTTCGTAATTGCTTCGTGAAGGTTGAGGACAAAATAAATAGCGACAAACTATGGTAAAAATTCGTACTTTTGGTAACTTTTTGTAAACACGTTTTTTTCAAAAAAATTTTGCTAAAAATTTGAATTTATGTTCTCTACGATTAAAGCAGCAAACTATAAAGTACACTTATGGGGGCAAACCAGGGTAAAAATTCGTACTTTTGGTAACTTTTTGTAAACAGGTTTTTTTTCAAAATAATTTTGCTTAACATTAAAACCCATGTTCTTTACGATTAACGCAGCAAACAAATAAAGAACACGTATGGGGGCAAAACAGGGTACAAATTTGTACTTTTTATAAACACGTTTTTTTTTTCAAAATATGCTTGCGCAAACTTGAAACTTATTTTCTTCAACATAAAGGCAGCAAACAAATAATGTTCAATTGAATGGAAAAACTGGGTAAAAATTTCTACTTTTTGTAGACAAAGTTTTTTTGGAAATAATTTTTCGCGAAATTGCAATTCGCAAAGGGGTTTAAAGATAAAATTAGAGGCAGTCGTGTTTTTTTTGCTTATATCTCTATCATTTATGGACCGATATGGCTGACTTTCAAAAGCAAACTCTAATGGAGTACATGTGACATAAATATACAATAACGAAGTTCCATCATTTCTGGGGTCTTCGGAAAGTCCATTTCAACATACACACGGACAGATGGACGGACGGACATCGTCACATATGCTGTGTTAAAGTTTGCTATTCAGCCAGATTGGCCCATAAATAACTGAGATATGAGCAAAAAAAAAAACCACGACTGTCTCTAATTTTACCCATAATTCCCACATCTGATTAAATGTGGGTGAGACTGGAGGAGTGGGCTGGCACAAATTGGATTTATTTATAGGTATCTAAAGAAAAGTACGAGATAAATTGTACAAATTTGGTACACTTAGCTGGGTTATCAACAAACAAACTCTCTCAAAATATAGGCGGGATTGGAAAAGTGGGCGTGGCACCTCCCGTGTAAAGACATTATAGATTTCTGTTTATCTGGAGAACGACAAGAGCCATAGTTTTAAAAAAGGGTACATGCATCTTGGTTATCAATACACAACAACCGACAAATTGTGGGCGGCATTGGACAAGTAGGCGTGGCAGAAAAAAGATTAGTTAATTTATATAACTTTCTGCTCTCATTGCAGCATGGTGAAGGGTATAATGGACTTGGCAAAGCAGAATGTAGCACTCTTACTTGGTTCAAATTGTTACAAATAACATCAGTTATTTCCGCTTAATTGAGTTACTAAAAACGCACGACTTTTGACGCAATTAAACGGGAACTCAATTAAGCAGTACTCGGTTAATTGAATCGCCGACGCAAATAAAACGAAAAACGCTTAATTGAGCAAGATGTGCAATAAAGCGAAACACCCAAGTGTAGATAGAAAATAAAACAGAATTCTTTATTTATTTTATATAACATTTATTTATGTAACAGAAACATGAAACATGTGGAGCAAAAACACGTTAAGTAGACGGAAACAATTAACCGAAACATTTGCTGTTGTTTTTCGCATTGAGGTCTTATTTTGCGAAATAATTAAGCGGGTGGCGCAATTAAACGGAACTCAACTAAACGGGTATTCTTACATAGACAGGTATACTGAATGCTTTCGTTCCATGATTTTTAGTGCAATAAAACGGGAAACTTAACAATTAAGTGGGGCTCAATTAAACGAAAACAACTGTATTTACAATTACTAATACTTTGTAATTACAATTAATTACTTTTAATTTGTAATATTTATTTGTAATAACTTGCAATTTTTTTTATTAATTCCTTGTAATTTGCAATAATTTTTTCTGGAAATTAATAATTATAATTACTTGTAATTTATAAAAACAATTACTTGTAATATATAAAAGCAATTACTTGTTATTTATAGTTACAATTTCATGTATTTTTTAATAACAATTTGTTGGCTTTTATTAAAATGACAATTTCTTGTGGTTTGTAATTAAATAGAATTTAAAATTTTTTTAATTACAATTATAATTGAGATTTTTTATTACAATTACAAATAATTTTCATCAAGTTTAGCATTTAATTTGAATTACATAATTTTCAATAAAATGGTGATTACTTAATTACACATTACATGTAATTGTAATGGTAAATATTTGTCAAAAATACCTTTTCTATGTACATTTTTATTAGCTCACCTATCTGCAAGTTTTATATAATACACTAGCTTAACCCGGTGCGCTTCGCTACACTGCTTTAACCACTTTATCGGTTGAGAGATATTTAATATATGCATCCTATGGAAGATATTTCCCCCCTGTGCCTACCCGCTTTATTTTTATTTTCAAAAGTGAAGTATACCATAAGAGTGACTTCCACAAAGTTTGAACTTTTTCACTATAACAGTTTTTAAGATATCCGATATTAAACATTGGCGTCCTATGGGGGGCAACACTTCCCCCGCTGCTATTTTATTTCAATTGGCTCAGAGGATCCTAATTCTAAAAGTTCAACAAAATACGCGCAGCGGCTCCTTTTAATATTTCTATCTATGAGGGGAACTGCTCCTCCTCTGTCTACCCCGCCCATTACTATATTGAAATTTAAAGTTTGCCATAATAGTAGCTTTAACCACATTTGATGACTTTCCCTTTAATAGTTCTTCAGTTAAGCGATATTTAATATATGCATCCTATGAGAGGTATTTCCCCCCCAGCGCCTACCCGCTTTATTTTTATTTTCAATAGTGTAGTATACCATAAGAGTGACTTCTACAAAGTTTGAACATTCTCACTAAAACAGTTCTTAAGATATGCGATATTAAACATTGGCGTCCTATGGGGGAAACCACTTTCCCCGCTGTTACTTTATTTTCCCCTGGCCTTATCGAAAAAATAAGTCGCCTATTTTATTTTTAGGGCTCACGTGATGCTACTGTAAAAATTTCAGAAAATTGGTTCAGTAGCTTAGGAGTCTATAAGCCAACATACTAACAAACAAACAAACAAACAAACAAACAAACAAACAAACAAACAAACAAACAAACAAACAAACAAACAAACAAACAAACAAACAAACAAACAAACATTTTTCATTTTTATATACATATGTATGTATGTATATATGTAGATATTATGTAGACTAAAAGTACTTTTTATACTATGATGTTTGAGGCATCTGATGTTGCTGCTGCCGTTTATAAAGCAACAAGTTCTCTATGAATATTCGTTGTATATTTCGGCATCACTTCATCGAGGTCCTTTAAACATTATCTAAATACCTTTTTGGTGTTAACACTTTGGCTAAAAAGCCTATTAGCAAGAGAGTGTTTGTGTTTTTTTTTTTAATATGAAAGTGTGTGTATTTTCCGTTGTTTCAGCCACATCTGGTCAAATGTTTTACTATTGATTATGGTGTTAAATGCTTGACAAACAGGTCAGCAGCTAATGATTGTATGTGTATATTTCACTAGATATAGACACAGGCGCAAAAACTAATCGTGCAATTATTTGTCGTATCATGTTTGTGCGTGTTCCTTTCTTTGTCGAGTGTTAACATGACACTATTGTGTTTAAATAGAAATTTGGAGAAACGCCTGGATAAATAAATCATTGGGGTGTTAAATTGTGTGGAAACAAAAATAAATTTAGTCAAAATAGACGGTTGTGAAACAATATTGTGAATAAGAATAATTTTTTGTCTTAAGGGCTTAAGTCTCAATTTTTTTTTCTTTCTTTCTGTAGGTATCAAAAACTTAAATCTAGGACAACTTCTTTTAATAGTAATCATTTCCTCTTTAGGTAATAAGTCAATTAAATAAGGCAATTAAAAAAGTCAATTAAATAATAATTAAAATTAAAATGTTTTTAATTTAAGATTACAAAAGACTACAGTTTCTGACTTAAGACCTTTTTGTCATACTTCAAAGAATTTAAGCTTAATTATGGGGATGCTTTCACCATTTAAAAGGATTTAAATTTGAAATAAGTGTCTAATAAAAAAATCAAATTGTTAATATCGATTTTTTAGTTAAGTTTATATTTGCAAGTATAAGCGAGTTAATAGTTTTAAGTCTATAAATGTGTTCTCTACTTAAATTTAGTCTAAAGTCGAAATTATGTAGTGTATTTTTGTAAGGATCATTATCGACTTTAGTTCAGTCTGTAGCCTCGATTTTACACGCAGAGAAAACACGTTTTTTTTTTTAACGAAAACGTTTAAAACATATTATAGTTACTTAAACCATAATATTTTTATCGGCAACCATATAATGGTAAAATTCCTCAAGATGACACAAACATTTTATGGTTGCCTCCGAACATGTTATGATTAATAATCCTATAAATAAATAGGTAAAGCCAAAACAATTAAGAACATTTTCCTAGTCTTTTAATCAACCAATTTTAACAAAAATTACACGATTTGAAAGGAATTTATTAACAGAAATGCACAGTATATCGTCGACTTAATATGCAAACTCCCTTTCAGCACATTTTACAGGAGAGACAAAAAACTTTTTATATTTCATATTTGCAGCTTGAGAGGAAAACCAAAAATATAGTTGGTTTTACACACTTCAAGACTCAAATTGAAGAAAAACTACATGCTGGTCGACTAGACGTTTCTTTGTCTATCACACGGCATCAAAATCTCAATTCACTTAAAAAGTGGATTTAGCAGGTTTGCATATTAAGCATATTAAGTAACCTCATATCTGCAAAAAAAAAAAAAAAAATAGTACTTATCGTTGTTTATTAGAAAAGTAAGCGAACAGGTGTCTGGTACTTTTTTGAAACTCGGGCGTTTTAGGGAGTAAAAGGATATAACCTTTATTTTGGAACTTATTTGTAACCCAAACTTTCTTTTTAACCAATAAATATAGAAATAAATTTTATGCCGAAATCGTAACTTATCTTAAAAATGCAAATATAAATTTGGTACTTTTTAGAAATCCAAACGTTTAAGGGGTGAAAATCTTCCCCATATTTTAGTACTTTTTTTACAAAAGATTTTTCTCCATTCATTGACAGGACGCATATTAAATTAAGGGAAGAAAAAAGGGTTGAAAAAGAAGAAACACGGGAAATTAAATTTCTTTCTTTTCAGAAAACATTAATATCAATTAAAAAATTTGTGGTATTAATTAAAAAATTTATTAATTTTGCACCAGTAAATAAAATAATGTTAAATATTATTTGACATTAACAACATTTTCTGCAAAAATGTTTTGGATTAAAGTTAACGTTTAATTCACTTGATTAAATTTTTAATTACAAATTATTTTATTTTTGATCAATGGTTTAATTGAAAAAAAAGAAAAAAAAAAATAACGAGAATTTTCTCTTTGTGTAGATAAAATTTTACGTTTGCTATTGTGTGCCTTTCTTAAAAATATTATGCGTTTTTATTTGACAACGTACCCAGTAAAAACTTCGCCTACTTTTTCAAAATTAATAGCTTCTTGCATTTATTATTAAGTGACTTCTATAACTACTTTTTTCTGGATAATGACTTACTTTTGAATGTGTTCATTTTGGGACATCCCTTGTAAAATGCATTGTTTTTCTCAGCAGAATTGTAAGTAGTGCTTTCATGTTTTTCTGATTACCCAACATATTATTTTGTAGGAGAAGTTTTTACTGGGTATCTACATAGAAAAAATTATTTTCATATTTGAATACGAAAATCGAATATTTCATTACAAAAATTTTTTAATTTTCTGCGATGACGATTTTTGCGGTATTGATAAAAAAGTTTGTAAGTTTTCAAGCTATTAATGCCGAATGATTTTTAATACTTCGGGGGTAGAGTCAAGTACCTTACTTGCTTATTAGAGTGCCCCTCACTTGTCCTTAAACGGATATTTATGAGTTTAACGCATTATTTATGTTGTTAGCTACAAAATCAATGTTTTTATGTATTGAATAGTTAGTTTGGATACCAATATTAAATTTTTGGGGTTTGTTGGAATAATACACTGAAAAAAGAAAGTGGCAAAAACAAAACTTGAAAGTAAGAAAATACGACTTCTAACATTTAGCACGGCACAAATTGGGCTGAATATTATGGCTTGCCATGCAACACAGTTGTTAATGACATCAAAATCTAAAATTCTGCGGTGGTGCGTGGCGATCGCATTTTTCGTTTGCAAGAAAATTAGGAAAATGTAAAAAAAGCGAAAAAAATGAAAAAAATGGGTTTTTTTGACCTTCATTCACTTATAACTTTTGAAGTAGGAGTGTTATCTTCAAGCACCACCGCAGAATTTTAGATATTTTAGTCATCTACAACTCTGTTGTCTCCCAAGGCATAATATTCAGCAGAATTTGTGCCGTAGTACAAACAGTACAGCCTATTTTCGACAAATTTTATTAATTGATTAAAAAAACAGGGTGAATTTAAAAAAAAAAACGTAAATTTATGCTATTAAAATTAGTTTTACAGTAGTTATTAAGAACATAGACACTGTTTTCACTTTGGGAAACAAAATTTCTTTCCATGTGATTAGTAAATATACTTATATTTCATTTACTATTGTGATAAAGCGGCAGTAGATATTTTAGCCGTCACCTTTGCGTGCTTATTAATAACACAGCCTCACAAAAATATAAAAAGGTTCTGACCTAGAAACCAGACCACCAATCCTTATGTATTATCACCTCCTGAATGCAATGCCGCCATAAGAATTGAATTCTATCGTTGGGTTTTCATGTAATTTACAAGGAAAATCCGCAAAGTGTCCTTACCTAATTTGTAAATTTGACCATGTTAAAAAGTGTTTGTTTAAATGCATGTAACTTTCAAAATTTTTGACAGATTTGATCTGACATAAAGAAATACAATTTTAAAAAATTTTAACTAACAATAAGTCAAATTTACAAAGAAACCGATTTGCTATTTCAGTTTGTGCGAAAATATCCTGAAGCGTACACGGATGCGAAAATGATTCATGATTATATTACAGACACAAATTTTCTGTATCAAATTTTCTGTAGCAGCTTGCATTGAACCACTAAAACATATTAGCACTTGTAAATCAATTGTGCTTGTGATCATCTTACTTTCAAGGACGTGCTGTATCAAATATTTGAATATTTAGAATTGGGAATTTGATACTATTTCATTTTCTTATAGATCTTTTATTTCTCATTCGGTTATTTTTCATCCGATTTTCAAGTTTTTTTTTGTTGGAAAGGTATTTAAATAACCTTTCTAAATGTAGAATATAAAAAAATTAATTTTTTTGGAAAAATTCATCAAAACACCCTGTATTTGCAAATTTTTTGAAATTATATGTTCCACAAAACTACTCGCCATACGATTTTGTACAAAGTTGCCAAACAACATTTGGACGAATTCTGGAAATTTAACGGTCAAAATTTTGATTTTCTTCAAGCACCTAAAAATAACGGTAATTTTGTAAATAACGGAATTATATAAAAGTCGCGGAACAAAAGCTGCTTCTGATACCCAAAAGAACCATTTTCAACAATAAAAAAGTTCTTTTTCGCAAAAAGTCGATTTTGGCATATTGCTAAGTATAATTATTGAATTTTTAGTCAAAAACCAAGTTTATTAAGTCAATATAAAAAGTTGTTGCCCAAAACAATTTTTTCCAACAAAATTTTTATGTGATTTGTTAAAATAAATTGTTGAATAAATCCAACAAAATATTAATCAAATCTTTAATTATTTATTTATTAACTATGATGTGCCAAATTCCTAATTTTTATTCTTTGATTAATACACTAAAATTTTTTTTGGGGGAAGAAGCTAGTTCCTATGCGCATATCATTGGTTACTTTGGAAAAACTAAAGATATTGTTCAACTAAAACTGTAAAGCGAATGAGAATTATGAGCTATTAAAAAATGGACAAGAGTTGTAAAAATTCTGTCTTTACTTGGATTCAAATCTTTTTTTTTTATTGAATACTAGCTGACCCGGCAAACGTTGTTTTGCCATATAACTTTTTTCTTTCAGATGTTACAGTGTCTGCATGCCAAATTTTAAGAAAACCGGTTGATTAGTTAAGTAGATAATAAAAATTATAGGCTATAGTTATTTACAGATGTTACACTATTTGCCTGCCAAATTTCACGAAAATCAGTTGATTAGTTAAGAAAATATAGGGATGGGGAGCTTTTACCACTCTTGCCCTATTTCATGCCCTGTTCCCTTTCAGATATTACAGTGTCTGCATGCCAAATTTTTAGAAAACCGGTTGATGAGTTAAGAAGATATAGGGATGGGGATCTTTTACCCCTGTTTCTTCACGCCCTTAATTATAAAAACGGCTAGAGTACTCTTCAGCTGTTACACTATTTGCCTGCGAAATTTTTAGAAATTCGATCAATTAGTTAAGAAGCTATTTAGGGTGGGGTGAGCTTTTACCCTTCTTACCCTATTTCACATCCTAATCCCTGTTTCCTTTCAGATGTTACAGTGTCTGCAGTTTTTAAGAACACCCGTTCATTAGTTATATTATTGGCCTGCCAAATTTCAAGAAAATCAGTGGATTAGTTAAGAAAATATAGGGATGGGGAGCTTTTACCACTCTTGCCCTATTTCATGCCCTGTTCCCTTTCAGATATTACAGTGTCTGCATGCCAAATTTTAAGAAAACCGGTTGATTAGTTTAGAAGGTAAAGGGAGGGGGATCTTTTACCCCTCTTTCTTCACGCCTTAAATAATAAAAACGGCTATAGTACTCTTCAGCTGTTACACTATTTGCCTGCGAAATTTTTAGAAATTCGATAAATTAGTAAAGCTATTTGGGGTGGGGGGGAGGGGTAGCTTTTACCCTTCTTACCCTATTTCACATCCTAATCCCTGTTTCCTTTCAGATGTTAATTGTGAAGAAAACCCGTTCATTAGTTATACTATTTGCCTGCAAAATTTCAAGAAAATCAGTTCTCTTTTACTCTTTTATAACAAAATCTTTAATAAAAAACACTAAATAAAAAGCATTAAACCAAGACATTAAAAAACACACATACAATTGAATAGGTATAAACACAATAAATTAAAAATGCGTAAGGAATAAGTGGAGCCACATAATTTGCGAGGACAAATATTTAATTTCTGAAGCAATTGTGTATATTTTATAAACAAAATAATTTCCTTTTGTCATATTTTCAACAAATAAATTTTATATTCAATCTTTTTAGAAAAAGAAAAATATTGTATTTAATCAGTATTGTGGTTATTTTGTTGAACTATTTATGGTTTTCAATCCAAATTTTAAGTATTTTTATAATCAGGCTTAAGTTCATCAAATTTAATTTTCATTAAATTATTTTTATGAAGAAAGGAATTTTACAACACGAAAATTAGTTAAAATTGATTTTGATAATTTTTCATTCTTGACGTGGCTGGGGCTCGAACCCCGGCCGGCAGGTTACCATGACATGTTTCGATCGCAACCACTCGATCTCCTCAGATGGATTTGCCGTCTTACACTCACAGCCATCGACGACTGCTGACGTCAATAGTCAAACATCAATCCTTAAACCAAATTGTGTTTTAACCTCGACTTCAAGAAGAATTCTTGACAAAAGTACGAGAAAGCAGAAGTAAGGAAAAAACACGTAAAATCAATTGAAAATGGATAATTATTCAGAAAAGCAAATTTCGATCTACCAAAGGTTAAAACACAATTTGGTTTAAGGATTGATGTTTGACTATTGACGTCAGCAGTCGTCGATGGCTGTGAGTGTAAGACGGCAAATCCATCTGAGGAGATCGAGTGGTTGCGATCGAAACATGTCATGGTAACCTGCCGGCCGGGGTTCGAGCCCCAGCCACGTCAAGAATGAAAAATTATCAATAACAATTTCAACTAATTTTCGTGTTGTAAAATTCCTTTCTTCATAAAAATAATTTAATGAAAATTAAATTTGATGAACTTAAGCCTGATTATAAAAATACTTAAAATTTGAATATTGTATTTATTTTAAAAACAAAACAATTTCCTTTTGTTATATTTTCAATAAATAAATTTGACATTCACTCATTTTACAAAAACAAAATGCATAGTATTTTTCAAAAAAAAGGGATAGCTAGCATAGCTCTATCTCATTATGCGGTCACCTTTATGAATTCGCCTTGTTCTTTACCGAACCGATTGAAAAGAAACAACAATATTATTTAGTTTTGCCAACGTACCCCAAACGTTTTTGTTGAAATCGGTCTACCCGTTTTCGCAGTTAGTGGTGACATAAAAGTGTACACTTCTTTTTATATATATAGATCAAGAAAGAGTTAATTATTTCATTGTTAAATATGTTTTATTGAGTGCTATTTTGCAAAAAGTAATTTTGATAAATTTTTAATTTTATTTTTAACAAACTGAGTTGCTTAAAATTTTCTTGAGATATTTGTTTCTGTGTACAATTGTGTTTTAAACGTCAATTTTCATTTTTCTCTGATTTTTATTTTAACACTTTACTGCCTTTTTCCTAAGCACGGCAGTATACATGTTCTGACAATCGCAAAACCCTTAACATTGGCGATTTTGCCTTAAGATCGCAAATTAGGTGTTCTGTAAATCGCAATAACAAGAAGCTTGGCGACTTAAAATTACAAAAGGGAACTAGAATATTTGTAAAAAACGATAGCAGATCGCCAGCTAAACGCACGAGTTAAGGAACACCATAGAATAAATTTGGCGTTTTGCGATTTCAAATCGTGTGATTGTCAGAACATGGCCGATAGTCTCTATTATTGCTTAGTCTATAGTTTAAAATTGAGCTCATTCTTGACTATTGTGCAATCCATAATCGACTTAAGAATATCTAGCCTTGAGGTTTGACTATAGTCTGTTCTCTTACCTTGAATACAGTTCGGCTTCTAGTCCCAATTATAGTTAAGTCCATAGTTTCGACTGCAATTCTACTAAAAATACAAAAGCATAAGATGCTGCAAATGCCAAGTAATAAGTCACATTCTGCAAACTCTTCTACATTAATTCTCCTTAATATCTTCTAATTAAAGTCCTAACTGCAAACTTGTTCAACAAATTGTCCACAGCTGTCATTAATTGACCTGCAGAACGAAGCCAACACTTTGTTGACTTTTTAATTAACATTAACAATCCATTGTCTTTCTCATAAGGAAAAGTGTAAGATCATCAACTTTATTAACTTTTTCAGAATAACTTGTATAAAAAAAGGCATTTATAAACTGCAATAATAACTACCTTTATTGAATACAAGCAACTGTCCGCCTTAATGTCAGAGTGTGACGTTCTTGCGAACAAAAGTGCCCTCATAATTGAAATAATAAAGTTTTATTAGTTTTTTTCTTGTTTTTTCTTTCTCCGTTGCCAACAATCCTTTACAATTAACTGGAGTAGAAAATTATTATTTTTTCCTCATTGGTTTTTTTTTATTGAAGGTTATAATTGACTTCATAGTTTAAGCTTCAGTATCAGTTTAAGTTAAAGTTTTCTTTTTAAGTTTTGAATGCTGTTGCTCTGGTAACCCATTCCCTGCTTTTGTATTAACTAAATAACTTTTATATGCTGCCTGCCGGTTTTAATATAAGTTTTCTAAACTTCGTTCAAGTGGTTTTACTCAGCTCAACATTTAGGAAAACCTTCTTCCTCTGAAGAAGAAGAATAAGATGAAGAGGAAATAGCATACAACTTTTTTCCATATTTAAGTACCTCATTTCTTCTTAAACTATTATTGAATATGTTTTTCCGTTTAGTTGTCTGATGAAATATACTTAATATTATTTTGTATGCTGCCAAACGTACATCAAACAAAAAAAAAACATTTTTTTAACATTAAAAAAAAAAAAATAACTTAAATAAAATTATGAAGGAAAATATTTCTATTAAAGAGTGAAAAATAAAAGAAGAACTTAAAAGGAAACAACCAAAATGTAAAAATAGTTACTTGGTTGTGGATTAAATATAAAACCTCAAGATTTTGGGAGTTTTTTATCTCTTTGTTTTACAATACAGTTAAACCTCGATTAACCGGCCCTCTATTAATCGGTTACATCTATTAACCGGCATGCGGTTCTTTTTATTTTTTCCCTCTATAATCCGTGCTTTAACTCTATTTTCCGTGCTTTAGATTTATACCTCTATTAACCGTGCTTTACATCTATTATCCGTGCATCATTCATATGTTTTTTATTATGTATGTTAATCTAAATCCGGTGTTTCCCCTTTTTAAGTTCATGTGCCCACACATAAGAACATACATATATGCGTTTTTATTCATTTAGTAAGTGAAATTTAAACATATCGTCAGAAGAAATGCAAAAACAAAAAAGCAGTAAACGTTGTAAAATTTACAAAATTTGTGCAGTCATGTACATAGTTTGATCAACCAAAGCATAATCAGTAAAAATCCCAATTTTAATGTTTTTGATGATACATACATATTTGATTTTGCATTGTCTATGACAATTTGTATGTTTTGTAAAAAAATATGTTGTATATTTGAATCTGTAGTTACATAAATCGAATGTTTAAATAAAAATAAATAAATTTCTGTATATTTTAATATAAACTCTATTAACCGTGTATTTCGATTATCCGTGGTGGTGCCGGTCCCACGAGAGCCGGATAATCGAGGTTTAACTGTATTTCTTTTATTGGGAATTTTTATTGCCAAAAGTAGTTTTAAGGTTTTATTCTTGAGGTCCGTAGTTTTGAGGAAAATATTTTTAAACGAGGATGGTTTAAGAAATTGAAAGAAATAATATTCCAATAGAACGATTAACTTTTTTCTGTTAATTCAGACACTGCAACTGGAACGAATGAAGTTTGGTTTGAAAAGACATTGTTCAATATGGTCATCTCCAACAAAATTATTTTTAACGAAAATTTTTAAGCATTTTATGGTTAATTCAACCATCATACGAAAATTTTTAACCATATTATGGTTAATGTAATCATATTATTGCCACCGGCATTGTTATGGTTGAATTAGTACTTCATCAAGAAGCCGCAACCGTTTTATGGTTGCCTTTGAATAATAACAAAATTATTAATTAAAAAGAAAAGTAAAAAGATGAAAATACTCTTGTTAATTTAAAAACAAATTATTGTCATATTTGACCATAACATATTAAGAGGCAACCATAATATGATTGTAGCTTCGTCATGGAGGACTATATCAACCACAATATGATTTCCGGTGGCAATGATATGGTTAAATTTACCAAAATATGTTGAACAATTTTCGTTAAAAATAGTTTGGTTGGATGTTGAAAAAGGTTTTTGTCTGCGAGTAGTTCGTTCTATTGTCTCGACTTTAGTTCAGCCTATAGTCTTGGCTTGAGTCAAGTTTATAGTGTCCACTATAGTTTAGTCCGTATTCTGGACTATAGTTGAGCCTTAAAGCTCGACTTAAGTTTAATCCATCGTTTTGGATTTGAATTTAGCTTAAGTTTCTGCTTTCAGTCTAAAGTTGTTGTACTGTAAAAACTGTAAAAAAGTCTATAGTCTCCACTATACTTAGTTAAGTCTTTAGTCTCGACTATAGTTAAGTCTATTGTCTGGACTAAAGACTTAACTATAATTGAGGGTTAAGTTTTGACTATAATTCAGTTTATTGCCTCTAAAAAACATTAGAATATTGTTTATACTAAAGATTGGTTTTAGAGTAAACTTATGTTTTGTCTACAGTCTCGGCTATGGTTCAGTCTATTGTCTCGATTGTTGTTCAACTTATTAGATCGACCAGTTTATAGTTTCGCTTTGTGTTAAGACTTAAGTTGGAGTATAGTTTCGGCAAAGATCTCGACTCTAATTCAGACTTAAGTCTCGACTATAGCTAAGTCTTTTGTCTTGACTTTAATTCGGCTTATAATTGCGAATAAAGTTTTATTTATTGTCTTGACTATAGTTTCGTCTACAGCCTCGACTAAAGCCCAGTCCATAATCACAACTATAAGTCAGTTTATAGTCTCAACTAAAATTAAGTCTAAAGTTTCTACTTTAGTTAAGCCTGTATTTTTGACTTTCAAATAAGTCTATATTCTTGACTCTAATTATACCCATACCACAATAGTGGCGAGGGTATTATGCCTTTGTGTTGATGTGTGTTACACCTTAAAATATTGGCCCTAGACCCACCTTAAAGTATACCGACCTCAGTCGAACTAACGATGTCCGTCCGGCTGGTTGGCTGTCCATGTCACCTTGTGCGCAAAGTACAGGTCACAATCACAAAATCTTATTGGCACAAGGACCAAGCCTATGGAAAATGGGACGAATCGTAGGACGACGAGGGAAGATAGGGGGAAATTTCTTTCTCTTAGAAACTATCAAACCGATTTTAATGAATTTTCAAACATAGATAGGACCATATCTATATGGACACATAAGCTATACAGTTTTTCAAAAATAGGACCACAAGGGGAGGTAGGGTGAAATTTCTGCCTCTCACAAACTTTCAAATTAATGAAGTTTATAAACATAGATAAATCCATATTTATATGGACACATAAGCATGATGATGATATGGTCGGGCTGGACAGACTATACTTTCTTACTTGTTTTTTCTATAGTTTTTAACAAAAGTTCAGCCTTTGGTATCCACTACAGTTTGGTCTCGGCTACAGTTAATCTAAAGTCTCGACTTTAATCTTGATTATTGTTTAGTTAATACTCGTAGTTTATCCTAAAAACGCAGAGAAAAAACATTTTTATCTAAAAATTGTAAACACATTAAGGCAAAACTAACCATAATATTGTCACCGACAACCATATTGCTATGGTATGATTTATTATAAGAATAACAATAATTCACAAATTTTTAACTTTTTGCCATAACCTTAAAAATTAGATGTTTTCTAAGATAAATCGGGGCTCAAGAAGCGTTTTCGAGATATACGCGAAAAATCTGTTGTTTTGCAGTTCATAAGGCTGTTTTCAGAAATCTTGAGAACGGATTTTTTTAATTGCGCAAATTTTACACTGTTACAAAGATATCTATTTCCTCTTTCAGCCGATATCTATACTGTGTTTTTCGGATAAAAATTCACTATGCCTTAAGATTGGAAAAATTTATTTTTTCTACGTTTTTTCAAAATTCAACCCTCCACCACAATTAGTTGTGAAGAGGGTATATTAAGTTTGTCATTCCGTGTGAAACTTTTTTATTATTCATCTCAGACCCCATAAAGTATATATATTCTGGTTCCTTGAGTAATTCTAAGTCGATTTAGCCATGTCCGTCTGTCTGTCCGTCTGTCCGTCTGTCCGTCTTTTGAAAACACGCTCACTTTCGAACAACACAAAACAAATGAACAAACTTGGTGCCAAATTGCTTGTAGTTATCCTTAGCAGTTTGGGATTGAATTCCAGCAAAATCGGTTCAGTAGGACCAGAGCTATGAATCAAAATGTGGAACCACCACCTAAAAAAATTGATAATTTTGTTACAAAAAATAACATAAATGCTGGAACAAGACACGGAATGAGATAAGATTTTGCAAAAATTTGTTTTATTTGACTGGAAATCATGCTGTTAAATTTCGTGAAGATCCGTCCATAATTTACCCTAAACCCCATATAAACAATACTCCCGGAAAACAGTTTAGTACGCCTAAAACCGTAAAAAATAACGCTAGCGTAACAAAATTTGGAAGGTCACAGTTTTTTAGAACTAGAAACAACACTGTGAAATTTCGTGACGAAAGGTCCATAATTTACCTTAGGCCCCATATAAACCCTACTACCGGAAAACTGTTTAGTACGCCGAAAACCTTAAAAAGTAATGCAATCATAACAAATTTTGGCTCGTCACAGTTTTATAGGACTATAAATGATACTGTGAAATTTCGTGAAGATCGGTACACAATTTACCCTAGGCCCCATAGAAACCCTACTCCCGGAAAACAGTTTAGTACACCTAAAACCATAACTACTAATGCTAGCATAACAGAAATTGGTACGTCACAGTTTTAAAGGACTAGAAATGACGCTGTGAAATTTCGTGATGATCGGTCCATAATTTACCCTAGGCCCCATATAAACCCTACTACCGGAAAACAGTTTAGTCGCCTTAAACCATAATTAATAACAAATCGTCACAGTTTAAGATAATAATAACATCATACAGATATTACTCCTTAAACATTTGAACTGTCGGTGGAGGGTATCAAAGATTCGGCACAGCTGAATATAGCACTCTTACTTGTTTTTTCCTAATTTTTAAACCCATATCCTAAAGACAATTTTGTTCCAAACATATTTGCAACAAAATGGTTAAAATCGGACAAAAAATAAGAAAAGAAATTTGAATTCTCAATAAAAAAATTTTTTTTTTGGTTGTGTTGATTGGATTATAGGATTAAGTGTTAAGAGACAATTTGATTTGTTTGCATAATTCTATTTTTGGTCAAAAATTTTATATTTTTCCTCTTCGATTTATCCTTTTATGATGCGACGACGTTTCACGAATTTGCATCCAGCAGTATTTACTAGGGCTTCCAATCGGGATTGGCTTTTCTGAATCCCGGGATTCGGGATTGAAGAAAATATTTCGGGATTTCGATTTCGGGATCCCGGGATTTTCGGGATATTTTGAATCGGGGATTCACGGGATTTTAAAAAAAATTTTCGGGATATTTCGGGTTTTTTTAATTTTTTGTATACCCAATATAAAAAAAAATTTCGAACTTTATAAAAAACAACTTAATTTTCGAGTTAAAATACACATTTCATGAACGTATAAGTATTAATTTGTAAAAATATAATAAAAACAAACTTAAATTATTAATTGATCAAAATTCATAAAGACCATGTAAAGCGGCTCATACACTTGCAATAAAATTGTTCAATTTTACGTATTGTACAATTATATCGGCACAACATATTGGCGACAATCAAAAGACTCTTGATTTTTATTGCACAACAATAAAAGTGGAATGTGTTGGCAACATTGTACAATGCTGCTTATGTTATTCCTATAGGTTGGTTCAACTTTTTATTGAATGAATGAAACCATTGAGCGACTTATTGCATAAAGCCTGGTACTCTGTTCAACATTTCAAGTGAAATGCTGTCAAAAGGCCTATGAACAAAACTTGTGCGGAATATCTATGAAATAATGTTTTTGTTAACCGCACTTACACAGAGTTGTAAGCCATAATACAAAAACTGCAAAATTTTAACTGAACTAGAGTTGAGTTGTATTAAAGACCAACATTTTAAGCAAAACTTAGCTGTTCCGTCAAAATTATGTATACAAACTTTGTTATGGCGGCACAAATATGTTTTCAGATTAACTAAACCTAGCTTAACTTACATCTCAAAAACCCAGTCTAATGTGTAGTTTATAGAACACGAGCACCTTACTCGTCCGTTCAACTTTCATTTAAAACAAAAACAAATTTCGAAACTTTGTTTTTGTTTTAAATGTAAGTTAAACGGACGAGTAAGGCGCTCGTGTTCTATAAACACCACATAAATGTATTTTGAAACTTTCATGTCAGCCAAACAAATAAAAAGCTTGGCTAAAACAGAAGCCCAAATATTATTGACACTTTATAAACTTAAATGTGCGTGCAAATTGCTTCTTATCATCTTTGCGGAAAAAATTACTTTTGTTTGGTTCAAAAGCCATAATGGTCCTCATTTTTCAGAGAAAAATTAAAAAAAGGACAATTAAAAAATGATATGTAGTACATACATATAATCAAAAACTATAAAATTTACGATTAAAAAATGAGACAGAAACGATTCAATAATGACTGGAAAAATTAACATTAAATTGATCAAAATGGAATCAGAAATCTGTATCTCAAATGATTCTTTCAGGTGATTCATCGGTAGGTTACCATTTTCTCACAACGAGAGTATCATTTATGATTGAAAAATGAGCTCATATACGGGTATTTTGCCCTTGAAGCTGATTTCTAAATGATTAGGTTATGATACAAAATGCTAGCTGGGTCAACCGATTAATCGATCAAACAAAACCAAACTCTTGTTCGAATAATTTTAAAAAGGCGATTTTCGAATAACTAATAAATCGATTAATTAATGTCGATTAATCGAACAATGTTTTTATTACCACGTTGGCTGCCACCATATAAAAAAAAAAGTCATTCCAATATTTTTTTTTTTTAATAACGGTGATTGTTATTGAGTTATTTCGTGTTCCTACCTTGTCTTTAGTAATTTTTGATGATTCATGAGTGTTTTTAGCCTGTGACCATCGGTGGTTCACATGGCACTTTACTCATTATAAGTGTTTTAAAGTAATGCCATGTGTACCACCGGTGGTCACAAATTTATTGAGGCTTTTAGTTTTATTATTGTTGGAAGAAGCGCCGCAGTAAAAAAGGCTAAAAAAGTAACAACATATTGTGGTCAAGGCAATGGTGACCCTGCCTTATGCCTGGATTTCTTCAATAAACTTCAATAAACAAGACTTTTCTAAATTTTTTTTATATTTTTTCTTTCTTATGCATTTAATTTGAAGTTAAAAATTAATTAAAATGTCCAAAAATGAATTAAAAATAATAAATAGTTAAATAAAATGAAAAAAAAAAAAAAAATAAAATCAATGTAAAAAATTCGACTTGTGTGAGCAGAGCCCTAAAAAAAATTTATACAGTAAAAAGAATATAGTTTTACCAGGGTGCCACTGCATAAAACTTTTATCTATTATCACCAGACCGAAAATTATTTGATGAACAAGTAAAGTATACGTGTGCACCACCGGTGGTACACATGGCCTCATAGTAAAAAAAATGTGACCCACCGGTGGGTCACATGGCAGTCAACGTGTTAAAAAATAGATTAAATAAAAGCTTAGAATTTGATTTCTTCTCATACGTTTTTAGTGATTTTATACAAAATGTAGGAAAGTTAAAAAATATTGTAGCCATAGCCCGGACTGTAATTAATCTTGATGTTTATTAATCAAAAATCCTGTTGGGTACTCATAGTATTTCAAAAATTTATTTTATGTTCTTATTGAACAAATCTTTGACAAAGAATTGTATCAATTGTTTTCTTTTAAATCAAACGTTTAAAAATTTTCAGAAAGGAAGTTTTTCAATTTTGGGCAAAAAACTTACAAATCATATCATGAAAATAGAAAAGGTTGTTATTGTATTATCCTTTTTTTTAATTATATAATAATGTAGTGGAAGATAATCCAACGACATCAAAAAATTTCAAAGTTGGCCCAATTGAAAAATACATAAAGAGCGACAGCGGTTGCTTTATGGAAGAAACTGTATGCAAAAGTTAAGCTGAAGATGGTAGATCTGCCAACGCCAAACTAAAATCGGATTATTATGGAATAAATTGTTTTACAATGCCTTTAAAGGCCATTTTAGACTATAATACTTTGTGTTAAGACATGTCAAAAACTAACAAATCATTCATAATGTATAATAGTGTAAAAACATTTTGTAATGAAATGTCAAAAAATACGTAAAGAAATTTGGCAGTCGTATGGTTCTCTCTATTTTTTGAAATTTTTCTAAACGATTAGATTTTTCATTTTATCAGAATTGTGTTTTTACAAAAGCACAAGAAGAAAATCAGGGATGGAAAATTAAAATTTTGTGCACAAATATTCACTATTATTTTTTCTAATAAAAAATTGCAAAACGATAAAAAAAATATAAAATTTCAAGTGAATTCTTTTAAAATTTAAATAAATCACAAATATTTGTTGTAAAAAATCGTTAAATACGGTACACAGACGAAAAAAAAAATAAAAAAATATGATTGTATCAACTTTTCCACCCTAGAAGAAAATAAAAAAACAGCTGTTGAATAATTTGCCGGCCACATCAAAATAAAAATTATTAAATATTAAAGAAATATTAAAAATAAAGCAAAAATATATCTGAGGACCAAGGTGCAAGTTTAAACGTGCAAGTTAGTGAATAATACGCCAGCTAACAATGTTCCAATGCTTAATAAAATGGTTTTTCGTCTTCATTTTGTAATCTAAAGTGGATCTCATAAATCACAAAGATTTTACTTTTTATTTGAAGTGTGATAGTGTAGAAGCAAAATGTAATGAAAAAAAATTTCTCTTTGATTTTTTGACAATCAGACCAAAAATCATTTCATTTTGTAAGACCAAAAGTCTTAAGACTTGTGTGATAGTGTAAAACAGCCTTAAGTAATACAACCATATGGAGTTAAGATGAAAAGTTTTACGCTTAAAAAAAGAAGAATTCATAAAATGGAAGATTTTCTATAGTTGTAGATGAATTGACAAATGTAACTTATTCAAAATAATTTATTTTTTTGTAAAAATAATTTTTTTTTATTCGTTATTCTCATCGATTAATCGAATAACTTTATAGATTTAATCGTTTGATCGAACGAACAAAAACAATTATTTGAATTATTCGAACAAAGTTGAAATGCGAAAAATTGAATCTTTATTAAAAGCCCTAGTATTTACTCATCGTGGTCTGATCTCAATGGCGCTGATAATGCTTTTCCATCACTGCATGACCTCTGTGAAATCTTATATGTTGTTCGTCACAATAAAACACGTCTAAAAAGTGTTAAATTTATTGCCTTACTGGAGCGAATTAAAATGGTGAATTTAAAAAAAAAAACATCAAAAAATCACTTTTTTTTTAAGTTAAAAGTCCTGTAGCTCAGTTAATCTTTATTCGATTGGTACAGTGTTTCGTGTTCAGCAGCCCCAATTTAGCTTAGAAAATATCTTATTTTTAAGGTTCATTTGCTTGTGGGATAGTGTAATATGTTAACCGCTAAAAATATTATAGTTGTTTTTCAACCATGTGGCTCTTTGAAAAGTGTAAAATGTTATTTTATAAGTGGTTAGCAAATTATTGTCATAATCAACCATAACATTACTGGAGGCAAAGACAATATGGTTGTGGCTTTTTGATAGAGTTTGCCTGTGACAATAATATGATTAGTATAATCATAATATGTTCAAAAATGTTTCGTTAAATATTGTTTTGTTGGAGGTGACCACATAGATAAATACGACTGCTCTGCGTCTAGTTCAGCCTTTTATCTCGACTATAGATCAGTCATTAGTCTGTTTGTGATTCAATCCTAAGTACCGACAATAGTTTAGTCTTTGTTGAATAGTTTCTACTAGCATATTATGCATATATCGTTGCTAACTTTTATGTGTTCCAGCTTTCATATAATTCTCCAACAATCTGATAAATTTATGAAAAAGATTCTTTCAAAAAAAACAAAAAAAAAAAAAAAAAAAGAAAAAAAAAAGACAGCACGTGCTAAAGAATTAGAAACAATCCAATTTAGACGATGAGTTGGTTGGGTGTAAATAAAAACCAACCAAGAATATAAAACCGGAAAAGGATGAAACAAAAAGAAAAGTTAAAGAAAACAAAAAAAGGAAGAGAGAAAAATTAAGCAGGAAAGGAAAACGTAACTTTTATTTCAACTATGACTTTTGTAGGTGTTTGATTTATGGCTTTAACGGCAACTTGTTTATGACTGTAGATGGTAGAGTGTGTTTGTGTATGTATTGTTTTTATAAGGATAGGTGTGTGTGTGTAAGTGTGTTAGTAGAAGGATGTAAGCAACACGATTTAGTACAACATGGTGTCTTTCGTTTTAAGTCGTTTTATTTAACTTTATTTGTTTTCATTTTTTTCCAAAGAAACTTTATTACTGTTCTTCTCATCCGTTTTTCTTTTTTTTTTTATTAAATTGTTTTTATTTTATTTTTTAGTTTCTTGTTTTTTATTTAAACTAAAATTTTATTTATTTTCTCTTGTGCTGAAATATGAAAAAGAAAATACACACATGAGAAAAAAGAACATGGAATTTTATACAAAATGAATTACTAACACTTTAAATTCTTTTAGCACACACACACACCTACACATATGTATTTAAGTGGGTGTTTGTAGATTGGAAATACTTAAATGTAGGTGTGTGTGATGTTTGTATGTCTTTTAAAATAAATATTAAGAAGTTTTGTTGCACTTCTTGACAGAGTTGAAATTGTTTAGTTCTGTGTGCTGCCTGTGTTTTATATGTGTGCATGTCTGAAGGAAGTATTTAAAGATCCTTTAAATCTTTTTTTTCTTTTTTTTCTTTTTTAAATGTTTCATGCCTTGCAAGAAATTGAAATGTGTGGTATGAATGTATTCTAAAATTACACTCGAAAGTTGTTACAATTTTATTAATAGATTGCATGAGTCTTAAATGAATTGATATCAAAATGCAATGAAAATTAAAAAATTACATCCATTAAATTATTTTAGTACGGAAAATAAAGGATTTCTTTTTCTTAATTTAAAGTTTTACAAGGCTATGTTAAGTTTAGGACTATTTGGGTAACTAGCTGCCCTTACGGGCCAACTCTGTGTTGTTAAGACTTGATAGATACAATACGTTTGTGTCTGCACTTCTTCATACGCTTAAAAGAAAATCAATCCATCTGTACTTAAATAAATCCGAAGTGGTATCAATAGTACAGTAAGTACGGATTTTCTTGAATCAAGTACAGAAAGATTGATTCCAAGTGCGAAATACTTAATTTATCCATATTTAATACCGAATTCGTACTGGAAAAAACCGAAAGTGAGTTTGATTTAAGTAAAACTTAGATTGAATCAATCTCAAAATGCGCTTTTTTAATTAACAATTAAACAATGTAAGATTTGTATTAATTTATGTTTGTATGTATATTGTTTTTTTATGTTCCCAATAAAATTTTTTTGTTAAACTTGGACAAACTTAAGTTTTCATATATCCAATAAAAATTTTTAACGTAATTACGAAATGTAATGAAACGATTTTAACGCAAATACGTCATTATAACTTGGAAATTCCATTTAGACAATGAACATTTTCATTTAACCAATGCAAATTTTTTTATGAAAATGATTCATTAAATATATGAAGCATTTTTCAAAAGGAGAATATTATTATGACTGATTTACTTACCCGCTTTATACCTTACAAAATTTCAATTATAAAACACCAGCATCATGCCGCCCATGGGTTTCCTTTGAAAATTTTATGAACATATTTAACTAAATATAAACTAAATGGGAACTTTAAGTCTATTTTATGCAGGAAATCATTTTAGTACACGGTTGTCTAGATGAACACTAAGATATCCGACAAGATAACAAACCCAGCTATATTTTTTGGGCCCAAATCGAAATAATTCCAAGCGCTTTTGGGATAAAAATTACAGGTACCACGTAATTTCCGAAGCGACCCAATTAATAACAAGCCCAGTGTCTATAAACTTAAGGTTCTGACAATTTTAAGCCCCATACTGACTAAGTATTCTATAGGAAATTTTCATACAACTTCCTACTGACCAAATTTTTAATAGACAATTCCCACTTAGTTCTTACAGGGCTTAAAAAAATGTCGAACAAAAAACAAAAATTTGTGTTCAACTTTTCGCTTTTTGAGTTCGTTTGACAGCGACTGTTTACATTTAATGCATCAGAAGTAAAAGCAACAGTTTGTTTTGGCCAATGACAAATGAAGAAGTGGAAGAAATGGCAGTTTCTACTTTGACTGCAGTTGTTTTAACGGTGATTTCTTAGTGAAATTTTTTTATAGAAAATTCTGATTTAGCAATTTCTCATTGCAATTTAAGAAACTTGTCATCTCTGTCACTACCATGAAAAGTATCTACAGAAAGTTTTCAATGAAAGCTTGTCACTGCAACGCACACTTTCTATAGAAAATTGTTAATGGCAGTTTGTCGCTGCCACAAAAATTATCTGAAGTAAATACTATGGGCAGTTTGTTAATGGCAGTTTAACTCGACGAAGTAAATATCTTATAGAAAATACTTTGGTGAGTTTGTCACTGCCACGAAACTTTTCTATATTGTTCTAAAGGTTGGTTCAACCAAAACGCACGATGTTAATAATAAATAAAACAAAAAGTTTTCCGAGAATTATCTTAATATTTTTTATTATGCTGGAAGAATCTTTGACAATTATATTTAAAACAAAATATCGGCCAAATGCTCCTCATGGCTTCAGTGGCATACTTCTAACCGATGGTCCATATTTTCAATGACTCTGATATATAATTGAGGTTTAATGGGGTTATTGTGCCGAATTATCTCATCCTTTTACTCTTGAATTGCTCTTGCCTTATTGACGTACACTTTTTCTTTTAAATAACCCCAAAGAAAGAAGTCCAACGGCATCAAATCACATGATCGTGGCGGCCAATTAACAGCGCCACGACGTGAGATAACACAGCCATTGAGTTTCTCGCGCAAAAGAGCCATTGTTTTGTAGGCTGTGTGGCAAGTGGCACCATCCTGTGGAACCACATATCGTCCAGGTCCATAGCTTCAATTTCTAACCACAAGAAGTCCGTTATTATATCGCGATAGCGAATACAATTCACAGTAACTGCTTGGCCGACCTCATTTTCGAAGAAGTTGACGACACCAGCCTATAAACCACACCAAGCAGTCATCGGCTTTTCAACAATCACTCGGGAATTGTCATTTCCCGAAATGCGGCAACTCTGCTTATTAACGGATCTACTGAGCTGAAAGTGCGCCTCATCACTGAATATAATTTTTTTTTTAAATGCATTTTGATTTGAACGCCCATTTTCGTAAAAGGCTTCAACAATCTTAACGCGAAGCTCAATTGTGTACCTCCCCATGGTAGAATTTGTCAATTTTCAGGATTGATATTAAAACACATTTATTTTTAAAATCGCTTCAAATACAAAATTCTCTTCTTCACTTAAAACTTAAGTCACCGATGTGGTACACTTAATTTCAACTTAAGTTTCCATTGTAATATTTTAGCAAGGTGGCCTCAATATCACAACAATACAACAACAACATCGTGCATTATGGTTGGAACACCCTTTTTATTGTCATGTTAGAGTTTGTTTCTAGTAAAAAATTGCTTTAAACAAGTCAATGGCAGTTTTATACATGTTCCACTGTCCTTAGGGCCCTGCTTTCTTATTACAAATTTTTTTTTGTCTTTAGCACTTTCTTCAGTAACTTTTTTTTTTTAAATATTTTGAAATAAATTTGTTTTAAAAAGTGTTAAGTTGTTGCGTAAAATATTTGTTTTTTGTTGTGGGCTGCTGGTACGTACGAGTTGCAAAGAGAAAAAGTTGTTAAAAAAACATTAAAAGTTGTTTTTATCTGTTGCATACTTCAACTTGTTATTGTTTTTTTTTTGTTTTTTGTTTTTACTTTTATAAGAAACATATCAGTTTACAAGTTTATAGACACGTAACGTTTTCATAGAATGTAATTAAATTTTTTGTAGTAAAGAATCTTTTATTTCGTAAGAAAAAAAAGGATAAAATGAAAGGAAGTTTAAAGGATTAAAATAAGACCTAGAGGATTCATGAGGATAAGTTATATTGGAATCATTTAAAAAGGAACTTCTTACATTGAATTAAAAGGTATATTCATCAAAATGCTTTAAACTTTATAAATATAACATAAAGTTGAGAAAACCGAGAAATTTTAAATATTTTAGAAGTCTGCTTTTGGTTTATCAAATATTTTATGTATTTAATTCTAAAAAAGTTTTTTTTTTATATTCTTAACTTAAATTACAATTTTTTTAAAATGAATTTTCCCTTCACTTTCTGAATAGTTTGCGGATAACAGACTTTCACTGAAATTAATTTTAAAATATCTTTGACGTTTTTTTTTTCTATTTAATTTAAACTGGTCTCCCGTTGTTGCCTTTGCGGCGTCTATAACTAACTTTGAACATTGAACTTTTAACTCTTAACACGACACAACGATTATACTAATAAAAATGTTTTTTGCTGACAGAAACTCCTACAGACGACGCTACTATTTGTTTTTACCACTGCCGATTTGTTGTTACTGCTCCTGTTAAAATTTATTGCTTTACAGCACTACAAGACTTTGAGCAGTGTTTATTTATTTTGTTATGCCTCGAAACACAGCAACACTATTTCCAAGAATAAAGAAAAATCTTCCCAGCAAAATAAGCAAACATTTCAGGAATTCCCAATATTTAATATAGAAAATGTTCAGTTTTTTACTGTTCTATGTTTTCTATAAAAAATGTCAAAGCAGTTTGTTACTGCAAAATATTTTGATAGAAAATATGCAGTCAGTTTTGCACTGCAAAACTTTTTATAAGGAAAATGTCTAGTTAGTTTTTAACTGTTAAACGTTTTCTGTAGAAAATATCAAGTCAGTTTTTCACTGCCACATATTTTCCAAAGAAAATAACCAGTCAGTTTTTTTTAAGAAAGTATAAAGTCAGTTTGCTTTTGAAAATATAAAGTCAGTTTTTTACTGCCAAATATTTCCTATAAAAAACACGTGTCAGGTTTTCACTGCCAAATATTTTCTATGGAAAATGTTAAGTCAGCTTTGCACTGCCAACATTTTTTTTACAAAAACTGTCCGGTCTGTTTTTCATTGCCAAATATTTTCTATAAAAAAGACATGTCAGGTTTTCACTGCTAAATATTTTTTTGGAAAGTGTCTACTCAGCTTTGCACTGCAAAACATTTTCTAAATAAAATGGTTTACTCACTTTTTCATTGCATGAACTATTCTTTGGAAAACGACAAGCCAGTTTTTACTGCTTAACATTGTCTAGTCAGTTTTTCACTGCCAACTTTTTTCTATAGAAAATGTCCAAATATTTTTTTATATAAAAAACACTAGTCAGTCAGTTTTGCACTGCTAACAATTTTTTTAAAAACTGTCCGTCGGCTTTTGAATTGCCAAAAATTTTTTATAAAAAAGTGTCCAGCTCTACAAAACGTTTTCTATAGAACATGACCAATAAGCTCTTCACTGCCAAACGTTTTCTATAAAAAAATATCCAATCAGTTTTTCACTGCCAAACATTTTATAAAGAAAATGTCTAGTTAGTTTTTAACTGTTAAAACATGTAGAAAATATCAAGTCAGTTTTTCACTGCTTTACATATTCTATAAAAAGGCAAGTCAGTTTTTTACTGCCAGACGTTTTCTATGGAAAATATGCAGTCAGTTTTCCAGTGCCAAACATTATATATAGACCGAGAAATGCTTTGATAAAAAAACTGCCAAATATTTTCTAAAGAAAATGTCCAAGTTTGTTTTTTACCGCCAAAAATTTTCTAAAGAAAATACTTAGTCAGGTTTTCCGCTTTCTTTGAAAATAAACAGTCAGTTTTTTGCTGCCAAATATTTTCTATAGAAATTGTTTTGTCAGCTTTGCACTGCCAAACATTTTATATATGTATAGAAAATTTGCAGTCAGGTTTTATTAAAACTGTGTCCAGTCAGTTTTTGACTGCTAAACAATTTTATGGAGAAGGTATGCCACGAAAAATATGTAATGAAAATTTTCATTAGGCAGTTTATCACCTGAAAATATTCTTTTAAAAAAAATTGACATGTGGCAGCTGGAAAATGCCACACAAATCTCTGATTTCCTTTGGAACTAGTGTAATCCTCTCCACCAACCTGCCAGGGGGGTCAACTAAAAACCAGCAACTATAAATAAACATAATAAATACATGAGTTTTTTTTTAACTTCTGCTAAAACTGACTTGTACAACGAAAAATCGGTTAAATTTACTTTCCACCCAGTTTTTTGGAACATAAAAAAAATAATGTTCACATCTTGTTGTTGTTTTAATTAATTGATATAAACAATATTTTATGGGTTTTTATGATTTTATGGCCTTCGACATTTAATAAGTCAACCAAAACGACAACTCCCACTACAACAATTAACCGTCATCATATTGCGACCACTGCAACAGCCAGCATTGAGAGCGCAATTAAAAAAAAAAAAACAAGAAAGTAGAATACAACACAAACATCAAGTCTCAACTTCAAGGTCCCTTAGACGGGAGGCGGTGCTTCAATGCTTGTTTTGTGGTCGTGCAAAAATTATAATTCAGGACAATAAGAAAATAAAAGGAGCAAGAAATAATAAAAGTTTTTCTTTTAACGTTCAACTGTTGTTGTTTTCTTAGCATCAAGGAGAAAATTGTGTTAAACACCAAAAAGCCAAAGTGGAACTAAAGAAAAGCGACCATTATTTTTTTAATAAACTGTACTTTAAATTAATTGCTTCATTAATTCTTAATGTGAGTGGCTTTGGTAAAATTTTTTCAGTAAAACTAGTAAATGGTGGAAAAGTTGAAAGTTAAATACAGTTGAGCCTAAAACCAAGATAATCTTTTGCTCAGTTTATGATTCATTTAGAGAACTCAAGAGGAAATTCCACTTTCTCTTTCTCAAATTACCAAGAAATTTTCTCTATCAAATTTCTTGGTAATTTCTGACTGTCACACAATTTGTAAAGAAAACTTCAAGGCAGTTTCTTACTACCACACGTTTTGTAAAGAAAGTTTATGGCAGTTTCTTATTTTCACAATTTTTTTTTTTTTGGAATAAATTTCATTGCAGTTTTTAACAATCGCAGATTTGTTATAGCAAATTTCTGGCAGTAATTAACTGACACATTATTTCTAAAAACAATCTCATGGCAGTTTCATGCTGACTCTAGTATTCTGTAGAAAATTGTTAAAGGAGTTTCTTACTGTCACAACTATTGTTAAGAAAATTTCATGGCAGTGTCTTACTGCTACAAATGATTTATGGCTTATTTAAAGCAGTTTTTATGTGAAAAATATTTTCTATAGATCATTTCATAGCAATTTATTGATGCTCAAATTTTAAGCTGAGAATCTTATGGCAGTTTTTCACTGCTACAAAATTTCAAGGCAGTTTCTTACTGCCACACATTTTGTAAAGAATATTTATGGCAGTTTCTAAATGTCACAATTTTTTTTTGAATAAATTTCATTGTAGTTTCTAACAGTCGCAAATTTGTTTTAGTAAATTTCATGGCAGTTATTTACTGACACATTATTTCTATAAGCAATTTCATGACAGTTTAATGCTGACTCTAGTATTCTGTAGAAAGTTGTTAAGGGAGTTTCTTACTGTCACATCTATTGTTAAGAAAATTTCATGGCAGTGTCTTACTGCTACAAATGTTTTATGGCTTATTAAATATCAGTTTTTTAGTTTTCTATAAAAAATTTCATAACAGTTTCTTGATGTCCAAATTTTTAACTAAGAACTTTATATCAGTTTTTCACTACTACAAAATTTCAAGGCAGTTTTGAACTGTAACAACTTTTGTAAAGAAAATTTCATTGTGGTGACTTACTGCTACAAATGTTTTATGGTTTATTTAAAGCAGTTTTTAAGTGAAAAATATTTTCTATAGATCATTTCATAGCAATTTATTGATGCTCAAATTTTAAGCTGAGAATCTTATGGCAGTTTTTCACTACTACAAAATTTCCAGGCAGTTTCTTACTGCCACACATTTTGTAAAGAATATTTATGGCAGTTTCTAAATGTCACAATTTTTTTTTGAATAAATTTCATTGTAGTTTCTAACAGTCGCAAATTTGTTTTAGTAAATTTCATGGCAGTTATTTACTGACACATTATTTCTATAAGCAATTTCATGACAGTTTAATGCTGACTCTAGTATTCTGTAGAAAGTTGTTAAGGGAGTTTCTTACTGTCACATCTATTGTTAAGAAAATTTCATGGCAGTGTCTTACTGCTACAAATGTTTTATGGCTTATTAAATATCAGTTTTTTAGTTTTCTATAAAAAATTTCATAACAGTTTCTTGATGTCCAAATTTTTAACTGAGAACTTTATATCAGTTTTTCACTACTACAAAATTTCAAGGCAGTTTTTAACTGTCACAACTTTTGTAAAGAAAATTTCATTGTAGTGACTTGCTGCTACAAATGTTTTATGGTTTATTTAAAGCAGTTTTTAAGTGAAAAATATTTTCTATAGATCATTTCATAGCAATTTATTGATGCTCAAATTTTAAGCTGAGAATCTTATGGCAGTTTTTCACTGCTACAAAATTTCAAGGCAGTTTCTTACTGCCACACATTTTGTAAAGAATATTTATGGCAGTTTCTAAATGTCACAATTTTTTTTTGAATAAATTTCATTGTAGTTTCTAACAGTCGCAAATTTGTTTTAGTAAATTTCATGGCAGTTATTTACTGACACATTATTTCTATAAGCAATTTCATGACAGTTTAATGCTGACTCTAGTATTCTGTAGAAAGTTGTTAAGGGAGTTTCTTACTGTCACAACTATTGTTAAGACAATTTCATGGCAGTGTCTTACTGCTACAAATGTTTTATGGCTTATTAAATAGCAGTTTTTTAGTTTTCTATAAAAAATTTCATAACAGTTTCTTGATGTCCAAATTTTTAACTAAGAACTTTATATCAGTTTTTCACTACTACAAAATTTCAAGGCAGTTTTTAACTGTCACAACTTTTGTAAAGAAAATTTCATTGTAGTGACTTGCTGCTACAAATGTTTTATGGTTTATTTAAAGCAGTTTTTAAGTGAAAAATATTTTCTATAGATCATTTCATAGCAATTTATTGATGCTCAAATTTTAAGCTGAGAATCTTATGGCAGTTTTTCACTGCTACAAAATTTCAAGGCAGTTTCTTACTGCCACACATTTTGTAAAGAATATTTATGGCAGTTTCTAAATGTCACAATTTTTTTTTTAATAAATTTCATTGTAGTTTCTAACAGTCGAAAATTTGTTTTATAAGCAATTTCATGACAGTTTAATGCTGACTCTAGTATTCTGTAGAAAGTTGTTAAGGGAGTTTCTTACTGTCACATCTATTGTTAAGACAATTTCATGGCAGTGTCTTACTGCTACAAATGTTTTATGGCTTATTAAATAGCAGTTTTTTAGTTTTCTATAAAAAATTTCATAACAGTTTCTTGATGTCCAAATTTTTAACTGAGAACTTTATATCAGTTTTTCACTACTACAAAATTTCAAGGCAGTTTTTAACTGTCACAACTTTTATAAAGAAAATTTCATTGTAGTGACTTGCTGCTACAAATTTTTTATGGTTTATTTAAAGCAGTTTTTAAGTGAAAAATATTTTCTATAGATCATTTCATAGCAATTTATTGATGCTCAAATTTTAAGCTGAGAATCTTATGGCAGTTTTTCACTGCTACAAAATTTCAAGGCAGTTTCTTACTGCCACACATTTTGTAAAGAATATTTATGGCAGTTTCTAAATGTCACAATTTTTTTTTGAATAAATTTCATTGTAGTTTCTAACAGTCGCAAATTTGTTTTAGTAAATTTCATGGCAGTTATTTACTGACACATTATTTCTATAAGCAATTTCATGACAGTTTAATGCTGGCTCTAGTTTTCTGTAGAAAGTTGTTAAGGGGGTTTCTTACTGTCACAACTATTGTTAAGACAATTTCATGGCAGTGTCTTACTGCTACAAATGTTTTATGGCTTATTAAATAGCAGTTTTTTAGTTTTCTATAAAAAATTTCATAACAGTTTCTTGATGTCCAAATTTTTAACTAAGAACTTTATATCAGTTTTTCACTACTACAAAATTTCAAGGCAGTTTTGAACTGTAACAACTTTTGTAAAGAAAATTTCATTGTGGTGACTTACTGCTACAAATGTTTTATGGTTTATTTAATGGCAGTAATTAACTGAGAAATATTCTCTATAGAAAACTTCATAACAGTTTCTTGATGTCGCAAATTTTTAACGAAGACCTTATGGTAGTTTTCACTGCTTCAAATTTTCAAGGCAGTGTCTAACTGTCACAACTTTTGTAAACAAAATTTATGCCAGTTTCTTAATGTCACAATTTATTTTTTTAATAAATTTCATTGCAGTTTCTAACAGTCTCAAATTTGTTTTAGTAAATTTCATGGCAGTATTCTGTAGAAAATTGTTAAGGGAGTTTCTTACTGTCACAACTCATTGTTAAGAAAATTTCATTGCAGTGTCTTACCGCTACACATGTTTTATGGCTTATTTAAAACAGTTTTTTAGTGAAAAATATTTTCTATAGATCATTTCATAGCAATTTATTGATGCTCAAATTTTAAGCTGATAATCTTATGGCAGTTTTTCACTGCTACAAAATTTCAAGGCAGTTTCTTACTGCCACACATTTTGTAAAGAATATTTATGGCAGTTTCTAAATGTCACAATTTTTTTTTTAATAAATTTCATTGTAGTTTCTAACAGTCGCAAATTTGTTTTAGTAAATTTCATGGCAGTTATTTACTGACACATTATTTCTATAAGCAATTTCATGACAGTTTAATGCTGACTCTAGTATTCTGTAGAAAGTTGTTAAGGGAGTTTCTTACTGTCACAACTATTGTTAAGAGTATTTCATGGCAGTGTCTTACTGCTACAATTGTTTTATGGCTTATTTAATAGCAGTTTTTAAGTTAAAAATATTATCTATAGAAAATTTCATAGCAGTTTCTTGATGTCCAAATTATTAACTGAGAACTTTATAGCAGTTTTTCACTGCTATAAAATTTCAAGGCAGTTTCTAACGTCACAACTTTTGTAAAGAAAATTTCATTGTAGTGTCTTACTGCTACAAATGTTTTAGGGTTTATTTAATGGCAGTTATTTATTTGGAAATATTTTCTATAGAAAGTTTCATAACAGTTTCTTGATGCCTCTACATACTAACTTAACAAAATTTCAAGGTAGTTTTTTACTGTCACAAATTTGTTATAATTAATTTCATGTCGTAACGGTCGAAAATTTTTTGCAATAAATTTCATGGCAGTAATTTACTGACGCATATTTTCTATAAACAATTTCATAGCATTTTCATACTGACTCGAATTTTCTGCAAAAAATTTTATGGTAAATTCTTACTGTCACAAATTTTCTATAGAAGACAGTTTCTTGCTGTCATAATTTTCGCAAAGAAAAGTCAATAGCAGTGTATTACTGTCATAAATAAAGTCAATTTAATGGCAGTTATTTACTGACACACATTTTATATAGAAAATTTCATAACAGTTTCCGGATTTCTCAATTTTTTTTATAGAAAATTTAATGGAAGTTTTTTGCAGAATCATGTTTCATTTTTGTTGTAGTTTATTACTGTTGTTAATTCAATGGCGGTTCTCACTTACAAATATTTTTTATAAACAATTTCATTGCAGTCTCTTGCTGTCCCAAATCTAATACAGAAAAGTTCATGGCAGTTTTTTACTGACACATATTTTATAAAGAAAATTCTATTATACTTTCTGACTGACTCAAATTCGCTGTAAACGAAACTCTATAGAAGTTTGTTTCTGACAATAATTTAAAGAAAGAAAAAATTAAAATTTATGTGAAATTTTCTTATTCAAAATTTTTGTTAAAATTTCGTCCAGATTTGCTGCTTTCTTTTGAACCCGTATAACGAGTCCTTAATGTTAGCACATTTTCTTTTACATACTACGAATTAGTATTTGTAAATTTAATAAGTTCTAACGATAGTTTTAATTGTATTATTTAGAGTTTTTTTAATTTCCCAGCGGTAAATATTGAAAGGACTGCAAGTGGCAGGCCTTTTTGAAGGCCTCTATACTAAAAAAAAAGATTCTAAAAGATTCGCTTCGCATGATATCCTGCCTTCCGAAGTATGCCTTCTAGAAGGTATAAACTTCTTTTTAAAAGACCTTCTGAAATATTCAATACACATTCGCTACTCCCTTCTTTGAGAAGGGAGAAAGGAAAGTGTTCAGTTTTATTTACTTTTTATTTTTAGTGACCTTCCTTACTCCCTTCTTTGGGAAGGGATCCAAGTTGTTTTTAAAGGAAGTGTGGAAGGCCTTGCGCCCAATGACAACCTGTGTAAAAAATAAATAAGTATGGAATGCGGAGAGAAGGGCTTCTGACTGCTTGTGACTGCTAAATAATACCTTCTATTAGGCCTCTTTACTCATTCTAGTTACCGCTGGGTTTTTTTGTGTTTTTTTCGTTTACTAACTATATATTTATATGCCAACAAAAAAGTTTTCTCTTATTGAAAAACCTTCTTAATAAAAATAATTAAAATTTTGCTTCTATTATCTTTGTAAACAATGTTATCAGAAAGACGCCAAAAAGTATGCTGCAGCTTTCGTTTATTCCTTTCGCCTCCAAATATACATACATACATACTTAACAAAATGGAATAAAAATATTTTAATGAATTAAATTTTTCGTAATGAAAACTTGCGACACAAACTGAAAACTCAATTCCAGCTAAAACAATTATTGGCTTAATTAAATCACAGTAAAAGCAGAAACAATAACAACATATTTAAGATTTTAAATTAATTTTCAGATAAAAAAAAAAAAGCTGCAGATTGATGTTGACTATCAAGAGGCTGTCACTGCTAAAGGCAAACAATAGAAAACTGTTATAAATCTTTTAGTTTTTTTTAGCCATCATCACTGCGTTTCTTTTTTTGTTCTCCTGCTAAAAGACAATAAACTTAGTTTGGGAATTATTTTTTTTATTTTGCGAAATTTTGTTGTTTTTCTATTTTGTGGATTTTCTTTAATGTTTTTTCAGGCTCTTTTCAAATTTATGTTGAAGAAAAAACATATTTTATTTTATACAATAGAGATTAGAAAGAGCAAAAAAATAAGTGCCTACATTAAGGCTTGTTTACATAATTTCTTATGTTGCCTACTTTTTGGCGTATGTGTAGGTAATTTACATTTACATACATGCATATTCATTTTTAATAGGTTGTAGCATAATTGATTTCTTTTTGGCTCTGAACAACTGACATAATAAATTTGCTATAGAATATCTTGAGAAATTGCTGTAGAAAATTTTCGTGACAAACGGCCATGAAAATATGCTGTCAAAAAATTTGTTGTCCATTGCTAAAGTGCCACGACAGTGTTAAACTGCCTTTTTAAGTTTTTAAAGAACTTATTTTTAAGCAGTGATAAGCTGCTTATTGATCACTTGCTTAAGAATTTTTTCGAGGCAGTGTAGAACTTTGACCTTAGAATTTTTTAAAAAAACTTTTTACCAGCAGTGTTACACTGTCATGAAAATTTTCTAAAGACAAACGGTTAATTGATAATTTGCTATAGAATTTATTTTGGACAGTTTTACATTTGCTATCTTAAACAACTCTTAGGGGAAGTGTTACTTCGTCGTCTTAATTGTCTGTGAAAAGTGTTTAACTGCCATTTGGTAATTTTTTGGGACAGTGTCAAACTGTCATTAACATTTTCTAAAGAATTTATTTCTAACAATTTGCTGTGGAATTTTGTTTGGGGCAGTGTTCTAGTGTCATTGAAATTGTATAAAAAAACATTGATAATTTGCTATAAAATGTTTAAAGGCTGTGTTGGGGCTGTTTTTGGGCAATTTTCTATGAAATTTTTAGAGGCAGCGTTTAACTGCCATGTATATTTTTCCCAATACAATTATATTTAAAACATTTTTATACTGTAAAAAGTTTGTGCTGTAGGCATTTGGGTCGAACGAGGCACGACTACAATTTTTCTAATAATTATTTAGGTCAGTAAAAACAGACTGACTTAAAATTGTTAATTTATGTGTTACTATAACACTAACGGTGATATATTTTGAAATCAGAACTATGACAACTGTCTTCGTTTTTGAACCCAGGAAAGGACTCATTAGGCTCAATTTAACGACAAACTCTCATTACATTGAGTCACTGGGATCGACTTAAGTCAAAGTAAGAGAATATTATTATGAACTTAACAGGCGCGGATTCAGGGGGGGTGAAATAAGGAAATTTCCCCCCCCGTAAATTATAAAAATATGTTTTGTTTATTTCGATTATACAAGAATACCCATTAATATTATCTTTTTTAAATGTACACAATTTTTGGAAATCCCAGCAAGGGTTTTTTTTTGTTTTTTTTATTGAATCTCTAACGAAATTTTCAATAAGTATTTTTTTGTTTTTTTATTGAATCTCTAACCAAATTTTCAATAAGTATCCAAATCTTCATCCTAATAGTTATTTATTAGATATTTTCAATGAAACATCTAGTTTAATGTATTCAAATACTTATTATTCTACATTCAATCCCAGTAGGTGCCATCTATGTATAACCAAAGAGTAAACGTTTAACTTGATAATGCGTGCGGTTGAATTATTAAAAAGCCTTAGTATTTGTAACATTTATGTACATACATATATATGAGTTGTATGAAAAAAATTCCTATTTGATAATTTTTGACGAACGCAAGGATTTGTCGGGGAAAAGCCAGATTTCCTTATCTTTAAAATATTTCAACATACAACAAAAAGTTGTTAGGGAAGAATTGTTTTGGCTTTGTTGTAAAAGCATTTGAAGAGCCTTCACAGGATATTGATGATGATGCTGATGTGTCAATTGATGCGATGGCACTATCATCAACAGTTCTTAAAACTTTGACAAATTTTAGTTTTGACCTAAAAAACTGTATAGGAGTTGAAACTGATGGGTGTCGTTTGATGTCAGCAGAAAATGGAGCTGTTTAAAAATTCTGGAAACCGCGACAAATGCGAAACAAACGCCTTGCTATTTCCCGTAAATCAGGCAAAACACGTTTTTACTAAAGTATTTGGGAGCCAAACTCTCTACATTATGCGAGACAAGATGGGTGGACCGTCACGACTCAGCTTTACACTTTGCAACAAGTGTACATCATATAGTAGAAGCTTTGGAAAACATATCTGAGTGGAAAGGTAGAGATACTTCATCAAGAGCCTTATATTGAGGAACTCACTTAGAACTTTTGAATTTATTTGCGGAATAAACATATTAAGTGTGATACTTATTGTAACACAGCCGCTTAGTATCATTTTACAAAAGCACGATATAGATCTTCAAAAAGGATCAAGCCTTATCAAAACTTTAATCATGTGCCTTGAAGAAAAAAGAAATAAAGCCGAAGAACAATTTAAAGTGATTTTTAAAAAAGTTAAAGTTATTTGCGTTCAAATCGAGGTTCCAACCTAAAAAATAAAATTTGAACGAAATAATTACATCCAAAATGTTGAAGATTTCTACCGAGTTGTAGGTTTCATTCTCTTATTGAATTTATTTTAGAAGATCTCAAAACAACTTTCCAATAGATATCTTTAATGTATTGAACATACCAAAACTTCTGCTCAAAGTGTAATCAAGTCATATACAGATATAAAACTTTTAAAACCACAACTCGAGATAAACACTTACTAACATCTAAACTTGAGCCTGAACTGTAGCATTGGCAACAAACATGGAAATTATCTGAAAATCTATCAGATAACGTTGTAAATGCTTTAATAAACTGTGATGAAGATATCTACCCAAATCTAAGAAAAATATTTCAAATTTTCGTTTCAATGCTCGTAAGTAATGCTACGAGCGAGAGGTCATTTCCTACCCTTCGTCGAATAAAAACATGGCTCGGATCAACAATGACAAACTGAACATAGACTGTACTATCTAAATTTGCCTCACAAGGAAATCATAAATTGCTTATTTAAAAAGATAAGTTTATTTTAATTTATATTGAATATTTAATAAGGTTATTGTTGAGTTTTTTTAATATAATATACACAAATTGCTTTTAATAAACTTTTAAAAACAAATTTTTTTTTGTATCATAAAAAATTTCCCCCCCTAAGGCTCAAGCTGGATCCGCGCCTGGAACTTAACCGTTACACTTCTTTGTTTCACTTTTGTTGTAGTTCGACCTTTGTTTACAGAACAACTCTCAGTTATAAGACACCAGTAGCATAACCGATATGGTTTTCCTAATCATTCTACTTAGAAAATTAGATTTTTTTAACTAAAAAATGTAAGCAAATATAATATGGGAATTTTTGCTTAAGATTTTACTATTAAACATGAAAATAATGTTATTTATACACAAAACATGGCATTGAATGTTACTAATGAATGTGACTGAAAATTTTTTTGATGACGGTCGTCACTGGATTGATGTCCCTTTTTGCTTCATTGATGCCATTTGTAATAAAATTAATGTCACAATTTTGATGTAAGGGCATCATCAATATGAAGATGTATTGTTTTACGCGTGTAGGCTTTTTGTGTGACTAAGTGCACCAAAATGTTAAGAAATTATAACAATCATATCGGTTTTCTTTTGAGAACAGACGTTTGTACGTTGGTTTCAATGAAACTCATTTTCAATGTATTTTAAATCGGTTAAAAAATGGTCGCTTCATGTGCAGGCTCTCAAAGGAGACTATGGCATAACCTCCATTGAAACTCGAAAAAACTAGAAGTTGCCGTCGCGTTTCACTGACTGTTCTGGAGCTTAGTGTAAAGTTGACTACAACTTTTTAAAAATTTTCTATTACAGAAATAATGTTAAATATTCTGTAGAAAATTTTGTTTATTAAGAAACTGAATTTATAATTTTCTTTAGAAATCTAAAGAAATTCGCTTTTTTTCTTAATCAATGCAAAAGCTAAGCCGCCGCATCCTTGTCATTTTTTGTTAAATACAACTACAACCACATTGACGCCTACAATGCGCCTTATTCGCCTTCAATTCACTAAAATACAATCAAACACTAATACATAGACTTGTTAAATGTATATGTGTCAATACTAGGGTTCCCAATACCTGGGATTGCCGGGAAAATATATTTTTGAAATACTTGGGAATTTTTAGAAGGAAAACTTTGGAAATTTCCTAACACAATTTTTGCTTAAATTTAAGTTTTTGTAACATTAAGGGAACTATTAGTTTTTTTCTCACAAAGCATCTCCATCTTCTTACACGATTTGTTGAAGTTGTTTTTGCGCCTTCCCAAGTAAGATTTCCCTGTTCTAGTTCTGGGAGTATTGATCCATTCATTATTGTTATTTTGCCTTGTATCAGTTTGGTTAATCGGTTGTTGTTCCAGCTAAATAGAAAATTGGTCTGCTTTAGCAGGTTTAAGGATAAAGGGGCTGCCATCTGTCGTTGCCTAGAAACAACGCTCTCCGAGTACTTGATGTAGTGTTTGGAAACCTTGCTAAACTTTTATTCATACCTTTTTTCCCAGAGAGTGGCGGCTGTCTGATCTTAGCCATGATGTTAACCCCTTTTTTAGGGGAGGAGGTGGTTAGGGAATTCTTTAGAGGGGGACTGAAGCCACTTAATTTTTTAAAACGCGGAAACCATGATGAAAATTTTTCGTCTTCGCCACCACTACAATTAGTTAATGACTATCAATAATATATTTCGCATCTCATCGCAATCTAAGAAGCTGGTCAACGATAACGCTCGCTTGGATTTACAACGATAAACAGCTGTTTTGCGCCGCACTTAAAATTCTGAGGACGACAATGCAAGCGACTGATAACGTAATAGCTTTCATAAAAATTCGCGCCATGTTTTACCGATTTTTATTTTTAAACTGCCGTTTAGTTTGTCCAACAGTTGATTTGACAATCTAGTCATTTGATAAAGAATAAATAGATTACGTCAGAAATGAAAAAACTGACGAACGACATGTCTATAGATAGTGGGGCGTTTATAAGAACAATAATGAGAGACTTGTTGTCGCCTGCTTAAGTTGTCGATCGGCATCGTGGGCCAGGATGTAATAGAGGCAGGGTCTAGTTTAAGATATCATCAAAAAATAATTAAAGTTTAAGCAGCTTTTGAGCAATTTAAGGGTGAAGAACGGAAAACTTACAACTTAATCAAACTATATTTCAACGTCTTTGGATGAAGGACATAAAATGTTCGGCTTTTTGTCTGACAGAAAAAAATTGTTTAACATTATTCGATCTTCCGAGTAAAATACCATTTAGTTTCAAGATTGATGTTTGACTATTGACTATAAGCCGTCGTTAATGGCGGTGAGTGTTAAACGGCAATGATTTCTGAAGAGGTAGTGTCAAATCAACCTTTCCGTGAGCCCCAGTCCGCATTCGGTCAAGAATGAAAAATTAGAGGCCGAAAATCTTTGGGCCATAAAAGAAAAAGTGCATGACTTTGGGCAAAACTGGGAGACATGGGTCTTTTATTTTTTGGTCTTTTATCACGTAGTGGTGTCCGTATATGGTTATAGATAGCATAGTATCCCAATGTTGAAGTAAAGAAAAAACAAATATAATTAAAAAATTTTCGGAAAATTTTTCGCTTATGCGGCTGCATAAGCGCTACCTAAACGGTATTAGGAATCATTCCTAGGAAGTTTATATGCACTAGAAAGTTGTTTATTGAGATCTAAGGTACATTTTTGTGGCTGATTGTGTCCTCGAATTTTGAACGGTTTGCTACCTATAGACCTGAACAGGGGAAAAAAGGTAAAAAAATCGAATTTTTTAAAGCTTTTTGCGGTTTTGATCTTGAAGATGAAGTTTTTCTGATTTTATATGTTCACAATTTTTGCTCTTTATGACAAGAGCTACAACTTTGTCTAAGAGGGTAAATCAAAATTCCGAAAGTTTTGCAAGATATGAGCCTGAAAAAATTATCACTTTTTGCAAAAATGACACCGAGGCCCCAAATATTTGGGGGCCCATAAAAAAAGTGCATGACTTTGGGCAAAACTGGGAGACACGGATCTTTTTTTTATTTTTTGGTCTTTTATCACGTAGTGGTGTTTGTATATGGTTATTTTTCAAAGTAAATTTTGGGAATACAAAATTTTTAATTAACAAGATTTTGTTTGTCTTGCTTTCTTAACCTACTTCCAACTACAATTAATGTTGGAAGAACTCCAACTTATTGTAGTGGGGAATGTAAGAAAAGATAATTTCATTGTTTATTGTTGTTGTTTTTGTTTAAGCTTGGATATTGTTACAAGTTAAACTGTTGCTTATAATTCTTTTTCGCTTAACAGTTTTATTTGGCTCAATATTTTTAGTTTTTCTAAAATCTTTGGATGAAGTTTCCTGATGATTTGGCCTAAGCAAGCAGTGAAATGCGCACAGGAATAGCTTATCCGATCAAAAATAAATTTTAATGTTTTTATCAAGAATAAAAATTGGAAATTAAGCACGACAAACAAAATCTTGTTAATTATCAACAAATTTTAATTGATTTCATGTTGTGAAATTCCTTTCTTCTTTAAAATAATTTATTGAAAATTAAATTAACGAACTTAAGCCTGATTAAAGGTATACAATTGGGATTATGAAACAATGTCAATCTTCTGATTTCATCCAAATCCGGCAAGAAATCAGCCTTAAAGTTAAACATATTAAAATGTATTTTAGTAATTTTTAGCCAGGATTAGTTTTGTGAAATCTTTAAAGATACGGTAACGAGAATTTGAAAACGAACAAAAAGCAAGCTGCACAGAAAAAAATCATTTTCATATTTGAATACGAAAATCGCATATTTGATAAAAAAAATGTTTGAATTTTCTGCGATGACTATTTTTGCGGTATTGATAGAAACGTTTGTGGATAGAGTTATTGAATTTTTAGTCAACAACCATGTTTATTGAGTCAATAAAAAAAGTTGTTGCACAAATTGTTGGAAATGTTGAATGAATCAAACAAAATGTTTATCGAATCTTTATTTATTTATTAATTATGATGTAATCCTTTAACTCCCTGTGGAACATAGGGCCTCAACAAATGTTTTCCATTGTATTCTATCAGTGGACATCGTTTTCATCTCATTCCAGGTCACGCCATGCTCATGCAACTCGTTCTCAATTTGGCGTCTCCAAGTATTCGCAGGTCTACCAGGTCTCCTGGATCCTTGGGGGTTATATTCTACAGACTGTCGAGTTAAATCATGTGCTGGTTTCTCATTGTGTGTCCTAGCTAACTAAATTTACGCAATCGGATATTCATACTTAAAGGAATTTGATGGGTTAAATTCCACAACTCCAGATTTGATATCGTGGCAGGCCAGAATATCCTTTCAATACGCCTGAGGCAGCGGTTTACAAAAGCTTGCTTGCAACTCATTTCACTGCTCGAAGTATTCTAGGTTTCACAGCCGTATAGAAGCACAGATTTTAC
Organism: Pollenia angustigena; assembly: GCA_930367215.1. Taxonomy (NCBI): domain Eukaryota; kingdom Metazoa; phylum Arthropoda; class Insecta; order Diptera; family Polleniidae; genus Pollenia; species Pollenia angustigena. The sequence continues at coordinate 153,485,304 of OV884059.1, forward strand.
ATTGCTATTAAAAACCTTGATTTTGGTGTGAGTTGATATATTTTGAGATCTCCAGAATTTATTAAGCGTGCTATATATATATATCTTCTTTGCTGCCCTCTGTTTTTGAAATTATACTGCCCAGGTAACAAACGATTTCAACATCGTCAATGGGTTGGCCCGAAAGCTGAAAGTTCTCGTTGCATGAAGAATTTATGCGCATTGATTTGATTTTGTTGATATTAATTTGTAATCCCGCTTTGGCTGCACGTTTAGCAAAGGTTTGAATCTTAGATTGCATGCTAGAGAAGCGGTGGGATAAAAGACAGACGTCATCTGCATAATGAATATCTTCTTACCTATCATGAAGGCCCCACAAAATTCCATGATGCATATTCATGCAGTGGTTCATAACTACGTCAATTACTATGTTAATCAGTAGGGGAGACAAAACACAGCCTTGACGAACCCCTACGTTTACTTTGATGGGGTTCCTTGCTGTATCCTCATGAAGAATGGAACAAAATGCGTTGTTGTATAGCTCCTTAATAAGATTAATTATCTTCTCGGGAACTCCTTTGCATCTAAGAGCTTCCCATATCGCCTTTCGTTGTAGTGTATCAAATGCACGTTTAAAGTCCACGAACACTAAGTAATGGGGTGAACGCCATTCAACCGACTGTTACACAATTACCCTCAAGATGTTGATGTGATCAATACATGACTTGTTTGGTCTAAAGCCTGCTTGTTCTGGTGGGTTATGATTTTGGTTACAATATTCAAAAGAGTAATACCCCTCCAGTTGGAGCACTCTTGCAAGTTTCCTTTTTTTGGGAGTTTTATTATAAGGCCTTCTCTAATATCATCCGGAATTTTCTTGTTAAACTAAAAATTTGAAATCAAGGGTTCTAGTAACGTTACTGTTAGAGTTATGTCTATTTTTAGAATCTCAGGAGGTATTGCATCAGGGCCTGCTAATTTACCGAACTTCAAACGTTTGACTGCATCTGCTATTTCTTCGAATGAGGGCGTTACGATATTTATCTCGTGCCGTACGTTATTTATATAATGCATTGGCTCGCAATCACATATTGTTGAAGATTCAGTCGGATTGACCGGTAATAATTTAGTGTAATAGTCCTCCCACAATTCCAACTGCTGATCTTTGGCATAGATTAACTCGCCTTGATCATTCCTCAGGTGTTTAATATTGTGGTGGCTATGCCCAGCGATCTCTTTCGTTATACGATACAGGTCCTTAGATCGACCCGTTTCACTGGCTATTTGTGCGTCTTTGGCTAACTTATCAGCCCACTTACGCTTATCATTCCTTGCACTGCGTTTAACTTTTCGGTTCTCCTCTTGGTATTAACGTTGTTCGTCCTGCTTAGATTGTGGATTTTTAGCATCATTAACTTTTGACTTGGCTTGCTTTCTAGATTCAAGTCAAGTTCAATGATGTCCAAAATTCTTAATATTTATTCCTTAACAACTAAAATTTATTGTGAGGAAAGAAGCTTGTTCCTATTCGCATTTCGCTGGTTGCTGAGGCCAGATCATCAGGAAACCTTTTTTCAAAGACTTTGAGAAATTTAAAGATATTATTCAACTAAAACTGTAAAGCTAACGAGAATTATTAGCTAAAAAATGGACAAAAGTTGTAAAAATACTGTCTTTACTTCGATTCAAATATTTTTTTTTTTTTATTATTTTTATTAAATATGTTTTATTGAGTGCTATTTTGCAAAGTTAATGCCCCTATTGCGGTTCTCCACTCAACTCAGTTTAGTCGTGTTGGAGTCAACCCAACTTATGCACAACCAAACTCATTTTAGGTATTGTGATACTCAACTGTTTTTGGTTGAGTTTGCTTTAAAGTTGCCAACTTAAAATATCGATTTGCCAACTTTAAATATAACGTTTGACAAGTGAAAATTTTATAAAATTAAATAATTTTTTAAACTAAAAGTATTTCTAATTGTTGTGTTGAATAAAAAGTATTTATAATTGATATTAGTGTCAACTTATTTATGTTGATGAAAAAGAAAACTCTTGTATGAATGCTCTACATACAAGAAGACAACTTCGTGATTAGACCAACCCTCTTGAACTTTCCAGTGCCAAGTAAGAATTCCTAATAAGTAACGAAACTTTCTTGTGCCGGATGAGTTCCTCTTCTGGTTGGGGTAGCTGTTGGCGAATCTTCTGGCTGTATTATTGGTTAAACTGACTCAGTAAAATTGTCACTTGATGGTGGAATATTTTCAACACCAAATACTTGGCCGGACTTGCAATACAAGAGCTGCGAAACAGTATCCTTAAGGCTATTTAATAAAACTTCTTGTGATAGCCCTCCCCCGTCGCTTGAGTGTTTCTTTTATTTTTGGCAAGTTTTTTCTTTATACTTGCCTTGTAGTGTATCCAAACCTGTGCCAAGAATATTATAATTAGATTAAGAAGATTATAAGTGTTTAAAAGAAGTTTTTGTCGTGGTCCCAAACTATTTAACTCCACTATAAACTCTTCCCGTAACTGCTTACATGAATTTTCCATCATACCAAACTGGTGTTTTCCGCGAACAATTTCTAAGTTTCTCTTGACAAGACGCTCAAATTGAGCTTTCGTTTTTATTTTCAAACTAATAAAAGTTTTTAAAAAAACCGAAATAGTTATTACAAAAATTTATACATACGATTTCTCCATTTTGTTTTCGATTTTCACCGAAATTAAATAAAATAAACTTTAACTGCCAATAACACAACTACTTTTTAGCAGTTGTGTGTATTTAACATTTTTGTCGACCAAACTTTTACAAAGTTGAAAACGGCAATACCACGAAACAAACAGATACACAACTGAATAGCCAACTGCCAGTTGAGTTGAGAATGGCAATGTGAATTTATCAAAGACAACCAAACTGTTACAAAAGTGGAGAACCGCAATAGGGGCATAAGTTTTGATAAATTTTTTCATTGAATCAAATAAATAGTTTGTTGACCTATAATTTTATTTTTAACAAACTCAGTTGCTAAAAATTTTCTTGAGATATTTTTTCTGTGTGAGATGTTATACGTCCAACTATACAAACGATATCGTTTTTAATAATTAAGCACATTTTATTGCTTCAATTTATTATTGACTGCCAATAATTGATTATATTTAATTTTGTTTTTCATATCATTCTTTATAAAAAAAATTCCCGGAAATTCAAAAAGTCGGGGAAATTGGAAACTCTTTTTAATGCATATACATAAATTGAAAAACACAACCTGTTTTAATGTCATTTACCTTTTTTCCCCTAGTAAAATAAAATCCTTATAAAAGGAAACACTCATGCTGACATAATTCTACTCCCACATACACACACACACACACAAACAAACACTACGAAGTATTCGCCTAAAAATTTCTTTTATATCTTCTTCAATAAAAGATTCTTAGTTTTAGTTTTCCTTTTTGATATTTGTTAAGGCAGGGGAGTGGAATGTGTTGGATGTTAGTGATAGTAGTTTCTTTGCTTTAATGCTTTTTACAATTCCACCCACAATTTCCACTTTTATTAGATTTTTTTCTAAGCTGTAGCAACAGGACTTTTTTTTTTGATAATAAGTAAAAACCTAAATTCAACTTTGCACTGCTACAGCCAAATGAATTCATCATCAGCCTTTTTAAATTCATGCAAAAGAAAACTAAAAATAGAGGGAAAAGTGGGGAAAATCCACCATATTGAGCACATTTTCTCTGATCCACCATATTTATTACGCCCTCTAAATATCTGACGTGTTTTTTTGCATTATTTATTTAAATTTTTTTTGCCTTTTGCCATTTTTAGGCCTTTTAAGCTTGAAATTACTTGAGAAAATTTTCATTCTTCCTTTAAAAAAATGCCATTAAATCCAAAGAATTTTTTTTAAACAGGAGTAGTAAATGTTCGTTTTTGAATGTATTAGTGAATACGTGTGTTTGAGTGAGTGTTAATGTTCAGCAAGATTTTGTGCGCCTTTAAGCAGACAATAAATTGATGAAAAGAAAATTCGTGATAAATCGTTTTCATTTTTTTTGTTGTTTCGGTACTTTTTGTGTGTGTGTGTGTTTTTTTTAAATTCAAGGCATTTTAAAAAGTAAGTATTTTAGGTTCAATGTTTTATAGGCAACTTAGTAAACTAAGGAGGGTTTGAAAGCCCGATAAAATTTACGAAACTGTCAAACGAACTGTCATACAGCGCCTACTTTTAACCATTAATAGTCAGTATATTCAAGCACGCTTCACAGCGCTACCAAATGATCTAAATTTGGTTTGAAAATCGGTCATAAATTCGCGCTTTGTGATTGATGACTTTGTGATTTTTATGGCGGACATAATCTTCCATCTGAATGAGTTTATTAATACAAAAAATTGCCGCATATGGAATAACCCCAGTCCATAGCAGACCCTACATGCTCTATTACATCCTGGTGGCATCATCTGATCTTATATCTTCAAAAACGAAGTCGGAGCTTGCGTTACGGCTTAAAGAGATCGTTACTGTGACATTATCAATGATTTTTTGTTTGAAAATATAGATGAAATTTATCTGGGCGAGATGTGGTTTCAACAACAACGCGTAAGGGATCACACTAGGGCCGTTACTACCGACTTTTTAAAAACAAAATGTGACGATAAGCTAATTTTGAGAAATAAACCTGCTAATAAAACTCCAAGGTCGATCGGTTGAACTCCTCTCGAATATTTCTTCTATACATCATACAAAAATGCATTTTCATACACTGAAAGAATTTTCTTCGCAATACCAATGAATTTTGACATTAATCTCATGAAAAATTTTATTAAAAAGGAACCTATGCAGCGCTTCGTTGGATCAATGAAACCTGTTTCATTAAAATGTATTTAATGAAACAAAACATAAGATCTATGAATATTATTCATTGGATGAATACTTTCAATAAAGTAAAAATTTTTTTATTTTTATTTTTTATTTTTTTTTTTTTGTCTCTGGCGGGAATCGATCGCACAACCGTGGTGCTGATAGACTAGCTCACTATCAGCTAGTCTACCAGGGCAGTGTAGTTTTTGGATACAAAAACTATGTTTTTTACTCTAATTAAGAGCGTAAATATGAGATTAAATTGTCCATAACAACAATAACAACGTAGAATGAATATAGTTATGTTTGTATATTGTTTTTTTATGTTCCCAATTAAATTTTTTTTTTTAAACTTGAACAAACTTGAGTTTTCATACACCCAATGAAAATTTTTAACGTAATTACGAAATCCAGTGAAGCGATTTTAACGAAAATACTTCATTATAACTGTGAAATTCCATTTAGTCAATGCAAATTTTCATTTACCCAAGGAAAATTTTTTTATGAAAATGATTAATGAGGCAAAAAGTGACATAAATCCAATGACGAACGTCATTATAAAATTTTGTCATATCTTTTGCGTTATCTATGCAAGGGCTACAGTGACATCAATTCGATGCCACACTTTGTGTATTATTAATATTATTTTCATGTTTAAATGTAAAATCAGAAGCCAAAATTCCCATATTCTTTTTGCTTAAATTAGTTAGTTAAATACATATAATTTCAAAGTTAAATAATTACGAAAACCATATCGGGCATGCTGCTGGTGTCTTATAATTGAGAGTTCTTCTGTAAACAAAGGGCGGAATACAACAGAAGTGAAACAAACATCGGTAAGTTAATAATAATATTCTCTCACTTTGACTTAAATCAATCCCTATGACTCAATTAAATGACAGTTTGTCATTAAATTGAGCCTAATGAGTCCTTTCTCCGATGTAACTGAGTCATCGCTCTGATAAAATTTGTTATTAAACTTATTCCGTTTCGTAATTTCTGTGATGCCGATGTGTTATCCGATGGATGACATAATTTCATTTGATGACAATTTGACCAAGTGATGTTTAGGCTGACATCACAATAATGAAAAGTTTCATGGGGTCATGACACTTGTCATAGTACTGATGTCAAAACACATCAGTGTTGTGACGCTTTTTCTATCATTGTAAGGCTATGTGAAGTCAACAGCGTATTAAACCGGCAGCAATTAAATTCTTGCGGGTAAAAATTATTCTTGTTATTACAGTAAACGCAAAAGTGGCCCATAATTGGACGTCCGGAATGCATTTCCTCAAAAACAGCAAAACAACCAAAAATGTTTAGGCCATGTACAGATCTTTCGAAGAGAAAAAATTAATTTTTTTAATAAAAATTTAATTTTTTGTGTTGTTATTTATTATACAATTTTATTAATTATTATTAAAATTTGGATGGCTTGAGGTCTGATGAATTAATTGAAAACAAAGAAATTTTAATTGTTTTTGCTTTTTTATTATTTTCCAATAGTTCGATCAACTTCATTGAACTTCTTCAGGGGGTCTAAAATATATATATAACAACTTAAAGTTCAATCGGGTTTAAAAAGCACCCTTTAGAAGAAAATTTAATTTGGGGCAATTTTTCTTTATATTTCTCTTTTAATATCTAGACACACGTATGAAAGGTGAATTTAATTCGCTGCTGCCTGGTAGAACATTTTGATTAATATTTTGTTTGTTGATTGAATAAGAATTTCAAGGCAAAATTTTATTTTAAACTTTTTTAAATAAATTGATTTTTTCTTAACGAGTAGTTTTGTTAAAAGAGCACGTAGCAAAGTACTTAGTTAGTTCGAGAGGACGTTCAAAATTTTACAGAAATAAACGGATATTTAAAAATACAACATTTAAAAATTCTTATACAATTTTCTAAAAAACAAAAGTTTAAAGGCAGAATTAGTCTTTACTCTCTGTTCTGTTCCGTGCCGTTCTGTTACGAAATTGTAATAGTTACTTTTTCTGTAGCAAGCCTTTTATGACAAATTTATTAGTTTTGTGCAGTCCAATGTTTTTTTTTTCAATCACTTTAATGCAAATAAATTTTAAGAAATTAAATTTTATGAATTCTTAAAATCAAAAACAGTTTATTTCAATATAAATATGTATTTATTATTATTTATGTTGCTGTCACTTACAATAACTTAACAAGTTTTTGATTTTAACAAACTGAACCAGGGTTTTTAATAACAAAAACATATCAGCTGATGCGTAACTGAACAGAAAGTAAAGACTAACTGAACCTTAAGGCAAGAAAAACTGCATGAAAATTTCAAAATTTGTAAACAAATATAAATTTTTTTTGACAGTTAAAAACTGCCTGGAAATTTTTATAAAAGATTATTTTTTAATTTTGTATCGCAAAATTAAGTTTTAAAGAAAATGTTGCAAAACAGAATTTAATCAAGGGTTATCCATTCGTCGGTTTCAAAAATAACGTTGAAAAAAAAAGCACAAATTAATCTTAAATCATTCAATAAAACAAATAAATAAAAATTATTCAAGCTCGAGGCCAGTGTTTTTTTGTAAATAAAAATTCCTTTTTATTTGCTTCCAATATTTCGATCTTCTTTGAAGATCATCTTCAGGGATTTCTTTTCAGTGAATTTTTATAAACACAAAAACTTAAAACTATGTTGTTTACACATCGACATCTACCCTACAAATAATATTGGACCACCTGCTTCATTTTGATAAAATGGACTACTCCATGGACTGGTCCGATGTATTGCAAGCATGGACCATGTCATTGTTAAAAAGTGTTTGTAGTGAGACGATATGTCTTCGTTTTTTAACGACATGCTTTCGTTTTTAAACGACTTCAAAACTAATCCTCTTGACTATACCATGGAGTAGTTTTAATACTACTCCTTTGTAATCCAAAGCTGGGTTATATGGTCCTGCCCTAGGACATCGTAATGTTAAATAGACCATGTTTTTTCCATACGTTTGGGTTACTTTTGGTCTAGTCCTGGTCCCTTGTGGGCTACACTTTACACGCGTGTTTGGACTGGTCCTATTTTTTGCAGGGTAGACTTGCACTCATGTCGATGTGTAAACAACATACACGCAAAGAAAAAACATGGTTGTGGTAAACATATTCTAAGAGCAACATATTATGATAAGAATTATGATTGTAGTCACCATATTAAGATTATTATTGAATCATATTATGACTAAATATACTCGTACTATTACATCATAACATTTTTCCCTTAATCATATTATTATTCTGTTAATCATACTAAGTTAAGAATTAATCAAATTATTGTCATGCTAATCATAATAAGCTAAGAAATTAATCATATTATTGTCATGTTAATCATAATAAGCTAAGAAGTACTCATATTATCATCATGTTAATCATAATAAATTTAGAAGCAATCATATTATGATACAGCACCTTTCATAGCTGTCATAAAAATACAAAATAAATTAAAATATTTTTCCATCGATTTTTTATTTTGTGGCTTTTTACAATTTTTCTTAATGTTAATCAAATAGCGGAGTTCAATATAAGGCTTGCAAAAGAGCAAATGAAAAATCTGTGGTTTTCATGGGCAACCGCGTGTGTCCATTTTTTCGATTTTAAGATGTTGATGAAATATCGTAGCACTTTTATAAAAAATAACGAAATCTCTGCGTGTTTTGTTGTTGGATTTTACAAAAAAACTATGATATTTTGCATTTGCACTATTACATCACTAATACTTGAATGAACTCCGCTAATATTTTAATTTTTTAATTTCTTTAAACTTATTTTTTATGGAATTTTATCTTTTAATTGTTTAACCGCTCACAAATAAAAAAACGACACAATTTCTTCAAAATTATTTTACAAATGGCGCTAACATAATATGATTAGAGTAAAAATAGTTTGATTGCATCTTTAACATAATATGATAAATGTATAGAAAGTTATCATGTTATGGCTATTTAATATCATGATATGGTTGTGAGAAATATAATATGTTTAGAAAGTTATCATAATTAAGTTGTTAGAAAAATAATTATTTTTCGGTCAACAATACTCAAATTCATAATTGCGATAAACATTGATATGTTTACAGTAACAATAATATTGTTGATATTAAATAAAAATAACAATTATTTGTGTACGACAACAATATATTGTTACATTAAACATAGTGTTGTTGCCGTAACCATGCCCAACCATATTTTTTTTCTGCGTGTAGTTTTAAGTTTTTGTGTTTATAAAAATTCACTGAAAAGAAATCCCTGATAATGATCTTCAAAGAAGATCGAAATATTGGAAGCAAATAAAAAGCAATTTTTATTTACAAAAAAAAAAAAACACTAGCCTCAAGCTTGAAACACAATTTGAATGCCGGCCTCTATATTGGCTGAACAGTCGATCCAATTTGTTGCACATTTTGGACGGTATCTAGGCGATAACTTGATGGATGTGGGGTTTTAAATGCTCCAACGCTAAGAGATTCTCTGCGTAGACACGGTTTTTGAAGTAGCACTACCAAAAAAGAACTCAAACAGCGTCATATCGCATGATCTTAGTGACAATAAAGGTAATATCCGTCGTGTTGTGTGGCTTGTGACCCTTTTTTGTTGAAACAAGTTATCGCCCAGTTCGTTATCTTTTATTGCAGACCTTACAAGTTAGTGTGCTTTATTCATCTGTGCCGATTATTTGCAACTCTCTTCCTATAGTTAGAATATTTCCGAAGTGGGCCATACATGCGGCCTATAATAAAATTTGGACCGATCTTCACGAAAGTTGACACTGTGATTTCTTGTCTAATGAAACTGTAACAGACCGAATTTGAATATAACAAAACTATTCGTTACGGTTATATGCGTACAAACGGTAAATAATGGACCGATCTTCACGAAATTTTGTGGTATGGCTTCAAGTCATACAGGCAAAGTCTAATATCAATAATATGTGCATTCCGCCACTATTTGTAACCAAATGACAAATTTTTTAGGGTAGTTGTTCCACACTTTGACTCGTAATTATTTTCCCACTGAACCGATTTTGTTGGATTTCAATCCCAAACTGCTTAGGAGAACTAGAAATAATTTGACACCAATATTTTCCTTTTTTTTTAATCGTTCATGAGCGTGATTTCATCCAACGGATACACGGACATGGGTCATTCGACTTAGCATTACTCAAGAACCCAGAATATATTTACTTTAAGATCTATAGGTCTTAGATGAATGAATTTAAATAGGTATCACACGGACTGACAGTCTAAGTATACCCTCTAAGCATCTAGTTGTGGTGGAGGCTATAAAAAGGGGGTTATCATACGGTAATAGCACTCTGAGCCTTGGAATTGACAAATTCGATTTATCCGCTTCACTTTCACTATCACACAGGCCTTACCAAACCTATAACGATTTTAGTCTCTTCAAATTTCTTTATAATCTTGCCAATTCCTTGTACAGTAGGTCGATTATGATAACCATAGCCCAATGTAATGCTCGAACCACTCAGTTTTTGTAAGTTTTAACTAGTTTTACGCGTTCTTTGGTTGTAAAACGATCCATATTCGTAAATGGCAAACCTTTCACTAAATAAAGCGCACTTCAGATGACAGATATTTAACAGCTGACAGCCAGGCGCTGTGGTTTGTGGCTTATTCGCAAACACCTGCGAGTTAAGAAAACCCCACAAAAGAAGTCTAACGCGGTCAAATCGCACGATCGCGGTGGTCAGTTCACATCATCTCCACGTGAGACGATCATGCCCTCAATGAGGCATGGGCTGTGTGCCACATCCTGTAAAAACTACATGTCGTTGGTGTCCAGAGCATTCAATTTAGGCCACAAGAAGTTGGTAATCCAAACAGTGACTTTTCCTAGATAAAAAAAATTACTCTATTTAACTTTTGTAAATTTTAACTTGAATTCAAATTTAATATCGGTATCGCTAATAATTATTTTTGAGTATCAGTATCGTATCGGCGAAAATTACGTATCGTTATATCACTTATTTACATTATTATTTTTTTATTTCGTTTTATTTATTTCTGTATTTCAAGACTTGTAAAACTTTTCGCTCAACCAAATAATTATATCAACTTTATTATTCAAATCTTCTTATAAAAATTTACATTTGGCGGTAAAATAACAAAAGCAAACGATTTGTATTTATTTATATAAACAATTTATATAAATATGTATGTAAATATGTTTTTTAATTTATTGTTAAGTCATTTTATTTATTTGCTTTTTAATTACACAGTGCTAAACAAGAAATTTGCATGCAGGGTTTTCGATACAGCAGTTCTATGTAGTCCAATAAAGCAGAATTGCAATATGAGAACCCCTGCATTTTTTTGTATCACCGTGTTATTTATTTAAAAAAATTCTATTGTTGTTGTATATTTTTTTAACACTGCAAGTTGTCGTCACACGTAATAAATTTACAATTTTGTTTACCTTTTTTTTTTTGCTTTATTGGTGTTATTATTGTTTAATACATATAAACAATTAATGTAAACAAATAATAAAAAGAAAGCCTGATTATGAAATTAAATAATTTATTTGTAATAGTGACATAATTTAACTAAAAGTTGAAAAAAAAAGAAATTACAGCACTGACAACGAGCAAGTAAAATCACTTTTATTAATCGCTTATTTAATTATTTATTTATTTCATTCGTTAGCAAAAAGTTTTATACTTAATGTTCTTATCAAATTTACGCTGAATTTCCTGGAGGAGGGGTTTTTGTTGGATGAAATTGAGTTAATTGAATTATTTGAAAGCAAGTATTACTTTATCTTGTATTTGATTTGCAAACAAAATGTTTGATTATCTTCCTTTTTGGTAAATATCAAGTTTATATTTATTTCTTTGCCGTTAGGCAAAAAGGTCTTTAGTCAAAAAAACTTGTCTTGGAGTTTTGATTGGATTTCATTACGTTTGTTTCTCTCTTTTGTTTGGTATCAAAAACTTAGTCTAGCACGATGACTTTCAATCATAATCATCATCTGCTCTTAAGGAAAAAATAAATAGGAAAAAGACAAAATGAAAAAATAAAAAATGTACTTGGACTTCAGGAAAAATTCTTGACGAAAGTACGAAAAACAGAAGTGAGGAAAAACATGTAAAATCAATTAAAATGGATAATCATTCAGGGAAGCAAATTTCGATCTACCAAATGTTAGAATACAATTTGGTTTAAGGATTGATATTTGACTATTGACGTCAGCAGTCGTCGATGGCTGCGGGTGTAAGACGGCAAATCCATCTGAGGAGATTGAGTGGTTGCAATCGAGACATGTCATGGTAACCTGCCGGCCGGGGTTCGAGCCCCAGACACGTCAAGAATGAAAGATTATCAATAACAATTTTAATTGATTTTCATGTTGTAAAATTCCTTTCTTCATAAAAATAATTTAATGAAAAATTAAATTTCATGAATTTAAGCATGATTAAAGATATTGGAATATTTTTTAATTTAACATAACGAAAAAAAAACAATTTCTGACTTAAGACCTTTTTGCCTAATTTGTCGGGAAATTTCTATAGAATCTTGTTTAAACTGACATGAAATTTTCTATAGAAAGTTTTAAGCGGTGACAAACTGCCCGGCAATTTTCTATAGAAAATTGTTTGCAGTTAAAAACTGTTAAAATATTTTAAAGAAAAATGTTAGTAATGCCAAACCGTTTGTAAATTTTCTATACAAAATTTTTGTAAGTAACAAACTGCCCAGAAATTTTCTTTAAAAATATTTTTTAAAAAGCAACACAATAAACGTTTACATTAGGCCGGTCCAAAAATTTCAAATTAAAATTCCACAAAAACAAAAAAAAAAAAAAAAAAAATTAAAAGAGATGTGAAAAAGGAAAAAAGCCTTTCCGTGATGCCTGCAACTGCAACTTTTTGGCGGTGCGCAAAATGACCCCAGGAAATATGGCCCCAAAAGTAAAATGAAAAACGGCCCCAAAATTTTACATGAGACACAACAACACGCAATTTTGGCGCAATTTTTTGTTTTTTTTTGGGGTTATTGTTCATTTTTTCGTTAGGGTGTTTTTGCATTTAAAGTGGAATGAAAAATGACCCCAAATAACATCACAATTTTTACTTTGGGGCTATTTTTCGTCTACTAATAAAAAATGCAAATTTTAAGAAATGAAAAATCACCCCAAACATTTTTACACAAATTTTATAAAATTCTATGTAAAAGTTTCTAGGGATAGTTTAAAAAACCCGAATTCCAAAGTAGAGAAAGTCCTTGCCGGTTGTTCAGAGATGCTTTAGTTAGCGAAGCCTGTGTTTGTTATGCCATAGAGGAAAAAATCATTGAGCCCGGCCGAAGGCCGGCTATTAAGAGAAGCTTTACTGAGCGAAGCCAGAGTCCGTTATACCATAGAAAAGAAAATCCTTGCGCCCGGCCGGCTATGTAGCGAAGCTTTAGTGAGCGAAGCCAGTGTTCGTTATACCAAAGAGAAGAAAATCCGTTCACCTGGCCAAAGGCCGGCTATATAGAGAAGCTTTAGCTAGCGAAGCCAGTATTCGTTATACCACTGAAGAGAAAATCCTTGCGCCAGGCCGCAGGCCGTCTATTACGTAAGCTTTAGTATCAATCGTACGATTTTTAAAACCAAAACAGTATAATTCTCCGGATTTTGAAATCGGGTTTCTAAATTTGTGATTTTTAGCTTCGGGCATATGAACGCCACCGAAAATGTTTAATGTAACTTTCTTTGTGTTCTTTTTTGGGGTTCAAATTCATTATAAATTTTGAGGTGATTTTTCATAATGAAGAATAACCCCAATTTAAGGGTCATATTTGATTTTATTTTTAGGGTTATTTTTCATTTTGTTTGGGGTAATTTTTCATTAAAAAAATTGGGCCATTTATTTTTTGGGGCCATATTTCCTGGGGCCATTTTTCGCAGCGCCCAACTTTTTCATATTCAGTGCCCATGTTCTGTAAGTCTGTGTTCATACGGCTCTTGTCTTATTGACATGATTGTTACTTTATAGGCGAGAGGGACGAGGGGAAAAGAAACGAGTACACAGACGCATGTACTGTCTTTACGTTTTGCTTTTTCATTCGTTGTTTAATTTTGTTATTGTTTTCAATATTAAAAGAGCACATGTCGTCAACATGACATGAATCATTTGAACGCCAATTCATGTTCAAAGAAATGAAACAAAAATGCCATATATTGTAACAAACAGCTGTTTTTCTCACTAAACTGTGTCTGTAACTTTTTTTGGAGAGCAATTTAACCATAAAATTGTCTCCGACAACCATATTATGGTAAAATTAGTGCTCCATCAAGAGTCCACAACCGTATTATGGTTGCATCAAAACATATTATGGTTAAATATGACAATTATTTGTTTTTAAGTAAACATCCAAATGAGTGGGAACAGAAAGGAATATTTCATTAGTGTTAAAAAATTACAAATAACTTAAAAGTTGTTACGCTAGGAACACAACAAATTTTTTGGAATTGTTGTTTATTTCTTCCTTCTTTTTTTGTTTTCAAATATTCAATTTGAAAACACAAAATTTATTTCATATAAAATTTTTCTTTTTCTATGACAATACAGCCGTTACCGGTGTATGAAATAGACGTACGACGTAAGACTCAGTAACATCGGAGAGGAGGACTGATTAGGCTCAATTCAATGACCAACTGTCATTAAACTAACAAACTGTCATAACATTGAGTCATTTGGATTGACTTAAGTTAAAGTGGCAGCATATTATAATTTACTTACCCGTTTTACATGTCTGTTTCACCGACATTTGATTACAGAAGAACGGTTAATCGCTCGTTTAATCGGTTAATAGTTGGTTAATTTTGCTTTTGATCGGTTAACCGATTAAAAACGTTTTTTTATAAATTAAGTAATTTCAATATATAAAAATGCATTTATTGTTTATTATTTGGAATTTATTAGTAAAAAAAAAACAACAATATACCACAAAGCAATTCTTGAACTAAAACCGGCAAGCAAACAAAAAACATAAATATGTAATATACATTTTTCAATTAATACACAAGGTGTGCTATCAAGTCATATCCTCATAATATCCCAAATGATATTTTGCAATTGCTTAAAATAAATATTGTTGTGTTTTAAACAAAATAAAAATGTTAATGCTGTGTTCATTCATTCGTCATAACTGTACAGTAGAAATCTAAATTATAAGCGGTAGCGCACAACAGTCATATCGTCGGCTTAATATGAAAACCTGCTAGCTCACTTTCAGCATATTTTACAGGAGATATAAAAAGCTTTTTATTTTTCCGTTTTGCAGCTTGATAGAAAATTAAAAATAGTTAGTTTTACACACTTCAAGACTAAAATAGAAGAAAAACTACATGCTGGTCGACGAGGCGGTTCTTTCTCTACCACACGGCATCAAAATCTCAATTTACATAAAAAGGGAATTTAGCCGGTATGCATATATATTTCTTGTAATTATTTTATGACATAACCCTTTATGACTACCTTGGTGAATCCCCCAAATATGTATTTATAAAAAAATAAACTGAGATAATTTAATAAGTTGTATCAATAGTTAAAGGAGATCTTAAAAAAAGTAAAAGTAATTTGGTTTAAATGTTTAGGATCGAAGCGATTCTTCTCTTTATTTTTGACAAAACTTGACTCATTTTCTAGAATTTCTCTAAACATATAAAATACTCCATTATGCCATAAGAGTTTTTCAAAATTTTGAACACTTCTAATTGAGAAGACATGAGAAGAAACAAATAATTAAACACATACATAATAAAAGTACGTCCAATTGATCGATGATGAAGATAAAAAACATTGTAATTTGAGTCACCGGTCGGCGGAAAATGGGTTAAAATGAAGATCACTGAACACCTTCTTTGTTTATGTGAAAAAATGTTTTCTTAACACATGCATGCATTTTGTATATGGGCAAATCCCGCGTGACGAACGCTACATTCGCACGTGTTTTCTGATTGAAATATAAACATTTTTTGGTCTTTCAAAAAAGATAGCTTCAACTTATATATAGTATTTAGTGACATTAATATGTACTTACGAATGGCATAAATCATAATTTCTTTGCAAGTATTTGTTGCGAAATAATTGATCGCAAAGTTTTGTGACGCGCGCTACAAAAAGTGGAAGTTAACCAATTGACGGTTAACCGAATGAATAGCCTAAGAAGAACTCCCAATTAATAGACACCAGCAGTTTGACCATATCGGTCTTTCTACTTAAAAATTTTATGTATTTAACTTAATAATTAACAAATATAATACGGGAATTTTTGCTTCTTGTTTAACTTTTAAAACATGAAAATAATGGTAATAATACACAAAATGTGCCATCGAATTGAAGTCACAAAAGAATTTCATCATTGGATTGAAGACACTTTTTGCCTCATTTGTTATAACATTTATGCCACAATTCTGATGTTAGAGCATCATCAATAAGAAGATGCATTTTTCTATGAGTGTAATATAAATGTTGCCATTTGACAACGCAACTGATACATAATCGACACATATATTTTATTTTTGAAAAAATAATAAGGAATTATTTAAAGATCCTTTATACTGCTGATAGTTAGGCTTCTTTAATCTCATTAACAAAATCAACATTTTACGATTATTACAATAACTTTTATAGTCTTAATTTACTTCATCACTGTTTCTGCGAGTCACACAAATAGTTAATAAATGTTATTGTTACATTTACTTAACAAATATTCATATTCATCGAAATAATTAGTAAAAACATAAATGAACAAAACAATATGATTGGAGTTCGTATTTAGAAGTTGTTTAAATGATATTTAGTTTTATGTCCAATACCAACATCATCATAACCAACTATGATATTAAACAACTCTGCGTGTTTGTGGGGTAGTTTTATAACGCAGCGGTAAATATTGAAAGGACCGCAATTGGCAGATCTTTCTATAGGCCTCTATACTCAATTTTAAATGAAATATGAGATTCTAGAGTTTATAAAATTCTATAAAATAACTTCGCAATTATTTATTTCACATTCCTCTCTTTAAGAAGTCTAATTTTAGTGACTTTCGTTACTCCATTGATATTTGAATAGTTTGTCTTGTTGTTCTTACGTAAACGAACACATTGCAAACCAGCTGTTCCGTTTTTCTAACCAAGCTTATGTATAAATAGTAGTGTCCGGCCGAACGCACTTTTCGAGACCGAACCCGAACTTCGGTAAATTTTCACAAGTTCGGCCGAACCCGAACTTTTTGTTAATAAATCTGGACAATTGTACTTTTTTTAATGTATTTATTTAAAACAAAATAAAATTTCGGGAAATTATTACATTAACACTTTTGGAAGGATGCAACATGAAAAGATAAATTGCACTTTATAGTAGTCAAAACTATTTTATAGTTAAAAAATAATTAGTAATTGCTTTTTTTTAAGACAAAAAATAAAAAATAAATTTCAAGTTTACACTAGGGCCATAATTTTTTCACACTTTTTGCGAAAATCAAAAACGGCATAGTACAGTCGTGTAGAACATTAAAAGTTATTAATAAAAAATATGATATTTCTTTCGGATTGTTAAGAAAGTTCACGCAGGGATCGGGTTGAAGTTTAAAAACAATCATTTAATCTCACGGAAATTTTAAAAAATATACACCTGACATTTCTATATATTCCTATACGTATCACTTAAATGCTATTTTGGAATTCATCCACTGCTTTAGATTTAAAAATTTTCCTACGGTTTACAATTCTTCGCGGTTCAAAATTTCTTAGAAGGTTTTATAAATTTGCTTCCCTGTGTGAGGTTTTTTTCGCACAACGACGGGAGACAGGTGTTTTCATTACTAAGACATTCTTGGCCACTCCGTCGTACTATGCCAATCATTTGGTTATAGCCCTAGTATACCTATACATATTAGTACTCAAACCTCTACAATGTATTTTTTGAATTCGTTGGGGTGCATTTTCTCTAAGTGGCGTTTAATATTGGCGGTAGTTTGTTTGCTTGGCAATGAACTCCCCATTGACGTTTGTTTGGCGCAACATTTGCATTGAGCGCTTGCTCAATTAAAAAAAAAAAAATCCAAAATGGATTGGATGACATTTTTATCCGGAAATATGTATACCATAAAGTTTGGTTTGTGGTTCACCCAAAACTATAGATTATCTTACCATTCGCAGAATATAAAGAGAGAGTATTTTTTTTTGCCAAATAAAATTTAACCGTTTTTTTTGTTGTATTTTTACCGTCTTCTAAAAATTACTCATATAAAGACATTTTTATATACTTAAGCATTTTATTTAGTCATCGCTGTACTTTTTCGAACTAATAATCATAGAGAAAAATAGTTGTACATATTGATTTCGTATTATTTTCAAAAACAATGTTGATAAATTATAATTTGAAATTATAATAAATATGTTATTTCATAAAAAGGTTCGGTGTTCGGTAAAGTTCGGTAAAAATTTCGCCGAATACCGAACATTGACCGAAAATAATTTTTTGCCGAACTCCGTAACCGAACCCGAACGTTCGGTCGGACACTAATAAATAGGTTCTCTTACGTAAACGTGGTGTTACGTTGCTAATAAACCTGATAATATTAAAAAAATTTCGTATCAGCTGTGAATAAATTTTATGTCTGAATATAATTATTAATAAAGCGAATATTCTATCGACGTGCAAAACGATTTTTTATACTTTTATAGCAAACGCATAAGTAACAAAAGCTAGAATTTGTTTATTATATAAATTTTGATTCATTTTCCTTTCTTTCTTTTAACGCATTTCAACACGTTTACCCAATTTTAGTAAATTTGTAGTCGACCCCAAATTTCTTTAAATTCCCTTTGAAAAGTTCTTCATATGAAAGCATTTTAGATGTCCTGTAAGAAGAAGGCAGTGTAAAAGGGCTTGCTTCCAATGACAACCTGTGTAAGAAATTAAAAGTATTGAATGCGGAGAGGAGTACGTGCGTCTGCTAAATAAGGCCATCTATAAGGCCGCTTTCCTTATTCCGTTTACCGCTGGGAGATGTTGGGTTAATACTGTACTTGTATTTTACAAATAAAATAGTAAATAGAAAATACTCAAATACACAGAGAAACACAAACACATATTTGTTCTTTCATACAAATAATACAATTACATTCAATAAAATTTATAAAATTTTCACATTCCTACACATATTGGACTGTGAAAATGTTAGTGTTCTTAGCCCTACAGATCACACTTAAGGCCATTAAAAATCTAGAGTATTGTATTGTGACTAGTGACATACGTGGATTTATGACCAGTAACCATGTTCTGTAACTTTAGTGAGAACTTCTCGCATCAAATAGATGTGAAACAAAATATTCCATCGTTTCTCGAAAAGTCAGAAAAAAGTGTGTCTGTAACTCATGTCGAAAACTAACAAAAGAAATTACGTCGTTACGTTATAAATGTCAAAATATTACGCTAGAAGCCGATGTGAAATTGCAGACGTTGAGAGCGCCAGTCACACATATCGTTGACGGCGATCAAAATTTACTCAAATTTAAACATTTTCAACGACGGCGGCGAAAATATAACCGTCGGCTGTATCAAATAATGTAAAGTGCGACTTAAATGTTTGTTGTTTGCAAATGAGCTTTGAAAAAATTCGTATATTTTATAAAAATATTAAAAGCAAAATAATTAAACAACGAAAAATTGTGACATGAACAAAATATTATTATTGTTATTCCATGCATTTTCCATTTTTAATCGTTTTTTAATGTTAAAAATGTTTACCGCCTCAATTTATTTCGTGAGTTTATTTGACAGTTTAAAGCGGGAACTTTTCTCACAAAAATGTTACTCGCCAAAAAAGTTACAGACACAGTTTAGTGAGAAAACCAGCTATTTGTTTCAATATATTCTATTTTGGTTTCATTTCACGCATTTCAATCGAAAAGTTTCTCGACGCGAGAGTTACAGAACATGGGCTCAGGGCTGGGTTTTTATGCACAACAAAATGAAAAAATACGCATGCGAATAATATTAAAATAACAAAGAAATATGCTTAAAAAAATGCAAAAACAAAAGCAGAAATATGCATGCTAAAACCATAGTTAATTTAATAAATTGTTGATTGAAATTAAGAAAATAATTCTTCCTTAGAGTTATAAATTAAAGTTATCAGTTATTGCACAAATCAATAGAATATATCGTAAATATTATTTAAAAATTTTCATTAAAGCAAACTTAAGCAGCTCCTGGACTTGCAACCGATTCATCTAGTGGCAGAAGAAACTGCAAGGAAGTCTGCGATCCGCTTAAAGGCGACGGGACAATTTGTTCACGGACTCTAGAGGAGGACGGTTGGCTGGCAGGACTCCGATCTGACCAGGGGACCTTCAGATTCTACACTGACGGTTCCAAAATGGAGGACGGAGTTGGAGCTGTAGTCTACTGCCGAGAATTGGGTATTCGGGAATCGTATAAGCTTCCCGATTACTGCAGCGTTTTTCAGGCGGAGGTTTTTGCAGCCAAAATGGCTGCTGACTTAGCACATGTCTCCAGTACTAAGAACTCCCACGTAAACTTTTTCATTGATAGTCAAGCGGCGATCAGGGCCATAACCGCTGAATACCCATTCTACTCTGTCGTCCAGGAGTGTATGGACTCGATAGATAGACTCTTTGCTAATAGGAGAGTGCATATCTACTGGGTTCGCGGTCACCAGGGCATAGAAGGCAACGAGGAGGTGGACGAATTGGCTAAACGGGGCGCCCATTTACCATACGATAGGATGATGGCCATCCCGGCTCCAATTCAGAATATTAGGACAGATACGGACTCTGCTATACGAAGGAGATCAGAGGTATTTTGGGAAAACACAAGAACGAGCAGGGTTTCAAAGGTAATGTGGGGATCCCACTATCCGGAGTCGAGAATTCTTCTGTCGCTATCAAGAAGGGACTGTAGACTTCTGATAGGTTTTATGACGGGTCATTGTTGGACTGCGATATACGCCCGTAGGTCGGGGCGGTTGAATAGCGACAATTGCAGATTTTGTGGGGTACCAGGGGAAAAGGAGACGGTAGAGCACTTGCTTTGCTACTGTCCGGCACTCGTTCGCGCCAGGGCGAACTGTCTGGGAGATCATTATCTCCAAGATCTCGGGGAAATCTCTGGAATTGGGTTAATGAGACTCCTGCCATTCGTCAAGAGTGTGTGGGATACTCTGGCTACCATCACATCTGACTGACCTTTTTACTAACTTTCTTCTACGGGTTATCGTACAATGTGGTAACGCTAGGGACCTATTTGGTCTATGCGGGGTCTTTGTGACCGGCCACTCTAACCTAACCTACCTAACCTAAACTTAAGCAGCACTATCTAGTCGTAAAAGGTATACAATTGTAAATTCTCAATACTTGGGATTCCGCAGAAATTCTAAATGTCAGATCACAAGAAATCTTTAGGATCTCTTGCGATAGCGGCTGACCTGAGAACCTATCTGGCACTATGGAAGTCAATAGCCCACGGTGCACGCAACAGGACTGAAAATTGGCTAAGGCCTCCGAGAGCTTATTTCCTGTGGAAATGCTTTCTCTTTTATTCAGTTAGATTTTTTTTGCCGAAATTTCACATTAAAGCTGAAAAGATACTTTCGGGGATCTCGTCTTAGTTGTGTTAAGTACCTCAAGTCGCGGGAAAGGATATCCTAAAAATTCCACGGATTGGCTAATTTTCTACCACTTGTGGAACTGTTCGGCCTGAGGGAGGACTATCCTTATATGCTATTACTACTTAATAGTTGCTGATAGTATTTTTCAAAATTAAAGTTTCATCGACAGCAATTATTCAATGCAAAATTTATTTATTTTTCGATAAGCAGTATTTCGGACGTGCAAAATCATTTGTCAATATCTCTTCGGGTTCACGTTAAATGATAACCAATTTCCTTGTTTTTGGATAAATTGTGCTGCTTCAACATGTTTTGAAATTTCTGCTCGAGTGGTTTCGAATGATTTTGCAAGTTCTTTTTTGGATTTGACAACAATCTTAGTGGAGTCGTGTTTCAAATTCATTATTTTCAAACTATTTATATAACAAACTAACTACAATTTAGATAACTTAGGGACAGTTAAGTGGCAACTGGCTTGACTGACATTGTGCAATTTAAAAAATTAAAAAAAGTTATGTTGCCTTAAACAACAAATTACTTAACTAATTAAATTTGAAATTTAAAATAAATCTAATAAATAAACTTTAATGACCATCGACACAGCCGCGGAGCACTATCGGTATGGTGAGATATCCGGCAGGGATATTCACATTATTACCGATAATGAAGCGGCCATAAGATCCCTGGAGTGTGTCTTCAACACGTCGAAATATGTACGAGAATGTCGGATGTCTCTGAAGGAGATTGGCTCCCTATACACAGGGGTATTCTCGGAAACTGCATGGCTGACTCGTTGACACATGCAGTGACCACCTCATCCCATGATAAAGGTGTTTCGCTTCCAAGGAGTAAGCAACTTATTGCACACAAATTCCATCTCATTGCCAATCATAGGTGGTGTGATAAAACTACATGTGGGGCAACCAGGAAAATCTGGCCCATCATACATAAAAAGATGACACATCGCGCATAAAGTATGTCTAGACATCACCTAAGAAACCTAATTGTGGTTATAACTGGCCAGTAGCCCTTTGGGAAACACGCCAAAAGGTCGGGGTTTCCTCACAATGACCTATGTAGGAGTTGCGGCAACGAGGAGGAGGTGGAGTCAACGGAACATCTTCTCTGTCACTGCCTGGCATTTGGAGACCTAGGACGCAAACTGTTTGGTCAAGGAATCCTCAGGGTCAAAAACTGTATCTCTGACATTGATTTTAACGGGATCCAGCCTTGACCGAATCAACCGGATAGCTGGGTGAGAATGTCAACAGCCAGGCAACCTAGGAACATTGGGAGACGGTGTAACATGGTAACACAACGGGAACTACTAACCTAACAATTTTTTTTGCAAAAGCTTTTAGTATCAGAACTGTTGGGTTGAATTGTTAAACAACATTATTTATGTTGGTATTTTTTTTTTTTTTTTTTTTTTTTAACAAATATGCTGTCACAAACCCGGATAAGTTAATAAATATTTTATGATTATTGTTATAAATTCATTGGACACTAAATAAATACAGCAGAACAAATAAAAACTAAATAAACATCACGGTTTACGTGTTTTTTTTTTTGTAAATAATTTTCATATTATTAAATTTATATTATAAAAACGAATATTTAACTTTTCAATTTCCCATTCAGATGACAGATAGAATTTTAACGATCATTTTAAGTCATTACAGCAAAAAAGCTTAAGCGACAAAATAACAATATTACAGGAGAAGGGTTTTTTTCATTTTATTTCATATAAATTTTGTATGAAGGTTGGCGCTTATGTTAAAATTATTTTTGCTAAAAAATCTTAACGTTACCTTATGTGACCATGGCATTTTAGGAGATGATACAAGTGCTGCCAAGAAATTTATTATAAAAAAAAAAAAACAAAAATCGAAATAATATCGCTTAAGTTTTTTTGCGGTAAGAACTCGAATTAAGAATTCTGGGGTACGCTTCGTTACTGAAACTTGTTTCCTTCTCTAATCAACTGAAAGCAAACGGTCAGAGAACAAACCAAAACGCACGATGTTATTTGTAAATAAAACAAGTAATTTTCAAAGAATGATCTTAATATTTTTTATTAATTAAGAAGGATCTAGACAACAATGTGTGAATCAAAATATCGGTCAAATGCTCGCCACGGCTTCGGTGGCATACTTCTATCAGATGGTCCATATTATCAATGACTCTGAAATATAATTGAGGCTCAATGTAGTTAATGTGCCGAATTATCTCATCCTTTAGGTCTTAAATTATTCTTGAATTATTGACGCATACATACTTTTTCTGTCAAATCAAATGATCGGGGCGGCACAATAAACTTCGTCACGACGTGAGATAACACGGTCATTGAACTTCTCGCGCAAAAGCGCCATTATTTCGTTGGATATGGCATTATCCTGTTGGAACCACATATCGGCCAGATCCATAACCTCAATTTCTGGCCACAAGAACTATGTTATCTTCTCGCGGTAGCGAACACCATTCACGGTAAGTGCTAAGCCGACATCATTTTCGAAGAAGTACGGCCCGGTGACTCCGTCAGCCCATAAACCGCACCAAACAGTCACTCTTTGTGGATTACACTTCCTACAGACTCGATTTGCTGAAATTTGTGCACAATTCTCCTGATTATGAACACATTTGCTCGATTATGCTGACCAAGAAATGAAGTGCAAGAAATGCATTTTGATTTGAACGCCCATTTTCGTAAAAGGCTTCAACAATCTTAACGTGCTGCTCCATTTGAATTTGAATTTGTCAAATACTGAAACAATGAAATTTCAAAAATCTTTTCGTTAAGGTTTGACTCACAATAAACATCGTGCATTATGGTTGGACAAACCTTTACTTAAAATCTTTACAAATAGAAACTTGGAATTATTTCCTTCCGAAGGTTACTTTATATTATATTCAACAATTTTCATTTTTTGAATTTATTCTATGAGCTAAATTTCAGTTATGTATTTTATAAAGCTTTTTTGTAATAGTCCTATTCCTTGTATCTCCGAAAGTAACCTAACCAAAAGTTAGGAATTTCCCAAGACGCTCATGCACACATTTTATTTTCAAACTTTAACAATTCCTTATTTTTCTTACAAATTAAATAGTTTTATTAACTCTAACAATATTTTCCAAATTTATTTAATTTGCCATGCTTCTTTACCTTTCCAATTTATTAATGCAATTAATGTGACACCAATTGTCCCTGTGCTCTCATTTATAATTGTACTAAGCATATGTTACTTATAAGTCCTTTTTGAAAAGGGCAATTTCCAAAAGGTTGCAGTTTTTAAAATAAAATGATTTCCACTTTACTTTGATTAAAATTTCTTCTCTTAATAAAACGTGATAAGAAAATTTTAAAGGCGTGCGCATGTCCTGAAAATGGTGTCATAAAGACCACTTAGTAGCTGATGCCACTGGTAAGTTTTCCACAGTCCCATACAAAAGAGAACAAATATCCTGGTTTTCAGAACCAAAAAAAAAAACATCTAAAGGAAAGTGGTGAACTAAAATATTCCAGAAAATTCTTAAGTGACAATGGAAAAAAGGCTGAAAAAGAAAATAAAGTTTTTAAAAGCACATTTTTAATAATTTTTTTAAAGGATTTAAAAAAAAACGTTTTAAAAAGAATTTTAAAATTTCTAAGACTTTTTCTTAAGGACCTTGAATTTTGTAAGCAAAGGATGCGGAAATGCCTATAACAATTTTAAATCATGCCCGTTCCCTTAACCAAAATTTAGTTTTAATTTATTAAAAATTCTTTACACTTTGTCTTTATTCTATGTATTTAGTTGAAAAACTATCTTTTATTTTAATAAAAAAGAAACAATTGCCTTAAAATAACATACCCGGAAGTTTATTGAAAACTCTATATCCGCTTATTTGCTTTACAGTTAAATACAGTTTTTGTTTTCTTTATTTAAAGGAAATTTAAAGGACATTATCATTGTTGTTTTGTTATTTATCTATCGATTTTTAATAAATCATTTTCTTTTTCAATCCCAACATAAACTTTCCGTTAGACTCACCCTTAACTCCAAATATCAGATAAACGTTCCTTAAACGTTTAACAATACCCAGGAAATGCAAAACTGTAAACAAAATGAATAAAAAACCAAAGAAAAAAATATGTTTTTTATAAATTCCAAAAATATTTATGCCACCTTCACCGAACTACAGCACAAAAGCGAAACTTTTTTTTTTGGTTAAAACTAAAACTACAGCAAATTTTTGCGAAAAAAATACAACGAACTTAAACCAGTTGGAAAAAATCAGTTACGGCAGCCATTTCGTTGTGTTTAACAGCAGGCATGCAAACACATACAAAACTCAGCATGTTAAAACATGCACATTTTTAGACAATTACACATTTATATACAAGCACAAATTGTTTTAGGTGTCCTGTTTTTTATTTTATGTTTGTAAGCATTTGTTTGTAAATTTTATTTTATTCTTTCGTAGAAAAATCAGTATCATTAAAGTAGGAAAAAGAGGAAAATGTTGCTTGCACACATGAATTCCGGTTCCCTTTGGAGAAAACGGAAAAAACAAGCTGAGAATGTGTGGAACAAAATGTGATATTTATGTATGGAAATGTTTACAGTTGTGATTGGGAAAATAGTAAAAGCTAAGCTGGAGAAAGAAGTAGCTTCGAAGTAGAGAGATAGTATCATGTATGTTTAGTTTGGCTCGATAATTCAAAGGCTTTTGATACGGTTCTCTGGCCCTCTTTGCGTGAAAAGAGGTGTTCCGCAGGTTGTCATATTGAGATCATTACTGTGTTCGATTTATGCTAATGATATACCTAAAAACAGCTTAAATATTCCATGATCCAGTACCCATGCTCCTGTTACTTGGTGAGAACTTCTCTTATCGAAAAGATGTGAAACAAAATATTCTATTGTTTTTCGAAAAGTGAGAAAAAGTGTGTCTGTTACCCAAAACTATCAAAAGAGATAACGTCGTTATGTTATTACCCAGTAAAAAATGGTGCTTACTGGTAAGCAGGTTTGTAAGGGAGAGAAGCACAATTCCCCCTTACAAACCTGCTTACAAGAGGCATGATTTTTATATGGCGAATTCCCACTTGGAAGCACTACTTTTTTGTAAAATCACTGCGTTTTTCATGGCTTACATTATTCTGTGAAGGAATAAAGGGTGGTTAAATTTCAAGGGCCGATGTTGATTTTGAATAAAACACAAACTATTTAGGAAATTATTGTAATTTTATTTTATTATGATATATTGGTATTATTCAATTATGTATGGAACAAAATATCGGCCAAATGGGCGCCGCGACCACGGCGGCACACCTTCATCCGATGGTCCAAATTTTCGATGACCCTGAGGCATAATGGAGGTTCTATGCCGTTTATGTGCCGAATTATCTCATCCTTTAGCTCTTGAATTGTTGCTGGCTTATCGACGTACACCTTTTCTTTCAAATAACCCCAAAGAAAAAAGTCCAACGGTGTCAAATCACATGATCTTGGCGGCCAATTCACATCGCCATTACGTGATATAACACGGCCATTGAATTTGTTGCGCAAAAGAGCCATTGTTTCGTTAGCTGTGTGGCAAGTGGCACCGTCCTGCTGAAACCACATATCGTCCACATCCATATCTTCCAATTCGGGCCATAAAAAGTTCGTTATCATCTCACGATAGCGAACACCATTCACAGTAACTGCCTGACCGGCCTCATTTTGGAAAGAATACGGCCCGATGATGCCGCCAGCCCATAAACCGCACCAAACAGTCACTCTTTGTGGGTGCATTGGTTTTTCGACAATCACTCTTGGATTCTCATTCGTCCAAATGCGGCAATTCTGTTTATTGACGAATCCACTGAGGTGAAAATGTGCCTCATCACTGAAGATGATTTTCTTCGAAAATTTATCATCCACTGTTGCCATTTCTTGCCACCATTCTGCCCATTCACGACGTTTGGAATGGTCAAGAGGCTTTAGTTCTTGAGCCAATTGCACCTTGTAAGCGTGTAAATGCAAGTCTTTATGCATAATGTTCATCAACGACGAGCGTGAGAGGTGCAATTGTTGGGCACGACGACGAGTTGAGGTGGACGGCTCTTCTGCCACACTATCGCGAACAGCAGCAATATTTTCTGCAGTACGAGCATGCACTGGTGTTCACATCTTCTACAGACCCGGTTTGCTCGAATTTTTCCACGATTTTTGCGATTGTACGCACATTTGGACGATCAAATTGACCAAAAAAATCACGAAGTGCACGATATGCATTTTGATTTGAACGCCCATTTTCATAATAAGTCTGGATAACTTTAACACGTTGTTGGATTGTGTATCTCTCCATGGTTCAAATTGAGTAAGTCTGAAATAGAGAAATGTCAAATAAAATTCGGAAAAAAACTTGGCGTTTAGGTGTGGTTCACATTCAACATCGGCCCTTACAATTTAACCACCCTTTAGCTTCCAAAAACCGCAGCTTTTATACCTTTGATTAATTGCTTCTATACTGTTGTATTCAGTACAACAGCAAAATAACAAAAAGCAAAACAAACACACAACACAGTTAATATGTAATTTTAAAAATAGAACGAAACTGTACGCAAATTAAAAAGAAAACAACAACATATATTTGCATATAAATTGACCACACAAAAATTTGCTTGCGTCCTGTCTGCTCAAAAACAATTTGCCGACTGATTGCGTAATAAAAAAGAAGTAGTTTTAAGCATCTGTTGTTTTCGATTACATGTCGGGAATAATCGTAAACACATTTTGAAATCATTGCAATACAACGTGCTTCCATGTAAGGGATTAACAGAAGCACTTTGAACTTTGGTCGTACTTTTTTTCTTTTAAATAATCATTTCAACTACTCCCTTACAACCTGCTTACTTATAAGGGATTATGCGAAGCTATTAAATAATTTTCATTAACTTATATTAAAAATGTACTTCAATGGTTTTCGCTTCCCTGTTGCTTCTAAGTGGTATGTAATAGCCAGCGCATATATCAGCGCTCTTGTACTTTTCTCGCTTCCGAAAACCTTAAAATTTTTTTCTGGGTAATGTCATAACATTGCACTCGAAGCCGATGAGACATTGCAAGAACGTCAGTCATACATATCCTTGACGAAGACCAACATTTACTGAAATTAAAAAATTATTAACGAGAGCGGCAAAAATACAGTCGGCTATACCAAATAATATAAAGTGTAACTTTAATGTTTGGTTTTTGCAAACGAGCTTTGAAAACATTCATATATTTTTCTAAAATTTTAAAAGCAAAATAATTAAATAATGAAAAAATCTGCCAAGAACAAAATACTTACCTCTGTTATTATTCTTTGCATTTTGCGTTTTTAATAAATTTTTTAGTGTTGAAATTTTTTCTCACATCGTTTTTATTCGTAAGTTTATCAACCAATCATGTGGAAGAGTGTATAGTATCATAATGCGTTTATGGGCAACACAGTATTGCACACCCCCAACAATAAGACCACTCTTGGCGAACACCTATTTACAACCAACGCTGCTGTAAATCTTCTCTTGTTGTAACTTAAAAGACACCGCGAAACTCAACACAACTTGTAAGTGACGTATTCTGCTTAAGGAGATTTCATCATGTTTCTCAGTACTCTAGTTGCATTTTTAATGTTATGTGCAGTAACTACTTTATTCTAAAAAACTCAGTTTTTCTGCATAAAATTGCAACATCACAACAACCAAAATATCTTCCTGACCGTTTATGAGGCTGAGTAACAGACGAGTTGAAACCGAGAGCCAAATACTTTCAAAGACAATTTTGTATGTCCATGCTGGTGGGTTCACGCCATAAAAACGAAGGGAAATGTAAAATGGATCCACTATGAAAACCCGAAGAGAAAAAAATCAAGCTAAATCAACTCCAAATCCAAATATCCAAGGCGCCAAGGTTATGCTTTGTGTTTGGGCTGCAAAAAATTGGTCCAGATGATTATAGAGGGGACCTGTACCGAGCACAATTGATTGGTTGGAAGGGATAAATGGGTGAAAACGCTGTTTCCATATTGCCGGACCAGTTAAAAAGTATTTAAGAAATAGTATTTATGAAAATTTGCCTCAACCGCCTTGCACGTCCGGTTATACTTTTCTTGATTGGTGCTGAATTCTCTCGTGTGTACATGTTTCACATTAAATTGGCATAATTCGTTTTTGACCTTAAGAAAGATATAGTTTTTTTTTCGCGCGGAATCAATATGTTGCCAGAAAGAAAGAAACATTTCATATCTTACGATGGCTTATATTATGAATAAATGTACATTATACCAACTTTAACAATAATCAGTTAAAATTTGCAAAAAATTCCAAATTTTGTAATAAATAACGCAAAATACTTTTATAACTAAGTCTGAGTTTACACCATGCAAGTTTTCTTTAAGGTAGTCTGAGCTAATTGGTGAGAGGGGAAGCAAACATGCTATTCTTCTGTCACCTCTCACCATTAAACTCAGGTTTTTTTTTTTAGAAAACGTTTATAGTGTAAACTTAGACTAAGTAAAAATTTTTATCCTCTATTGTTATTAATGTCCCATATTTTTTTCAAACTATTTTCCATCCCATTTTGATATAAAACTTACTTGACTTGTATACATTTCTCACATTATAAGAATATATTTAAACTACTGTGGAATGTCCCACTGAACGGATACTGTTGCCAGGTTACGGCAACGTCCTATAAGAAAAGCATTGCAATTGCTCCCCCCGGCGTGGATACCCGCCTGACAAAAACAATTCTCTTTTTAGGAAATTTCTGCCTCCTTATGCAAAAAAAAAAGTTTAAATTTACATTCGCTCACCAATACATAAAGCCCAGCAAAAGTGCATGGGCTTAATGTGTTGGTTAACTAATGTGAACTTTAACTGTTTTTACATAAATGGGTTAATATGCAAATTAGCTTGTCAAATTTTGTTTGTATTTTCTGACCTTAACAATAACGCTCGGCTTGTTATAGTTACAACATCATATAATTTTTTAACATGTGGGTATGGTAAATAATTTTCCTCTCATATAATCTTAGGTAACAACCTTTTAAATATTAAGTCCGGTTGGCTTAATAAATTTAGGACTCGGCACAACATTACCTTAATGTGCGATGAATCCGCCTTTGTTAATCTTAAGGATGTATCATCATTAATGTTGAAACTACCTTAGGGCTGCCAGATGTTTGAACCTATCAACCAGGACACATGGAAAAAAATGGATAAAAAATTATACCAAACAGAAAAGTTTTTTTTAATACATATATGTGTGTAGTATATCGCACCCTTAATACTAAAGGGTCACAACTCAAAATTTTTCAAAAATGACTTTTTTCATAAATTAATTATCAAAAGCAATAGCAAAACTTTCTTCAAATTGGACTTTTTTAATAAGGGAACTAATTTTTTTTTTACATATTTGCACCATTTTTACATAAACAGTTTTTTGGCTCTCCTGAAAATTTAAGAATTTTGAGTTGTTACCTTTTAGTATTTAGGGTGCGATATGTAAAAACCATCCAGTTTTTATTTTTAAATCCAACAATATATAGAAAAAAAAATTAATGTGTACTTTATGTACATAAAAACGATGAAAAATAATAAAAAGTTGAGCTTAAAATGTTCTAAACTAAAATAATGTTCAGAAGATTGCACTTTTTCTAGAACTGCATTTCGGTCTTTGATATAGTTATAAAACAGCAGCATGTCATATTAAAATCAAACTTAGTGTTTCAGTCTTTAACAAGTTTCTTTCCTTTGTCCATTGAGCAGCCTGAGTACTCAACTTGAAAAAAAATCAAACTCTTTTGATTCTTCTTCAACCAACTCGACAACTGTCAAACTAATCAATTGACTAAAGGCCCAACCAGAACGTGCATAAACAAACTTAAGCTACTGTCAAAAATAAACGAAAAAGCCTCTCAAATACATTAAAAAAAACAAAATAAAAAACATTTGATTCCGTACGGAATGTGCGATTAGTTTCGCACTTTGCTTAAGCAAATTACAGTTTTATAAAATTTAACAAAAAGTTCCCTTAAGTTCAACATGGTTTTACACATATGATTTACATGTATTCGCTCAGTTGCTTAAGCCACGTCATTCACATACTGGTTAGGCCTTAAGCCATACACGCTTTGATATGGACAACGACCGACTCAGTTGACAATTGAATTGAAACGGGCAAGGTCTATCCAATAGGTCTGCGCAAGAAGCCAGATGTTTACTTGGTTTATTCCTCAACGACGTCAAAAGTTGTTAACATTTTCCTTATACATGTGTATTTTTGTTTACGTTTTCTGTTTTTTTGCGCACAAATCACATTTTTTCTTTTGTTTTCCCTATGTAGTAGTTAGATTTCGACAACGGCGGGGAATTTTACACAAACAAAATGCCTGTTGTTTTTTTTTGTATTGTTGTAGAAGTAAGCAGACCTATTGGAAAGGCCTTGGAAACGGGTATGGGCTGCCTTAGAGAAAGCAATTTGTTATCGGTTTTCGATTACTTATAAAAGTTGTTTACACGGAATAAATTTTTTACAGCCACTAGTTGAAACAAAATTTGAAAGAGGATTGACTATCATCTAATACTATTGAAAGATTTTACCAGCTTTACACCAGATAAGAGTTGAATTTAATTATAGTTCTCTATACAATTACCTTATGTTAGCAGTGTTATAACAGAAATCTTAACCTTTGTTAACAATTTAAACCAGCAACAAAACTAATTTGTTTGTCTTGACCTGTACAAGAAACCAGGACAATTTAATAGTGGACCAGGACACCAGGACAAGTAGTCTAAAACCAGGACAATCCTGAAAAACCAGGACGTATGGCAGGCCTAAACTACCTTCTCTTATAAAAAATTACGTACCAAGAGATATCTACAATACTGACCCAACTATACTTCAATCAGCCTACCACTTAATCTGTGTATCAATAAAAACGTTAAGCATAATTACAGAAATTTGATACGGAAACCCTTATTAAAATTGGGATTCACTATACTACACAATCGTACGATTCATTTACACGAATCTCTGACATAATTCTGATCAACATTAAAAATGTCTTCCTGTTGTCAACGGCACACTATCGCACAAGAACTGTGATTTGGCATGACTCGGCTGCTTCTCAAGAAAATGCATCTCTGATCGCATAGAATCGTTTATTTTATAAAAGCTTCTTTTAACGTTTGCAAGTCGGTCAAACATTAAAAAAAAAAATGTCGTACGACTGAATAGGATAGTGAATCGCCGTTTTTTGCAAACATTGAAATCTCTAACACAACCCATGATTTATTAAAATCAACCAATAGATTTCAGTTTGCGTGGAACAAAGTTACTTCCGAAACATTTCAAAAACGTTTATGTTGGGCAGGGTTTACGTTTTACAGCCCAGAATGCCCGACAGCATTTGACGTTGAGTTTTAGGCTGAACTTAGCATCCATTAAACCCGAAATTAAAGGGGCAGTGACCAAAGCTTATAAGATTTTTTTTCCTGTTGATGATGATTTCCCAGTTGAGAGATCAACTTTGTAGTAAAAGGCTGCATAAATGTATTGAAATATCAAGCACCCAACAATAATCAAATGTGTGTACAAATCGTTTGTGGGTAAACACAATTATTAATGCTATGCAGTACTGTTCTTCGCACAATTGTGTTGTGATGGTGCAAGAATGCAAAGAAATATATTGCAGACAATACTAGTTTCTTTCAAAACCTTCTAATACAGTAAAAAATGTTGCCTTTACTTCAAGGATTTGAAAACTACTTTATGCAACCTGCGAGAATTTGTGATGTTTACTTGTGTGTCGTGTATGGAGTACAAATATAAAGAATTGTTATTGCAATATTATCAAGAAAATTAGCATATACAACATTTAGTACACACATATCGTCGGCTTTTGAAGTAAATTGAGATGTTGATGCCGTGTAACAGAGAAAGATATGCCTCGTCGACCAGCATGTAGTTTTTCTTCAATTTGAGTTTTTTATCTCTCCTGTAAAATGTGCTGAGAGAAAGTTAGCAGGTTTGCATATTAAGCCGACGATATCCTTAACTCTTGTTCGAAAAAATAAAGATGTGTGTATTTTTTGTTCCATCTCCTATTGCTACGTGTATTTTTCATTCCCTTGTATATATTTGAGAATATTTTTTATAACCGCACATTCACCACGTGAAGGATTTGTTTTTTGCTTCTACAGGTTTACACACTTACTGCCTATTTCCGATGTGCGAAAGAATTCTTTTTTTCGTACAACTACATTTAGCTCTTTGCAATTGGAAAATGCGATTTTGACAGCGCGCTGAGTAGTAAAGTTAAATGCTTTTGCAAAATGTAATGGCAATTTAGCCATTTTTGGGTTAATCTAGCGGACCTATCTCAATTTTTATTTCTATTATGTATGAACAATATGAGTTCACACTACTGTTCATAACACAGCGTTGACGCTCTAATTTAAATTTGTCATTGCAGCTTTAAAGCTAGGCGCTAGGAAATCTTACGCCTTACGCGCTGATTTAGGTTGCTCTGTATGATTTGGTGTTTCCGCTGATCTTAACATATAAAAAGGCTTTGCTTAAGGACATTATCTTAAAGCGTTTTCTGAAATGACAAGGTGATACAGAAGCTATGAGTGAACCTTTAAAATGTACGGAGACATTTAAATGGTCCCGCTTAAGAGAGATTCCACTGTATTTTCTTTTAAGAAACAAAACACCCAAAGAGTATACACACACTGGTTCCTAATATCCCCTGTATTTCTTGCTTTACATTTGATATATAAAAAAAATATATTTCAACTGCTACTTGTGCACGTATTTTATTTATTCCTTCCCTGTTTTAACATATTTTCTGCGTTTTAGCAGCCGTTTTAGTTATTCGACTCAACGCTGATGTACACCAGCTTCTTTGCATTGTCTAAGCCCTAAACAACAACAACAATTTGTGTCTTAGGTCTTGTCTTCCAACACCCAACCTCCCAAACCACCTTTCGAACACAATTTTAGCAATTTGGGGCGCTTACAAAGTGTCAACAGCCATAAAACTAAAGAAGAGTATGAATGAAGTAGATGAATAAATGTGTAAAAAAAAACTGAAACAACACCAACATTCATTCTCACAGAAATTACACCCATAACAGCCATCCAGCTCTCTAACCATCCAGCACCAGTTTAAGTCAGTTTTTATACAAGAATTTCATTGTCTTGTTAACGCAAGAAATTCTTTTTTGTCTCGTCTCTGACTGGTAGTTTGTTGATGTTTTTTTATGATTTTTGTTTTTTGTTTCTTGTTCAGTCTTAAAGGACCAACAAATAATAAAAACAATGAAAAAAAAACTGTAAAAAATTTTTACTAACAAGTGCTAAAAAATTGGGTGTGATTTATTTGCTGGAGTTTTAAAAAGTTTAAGAAAAACCGGAAATAGTGGCAGGATGTTGAACATGCTGAGTATTTGTTTCTGCTTTTTCAAATAAATCATATGCAACAAAATATGGAGAAATTATGTCAAAATAACTTATGCTGCTAAAGGGATTTTCTGGATGCACAGATAGTTTGGAGAATACGAGCAGAGTATTTGTCATCTATCTTTATTTAATTAAGAAAGTTTTGGGGGATTAGAAAATATTGAGCTATTTTTATGGATTTTATTAAAAACATTAATGTAAAGTTTAATAAATATTAAAAATATCTAGAGTATAAAGATAGCGATTGAGGATAAAGTTATGTTATGGGGGTTATATTATCAAAATTATTATTCCGGCAACGTAGTTATATCATAATCATACTTCGCTGATTTTTCAAAGCCATACAGATCTCTTATATAGAGAAAATTTTGTGTACCCTGTCGTACTAAAACCCAAAATTCGGTAAGGCATTTGTAAGGGTGTCAGGTGATTAAAGATTAATTGGCGAAAATTTTAGAAATCGTGATTTATCCTCATATATTAGCCATTTGTGGACCATTTTGGTTGAATTTTAAAAAGCAAATTATTTCGGTCTATTTGTGATATTGATATATAACATTCTAGCCCACGTCATTTTTGGGGTCTACTCACTATTGCGATGCGAAAACAATTTCGATGCGAAAGCTAAATGCCAACTTGAAAGACACATGCGCAAACGTATTGAAGAGTAC
This sequence comes from Pollenia angustigena, assembly GCA_930367215.1. Classification (NCBI taxonomy): domain Eukaryota; kingdom Metazoa; phylum Arthropoda; class Insecta; order Diptera; family Polleniidae; genus Pollenia; species Pollenia angustigena. The sequence goes on from OV884059.1 coordinate 153,520,972, forward strand.
CAATCGCTAGATTTGCTACAATTTTCTTTCGCCTCGCAATAGAGAGTAGCCCCCCTGGGGTCTTTGGAAAATCCTTTTCAACATACACACGGCTCCGTGGGTTGTAGGAATCATATAAGGAATATTTTACATGTTGGTGTTACATGTTCCGGGGCAAACAAGGTGCTGCCAATATCTGGAATTCGGCCAAAATCCAACATTGACAGATCATAGGAGATCTTTACAATCTTTTGCGATTGTGACTGAGCAGAGATCCTACCGGCGAACAGGCACCGTACAGACGGTTGTTTGGGGTCTCCGTTAGTATACTTCTTGCAGAAAAGGCTTTCTGTCTTTCAGGAAGATTGTCATTGCAGCCATTTTACACTTTTTGAAGGAAGAAACTTGTCACACAAAGAGATACTTTTGACCAGTGTTCGAAAATAAACAGAACAATATTTAGAGTTCGGCTCACACATACACAAACCATATCTATTTTTTTAGTGTTTGTGTAGACGAAAACAACTCTTAATACCGTTCGTAACTTTTTTCAAGAAAGAGTCAAACATTAAATAGTGTTCTGTTCTTCATAAAAAACAGATCAATTGTAGTGATACTGTAGACAAACATTATATTTTAATGTTCTATAATGTTTCTTTTTATTTTATATTGATGAAGAAATAAACCAACAAAAAATTTTTAGCATCGACCGCAGCACGACCGGCTTGTGGGTGTATTGTGTATATGTTTTGTTGGTATACATTATTTTGCTGGCTTTTTGTTTTTTTGTATGTGTATTTTGTTTTTGTAAAAAGTGTTGGTTTTTTTTTACCAGGCAAAAGGGACGAAAATTAATGAGCTGAACCGAACACAATAAAGTTTTTGTTTTAGAAAGTAACGGAATTAAATGTTCTCATCTTTTGACGAGTTGGAACAGTATTATTTTGTGTTCGAAAGATGATAAACAGGGTTACGTTATTTTTTTAATGATTTTATACACAAACACTTTTAGCGTTTGTGTATTCCACAAATCTACCGAACCGAACACTAAGGAGCGATATTAAGGCCCTTATTATTTAAAACCAAACGCAACGCCAAAGAAATACATTGAAAGCAAAAATAAAGTCATAAATATTTTGTAATTTTGTTGTTGCTTTCTACAGAACAACAAAATTACAAGTGTGTTTATTTTCGAACACTGCTTTTAACACAATTTAATAAGATAGTCTGGAATGGCCGATAATGACGAAATGCAGGGAGAGAAAGATGAAGAAGAAGTAGGAATGACGGATTATGTAAAGGAATATGAAGATGGATGAAGCATGAATGCGGTTTGAAAATGAAGAGTGGAAGATAATACATGAATGAATGTGTCGAACGCATCCTTCATGAGCATGACTGGTTGAAGAATAGTGAATGTGTTAAGAATATTAACGGAAAAAAGCTGATGTTGTAATGCACGGTGACGATGCAGAAGAAAATTGACTATTATCATTTACATTTAATTTTAGCATGGGATGCTCTTTCGTTTTAGAACATCCTTTTTTCTTATGAGGGGATACTTTCGGGGATCGCGTGGTGGCTTTGGTTTAAGCCCAAAGTCGCGGAAAGGCTTACCCTGATTTTCTGCCCTTGTGGGAGAGTTCGGCTTTGGTGAGGACTTTCACAAGGTGCTGTTACCAGCGTTCTCAGTTTTGGGGAGGATTTACCCCCAAATAGAGTTTTTTCTATTTGTGAATATAGTTGAGTTAAATACATTCAATTTATAAAGTATCACTATCCAGTGTGACACAAATAATGCTGACGAAGGCCGTAGCGGGCCAGAAAATGCATTACATTCTGCTGGTGTCTAATAATTGTAAATTTTTCTGTACATACAATATACCTCATTGCTTTCCAACGGAAAGCTAAGGTAAAATGTAACATGAAATACAATATAATAGTCTGGTAGTGTATAAAGTCATTTCTGAAAAATTTAAGGAATAGGACTATTACAAAAAAGCTTTATAAAATACATAACTGAAATTTAGCTCATAGAATAAATTCGAAAAATTAAAAAATGTTGAATATAATATAAAGTAACCTTCGGAAGGAAATAATTCCCAGTTTCTATTTGGATAAAAATTTCGTAAAAATCCCCAGGTGATTTTTTGGGGGAAAAAACACTTTTTTTGGGATTTTTATTATTATATATGCCATTTTTGCTAACACTTTCATACGAACAATATGTAACACAAAATTGCATTTGCTGATGAACCAGAAGATTTTATCTGACATTTTTGGAATGATAATTGATGTATAACTATTTTTTGTGCGTTTTTTAATAACATACTCTACTAGAACTCAAAGTACATATAAAATTAATTTTAATATTATTACTGCTGTAGGAAATATCGCCCAAAGAAAAATGGCAAAAAAAAAAAAAAAATGAAAAATCGCCCAAATGAAGAATCGCCCAAAAGAACATGAAAAATGACCCAAAAAGTTATATATGAAATTTTGCCCAACAAAAACGAAAAAGGGCCAAAAAAAAAAAAAATGAAAAATTACCCAAAAAGCAAAAACGAATTTTTCCGAAAAAAAAATTAAAAATTACCCAATTTGCAAAAAAGTGGTTATTATTCATATAAATTTAGTTCCATACAAGTGTAAGTTTTATGTAAAAAATTGCATTCTATCTTCAACAGCTGCTCGGCAGTAAGGACAGTAATACCGGCTGCGCAAACTTCGCTAAGCTTCTCTGCATAGCCGGCCTTCGGCCGGGCGCAAGGATTTTCTCCTCTATGGTATAGCAAACACCGGCTTCGCTAACTAAAGCTTCTCTGTATAGCCGGCCTTCGGCCGGGCGCAAGGATTTTCTCCTCTATGATATAACAAAGACCGGCTTCGCTAACTAAAGCTTCTCTGCGCAGACGGCCTTTGGGTGGGCGCAAGGATTTTTTGCTTTATGGTATAACAAGTACCGGTTTCGCTAAGTAAAGCTTCTAAAATCTGCCTTGTTTCCGAACGAAGGCCGACTTCGCAGATAAGCTTTAGTTAGCGAAGCCAGTATTTGTTATACCATAGAGGACAAAATCCTTGCGCCCGGCCGAAGGCCGGCTATGCAGAGAAGCTTTAGTTAGCGAAGCCGATTTTTGTTGTACTATGGAGGAGAAAATCCTTGCCCCCGCCCGAAGGCCGGCTGTGCAGAGAAGCTTTAGTTAGCGAAGCCGGTTCTTGTTTTATCAAAGAGGAGAAAATCCTTGGTCCCGGCCGAAGGCCGGCTATGCTTTCGAGTTTGTCCACGGACACTATGACACTGGACGTTATGACATGCCACCTTTTTGCAATATGTCCCGTTATTTTTATAAATAACATTTAGGAATTCGACGTATAGTAATAATGAATGATTTAGACAAATAGTATGTAAGATTTTGACGAAATTTTAAAAATGAAAATTGGCCTGAAAAATGGGCTATTTTTCATATAATATTTAAAAAACGAAAAATCACCCAATAATAACGAAAAATAGCCCAAAAATTTTGGATCACTTTTCATATGAATTCAGGCCCAATTTTACATGGAATATTTTTGGGCGATTTTTCATTTATTTTTTTGGCCCATTTTTCTTTAGGCGATATTTCCTACAGCCGTGGGGATGTTTGTGGATGAAAACTCGTAAGTTGGGGATAGGGTATAAAATAAAACTGGGAACACTGGCGGTTACTTCTCATCAGCTGCTATTGCCATTATCCAAAAGCAGCGGGGATTAGATAGCTCCAGCTCCTTAACAAGGGGCGACTGTATAATCATGTCGCATTGTGCACTAAAATTGCTACCTGTGTGTGATGGCGCCTCTCATATACAGGTGCAGGTTAACGTATTGTTTATTCACCCAGTGGTAAATAACACCTGAAGATTAGGCCAACATGGAATGTGCTCAAGTAAATTTTTTCTGCAGCAGAAATTTGTAAAAAATTCTAAATGAATCTTATGAACATTTTAAAAAGTTTTCAATTAAAATTTCGACAATATGTTTAACAATTAAAACAAACAGCCATGTCACAGAGTACAATTCCGTTCGGAGTGATACCGTTCGGAACTGAAGAAAATACATTTGTTTATTGATAAAAAGTGTATTTTGATAGTTTTTTGGGCTTTCAGATACAGATAACTCCCATTCCTTTCATAAAAACCAAACTTATTTCATTCCGAACATTTTTTCGTCATGTTCCAAAGCAAAAAAATACGGAATGAATTCCGTTTCCGAACGGAATTGTACTCTGTGACTTGGCTGATAATTCATACATAATTTGTTCGAGGCATTATTTTTTTTAAATTCAAGCGGTTGTGAACCAAATTGTTGCTAACATTGTGAACTACAGATGAAAGTATTGCTTTAATTGTGAATCCGTTTTTATCCTTTAACCCCAAATTTCACCAAGTTCAGTTATAATTCACTATCAGTTATAGCTGTCAAAACATATTGTTAACTGGAAGTAGTGAATAAGAATATTAAGGGGGAGCTTTTTGGTACTTTTTCGTTATACTTCTGGTGCTTTGATTGATTTGCGTTAATAATAGACATAGAAACGTGAAACATATAAGAACAGACTTTTTGATTCTTTTGTGTTTTTCAAATGATATTTTTATATTGAACTTACAAAATTAAATTAACTCACGTGAAAGATAAAATATTAACTTGAGGTTGGTCCCTCGCCAAATCGATTCACTAAGACAGACACAAATTAATGCTCGAAACATATATACTTCATATATACTTAGATATATATACTAGTTTTTATATATACTAGTTTATTGAATTCGACGAGTCTAACTTGATGAATGTAATTGACTTAGAATTTTCTTTTTATCAACTTAAATCATGACCTTTTGGTTATTTTATGAAGTGCAAAGTATTTTTTCAAAATTTTATTAAAATCAATTAATTAATATACAAAATATAATTTAATCTAAAAGTTTAAGTAAATTTTAAAATATTTGCTGATATCAGAAATTTTTTTGTTAACTTTGCTAATGCAAAAAAAAAATACTTCTTTTACCCAAGAATCTTTTACAAGATTAAATAAGTAAGTATGTGATTTAATTGTCAATGTAACCAAAACTTTTTGGGAAAAAAACTTTTAACAGAAAGTTTATTTTTTCCAGTCTCTATATTTTTGTTTAGATAACCTAAACAGACTTTAGTAATTTTCGTTAAAACTAACGAAATTTCCACTTAATTAATGCAAAATTGTATAACTGAATTCATACACAGAAAAAAATAAAAATTGATTTCAATTAAAAAATTTGTGATATTAATTAAAAAATTAATTAAATTTGCACCAGTAAACTAATTAATAGTATCAATTAAACCAGTTAATAGCATTAATTAAACGTTTAATTTACTTGATTAAACGTTTGATTCACTTGATTAAATTTTTAATTAAAACTGATTTTATTTTTGATTAATGCTTAATTTGGTGGAAAATTCTGGAGAATTTTTTCTGTGTAACTTTGGAATATATTTACTTATAATCTCGTTTGAATTAAATTTGTTTTTGATTTTTAACGAAAAAGGAAAAGTTTTTCAAAGTTCTTGATAATTTTCGTCAAGAAAGATAACCAAGCTTAAAAAATGTCTAGAGAACTGAACTGAAAAATTGTAACAGTGTTTCTTTTTAGCTCAGCTACATGACACAATTTTTGTTCGAAGTTTTAAGAAATTTGCTTAAAAAATAAAATTTATGAAAAGAAAAATTTTTTAATTTCCTTATTCTCTTAGCTAAATTAGGTTTTAAATTTGTATACAATACGTTTAAGCAAAAATTTCGAAATTAGCTATGGATGCTGATTACAAACGAGCGTTTAAATATTGCGAAGACCGTTAACGGTTTTAGAATTAAAGAATATATTCCAAAATTAACCCATAATTAATATTAATCATACGTCACCCAAAACAAATTTGAAAATTTCAATTCTTAAGCATCATTAAAAGATTTCGAACTAAAAACATTGTTATTCGTTAAAAAATTATACGTTTATAAAAGATTTATTATTACATAATTTACTAAGAATTTAAAAAATTTACAATGGCATATTTCTAAAAGTTTTAATTTAAACATTTATGAACTCTGAAAGTTCCTTAAATATCTTGTCATTTAAAAAAAATTAATATTTAAAAACATAAATTACGTACACTTTATAACATGTAAATAATTCCCTTTTCATCTTTCTGTTTTTTTTTTATTTCAGGTAAGTCAACTGAAAAACAATTTTACCTTTCACCTTGTCAACAAATTGTTTTGAACAAATTTTACGTAAGTAACACAAAAAAAATCACAATCTTACTACAAATATTAACAATTTTTAACATAAAATGTCATGTTAAAGTCAAAGAAAATACACTGTAGTTAAAGTTTTATGAACAGTGAAACACAATACACGATGATGACGTTTCAAGTCATAAACAACAACACCAACAAACACTTAAGAAATATGTACGCTAAAAACATTAACAACAAACATACAGATGTACAGACAGACAGATAGACAGACAAACAGGAAGACAGACAGTCAAACAGATAACATGGAAAACTTGATTGACCAGAGAATATCTTATAAATATAAGCTGACGAAAAGCCATACTAAAGTTAAAAAAAAGAAGCTTAAAGCGATTTGTGCATAAGAAAAAAGAAAATACTCATAAAACATTAAGAAAATGTGTGACAATATTATGGGAGCATTATCCAAAAAAAGAGCATTAAAATTTAAGAGCCGATTTATTTTTGAGGAAAGAGAACGAGAGCCAAGTTGAATTTGGTGAATTTTCCGTTAGCTTATTTTTTTCTCAAGTGGTTTGTTGTCTTGTTTGGGCAAAAACGTGCAAAAATAAAACAAAACAGCAGTTTTAAAAACAAACACACACACTCTTTAATACGAGTACTCACATGTACTTAAAATAAACGGCTTCGTGAAAACACGTTGAGTTTCGTTTTATTTACATTCTCAGTATTGTGCTGATAACAGGCATTGATGGGTAAAACAGAGAAATGAAAAAGTACCTAAAAGAAAACAAATTTAAATTGGTTGAAAAGGCCTTTATTAATGTATTTGAAACTCAACCACACAGCAAAAATCAAATGTGTGTACAAAACGGTTGTATACAACCACAAGGAAAATTGCCATGCGGTACTGTTCGTTGCACAACTTAAGAAGTGTCCTAGAAAAAACTTCGCCTACTTTTTCAAAATGAATAGCTTCCTTCACTCATTATTTAGTAGCTTTCATCTGTAACAACTTCTATAGCTACTTCTATAACTACTTCTTTCTGGATGTACACTGAAAGAAAAATGCTTCATATATTTAATGAATCATTTTCATAAAAAAACTTTCCTTAGGTAAATGAAAATGTTCATTGTCTAAATGGAATTTCATAGTTATAATGAAGTATTTTCGTTAAAATCGCTTCATTGGATTTCGTAATTACGTTAAAAATTTTCATTGGATATATGAAAACTTAAGTTTGTCCAAGTTAAAAAAAAAATTTTAATTGGGAACATAAAAAAACAATATACAAACATATCTATATTCATAAATTAATACAAAATTATAGTGTCCTTAAAAAAATGTTTAATTGTTAATTAAAAAATGTAAGATTTAATAATTTCATACATCTAATGTTACATGTATGCCATTAAATTTATGAAATCAAAAAATTTTTTTATAAAAGCAACATATTTCAATAATTGCCTTCATAAATTTAAATTTTCATTGTGACAATAAAAATGTCATTATAGTAATGAAACAAAAACTTTCAATCAACGTTGTTATTGTTATTATGGACAATTTAATATCATATTTACGCTCTTAATTGAGATAAAAACCTAGTTTTTTAATACAAAAACTACACTGCCCCGGTAGACTAGCTGGTAGCGTGGTAGTCTAACAGCACCGAGGTTGACTGATCGAATCCCGCCAGAGACAGAAAAAAAATTAAAAATAAAATAAAGTAAAATAAAAAATAGAAAAGGTAAAAAAAAATAATTAAAAAAAAAAATAAAAAAAAAAATAATTAAAAAAAATAAAAATAAAATTTTTACTTTATTTAAAGTATTCATCCAATGAATAATATTCATAGATCTAATGTAATGTTTCATTAAATCCTTTTAATGAAACAGGTTTCATCGATCCAACGAAGCGCTGCATAGGTTCCTTTTTAATGCAATTTTTCATGGGATTAATGTCAAAATTCATTGGTATTGCGAAGAAAATTCTTTCAGTGTATGTACTTAGGTAAAATAAGTTAGGGTGCTATATTCGGCTGCGCCGAATCTTTGATACCCTCCACCGACAGTTCGAATGTTTAAGGAGTAATATCTGTATGATGTTATTATTACATTAAACTGGGATAATTTGTTTTTAGGCGACTAAACTGTTTTCCGGTAGTAGGGTTTATATGGGGCCTATGGTAAACTATGGACCGATCATCACGAAATTTCACAGCGTCATTTCTAGTCCTTTAAAACTGTGACGTACCAATTTCTGTTATGATAGCATTATTAATTATTGTTTTAGGTGTACTAAACTGTTTTCCGGGAGTAGGGTTTCTATGGGGCCTAGGGTAAATTATGTACGGATCTTCACAAAATTTCACAGTATCATTTATAGTCCTATAAAACTGTGACGAGCCAAAATTTGTTATGATTGCAGTATTTTTTACGGTTTTAGGCGTACTAAACTGTTTTCCGGTAGTAGGGTTTATATGGGGCCTAAGGTTAATTATAGACGGATCTTCAAGAAATTTAACAGCGTGATTTCCAGTCAAATAAAACAAATTTTTGCAAAATATTATCTCATTCCGTGCCTTGTTCCAGCATTTATGTTATTTTTTGTAACAAAATTATCAATTTTTTTAGGTGGTGGTTTCACATTTTGATTCATAGCTCTGGTCCTACTGAACCGATTTTGCTGGATTTCAATCCTAAACTACTTAGGATAACTACAAGCAATTTGGCACCAAGTTTGTTAATTTCTTTCTAAGTTGTTGGAAATTGAGCGTGTTTTCAACAGACGGACAGACGGACATGGCTAAATCGACTTAGAATTACTCAAGGACCCAGAATATATATACTTTATGGGGTCTGAGATGAATAATGAAAAAGTTTCACACGGAATGACAAACTTAATATACCCTCTTCACAACTAATTGTGGTGGAGGGTATAAAAATAAAGACTTAGTAAAGTAAGTCCCAAAGGACATCTCTTGTAAAATTCATCGGTTCTTTCAGTAGAATTGTAAGTAGTGCTTTTAGTTTTTTCTGATTACTACACACATTAAGGCCCAACCACAATGTGCTTAAGTTGGCTTAATCAAATGTGCGAATACATGTTAATTATATGAGGCAAACCGTATTGAACTTAAGGAATTTTTTTGCTAAGTTTAATGAAACTGTCATTTGTTTAAGCAAGGTGCGAATCTTACCGCACATTCCGTACGGAATCAAATGTTTTTTTTGTTTTTGTTTTTTTTTTAATACATTTGAGAGACTTTTTGTTAATTTCTGACAGTAGGTTAAGCAAGGCTATGCATATTATGGTTAGGCTTTTTTTAAAGAAATTAAAAAAATACACTCCAGATACTACTCGTTTCTTTCGAAACGAAAAATTTGTTACTGTATTAAAACAGCAACAAATTTTTGTCTATGCTCCTTGTTTTTAAAAATTAACTTGAAGAGTATACGAGCATTTGTGAAGTTTACTTGTGTGGCGTATTCATTTGAATAATTGTTTTGGCTAAGAAATCTTGTTGCAATTTTATTAAAGAAATTAAAATACAAAAGATTTCGTAGACACATTTCAAAAACTCACATTTAAAAAGAGAGAATGTGTGTATTTTTTATTCTCACTCTCATTGCTGCGTGTATTTTTTATTCACTTCTTAATTTTTGAGAGTATTTTTTATACCCAGTTCTTATTCGTGAAAAATTTGAGTTTGAAAATTTTCAATAATTTCAATGTATGTTTATATGGAATTGTGCAGGCCTCTTATGGGTAGAAAATCACTGAACAAAAGTCGCATGAATAGAGAAAAACCGCTTAAATAATAAAAATTGCTGAAATTTGGGAAAGCAAAAACATAAATTGCATTAAGTATTTTTAGCTCGCTTAAATTAATTTAAGGAAAAATCGCCAATATCGTTAAAAAAAAACTTTAAGAAATAACGCTAAATAAATAAATTTGTTAGTATTCTTTCAAAATTACAAAGTGCATAAATTATTTTAAAAAGGAAGAGTAAATTAAATGTAAAAAATCGTCTAAATCGTTAAAATGTGTAATCAGTTGAACATTAAAAAATTTAATAAATACAAAATGAATAATTGAAGCACAGCCGCGAATAACGTTTTAAGTTACAAAATAATTATTTTTCAGGAGAGCAGAAAAACGTTTTTAATAGAAAAGAAAAGATTGTTAATTTTTTATTTTTTTCTTTAGATAATTAAAAAAATGATAAAAAAAAACTTTTGTGCAAAATATCAAGAAATTTAAAATTTAAATTACATGCAAATTTACAGTTTATAACTTTTTTTTTAGTGGAAAAACATTTCATATCCACAATCGTGATGCCATTTAAAACGTTCTTCCACTACGCAAGCGGCGTTTAAAACGTTATTTCACGTTTCAAAACCATTTACTTTGTATCATTTTGTAAGTAACTTCCAACGTTTTTCCACTAGTTGACTCTTTGTATGTCCTTTTTAAAGGCTTTAAGGTGCATACTTTTGGCTGATTTGAGGTTTAAACAGTGGAAGAGAGTAGTAATGTTTACAACGGTTATCTGCAAAAAGCTGTTTTTGCAAAAAGTGGCTTTTACAACGTTATCCGCGGCTGTGCTTCAATTGTCGAATAAAATCGCCAAGAAAAAAAAAATCTTTAAAGACAAAGAGCAAAATCGAAAAAATTACTACAAAAATAGTAACATTTATTAACTTAGAGAAAAGCTTAATTGAAAAGCAATCCATTTACACTAATAATCTATAAAGTACAAAATATAAAGTAGAAAAATCACTTAAAATTGTAGTGAAACTTATTTCATCCGAAGAAAAAGTCGACACGAAGCTTAAAATAAAAAAAAAAATTAGTTGAATTTGAAAAAATGTCTGCAGTTATTAATTAAATTTAAAAAAATAAAAAAAAAACGCCAAAACTGAAAATTAAAATAATTGTTACAGTGAGTGTTTTCCAAAGTCATAAAAGTAAACAAAATTGAAAAATTAATTTTGAGATAAAAAAAAACGCCAAAATCAAAACAACGCCAAAATCGATAAAAACGCCAAATTCAAAAAAAGGTGTCGAGTTAAAGTAAAATTAGCTATATTGTAAAACAACATTGAAAGGGAGCAAAAAAATCTTTGAATCAGCAGGAAATCGCTTAATTGAAAAGAATTGCGAATAAATGCAAAATTAGAAAATTTGATAAATATAATAAAATAAATTTTAATAATAAAGAGCAAAATATTAAAAGTCTTTAAACTGCAAAGACAAGTATACAAAAATAAAAATTGCTTAAATTATAAAAAATTACAAAATTTTGAAAAATCGCTAAAACCAAAAAAAAAATATCCAATAAAATAAATATTAAATAATATAAAAAACCTACAGAAATTCAAAACAAATCTAAACTATTTGCTCAAACGAAAAATCTTAGCATGGAAGGATATAAAATTTAAAGTCCAAAAATATTATCAAAAAGTAATTTCAATTTTTTCAAACTAAAGATATTAAACCAAATAAAACTGTTAAACGTATAAAAAATTGAAATTACTTTTTGATAATAAACAGGCAAGTGCACGGCCTAAAAAAAACACTTAATTGACAACATCTTTTGTAAGTTGTTGTTGTTTTTATTTTGTTTTTCTCAACCTACTTACAACTACAATTAATGTTGAGAGAATTTCAACTAATTGTAGTGGGGAATGTAAGATGAGATAAACCCACTGTTGTTTATTGTTGATGTGTTTTGTTTAAGCTTTGATATTGTTACAAGTAGAACTGTTGTTATAATTCTTATACGTTTAACAGTTTTATTTGGTTTAATATCTTTAGTTTTTCTAAAATCTTTATGGATGAAGTTTCCTGATGATCTGGCTTAAGCAACCAGTGAAATGCGCATAGGAATAGCTTATCCCATCAACAATAAATTTCAAGTGTTTTTGTCAAGAATAAAAACTGGGAATTAAGCACGAATAACAAAATCTTTTGAAATTAAAATTTTGTATTCCCAAAAATTGAAACTACTTTTTGATAAACAGGCAAGTGCACGGCCTAAAAAACACTTAATTGACAAGATCTTTTGTAAGTTGTTGTGTTGTTTTTATTTTGTTTTTCTTAACCTACTTACAACTACAATTAGTGTTGAGAGAATTTCAACTAATTGTAGTGGGGAATGTAAGATGAGATAAACCCTCTGTTGTTTATTGTTGATGTGTTTTGTTTAAGCTTTGATATTGTTACAAGTAGAACTGTTGCTATAATTCTTATACGTTTAACAGTTTTATTTGGTTTAACATCTCTAGTTTTTCTAAAATCTTTATGGATGAAGTTTCCTGATGATCTGGCCTAAGCAACCAGTGAAATGCATAGGAAAAGCTTATCCCATCAACAATAAATTTCAAGTGTTTTTTTTTTGTCAAGAATAAAAACTTGGAATTAAGCACGAATAGCTTAATAGAAAGTGAACTGGAAATTACAAAAAAAAAAACCGCTCAAATATTAATTGTCCTCAGAATCGAAAAACATCTAATTCATAAATAAAAATTGGCTACTTTAGAAAACGCTAAAATGGAAAAGTGCAGTTTATGCTTGGAACACAATTGACTCGTACGTCGTATAAACGTAGGACGCAACGCTGCAAATTTTTCGAAACACGCTTCACTTACCCACAATGCCGTCGTTAACGTATTCTGATTTCTTTTGAAAATATTTTTGAAAATTCCAAATTTATTTAAATTATGGTTCTTTTCTATCCTTTTACGGTCGTAACCGGCGTATGATGTAAACTAAGATTTACATATCGTCATCTAAAAGACGAAATAACCTATCTGCAGTTTTCAAAAGTTTACAGGAGAGGGAAAAAACGTTATCAAATTGGAACTATTAACGATATTGAAACGAAAATTACACATTTTGATTACCAGAAATTGATGAAACCAGAAATATATATCGGTTGAGAAAATTTTGTTTTTCAAATCACAGCTTATGTTATGACACTTAGGTTTTTTCGAATTGTTAAAATCTGATACCAAATAATCTATCTGCAGTACTAATTAGTATGAATAAATAAAAATTTCTTTATACACATGAATATTATATACATTAAATAATTACAGTAGTAGTTTCTTTTACTGGTTTGAGCAAAAACAAGTACTTAATGTTTGTTTAAATTAAACTATGCAAAAAAATTTGACTTTTATCGTGATTTTTGATGATTCAGGCACAAAAACTTTGTCATTTGTAATATTACATGTTCAAAATTTTGCACACATATGCGTTATGATATACGGAATACAAATCCATAAAAAACTCAATTTTGAAATTTTTGCAGATATGTAGGTTATTAGGTCTTTATTATGACGATATGTCGACGTATGACGTAGATATGCTTTTACGTTTACGCCAACTTTTGTGTGCCTTTGGACGTTTTAATTTGACAACGTATCTTCGTCGTACGCTACTACGTTCATACGATGCATTTTGGTAAAAAAAATTTATTTCTAAAAATCCTTAAAAACGTTAAGAAAATTAAATAAAATTAAATAACATTTTAAAAATTGCTTAATCCGTTTAATACTAAACAAGTAAGAAAGTATAGTCGGTTTATATAATTCGGTTTTCGACAATTCCGAATAGTTGCTATTTAAAAAAAACCCGGTTTTCGGTTAAGCATTTAAAAAAACCCCTGTTAACCGGTTTTAATTCGTATAACTCTCTAATGGTCGGTCCATTTAATACCCTACACCACAATATATAAAAACACATGTTCGATAATTAACCCTATTTGGGATCCATGGGCAATCATAAGCCTGCCAGAACAAAATTATGTTACGAAGTTAAGATTCATGAAAAAGTTCTTTGTGTCGAATAAAATTTAGATATCTTTCTTCATCTATATAGATTTGTGTGCCTTTAAGTGATTTTTGGATTAAGGTTTACATATATGGGATATTTGGTTAATTTTGGACCTAAAAGCACCAGATTTGTTCATGACATAGACTATCGTAAACTTTATTGCCGCTAATTTTCAAGTCAGTACCAACATTTATAAGGAAGTTATGGCGTTAAAAGCCATTTTTGGGAGTGGTATTTCTATGGGAGCCATGGTCAAATATTGATTGACTTGTAAGATGATTAAGATTGCAATCAAATGAGTTTGGACCAAGTTGAATTTAAATATCAACATAATAAGATGGTGTATGGGCACAAAAACTCTATTCTCGAAAGGAACTTGTTTGGGGGCTATCGTAAATTATAAACCGATTCTCACACTTTTTAATAGGCTTGTAGCTTGTGCAAATTAAAAACTAGGTAACTATGTATCAGCGAATTATCTCTTAAATTGCGACCTGTACTTTGCGCACAAGACTTACATGGACAGCCAGACAGCCGAACGGACGGATGGACCTATTTATATCGACTCAGAAAGTGATTTCGAGTCGATTGATATACTTTAATGTTGGTCTAGGAACAATAATTATAGGTGTTGTTACAAAAGACCGTATAAATTGCACATTAAATTATAGACAGGCACAACTCAAAATTTATCGAAGTCGTTTTTATCCATAACTATAACCAAAATCAAACCTATAGCCACCACGAAAATTTCGTTTGCGTCACTGTCTTTAACTTTTCTTATTAAACATTAGTAAAACTCAATTTGCCAGTTTCTGCCTCTCCTTAACATTTTTGAGTTTTAAGTTGTGCTTGTTCATGATTTCTAAAGTATCGATTTCGGATGGCAACACAACTGAAGTTGAGCGAAATCAGGCACCGACGCTCATGTTAAAAACTACAAAAAAAAATTTTTAGTTCATATTTTAACATCAGCGGCGTTTCCTGATTTCGCTGCTGACAACTCAACTTCACTTCGGTTTCTATCCGTAATCGACCCACAAATAAAAAAAAATTCCCTATCATCGAAAAAACAAGACAAAAATGTTAGGTGTCATTATTTCAAAATAATAACTCCTATTATTTAAGTCGTTGTCGATGACGACCTCACTTTTAAGACATTGGTACATCACTTCGACGTTGATTTGGTATTTTCTAAGAATGTTAAATCGACATCGGCTAGTTATCGTAAATCTGAGAGAGAAAAATTTAATTTTTTTCAGCAAACTTTTGGTAGACTTATTTAAGCATTAAATTTAAATAATAATAAAGAAAATTTGTGTCCAAAAGTCCTTTTTATTTAGCACTAAAATTACCAGCACTCTTACTGTTTTTTAAATTTTTTTTTCTTTTAGTTACTTATGGCCATTTTCTCATTAGGCGATTATCTTTTTTCCCAACGAAAAACTGCACATTAAAGAAATTTTGTTTTCTCAATGTCTCATTTGCTTCAATTTTATCGCAAAGCAAACCGGCACTCATCTGCCTATTATTTATTTTCCTTTTATTTGCCGTACAGATAAATTCAATCAGCTGACTCCCAACTTTTACATGTATTTTGAGTGGCATTGCCAGCTGAAAACAATGTTTTTTATCGGTGTATTGAGAAACCCAAAATCGTTAACGGACATTTTATCGGTCCAATAAATTTATGTTGACATTAAGTAACAGACAGTTTGTCGATACATTGAGAAAATGGCCATTAGAATCTTATTTCGTTATTATCTTTAACAGCAGGTATGCAGTGAAAATGGAGTAATAAAAAATTATTTACTTTCTATAACAAATTTCTTAAGTAAAAAAAATTTTGTGCCACTTTGGCCAATAAAGTACCATTTTCACAATATCTATGGTACTTTTTTTCGCCACCAATTACCGTTGCATCTCCCTGTCATGGATACCAAACAGATGACGTTGTTGGTCGTGTTTTTTTTTACTTTTCTTGTACTTCTTGCAGTGTTTCTTTTAGCTGCTGGTTGTTGTACATGGTTTTTTATATGCATAACAACAACAACACATATTTGTATCATTGAACTCACACAAAATCTAGAGAGTTTTTTTAGTATGAATTTGAAAGTCGAACTATTTAAAACGAAATAAAAATAACGATTTTTATAGCAGAATCTAAACAATACAGGGGAATGAAATTTGTTTTAAAAATAAAAGAAAGTAAAATGAAAATTATTTAAATTAAAAAGAAAGAAAAAAAAAACGAAAAAAAATCATGTAAAAATCCTTAAAAACAAACTCCCTTGTACGAGAATTTATCTTAATTAAGTGTTGTGGCGTGTCGCCGTTGTTAAGATGTCTTAAGCGCCTAAAAGTATGTGCGTGTTTGTTTTTCTAAAAGCTAATTGCGTGTAAAATTTGATGTCGAAAATCCAAATAAATGTCAACATTTACAAATCGTTTAAATTAAATAAATAAGGGAAATCTTAAAAAGTATAATTAAGAAAAATTAAAATAAAAAAAAACAACACGCCTTTTTCAGGCAAAACTTTTCAATTAAAGGGCGTTTTTCGGATTTAAACCTTAAAAAAAAAAATTGATAACAAAATAATTTAAAATAAGATTATTTTTGCCTTTATGTTTTTTTTTATATTTAAGATATTTTTAAATTTCCAAAAGACGTTTGCCGAGTTACTTAAACATTTCTTTTAAAATTCTTTTGAATTTTTTCTAATTTGACTAGAAAAATGTCTATATTTCTTGATTTCTATAAGTAAATGTTAGAGAAAAATGTTTGAGTGTGTATGAGTTTTTCTTCTTGGTTTTGTTTTTGTTTGAATTTTCACTCCCAGTTTTAGTTGGCGTTTTCTATACTACCCGGCTCAGTCTCGTTTATTTTTTATTTTATTATTTTTATCCTTTATTTACTAGTTTTTTTTTTTCATACAGATGTACATGTTTTGCTCATTACTAGAGGAAGAAGAAGTAGAAGCAGAAGAAGAACTTGTTACTAACATTCTTGCAATTTTTGTGTTGAACAAACAATCAAACGTTTATTGTGGTACAGTGTACAGTGGGCAAAACAGCTTAAGCGGATATTTTCCAGGTGTTATAATTTCCCAAACTTACCGAAAAGTGACTACAAAATTAGGAAAAATTGCATTAGCATTTGCTCGAGTTTTCTTGAATAGGTTTCAGACTAAAAAAACTGGTAGATATACTCTGGATTAACGTAAGTAACTGCTAATACTTCCTCACGGTGCTTTAAACACCAAGTTGACGCAATACGTAATCTCACCAACAACCAGCTAAAAGCCTATAAAACCCTAGGGATAACTGGTTTCCGTGAGCACCAGCCATTGTGTCCTAATCTCATAGTGGATCTTAACCAATAAGTGAGAGCGGCCAGCACACACAGGTAGCAATTTGAGCGTACAAACCGCTAAGATTAGTAGCTGGAGCTATCTAGCCTCCTCTGCATTAGAAGAGCTGTTGGAAAGAAACAGCACCTAGGAATGATCCGTCCCAGAGACCCAACTCTGCCACAAGTGTAGAAAATCTGCATTAGATGCGGCTTTTCAGGAACTCCCTTCCTGTGACTTTAAGTTAAAGCCACAACCACCGCGTGATACACAAAGTATCTTTTCGAGCATTCGTTTTGCAAAAGTACATTATTTATATTTATGGGGCTTCTGTATATAACTTTTTCTCCCTACGTGAATCTCATAAGGAATTTTCAAAATTCATTTTACTTCCAACGTAATTTTACCATAAGGAGGAATTTGTAATTTGAAATGTTACTTTAAACTTGTTATTTGTATTTTCACTTTCAGCCACTATCCATCATTCACCAATCAATACTTTGGACTCCTTAACAAAAATTACAAGTCCGATTTTATACTTCAATCCTTCGGATACCTTACCTCTTCCTCCTCCTCTCCATCACTTCGAGTCAGCTACGATCCAGACAAGCTTAAAGTGTTGGTTGCATCTCTTTCTCCCGAGAGTGCAACGCCAAGAGAAAGATCCTCCTCAAAAAGCTTAACTCCAACCTTTGGGTCATGAAAGGCTACCACAAAGTGCCACTATTTTTCACAATACATTAAGATTGAAGATGTTGTGGGTAAATACAAAAATTTTCTTGTCTTAAAGTTCAGCAGCATCTTCTAGTATTATTTTTTCGAAAAGTTTCTTTACAAACGTAACCGGTTAAAGTGAAAATAAATACTTTATAAGGTGAGTCGAAAAAGACCCAGGCATAATCTTTAATTTCATCAAATACAGAGTACGTCATGTCATAAAGATGTTAAATTTATAAATGTTTTGAAATCGCACTGTAATCTGAGTTCTTTCTTTTGGGTATTTTCAAAAGTTTTTTGGGAAATCTGGCGTCTTATTAACAGATGTGAAAATATTTTTTGCTAATTTGTAAATTTTTTATAAAAAATAGAAACGTTGTAAATTTTCAAAATTTATTTTGGAATCCGGTGATTTCTGTTAATAAATCTAAAATATGTTTTCATTTTGAGAACCGCCAAGTTTTTTATGCAAGATTTTGCAATAGCGGAAAAAACAAAAATTTATTAAGAAAATAAGTGAATCCACCAAACTCCACTTAAATGAAATTTTGTCCGCACAAACATTTTGTTCGCCTTTAAATTAAGCAGTGTTAAAAAGCTCTCTTTTGTTAGTTTCCTACTATCTGAGCCAGACTTGAACGTGAACTTCAACTGTATAACGGTATGACTTTTTTGGTACAATTTGGGAAAAGAATTTTTTTTAATGTGGGACGTACCCAAAATTTAATACATTTTACGGACAACATTATACATCTACTTTGGATACTTAAGGAAAAGAAATGAAGACATATTTAACCCAATTCTGAATAAAAATTCCCCGGGAGTTTTTTCTTTCTCCTTTTGGTTTGTTTGGTTGTTAAGGGTAGTTTGATTAAAATTCATTAGTGCCCGTAATACGGTTTACAACTCAACTCAGTTGACTTGTAACTTAACAACTAAACTTCTGAGTCGAACTAACCATGTCCATCCGGCTGGCAGGCTGGCTGGCTGGCTGTCTATGTAACCTTGTGCGCAAAGTACAGGTCGCAATTTTGGAGATAATTTGAAAAAATTTGGGTCATAGCTTCTTATTGGCATAAGGACCAAGCTTATTGAAAATTGGCCGAATCGTAGGACCACGAGGGAAGATAGAGGAAAATTTCTTCCTCTCAGAAACTATCAAACCGATTTTAATGAAGTTTATAAACATAGATAAATCCATATTTATATGAACACATAAGCATGATGTGTTTTTAAATACTGTGGTGTAGCGTATCATATGGTCGAGCTTGACCGACTATACTTTCTTACTTGTTAATTATTAATTTGAACTCAAATGGTAAAAACAAACCATTGAAAAAGGTTTGATAATTGCACTTGATATCAAATGTCAAAGTCATTTTATATAAAAAACACGAAGTTCTTTGGCAATTCCTAATGGAAATAATAAATTTTTGTCCGAATCAAGGCCCATTGAAAAGGTCTGCGCAAGAAGCCTGATGATCATTGTTTATATTCTTTTTAGTTGTCAAAAGTTGTTTACATTTTGCGTACATGTGCATGTATAGTATACATGCACAAATTGTATACGTTTGTTTACGTTTATGGTATGCCACACATACACTTTTTTTCCTTTTGCTTTGTATATGTGGTAGTAAATTTTTGAAAACTAAAAAGAATCGTGTTTTGTTTTTGTACAAGTAAGCACCCCTGATAGATGGGCCTTGGTCCGAATATTCTAAAAAAGTTTTACTACCTGTTTTTTTTTTTTTTTTAAATGAATATAAAATTTCGTGTGAGATATTATTTTGAAAACAAAAAATAAAAAAAGAAAATTTGTTTTTGCTTTCAATATTATTGCTCACACGAAATTTAAATTTAATTTTCTAAAAACTGGCAGTAAAGTTTTTTCAGATAGTTCAGAAAAATATTTTTGTTTCCATTATGAAGTCCCAACAATTATTTTTTTATTTAACATATCGTCGGCTTAATATGCAAACCCTTTCAGCACATTTTACAGAAGAGACGAAAAACTTTTTATTTTTCCTATTCTTGCTTGCGAGGAAAACCAAAAATATAGTTCGTTTAATACACTTCAAGGCTCAAATTGAAGAAAAACCTGGCCGCGACCAGGCGTATCTTTCTCTACCACACGGCATCAAAATCTCAATTTACTTAAAAAGTGGATTAAGCCGACGATATAAGTTATAAGTTATATTTTTTAGTTCCTACAATTCAAAAACAAGACAGAATCGTTATTCCTTTGAAAGTAAAAAAAATTGTTTATGTATTGGAGATTTTAGTAAATTTGCACTTTGCTGCTTTTCGTGATTTTATAACAAAATATTCCACTGTAATTTAACGTCATTTCCTCAAAATCGTCATCGTTGTGTGGGTGTTTTATCTTTTTTTTTTTTCTTAAACATTTAACATTCCTGCTGTTGTTATTATTTTTTTTACAATTTATTTCCACTTCCGCTCTAAGAGTACATAATTTCTATATAATAAATTTTATATATGTATGTATGTATATTTTTCTTTTGCTTTTGCTTTTCTTCTCTACTCTTTTTCATTTTTCTAACATATTTTTTTTTTAACTTAAATAATTTTCTCTAGAATTTTCCTAGAATTCTATATCGTTCTGAAAAATTCCCTCAGGATTCCCTGTTTTTATGTGAGAAAAGACTACACAGACAAATATACTTATACACTTTTATTTACAGATATACATACATACATACATACATTTATAGCCGGCATTCTCATACACTTTATTGTAAAATGACTGTTGTTGCCATTTTACGTTTCCATCCTTCTACTTTTCTACGTCATTCAGAAAACGTTAACAAAGCACAAATGTTAGCAAAATGATAAAGAAATTCAAGAACAAAACAGAAAATGGCGTAAATATGTAGCGAAAGCAGTAGCAGTTCGTTGAACACAACACACGTGCCGTGCCGTCTTCCTTGTCTCTCTATTTATGTGTGTCAGTGTGGTGCAATTTTTTTTCCTTCTCTCAAACACATGCAGCCTAACAAAAACAATAATTTTACTGTTACATGCCTTTTACATTTTCCTTTTCTTATATTTCTTTCTCATCATCGTTATTATCCTGTTCAGCATTCTCGTTATTGTTTGGAGTGTCTCTCTGTGCATCTGTGTTAGAGAAACAATTTGGCAATGAAACAGCTTTCATGTGATTGAGTCAGTAGTTTGTAGGCAGTTTGTTGTTTATTTACCGGTATTTTCCCGAGTGTGTGTGTGTGTGCGTGTGTGTTTGTTTTTATTGTGTTGTTGTGTGCATTGGAATTTTTGTGCGTAAGTTTAACAAGTGTTTTTGTTTGTTTTTGGGTCGGTTTTGCTCAATTGAATTGATGTCGTTTGTGTTTTCTTTAACGGAGTGTGTGTGTGTGTCTAAATTAACACATGTATTGAATTTTTGGTGTAATATTATTGTTTTACTTTTGGTAAATGATTAGTTTACACACATTTTTTGAGATTTTTGTCACAAGAGTAAAGGGCGAATGATTAATATTTATCATAAGGCCAGAAGTATGCATGAGTCATATTTGATACAAAGAAAATTAAGCATAAAGTATACGTCATAGAAATCACAGGACTATTCCACAAAAAACTTAAATTTTTAAATAAAAAATAATTTTTTGCTTTAAATTAGAAAACGGCTACGAAAAAAGTAATTTTTGTTAAAATGGACAAAAAACAGGTACACACAGCAAGTTTACATAAATAACCATATAAGTAGATCCGAGATTCTCTTGCACTTAATATCGAAAATATGCTCTTAAAATATGCATTAAAAAAATCCAAAATATGCACTAAAAAAAAAAATAATAAAAAAACTAAAAAAATTTCCATAAAAAAAAAAAATTGAAAATTAAGTTTATTGTTATACGAATTTCTTTTAAAAATAGTTCAACAAATTTACCACAATACTAATTATTGTTAAATCTAAGGCACGAGCTCTATGTGTACATTTGTCCTTCAAGTGAGTGCACCGGTAGGCTGGCTGGTAGTGAGCTAGTCTATCAACCCCGGGGTTGCGGGATCGATTCCCGCCAGAGACTCTGGTTTCTTTCCTGCAGACAAGCGTCAAGCTTCGCGAGGATTATCGTAGGGAATTAAAAAAAAAAAAAAAAAAAAGTTGTGCTGAAAAAGGTCAACAAGAAAAAGAAAGACAAACATGGAAAAAACAAAAATGTACTTTGGACTTCAAGAAGAATTCTTGACAAAAAGTACGAAAAAAACAGAGGTAAAGGAAAAACATGTAAAATCAATTAAAAATGGATAATCATTCAAAAAAAGCAAATTTCGATCTACCAAAGGTTAAAATACAATTTGGTTTGAGGATTGATGTTTGACTATTGACGTCAGCAGTCGTCCCTCTGAGGAGATCGAGTGGTAGCGATCGAAACATGTCAGGGTAACCAGCCTCCTGGGTTCGAATCTCGGGTCAGTCAACAATGAATGATTATCAATAACAATTTTAATTATTTTTCATGTTGTAAAATTCCTTTCTTCATAAAAATAATTTAATGAAAATTAAATTTGATGAACTTAAGCCTGATTAAAAATATTGAAAATTTGGATTAAAAATCATAAATAGTTCAACAAAATTACCACAATACTAATTATTAAAAAAAAAATTTTTTGTATTCCCAAAAAAATTACTTTGATAATAAGCTGGCAAGTGCACGGCTAAAAAAAACTAAAATCGCAATATGCTTTATTTTTTACGAGAACAATAAAGCAAGTTGTTTTTCTTTTCATTTTGTTTTTTCTTTACCCACTTACAACTACAATTAATCTTGGAAGAATTCCAACCAATTGTAGTTGGGTATGTAAGAAAAGATAAACTCACAATTTATTGTTGTTGTTTTTTGTTTAAGCTTTGATATTGTTACAAGTTAAACTGTTGCTTATAATTCTTATTCGCTTAACAGTTTTATTTGGTTTAATATCTTTAGTTTTTCTAAAATCTTTGGATGAAGTTTTCTGCCGATCTGGCCTCAGCAACCAGTGAAATGCACATAGGAATAGCTTATCCCTTTAACAATAAATTTCAGTGTTTTTATCAAGAATAAAAATTGGGAATTAAGCACGACAAACAAAATCTTGTAAATTAAAAATTTTGTATTCCCAAAAAATTACTTTGATAAATAATTAAAGTTTTTATTTGTTTATACAAATATGTTTAAAATTATTAATAGCAGAACTTTGCCTGTGCAGACACAAACAACATTTGTACATCGATATTGATCTCTCAATGTCAACCGAAGTTATTTGAGAATGCTTGAAGGATGCCAATGCATTTGCAGAAAATAAATTTTATGAGGCCCTATAATTTACAAATCCCACTTTGATTCCAGATCAGATCAAACATATTTGAAACTTTTTTTATTTTTTTAAAATTTTTAATAATTTTGTAAAACCTTTTCGATTTATTTTTAGTTCTCGGGATGTTTTTCCTTTCACATTGTTAATTTCACTTTCTGTTATGTTAATTAATTTGACTTGACTATTAAGTGAATCAGATCCTTCTTATTTAGTTTATGTTTCACCAAATTATCAGTAGTTGGAAAAATCAAATGCTTATTGACTTTTGATGTATTAGTATAAACAATTTCTCCAATAACATTCTTTAATTGCCCAAAGTTTTTTGAATAGAGTTCTAAACCTGGCTTTTAACCATCTTGGTAGTACTGGCTGCGGTTGAAGGGGCAACAAGGGATACATTTAATTAAAATTCCTCTGCAACACGGTGTAATTCAGTACAAAACAAGTGTCTTTTAACGGTTTTGTATAAAATATTTTAAGCCCATTGGAAGCTTTAACCATCTGTTTAAAATAGAAGGATCGTTGTCGATTCTTGTATTTTAAGCAGAGCTACAAAAGAATTTATATATTGATTTTATATTTTTTTCAGTGTATTTGAAAAGTTTTTAAAGAACTAAATTAAATTTTTATTTCTTCGTCCTTTTTTTTATATTAAAAATAAAAAGAACTTTTAACATAATATGAGAATTTTAAAAAAACACTCAAAAATTTCAAAATATGCAAAAATATGCATTTAAAAGCAAAATATGCATTTTCGCTAAATTATGCAAGAATATACAAAAATAAATCGATGCCATTTAAACGCAAATTTATTGATTCGGAGAGATAGTTGGTCGTCATCTTTTTCTTAGTCAATCGACAAAAAACATGTATTTGCATGGAAATCGCAGGCCTACATTTAAGGCTTACTGCAAAGACCTTAGGATAGTCTTTAAACTAAGTTTTTCTTATGGAGCAGCCAGAATATTTTACAGCCTAAATACAATGCCTCAAGATTGAATACAGGTATAAATACCGATACCAAAATTACAAAAAGTTTAAAATTGGTTTGATACCGATATCGAGATTCGTTTCGCTTCTTAACAATCATATTTTCTATAAGCACAAGTGTTGAAAATGTTTATTCTCTCGAAAACTTGTTTAGCTTTTGTTTGATGTTTTATGACTATTTGGTTTTTAAATTTAAATAAACTAAAATGGCTTTGGATTAATTTTACGTAAAAGCAAAGAAATTTAAGATAAGACGGCGCTGGACCTACTTTAGAATATGGGCTAATCATTTGGGATCCACATTACAATATTCATGATTAAAGCTGCCCGAAAACAATTTTTGTTATTCTGCTTACGTGGTCTTCAATGGAGTTACTCGAACAAACTTTGCTTTCTATGCTGGTAGACTGGCATTAAAAAACCACCATCGCTTAAAAGTCGTCGTACAATGTTAAATGTTTCTTATATGATTAATATTATTAATGGTAATGTTTGTTGTGAATTTCTGTTAAATGCTGAGTAGAGTAAATTATGCTTTTGCGGTTCCTTTTTCAAGGTTATGTCGACAATTAATTTCTTTGTCAAAAGTTTTTGAGTTTTCTTTAACCTTTAAATCAACCTTGTGTGAAAAATCACGATAAAAGGAACAATTTTTACACGACCAACAAAAAAATTGTTGTGGTACACAAGATAAACTTCTTGACTTTGTTAGAAATATCAATTAAGCAAACTGAAAACGCAATTTTTGATTAGAAAATATTTTTAAGTAACGAAATATTTCAGAACTTACGTAAGTTACCCTCTTGTGTGGTTTTCCACACATGTGTTGTTTCTATGTTATTTGCACTAGAGACAAAATTTTCTGTCGGCAAATGTGACTATTTTTGACATTGTTGCGAACTGCAAGCAATGTATGTTTTAAAGAGTGAGTACTTATATAAATTACACACAAGCTTTGTATGGTTTGTTGTTGATCACCAACGAGATAAAAACATCATTAATGTTACGTAAATCATGACTTTGATTACAAATGAGCTATAGCGCCACAGAAAAGTAGACAAACATTGCATATGTGTGAAAAACCAAACGCCAGGGCAACTAACGTAAGTTTTTTGAGGGTGATTTGAGGGTAAAGTGTAAATGTAATAAGGCGTAAAATTATGTTCTAAACTCGTAGTTTTGTATGTGCATATATTCTTTAAAGTTTTTTATTAAATTTTGATTTACACCATATTTTTTCATTAATTTTAAGTCACTCTGTAATAAGTCAGTGAGGATAAGGTGCATTGATTAAATAAATATGTAAATAAACAAATAAATAAAAAAAAAATATTTAAAGCTAGAAAAACACTCTTAACAAAAACTTTCCTCACTTATTGCTGCATACTAAACGTATGATTAATTTTAATTTCTCAGTAATTTAATATAACGTATACATACACATACACACACATACACATTGACTTAATTGAGCGAGTCATAAACGTCATGAGGGTGCTAAGTTTTAGTTTATTTTTTGCAAAAAAACAGAATTCTTTTGTTCTCTAATTGCTAAAATAAAAATCCTTGCAAATCGAAGGAAAAAAAAACAAAAATAATGAAGTCAATTGTTCTTCAAAACCACATTTACTTGACTTCTTTTACTAGTTTAACATTTTTTTTCTTTTTATATTTTTGGCAAATTTAAACGCCAACAAGAACATATTTTCGATTTTTTTTTGCCTCATACAGTCACATAATAAATAAAAATGAAGGAAAAAAAGCACGTAAAGTACTACTTGACATCTTTTTGGCTCACGGAGCCAAACAATGAAAAGTCATTGAACAGAGTTGGAAAAAAATATAAATTCTCCCATATATTTATTTGAAATGAAAGTGTGTGTTTGAGTGAGTGTTTGTCAGTGTATTTGTAGACTGTAAGTGAAGGAAATTTTCAAATATAAAAGTTAAATAAAATATAGAAAAGACATTTGGTTTGGGGTGTGTGGGTGAAAGAAAATTTGTTGTTAACTAAAAAAAATTCTTAAAAAAATAAAAATTAAATGGTAAAAATTTTTAAGTTTAAGAACTTAAATACACGCACTGAATGTTGCAACACAAACATTCCCTCAACAATGAATTTCAGTGTATTTATCAAAAACAAAAATTGGGAGTTTAGCACGTCATACGGAAATCTTATTAGCAACAATATTTACATTGAGTACAATTTTGTATGGCTCATGAAATGTTCGTTTTTATAATTAACAAATTTTTGTTTTCTTTTATTAAGTGCTAAGGCACCGACTTGGCTAATTGGTAATGGGCAAGTTCATCTGAGCGATTCGTCCTCGGGACTCTGGTTTGTTTTACAAAAAAAAAAAAAAAAAAACAAGAGTGCTATAATCGGCTATGCCGAATCTTATATACCCTTCACCATGATGAGATAAGAACAAAAAGTTATATACATAAATAACGTTCTTTAGATAGGTATAAATAATTATTAATTGAGCCACGCCAACTTTTCATATCGTATCATATTTCATATCATATGCCGAAGAATATAAAAAAACAAAAAAATTTATATATGTACCTAAGCCCGTTTCCTCTTTTGGCAAAGTTGATGTTTGAAATTCGTTTTATAATCTTATGGGCATTTTCTCATTAGGCAATTATCTTTTTTCCCAACGAAAAACTGCACATTAAAGAAATTTGGTTTTCACAATGTCTCATTTGCTTCGATTTTATCGCAAAGCTAACCGGCACTCATCTGCCAATTATTTATTTTCCTTTTATTTGCCGTACAGATTAATTCAATCAGCTGACTCCCAACTTTTACATGTATTTTGAGTGACGTTGCCAGCTGAAAAGAATGCTTTTTGTCGGTATATTGAGAAACCAACATCTTTAACGGACAGTTTATCGTTCCAATAAATTTATGGTGACATAAAGTAACAGACAGTTTGTCGATACATTGAGAAAATGGCCATTAAAATCGTTTTTAGAACATAAAAAAATTAAATAAAAAAAAAATGAAAAAAAATTATTTTTGGGATTCGAGCAGGCAAAATCATCAGCCTCAGGAGAGAACTTAACAACTCGGCTACAAATACTTTTACTAAAGAAGCGTTAAATTAAAATATATTGAGTCTATGAGTTTGTTTCTTTATTTGAGCGGCATATCACATACATGCATTAATGTGTATGTGTATGCGTAAAATTAAACACATTACAAATAAAATCCACCACTTGTAGTGAAGGGTATAAAAAAAACAACAAAAAAAAAAAAAAAAAACACATTACCAACACTGTATTACCATAGCCACTGTATGACCATAGTAACCAAAATTGAATTGGTTTGTATGGTATGTTTATTTCGTTTTGGTAATACTGTGTTGGTATGGTAATGTCTCGTCTGATTGGACCTTTAAAGGAAAAAAATTTGATGCAGTCGTGCTTTTTTACTCATATCTCAGCTATTTGTGGACCGATCTTGCTGAATTTCAATAGCAAACAATTCTGGACCATATGTGACATAAATGTATAATAACCTGGCCCCCTTCTTATATGGGGTCTTCGGAAAACCCATTTCAATGGACAGATGGACAGACGGACATCGTTAAATCAACTTCGCTCCTTATAGGGACCCACAATATATTCACTTTATAGGGTTTAACATCAATATTATAGGAATTACAAACGGAATGACAAACTTATATATACCCTATTCACCACCTGTGCACACTGGGAAATTCCGGCCAAAATTGATTTTTTTTTTAATTTTATTAAAAATTTTGATGACAGATGATAGCGAACACTGCAAAACATGCAGCTCATTTCTTAGTTTGGCTCTTGGATAACTATTTTACTGTTAATACTAGAGCAAAGTAGATAATTTTTTTTTTTTTTAAATTTAAGGTTTTCAAAGTTGATTTTTGTACTTTGAAATTGAAGTAAGCTATGCTTTTTCCTTTAAAGTATTCGTTGAAAATAAGCACGTTATGTTTAAACCGCATTTGTAATTAATCATTCCATGTGATAATTGTGATTTTGTGCGCGTTATTTTTTTGGATAAGTGAAGTGATTGTGAGTTACGTTAAAAATAAATAAAACCTAAAGTAAGGCCAAATTTAAAGAGACCATAACAAAAAAGGTGGGGCTAGGGGAGGTTAAGTGATAATTAGATCTTATACTGTTAAGTATCAAAAGTAAGTACTATACATTTCAGCTGCCACCACCTGGCACCCTGGTAGCCAGATCATTTTTAGTAATTTCCTATATTTGTATAAGATTAGCGTGACTGACTGGGTGATCATCGCCCAGCCCAAACAACTTAAGCTAGACACTTGAAATTTTGTATGTAGACTCCCCTCTCAATGTGTCAATAAAAAAAGTAGAGACTTTTTGAAATTAAATTCATAAGGGGTTAGAAATGGGTAAAAACGGGTAAAATCAGCAACATTATGTCTCGTGATCTAACAGAGGTAGACGTAAAATTCAAAAAATACCATTATTGAATCGAAAATTGAATTATCATGTGTTGGGTACTTTTTTGAAATTTGCACATTTTTTGTACAAAAAAGGGCAACAATAAAATTTGGTACTTTTTTGGTAAACTATTTATCTTCTTACAGTAATAAAGATAAAAAAAAGTTAAATTGTGTGCTCTTCTCTTAAAAAGCTCTTATACAAATTTTGGTACCTTTTGGAAATTCAAATATATAAATACCGTTGGTACTTTTTTCTGTTAAGCTATTTTTATTTTTATACTGAATATATACCCAATATTTGAATGCCAAATTTCAGCTATTTACTGAAAGAACAGATATTTGTTATATATACATATGTAGCTATGCAGTCGCGAGTACAGGGGAAGAAAAAAGAATTGGTACAGATCATCTCAACCCCCACCCACCTTAAACGGAAAAATATATACCATTTCTATGATCTTTCCAAATGAAATTTTGCAAAATGGTATGTTTCAGTTGAAGGTTCCTAAACAATCCCCCCGTCGCCCATCCCACAGGAGCTCAAGTCGGATCTACGTCTGAGTTTTGTTAAGATATATATACATATGTTTATGTATTTATTAGAGTTGTCAACCGATTAAGAATAATTCGATTAAGCGATCAAACAAAAACAAGCTCTTGTTCGAATAATTTTAAAATGCCGATTTTCGAATAACGAATAAATCGATAAAATTATTTCGATTAATCGAACAATTTTTTTTTTTATTAAAACATAAATTTATAATAAAAGACATAAGAAATAATAGCTTAGAATTTGATTTATGCTCATACGTTTTTAGCGATTTTATACAAAATGTAGGAAAGGTAAAAAATATTGCAGATATAGTCCTGATTGTAAGTATTCATAGTATTTCAAAAAGTGTATTTTATGCTCTTATTAAACAAATCTTTGACCAACAATTGTAACAGCTGTTTTCTTTTAAAATCAAAAAATTTTCAAGAAATGGGATCTTTCATTCTCGGGTGAAAAAACTTAGAAAAAAGCTAAAAAATACAGAGCTGTTATTGTTTTATACATATATACTTATTTTTTAAATTATATATAGCTTTGCCATTCGCGCAATGCTATGTTCACACTTGAGTTTTTAAACGCGTTTGAGCAAAATGTTGATTAAGTTAATCAGAGCCGCTCCCATTACATTTGAGATGATAAAGATGACAGTTGATTAAAAAAAAAAAAACAGAACAAACAAATTTATATTTCTTTAAAGTTTCAAAAATGGATACAAATACTTTTACAAAGTTATCAGAAGATTATTTTAAATATATTACAATTGTGAAAATTTTTGAATTATTTAAGGAAAAATAAAAACATTAAAAAGAGATCGTGGTCAGTTGTACAGGTAAGGGGAACGTTCATGGTGACCGCTTGATTCGATGTGATTAATGAAGTGATTTAGTTGCAATCATGTCAATTTGAAGTGATTAACAAAGCACTTCAATATATGGTTAATCATGGATTTTGATGTGATAAGAACTTAATCACGTTCGAGTTGCTTAAACGCGTTTAAAAACCCAAGTGTGAACATAGTATAAGTGATACAATATTACCATTGAAAACGATGTAGTATAAGATAATCCAACGACATCAAAAAATGCCGAACTTGTTCCAATGGAAAAATACATTAAGACAGACAGACAGCGGTTGTTATATAGAAGAAATTGTACGCAGAAGTTTGGCTGAAGATGGAAGGTCGCAACCCCTTTATGGAGTTAAGATGAAAAGTTGTACGCATCAAAAATATAAGAAGTCATAGTGGATTTGAGAAAAAACAAAGAAAAAAATGGAAGATTTTCCATAGTTGTAAACGAACGGATGTATCTTATTTAAAAAATTTAACTTTTTTTTAATTTTTTTATTCGTTATTCTCATCGATTAATCGAATAATTTTTCAGATTTAATCGTTTGATCGAACGAACAAAAACAATTATTTGAATTATTCGAACAAAGCTGAAAGGCAAATAATTGACAACTCTAGTATTTATATAATCACATAAGTTCACATATTATATTATAACCATATATCTACTTTATTTGCTCAGGTAGGCAAAAAGATGGGGACAGGAGATGAGCATATATATTTATTCCACAAACTACTAATATAATCGCTACAAATGATCATATTTTATTACATCTCCAAAGCCTTTTATAATTTTGTTCGATACTTTTGGGTCGTCAATGATCTTGCCAATTCCTGCATGTACGTGTCTTAAGGGATCAAGCATGCTATTCTTAAGTTGGACACCAAATTTCAGCCATTTACGTAAAGAAATAAAGAAGTTATGGATTTTTGGCCGGAATTTCTCAGTGTGCTGTGGTGAAGTGTCTTTGACTTAAAAGGCAAAAACGTTTTGTCTTTTGTTGGTTTGGGTTCAGCCTAACTAATTTTTAAATCACAAATGGAGCTTTTAAGAGAAATTATACATCGAAGAATACAAATGTACGTAAATATGAAGAGCTATGAATCATAGCTGTTAGGGTGTAAGATGGGTTACCTGAGACTCAACCGTCAGCCGGTTCGTGGTGAAGGTAGGCACGTCTTGGGATCAGGAATAAGTTTGAATGGCTCGCTGTTTTGCTCGTTGGGGCAGGTCGTGTCTCACTCGCTCAGAGAACAACTGCAACCAACCCTTATTCCGTTGGCTCACCGGCACTTCTACTCAATAACACACAATATTCCTTTAATTTCTTTTTCCCCTTTTATTTTATTTTCAAACTTTCGTTTCACTTTTTTACAATTTTGTGTTTTATGGACTATTTTTACTTTTAAATTTACTTTAATTTGATTTTGGTTGCACTTTTTGGTTTTTTTTTATGATGGCCGACGTCTGGCTGGTACAAAGTTTTACAAAAGAGTGACAGCTAAAAGCGAATTCATTTTTGAGGCGACATACCACCTAAGGTGTTGCCAGATGCCACCACCTGTGGTGCCGCCACACACGACAAAAATACCGGGAAACCTGAACGCCCGGTTCACACCAGCCAGACGCCAACATACACCCCGCCTTGCAACGGTGGTGCAACATAGCCAAGAACAAACAAAAAAAAAGAAGAAGTGAACCATGGAAAAAATTAAAAAAAAAAAAAGAAAAATCTAAGTGTATATTCAAATATGTACATGTTTATAAAAAAAATTATTAAAAAATTCAAAGAACACAAAAAAAATCAAAATTGATCAAAAAAAAAAAAGAAACTCAGAAATTAAAAAAAACTTCACAAACTTAAACGCTAATAAATTCATATATGTATAGAAAATAAAGATCAGTAATTCATAAGTCTATCAGATCAAAAAAAGTTAGCCCTAAAGGGCAATCAACATCTTCTCGTCTACGTCTTCAGCGGGCAACCTTCACCCCTTCACCGAAATAAGCGAACCCGAAGACCGTGTCTTGAACATAAATTGTCCCTGGCTTGCCCTTCGCAGGTCCGAGTAATAGCCGGCTGGCTACGTCTGCCCCCAGCACTATATGATAGTCCCGGCTCAGGTGCCACTGCCGATCGGCCGAGGAGGCATCGCCCCGCGCCAGGTACTCGCCTTCTACGCTTGCCGCCGGACTTTTGCCATATAGGCGCTCCTCCACCTCTAGCTCGACGTCCAATGTGCGACCCTCCTCGTCCCGGCGGAAGAATGTGAGCTTCGTGCGGCCCCGGATCACCACGCATCTTAGCTCCTTGGCCTCCTGGTAGGTTATAGATGATCGAGCCACCGTGGGGTCGATAAGCGCACGTGTCCTACACGTCCGGCTGCCGGGCCGGGCCGACACACGTGTTATTGCGGTCATCTTCACCCACACCCGTCCCTCGGCCATCGGGTGGAGCCAACTGTTGTGGTCCTTCATACAGCGCCGGCATCTGTCT
Organism: Pollenia angustigena; assembly: GCA_930367215.1. Taxonomy (NCBI): domain Eukaryota; kingdom Metazoa; phylum Arthropoda; class Insecta; order Diptera; family Polleniidae; genus Pollenia; species Pollenia angustigena. Next base: position 153,553,813 of record OV884059.1, read on the forward strand.
ATGCTGCGACAGGCGGCTCGGGTGTGGGACTGAGCCAGGCAATTATAACATAAGGCCCGGTGGGCCACAACACGCAACTTCTCTTCAACGGGAAGCGTGATGAACCGCGAGCACTGGCGAACTGCGTGAAACCTATCGCAAAGGGGACAACGAAAGTCGGTATTAAAGGCGGCCATGAGGATCTGGAAGGTGATAATTTTGATTAGAGAGAGAAACATTAAAAAGAGGGATTTGGCGGATCGCATCCAGGGAGCGTCACCAATTTGTGTATCGGTCGAGTGATGGTGCCGTTTTGCGTTCTTAAATCCGCCACTCGAACTTTGCCATCTTGGCCCGGGTAAACTCTAGTAATACGCCCCAAACGCCACTCAGTTGGACAGCCTGGCTCACTTTTGAGGGCCACAAGATCACCCTTTTTTAAGTCCAGTTGAGTATGCCGCCATTTATTGCGCTTATTTAGCTCTTTCAGGTACTCTTGTTTCCACCGACGGCAGAACTCTTGTTGTAGGGCCTTCACTTTACGCCACCGATTTACCATGCTCAGGGGTGAAGACAACTCTTCGGGCTCAGCAGGGGTAAGAATAGAGGTACCTATCAGAAAATGCCCTGGGGTAAGGGCAGACAAATCTTCCGCGTTTTCTGACATAGGGCCTAGCGGACGCGAATTGAGACACGCCTCTATTTTCGCCAAAACTGTTGAGAACTCTTCAAATGTAAATTTAAGTTGACCAGCTGACTTTTTAAGGTGCATTTTCATGCTTTTTACCCCTGCTTCCCATAATCCTCCCATGTGAGGCGCTGCAGCAGGGATAAAGTGCCACAACAAGCGCTGGTGACCATAATTTTCAACAGCCGTGTCACGAAGCTCTTTCACGTGCTTGGCGAAATCTGCGTCGATTTCTCTAGCGGCGCCAACAAAGTTTCTGCCGTTATCAGAATAAATGCAGCTTGGGCAACCACGACGGGCGACGAAGCGGGCCAAGGCTGCTAGAAAGGCTGGGGTAGACAAATCGCTTACAGCTTCAAGGTGAATCGCCTTTGTAGCGAAACAAACAAAAAGACACACGTAGCCTTTAGTGATTCTGCAGTATCTGCCAGTGAAACTTTTAATCTCGAACGGGCCAGCAAAATCAACGCCAGTATTCGTAAAAGGGCGACAGAGGGTAGTTCTTTCTTTCGGCAAAGCAGCCATTATCTGATTTTGCAGCTTTTTGCGATAGAGAACACAGACCTTGCAGTTACGAACAACTGTTTTTATCAGATTTTTCGCTCGAATGATCCAGCACTCCTGCCGGACTATATTCAAAACGAGCCGAGGGCCTCCGTGCAGGACTAGGGTGTGAACGAATTCCACATACAGCCGAGCCAATCTACTGCCATACGCCAAGATAATAGGGTGCCTTTCATTGTAAGACAGACAGGTAGTAGAGCTTAGACGACTATTAGACCGAATAATATTGTCTTTATCAACAAAGGGGGTAAGTGTCAACAGGGGGCTCCGTGACTCAATTTTCTTACTCGCTTTAAGACAGTTGAACTCCCCTGAGAAGTGAATTTGTTGAGAAAGGTAGAATAAGCGATTTCTGACGAACTTCAACTCATTAGCCGATACTTTTAAAGAACCATAAGCGACCTTTTCGCGCCTTTTTGTACTTGCCAGTGCAACAAATCGAAACATGTAGGCGATTACGTGATACGCTCGTGATAAACTAGAAAAACGGTCTAGTATATCTTCTTGATCAGTCGATCTAGCAACAAAAACTTGAGCTCCTTTCGACTCTTCTGTCGTTTCGAACTCCGTCGCTCCTACGGGCCACGAAGCCTGCTCTAAGTTGAGCCACTCAGGTCCGTGCCACCAGAGTCTATTATCTATTAAATCCGCAGGGATCAGCCCCCGGGTTGCTAGATCGGCAGGATTATCACCGGAAGCCACGTGACACCAGTTTTTATTCCCCACTTTTTCTAATATTGTAGCCACTCTATTTGCCACAAACGTCTTCCAGCTACAAGGGGGTTTTCTCAACCACGCTAAGACAATAGTGGAATCGGACCACAAATAAAGGGGGGAATTGTGTACGTTAAAAGTAGGCACCACATTGTCGACTAAATTTGCCAAAAGCACTGCTCCACATAACTCCAAACGAGGCAAAGATGGCTTTTTTATTGGGGCCACTTTTGTTTTACATGTGAGCAAACTTGACAAAACTTTATTTTCGAGCTGTACCCTGATATAAATTGTAGCTGCATATGCCAACTCAGACGAGTCACAGAACCCGTGAAATTGAATAGTACAGCCAGGCGAATATTGAACCCAACGTGGCAACTTAATTTTTTCAATATCCGCATAGTTCGCCACAAAAGTCTGCCATTTCTGCAGAGCCACTGGTTTGATTGCTTCGTCCCACTCGATCTTATCAAGCCACATTTGCTGCATTATAATTTTTGCTGCAACTACCACCGGAGCCAACCAACCCGCAGGATCGTATAGCCTAGCAATGGTAGAAAGAACCTCTCTTTTTGTATACGAGTCTTTAAGTGTTATCTTTTCACCAACAAAGAAAAACACATCTTCTGCCGCATTCCAGCGAACCCCTAACGTTTTTGTTGTGCTTTTTTCATCAAGCGACAAAAATGAAGAATTAAGCAGGTGATCATGGGGCAAATTTTTCAAAATGTCTTCAGAATTCGAGGTCCATTTTCTGAGCTCAAATCCCCCCCTATCTAAAATGGCAATTAATTCCTCACGTGCCACCAAAGCATCAGCAACTGAATGGGCACCAACTAGGGCATCGTCCACGTACATATTTTCTCGCAGGATTCTAGCGCCTAACGGAAAACGTCGCTCTTCATCATTAGCCAACTGCAGAATGGTTCTAAGGGCCAAATATGGGGCACAATTTACGCCAAAAGTTACAGTTTTCAGTTGGTAATCAGCAATTTCCTCATTATCACTGCTACGAAAAACTATTTTTTGGAAGGGCCTATGTGTGGGATTCACCAAAATCTGCCGGTACATTTTTGAAATGTCCGCATTAAAGACAAACTGAAAAAACCTCCATCTTAAAATCAGATTAACTATTTCAGCTTGCAAAATAGGGCCAGTGTACAACAAATCATTTAAGCTTCTGCCATTTGCCGAAGGACTTGAGGCATTAAAAACTACCCTCAATTTTGTAGTCGTACTTTCAGGCTTAAAAACGCCATGATGGGGTAAATAATAACCAGGGTCACCACTAGCATTTTCTGCCTTTTCCATATGCCCTAGGGTTAAATACTCTTTTAGGACCTCATCGTACTGGGCCTTACGCTCAGCATTGCGCATCAAAGATTTTTCATTTCTCAGAAATTGACAAAGAGCTATATGCCTATTGGGACCAAGTGACAGCAAACTATTTTTAAAGGGCAGACTCACAGTATATCTCCCTTCAGAGTTTCTCGTGGTAGTAGAATTGTAGATCTCCTCACATTTCTTATCCTCTTCTGATAAAATACGTCTTTGAGATACCTCTTCTAACTCCCAAAACTTCGATAATTGGTCATCAATTGCAACTTTTGTCATATGAGACACTCTTAGTATTCGAGGGGAAACTCTAGCAGGCGTTGGACCGGTAACTATCCAACCAAAAATGGTTTCTTGAGCCACTAAAGATTCAAAAACACCATGCCTTACTCCACCACGAAGAATAGAAGGATAAAGATCACCTCCTAATAATAAATCAATTTCACTACTTTCATAAAACTTCGGATCAGCATAACATAATTTTGGCAGCTCAATCTCTTTTTGAGGCAAAAATGAATGTGTTGGAATACTACCCGTTACTCGAGGGACAACTAGGGCCTGTATATTAAGAGACATGTTCTGATCGAAAAGAGAAACAATAGTAAAAACCGCCATTTTAGAAGACGTACTAATTATATCTCCGCCTAAACCTGAGACTTCTGCAGAAACTGGATTAGTTGGCAACTTCAACAATTTTTGTATCTTTTCTGAAACAAAACTTTCATCTGAACATGGATCTATCAGGGCCCGAACCTTGTAACAGGAACCAAAACTTATAATGTTAACCCAGGCTGTGGCTAACATAACCTTTTTTGCAACAGAGGTATGATGCGATTGAACTACACTAGAAGGGCCGGCAACATTAGTGGACTGTATTTGACTTTGCGTATTTTGACTCTGAGCTTTAGAATTAGTGTTTGCTTGGCTTTGACTATTATTGTTATTTCTTACTATTTCTTTATGTATTAGTGTATGGTGTTTTCTATTGCATTTAGAACAACCATTCGGACTACTACAATCTCCATACAAATGCCCCATAGTAAGACAATTAAAACAAAAACGAAATCTTTTTAACGTTGAAACACGATTCTTGTAATCCATGCTCAAAAATTTATTACACACACTAATCTTGTGCTTCTCTTTACACAATTTGCACGAGCTCGAGTCAACTTTTGTGTGATGAGACTTAAACTGCTTAGCTTTTGTAGAACTATTGTTATTATTCGAAGGGCCTGCTTGGGAACCACTGGCAGCTACATTGTTCGCTACTATTATGTCAGAAACACTTTCAAGGGCATGAAATCTATCGGTTAGAAAACTATTTAATTCTTCCCATTTGGGAACCTCTGTTTTATTTTTTACCGATTGCTCCCACAAATGCAAAGTATTTTCTGAGAGCCGAGACGAACATTGAAACACAAAAATTGGGTCCCATGAGGCAATATCTACATTATATAATTTTAGCACCGAAATACAATTATTAATCTCCCTTTGGAGCCTTTTTATTTCTGAAGCTGTTTCCCGTTGACATGGAGCCAAATTAAACAAAGTTTTAAGCTGACTATTTATTAAAACTCGTTTATTCTCATATTGGGATTTCAAATTACCCCACGCAATTTCAAAATTTTCTGCCGTGAGGGCAATATTTCTATTTATATCACGGGCCTCACTGTCTGTCTTTTGAAATAAATAAAATAATTTTTCTACAGGGCTAAGTCTCGAATTATTTATGTAGATTGCTGTAAACATATCCCTGAAGGTGGGCCACGATACGTAATCACCATGAAAAACGCCAGTATCACAAGGAGGGACAGGTATAGAACACTGGTTAGGAACCACTGTTTTATTTTTTTGGCTCTCTTCTTCCAATACCTGCCTAGCCTTTGCCAAAATATTTATACACTTTACGTATATTTTCCGCACCTGAGGATATTTTGTTTTAACCGCTACTAATTCTTTTTTATCATCTATTGTGTCCCCGGAACACTCTTCAAATATTTTCTCAAACTTTTCCCATCTTTTGTCTACTTCTCTTTTTTCAAAATCTAGCCCGTCTTTGGTATATGTTGAAAAGTCTTCTTTTTTCAACATAACCTCGAAATTTGTGAGCTCGTCTGCTGCCCGTATAAACTTTTCAAAAGTAGACATTATTTTAATTTTTAATTGAACTACCGCACAACAAAAATTCGAGTTGTTTTAAGAGCAACCAAAAAAAATATAAAAAATAAAAATGCCCAGCCAAATTAATTGAAAAAAAAACTTCACGCGCTGGCAACACTTTTCCTTTTATTTATGCAAATAAACCAAATTAAGGCAAACAAAAAATTTTTTTTGTTGTTGGATTTTTCCTTTTATTTATAAATTAGCACCAATTGCTCAAATATTTATTGGGCTACAAAATAGATACCAACAATTCGACGAGTAACGGTTAGGGTATAGACGAGTTAACTAACGAGTAAAAAAAGATGGCTCTTCAAATTACGCGGCTTCAAATTGGCGCAACGTAACCTCACTTTTCCCGAGACACAAATATGGCGCGACACAATGAAATGTATGCAAATTTAATGTCACAGAGTACGTACCTTTTACTATCTTCGCGGGCGAAGGACCAAATGTTAGGGTGTAAGATGGGTTACCTGAGACTCAACCGTCAGCCGGTTCGTGGTGAAGGTAGGCACGTCTTGGGATCAGGAATAAGTTTGAATGGCTCGCTGTTTTGCTCGTTGGGGCAGGTCGTGTCTCACTCGCTCAGAGAACAACTGCAACCAACCCTTATTCCGTTGGCTCACCGGCACTTCTACTCAATAACACACAATATTCCTTTAATTTCTTTTTCCCCTTTTATTTTATTTTCAAACTTTCGTTTCACTTTTTTACAATTTTGTGTTTTATGGACTATTTTTACTTTTAAATTTACTTTAATTTGATTTTGGTTGCACTTTTTGGTTTTTTTTTATGATGGCCGACGTCTGGCTGGTACAAAGTTTTACAAAAGAGTGACAGCTAAAAGCGAATTCATTTTTGAGGCGACATACCACCTAAGGTGTTGCCAGATGCCACCACCTGTGGTGCCGCCACACACGACAAAAATACCGGGAAACCTGAACGCCCGGTTCACACCAGCCAGACGCCAACAATAGCATTTGCGAACCCCGTTACGACAAAAACCACAAATAATTATAGTTGGAGAAAAAACTGTAAAAAAAAAATAATTTCGCAGTGTTTGTAGAAGTGGCAAAACTTTAAAACTTACCTTCGTAATAAATATTAGCTTTTAAGTAAAAAAAACTCTTTTACAAAAAAAAAAAGAAATACATTTTTATTAGTATTATTATTTAATTAAGCTTGAGGTCTCTTTTTTTATAAAACAAATTAAATTTATTCAATCCAATTTTGTAAAGGTCGAATAATAGTCAATTTATAGAAATACATTTTTAATAAAAAGAAGTTTTTAATATTAATTTTGTTTCTTCTATTTGGTGAATAACACCTTCTTTCTAAAACCATAAACTATAAGGAATAAAATTTATATTTTTAATGGTTAGAAATAAAATCACTTTAAATTTAATGATGCTTAAAGAAAATAATTACATTTTTCAACATGAAGTAGACAACCAAGTTAAATAGAAAAAAAAAACTAACAAATACTGCAACAAAAAATAACAATAAAAAAAGTGGAAATTAAAATGGAAACTAGCAATTATATTGATCGAGATAAAAAATCAGCAGTAGCAAAAACAAATTGCATCTTATATTACAGTAGAATCCCGATAATTCGTAATCGCAAGGGACCGGCCATTTCTTACGAATTATAGGGGTTTCGATTTAACGGGGTTAAAATTAAATAAATACGAATTAACGGGGGTTTTCAATTTATTAACTTAAACGATAAAAAAAAAATTGTTAAAATTAAAATAAATTAAAATTATATACATATGGGTATTTCCACAGAAAAGTCTACTTTTTTTCACGTTACGACACCAAAATTTTTTAGTTGTTTCTCTTAGAATATTGAAAACATTATTTACTTTTTTGCATTTTGGTGTAAAGCGCAACTAGCTTTACATTTAGTGAAAGGGAGGAAAAATTTGAACAACATGGTTCTAAAATACAAAACTAATTGCTTGGTGTCGTAACGTGATAAAAAGTAGTATTTTCTGTGGAAATTACCATATAAAAATTATTCATATAACAAACTGATCTTAAGAAAATAAACACACACACAATCAAAACCCACGTTAAACAAAAAATCATTCTTTCCGTGTTTCTGATGTTTTTATTACGAATTATAAGTGATAGCTAGCAAACAGTTACGGTTTATAAGAGGTAAAGAAGATTTTATTTGAAAAAAAATTACGAATTAGCGAGGGGACCAAAATGTATGGACATTTTACGAATTAACGAGATTTTTTCAAGGGACCGATAGTTTATTACGAATTATCGGGAATTACGATTTATCGGGGTACGAATTATCGGGATTTGACTGTATATACAAACACACACACACACACGGACACACGTAGTGGCAATTACATTCACATGAACTGCTACAATTAAACAAGCACATGTGTGTGTGTGTTTAAGTCCTGCAGAGATATTACAACAACTACTACATCATACATCAACAGTAAATGACACCAAAAGAAGTTGGAAAAAAAACAACAAAGAAAATTCAATTTGTTACATGTAAAACAAAAAAGAACAGAAGAGAAACGATTTCAGGGATTTACTTTACGTTACGATAACTACAACAGCAATAGCAACAACAACGACAATGACGAGTTGTACGAATAGAGGACATCGAAACCATAATGAAAATTGCAAGCAAGGACACTTCAAATTATATTGACACAGACACACATACACTCATCGACACTTAGAACTGCTATTCAATATGTTGAAGGATAATAGAGTTTTCTAGTTGTTTTTGAAAAAAAGCCAACATGTGGATACACAAAGAAAACTCCACACCCACCCTCCCTGTAACAAGTCCCTGTAAAACACTCTACTTTATGTTCGTACAACCAGAGGTGATGAGGTCAACACTCTTAGGGAGATTTCTTTTTTTTTTTTGGACTATATGTTTTGTTGCAATAGCTCAAGTATTTGAATGTGTGTGCGTATAAGTTGACAAGGATATTTTAAGAAATGTGTGTGCAAAGTGATTTTTGTTTCATGTGTCCCTCAAGGCGTTTTAACCTATATCCCATATATTGTTTCAAGTTTTTTTCTCATTTATTTATTTCTTGTAATTTGTCATTATGGAAAGTTAAAATTTTTTCTTATTTAAAATAAGTTTCCTAGAAACAATTTATTTAATAAAGTTTATAAAAAAAAAATTCCTACAAACCTGAAGTACAAGATTTTTCAAAAATAAATATTTTATTTTTATAATTAAATTGGAAAGGTCGAATAAGAAACAACTATAATTTTTCAATTACTTCTGAAAATGCTTAAAAAAGTTTAAGCAATTTTAACTAAGAAAATTAAACAATATTTATTTTAAAAAACTTTTTTTTCTAGTTTTTTTTTTTTTAATATTTAACAATTTACTAAAACAAAAAAAATTCAACACACAATTTACCCAAAAAAAAAAAAAAAAAGTTGAAAAAATTCAACAACTGCCAGTTCATTCATGTTTTAGTGAAAGACTAACAGACATTTTCATTCAACTACTACATGCAAACACTATTTAGTATTCAACTGTATTTGTTTATGTGTATGTCTGTGTTCATGTATTTAACGCTGTTTGTCATTCATTGAGATCTTCTTCATGGATTTAGACGTTGATGCCCTGAAATTGGGCCATAAAACCAGTGATGCCAACTTTTTGAGAGCAAAAAGCACTTTAAAATTTAAAAAAAGCACTAAAAAGCACTATTTCGAGCAAAAAAAAAGCTTAAAAAAGCACTAAGCCATTTTTACAATTTAATCAAACACAAAACAAGTTGCTTTCGGCTGTGCCGAATATTATATACCTCCAAAATTAAAAAAAGTTGACGGCGTTGATGGGGACCATTTTCAATTAAGATTAAATAATACATAAATATATTTATATTTGTATATAAACATTTAAGGTATTATTATTATCTTCATTAAAAATAATATCATCCAAATCATTTGGAGTTTAAATTGGCCTTAAAACCGTTTTAAAGTAATACAGTGCGAGCGCGATTTTGGTAACTCGAAAAAATCTGGCCTGTTGCAATCACCGAAAATTTGCAATGACCGACCATTGTTTATAAAACTTAATGACAGCATATATTTTAATAAACATCCTTGTATTTTATCGTTAAAATCCAAACGAAAATCTAAAATCCAAATTAAAATCGTGCAAAGTTTAATCATACAATTGGCTACGATATTATCCAATTATTTTAATATATATATGGACGCTTTTGAATAAAGAACACACATAAGGTGTAAAATAGAAAAAACATGTATGTTTGCATTCTGATACTTAGTCAAACCTTTTTTCAATAGCACTAGAGGTAGAAGTGCACAACACGTGGAAAACTAAAGCGCATGAAAAATGGCTCATTATAAAAGTATTTTCTGTCAGCTATTTTTAATTTGTTTAATACTTCGCATATACCAAGCTACGGCTCTTTTTTCGTTTTTTAAATTCTTTGCGTTTTTTGTACGATTTCTGACTGCATGTTTTTTAACAATTCCTAGTATTTTCCAATCCATATTCTATTTTTGAAACAGTGCTAACATTTTTAAAAAAATGTTTACCGAAATACATCGTTTTTATTACGATTACTAAATATGTTGTCAACGCTAAAAATTGCAACGTTTCGTACAATTTCCAATTTCCAAAAGCCTAGCTCTAACCTCGTATATAAAGTTTTTGGTAAAACGAATGTAATTTTCTTTTATCACTTTTTTATCATTTGAAATATTAAAATCTTTACAAGCCTTCTCAAAATTGTACCCCAAATAGCAAAGTTCAACTGAATCATCCTCTATATAATCGTAGTTTTAAACAATTGTAGAAAAAAAATAAAACTTGTAAAAAGCACTAAAGGCACTAACGAAATACTGAAAAAGCACCAAGTTAGTGCTTTTTCTCGTTTTGGCACTATGGATACAATTTTGGCGTTTGGAGGCATCAAAAAGCACCATAAATAGTGCCAAAAGCACTAAGTTGGCATCACTGCATAAAACTAAAAAAAAAACACAAACTAGAACAAAAAACTAAATTTGTTCTCAAGCAAAAAATTAAAAAAAAAATCCGCTTAGACTTGCACATGTTTTTGTTGCATTTTTTGTTAATAAAATATTTTTAACATGTACTGTTTTATCTAAAAGGCAGTGCACGTTGTACACCATTTCCAAGGAAAATAAAATATTGAATAAACTTCTAATTAAACTTTCTAAAGCTAGAATCTTTTATTTTAATTAATAATTAGCTTTTCATTAAATAAAGAGTGCCACAATAATAATAAATTAGGAAAAAAACACTGTCGCACTTCTAAATTTTATTTTTATGACATTTCGATGACTGAGTTTGAAATTTCTTTGAAATTTAAATAAGATAAAAATCATACATTTTCATAAAAAATTTCTTTTTAAGTTCAATAAAAAATATGTAATTTATAGGCTAGCAGTGCGAGAGTTTCGGGCTCCGCCAGACACTCTGGTCTTTTTCATTACAACAGGCTAAAAGTCTATGTTCCTTTTCTCGGCTTATTAAGTTAGAATATAATTTGTATTTGTAACTCTTAGTAAATAAAAATAAAAGTACTTTTTTAATAAAAAAATTTAAGTACTTTTTTGCTAACTTTTTTGATGAACTTAAGCCTAATTAAAATATAAAAAATTTGGATTTAAAACCATAAATAGTTCAACAAAATAACCACAATACTAATTATTGTTAAAGCTAAGGCACGAGCTCTATGTGTACATTTGTCTTTCAAGTTGTACTGAAAAAGGTCAACAGAAAAAAGAAAGACAAAAATTAAAAAACAAAAAATGTACTTTGGACTTCCAGAAGAATTCTTGACAAAAGTACGAGAAAACAGAAGTAAGGTAAAAACATGTAAAATCAATTGAAAATGGATAATCATTCAGGAAAGCAAATTTCGATTTACCAAAGGTTAAAATACAATTTGGTTTAAGGATTGATGTTTGACTATTGACGTCAACAGTCGTCGATGGCTGCGATTGTAAGACGGCAAATCCCTCTGAGGATATCGAGTGGTAGCGATCGAAACATGTCAGGGTAACCAGCCGGCCAGGGTTCGAGCCCCGGCCACGGTCAAGAATGAAAGATTATCAATAACAATTTTATTTAATTTTCATGTTGTTAAATTAATTTCTTCATAAAAATAATTTAATGAAAATTAAATTTGATGAACTTAAGTCTAATTAAAATATTAAAAATTTGGATTAAAAATCATAAATAGTTTAACAAAATAACCACAATACTAATTAAAAGTACTTCTTTAATAAATACAGTACTTAATAGTTGATACAGTACTTTTGTGGTTGAAAAATTAATGCTTTTTATAAAACAATATTTTCTTTGTTGTTAAAAAGTTACCGTTTTATCAAAAGGTACTTTTTTGGTACATGGGACAATTTTTGATGAAAATGTACTTTTTCAATTCAAAGTAAATTTTTAATTAGAAGTTCATAACTTTTATTTTTTTTTTTTTTTTGAGAAAAGTAGATTTTTAAAACCGAATTTTATTTCTATTTTAATCAGGGCGCCTACCGTCTATTGCAATGCGAAAAATGGTAGCAAATCGAGTGATTGGTACTTTTTAATGCGTTTGCGGATTAGTCTTTAGTATCTTTTTTTCGAAAATCATTACTTCTTATTTTATTAACATTTTCAAACATAAACACTTTAAGCGGCTTAATTTTTCTTTTAAATATTTTGACACTTCAATAAAAAAAAACTTGCGAAACCGATAGGGAGTACCAAATTGTGCTCTTAACGCATTTAGCTTTCGTATCGAAATTACACTCACATCGCAATATAGAGTAGCCCCTAGAAGTAGTTTTTAATAAAAGTACTTTTTTCCAAAAATGACTTAAGGCTATTTTTTTAGAAAAAATAAATACCTTTTTCAGTTAAGTTTGGCATTTCTTTTTTTTTTTTTTTTTTTTTTGCTAAAGAGTATCTCTTCGGTCAAAAATTCCCGTTTTAATATAAGCCAAATAGTACCTTAACGATAAAAAGTATGTTTTATTAAGAATTTTATTTTTGTTAAATAAAACAAAATTTTACAGGAGAAGGTCTTTTTTTTTTACTTTATTTCATAAAAATTTTGTATAAAGGTTGGCGCTTAAGCTAAAATTATTTTTGCTATTAAATCATAACGGTACCTTATGTGACCATGACTTTTTAAGAAGTGATGCAAGTGTTGCCAAAAAATTTATTAATAAAAAAAAAAACGAAAATGGAAAATAATGTCACTTAAGCTTTTTATGTGGTAATGACTCGAAACAATGTTATTACGTTTTTGACCAAAAGTTTTTCTATGAAAAATAGGAGTACATTTTTAGGTTTATTTTAATGCTCGTTTCATAAAATTACCTTTAAGATAAAAAGTAAAAAAAAAGTTCTTTATTTTTTAAAAAATGTTTTGTTTTTTTTTATAAAAAATACTATTTTCTTAAAAAAAGTACATTATGAATTATTTTAAATTAATTCAAAAGAAAGAAAGAGCTTTTTTCAGTTAAGTGAAATGTATATTTTTTTGTAAATTTATCTAGAAAAAGTCCTTTTTAAGTTAAATTTAAGTTTTTGCGAAAAAATAACTGTTTTTTTAAAGAAAATTTACTTTTTAAATAACATGTACATTTTTCTGGACAAAAAAAAAAAAAAAATCAACGTATATCCTCTAATATAAAGTATTTTTGCAAGGCAGTTTGAGTTTTTTAGCCGAAAAAAGGGTCGCCTTTTTAAAAATTTCGATACATCTTTCTTTTTTATACCCACACCACAATAGTGGAGAGGGTAAAATGCATTTGTGCTGATGTGTGTAACGCCTTAAAATATACCCACCTTAAAGTATACCGATCGTCTTAGAATCACTTTCTGAGTCGAACTAACGATGTCCGTCCCGCTGGCTGGCAGGCTGGCAGGCTGGCAGGCTAGCAGGCTGGCTGGCTGTCCATGTAACCTTGTGCGCAAAGTACAGGTCACAATTTTGGGAAAACTTGATGAAATTTGGGTCATAGGTTCTTATTGGCACAAGGAACAAGCCTATTGAAAATGGGCTGAATCGTAGGACCTCTCAGAAACTATGAAACCGATTTCAATGAAATTTAAAACATAGATAGAACCATATCTATATGGACACAAAATGTATGCATTTTTTAAAAAATAGGACCAAGAGGTGAGATAGGGGCAATTTATGCCTCTTAAACCGATTTTAATGAAATTTAAAACATAGATAGATCCATATCTATATGGACACATTAGCTATACAGTTTTTCAAAAATAGGACCACAAGGGGAGGTAGGGGGCAATTTCTGCCTCTCACAAACTTTCAAACCGATTTTCATGAAGTTTATAAGCATAGATAAATCTATATTTATATGGACACATAAGCATGATGTGTTTTTAAATTCTGTGGTGTAGGGTATCATATGGTCGGGCTTGACCGACTATACTTTCTTACTTGTTTTTTGCTTGTAAAGTGGTAACAGCAAAAGGGATATTTTGAAACAATTAGTAGCTTTTAAAACGAAATGACACGAAAGCTAAAACATGTGTTTTCAATAAGGTTTTCTTTTATAAAATTTGGTTTTTACAATTGTACCGGAAACGGTGCTAGAACTTTTATACCACTATAATCTTGTATGTTATATATATATGTTTCTACAATGTTCTACATACAATATTACCAGCTATCTAAAAAACATGAACTTAAGCATAAATATATTTACTCACATGTATCTCAATAACTACATAAATAATCCACATGGCGATGAATGATATCGTTTTTATAAACTCTTTGTGACTATCTAAAGATACATTTTTATAAAAATGTTAAAGAAAACTAAAATGCAATACGATGCGAGACGATGAAATGTGATGAGGACGAGATGAGATGAGAAGAGAAGAGTTGAGAATTTAAATTCATTTTGTGGCAACCACAATTTAGTATATTTCTATTTGTTGCCATCTCATCATGAGCACACATCAGCACACTTTTACAAACACACTCTGCAACTATGGCACATGTCAAATCATGACACACATACACAACAAGCTAAAAACATGGAGCTGTGCAGCTAGTCGTACAAATGTCTGGAGGGTAAATAAAAGCGAGTATAAGAAAAATGTAACCGTCTGAAACTGAAAACAAAGAAATGAAACTAAAAATACATCTAAAATTTTACCACAAACTCCTTTTATGAGTTTTCAGTTACCTCTTCTTTTTTTTTTTGGAAACCTGATGATTGATATTTTAATAAATTTGTTATGAATTTATTAAAGTTATAGAAATTGTGAGGAAAACAGTCGGATGCGGGAAAACAAAAGTAATATGTATTCACTTTTCCAAATTACATATTGTTATCCTCTTTTTTTTTACTGCATTTAATTATTAATTTTACTTAAATTTCGTTTAAAGAAAAAGTATTTTGTATCTTTTCTTTGAATATAAATTTTTGTTTATTTAAAAAAAAAATTAGGAAACTTTATTTTATTTGTTTACATTTTAAGAATTTTTTTTTTCATCTCATTATGCCTTCATAAGTCTTTCACTTGTGGCTTTAAAATTCTTTAAACTTTTTGTTATTTTCGAACAAAATAAAACGACAAATGCCAAACAAAAAGTTCAAGGTCTTTTCCATAGAATATTTTTTTCCCATAAAGCGCCTAAAATCACACTACACCCATTCGCTTATTGTATAGGAGTTTAAGCAAAAACAAAAACTTTAGTTAATGTGTTTGTGTAAGTAAGCGAGAGTAATTGAGGAGAATATTTATTTAGATTTTTATTTTTGTTTAAGAAGACTTAGAAAATGAGATTAATTTCTGTGTATGGGTTTGTGTATGGATGTGTGTATGTGTATTTTATAGAAGACAAATCAATAAACATTATTAAATGGCTGTTTTTATTGTTCTTATGAAATGCTAAGCGCAAATAAAAAAGTTTTGAAATAAGAATTTTAATAAAGTAAAAAGTTTAAATTTTATTAAAAACCACAAAAAAACTTTCTATTCTATTTTTTTAAGAGAAATTTCTTTAGTAAAAAGAATCTGTTACAATTGAAAAGGAGTACAAAGACTTTTTAAGTCAGTAAAGTAAAGAGTAATTCTTAAAGTCATAAATGCATTAAAAAATAAAAAGGACCATTATAACTAGAATGAATGTATATTTCATTTTAAAGGAGGTCTATTCGAATAAACAGAACTGTTTTACGTATATTAAAATCCCTTTTTTGAAAAAGTACCTTTACCTAAAGCAAAATATACTTTGGCAAAATATAACATTGAAATAAAAAATTACTTTCTTATGTTATAATTGTGGTTCTTAAATTTTTTTTTTTTTTATTAAAAGTAGTTTTTTGAACAGTGTGCTAAGTGAAAACTACATTTTTAGTAAAAATTTCAAGTAAAAATTACCCTTTTTTTAGTAAGAATTACATTTTTTTAAAAAAGTACAAATTTTATGAAAAAAGTACCTTTTTAAGAAAAAAGTACCTTTTTGTTAGTAAAAAATTTTTTTTTTTTTGAGTAAATGTACTTTTGAAAGGCAAAAATTTATATTTTTAGTAAATAGTACATTTTGCAGTAGAAAGTACTTTTGTAAGTAAAAAAGCACCTTTGTAAGTAAAAGTACCTTTTTATGTAAAATGTAACTATTTAAGTAAAATGTAACTATTTAAGTAAAATGTAACTATTTAAGTAAAAAGTACCTTTTTAGTTAAAACAGTACCTGGATAAGTAAAACAACCTTTTCAAGAACAAGTACCAGTTAAAGTAAAAGAACCATTTGAATTAAAAAGTACTTATTTAAATAAAAGTACCTTTATAATGAAAATAGTACCTGTATAAGTAAAATAACCTTTTTAAAAACAAGTACCAATTAAAGTAAAAGGACCTTTTTAAGAAAAAAGTACCTTAATGTGTAACATTTTAATCCCCAAACTATAAAAATATCTTTTCAAAATAAAATCACCGTGTTACGTTTTTCCTTTAATAAACGCGTTTGAGTTCTTTTAATTGCAAATCCGAATAAAAACACACACTTATTCAACTTAACAAACTTTATTGAAATTATTTATTTTGTTCACAATTGTTAGTTACGAACAGAACCGTTTTTCAAAACAGACTAAACTAATTTTACATGAGTCACCCCTTTTTATATTTC
Organism: Pollenia angustigena; assembly: GCA_930367215.1. Taxonomy (NCBI): domain Eukaryota; kingdom Metazoa; phylum Arthropoda; class Insecta; order Diptera; family Polleniidae; genus Pollenia; species Pollenia angustigena. Next base: position 153,570,436 of record OV884059.1, read on the forward strand.
ATAATTATTTCTAGATTTTTCCTGAACCTTCCCGTAAAAACTATTTATTATGTTCTATAACCATTTCTAGAAATTACTGGGAAATTTATATAGGAATTATTTTTAAAATAACAGTTGTGTTGAAAATTATACATGACAATTTTAAGTAACATAAAACTATAACTTACAAGATAACTTATAACTATAACTATAAATAATTCTTAGATAATTTAACTTTCGTAACACTGCCCTCCACTTAAGCCTGTTCGTCCCGAATAGGCTCAGATTCTCCTTTTCCATAATGGGCTAGTCGTTCTAGATGTACCACTTTCATTTTTGATCTTGGGCTCTTATATTTCTGGATCCGATACACCACGTCATTCAATTTCTTTATTACTTTATATGGGCCATCCCAATGAGTCTGCAGCTTTGGAGATAGTCCTTTCTTTCGTTGCGGATTAAAAAGTAAAACCAACTGGCCCTCTTTGAAACCTTCCGAATTTGCCGCTCGATCGTATCTGGCTTTCATCTTGTCACTGGACAGCTTAATCCGACTTCGCACGAACTCATGAAGTTCATTAAGGTCATCTTGTTCCTGTGAGGTAGAGCCTTCATTGTTGTCATCTGTTGGTCCAGGCTTAACACCAAATTCTAGATCTCCAGGTAGTCTGAGCTCCGTTCCAAAGACAATTTTGGCAGGTGTACGAGAGGTGGAGTTGTGAACAGCTGATCTATATGCTTACTACTTTACGCAAGTGCTCCTCTAGTGTGCGGTTAAATCTTTCGACCATACCATCGGATTGTGGATGCAAAGGAGTTGTTCTAGTTTTTCTTATTCCGTATAATTCACACATTTCTTTGAACACACCAGATTCAAAATTTCTGCCTTGGTCGGAGTGTAATTCTATTGGAACTCCGTAACGGCACACCCGGTTATTCAAAAATACGTCCACAACGGTTCTAGCTTCTTGATTTGGGATGGCATACACCTCTGGCCATTTACTAAAGTAATCGATAACTACTAACACATAACGGTTGCCGGCATCACTCACAGGAAAAGGTCCGGCTATATCCATTGCGATTCGCTCAAATGGGGCACCCGAATTGTACTGTTGAAGCGGTCCCCGACTTCTCCTTGTTGGTCCTTTGGCGGCAATGCATTGGGTGCAATTTGATATCCAATCGGCCACAGCTTGTTGGCAACCAACCCAGTAGAAATGTTGTTTTAATTTTTCTAATGTTTTTGTTACGCCAAGATGGCCACCACTTGGACCATTATGGAATTCATTTAGAACTTCATGTACTTTTGACGATGGCACCACAATGAGGTTACGAACTGATTTTCCATCGGCACTTTCCCATGCTCGGTACAGGCAGCCATTTATCAACTGTAGGCTGTTCCATAGGGCCCAGTATGCTTTTGTTAGCGGACTTTCAGAGGATATTTCGTTTCGATTCGGCCTTCTGCCTTCTTCTTTGGCCTTCATGATTTTCTCTAATATAGGGTCAGCTTTCTGTGCCATTGACCAGTCTTCGTTGGACTCTATATGCAGTAGGCGAACTTCACAGTTGTATTCCTTTCCTTCAGCCTTTACACAATGCTTGCATTCCAGTTTGCAGGGTCGTCTTGATAGAGCATCCGCGTTGCCATGTTTTCCACCTTTTCTGTGCTCAATGGTAAAATCATAACTTTGTAGGCGCTCAATCCAGCGAGCTATCTGACCTTCCGGATTCTTGAATTGCAGCAACCACCTGAGTGCAGAATGGTCCGTTCTTAACTCAAAATGTTGACCATACAAATACTTGTGAAAATGTTTTACGCACTCTAGTACTGCCAGGAGCTCCCTTCGCGTTACGCAGTAATTTCTCTCAGGCTTTGAAAGTATTCGGCTGTAATAGCCCACGACTCGCTCTACACCATTGACCACTTGGGAAAGCACACCTCCAACTCCGTATCCGCTCGCATCGGTATCAAGCACAAATTTCTCTCCAGTAATGGGGTAAGCCAAAATTGGTGCTGAGCACAACAATTCCTTCAGTTTCTGAAATGCTGTTTCCTGTGCTTCACTCCAGATGTATTTTTACGCCTTTTTAGTCAATTCGTGTAAACTTGCAGCAATATTTGCAAAGTTTGGTACAAAGCGCCTGTAGTATGTACATAGGCCTAGAAAACTGCGTAATTCATGAATATTTTTCGGGCGAGGCCAATCCATTACAGCTTTTATTTTATCATCATCCGTCGAGATGCCTTTGGAGGTTACACGATGTCCCAGGTATTTTACTTCCTTCTGGAACAGTGAGCATTTCTTAGCCTTTAGTTTGAGTCCTGCCATTGATATACGTTTCATCACCTCTTCTAGGTTTTTCAGGTGTTCATCAAATGTTTTCCCCATTACAATAATGTCGTCAAGGTACACCAAACATGTCTTTCGGTGAAGACCTTTTAACACCTGCTCCATTAACCGCTCGAATGTAGCCGGAGCATTGCAGAGTCCAAATGGCATCACATTAAACTGCCATAAGCCATCACTTGCGCTAAACGCAGTTTTCTCCTTATCGTTTTCCGAAATTTCGACTTGCCAATAACCGCTCTGCAAATCCAATGTAGAAAACCATTCCGTTCCGGCTAACGTGTCCAGGGTATCATCAATTCTAGGCAATGGATAACTATCTTTTTTCGTGACGTCATTCAGTTTTCTGTAATCTACGCAGAATCTGGTACTTCCATCTTTCTTTTTCACCAAAACCACTGGTGAGCTCCACGGACTTGATGATGGTTTAATAACTCCGTTCTTTTCCATCTCGCTAACCAGCTCCTTTACTTCATTTCGCTTTGCTAGAGGAATGCTTCTTGGCGCCTGTTTTATTGGCTTAGCTTCGCCTGTGTTGATTTCGTGTTTCACGATTGACGTTCTGCCTTGGTTTTGACCTTTCAAAGCGAATGCAGAGGCATATTTTCTTAGTAGTTGTTTGACCTTATTTTTGCAAGGCGGTGTTAGCTTTTCGGTCCATTTTCGCACACGTTCCTCTAGTGACTCGTGGTCCTTGCCAATTCTCCTGGCTGCGCCTTGATGCTGCTCGCAATTAATTATTGCTTCTGTTGAAGTACATTGTCCAATTTTGAAGTTCTGCGTAAGGACTTTTTCAATGCTGGATAAATTTAATACTCTCACGGGAACTAGATTGTTGTCCTCACAATCTCCCTCCATTCGCGCCCATACTAAGGTTTCTGATTTGGGTGGCAGTTTTTCACGTTGAAGGGCGATTAGCTGTCTTACATGGGCCGTGGTTTCGTATCCAACTTCAAGGGGTATCTCCGCATCACGCCAATACATAATTCGCTGACCCATATCCAATTGAATACCATGTTCAATCATGAAATCTGCGCCAATGATTACCTCGTCTACAATATCAGCCACAATAAAAACGTGATGGGCGATTGCATTGGCCATACTTAATTGTGCTTTTACTTTTCCATAAACAGTGGCAGACTCGCCTGTAGCTGTTCGCAGACTTACCTCGCTCAGTGGTTGGATTGATTTTTGTATTAAATCTGGCCTTATTATAGAATGTGATGCCCCAGTGTCCACAGTAAGAATGCGTTTCTGACCATTAATGTAACCATAAGCAGTAAGATTCCTGTTGCTCCTTTGCACTACTGATATAGAGATTGTGGGGCCCTCAGATGTGGAAGCTAGCCCATGCCCCGAGGTGCTAGCTATTTTTAGTTTAAAGGTGACTCTTGTGATGTGTGTTGATTAGCACGCTGATTGTTTCCTGGTGGCGAAGAAGATCTTGATCGTCTTCTAGGTGCTTTGCAGTTTCGCTGAATATGGCCAATCTTACCGCAATTATAACATTTTACTTTGTTTTTACCTTGCTTCTCGTTTAAAGCTTGCATCACTGCCTCCTTTATGTCCTTTACAATATCTCTTTTTTCTTCAGCGGCAAAATCAAGTTTTCGCACCTTATACGCTTGCGGCCTTGAAATAATTCTTGCGGTTTCTTGGGCTAGGGCAAATGATACCGTTTCGGCAAATGATGGCTTCTGTGATGCACATACCGCTAGTTTCACATCAGCATCCCGTATACCGTTTACAAATGCCTCGGTCTTAAAATGATCTAGCAATGGATGACTTTCACCTGGATAGGTAAGCTGCACCAAGCGCTCAATCTCTAATGCGAAATCCTGTAGCGTCTCGTTTGCCTTTTGTACTCTTCCCCGTAATTCCATTCTGAATATTTCTTTTCTGTGTTCACTACCATACTTTCGTTGCAGTGCTACCATAATGTCATCGTAATTGTTTCTGCAACTTACTGGTACACTTTCTAGAATTTCAGCCGCAGATCCTTTTAAAGCCAGAATCAGCTCTATGGCTTTTTCTTCATTGTTCCATGCATTTTTGTTGGCAACTGTGTCAAACTGGAACTTAAAAACACTAAATGGTGAACTGCCGTCAAAACTCGGGGCCTTAATTCTACTACAGACTTCTGGTGAAACTCGAACCGCTCCGTCTTGGCACTGAAGACTATTAACTTTAACTTCTAGATGATGTAGTTTTTCATCGAACACCGTGACTTGTGTTTTTACATCAGACAATTCTATTTCCATATCGTCCACTCTTTCATTTATAACAGCAGAAATCTCTTGAAGCTTCTCAAGTTTTTCATTAGTAGCCTGAAGTTTCTCGTTTGTTACTCTAGAATTTTCTTGAATTTCGGCTAAGATGGTGCTTGAATTTTCCTTTACCATCTTCTCCATATATTTAGAATTTTCTTTCATTTTTCTAGAATATTCTTCCATTTTTCTAGAATTTTCTGCTACGATAGCTTTTGAATTTTCTTCCATTTTTCTAGAGGTTACAGCCGAATTTTATTTTACCATTTCCTCCATTTTTCTTCCATTTTTATAGAAGTTTCTGCCGACATTTTTTCCATTTTCTCCATCATAGCAGCAAACATTGTACCAAGATCCATGTTGCTTGTTACTGCACGGGTAGCAACTTCTATTTCTTCTTTTTCTTCAAATTCATAAGTTGCGATGTCAATGTTGCGTCGCTTAAATTCATCGATTAATCTTTTCTGCAGCTCAGCTTTATTTCCTGCAGTAGGCAGATCCAACTTGCCCAACTCTTTCTTGAGCTGTTCAACTTTTAGCTCCTCGAATTTCATTGTTGTTTGTATAGTTTTTTTTTTATACTTTTTTTTTTATTTGTTTTTTCACTTCTGACACCAATTGTTACGTTTTTCCTTTAATAAACGCGTTTGAGTTCTTTTAATTGCAAATCCGAATAAAAACACACACTTATTCAACTTAACAAACTTTATTGAAATTATTTATTTTGTTCACAATTGTTAGTTACGAACAGAACCGTTTTTAAAAACAGACTAAACTAATTTTACATGAGTCACCCCTTTTTATATTTCATAATTATTTCTAGATTTTTCCTGAACCTTCCCGTAAAAACTATTTATTATGTTCTATAACCATTTCTAGAAATTACTGGGAAATTTATATAGGAATTATTTTTAAAATAACAGTTGTGTTGAAAATTATACATGACAATTTTAAGTAACATAAAACTATAACTTACAAGATAACTTATAACTATAACTATAAATAATTCTTAGATAATTTAACTTTCGTAACAATATATTTCTATCTCAAAAAGTAATTTCAGTTTTTGGGAATACAAAATTTTAATTTCAAAAGATTTTGTTATTCGTGCTTAATTCCCAGTTTTTATTCTTGACAAAAACACTTGAAATTTATTGTTGATGGGATAAGCTATTCCTATGCGCATTTCACTGGTTGCTTAGGCCAGATCATCAGGAAACTTCATCCATAAAGATTATAGAAAAACTAAAGATTATAGCAACAGTTCTACTTGTAATAATATCAATGCTTAAACAAAACACATCAACAATAAACAACAGTGGGTTTTACTCATCTTACATTCCCCACTACAATTAGTTGAAATTCTCTCAACATTAATTGTAGTTGTAAGTAGGTTAAGAAAGACAAAATAAAAACAACAACAACTTACAAAAGATGTTGTCAATTAAGTGTTTTTTAGGCCGTGCACTTGCCTGTTTTATCAAAAAGTAATTTCAGTTTTTGGGAATACAAGAATAAAAACTGGGAATTAAGCACGAATAACAAAATCTTTTGAAATTAATATTTCTATCTCCTTTAAGTAAAAATAGATCTTCATAAAAATTGTTGTACCTTTTTATTTAAATAACATGGTTTAACATAGTAAAATTTTTGCCAAAAATGAACCTTTAATTTAGTAAAATCTTAGTTAAAATTTACAATTATCAAAAAATATCCTCTCAAAAACTCATTTAAAATTTAATTTCGTATGACTGAGTTTGGATAATGACTTCGCATTTTGAATGATTTTTAGCACCCTCTTATGCATGTACGTACCCCAAAGCGAAAAATCCATCGAAAAAAAAATCTATAAATTTTAGTTGAAAATATTCATTCTTTCTCATGGGTCTCAGGTCTTTTGACAACAAAAACCAATTTGATTTATCTAAAGGCTGTGAAAAGCTGACATCAACACCAAAAACATTTAAACAAGTTATTTACATATCACTCTCTTTTTCACACTCTCTCAATCAACCTTTTTCAGCATTAACGAATAAAAACAAAAAAAAAAAGCATTTTCTAAAGTTGATTTTAACACAAAATTAGCCTCATTAAACAAAACTCCATTAAAATGTTTACTAGTGCTGATGCTTAAAATGCGGGTTTTCATGACATTAAAACCCTTCCCTCGACCAAGGAAAAATATATTTAAAAAATTCCACTGACATTTTCCCTAAACTCTGGTGAAATTCAAACTGAAAATTTATTTACTCCTGTGTATAAGGATTTGTGTGATTAAACATAAACTTTATAAATTTCACTAAACACACACACACGCACAGGATTTTAGAAATTTCCCAGCGGTAAATAATGAAAGGACCGCAAGTGGCAGGCCTTTTTGAAGGCCTGTATACTCCTTTCTAAAAGATTCGCTTCGCATGATATTATGCCTTCAGAAGTATGCCTTCTAGAAGGTATAAACTTATTTTTAAAAGACCTTCTGAAATATTCAGTACACATTCGCTACTCCCTTCTTTGAGAAGGGAGAAAGGAAGGTGTTCAGTTTTATTTACTTTTTATTTTTAGTGACCTTCCTTACTCCCTTCTTTGGGAAGGGATCGAAGTTGTTTTAAAAGGAAGTGTGGAAGGCCTTGCGCCCAATGACAACCTGTGTAAAAAATTAATAAGTATGGAATGCGGTGAGAAGGGCTTCTGACTGCTTGTGACTGCTAAATAAGGCCTTCTTACTCATTCTAGTTACCGCTGGGTTATTTTGATGGAAAACAACAACAACAACAACAAGATTAAAGTTAAACAACAGCAAAAACAAAACGTTTCAAATGCAAATCGAAATGAAAAGTGCGTAAATTATTATGTCATGCGGATAGATACGAATACAATAAAGTCGATTTTTGTTGTATAAATACAAACAAACACACACATATTTATGTATATAAAATACATAAACAATAACATTCTCACACACGTTTGCCTCATGTTTTAAATACAAATCGAAAAGTATCTAAAGGACACAACATCTGCATATAATCGGTCATACAAACACACTTGTAATTAATAGCATTTAAGTGCATTTACATATTCCTTTGTATACATAAATATGAATGTGTGAAAGTGTGAGAATGTGTATCTCTGTGCATGAGTATTTGCATGAGGTCAATACAGCATTTACATTCAAGGACACTTATCCCACAATATACAGATTTCATTGTTGGGGCAACAAGGATTTTGCGTGGAAATGCAAAAGTTTTCGTGCGTGTATTTTGCTCTCCATCAAATGACAATGTGTGTGGCTTTTTGGAGATTTGCGTATGCAAAATTCATGTGTGGATAAATATTGTTGTTTTTGACAGTTGCAGATTTAAATGAATGCAACACAACAACAACACCAAAACAATTTACAAACTGCAGCAGCAGCTGATGACTGTAAGTTTTTGAAAGAAAGAATTTCAAAAGAATTAAAACGTTTTGAAATGAAGCCAAGAAAACTTTTAATACAACAAGCAAGACGGCTATATGGGTGTTAAGAGGTGACGATTTGAGCATATGATGCGTCAGAACCATGCACTTTCTAGCTTAACTTTACCGCTAAAAACCAAGCAGTATCCCAAGTGTTCCTTGAATTAGATTAAGGCTACAAATACAGCCAATTATTAAACATGGTTAGAGATTGTATACTTCTTCGGAAGTTTTAAGGAACTCTTTCGGCTTTAATATTCTTACTTACTTTCAGATATTGTTTTTCACACTCTTTTGCCTTTTCTCTAGCATTTTTGGCTAATAGCTGCCAAATGGTGGAACATTTTGTGCAGTTAATGTTATGAAATAAGCACGACAAGTCGATCGACAATGCAATCGGCCGATAACGCAGCAGTTGTCATACAAATTTGTGCCCCACTATGATATATTATGCGACCACAAATGTCAAGATCAGTCACTTGTGCTGTGGTTGTCGACAGAGGCAGTTTGTTGAAAAATTTAACGAAAATATTTCTTTAATATGACTTGAAACACCAACACTAAATAGTTTTTGATTATAATATTTCTTTAAACAACACAATTAATAAAATTTTATTGTTTTATTAAATATTTTTCACAAAATTCTATTGTTGAAAACAGGTGTTTTTTCACTGCTTTGGTTTTTTTTTTGTTTTCCTTAAGACTTTGTTTGGAGTCTCATTCACAAGTCCTCGGTCGACAAAGACCTTAGAATAGGAAGGCGAAGGGCTTCCAGAATCCGTTCCAGATTATATTGGTTAGTAAAACGTCTAGAGTTTTTTTAGAACACTCTTGAGTTTTATCTTCGCCTCTCCATCAGATAAAACGCCTTACAAAAATTGTTGGTTAAAAAAGATTGCATATGATTAAAGCTGAAACTCCAAGAACTGTATTGCGGTACAGCTGTACCACGCCACGCCACAAGCTTATGCGGTTTGAAACGTAAAACGCACTAAAAGCAAACAAGCAAACACGGCTTTTTGTTTGTCTTTTAATGATAACGACAAATACGTATTAGATTCTTCGCCGCACAGAGCAGTTTCACGAATGAATTACTGCTTTGTTGTCATTTATAGGAAATCTAGTAGCACAGAGCTTTATTTTTATGGTTTAATTAACACGTTTCGCCGATTTTGTTGAAGATGTGGCAGTCTAGTCAAATTACAATGAACAAATGGATTACGTTACGTTAGAAATGTTAAAACTGACGACCGACAAGTCGATCGCTAGAGGGGCGCTCATGAGAACGATAATGAGTGACTTATTGGCGCTCGCTTAAAATGTCGATCGACATCATTGACCAGACTGTAAATGTTTTCTATTGTTTTTTTTATATTTATCGACCTTTTTCTACTATATTAATGTTTTTTGGGATTACCAAACAGGCTTTCAAGGTCTAATTATTTTCTATATGTAAATAAAAGATTTATTTCATATTTTCCTCCGACGTTTCGTAGGCTGTTTTCCTACTTCTTCAGGGATTATTTTTATTGAAATATAAAATCTTGAATTTGTATTTACATTATAATTTCTAATTTAAATGTGGTTTTAAACAATACACACAGTACAATTAAACACACAAATAAAACAAAAATATAAATGTATAATTAATAAAAAATATCACAGTTAAACTTTTCCTAATGTCAGTATCACAGTTGAAAATGGACTTTTTTTTTTTTTCTTTTAAAGCGAGAGATTCGAAGGAATATAACGGTTTTGACGAAACTAATTTCAGGCAAAATAACAATAGACTGATCGATACTCGCAGAACGAGGACAGTGCAATCTTACAATTTTACCTATTACAGAAAACCAATCTTCTAGTTACCTGGAACAACACCCGATTAACAAAACTGATAGAAGGTAAAAGAGCGAAACTGAATGGATGCAACAAGAACTAGAAAAGTGAAATTTTACATGGGAAGACGCAAAAACAACAACCCCCAAAGGGGGTAATGGAAAAAAATAGTTTTGATAGAATTTAATCGTTTATGAAAAAATTGTCGATGTTTTGTTTTTTTTTATCTAAGAGTTTTGCCTTTAACTTACGCTAGTTTTTCTAAAATTTTTTTTTTAAATATGTAGTTGGTTTAAATTGTTTTAATGAACTCATTCTTTGTTTTTTCCTTTTATTTTTTCAAGGTTTATGTAAATTTTTTATTTATAAGCAGCCAGTTTGGCCCCAAAAATGTACACTAAAGATTTTGAGTTTCTCGTTTTGTTGCTACATCTGGTGGTCAACTGTTTTGGTGAATTGTGGTGTTGTTGTTTTTACTATTGCATTTCCTTCCGTTTGGCCTCCACCCGTTCCTTCATTACTCCCCACTGTAATAATGTATAAAAAATTAGGTCAACACCCACCTTAGCTAATGAAAAACGTGTGGTGCCAGCAGTTAAGCAAACTGTTGCCAAAAAAGCACATACACAGATTATAACATACATACAAAAATTTGTGTAAACACTTTCTATTAGGATATGTTGTAGCTTTTTATAGTTTTAGGGGACAGTGGTACACAATTTGTAGTTTTACTAACGATAACGGGATTCTAAACATTCCAAGAAAGAATATTGCGTTACTATTCAAAAAGATACAAAGTCAAAGCATAGAATATCACGCTTTAGATTTCTACACTCAAAAGAAAAATAAATCCACCCGTACTTAAATCAATCCGAAGCGATATCAATAGGACGGCAAGTACGGATTTTCTTGAATCTTAAGTTCAGAAAGATTGATTCAAGTACGGACTATTCAAGTGCAAAATACTAACAGCCTTTCTTTCGTATATTTATATTGAAAACAAAAACAAATTTTTATTTTTTATTATTGTTCTCTATATAAATATACGAAAGAAAAGTTCTTGTCGACATTGTGGAACTTATCCATATTTAATCCCGAATTCGTATTTGAGATAATCCGAAAATGGAATTGATTTAAGTAAAACTTAGATTGATTCAATCTCAAAATGCGCTTGATTCAAGTATTATAAAGTTGATTTATTCCCGAATTCATACTTTAAATAATCCGAAAGACGAATTAGATTGATTCTAACCTATAAAACTTACCCCATAGAACGACTTACAGAAGGAGAATATTTTCATGATTGATTTACTTACCCGTTTTACACCCTACAGAATTTCGATTATAAAACATCAGCATCATGGTCGACATGGTTTTTACTTTAAAAAATTGATTTGATGTATTTAACTATATATAAACTAAATGGGAACTTTTCTTTAAATTTTACTTTTTAAACATGTCGTTGTTGTTGTTGTAATAAACTTTGGCAAGCACATGCGTATGCACGCATATAGAATGCAATGCTGAGAGATGAAACTGATGAGTTTTATGAGGTTTGTAGTTTTACTCTCAGAGTGGCACTACCAATCAATCTTTTTTTTATTTTTTTTAAGAAATTTCCGGATTTTTGTATGATAATAATCCCATTAAGGGGCATTATTACAACTTGAAGTTAGCTAAAGTTAAGATTAAATTGACAGATAATAATGTGTTATCTGTCAAAAAGCGTCTGTTAACTGTCGGATAACAACTAACGCCAAGTTATAATAATGGCCCTAAGAATTGTTTAAGGTACGTTTTAGTGTTATTCGTACTTAAATTTTTAAGTATGACTCGCTTTTGAAGTTACTATAAAAAACTTAATGTATCCCCAGTGTTTTTCTTTCTGTGTAAGGATAGTTGGCTCTCACACTTTAGATTACTAACGGACCGTTAAAAGTTAGAGACTTAAGGCTCAGTTAGGCGAACGTTGCTGTACCGTATCTGTACAAAAGCTTGCCGAAATGCAATGTACCGTAGTTGCAACGTACCTATCTGTATAAAATAGAATTTCTTGCCGTTGTTACGTGACATTTGTAAGACAGTGATGGGCGGCTTGTATGTTACATTGAATGCGGGTATTTTTGCTCATTTTTTTTGGTACTTTTTCAGTATAGCTATGGACTCGCGACAAAACAACTTACAATACAACATATTTCCATATATACAAATTTTCATATGCTTAGAAGTACAAAATAATCAAATGCATATAAACATACAATGGAAATGAGAAACATATAAAAGGCTTTGAATGGTATCAAAACCTTGTTTGGTGTATGCATATTTACAATATATGTATGCTAAAAATATATACACTAAAATACATACTTGTTTGTTTATTGTAATTCTATAAAATAAATATTTATTTATTAACGTTTTTAACATACACAAAATACTTTTTTAATACCATTTAAACCACTTGGTACTTTTTCTGCATAGCGGTCACAATTGAAACATTTTTGATTCCCATCACTGTGAGCTTTGTTTTATGTATACTATTGCTTTTCGTTTATGTATGGAAAAAACATATGACACGTTTTGAAATGTTCTATAAGTGCACCAACTTGTGCGGTACATTACGGGTACAGCAACGTTCGCCTAACTGGGCCTTTAAGATAAACACACACATATAAACTATTTCAGAATCCTCCACAGTGCTTTGAAGGTTCAGCCACATTTCATACACAGATTTTAAATTTAAAAATGTAAATGCCTCGTTACTCTTAGGTTACCTTTCATTACCAAGCTTTTGTATAAAGTCAATGTGACGTTGCGTTACGGATGAACCTAATAAAATTATAAATGTTTTACATTTTTACGTAGTTTGGTATAAACACAATTGGGACGAACTTCGCATAGTACGACGAATTCGTCGGCAAGAATTCGTTGCGTAAATTTGTTAAATGAGACACAATCAGCCTTATTGCGGTTGCCGTTGTCGTATATAACCGTGTCGTTTTTTGAAACAGATTAAAGTAACACACAAAATATATTCTTTAATCTACTACAAAAAACGACACAGTCGTTGACAACAACGACTACCACAATTAGGCTGAATAAGTGCGTGAATTCCAGGTGTTAATGTCACTTAAATTTTTTTTTAATTTATAAAAATAAATACCTTGGACGCTATAAACATTTATAATTCTCAACTTCTTTAATTATTTTATTGCTTCCATTTTCATCTTTTTTAACTTGCATTAAATTTTATTAAAATTTCTTTGTAATTCATATGTTTGTTAACATTTATTAAATCATAAATTGACCATATTTCAACAAAAAATTAAAAAACTATTAATCGAGTGTGTTCTAGAATCCGAATCCACTCGAAAGCGGATTACTTTCGCATTTTTGGTGTTCAGCATTTCGATTAAGCGATCTCAAATTAGTTTTTGGGTTTGTTTGAAATTTGGCAATTCTTCGCGAATTTCAGCCATAATCGCGATAAAAGCGATTTGTTGATGTTTCTTTATGTTTATTGATAAAGCAAACATTCCATCGACGCACACTGCGTTTGTTATACCCTCCACCACAATTAGTTGTGAAAAGGATAAACTGAGTTTGCCATTCCGTACGAAACTTTTTTATTATTCATCGCAGACCCCATAAATATAAATATATATATTCTGGGTCCTTGAGTAATTCTAAGTCGATTTAGCCATGTCCGTCTGTCTGTCTGTCCATCTGTTGAAAACACGCTCACTTTCGAAAAACTCAAGAGAAATAAACAAACTTGGTGTTTAATTGCTTGTTGTTATCATAATTGGGATTGAAATTCAGCAAAATCGGTTCAGTAGGATCAGAGCTATGAATCAAAATGTGAAACCACCACCTAAAAAAATGGATAATTTTGTTATAAAAACTAGCATAAATGGTGAAACAATGCACGGAATGACATACGATTTTGCAAAAATTCGTTTTATTCGACTGGAAATTTCGTGAAGATCGGTCCATAATTTACATTAGGCCCCATATAAATCTTTCTTCCGGACAACAGTTTAGTACGCCTAAGCCGTTATTAACAATGCTTTCAGAATTGAAATTGGTGCATCAAAGTTTCATAGGAGGAGCAATGACACTGTGAAATTTTGTGAAGATCGGTCCATAATTCACTCTAGGCTCCTTATAAACCCCTTCTACCGAAAAGCAGTTGAGTTCGGCTTAAACCTAAAAAAATAATGCCATCACAACAAAATTTGGTACATCACAGTTTTATATGACTAGAAATCACAGTAATAAATTTCGTGATGATCGGGCCATAATTTACTATACGCCTAAAAACGTAGCATATATTGATATTGCGGTAAACTTAGCTTTATATGGCCAGAAAAAATGTTATGCAATTTTGTGATATACGGTCCATAATAACATTTAGATCCATTTAAAGCAGCCTTCTGAAATTCACTGCAAACGCTAAAACTAATTTCACCACTGCATAAGTTCAAAGCATACCTTCCCTTCCTGAAAATCATTTAAGATCGGCTTAAACTGTTACGAATCATGATATTTTACTTAAGCTTTTTAAAATTGATAACAAAAGCATTAAACTTTCTTATTGTTGGTCAATAATTTAATATAGGTCTAAACCGCAACCAATTTTAATGCAGATGTCTATTTTTATAAAGATAAATTAATAAAAAAAAATAGACATCATATAGATATCAGTCCTAAAACATTCGAACTGTCGGTGGAGGGTATCAAAGACTAGGCACAGCCCAATATAGCACTCTAATTTGTTTTTTTATCATTCACCACAGGTGGAAAGGCTATATGTGTATAAGTTTACCATTCCGCTTATTAATATTGATGTTAGTTCCCATACAGTATATATTCTGGGTCCTTATGAAGAGCAAAGTTGTTTTAGCAATGCCCGTCTGTCCGTGTGTCTGTTGAATTGGATTTTCCGAAGACCTCGGATAGGATGGTGACTTGTTTGTTATATAAAAGGTGGTTAAATTTCAAAGGCCGATGTTAATTTTGAATAAAACACGAACTATTTAGGAAATTATTGTAATTTTATTTTATTATGATATATTGGTATTACTCAATTATGTATGGAACAAAATATCGGCCAAATGGGCGCCGCGACCACGGCGGCACACCTCCATCCGATGGTCCAAATTTTCGATGACCCTGAGGCATAATGGAGGTTCTATGCCGTTAATGTGCCGTATTATCTCATCCTTTAGCTCTTGAATTGTTGCTGGCTTATCGACGTACACCTTTTCTTTCAAATAACCCCAAAGAAAAAAGTCCAACGGTGTCAAATCACATGATCTTGGCGGCCAATTGACATCGCCATTCGCCCAAATGCGGCAATTCTGCTTATTACAAAGCCACTGAGGTGCAAGAAAAAAATCACGAAGTGCTCGAAATGCATTTTGATTTAAACGCCCATTTTCAAAATAAGTCTGGATAACTTTAACACGTTGTTGGATTGTGTATCTCTCCATGGTTCAAATTGAGTAAGTCTGAAATAGAGAAATGTCAAATAAAAACTTGGCGTTTAGGTGTGGTTCACATTCTACATCGGCCCTTACAATTTAACCACCCTTTATTAATATCATATATAGTACCGAAAAGTTTGCTATTTCAATTCAGTTTGATCGGTTTATAAATGCCTGAGAGAGATATAAAGAAAAACACCATGACTGCCTCTAGTTTTACCCACAATCACTTGTTGTTGTTTTTTCTGGGCAACTTCATGAGCCAAAATATCGAAATTAGGAACAAGAATCTTGATTTTTAAAAGACAATATCCGACAAAATATGAGCAGGATTAGAGAAGCAGTCGTGGCGTAAAACAGATTTATTTATGTCTTAAGCACATTATTTATAAAGGGTGGTCCAACCATAATGCACGATGTAAATTGTGAGTCACACCTTACAAGTCAAGTTTTTTGCCCAACTAAATTTGACATTTCTTTATTTCAGTGTTTGACAAATTTAACCATGAAGACGTTCACAAATTAGCAGCGCGTCAAGATTGTTGAAGCCTATTACGGAAATGGGCGTTCAAATCGTGTCCGCAAAAGGCCTGAACTTGAATAAATTTACCTCATTTGGAGGAAATTTTGTATAAGAGTTACTTATTCTCGTATGCAGAAATTAAGAGGAATCGGTTCTTATTTCTATTCCCAGCTCCCCCATAAGAGCCGCATATAAAATATTTTTTACTACCAGAACTACTGGGCTTTTAAAAATTAAAAAAAAAATCTACAAACGAGAAAACACATAAAGAAATAGTTCAAGGATAAATTTTGACATTTATGCATTTTAAAGGATTTTCCTGATTTTTTTCATTTTTCTGTTTCTCTTGCTTGCTCGACTTCGAGAGCGTTAAGTTATGAGCATAACTCTTTCGAATACTAAAACCAGAAAAACCTTCAAAAAACTAGTCAAATAATGGTCTTTGAAAACATTTATTGGCATTTCAAGTTAAAAACGAGAAAATCTGGGAAAATTTATTGATACCCAAAAATGAAACACATTCTCAAAATGTTTTTTTTTTTAAGAACAAATATTTGTGTTAGTTTAACCATAAAAAAAAAAAAAAAAAAAATAGAAACAAATAAGTATCTTATGGATACAAAATACCATTTTGTTAGCAGTTGTATTTGGATACGGATTTTTATGTAGAATTTTTTTTGCATATTTGTTTTCAAGTCAGACTTTTTTTTGTGATTTTTTTCTTGTTTTTAAAGTTTTGTTTTTCGAATATTTTGCATCGTTTTGTCGGCTTATTGATTTAGGTAGAATAGAAAAAAAGTAAACTATTCACACATTTTTCAGTAGAAGGAAAAAAAAATTCTAAAATACTTTGGGAAGCAGTAAAATCTAGCACCTGTTAGATTTTGATTTCATTCGATTTTGGATGCTTGTTTGTTTTAATTTTCAATGCAAATTTTATACGCAGTGGATTCGTTAGAACATTCTGATCCCCTTTTTTGTAAAGGGGGAGGGGTTGTGTATTTTGTTTCAGGTACGTATTTGATTCTGTTGAGTTTTATGATTTATTCATTTCGTATTTAAACTGCGGTAGTTTGGCATTTTAGTGTTTTTTCATTCGTATCATGTGTGTGATTTATTAAAATTTGTTTTTTTCACTGAATGACACGGAAACTGGTGTTCATTGGAAATGTTTGTTAATGTGTGTGTGTTGGTTAAGATAAATATTTCATTAGCATTTTGGCTTTGAATAATTTTTTTTTTTGAATGGTAAAAAATTTAAATTTTCGCTAACTGTTGACAAATAGTTGTTTAAATAAATGTCAAATTGGAATTTATTGCAAATGCCATGAATATGAGCAGTAACTATTTGTCCTACTGAAAAGGATTGTGTTAATTTTGAAAGATGGACTTAAAATTAACCTTGTAATCAACCTGTTGTAGTACCAGCTGAGTTAGAGGTGGTCAGAGTTGAATAAATAAAGGGTATTTTTTTAGAGTGTCACAACTTTGAGTTGGCATCGCTGCTTTATTTGAGCACCCATTTAACAGGTGATAGTTGCTTTTTGTTTAGTTTGCTTTGAAATCTCATTATGAATCGACTAACACCAGGGCAACGCATGCATAAAGTTGAAATTTGTAATCAAAATAATTCGGCGAATGGGCAGAAGCGCATATTGATAATGATTTCGAATTTCCATTTAAAATTTTATTCCCGATGAAGCCCATTTCTGGTTGAATGGATACGTAAATAAGCAGAATTGTCGCACTTGGAGTGAGGAGAATCCACACGCTTTTGTCGAAATACCATTAACCACAGAAAATAACTGTTTGGTGCGCTTTATGGGCTTCCGGAGTCATTGGCCCATACGTCTTTAAAAAAGATGAAAAGTTGTTCAAAATTGGTGTTCCAGATTACGTCTTCTACGCGCCAGCCGTGGCGGCCACATTTCAGAAATCATATTTAAACACAAATTTCATAAATTTCCTTTGCAATAAAGCCCGCTTCATTGATATTAAAAATATATTTCCTTGTTTTATTATGATTTAAAAAACACCCTTTATAAAGGGTGGTTAAATTTAAAGGCCCGATGTTGATTTTGAATAAAACTCAAATTATTTAGAAAATTATTGTCATTTATTGTTATTATGATAATATTGGTATGGTTTAATTATGTATGAACAAAATATCGGCCAAACGGCCGCCAAATTTTCGATGACTGAGGCATAATTGAGGGTCTATGCCGTTAATGTGCCGAATTATCTCATGCTTTAGCTCTTGAATTGTTGTTGGCTTATCGACGTACACTTTTTCTTTCAAATAACCCCAAAGAAAGAAGTCCAACGGTGTTAAATCACATGATATTGGCGGCTAATTGACATCGCCACCACGTGAGATAACACGGCCTGTGTGACAAGTGGCACCATCCTGTTGAAACTACATATCGTCCACATCCATTTCTTCCAATCCGGGCAATAAAAAGTTCGTTATTATATCACGATAGCGAACACCATTCACAGTAACTGCCTGACCGGCCTCATTTTAAAAAAAATACGGCCCGATAATGCCGCCAGCCCAAAAACCGCTCTAAGCAGTCACTCTTAGTGGGTGCATTGGTTTTTCGACAATCCCTCTTGGATCATTAGCCCAAATGCGGCAATTCTGCTTATTGACGAATCTACTAAGGTGAAAATGTGCCTTATCACTGAAGATGATTTTCTTAGAAAATTGATCATCCACTGTTGCCATTTCTTCATTCATTCACCAAAATCGGCTTTTATTTAAACACATTTCACCTTGCTGCGATATGAATAGAAAGTTATATAAACACCGTTATTAAGATAAAAATAAATTAATTATGTGTCACGCTCACTTCTCCAATCCCGCCCACATTTGTCGGATGTTAGGTATTGATAATCAAGATTCTCGTACCTTGCTGGGAAGCTTTAGCCCTTGCCGATCTCCAGATATGCAAGAAATCTATAATGTTTTTGTATGCGGTGCCACGCCCACTTCTCCAATTCCGCCCATTTTCTAAGAGAGATTGTGTATAGATAACTCCACTTTGTGTACCAAATTTGGACAATTTTGTTCTTACCGTTCATTAGTTTAAAATAAATCTCAGTTTGTGCCACGCCTTCAACTCCTCTCGCGCCCATATTATGTCAGATGTTATATATTGATAACTAAGATGACTCTTGCCTTTCTCTTAATGTACATAAATCTTTTGTGTCTTTGTTTGGGAAGTGCCACGCCCACTTCTGCAACTCCGCCCATTTTCTAAGAGAGATTGTGTATAGATAACTCCACTTTGTGTACCAAATTTGGACAATTTTGTTCTTACCGTTCATTAGTTTAAAATAAATCTCAATTTGTGGCACGCCTTCAACTCCTCTCGCGCCCATATTATGTCAGATGTTATCTGTTGATAACTAAGATGACTCTTGCCTTTCTCTAAATGTACAGAAATCTTTAGTGTCTTTGTCTGGGAAGTGCCATGCCCACTTCCCTAATCCCGTCCACATTTTGTTGGATGTTGTGTATTGATATCCAAGATGGATGCTTGTACCATATTTTGAAACTTTGGCTCTTGCCGTTCTCCAGATATACAGAAAAAAGCAACAAGAGAATCTTTGAAGTAAGGCAAAAAGGTCTTAAGCCAGAAACAATTTTTGTTCGTAATGTTAAATTGAAAGTGGTGTTAAGTGGTGTGTTCTGTTGACTTTTTTCCTGAAGAGTAAATGATTATGATTGGAAGTATGTATGTAGTTGTACTAAACTTAAGTTATTGATGCCAAACGATAGAGAACAAAATTGTGTTAAACCCAATCATAAACTTAAAAGAAGATATTTTGACTTAATACCTGTTTGCGTAACGCGAAAAATATTTACAGCTACTTTTAAACACTTTTTTCTTATTAAGTTTTTTATTACCCCACAATCACTTTAATTCCCCATTTTTCTTCTCCTATCCTGACATCAACTCTTCAAGAATTTTCTTTCGCTAACCCCACAAGAAAAAACCTGAATCACTTCATTACAGTTTGGCTTGAAAATTTTCCATGATGCAGTTTATTTTTGTTTTTATCTAAAACTTACATGATTATGCACTTGAAACTGTAAGTTATTCATTAACTCTTATTTGTACGTTCATTCGTTCGTTAGCTCGTACATTAATTTCTTTCAATTACGAGAAAAGCTGTGAAAATTAACACATTAAATTTTTGTACGTTTTATAAGCAGTGAGAGTCGTAAAAAATATATGTTCATGTACTTGGTGTTCATACAGAATTTCTTGGCAATAAAATTAATACAGACGTAGTATTCGCTTAAGTTTTGGCAACAAATATCAACGCATAAATGATGTGAAGAGTTTGACGACAAAGAGCAGTTGCTTGAAAGAGTTAATTGTATAGGTAATAAATATGGGAACAATTTTGAATCAGAGTTCGAAAAAAACACGAAGGTACAGCACGTGAGTGTTTTTGTTCGCCCACGTTGAATTCTATTTCAGAAATCTGGACTAATCCCTCGTAAAAACGTTAACATATTTTCTGTTAATTGCTTAACATTATTCTGTTAATAAAACAAAATGTGCCTTCACTCGAAAGAAAAATCAATACATCCGTACCCAAATCAATCCGAAGCGGTATTAAAAGTACGTTGAGTACGGATTTCCTTAAATCAAGTACAGAAAGATTGATTCATATCCATATTCAATCCCGATTTCATACTTGAAATAATCCGAAAATGAGATGGATTTAAGTAAAACTAAGATTGAATAAATCTCGAAACGCGCTTGATTTAAGTATTATAAAGTTGATTTTATCCCCAATTCGTGCTTGAAAAAAACCAAGAAATAAATAAGAAAGAAAAAATTATGATTGATTTACTTACCCCTTTTACACCTTAAAGAATGATAAAACACCAACATCATGCTCGATATGGTTTTACTTTAAAAATCTTATATACATATTTAACTAAAAATATAAACTAAATAAGAAGTAAGATTTCAAATTTACTTTTTAACCCTTCGTGGTACACATGAGTCTGGCCAGACCTTTGTTTAATGTCTAAAGATAATCAAAACATGCGTAAGCCGGATGGTTAAACTTGAAAATAATACGTACATAATATGCATAAATGTATGTTTTTCTTCTTGTTCTGTTGTTTTTGTTGTTTCTTCAGACAAAAAGCAAATCGTTTTGTTCGAACTTGTGTTGTGTTGTTGTAATTGTACAATAAATTTTGAAAAACACACACGAGAGATGAGACTAATAAGTTTTAAGAGATTAAAACCCTAATTTTGTAATTTTACTCTCAGAGCGGCACTATCAACGAAAAGTTTAATCTTTTTTGTACTTGAGTTAAGAATTTTATACTTATTTCAAGAAATTCCAGGATTGATTTTCGAAAGTAATCCCATTTAGGATTGTTTTGAGTTCGTTTTAGTGTTATTCGTACTTGAATTTTTGAGTACGACTCGTACTTAAAGCAATCCTAAAAAACTGGATTTATCCCTAGTGTTTTTCTTTCTGTTTAGGGTTCTTAATTTGACAATTTAGCAACGGATATAAAACACCGTAATTTCTTTATTTTTACTAAAATTAAATATATAAATTCTTAACTGCACTGCAAATAAGTATTCACAAAAAACTTCAGCATTCAGTGTTCAACTTTTTCTTTCAGTGTTTATTTCAAAATATGAATTAGTTTATTTAACTTTTAGAACTTTTATTTAAGTTCTTACTTAAACACACACAAACAGACAATTTAAAAGTAATAAAATAAGAGATGATGTAGATCATGAGTATGAACATAAAACAAAAATCCAGTCAATAAATGAATTTATAAACAAGAAAATATTTTCAAAACTAAACTTTCAAAAGATTATTAAGAGGTTCAACTGAAAGTATGTGCCCTCAAGCCAATAAAGAGAATTTATAAAATACAGTATTTTATTTATACGAATTTTATATTTATTGATATGAATATTCTTGATTTGCTGAAAAAAAAAATATGTGTGTAGGTTGATTTATCTTGTGTGTTAGTGTAAATTGTTAAGTGTAGAAATCCGTATTACAATTTATTTACATAAGTTGAATACAATCAACTTACATGTGTCACAATTCCTGTTAAGCCTATTATTGTATAGAGGGATTACTTGAGTGTGTAGTTAAGGATTTGTATGAACATTAAAGGAATTTCAAAATATTGTAGGCTTATAAAGCTTAAGTTCAAGGTGAAGCTATTTTAAGAATGTGTTTCAATTATTGCTGAAATGATAAGCTTGTTATGAATTGGTTTGTATTTAAGGAAAGACAGAGAGACAAAAAATAAGTTGTGAAGAAATATTTGTTAAAAGAAATCTGAACTAGAATTAAAGAAAAAAGTTTGCTAAAATAGCGAAAATGTTTAATTTGCGACGATTGCCTCAAAGAGCAACAAAGCTACGCGAAAATTGCAAAAATTCGGAAAAGTTTGCAAAAATAGCGAACATTTTTAATATTTCAAACCATAAATAAAATTGGGTGGTGCGCAAAGTGACCCCAGGAAATATGGCCCCAAAAGGAAAATGAAAAACGGCCCCACAATTTTAAATGAGACACAACAACACGCAATTTTGCGGCAATATTTTAGGTTTTCTTGGGGTTATTTTTTATTTTTCGTTAGGGTGTTTTTGCATTTTAAGTGGAATGAAAAATGACCCCAATATCAAGGAATGAAAAGTGGCGTCAAATAAAATCACAATTTTTACTTTGGGGCTATTTATCGTCTACTAATAAAAAATGCAAATTTTAAGAAATGAAAAATCACCCCAAACATTTTTACACAAATTTTATAAAATGCTATGTAAAAGCTTCTAGGGATAGTATAGAAAACCCGAATTCAATTTTCATTTATTTTTTGGGGCCATGTTTCGCAGCGCCAAAAAATTGATTGAAAGTCCCTTAAACTATAAGGAATGGCAAAAATTCGATAAATATTGCAAAATTAACGGAAATTCTCAAAAATTTGCTAACAGCGGCCTGATAGCAGAATCTACCATTTATTATAAATCGTTAAAGCTGTTAAGAATCAAAAACTTACAGGAAATAATCGCTTCTATCGCGAACTAAAATTTATCGAAATCGCTAAATCGTTAAAAAAAACAATAAAAATAGCGAAATAGCGTTAAAAAATAATAAACTAATCTTTAAAATCGAATCGTTATAATCTTATCGTATAATTTTTATCTTTGTCACGTTTAATTTTAAGTTTTCAGTTCTTGTTTTTTCTTTTCATGTACAAAATAATGTTGTACTGAAAAAATAAATATATTTTTTTTTGTGTTTGTTTTCAATTTTTTAAACGGATGGAAAAAAAATTTTATTTTGTACGAAAAAATTAAATTTTCGGTTTGTAGTTTTTTCGTACAAAAGTACAATAAAAATATTTTTCTTTAAAGCTTTTTTTGAAAACTTTTAATTTTCATTAAATTGTTTTTATGAAGAAAGGAATTTTTAAAAATCAATAGATTTTTAAATCCAATGAACAATAAATAAAAAATAAAAAAGCTTTAACATTAGAAACTTGTATTTTTATGGAAAAAACGTTTTTGAAAGGAAATTAGATGCCATTCGCAAATATGAACAATCTTGCAAGAGCGAACTGGCTTTGTTTTAATTAGTTCATATTATCGCGAGTGCACTGTATTTTGAACTTAAATAAACAATATCAAATAAAATAATATTTTCCTTTTTTTGCTTTTTGTACAGTTTAAAATATTTTTCGAACACTCATGATAAATATTTTTTAAAAAACATAAAAAAAAACGTTTTCCGGCCCTTGACTACGGCAGAAGTAGACTTTGACTTTAATATGCTCGTCAATAGCTAAGCGATAGGGGACAACTCAACGATGACGTCAACGAAAATCTGGGCAACTGCAGTATTTTGCGTTTGTGCTGATGAGCGTAACACTAAAATATATTTGTCTCATTATGTCCGTCTGTTTTGCAAGCTGGCTGACTGTCCATGTAAACTTTCTGTGCAAAGTCTTACACTTTGCGAACTTCCGAAAATGTCTTTTAATGGATTTCCTGGAAGGTGCACAATTTAACATAGATTTAACATTTTAGCTAAATACATACGGACTATGTTTACATACGCAAAACAATGTCGCAAAGTTTTAAAGTATAAAAATGTCAACTTGTAAATTTTTATACCCACAACCAGCGTTTAAAAAACTGCAGTCATTTCTTCCACTTCTTCATTTGTCATAAGCCGAAAAAAAACTGATGCTTTTACTTCTGATTCATTCAATGTAAACATTCGCTGTCAAATCATATCAAAAAGCGAAAAGTTCTACACAAATGTTCGTTTTTTTCGAAAGTTTTTGGTTTCGACTGCAGTTTTTTTTAAACCCTGCCCACACCACAATAGTGGAGAAAGTATTATGCATTTGTGCTGATGTTTGTAACACCTTAAAATATTGGTCCTAGACCCACCTTAAAGTATACCGATAGACTCAGAATAACTTTCTGATTCGAACTTGCGATGTCCTTCCGGCTGGCTGTCCATGTAAACCTTGTGCGCAAAGTAAAGATTATTTAATGAAATTTGGTGCATATGTTGATTTTAATTGGGACAAGGACCAAGTCAAGGGGGAATCAGTTAATTATTTCACATAGCCCCCATATAAGCTTCTTTTCGGAATAGTGTCTTTATGCCCATAAATCATCTCATTATGTTGATATTTGCATTAAATTTGGTCCAAACTTTTTTTATTGCAATTAAAATCATCTTAACAATTTTTTTTTGGAATCGGTCCATATTTGACCGTAGCACCAATACAAGTACTACTCCCGAAAATAGCTTTTAATGCCATAAATTCCTTGTAAACTTTAGTGTTTTAATAAAACTTGACGACAAATGACTTTTACGGTTCTATGCCCTGACAAAATATTGTGCTGATGGGTCCAAAACTAACCATTAGCCTCATATAAACCCCCTTCCTAAAATCACTTGGGCCGGGTTTTTAAGATGTGGATTAAGTCAAAATTTTGTATACAAACGTGCTTATGGCGACACAAATCTGTTTTCAGATTAACTAAACCTAGTTTAACTGAGATCTTAGAATCCCAGCCTTCAAAGTAAACAAATTTCTTAAAGATGAAAATATCTAATTAATACTTTGCGCAAAGAACTTTTATATACATCTTTAACTTAATTACATAATTTTGTTCTGGCGGGTCGTGTCCATAATTGTCCATAGGCCCCAAATAGGGTAACACTTGCAAAAAATTTGTTCCTATATACTGCGGTGTAGGGTATCATATGGTCGGGCTTAAGTGACTATACTTTCTTACTTGTTTCGTATGAAATTATTGATGTTGATCAACCGTCTTTTTTTTATAAATTTGAACAGAGTACCAGGCTTTACTTACAAATTTTAATAACAATTTATTTATTTTACTTACGGCAAAATAGAAAATTAAATTTGTCTCGTAACTCACGCAACAATTTTGCTTGCTAGTCCCTCGAGACAAAATCAAGGTGAGACATTGCAGCAACAACGAGAACTTTAGGAATTACAATCACAACAACCATCTGCAAATCGCACTCATGTCGAAATCAGTTAAGAAATAAATCCCTTACAAAAAAGTTAGAGAAATATAAACGTTAAGTACCGACATGCTACTACGAGTTTTTTTAATTGTTTTCAAAGGAGTTTTAAAGCAGAAGTATTTTTTAGTATGTGAAAATAAAGTTTAGTCACACATTAACAGCATTTTGTCAGCAACGTGTCAATAACAATAATAATTACAATGTTGTAGTTGCCGGGCAAATGGAAAAAAACCTTTTCCGCTTTTTTAGTTACACAACAATTGGTGGCAGTTAGGCAAAATTTGTATTTTAAACTTGTGTTTGTTTTATGCTTGAGTTTGTTTTAGTTAAACAAAGGGAAGGGTCCCTAATAAAAGACATTAAAATATTGTATTGAAAGAAATACGGTTTACACATTTCTATATCCACCATTCTCAAATCCAATTCCCTTCTCAGGCATATTTCCTTCACTAATGTCTATTTTATGTTTTTTTTTTCGTATGTGTTAATGTGTTTGTGCTACTGCGTCATCATTCTTCCTAACTGTTATGCTTCCATTTTCGCACTTACATAATCATTCATGCTCCTTCTCTCTAATACTGAAAACGGAATTTAAAAGGATATAAGCAATCATTCGCACATCATTTTGTGGTGCGATAGAACGAACGAACACATTTGCACCCAACGAAAAGTAAATAACAAAAAGTAACATAAAAACGTTCATCAAAATGAACAAACTTAAATTTTGTTGTTTGTATCTCAGTGAAAGAGCAAATGTGTATTTGTTGGTTGGTTGATGTTTTTCAAACAAGACGATTATGAGCACGCAATTTGTAGGTATTAGTGTTGTTGTTGATGTTTGAGAATTGTTATGATTGCCTACTACTAAACCAACCATCATAATATTCGGATAATAACTGGGTATGAGTAAAATGTATAGTGGTTAAATTTGCAAGAACCCAATAAGAAATTTAGAGGTCAGTTGCTTATGAGGCATTATTTGTAAAGCGGAGATACCAAAACTTTAAATTTGAAAATAAACTTAATAAAAAAAGTGTTGGAATTAAACCACGTTTAAGACTAAATCTTCAAAAGTCCTTAATTTCAAAAGGACAGCTTTAGGATTTATATATTTTATTTGATAGTTAAACTCAGTTTAAGTTTAAAATATTAATACCCTGAATTCAATTGATTAAATGAAAACTTGAAAAGAAAATTTTCATATTTTACTTTTAATTCTATAACAAATTAAGCCAGCACTAAAAAACGTTGTGCTGGTCTTAATTTCGCCTTAACTTTTTTCAAGTTAAGCTTAACTAAGAAGTTAAAAACTGATTCTTAAGAATGTCAAAGAGAACGAAGGCTTCTGAAAATAATTTTAAATCAAAATTTCATATTTTTCAGAGATATTTTTTTTTGAGCCTTATTTGAAAATGCTGACTGGGTTACTTTACAAACATCTGTTTGTATATACAAATATCCGTGACACTCTGTGTAATTGCTGAATATGCGTTTGTGTTTATTTTTTTATATTTTTTTCTTGCGGATTTTTTGTTTTTTGCCAACATGTTTTACAAATGTGTGATAATTTATTTTTAGCACCTTTAATTAAAATTAGACTTTTTGTTGTTGTTGTTGTTTCTGTTTATTATGGTTATTTTTGTTATAATTGCTGTTGTTGCCAATTAAAAAAAAAATCAACAAAAGAAATAAACAGTTGCTAATAATATAATTATTTTGATGGTGATTGGTGTGGAAAGCTGACTGACTAAAATACTGAAATAAATTTTACAACATTATTTTTCTTGATTTAAAAAAAAAACATTTTTGGTTTTAGTTATAAATAAAAGTATGAGTAATTCTGTTTAAATGTTTGTTTAAAATAGTTTGAATTATAAATTTCCATAAATTTCAAATAAAAATTGTTAAAAATTGTTTATACTCGTTTTCTAAAAAGAAAAAGCTTATAAATCATTTTCATTAATTTGCGTCAATTTAAAGTTTTAGCTTATTTATTATTTATTTTTTTATAAAAGAAAAATAGTTATATATTAATAAAAAGCTTAAAGGCATTTTTGTGGAAGAAATATTTTAACAAGTTTCTGTTGATTTTAATTATACACGGTGAGACAAAAGTGAAGCAAAACAAGTAAGACTGATATATTTGGCTGCGCAGAATTCATAATATCCTTCAGCTAACACAGGGTATTAGACCACTTAACCAACAAACACGAAGGTTTGATTTCAAATTGAAAATGATTTGAAATCAAACGTTTTCTCAAACGACAAACGTTTGATAATGATTTGAAAATCATAGCGTTCTCAACAAAAAGGGGAAATTATTTTCAAATTGAAAAATGCCTTTATTTTCAACTTGCTTTCAAACGTAATTCTCAAATGTTTTTCAAAAGTGGATTATAATACATTCCACATTGTATTAAAAAATATTTTATTTTTTTTAATATAAATTTATTATTTATTTAAATAAACTGTGAGATAAACATTCGGCACCATAGCTTAAAGATTAAATAATGTCCTCTAAATCTTGGAAAGACAAACTACTTGGCTCCCTTTTATTTTGAGGATTGTAGCACCGCGATCGTTCAACAAACTTTCTTCACTTTCCCGTTTTATTTTCCTTTTTTTCGTATTTTTAATCATTGAAATTACTCACAAATAATTTTTATTTTTCACAAGAAATAAGCTGTTCACTTTATATTAAAATTTATTTTTAATAGTAAAACACATGTAACCGCAAAGTAAAAAATTTAACTTTAATCGCCATTTTTAATGATTACATTTATTTTTCGCTTCAGTATTGCCAAGTTTATTTTTGATTTGATTTAACATTTGACAAACATTTGACATCAAAATGATAAAACATTTGATATCAAATGTTTATTTTCAAATCATTATCAATTTGAATTTAAATGTTAAATCAAACAATTGAAAAACGTTTGAGAATTGTGTTTGATGTCAAATGACAAAGTCATTTCATATCAAAGGTTTGACTTCGTGTTTGTTGGGTACCCACTAACACACACTATCAAGCAAAATTGGAAAACAAATTAAAAATGTTGAGAAATTAAAAATGTTGAGAAAAACTTGAGGCAATCGTGCTTTTCGGCTTATATCTTAGTCACTTTTAGACTGAACTGGCTGAACGTAGTCTATGTGACATAAGTATATAACTATCTAGTCTCCATCATTTCTGGGGTCTTCGGAAAACCCATTTCAACATGTAAACAGACTACGGTCATACGGCCGGACAGAGAGACATACGGATATTGTTAAATCAAATTTCGCTACTCACAAGCAGCCAGATTATATATACTTTATGCGGGGTTAGATCAATATCGAGAAACTACAAACGGAAATCTTCTGTAGTGCGACGAGTAGATTTGACGAAGACACCAAGTTTAAAGCAAACGACCAGCTGCACAACTTAATTGGACAATAATTAGTTTTTTTTTTAATTGGCAATAAAAGGTTACCTGCCTGGCCCATGATGTCGACCGCTATGGCTCGCTTGCATTTTCAACGACAAACTGCTGATTTGCGCCCCACTTAAAATACCTAGCACGATTAGTCAATCGACAATGCAAGCAATGCAGTTTTCATACAAATTTGCTTCGAACTATGAAATATTATGCGAACACAAATGTAAAAGTGGATAACACTGTAAAATATTAAAAAGAAAACTAGACCATACAATTTCCAGAGAAAATTTCATTGTATTGTTGTAATTTACTGCCTGTTTTTAGAAAACGTAAACAAGTGAGTGAGAAATTATATTGAAAACAAAAACAAATTTTCGTTTGTTATTGTTGTTTTCAATATAATTTCTCACTCACTCACTTGTTCACGTTTTCTAGAAACAGGCAGTTAGAAGCAATATAGCTGATCAAAAAAAAGTGTATTTTAATTATGAAATTTTTCTGATTTATTTTTACTTTTTAAGATTTTCGGAGCTGTTGCATTTATTTCTTTAATAATAGCGGTTTTCACCCTTGATAGTAAAGTTCCTTGTAGGCCTTGTGAATCTTATTAATTTAGTTAAAGTACTAAGATTTACAACACTGCAACAACAAAATGTATTAGACTAAAATTTACTACGCTGTAGTTCAAAAATCCAACAAAAAGCTGTAGTAAACACCTTTGTTAAATAACCCAAAATAAAACAGTTGAAGAATTTATATCTGTCTCTCTCCCTCACTCAGCAACTTTATTAATTTACAATACTAACGAAAAAGTCACTCACGCTTTGTAGTATAAAATCGTATTAAATAGAGCAGAGGTGTACACTTAATACAAAGGGTGAAAACCGCTAGTATTATTATTTAATTGTGGTATGCTCTGGGTCTTATTTACGTTCATATCGATCCCTAACCGCGAAAATAACGTAAGCGCCAAAAATCAAATTTTACAGGAGAGAGCTTTTTTTATTTTATTTAATGTAAATTTTGTATGAAATTTGTCGCTTACACTAAAATTGTTCTTGCTATAAAATCGTAACGGTACCTTATTTGACCATGACATTTAAGGAGATGATGGAAGTGCTGCCAATTCAGTCATTTATTAATTCAATTTCAATTTCATTTATTAAAAAAAACGAAAACTGAAAATCATGTCGCTTACGTTATTTTCGCGGTTAGGGCTCGATATATTCTTTAAAATACTCCCAAATGAAAATAATCGTGAACACTTAAATCCGGCAAACACTGCAGCCAATGAAATCGCAGTCTTTTGAAATAATGAGTTCATCCAATATGTTGTGTGCACTCTGGCTTCATTTTGTTAAAACCATATTTGTAGTTGGCTCTCCACAGCTGGTCCAAGAAATGTTCAAATATCCTGGTATAATGAGCAGCACCGATGGAGACTTCATTACCGACTTTAAGCTTAAAGAACCTGAACAGTTATGGCGTTATCTTTTCAAAAAAAAAAAAAAAAAAAAGAAAAAAATAATGATGCGTTCTAAATATGTAATAATTTTAACATGTTTCACACACATTTATAAAGTGCAGAATTTTTCTGTATTTCAATTAATACTCCTGCCCTGTTATTATAAGACTCTGTCTTGTTAAGCAGGATTGCAATAAAGAATTTAACAAAACAAAGAAATATAAATTATTTGTGTGGTTGCCGAAAAGCCTTGACGTCAATGATTTTGAGATAAAAGTCAACTGTTGTAAAAAAAAGAAAAGATAAATTCACTGTTTTTCTTGTTGGTATTTTGTTTAAGCTTTAATACCGTTGCAAATAAGACTTTTTAAGTGTTTGCAATTCTCATTCACTCTGTAGTTTTATTTGCTAATATCTTTGGCTTTTCGACAATTTTTTGAGAGAATGTTTTCTGATGGCCTAAGCAACAAGTGAAATGCGCATATAAACTAGCTTATCCTCTTACAATAAATAGCAGTGTTCTTATCAAGAATACAAATTGGGAATTAAGCACGACAAACAAAATCTTTTTAATTAAAAATTTTGTATTCCCAAAAATTACGTTCAAAGAAGGAAAATTTTTCAAAACAAATGAAACAACAAAAAAAAATGTATATCTTTTCAATTATTTACATTATTACAATAAAAATTCTAATTGTACAAAAACATCAGAATTTTGAAAATAATAATAGAAAGTACTTAGCGCAGCTGCAATTCTTGTATACCAAGAAATGTAACTGGTGGTAAGATATGCAACATATTTACCACGGATTTGTGCAACATATTTAGAAAGTAAAGCTTCATACTCTGTTTGAATGTTGCTCAACATTTTTTATTCCATACGAAAAATTTGACATGTATCAATGTTACCTACCTCGCGAGTTTGGACAATTTGTTTTTATTCCTTTTATTCCTTCTACATTGTTTTGCGAATGTTAAGAAAAAAATATTTTTTTTTTATAAAAAAACTAGCTGGCCCGGCAAACGTTGTTTTGCCACATAACTTATTTCTTTCAGATGTAACAGTGTCTGCTAGCCAAATTTTAAGAAAAAATTATAGGCTATAGATCTTTCAAGATGTTACACTATTTGCCTACCCAATTTCAAGAAAATTAATTGATTAGTTAAGAAGATATAGGGAGGCGGAGCTTTTACCCCGTTTGCCCTATTTAATGCCCTGTCCTCTTTCCGATGTTATAGTGTATGAATGCCAAATTTTAAGAAAACCTGTTGATTAGTTAAGAAGATAGAGGGAGGGGGAGCTTTTACCCCTCTTGCACAATTTCACGCCATAAATAATAAAAACTATAGGCTATAGTTCTTTCAAACTGTAACACTATTTGCCTGCTAAATTTCAAAAAAATCGGTTGATTAGTTACGAAGATATAGGGAGGGGGAGCTTTTAGCCCTCTTACCCTATTTCACACCCTATTCCCTATTCTCTTTCAGATGTTACATTGTCTGCATGGCAAATTTTAAGAAAACCGGTTTATTATCTTAGAAGATTGGGAAGTGGGGGCTTTTACCTCTATTGCAATATTTTGCGCCCTCTAGGGACATAAAATATACTCTACGACCTATTCTCGTACCTAATAAATACACAAAAAAATCGGTCAAGCCGTTTCGGAGGAGTTCAAAATGGAGGAAATTTTGTTGTACTATTTGTATGGGAATATAAATACATGTTTCGGAATGAATGCAGTGTTCACTAAAATGGCTATAACTCATTAACCAATACACATTTGAAGACCGTTGATACATAAAAACCTTGGTATTGACGTCATCTTCCACGTGAACTTTACAGAAACATCGGCTCACGCATTTCAGAGAACATCAATTACTAAAAATTTGCCTGAAACATTTCGTTACATTTCCACAAAATGAATAGAGTCAAACTCCATCAACATTATTTCATAGATATGCCGCACAAGTTTTTTTCATATGAGTTTTGACAGCATTTCACGTGAAATGTTGAACAGGGCACCAAGCTTTAAATGCGCATATATATCAATAGTATGAAATGGGAATTTATCACATTTAAACGAAACCTTGACAACTCTTTACATTTTTGCATTTATTTTTAGAATGGAACATAAACCCTCGCGTATTGTAGCACACTCAAAATACAGTCGGGCCTCGGTTTTTTGTGATCCGTTTAACCGGTAACCCCGATTAACCGTGATTACCTCTATTATCCGTGATGGCAGTTGAAAAATATTAGACAAACAACTTTACACGACTCTTTTTAAGAAATTGTATTATTTTTTTTGCTTAATGTTCTTTTTTGCCTCATGTTTTCAGTAGAAAAATGTAATGTATACATTCTTATTTAATTTAAAAATATAAAAAGAAGTGTACACTTTGATGTCACCACTAACTGCGAAAACGGGTCGATCGAGTTGGTGTACGTTGATGATAGTCTGTAGATGGTTGATGTGAAGTTTGCATGAAATCGGCCCAGTGGTTCCGGAGATATGGCATTCAGATTTTCCTATATATTCCCATACAAATATCAACAAAGTGCCCCAATTTTCCATATTATGATTTTTCTTTGCCACTTGAAAAGTTACCAAACCATGTATCTTAATGTCTTATGTGTACAATGACACTCGGAACAGGTCGTAAAGCATATTTAATATCGCTAGAGGGCGTAATATAGCGCAAAACTGGTAAATACTGCCCCTCTTCCTAACTAATCAACGGATTTTCTTGAAATTTGGCAGGCAAATAGTGTAAAATCTGGAAGAAACTTTAGCCTATAATTTTTATTATTTAGGGCGTGAAACAGGGCAAGAGGGGTAAAAACTCCCCCTCCCTATATCTTCTTAACTAATCAACGGATTTTTTAAAAATTGGCAGGCAAATAGTGTAAAATCTACAAGAAATTATAGCCTATAATTTTTATTATTTAAGGCGTGAAAAAGGGCAAGAGGGGTAAAAGATCCCCCTCCCTATATCTTATTAACTAATCAACCGGGTTTTTTTTAAATTTGCAGACACTTTAACATTTAAAGGAACTTTAAGATACACATTTTTTTAAAATTCCAACATTTAGGGCGTAAATTAGGGCCAAACGGGTAAAAGCTCCCTCTTCTTAATTAAATTTCCGATGCTAGTTTAAACTTTTAAGTCTTGAAGGAACTAAAGGCTATACATTTTAACAATAACGTCGTAAAATAAAGCAAAAAAGGGTAAAAGCACCCCTCCTCCTATACCTTATTGATTAATTAACCGACTCTTTTGAAAAATTTATGTATTTTTTGACCATTTTTTTTTCTCCGGCTATTCTACTTCGGAATTTGAACTCACCACGACTTTGCAATGGTACACGATTGGTCGTAAAAAAATTGATTAAAAACGTTAAAGAAGCTACTATTTGGAATGGTAAATTCCGAGACGAAAATGTTTTGCTGCCACGAACTCCGATGATTGTCACAGACGTCCCAATTGCATTCAAACGCTCTTAATTTCCTATCAGATTGTCAAACGATATCTGTTTGCGGCTTAGATTTGGTCACACCATGTTTTTCATACGGACAATTATACGTGGCATGTTCTCGCGTCTGCAAGCCATCGAGCTTATTTAAGTTGGCTAAAGACGGACTGACAAAAAATATCGTACACGCAATGGCTCTTTGTAATGAAAACTTATTATCTCTGCTTGATTTTCATACTTCAGGATAAAAAATACATCACTTTTCCATGTTTAGCTTTAAAATATGTAACGAACAGAAATAAAGAAATAAATAGCTATTGTTTTTTTTCATCGCCGATAATGGTATAAAGAGCTTCCATCCTCTTTCTTTCACTAGAAATAAGTTATATGGCAAAACAACGTTTGCTGGGTCAGCTAGTTTAATTTAAAAATGTACATAAACTTCTTGAATTAATTTTTTTTAAATGTAAATATGTTGTTCACTTGTAATGTTCACTTGTTAAATTATAAAAAATATAAAACAAATTTATAATCAAAATTGTTATCCGATTAACCGTGAAAATCGATTATCCGTAATGCTTCTGGTACCGACCATCACGGATAATCGAGGCCCGACTATAGTTAGAAAAGAAAACACCAATTGAAAAGGTGTAATTGCCGCTTATGAGTTTAACTGAGATTTTCCGTTGTTAATATTCTGCAATTTTGTTTATTGAAGAATCTATTTTGTTATATTGTTGGCCTTAAATTGTCGGTTTTTAGAATTAATTTTTTTTATTTTAATTTATAAAGTGTACAAATATGATTACAAATTATATCTTAAATCAGTTTACCGGTCAATTGTAACGTATAACTTTAGATTTAATAAAACAGAGCAGAGTTCCTGGCGATAATCGAACCCGCAACCCTCACACAAGTCTACTAGCTCACTAACATCCACAGGGCATCCAAAATTCAAAAATTTTAGTATCTTAAATATTTTCAATCTCACCATTCTTCTTTACAAAGATCTATAGAAAAAAATCATAGATATAGATGATTAAAAAACCTTCGCTTCTTTTAGACCACCCTGTGTATGTATTTTCTCTAAACCCCTGTTCATAAATGTTCAAGTATGTTGCATTAATACCAGCCATTATTAACTTTTATAATTATTATAGCAATTTTTAGTTGCCGTTGTTGCTGCTGTTGTTGTTATTGCTCTTAATATAATTATTTTTATTGCTGCTTTTGTTTGTGCTATAATTACTCTTGTTATAGTTTTAATAATTTTATAGCAATTTTTACTGCTGCTTTTGTAAATGACTCTTTTTTCAAGTTTAGAGGGGATGTTTAAATGGTGTTATTGCTGTTGGTAATTGTTAATGTTTATTAATAAAATAATAACAATTTGCGGTAAAAAGAAAAAAAGAAAAATATTGTGTTATCAGTTACAAATGTTTATGTTTGCTGTTGTGGTGAAGAGAATTTCAGCTTGAAAAATATAATTATAATAAATAAAATGAAACATGATAGTGATAGTTTTTTTTTTTGTTTTATATTTTTCTTAAATGTACTTTGTTTAATGGAATGTGAAAATGCTTTTATAAATAATTAAAAAAAAAATTAATTTTTTCTATATTAATTAATTGTAAACAAAGTGTTTTAGGAAAATTTATTTTTTAAAGAGTGTTTATGGTTGTAAAGAAACGTTTTTAAGGAAAATCACGATGGGTAGTGCAAAGTGTGCAAACGATGCATATGCGTGCAAAAATACACACATTTGCACAACACAACAACAAAATTTACGTATTTGCAATTTGCTCTTTTTTACTTCGTTTGCACTAAAAAACCATGAGCAAAGTTAGTAGTGCATATTTGCTCAGTTGCAAACAAATGTAAACAACAACATTTGACATATTAGAGAATTAAATTTAAATTAATTAAAAAGAAAAAATTTATTTTAATTTGCTTGTGTATAATTGTAAGCAAATGCAGATTTTTTTCAGTGCTGCCAGAAGTTTTTAGTGTTGCCAGAATACATTTTTAGAAAAATAGCATATTTGCACAAAAATCAAAGTGGTATGCTCACGATCAATCATAATATGCACTGCAAATTTACACATTGCAAATTTGCACAATGACCATCGTGATGACCCTTTTTATTTTGTTTTTGAAAATTTGTTTGAGTTTAAATTATTTTTGTTATGAAGAATTTTTATTAGTAACATACTTTGATTTTTTTGGTTTTTGGTATTACAAAGAACGTCCCTAATGCAAATATTTTTTAGAGGCATAGAATTTTCTTTAACCTCTTCAGACCGTGGGTACACATATGTGCACCTTAACTAATTACAAGAAACAGTTTTATTACTTGCTTTAAGATACTGCGCTTCAAAACAATACCAAAAGATGGCAGGGTTTAGAAGTTTTAGCCATTATTTTTACATTTGAATTTTACAGTTTGAAAAAACCATACTGTTGGGATATTTTTCCTCAATAACTAATCGCTAAGACCTGAAGTACACATATGTGCACCTCTTTTTCTACCACATTAAATAAAAAAATTAAAAAAAAATAATAAAAACCGAAATTAAAATTACACCTCATAACATAAAACAAATAGTTAATAAGCCCTTTACTTAATCGGTTCTGTTCAGAACTTAAGAAATTAAGAATTTACGTTGAAATTTTTCATATCTTAAGACCTGAGGTACACATATGTGTATCCTTAATTTCTAAGAATTCAAATAAAATTAAAAAAAAATAAACAGTTGTCTTATTTGCTCCCCAAAAGGTGTAAACAATATATAAGAAATGTAAAAATTCAATGGGTTAATGCTCGGGTCTTAAGAGGTTAAATAAACACAACAGATTCAATGGAATGACCAAAATTTTGCGCTCACAAATTTCGTGACATTTAATGTTTTAAAGTAATTTCTGGCTTATGGCTTCTGCGACTGCGCCTTATGAACGCCATCCTGTCGGCCCAATTTTGCATCACTCTTTCGAACAGTCAAAAGTGCATGTAATGTTGGTTTCTAAATAGTCAATCGTTGCAGGTTTATCAGAATAGACCAGAGATTTGACTTTCCCCCACAAAAAGTAATGCAAAGTGGCCAATTCACAGGCCCATTTTTTGAGACAATTGGTCAACAAACTTTTGACTTAATAAAGTGTTGGTTTCACGTGCTGTATGGCATGTTCCGTCGTCTTCCTCCAAATGATTTGTAATGTAATGAGGAATTAAGAAAACTCACGAATCATTTGCCATTCACGGTAATGTTGGCACCGGTTTCGGATTCAAAGACAAATGGGCTGATGACGCCTTCGGCATGCAAATCACACTAAACAGAGATTTCTTCAGAATGTAATGGAGAGTATCGTCAGGATTTTAGCCTCTATAAAAACGACAATTTCGCTTGTTGAATAACAACTGAGCCTGAAATTAGACTCATCGCTAAAGATGATTTGACGATAAGAATCTGTTTCAACTTTCAATTGATTCTCAGGAAATTCACCGAACACAGGACACAACTGATGGTATGCGGTCTTTAGTTCTTGCATCAGTTGGATCTCATATAGACGCAAGCTAAAAAATTTTCAAAGTAGTGGACGGGCAGAAACCGAGTTGCGAGGAACGGCGTCGGATTGATTAATTTGAGTATACTTTCACACTAAACATTTGTTTTTTCATATTCATGAATAAGAAGAAATAACAAATTTTATACTTCACAAACTTTTTCGCATGTTGCAGGTGTTTATCGGCTAATGCTCGCTTTAAGCGAATTAATTCGGTAGAGTAACCCTGTGATCATCTCGTCCAATTTCAACGGCTCATAATAAATGATAATCTTCTGGTCACGCCAACTAAAGAGCATTTAGACGGATATGCAGAAAAAATCTCCAAAATTATTCACTAACACAGTTTTTCAGTTAATTGATTGCCAACTCAATTCTGTGAACTGTATGTGAAATTAGACCCAAAAAGAAGAATTTCTGCATCATTCGTTTTGTCTTCTTACCTGCGATTTGAAGTTAGTATCGATTTGAAGTTAGTACTATCGTATAGGGAAATTTATCACGTTTTAGGCCCTGTTGTTTGACATAGCTCGACAACCACTAGCCCAATTTAGTTGAAATAAATTTTAAAAAATTAAGAATTACAATTCCCTTAATCTGTTCATATATTGTTTTCCTATACAAGTAACACTTTCGAAGTTAAAAATGAATGTATGAAGGGAACAAATTATTTTTTGCCTAAAAATTTAAATTTTTTTTTTTTTAAATACATAAAAAATCCAAAATGGAAAAAAGTTTCAAGTCTAGTTATTTTTTCGCAAAGTCACATAACCTATGAGCAAAATGAGACAAAGATCATAAAAATCGATGCACGCCTTTCGCTTTTATTCGCAATTGAGTAAAGGTATGAATTTCAAAAATCAGTTATAGCCACCACCCTTAAAATAAAAATAAAAATATAAATTAAAAAATTATCATGCAAAAAAAAACTTTATTTATAAAAACTTAATGAAAATAAAATAATATGCAATTAATACGCAATTATAATATGCATAAAAACAAAATTTAGAACATTTTTTCAATTATTGGCAATATCCATCCTTGTAGAAGTTGACGCTTGTGGTTCTGATGATCTTGTTTTCTTCGTAGGTTGTTCATATTCATGGTCTGAGTCTGTATCGTCATCCGAGATACACATACTATTCAAGGGCGTGTTTCTTTCACTGTGTCCACCAATTTCAATGTCTTCATCTTCGGTGCTTTCTTCAAACTGCATAATTGTGGAACTCCACCAACAAACCTCCGCAAGCAATGCATCCAATTTTTTGCTTTTGAACCGCTTTTCAAATGGCATGGTCACCTGGTGGAACCTCTCTCCTTGTGTATAATTGTAAGCAAATGCAGATTTTTTTCAGTGCTGCCAGAAGTTTTTAGTGTTGCCAGAATACATTTTTAGAAAAATAGCATATTTGCACAAAAATCAAAGTGGTATGCTCACGATCAATCATAATATGCACTGCAAATTTACACATTGCAAATTTGCACAATGACCATCGTGATGACCCTTTTTATTTTGTTTTTGAAAATTTGTTTGAGTTTAAATTATTTTTGTTATGAAGAATTTTTATTAGTAACATACTTTGATTTTTTTGGTTTTTGGTATTACAAAGAACGTCCCTAATGCAAATATTTTTTAGAGGCATAGAATTTTCTTTAACCTCTTCAGACCGTGGGTACACATATGTGCACCTTAACTAATTACAAGAAACAGTTTTATTACTTGCTTTAAGATACTGCGCTTCAAAACAATACCAAAAGATGGCAGGGTTTAGAAGTTTTAGCCATTATTTTTACATTTGAATTTTACAGTTTGAAAAAACCATACTGTTGGGATATTTTTCCTCAATAACTAATCGCTAAGACCTGAAGTACACATATGTGCACCTCTTTTTCTACCACATTAAATAAAAAAATTAAAAAAAAATAATAAAAACCGAAATTAAAATTACACCTCATAACATAAAACAAATAGTTAATAAGCCCTTTACTTAATCGGTTCTGTTCAGAACTTAAGAAATTAAGAATTTACGTTGAAATTTTTCATATCTTAAGACCTGAGGTACACATATGTGTATCCTTAATTTCTAAGAATTCAAATAAAATTAAAAAAAAATAAACAGTTGTCTTATTTGCTCCCCAAAAGGTGTAAACAATATATAAGAAATGTAAAAATTCAATGGGTTAATGCTCGGGTCTTAAGAGGTTAAATAAACACAACAGATTCAATGGAATGACCAAAATTTTGCGCTCACAAATTTCGTGACATTTAATGTTTTAAAGTAATTTCTGGCTTATGGCTTCTGCGACTGCGCCTTATGAACGCCATCCTGTCGGCCCAATTTTGCATCACTCTTTCGAACAGTCAAAAGTGCATGTAATGTTGGTTTCTAAATAGTCAATCGTTGCAGGTTTATCAGAATAGACCAGAGATTTGACTTTCCCCCACAAAAAGTAATGCAAAGTGGCCAATTCACAGGCCCATTTTTTGAGACAATTGGTCAACAAACTTTTGACTTAATAAAGTGTTGGTTTCACGTGCTGTATGGCATGTTCCGTCGTCTTCCTCCAAATGATTTGTAATGTAATGAGGAATTAAGAAAACTCACGAATCATTTGCCATTCACGGTAATGTTGGCACCGGTTTCGGATTCAAAGACAAATGGGCTGATGACGCCTTCGGCATGCAAATCACACTAAACAGAGATTTCTTCAGAATGTAATGGAGAGTATCGTCAGGATTTTAGCCTCTATAAAAACGACAATTTCGCTTGTTGAATAACAACTGAGCCTGAAATTAGACTCATCGCTAAAGATGATTTGACGATAAGAATCTGTTTCAACTTTCAATTGATTCTCAGGAAATTCACCGAACACAGGACACAACTGATGGTATGCGGTCTTTAGTTCTTGCATCAGTTGGATCTCATATAGACGCAAGCTAAAAAATTTTCAAAGTAGTGGACGGGCAGAAACCGAGTTGCGAGGAACGGCGTCGGATTGATTAATTTGAGTATACTTTCACACTAAACATTTGTTTTTTCATATTCATGAATAAGAAGAAATAACAAATTTTATACTTCACAAACTTTTTCGCATGTTGCAGGTGTTTATCGGCTAATGCTCGCTTTAAGCGAATTAATTCGGTAGAGTAACCCTGTGATCATCTCGTCCAATTTCAACGGCTCATAATAAATGATAATCTTCTGGTCACGCCAACTAAAGAGCATTTAGACGGATATGCAGAAAAAATCTCCAAAATTATTCACTAACACAGTTTTTCAGTTAATTGATTGCCAACTCAATTCTGTGAACTGTATGTGAAATTAGACCCAAAAAGAAGAATTTCTGCATCATTCGTTTTGTCTTCTTACCTGCGATTTGAAGTTAGTATCGATTTGAAGTTAGTACTATCGTATAGGGAAATTTATCACGTTTTAGGCCCTGTTGTTTGACATAGCTCGACAACCACTAGCCCAATTTAGTTGAAATAAA
Organism: Pollenia angustigena; assembly: GCA_930367215.1. Lineage (NCBI taxonomy): Eukaryota > Metazoa > Arthropoda > Insecta > Diptera > Polleniidae > Pollenia > Pollenia angustigena. The sequence goes on from OV884059.1 coordinate 153,611,334, forward strand.
TTTTAAAAAATTAAGAATTACAATTCCCTTAATCTGTTCATATATTGTTTTCCTATACAAGTAACACTTTCGAAGTTAAAAATGAATGTATGAAGGGAACAAATTATTTTTTGCCTAAAAATTTAAATTTTTTTTTTTTTAAATACATAAAAAATCCAAAATGGAAAAAAGTTTCAAGTCTAGTTATTTTTTCGCAAAGTCACATAACCTATGAGCAAAATGAGACAAAGATCATAAAAATCGATGCACGCCTTTCGCTTTTATTCGCAATTGAGTAAAGGTATGAATTTCAAAAATCAGTTATAGCCACCACCCTTAAAATAAAAATAAAAATATAAATTAAAAAATTATCATGCAAAAAAAAACTTTATTTATAAAAACTTAATGAAAATAAAATAATATGCAATTAATACGCAATTATAATATGCATAAAAACAAAATTTAGAACATTTTTTCAATTATTGGCAATATCCATCCTTGTAGAAGTTGACGCTTGTGGTTCTGATGATCTTGTTTTCTTCGTAGGTTGTTCATATTCATGGTCTGAGTCTGTATCGTCATCCGAGATACACATACTATTCAAGGGCGTGTTTCTTTCACTGTGTCCACCAATTTCAATGTCTTCATCTTCGGTGCTTTCTTCAAACTGCATAATTGTGGAACTCCACCAACAAACCTCCGCAAGCAATGCATCCAATTTTTTGCTTTTGAACCGCTTTTCAAATGGCATGGTCACCTGGTGGAACCTCTCTCCTTGTTCGTCTGATTCCTGAGGTGATTGTGCCAAAAAAGTATCGAGGTGGTGGTGCAAGAAATGCAATTTCAGCGTCATGGATGCACCGATTTTTTCGAAATAAAACAGCAACCTGTCCACTCGTTGCTGTATCTCTTCTCGCTGGACACGGTTCTTTCCTAGAACGCCTTCTATTACTTCTTTCAATGCGTTCCATGCATGTTGGTGGTCGTGATGCTCTGAAAGCAAATGTGTGAAAGAATCAGTTTTGATCAATTTCCGAATATCAGGTCCATTGAGAATACCTGTTTTAAATACATAAGAAAAACGAAAAAATTATTGGTAATGCGAATGTATAGAAATTAACAAATTTAGATATGACAATATTGAAATACAGAGTACGATACGTACCGTTTTTAATTTTCTCATCACTGAGTTTCGGAAAGATGGATTTCAAACAGTCAAAGGCGCCGTTAACTTTTTTGACCACCACTTCAACGAATTTCCCAGCTATTCCCAGTTTCATGTGGAGCGGTGGCAACAAAATATCATCCAGGTCCTTTATCATAGGTTCATTGCGTAATTTTAATTGTTTGTTGAGCTCGGGAGTTCTTCCTTTCCAATCTTTACATTGATATTGATTTCCTTTGTATCGTGAATCCCAATTACAAAGGAAGCAGAAGTATTTTGGATATCCGCCCTTTTCTATAATCCCTTGTAGTATGTTGACCACCTTCAGATCGCAACAAATGTTCCATTTGTGTTCATCGTATTTGATTTTCTTCAAAATTTCGCCCAATGCTTCATACGTTTCCTTCATAGTTGTGCTGAATCCCAATGGAATGCATGGTTTTTTATTTTTTTTGTGCAGCAGCACAGCCTTCAAACTAGTAACTGAACCATCGATGAATAAACGCCAGTCGCCAGCGTATAATCCATTCCCAATTTTTTCACTAAACCTGGGATATCATGGCAGTACGTGAACGTATTTGCTTCGTCAACGGAATAAAATTTCTGAAAATCAGCTTGGCGTTGTCGGTATGATGTTGCGCTGACATTTTGCTGTGTGAGTTTTCTTCTCTTCAAAAATGATGTCAGCCATTCGGAGTCGTGTTGTGATAGTCCCAGCTTGGCCACAATGTAATCCATTTCGATTTGTGGTAGCGGTTGTGGTGCACTATTTTCAATATCGGGTATCCAATCAGCATCATCCAAATCGGTCGGATTGGTGAAAACGATTTCGGCTAGCAGGGACACAGTATCCGCACTCGGAGGTTTAGGTGTGGCAGTAAATGCTGCAGTGTATACTTTTGTTTTCAATTGTTGTCTGTTTAATCCAGGACGAAAATTTATGCATGCATAGCACCTGGATTCATCATGTCCAGTTGTGTCTTCCACCCAAATTACTGGCTTCATAAAAGATAACTTTCTACTTTTTCCGTGAATCCATTTTAGAAGGGTAGTATAACAACTGTTGCACACTGTGTTCGGCGTAAAATTTGCACCACTTAAATCTGCTTCATCGAAATAATTACAATACGCGGTTTTGAATTGCTCAGTAAACAAATTTTTTCGATCTTTTTTCTGTATTTTTCGGACGATATGACCACAAACGTAACAATATTCATCCAAATATGGGCACTTGTTGTTCTCCATATTGATATATTTTATGTTTTGTTGTTATTCACTTTTAAAAAACTGGAGAAAAATCACTTTTACTGTTCGCGTTCGTCGGCACTGGCTGAATGCCAAAAATCGATCAATGCACACCTATAAATACAACGTATTTTTGAATATTTTACTGCCAGGTACTTATAAATGGGCGCATATTTTAAGGGCGGCTGGCTATATACCTGATTCAGCACTTGTACGTTTCAAACTGTGCAAAACTTTCCAAATAATGACCACCCTTAAATGTGGGTGCAATTTCTGTAAAAAAATCATATAGGTAGCCACCGGAAAAACCCAAATAATAAAAAGGTCCACTTTCCGTTTAATTGTCCACTATAGTCATAAAATAGATGACACGTAAAAAATTAATGAATTTTGCATCATTGATTCCATTTGTAGTGACATTGATGTCACAATTCTGATGTTAGGTCATCATCAATATGAAGATGCATTTTTTTGTCAGTGTAGTTCTAGGTGTAGGGTTGACCGTCATGTTACAAAGACACCAAGTTCAGCTTTTAAAAATGAAATGTTTCTGCGCATCTACGTCACATCAGCGTATAAGTATAGCTGAAATATAGAACACAAGCAAGCAAATATGTATGTAATATGCTGATGTCATATTAAACAGTTGAATTGTGCTAACATGCGCAATCTTGTTTTTATCACTCTTCAGAATCGAAGACGTTTTTTCGTCTATTGTCCTTGAAATATTCTAGCTTTGTATCGAAGGTAAAAAATTGTAGATAAGCAATCGATTTCATTATTCTCAAACACTCAAATCTTTCATTCCGAGCTAATGCTACGTAAATCGCCAATTTTTGGGATGGCTGTAGGAAAAATCGCCCAAAGAAAAATGACCCAAAAAAATAAATGAAAAAATCGCCCAAAAAAATTCCATGTAAAATTGGGCCTGAATTCATATGAAAAGTGACCCAACATTTTTTTGCTATTTTTCGTTATTATTGGGTGATTTTCATTATAAAAATTCCCCAAAAATATTATATGAAAAATAGACAATTTTTCGGGCCATTTTTTAATTTTTAAAATTTCGTCAAAATCTTACATACTATTTGTCTAAAGCACTCATTATTACTATGCGTCGAATTCCTAAATGTTATTTATAAAAATAACGGGACATATTGAAAAAGGTGGCATGTCATAACGTCCAGTGTCATAGTGTCCGTGGACAAACTCGAAAGCATAGCAGGCCTTCGGCCGGGCTTAAGGATTTTCACCTCTATGGTATAACAAATACTGGCTTCGCTAACTAAAGCTTATCTGCGAAGTCGGCCTTCGTTCGGAAACAAGGCAGATTTAAGTAGCTTTACTTAGCGAAACCGGTACTTTTTATACCATAAAGGAAAAAGTCCTTGCGCCCGCCCAAAGGCTGTCTGCGCAGAGAAGCTTTAGTTAGCGAAGCCGGTCTTTGTTATATTATGGAGGAGAAAATCCTTGCGCCCGGCCGAAGGCCGGCTATGCAGAGAAACTTTAGTTAGCGAAGCCGGTTTTTGTTATACCATGGAGTAGAAAATCCTTTCGCCCGGCCGAAGGCCGGCTATGTCGAGACGCTTAAGTAAGCGCTGCCGGTATTTGTTACACTATAGGGGAGAAAATCCTTGCGCCCAAAAGTGTTTTCGTTATATGTTTAATATATGCACCCAGAGAAAAAACAACAAAACCATTTTTAAAAAAATGTTGACCATATTATGTTTAATTTAACCAAATCATTGTCACCGATAACCATATTATGGTAAAATAAGTTTCGTTGGTTGTGACTATAATAAAACATGTTTTTCTCTGCGTGTATGTAGATCGTTTTTTGTATTTAACATCTGTAGTAATTATGGACCTTATGACATTTTAAAAAATGGCATAATGTCAATTTGCAAAGTGTCTTAATGCCCACGGACTTTATGACATTTTCAAAAGTGACACAGTGTCCATGGACATTACTATACTGGACTTTATGACATGCCACCTTGCAAAAAGCTATATTCTGTTTTGAGTAATAGATTATAACTATGCAGTGATTATTTAATATTTAACTATTGAAGAGTGCACAAAGTTTGGCGGAGGGCTCAAATAAGTATTACTGTCGATACTGCCGAGCAGCTGTTGAAGATACAATGCAATGTTTTACATAAAACTTACATTTGTATGTAACTAAATTTATATGAATAATAAACACTTTTTTGCAAATTGGGTAATTTAAAATTTTTTTTTTTTTGGGAAAAATTCGTTTTTTTTGGGTCATTTTTCATTTTGATTTTGGGCCCTTTTTCGTTTCTTTTGGGCAAAATTTCATATATAACTTTTTGGGTAATTTTTCATGTTCTTTTGGGCGATTCTTCATTTGGGCGATTTTTCAATTTTTTTTAGCGGGCCATTTTTCTTTGGGCGATTTTTCCTACAGCCTTTTGGGATACTGTACTATGAATTCTATGAATAAATGCAGATGCAGTTTATTCATTAATTGTATTTTCTAATAATGTTCGAAGACTGTTAAGACCCCTTTCAGACTCGGCAAGTTAGTTGCGCAAGTTACTTTCCGGCTACAACAAAGTCTGTACAATTTTTTTTTCCTTACCCCGACCTTAGCGCTGACGTCCACAAACCACTAACCAAGAGTTAGCAAAGGAGACGCTAACGAAGTAGCGGGTTAAATGCTTGTATGTATATATGTATATAATTTTAGCCATATTAATAAAAATATATATATATTTTCTGTATCATTCATGAAATTTGGTTTTAAATGCAATATTTAAAGAAGCAAGAGAATTGAACAGTTTTTATTTTCTGCCAAAATTGTGTAGACTGCGTTTGTATTTATTTTGTATACAACATATTATTCCATTCTCCTTTATTTAATTACTCAATCCAATTGCAACTTTTCACACCTTTGCGAAAAAAAATCCCCATAAAACTCTCATTCATGCCCACTTGAATTTAATCTTTAAACGCATAATTATAGACCTTTAATCAGCACTTTAATCTTATAAATCTTAACAAATCGTTTTTTAAAACACCGTAAAAAAGTAAATAAAATTCAAACGAAATAATCTTTATCAGCCGCATGCAATTTTTCGCTATTAAATCTGTCATTTAGCAGCAATAAAAACGAGAAAAAGCAAAAATTATAATAAAAAAAAAAAAATTAAATCCCAGCACACATTTACTCTTGTGCGTTTCAGCTTTGGCTTTTTTTTATAACCAAAACGAATGGTTGTTTAATTGTGGTAGGTTTGGTAATAAATGACATAAACAGAGATTTACAAAAAAAAAAATCTTTTTTTTAATACAAACAGTTCAAAAAAAAAAAGGACTCCTGTGCATTTAAAACATGTTTCCTTTAAGTCATTTAAAACCATTTAAACACAAATTCAATATTCATTTCTTCTTTTCTGCTTTTGGTGGATGCAACATGGACTTCATTCGGCCTGGCTTTACACAGTCATTTATTTTTGCTCAACTTACATGTGGATACTTCGTAGATTTATTTTATTTTAATTTATGCACTTATTTTTCACTACTCAATTTATGGTTAATTTTATGCTTTTAACTTTATTTCTGGTTTGGGGTATGAATGAGGTTTTTATTTGATTTACTGTTCAGTCACGCAATGAATTTTTTTTTCTACTATTTGGAGATTTTTTCGGTCAACGATGGAAAGGAGAACTAAAGGAAGTTTCTTAAGTAGTTGTACAATGTTTCTAGAAGAAACAGTTTTTAATATTTTAATTGTAAAAAAGTTGCATTTTACATTGATATGAATATTTTTGCAAGGGAATTTGTTCAAGGTTATCATGGCTACTCAGCTATTTCACAGAGCTCTTAAAACCAGGTAAAACATAATTGGGGGATTCACAAGGTGTCATAAAGTCATTTGTCTTAAAATAATAACATGAAAAAATACGACTGTTGTGAACAACCCCTCATAATTCAGTGTGCTATTTTGAATTTAAATCAGCTGATTTAAAACAAATATTAAAACTAAATTACTGTTACCAAAAAAAAAAATATTTTTTAATTCTTATCAATAAATTAATAATTTAGATTTTACCTGACTATTTACCATTTTTCAGACGCGAATCAGAAATAAATTTTATTTTGATTGTTTACCAAACAGCAGAGTCCTTAGCCGATCTAATTTGACGCCGCAAGTGATTTGTTGCAAAAATTGCTAGCCGCAGGTTAAATTCGGATGTTAGCCGGATAAAATTTTACCATCAACGGCGGCGGCTTACAAAAACTAATGCGGCTCGGCTCAACCGTTCAGCGCAGGTTTCTTCGGATTAATGACGACAGCGCAATAAACATAGCAACCAAAGTTCTATTTATTTAAGACACTTTTTGTTTACAAAGCAAAACAATATTTTTAAACCATTGTAAAATGTTAGAACATTATGACAAAATAACATGATAGCACACCTTGTGAATACCCCAAATGTCTACCAACACCTTTATGCTAACTGCCTGTTTTTAGAAAATTAAAACAAGTCAGTGAGTGCGAAATTATATTGAAAATAACAATAAAAAAAGGAAAATTTGTTTTTGTTTTAATACAATTTCTCACTCACTCACTCACTTGTTTTAATTTTCTAAAAACAGGCAGTAAGACACCAACAGATATTAATGTGACTATTTTAGCTTATGCTTCTGTCTGGAATATGCACTTAACCTTCTTGTCTAAGGTAACTCCAGTAACATTCGCACTGGCATTTTTTAAATCGCCCTCTTCGGGATTAGAATACAACCGCATCTTTCTCGTGATCTCTACATAGGCTCCACCAAGAACCAGTCTAGCAGGTATCTTAACCGCGTGGAAATTTATTTCAATTGCAAATGCAATTTTAAGGTGCAGACAACTTACCAGTTGTGTCTGCGCTTACATACATAAATATGTATATCCTCTAGGAAAGCAACGCTTAGATAGTACTTCTTAAGGCGCATACGTACAACCCCCTAAGGTTTAAAGAGAGAAAGAGCAGTTAAAAACAAACTAAATTAAATGTATTTGTAAAAAAAGAGTAAAAGATAGTACGGAAGTCAAATTTTTTATCAAAAGTTTTAGTAATAGACTTATCCGATTACTTATCAGAGTTCAAAGCTCAACTAACGTGGGCTGCACACGAAACTTCGAAGACGAAAAAATAATATCGAGCAAAAAAGCTTAAGCGACAAAAACACAATTTTACAAGAGAATGTCTTTTTGTTATTATATTTTAAATAAATTTTGTATAAAAGTTGCCGTTTGAGCTAAAATTATTTTTGCTATAAAATCGTAACGGTACCTTATGTGACTATGACATTTAAAGAGAACATACAAGTATTGCCAATAAATTGATTAATAAAAGAAAAACGAAAAATGATAATGATGTCGTTTTAGCTATTTTTGCGGAAAGTGCTCGATATACGAACCTGAAAAAAATCTAAGTTACATGACAATAATAGAAAATTTATCAAATTTATTGCGCCGTCGTTAAAATAAAATAAGTAAAATTTTTTTAAAACTTATCTCATGAGTAGAAAACGAAGCAATTGGTGCCAAACTTCTCAAACTTCTACTATTATCCTTCTCTAGATATTTAGACAATTATATTATCCATGTTCTAAATTTCGAAACTTTTACTTTTTCCGTCTACATTGTCATTGCTATATTGACGTAATAATTTTTGCGTGCCGTTTTTGCATATGAGTAGTGGCGTGTTGTACTCTGCTGGCTGTTTTTCTGGTGGGCTTATTGCATCATTTGTTGGTGTGATTCCTTTTTCAGCCTTTGTATGAAAAGTGCCACGCCCACTTAAAGATTTTCAAATGTTTATAGTCTATGTTAACGCCACAAACAGGAAAGTTCTGTGAAAATTTCTGGAAAATCGGCGTAGTTGTTAGGAGTCTATAGGGAACAAGCAGGCAAACAAACAAACGCATTTTAATTTGTTATATTTATAGATATTAAATCGATTCAAAATATGGAAGTTACACCGTTCTGCCGTATTTAATAGCCTGCTAGAGCCTGAAGCTGACTAATAAATTTTCTATATTAAGAACTATCTATATTATATTGCCGAAGGTAAAAGTGCCTTCTAGGGAGAGCTGGTCAGGAAGGAGCAGATTATTTGGTGGATTTGCTATTTTCACTGATGGCTCGAAGATGATTGGCACGGGTGCGGCGGTCTACATTGAGGATCTGGACATAAGAATGTCATATAGACTTCCTGACAACTGCAGTGTTTTTCAGCCGGAAGTTCTGGGGGTCTTGAGGGCCGTGGAACTGATGAAGGACAATATTGATAGGGCCTAGGAGGTTACTATATATGTGGACTCCAAGCTAGTTGATGATTGTAGGAGGGCTCTGGAGGAAGTCTTAGGGAAGTATGTGTTAAGTTTGTGCTGGGTGCCGGGTCCCTGCGAAAAAGGCGGCAATGAGGTGGCTGATGAGAAGGAGGATCCTTACTGTAATAGGCTTCTATTTTGGAAGGATCAGGGAATGGGTTCTAGGCGCGGATTCTAGGTGGAAGTTCGATTCGGAGTCGCTGCTGGGCAGGAGTAGGGTCTGCGTTAGGACCATGATAGGAATTATCACGGGCCACTGTATGATAAGCAGGATAACGGTTAGGATGGGATACGACTTGTCGGATATGCGCGGGTTGTATGAGGACCCGGAGGAGTTGAATACAGCTGAGCACATTCTGTGCCACTGTCTCAGGCGATAGGGCAGCAGGATGAGGTGGCTGGCCAGTAGATTCCTGGGCGAATTAGAGGATGTCTCGGGTTGTGGACTCGAGGGTCTGATAAAATTCGTAATGGGGATGGCCTGGCTGCGCGGCAGGAGACTGGGTGCTGGCCGCGCGTAGGGCGAATTTGGTTGAGTAGGATTTCTCTAGGGTTTGGTCCGAAACTTACTTTTTCTATCTATATTTTTTATCTGTCTTATGCTTTCGCTTTTTATTATACCTACTTTATTGCATAATTTTTTTTTAATATTTCTTCGTTTCGTAACAAAAATGACCAGAACAAAATTTTATATTTCTATATGCATTTTTTTGGAATCGTTTCGGTTTTATGGGCCCTCTATAAAATTGGGTAACCATGTTTTCCCAAACTCTGTGGCAAGTCGCGTTGAGATTTAAACTGCCGGAAATGGTGTAAATTACAAAATATCCATTTTGTGCGTAGTAACAAGAAATTAGTAGTTTTCAAAGAAACCACTTTGTTTCTTGTGGCTGCTGCTGTTGTTGTTGTTGTTGCATGTATTTTCTTAGATTACAAGTTGCACATTTAACCATTTCGTACATTTTACATTACATTTTAATGCTGTTGTAGATTTTTATTTCATTACAAATTCCTTGAGTTGTAATAATGTACTCGTGTTTTTTATTTTATTTTCGTTCCTTTACGTGAGCTGTAAGTATTTGTTTGCTCTATCCTAAAGATTTTTCTTAAATTTTTTTTCCAAGTCTGCATATTTTATACGTCAGGACGGAGTTAAAGTTTTTTTCTTTTTTTGCATTTTAAGAAAAAGTTTTTTTTATATGTTGACACTTTTGACATTTTCGCAGCGTGTTTTTTTTTTATTTATTTTTGTCGTCTTACTTAAAAACAGCGTATGTGTACATAATTTTGTTCAAACAAATAACGTATGTGAAAGAGCTGTGTAAATGCGTTTGACAACGCAGTTTAATGTAACTGTCTGTCTGGCCGTCGCGTCGGTTTGTTGAAGTATTTTGCAGTTTCGTACGGTTACTTTTAAGTAAATATTTTACGTTTTAATGTCTTGTAAGTGCCACGCGTTGTAAATGTCTTCTATCGCGATTTTATTTCCAGTAGATACAAGTTAATGCTTGTACAAGAAGATATTAAGATACTTTTTATTTTTTTATTGCTAGCCAGTCAGCCAACCACATGATTATAGAAAGAAGTTTAAAGAAAAGCAATAGTATGTAGCTTAAATCGAATAAATTTTCACAAATTTAATCAGCTTGTCTAGCCAGATATTAATGATTAAGAAAACATTAAGTAAAAATATTATATTATTGTTGTATTTTATACTACCTCTGATTGTACCTAAATTTTAATAAAATACTGGCACATAAGCCGCTACTTCGTAAACGTCTCCCTTTCTATCGTTGACATTTTAATAAGCCAAAGTTTATGTTTCTAGGTTTTAACAAAAAAAGTACCAACATCTTTCATCTTTTAGGTTCTCATTCACTCATTTTATAATTTTATGTCTCTAAGGGCTTACAAACCAGAGCAAGTTTAACTCTCTTTTTAGTTTAAAATGTGTTTTAACCAACAAATCCATAAATCACCAAACATATAAACCATCTTTAAACGCATAAAGTTCAGCGTTTAAACTGCCAAAACACCCCATATGAATTTAAAACGATTTATCGTAGTGCTGCCACATGTTATTTTTTAACAACATATAATACATGGGCCACTGATTTGTAGTTGTTGAGTTTAAACTTCATATAAATATAAGTTTAGTTCAACTAAACTAGTGTTTAAACCATCAGTAATTTATTAGTCATAAGTTAAATTTTATAGAAAATTCAAAAGCTACCACATATGGAACGGAAAAGTAAAAGAAATTCCCCTTTTTGATACTTTTCAAAAATTTTAATATTGTAGAGGGATCTCATAATTTAATATTTAGATGTCAATGAAAGGAGAAAAATGTTTTGTAAAAAAGGTACCAAAAAGTATATAAAAGTACGAACGTTCGAAAAAGTACCAATTTGTATTTTATAGGATAACTTACGAGTGTGATAAAACTTTTATTTCTATTTTTAAAAGGGGTGACAAAAAAGTACCAAAATACAGCTTTTACCCGTTTACTCCCCTCCCCAAAAGGCCCGAATTTCAAAAAAGTACCAGACACCTGTCCGCTAATTTTTTTAATTAACAACAATAAGTATTACATTTTTTGTGTATCCCTTAGTTAAGGAGATGAGAGGTTAGCTAATGTTCACGTTTTTACCCTTTTTGCCTCCTTAACATTCCGATTTGCAAAAAACCTGTCTTTGTCGATCGATTTGGCGATAAACAAATCTCTGATCCAAATTTCAACTTTTAAGCTTTTGTGCGATAATAAATCAGTCATTTACATCCAAGTTCAGTTAAAACTAACTATTGGTTAAACTTCTAGTTAAAAGTACGTTTTGATGGTTATAACTAGTAGTTAGTAAAGTTATAATTTTATTATTTATTGTTAAATCTGGCCATATTTTAAGCGAGGTTAACATTTTATGTTTAAATACAACCAAGATTCTATTAATCATAATACCAGTTACGATAATGACCACAATGGTTTATTTGTGGCCTTTGCGGGGACCATTATTTAGTTATTTTTTAACCATTTTTTTTTTTTTTGAGAGAAGTGGTTGAGAAGTCTTAATTTAATCTCGAACGTTAATGAAGATCCCCAGCTGTTGAACCAGAAACCCTTTAATTTTTATTAACACTTTTAAGACCTTTTAAAAGTTTTTCTTTAACTCTCGTCTTGCATCTAAAAACTTGCGGAACGCCTGTCAGAAACTCTTCAAAATGATTCTAAAAATATGGCTAGAAAATTACTGTCATTTTAACAACTTTGTTTGTGTTTGTTTTGTTATGATTATATTTGATAAAATAGATGTTACTACTAAAAACATTTCATAATCCATTAAGTAAAAAAGTAACAAAATCCCCGCCTTCCATGCCATAAATTGAGAAAACTCTGCCTGAAAGTAATAACTCTCTATTAGCGGCATATCAAAATGTTACATTGTTTGCAACATATGTTTACCACACGACCACTGCAAGATAAAGTAACTCAATCAGTTAAAAACAATTTCAACAAGATTAATTAATTTAATTTAAAATCAATTAAACATAAATCAAACAAATTTTTTTAAAGCAAAAAACAAAATCAAAGGAAATACAACTTAATCATGTGTTAGTGTGTTTGGACATGTAGATTAATGGATTAATGACAGCCAGTTTGTTATTTTAGACATAAATGATGATGACATAAACTCTCAGTAGCTGTCAATCTATTTCTAAGTGTTTCTCGCTCACCCCTGTTATGGCATTATTAAAGATTTTTTTTTTTTTTTTTAATAAACATTCGTTTAGTTGCTAACAGAGTGTTTAAGCACAACTTTAAATGTGGCAAGTAAGTTGTCAACAGATTTGTAGATATAAAACTAAAAAAGTGACAGTTGAAAGGAAGAACAGCAGCAGCAGCAGTAGCAGCCCCTGTGGTAGCAAAAAACGATTGGGGCAATTCTTCACAATTACACATGCGTTAAATAGTGCAAATATGGTTTGCAGTGCTGTCATTTTTGCTGGCTTTTTGCTAAAACGAAATGATGCGTTTTGTGAGTGTGATGAAGAAGTGAAAATTTGATGTGATTTATTTTGCTAACAGAAGAGGCGGACAGAGTTTAGCAGACAGTCAGCCAGTAGAAGGCAGACAAACAACTTATAATTTACCCTTCAAAATGTAAACAGAAATTTGTTATAAAATGATGGATAAAAAAAAGTCTGCCATGAAATGATTGTGAAAAGATAAAACAGAGTCTTAAAATAATGTCTTCTTTAACTTTTCTTATTGAAGATATGAAATGTTTCATTATTCCTACGAATCTTTTGATTTTTTATATTTTTAGTTACGCTTTAGTTCATCAAATTTAATTTCTATTAAATTATTTTTACTGAAAGAAGGCATTTTACAACATGACATCTTGGCTGAGCTGGGGATCGAACTCGGATTGAATTTACATGTTGTAAGAATAACCAAATTCTTTCATCAGAATTCTTTGACGCTGCGAAACTTTATTTGCCTTTTTAAGAAAAACTATAAATTCTCGAATAACGAATTCATTCTTTTACTTTTACACCTCCTCTTCAAAGCTAAATATAAAGTAATAATGTTTTAGTAGCATTCTTTTGCTTTGAAAGTCTTCTAAAGACTTTCAACATTTTTATAATTTTCTAAATGGAAAAGAAACCATTTCTAAAACTTCAATTCCTCTTTAAATTTTTTTCCTGTGTGACTGTGGTTTTTCTACTGAATAACTGCCTGTGTGTGTGTTATTTGTAGGTGATAGTGTCAAGTGGAGATGTGAAAAGTTTAATTGTATTTAATGGGTTTTTAATTACAATTTTTATAAAACTCATTCATTCGTACAATAATCATTTCTCATGTATGTTTTTTAAGGAGCCTCGTCAAAGAGAGAAATCTTTTTTTAGAGGAATGTTAAGAAGAAAAAAATTTTTTTAAACCTTGTCGGAAAGGGGAATATATGGGAAAAGTTAATATAATATGAATTATTTTAAAGATGTTTGAAGTAAAATTAAAATTTTTAAAAAAATCTTAAAAAGAAAATTTTTGAATTTTTAAAAAAACTTTCAAAATAATTTTATTTTCATTAAAGGGAAATTTGTTAAAATAAGGAAAAATTTGTATTGTGGTTATTTAGTTGAACTATTTTGGTTTTTTAATCCAAATTTTAATATTTTAATCAGGCTAAATTTCATTGAATTTCATTTTCATTTAATTTTTTTTATGAAGAGGGGAATATTACAACATGAAATTTATTGATAACTAGCTGGCCACCCCGGTTACGCTCTGTAGCTGATTACTAATGATCGATGGAGCCGTTTTCTGATTTTAGGTAAATTGAAAAAAGTGGGCGTAAAAGTGGGCGGGGCAAAATGTTCTTTCCGTAAAAACCTAAGTTGGACCATGGCGACTATTTTTAAGAAAAAATCGGCCAAATAAATAGAAAAAGTGGGCGTAAAAGTAGGCGTGTTAAATTTTTCTTTCGATGAAAATTTAAAATGGATTAATACGAACATTTGAAAGAAAAATAAGTCAAATCGATGGCACCGTTTTCTGATTTTAGATAAATCGAAAAAATTGGGCGTAAAAGTTGGCGGGGCAAAACAAACTAAGTTGGACCATGGCGATCATTTTAAAGAAATAATCGTCCAAATAGGTCAAGCCGTTCTCAAGTTATGCGATCAGCAACACACAACATTTAATTTTTGTTTTATAGATTCTTCATTCCTGACTGAGCTGGGAACCGAACCCAGGTTTTCTCGTACCGGTTGCCCCTTCATGTTTCAATTGTAACCATACAATCATTTCAGAGGGGTTTGCCGTTTAACACTCACCACTATTGAAGACAGCTGGCAGTCAATATTCAAACATCAATCTTTAAACCAAATGTTTTAAAGTTTGGAAGATGGATTTGCTTTGAATGATTATCCACTTTAATTGATTAACATGTTCCCCCTAACCTCCGTGTTCTTGTACTTTTTGTCAGCCTGATTAAAATTTGGATTAAATAAGGAAAAATTTCAAAATTGTTTTTGTTATTGTCATTATTTTAAAAAACCAAAAAATATATTTAAAAAAAAATAGTTAAAGGGAATTATTTTTTTATAAAAAAATTATGAAAAAAATATCTGTATTAATTTACTTTTCTTATTAGATTATTTAAAAAAAAAAAACTAGCTGGCTCGGCAAACATTGTTTTGCCACATAAATTATTTCTTTCAGATGTAACAGTGTCTGCTAGCCAAATTTTAAGAACAAATTTTAGGCTATAGGTCTTTCCAGATGTTACACCATTTGCTTACCAATTTTCAAGAAAATTAATTGATTAGTTAAGAAGATATAGGGAGGCGGAGCTTTTACCCCTCTTGCCCTATTTAATGCCCTGTCCTCTTTCCGATGTTACAGTGCATGCATGCCAAATTTTAAGAAAACCTGTTGATTAGTTAAGAAGATAGAGGGAGGGGGAGCTTTTACCCCTCTTGCTCTATTTCACGCCCTAAATAATAAAAACTATAAAAATCGGCCAAGCCGTTTCTGAGGAGTTCAATATGGAGGGCATTTTGTTGGTAGAGGGAGGGGGAGGGGGAGCTTTTACCCCTCTTGCTCTATTTCACGCCCTAAATAATAAAAACTATAAAAATCGGTCAAGCCGTTTCTGAGGAGTTCAATATGGAGGGCATATTGTTGGTATTTGTATGGGAATATAAAAACATGTTTCGGAAATGAAAATGGCTATAACTCAAGAACCAATACACATTTGAAGACCGTTGATATGGGCATTTCCCCAGAATGGTCTACCAGGATGAACAAATAAAATGTTGATTATCATCGTCTTTTATTGTTTATTATTAGAAAAAAAAGTCTATGTTCTTATAAAAGAATGGTTTCCTAGCATATCTGAGCTGTTTTACTTGAGGAAATTGGGCTGGTAACTGGAAAATTTTATAATTTCCTGTATTTTCTACTTCTAAGGACATTTTTATATACTTATTTTACATGCAAAAAATATGTTATGTTTACACTCTTTCTTCATAATCTCTCCATTACAATCAATTGTAAAAGGAGTATTAAGTTTTTTTGTTAAGGAAATTTGAAGACATTTATGGTAAAATGCATGGTGATAATAATAAAAAACATATGGAAAAATCGTACGTTCAAGATCCGAACGTTCGCAACCGGTAAATAAGCCAATTAAACAAAAACCAAGAGAGATATTTTATTTTGTAAATACTGGATGGAGACCTACATTAATACACTTTTAAAATAAATTAATCACTTTTGAAAATTCTGTTTCATTACGCAGATTTTTACATTTCACTACTGTCAGCCGAAGCAGACTTATATTTTGCGTACGTTCGTGACCACACGTTTATAACTCTTATTATAAAAACTTAAACTCGATGAAATCCATCTTTTGTAATAAACATAGAGCTACCCAAATGCTATCGAATTGCAAAAAAAAAAAATGCTAGGAAAAGTTTTGTTTTCTATATTATTTGTACATCAAAAGCGAATGAACGTACGTTCGTGACCCCAGGAAATGCCCATATATAAAAACCTTGGTATTGACGTCACCTTCCACGTGAACTTTGCAGAAACAAAATTCACGCATTACAGAGAACATCAATTACTAACACAATGCAACTTTTTTTTATATACATAGATTTTAAACTACAATTTCGCAAAAAGTTAAATTTTTACCGCTTGACGGAATTAAAAACAATTTTTTCTTTTCTGTTGTATTTCATAAATAAAAAAAAAACCAATTAAAAAAACCACATATTTTGATTTCGTAGCTTTCAAAGCGAATTCATACGCGTGCGCGGTAGCGGTAATACTACAACGATAGAGAAACAACAGTGGTTTTTTACATTGCATTATTAAGGCCCAACCATAATGTACTTAAGTTGGCTTAAGCAAATGTCCGAGTACAAGTAAATTATACAAGGCAAACCAAATTGAACTTAAGGAAACATATTGCTTAATTTTAAGAAACTGTGATTTGCTTAAGCAAAGTGTGAAACTGATCGCACATTCCGTACGGAATCAAATGTTTTTTTCAGTTTATTTTTGTTTTTTAAAATACATTTAAGAGACTTTTTGTTTGACAGTAGGTAAAGTAAGGCTATGCATTATGGTTGGCCTTTAGTGTTTCCAGTTCGAAATGTCAACCATTTCTATAGAAAAAATTGTAAAACAAAAACAAATTGGTTCGAACTCTCAAGGTCAACTGACTTTTTGCTGCCGCCTGCAGTGGAATTCGCCTAAGCTTTCATCTGTTTTCTTGGGAATTATAAAAACTTGAAAAAGTTAAAAAAAAAGAAAAAATTTCCCAACGAAGAAATTCCTTAGAAACTTTAAAATACAAAAAGTGCATTCAAAAGGAAAATCTTTTTTTAGGGGCAATTTACAAATCTTTTATTATTGTTTTAATAAATATTAAATACAAGCTGACCCGACAGACGTTGTCATGTCCAAATTAGAAAAATGTTTGCGTTCGATTTGAAAGAAAAATTAGTCAAATCGATGGAGCCGTTTTCTGATTTTAGGTAAATCGAAAAAAGTTGGGCGTTAAAGTGGGCGGGGCAAAATTTTCTTTCCGTAAAAACCTAAGTTGGAACATGTCGATGATTTTAAAGAAAAAATCGTCCAAATTGGTCAAGCCGTTCTCAAGTTATGCGCTTAATAAAAAAGTGGGCGTAAAATAGGCGTGGTACATTTTTCTTTCGATGAAAACGTAAAATGGATTAATACGAACATTTTAAAGAAAAATTTGTCAAATCGATTGAGCCGTACAGTGTCACCCGCCTGAATATTCTGAAGATTCCCTGAAAATTTCATCAAAATCGGCATAGCCGTTTTGGAGTCCATACGTTATACACACATCCTATTTTATATATCGTCACCTCAAATGCAAAAGGGCGTAACAACCAAAATATTCAAAATCAAGTTTTGGTTGATTATGTTGCACTACATAGACTAATGGTGTTTTCTTTTCTGACAACAATGTCCCATATATGCTACCATTCGTGCGGGTTTTTGTTCCATTCTAAAAATATTTGCAAAAATGTGAGAAGTTGTCGTTTTCCTTTCTAAACATGTTGCAACAATAAATGGCAAATTTGTTCCATTTCTTACCCGCAGTTATAACTGAGTGTGAGATCATACCCTTTTTTGCATCTGCGTAAAGTACTTTTTTATGCAAGCAAGTATTTTTTTTCTTGTGTTTGCGGACAATTTGCGTTATATTGTGATTTTTAGTTATATTGTGATGGATATAAAAACTTTTTGTTTTTCGTTTGTTTTACTTTTATTTAATAATTATATTTTTATTGTCGCAAAATTTTTAACAACGCCTGACATTAATTATTGAAAATCAGTGCTGTTAACGCTTATTGGAATTGTGAGAAAATTTAATGTTGAAAATTGCTACAAGCATGGTCAATATCGCTTTTAGTACAAACTTTGCATTCAATATTTAACACGCTAAATACACATTAGTGTTGAGTGTAAAACGTAGCTATTATTTTGTTCCATTGTAATTTAGAAAAATGTATCACTTTCTAAGACTTCGTGTAACCTAATAAATATATTACACAACTATAATGCATCATTTTTTTTTAGAAAAGAAAACACCATAAAATTATGATTATGATGCACTATAAAATTAAAAAAAAATATGTTGTTACGCCCTTTTGCATTTTAGGTGACGATATATAGAAGAGGAATTAAAAACATTGTTCTCCGTCTAGCAAAGAATAACCAATTGTGAACCCAACCAATAAAAAACAAATGAGATATTTATTTTTTTATTATTTCTTTAATGTTTTTTGAAACAAATTTACAGATTTCATTAAAAAAATTGCATCGTTGTATATTAATAAAATAAAAATTATGTAAGTAGTACGAAATTAATAATGACAACCGTGCGTTTTCTATTTGACAACAGAGTCTTTTCAGTTTGATAACAATGGTATTTATACATCTTTGGTTTCAAATCGATAACGTTTTGTTAAAAATTTGACAACAGATGTTGTCGAAATATACACATTTTATAAACAAATAATTTTTCTTAAAAGAAAAATTCCAATTTACTTTCATTATGTCTTAAAATTTAAAAATTATAATAAAAATGTCAGAATTTCATATTCAGGTATTTTATTTAATTATTTTAGCAGATGTTGTTTAATTAACTTTCCGTTTGTAATTAAAAAAAATTTCCAGTATTTTAGGTACTCGGTTTTTTAATTACAAAAATTTTATAAAGTAATTGAAATATTTAAATTAAAATCTTTTACTAAATTTTTAACATGTCCCCTAGTCAAAAATTTCTCAAGGATCACTTAAAGCAGCTTTAACGACCTCTAAAGTAAAATTTACTTTTTCTGCTTTTTTGTTAATCAAATTGTTTCCTTTTGTATACGAGTATTTTTCAGTTGCTTTAATGTTCGTTCAGTTTTGTAAGTGCCCCCCGCTTTCATCAAAAATTACAAGAAAACCTTCACTGCTAAATGTCCTTGTAAAATAGAACACTTTGTAAATGAACTTTAACTTTGGGTTGCTTTTATTTGAGCACAAAATAACATATTTTGCTTGATGCGATGGCAAAAATCTTGCACAACTTAGAGTTTAATGAGATTAAATCAACATTTGACAATAAGAGAGACGATAAAATGTTGGAAAAAATTTAAATGAAATTTAAACTTGAGTAATAAAATCATAGATTTATTTTTATTCCTACCAAATGTCGCACTAAAGATCATGGCTTTGTAAAAGGTCTTAAGGACGATTTGGGCGTTAAGTAAGTAAAATAAGGATACTACCTACTGTGATTAGAACACATGCAAACATATTTATGCAAATGTATAAAAATTCTTCCTGAATGACAGACAGCAGATTTTGTAAACAAAGATTAAAATGTTGACAAGAACTATTGAAATATAGAAAAATACTTAAATTATTTGCCTAAAAATACTCAAAACTTTAATTTCTCTATAAAAAATTGCCACTTTTGTTGACTGAATTTGCTTTAAATACCTGCTTTTACCCTCTCATCACTACAAATTATTCCCTTAATACCTATAAAAATTACTTAAAACAGGGTACACAAATGTACGTTCTTTTATTGTGTTTTTGTTTTAATACACAGAAACGGGAGGGCCAAATACGAACTTACAAGCCTTCATACACGGGTTCATAAAATAACAAGAGCAGCAGCAACAACAACAATAATAACAGCGAACACGAAATAACTAAACAGCCACAAATGTTTACGTATGCATAAATAACCCTGGCTGTTTTTATTGTTGTTGTTGTTGTTGTTGTTGTTGTTGCTGTTGCTGCTCATGTACAAGTGCGAGCAATATTCGTACAAGTACATACGAATGACATGATGACCTTGACATTTTTCTCCATATTCTTTCTTTTTTATTATTATTTTTTCACCGTGTTGCCGTTGTTTGGTATTAAAGCTATTGTTTTGTTTTTTTTTTCTTGTAAACAGTACGCGGCAACAAGAACAACGAATGGTAAAAACAGATGATGAGATTTAAATTTTTGTGTGATATTCATGAATCATGATGCATTGTAGAATTTATTAACAGATTGAGGTGGGAAAATAAACAAAAGAGGGTGAAAGAGGAACACAAGAAAATTTTTTTGAAAGGGTGTTAAGTGCCGATTAGTGCGGGGAATTCGTGTAGGTATACATACTACATACATGCATAAATATATACTTACATATGTATGTACATAAGTCTTAAAACCTTAATTTTAATGCAATTTCTGATAATGTCTTTTAAACTGCAAAAACTCAAAAAGAGACAATTTACAAGTCATTTTAGTGTGAATTTGAATCGAAATTTTCAGCTTTTTTGAAAACTTTTCTAATATAGGTTTAATTATACCAACAAAACAATAGTGGAGAGGGTATTATGCATTTGTGCTGATGTGTGACGCCTTAATATATAGTGTCCTAGACCCACCTTTAAGTATACCGATCGACTTAGAAGGGGGCAATTTCTGCCTCTCACAAACTTTCAAACCGATTTTAATGAAGTTTATAAACATAGATAAATACATATTTATATGGACACATGAGCATAACTTGTTTTTAAATACTGTGGTGCTGGGTATCATATGGTCGGGCTTGACCGACTATACTTTCTTACTTGTTTTTTTAGAAATATTAAACATTATTTGATTTATTATACATATAGTAAAAGATGAAAATTTCTGAAAATATTAAGTGTGGTCCAACCATACAAGTCAACAAGAAAAGAAAAAAAATGGAAAAATAAAAAACAGAAAAAATGTATGTATGTACTTTGGACTTCAAGAAAAATTCTTGACAATAAGTACGAGAAAACAGAAGTAAGGAAGAAAATGTAAATCTATCAAAGTAGATAATCATTCAAAGCAAATTTCGATCTACCAAAGGTTAAATACAAATTGGCAGTCGTCAATGGCTGTGAGTGTTAAACGGCGAAACCCTCTGAAGAGATTGCGTGGTTGCAGTTGAAACATGTAAGGGTAACCTGCCCGTAAAAGCCTGGGTTCGAGCCCCGCGGCAATCAAGAATGAAAAATTATCAATAAATTTTAATTAATTTCATGTTGTAAATTCCTTCTCATAAAAATAATTTAATGACAATTAAATTTGATAAACTTTAGCCAAATTAAAATATCAAAAATTTGGATTAAAAACCATTAACAGTTCAACAAAATAACCACAGTAGTAATTATAATGCGCAATGTTAATTGTAAGTCACACCTTTACGTCAAGTTTTTCCTTTTTATATAATAACACTACGTGACAATTTTTTGACCAAATGAATTTGACACCTAATCTTTATGTAAATATGTCCGCTGAATCCGAATATGAAGTCAGAATTGTCAAAAGCAGAACAGATATTCCAAAATAACCGTTATTTGTGTTTTTAAAAAAGGTGCTGTGACTGAAATGCAAATATCTTCTAGTTAATAAGTAAAAACTTTAAAAAATTTTTTCAAAAGGATTTTAGCGATTCTTAAAGTTTATTACTTTAGGTGTATTTTTGTCCATGATAATAAGAAAAGTTTTTTTTACACTCTCCACCACAATTAGTTGTGAAGAGGGTATATTAAGTTTGTCATTCCGTGTGAAACTTTTTTATTATTCATCTCAGACCATATAAAGTATATATCGAGCCTTTGGTGCAATACCGTAGTAATTCAAAAAATCGTAACCGCTATTTAATTGCATTCAAGTGTCAAAAAAGCCTGCTAGGCTCAAAGTGACGGATCTTTTCAGCCTCCGGTGACCTTCGGACTTTATTAGATCCCGAGCGAGGTAGTTGGGATGGACCATTAGTTTATCTAACTTTTTAATTTCTTCCTGAATGGTAGCGATGTTAAGATCTCTGTGAATATTGACATTACGTATGTATATACCATGGGGCGCAGACAATTTGCCGTAATATCCTAGACTGTCTGCTTTGTAGCTTCTGGATGTTTGATGCGCATGCAGTACCCCATAATTGGATGCCATATGTCCATGTTGGTTTTATGATAGACTTGTATAAGAGAACTTTGTTGCCTAAGGATAAGTTTGAGCTTCGACCGATTAGCCAATGTAGTTGAGCTGCTTTAAGTTTCATAGCCGTTATTTTCGCTTCAATATGACGAGACCAGGTCAGGCGTCTATCTATATGAATTCCCAGGGATTTAACATGGCTTTCTACCGGAACAGTGATGTTATTTATTTTAACAGCAGGGCACGTTTGTCTTCTGAGCGTGAAAGTTAAGTGAGCACATTTAGCCGGGTTAACCTTTATTTTCCATTTTTCTAGCCAGGCTTCTAGTTCATTGTTGTGGGACTGTAAATACTGCGATGCAACTTTTGGGTCCTGATTAACACTAATAAATGCTGTGTCGTCTGCAAACGTAGAAGTATGTGTGCTCGGGTTTGTTGGCATATCAGCTGCAACGGCCCTAATATGCTGCCTTGAGGGACACCAGCTGATATTTTCTTGGTGGGGGAGTATTGGTTTTTTGATCTAACCATGAATGTTCTGCCAGTTAAATAGCTCTCAAGGAGTTTGTGAGTGTTTTGTGGAAGCATTTGTGTTATTTCAATAATCAGCCTATCATGCCAAACTTTGTCGAATGCTTGGGAAATGTTTATAAACAGTGCTGAGCAATATTCCTTTCTCTCAAACGCTGATCTAATTTGGGTAACAATTCTATGCACTTGTTCGATTGTACCATGCCTTGCTCGGAATCCGAACTGATGATCCGGAATGATTGCGGGTTCAGTTTGATAGGGAGTTATACTTAAAAGGAATATATTATCGAATAGCTTTCATAATATTGACTAGCATCTTTTCCTAGCTTAGGAGTCATAACAATTGTAGTGGTCTTGCAAGAGGATGGGAAGTAGCCAACTCGTAATATCGCATTAAAGATGAGCAGCAAGATTCTTGAAGCAACGTAGGTAAGTTTCATATCATTGAGCCTGTGATGCGGTCAGGACCGGGAGATTTTTTAATGTTGACATTTTCTTTCGCTGATTTTACTTGGGTGAATTTAAATTTTATTGGATCGTTAACTGTATCAGGAATAATTGGACGACAGGAACAAGTATCAGCATCATGGGGCGTGAAACTTTCTCCAAGTGGCTTGCAACATTTATTTTTTCATTTGTGTTTTTGGGCCAGGTACGGTTTTCCAGTCTTAGCGGAGATTCGTAGGTTATAGGGCATTGCATAAGAAAAGTGACAGTTTAGGATTGTTTGATATTTTAAACTCAGGATGTTTAATTTACCACTATTTAATCCATCTTTTACATCTAAGAAAAATGTTCAAGATTTTACTATTGTTTAATATTTAAACTTTTGATAGCTTCCCTATTCCTTTCACCACTACTGTAACCTGTGTCAATATTTAAAGATCCGTGGAAAAAATACAAAACTGCTACTCACATGAGTATTATTTGTTTAACATTCTTTTTATTTTTCGTAAATTTTTTTTCAACTTTCGAGCACAATTCTTTATTTTGTTTGTTTCTCGTATTTTGCATAACAATCCAGAGATAAAAAAACCTCAAAAAATTCAAGCGAAAAACTGACAAACAAAAAAAAAAAAAAAAAAAAATAGAATAAAAAGGATTTAAATAAAATTAACAACAAAAACGGCAGACCAGCAGTGGCAGTTTAAAAGAAAACAACGGAAGGAGGCAACCAACCGTTTACAAACACAAATGACTTAAGGACTCTGGAGGATACCAGATATTTTTTCCGTTTTTGCACAAAAAGTAAAAAAATAATAAATAAGACAACAAACAGCAACAATGAATATTTGATTTTGGGATTTTTCCACTACAAAATTCACAAATTTAAATAAACAAAGAAAAAAGGTGGCAAAAAGTTAAATGAAAAACTTTTTTCTTCTTCATAAAAATTTGTTTTTCTCACTGGTTTTTTACTTAAACAACAGGAAAATTATGCAGCCATTAGTATTTTGAATTGTATTTTTAATAAAATGTATGTTAATGAAGGACAATTGTCTGGAAGAATTAAACTTTGTTATAATTTGTTAGAAAAAAAGTCTATCTTCTAAACATTTTAGTTTCTTTTCTTGTGTGCTTCAAAGTTCTACACCAGAGATGGTAAACGGTATCGAAACACGTATTTTATACGTATTACGTCCGAGAAAAGAAAAACTCTATATTTCGACAACTCGCTTATTCATTTCTTGTAGGGTAGTCATTAGTGCACTTTTGAAAACGGAATAGTGCCAAAAATAAACGTACAATTGTATCCAGATAATCAACCCTGTTTTAAAAATTTTTCTAAAAACATTTTAATGTAAAAAAAGTTTTTAGCTACTGAAATAGTAATTGCGTTAATTAAACAACGATTAGGGAAATAACAAAATTTGTGCATTTTTGTGGATTTTTCAACGGATATTTTGTGGTAAACAAAATGAAGGCATTAATTTTCGAAATGTTTTAAAGTAAAATCATAAGTTTTTGTTTAAACGTAAAATTTGGCAATTTTTTTCTTTTAATTAGATTGTGTTGTTAAAGTTTTTATACATATCGTCATTTGCTGCAGCATTTTCATTATTCAAAAACTCCTAATTGCCGATTTCACCAATTTACTTAAGTATAAGTTGATGTTTTAAAGTCGTTTTTCATGTCAAATACAAATTAAATTATACAAAAAACTATAGTTAAATATGAATTGATATTTAAATAAAATTGGTGAAATAAACCATAATTCATAGTAATAGTAAGATATTGTAAACTTAACTCTTGATAGAAAAGCATTATTTTTCCATTATGGTGTGGTAAATTTAAGACTTTAAAGTCATTTTATGTTAAACTAATATTTTTGATTTATGACAATATTGCAGCAAATGAGCGATATGTATTTGTAAAGATTTGTTTTTATGTTTTAAAAGTTAAATGATTTTGTGGTTTCTGTGCTTCGTTTTCGATATTGGAGATTTTGTTTTTTCCTTTTGTATTTGTTTACTGAAGATTTTTTCAAATTAAGGTGTCATTAACAGTTTTGGCGTGTTTTACAACTTATTTTCTTTGTTTGATATTTTATGCATTTTACTGTATTTCTAGACTTTCAAGGTTTTCAGTATATTGGTCGAAACTCGGGTACAGATTCACTGATTCAACTGATTTAAGTACCAACGTGTTAAGGAAGAAATTTTCCATTACCTGGGGTTATAAAACTTGGACTCAGGAAGAGCTATAGTTCCCGAAAATTAGTATTTTTTTAAATAAAATTTATGTTTTGGTCATAATTTTTTTGTATGTGAACCGATTTTTCAGAAATATGTTCTACTAAAGATTTCCGATCTTTTTGTATATAAGGCGTATCCATAGGTCATATGACAGTCCAACAATTCAAGTATTTAAATAACTTTTCATGTTTTCTGTACGGGAGGTACTACGCCCACTTCTTCAATCCCGCCCACCCTGTGATGCTGTGTATTGATAACCTAAATATTTGTACGTAATTTGGAAACTTTGGCTATTCCCGTTCTCCAGATATACAGAAAAAAAATTAAAACAACAAGGGATTTTTGGGAAAAATTTGAGCCGACCGATCTGTCTGATTTTCAATAGCAAGAAATGGTGGACTATATGTGACATAAATGTAAAGCAACCTAGCCGCTATCATGTCTGGAGTCTCCGGAAAACACATATCAAACGTAAGACGGACAGACGGATATCATATTCATATTCGATTTTTAAATATCTTAAGACTTTCTTTAATTTCGATTGTTTTCAATGTTTTGACGGGTTTTCGCATTTGCTTTTTTTTTTTTAATTTAGTTGTTTTTTGTTCTGCTGTTTGCTTTCATTTCAAATTTGTAAGATTTTAATTTTATTTGATTGTTCTAGTTTTCAATTAATTTTGGTTAATGATTTATTTTTCATATTAAGCGTTTTTCCAAATAAGCTGTTTGTTTCGATTGGAAGACCAGATTTTAATTTATTAATTAAATGTTAGTTTGGGTTCACACTATGAAAGTATTCTTTCAGAAGGTCTGCGTTTATTGATGAGAGGGAAGAGAATAATAGGGCGCTCTCTTTCCCTCTTTCATAGTGTGAACTCAGACTAATGATTTTAGTAACGTTTCTTAAAGATTCTTATAACATTTATAATATTTTTCGACTTTGTCCCAAGCGATTAAGCGATTTTTTTTAATTTAATACAATTTTACAAATTTTGGTTTTTTATAAATCTTTTTTCTTTGATTAAGTTTAAATTTAATTAATTTTATCAATATTACTTATTAATCGACCTCTTTCTTGAATTTTAATTATTTTCTTAGAATTGATCTAAACAGGCTTTCAAGGTCATTTGTATTTAAATAAAAGATTATTAAATTATATTTCCATCCTACGTTTCGTTGGTATTTCCTAACTTCATCTGGGATTTTAGTTTATTAAATCTGGCAACGACACAAAACAAAAATAACATAATAGTGGTATTCACACCGAACTTGTTAATTTGTTACTCTGTAGTTTGTTAATTTGTTAAAGTTACCAACTGTGAACGAACCCCTTTTTGAAACTTTGTTATTCTTGTTACTTTAAAATAAAAAAATCATTTAATTGACATACTCTCAATGTACACGAAAATTGCCAAAACTCAAATATTTTTTTAAAAATGTAACACAAATGACTTTTTTATTATATAAATTTAGAAACTGCAACAGTTGATTGATGATTGAGTTACCGACTAACAACTATTTTATCAGGGGTGTCGTGTCGTTAATTTGTTAAATGTTAATCCGGCAGCGCGTTAAATATACAAAAACAAAATCCGTGTAAAAAAGTAACGATTAACGACTAACAAACTAACAAGCTCGGTGTGAATACCAATATTATTTAGAAACAACGATAATAAAGTTCCACATTACAATAACCAAACTTACATTCAAACTTTGTTAAATTTACATTTTATTATAAAAAACACACAAGTTTTACAACATAAAACACGAAATTGTTATAAATTAATTAAAAAATAAAAAATTAAATATCACAGGTTGTTATTGTTAATGTATCACAGTTGAACTAAAACTAAATTATGTATTGCGATTGTGTAATTTGCATTTGTGCCGTCTTTATCCTCCTTTCTATTTATTGCGTTGTTTGATTTTTCCTGTATACGAAGACTTCCAAGAGTGTATCGTTTGTTTGTGTTTTTCTCTCTGTTTAATATTTTAACTCCTTCAATATCAATATAGTGTCCAGTATCAAAACAATGCGTTGACCAAGGTATATTTACACAAGGTAAACTCGTTGGCCCATATGTTTGTCAGCGGATTACCCCTAGTTGGTACCTTAACCAGGGTTACCGTTGGAAATTTTCAAAAAGGGCCACAAAAAGGGGATTTTCCAGAAAAAGGGGTCAAAAAAGGGTATTTCAATAAAAAAAGGGTCAAGTTTTTTATAAGCAGTATTTCCCATTTTAATGAACATAATAAGACCAAGTTTTTTTATAAGCAAACAAAAAAATAATATTTCAGGTAGGAAGAGCTCAAAAAACTTGATTTTTTTATGGAATACTCCGTCCTGTTTTAAACACCTACCAAAAATTTAATCCTTTTCATTATAGCTAATTTTTTCATACATTTTATGTAATTTTCCGATTTAGCGATGTCAAATAAATTTTAGTGTTTGTTTTAAATTTTGCTATCGTTCGCGAGTTGTAACCATTTCTCGATTAAAGCGATTTTTTCCTGTAAGTGTCCGATTTTTTAAAGTATTTACGATTTTTAACAAATATAAGACTTTGCTTTCATACCGCTTTTACCAAATATTTGGGAATTTCCGCTAATTGAGCAATGTTTACCTCTTGTTTTCATTCCTGATAGGGCACTCTCAACACTGTCGATTCAAAAGGGGGCGAAAAGTTCAATACCTTTTGTTATTATTAAGGGCGAATTTTTTTGAATAAAACATGGTACTGTTTAAGAGAGCAAAACACCAAATTGCATTTTTTTAATAAAATGTCAAATTTTTGTTTTAAAAAGAAACCACCGTAAAAAATAACAAATATTTATATCGCACTTGTTCAACAATACTGTATTATTTCAAAATTTTAAAATTTTCAGTAGAAGCAAAACAATTTCTTTACAAAAAAGTGGACAAAATAGCTCGATAGTTTTACAGTGGTTAGATATGAATAATACCTGTCGACTATTTCAAAAAAGTGAAAAACTAAAAATTTTTAGTTAATACAGTATTGTTGAATAGGTGCGATATGAGTTATGTTTGCTTTAAGGGAAATTGTACTTTACTATCAAAAATCAAGGAGAGGAAAGCATGGAATTGTAAGTTTATACTTTGAGTCTGTTCCATATCAAGCAATGCTTATTTCAAAAACATTTGTTTAGCACTTCTGTTACGCAGTGTTGACAAAAAACAAAATGTGAGAGCAATTTCCAAAAAAGGGTCAAAAAGTGTCACATAATAGGTGATAATGATACAAAAGTATAATTTAAAAAAAGGGTCATAAAAGGTATCAACACCGTCGAAAAAGGGTAAAATTGATACTTTAGTATCACAACGGTAACGCTTACCTTAACGTCAAATTTCGTGTATATGAGAAAAAATTTGTACATGTGTGCGTTAAATTGTTTTTGTTTTATATGAAGACAATTTGGTACCTTTTATAGAGCAGCATGTATACACTCCCAAATGAGTCTACCTTGTGTAAATATACCTTGGCGTTGACAATTCTGTTCTTAATTTCTGTTTGTTTATGTCAGTTTCATGCTCTGCTCTTCTCGTGCCTAAGCTTCGTTTAGTCGTCCCTATGTATATTTTCCCACACGTTTCGTCTTTTAATTAATTAATTTTAGCGTGTTTTTTTTTAATTATTTGGTTACGTTTTTTTTTGAGTTACTGATTTTTACGAATTTGTTATATTAAAAAAAATCATTTTGAGTTTTAAACTTAAGAGCCTTTTCCTAATTTGTGTGTCGTCTCGATTTTACATTTTTGTTTTAGTACTTTTTTCCAATTTTGGTGCTTTTTCCTATTAGGTATTTTCTTTTTAAATTATTTGATTGTAACTATGTACTAGATTTCTTTCAAGTTTCTCTACAATTCCCACTTATGTATTCGTTGTTATCCCATTCGGTCATCGTTTGTCGCTTTAATTCTAATTACCGCAATTGATTACGCATTTACTTGTGGTTTGTTGTTGTGGTCGTTCAAACTTTTTTGTTTGTTTGTTTAATTTTTTTTTGTTGCAGTCTTATATACATATTTTTTTATTTAATAAAATTTTCAATCCATAAATGAAACCAGCTTTCTAAACACGTTTTTATTGAATTGAAAACTAAAGAAAAAATAAAAAAAAGATCGTAATCAAAACAATAAATGCAATATACGTGTTTACGATTGCCAACAAAGTTTTTTCTCGCATTTTGTACGTTTTACTGCAGTTTGTGGCATCAAGACAAAAATATTATTAAAACCTGTATTGTTGCTGCAACAAGTCACGCCATTATCGTCATCTTGAGGCAGGGGTATGCCAAAAAAAGATTTAACTAGAAAAAAAAGGTTTTTGCTAAAGATAAACTGGAAAAAAAATCGCTTAAATTCTAATTTAACTATAACTTTATAGTTATTTTTAAATAATTGTTAATTATAAATTTTAAATTTTGCTTAGTTAAATCAACAATTAATTTTTGCTTAAATTTATTGTTTTAATTTTTTTTTTCTTTAGATATTTTTGCTTTTAAAAAAGATTAAACCACAAAATTTGTTTACTTTTAAATTAAACATGATTGATGGCTTTCAATCGTGTTTCAGTTTTCTGCTGATTAGTCAGTCAGTCCGTCACAAATTTTGTTGTGTTCGTTACAAATTGATTTCCTTTTCTTTTTGTCACGAAAGTTTTTCGAAGTTTGTAAAACAGTTTGTCAAACTACAAACTGTTTGTGGCACGTAAGAAAATTGTGTGCATAAATTTATGGTGGTAGAAATGAAAGGTGATTTCTTTGATTATAAGTTAATCTAGATTTTGATCTAAAAAACAAAAAAAAAAAAAAAAAATAAGGGATATAAATTGCTTTAAAGGTGGCTACGGTAAATCATGGTATTGACAACATGAATAGTTACTAAATTGCGATTTATAAAAGTAATGAGTGATTATTTATGAGGTCGTTTTTTAATACATATTTTTTTTATTTAAAAGCATAAAGTCCTTTTCTTTATTCAGTTTTAGCGATGTTTTTAGTTCCAGAGAATTTCTTTATGTCATATTCGATTTAAGCGATTTTTTTACTTAAGATTGCTTTCTGTACAATTTCGCGATTTTCATTCAACAATAATGATTTTTTTGATGAAATTGTTAAATTATTTTCTTTCTCAGGATTATGTTTAACTTTTGTCGATTTTAAATTTCATTTCTGCCAAAATTGCTTGTTATGTAATTTTTAATGAGTATTTTTATTTTTTATAGACTTTTTTGTTTCAGTTCAGTTAATTTCTAGTTTTATTGAAGAAACATTTATTGATTTTAACTTGTTTAGTTTTTTAATTGACTAAATGCCCAACCATAATATGCATAGCCATGTCTAACCTCCGGTCAAAAATTAACAAAAAGTCTCTCAATGTATTTAAAATACAAAAATAATATCAACAAACATTTGATTCCGTATGGAATGTGCGATCGGTTTCGCACTTTGCTTAAGCAAATGACAGTTGCATAAAATTTGTCAAAAAGTTTCATTAAGTTCATTATGGTCTGCCTCACATCATAAACATGTATTCGTACATTTGCTTAAGCCACTTAAGCACATTATGGTTGGGCCTTAAGCGTTTTCTTTTAAGTTTTATAGATTTTTTTTTTGTAAAAAATTGTCGTTCTGTTTGATCTTTTTTAATATGAAAGTTTTAGATTTTTCTTACTGTTTTTTGGGTTTTTGCAAACTTTTTTAATTTTATAGAAATAAGTTTTTCTTTTTTTGGATTTATAGACGTTTTTAATTTTAGGCCCAGGACAGAAGCAGAAACACAATTGCAACGAAACTGCAACTTCTAGTTATTTTTGAGTTTCCGTTGAGTTTATGACATAGAATCCTTTGAGAGGCGACACTATTGATGCAGGCTTGAAACGTATTTTAAATCAGTTGCATTGAAATCGTTCCGCGGAAAACTTATGTTTGCATTTCAGTTTATTATCTTCACAATGTAGGGATTTTGGATACATTCCTACACTGAGAACAATATCAAGTTATTCTTTTAACCCTCTCTCTTTGTCAAAGATTCAAATGAATGGCCACAACTTATTTACCACTTGAATAAGACATGTTGCAGACGTCTGTTCTCAAAGAAAACTAAAATTATTGCAATAATTTCACAGCATAATTTCACCGCTCTATACTGTCGCTGTCATAAAAAAAAATACTGAAGGGAAGTCTAGACGATCTATTAACGTAAGTGTGTGAACATGTAGAGCCAAAAAAACAAATGCTTCGCTTAGTAAAAGTGCTGATTAAAAAAATACTCTCAAAACACTACAGTACACGCAGAGAAAAAACATGTTTTAATATGGTCACCTCCAACAAAACTATTTTAAAGAACATTTTCAACATATTATGTTTCATTTTACCATATTATTGTCACCGACAACCATATTATGGTTAAATACAACCATATTATGGTTGCCTCTAAAATTGTTATGGCAAAATACGACAATAATATGTTTTCAAATTCACAATAGTATTTTCCTCTTTTCTTAGAGCAACATGCTTTGGTTCAACCATGCTATTATAATTATGTTTGGAGGTAACTATAATATGGTTGTGGCTTCTTGATGAAGGACTAATTTTACCATAATATGGTTGTCGGTGACAATAATATGGTAAAATGAAACATAATATGTTGAACATTTTCTTTAAAAATAGTTTTGTTGGAGGTGACCATATTAAAACATGTTTTTACTCTGTGTGTAGTGGCCCATATTTTCTTACTTGATTTTTAATGTGAATTTAGGATATGTGTGAACGTTGTGTACCACAGGTTGTATGTTGCTTCAATCTTTTACAAAAAAAGACTACGCCTTACTAAACAAGAGCGGAAAGCGTTTTCTAGCTGTCAAAAATTCTCATGCCCATACGATTTGTATAAAGCATCCCTAAACAGCGCGGCGTCAACGCTTTACATTTGGAAAATCCGATTTTAAACAGCGCATTTAATAGTCACGTTGGCCGCTATTGTTAATAAATAATGGCAATTTAGCTATTTTTTTTTAACAATCTAGCGGTTTTTTCTCTTCTTTTTATTTCTATGTATTATGTGGGTTTTATTAAACAAGAAAGTTAAAACTACTGTTTGTGGCACAACGTTGACGCTCTTGTTCAGGTATGGCATATCAGCGTAAAATATAAGCAGAAGAAAACGTTCCGCCTTCCGCTCTTGTTTAGGTACGGCTGTTACACATTAAGGGCGAAAATTGCAACAACAATTCTTCGGAAACAAATTTTTTGTAGGCGTACACCACATACCACACACAAATGAACATCATAAATTCTCGCAGACTACACAAGTTTTTTTTTTGCAAATACTAGGAGTATAGGCAAACAGTGTTTACTGTATTGAAAGGTTTTGAACGAAACAAATAGTGTCCGGAGTATATTTCTGCAATTTTTTTTGGAGCTCTCAGTTTTTTTTTTGGCGATTTTAAAACGTTTTCATATTATGTTTACCAAATTAAATCTACGATTTTTTCATATTAGAGATTTTTATTCAATAAGTGATTTTTTTTAACATTTTTGTCTTTAAGGTTTTTAAAGAGTTTTGGTTGTTAGTCAGTAATTTTAGAGCGATATTTTCCTATACTTACGAATTTCTTAAGTTTTAGCGTTTTTAATATTTTTCTTACATTTTTAATTTCAATGATTATTTTTTATTGATTTATTTTTTTAAAGAATTTTTGTTATTTTTTGACTTTTCAATATAAGAGCTTTTTTCTAGTTTTAGCGATTTTCCAATTTTTTTTTTTAGCGATTTTTAAATATTTTATTTTGTATGTTATTTTTTCGATTTCAGGAATACATATTAAATTTGAGAGGTTTTACTATTTTTGCGACGATTTTTTTATATAAAGCGAAAAGGGTGAGTTTTTTAGAATAAAACAAGCCACCCTTTTGGGGAGCAAAATTTTTAAGAAACAGACTCCAAATTGCATTTTTTTTTTAAATAAAATGTCACACTTTTTTGTAGAAAAGAAAACACCATAAGATTTTTAAAACATTTTATATTTTTTTATAATTTTTGGAATTTTGTTTTAAGTTTTAGTTTTTTTTTAAGAATTCATAGATTCATTACGGCATTCGAAATTCATCGAAATTTCCTTTAAAACAGTGTTGCAATTGCGATCGGTATCGAATTCCATAGTTGGCCCCCTTCATATTTTGGCAATATTCTAAAATCTTTAGTCTTGGCATTATTTTAAGCGATTAGTTGTAGCAATTTCTCTTCGATTTCAGCGACTTAATTTTATTTTGGCGATTTTTCCAATTCAAATTTCAATATGATTTTTTTTTTAAATATTTTTTTAAATTTAATTTGAGCGATTTAATATTTTTTTTTTTAATTTGGCGATTTTACAGATTTTTGGCAAATTTTGGTTTTTTTTCAAATATTTTACGCAATATTTAAGAGTTTATTGATTTAAGTGTTTAACTGTTTGCAAATGTAAAGTTTTATTAGCGGAGTTTAATATTTTAATTGCAAAGAGAAAATGCAAAGTATCGTAGCACTATTTTAATTAAATCTAACGGAAACTATGTGTATTTTGTTGTTGGATTTAACAAAGGAGCTACGATATTTTGCATTAGTAAGAATAAGATTAAACTCCGCTATTGATTTTCCTCCAATTTAAAATTTCAATTCTAAATATTTAATTTTTATTTGCCCCAAAAAAATCACCATCTACTCTTTTTGCCATAAAACACTTCGTTTTTAACTAATAATTTCATCACCTTGTCAATTTACTTTGAATATTTTTATTTTTAATGGCCTCCATAAGAAATAAAAAGAAAATTACCCACCATCGCTCTTCCTCTAATAAGCGAAATGAAAATCACACAATTTCGTATGAACTGAAACTCATAATTCAGTAAACTCCTCATAAAACAACACATTCATCATGTGTTGAATGTAACAATCAACACCTTTCCATCTGTTGCCGCTTAAAAAGAACATGCCACATCAAACACATGCATGTTCTTGTAAACAATAATAATGTAGCACTTGCTACTCACACACAAAACCTCCTTTCTTGTTTCACTCTTCTTGTGGTTTCGCCAAACAATTTCTCTATTTTTAAGTGATTTTTTTTTTTTGGACGGGAGGAAAGAGAACGCTCATAAAAAGTTAAACTGAAAGAAGCAAAATAATATTATTTGCTCTAATTATAAATATGTAAATATGTTTTTCATATTTCTTGTTTTGCTATTATGTTTTTTTTTTAGTTTTTTGTTATTTTAATATTCACTTGAACTTTGTATAAATTAAAATGAATAAATAAATACAACACCATTTCCAATGCTATTCAGCCTTTAGCCAAATAATTTGCTCTACAGCTTTCATTTTATATCGAGCATTTCAAATTTCAATTCATTTTGATAATTATTAGAACATAAACTTTTGGTAGACAATATTTTATCAATTCGATATCAAACTGTTATCAATTGTGATTCTCAAATAAAAAAAAAAATAAACTTGACAACACTAAAGCAAAAAATAAATGGAAACATTAAGAAATGGCGATTATATTTGGCCAGAAACTTTTGAAGATCAGAATATTTTCAAGATGTGATCGATTTGTAAATACTTTCATCGCCTGTGTATCGTTGGCTGAGGTATTCTACGTTTCCCATCTATATAAAATAACCGAACGTAAATTTAAAGAAAAGAGGCGCAATTTTGTCTTAACGTGTATTTAGGGAGCCTCCCAAAGTTTTTGGGCCTTAGTTGTTGCACCCCTTGCATCTTAAAAGATTATCAGAACGCCTTTCAACCGACTGTTTAACAATAACTCTAATGCTGGGTACACACTATGCAACTCATTTACGCAATCTAGTGAATTAAATTCATTTTCATTCATTCCAGATTGCATCAACATCCAAACGCTTTGATATTTTGAGGTTGCATTGAAACAGATTGCATGTAGATTGCACTGTGTGTACCCAGCATAATGCTTTCAATGCGATAAACGCATGATTTGTTTGGCCTGAAATTGACTTGCTCTCTTTTTAATTGTGGTTCTAGTAGAGGAGCAATACGGTTATGTAGGATAGGAGCTATTATTTTATTTATTATATACAGAATTGTAATGCTCTCCAGTTTCCACATTCTTGCCGCTTACCCTTCTTCGCAATATTTGATTCCATGATGTTATCGGATATTTTCGCGATATTCCAGAGGCAATCGATTATTGGCCTGAAAGAGATGGGAATCGACTTCCAGTGAGGTTTCATCGGGTTCTGCTGCCTTACCATGTTTAAGGTGGTATATGGCTTCTCTTATTTCGTTAACAGTTAACAGCGTTGATGTGCCCATATCGGTACATGTCTTCCGAGAGTGGTGACTTTTTACATAGAAGAAAAGGCGTGACTCTGATTTTGTTAGTCAAAGTGAACAAATTTATTCAACAATAAGACGGCATTTACATCTATGCAATTAACGCCGAGTTTTTTTTCTATTTTCTTTTAAAGTAGTTGCTTCGAAACTTTTTTCACATTTACATTAAATTCAAGCATTTTTTCAACTTTTTCAACCCCGTTTTCTTCCCTAGACCTCTTGCTCACAAACAAAAAGTTGCATGTGAAAGTTGCGGCAAGTTGCGGCGTTAATTGCATGATGTAAATATGGTCTAACTTACAAAATTTATAATTATGCGTTTTTCCCTACGAAAAAAACATAATGAGCACTTATGGGTCGATTCCGAATGGGAACACAACTGAAGTTGAGTTGTCAGCAGCGAAATCAGGCAACTCCGCTCATGTTAAAAAATACAAACTTTTTTACAGACTGATTTCGCTGCTGGCAACTCAACTTTAGTTCAGTTGCCATCTGTAATTGACCCATTATTCTAGCGAAGAATAATCTAAAGTGTAGCTAAAAAATTTCACTGGAAATGGTGTAGTAGAATAAAACTAAACACAAGTCTTATTAGATGTTGTTGCTGTCGTATTGCTGCTGTGGCTGTTGTTGTTTTTGTTGTTGCAGTAAATAGTTGCTAATTTATGGAACGGAAATGCCACAATGACATGCAAAACGGCCCGTAAATTTACGATTTACTCGATATTTCTTTCAAACTGTTTGTCTGACAGGAATATTAATGAATATACTTCTTATTCTTCTCTTTATAATTATATTTTGAGTGTCTTAAAAAAAATATACAATATAATAATGATGATGAGTTTTGTAAATTAAATATAAATTTTGGAAAAAATTTATTTTTTTTTCAAATTTTACAACGCAATTCATTAAAATTGAAATAATATTGGCGAAATCTTTTTAAATTTCGACGTATGTAGGTATTTCGATTTTTAAAATATTGCAATATTTTTTAATATTTTTTTTCTTTGGTAGACTCGGTAGGTTGTTGGGGAGTTAATCTATTGGTGCGAGGGTTGTGGGTTCGATTCACGGCAGAGTTTTTCGTCTCCTTCACAGATAGAAGGTCTACGTTACGATTTTGCTTTAACAATTTGGTAAAAGTAATTAAGAAAATTAGTTGTTCACAAATAGAAAATTTAATAAATTATGGAAATTGGTATAGAAAGTCTTTGTGCTCACTTTGTATCACAGTTGTGATCCGGAATTGCTTTGAGGTTTTCTTTATTGTAACTTAAACAATTTTTTAAAATACAGAAAAACAAATTCTAAAAATGTAACTAAAATGCAATTAATGTGCCTACTTGTTATAAAATTAACAACAAATTTGACGTCGATATTCTTCCATTTAATAAAACATCAACATCATCATCAACAACAAATTCAAAACACCAAGAAAAAATTTAATTAAAAAAGCTTTAAATAAACAATTGCAAAAATCACCATCATCATCATCATCAACAATATTTGTATACGATTAAAGTTCAACTTCATTAAATAAAATGTTATTTACAACGTATATGACAATTGGTAAGTGGCTTTTATTTATTTATATTTTAAAGATTTTTTGTTTAATAATTTTTTTATACTGTTTAAGTCGCTTTTCTTTAATGTTTCAATTAAGAAAGGATATTTTAAGGATTGAAACATAAATATGTAATTGCCTTTTCAAAAATTGTCTTTTTCTTGAACTTGAAGTGAACTGCCTTGCCTGTTCAACGATTTCCAACGTTAACGCTGGCATACAAAATTTCCATAGAAATAATCAAAATTCATGTGCAACGGGTAACTAAATAAAAATATTATCGCTTTGACTTAAGTCAGTCTCAATGACTGAATTCAGTTTTGTGACAGTTTGTCATTAAATTGTGCCTAATGAGTCCTTTCTCCGATGTTACTGAGTCATCGCACTGATGACATGTTCTATTTAAGTGACTCCAGTTTGTTTTTCACACACCCTCTTTTTATTATTTTAATAACTCCTTTTTTTATTTCATTCATTAACTGAGACACATGGGTCTGCAATCACAACTGTTTCAATCCCACAATTAAAGGGTTGTGAACAACCTTTTCACCTGAGAGATCAAGACTGTAATGCAAAATATAATAATTTCAAAATAGATCAGCGTAATTACGCTTTTTCTATCAGTGTATAAAAAAACCACTGAGTTTTAAAAATATTATCCGTTCAAAATTCTACACTAACGTTACCGTTTGAAATTGATGAACAGGCAGTTAAAAAAATTTAGAAATAAACTTTTTCTTTAAATAAATTCTTTCTCATACAAATGGTTTTTTTAAGTTTCTCTAAAAAAGTGTAAATTTTTAAGTAGTTTGTAAAACGTACCATTATTAAAAGTATCTTTAAAGGAATTTCACTTTAGAAGATGGCTCTTTTAAAAAATGTATTTTTTTTACAGATTTTATTTTTCTACTTGTAATATTAACCTGTCAGATGGTTGTCAGACCTGTCAACTCTATGATTAATTGTGTTTAGTTTAGTTTGATAACTTTATCATAAGAACGTAAAGGCCAGACCGAATTGCGATTATTTTTTTTAAATATTTGGCATTCAATGTTGTTCAAAAATAAACAGAACATTATTAAGTGTACGGCTCACACACCCAAAAACGATTTCTATTTTTTTTTTTTTGGTGTTTTTGTGTTATGTACTACACAACCCTTAATACCGTTCATAACTATTTTCAAGCCATTAACAAACATTATATAGTGTTCTGTACTTTGTTATAAAGCAGAAAATGAAACAGAATTTTAGTGGTTCTGTAGACATACATTACATTTTAATGTTCTATAGTGTTTTTTTACATGGACAAAGAAATCATCAAAAATTTTGAGCGCTAGTATTGTTGTTGTTGCTTGGAAATAGCTTGTGTGTGTGTGTATTGTGTACATGTTTTATTTTTGTAAAAATGTTTGGCTGGCTTTTGGTTTCTTCGAACATGTGTTTTGATTTTGTAAAAAAATTGTTTGTTTACTTTAGCAGCCAAAAGGTCGCTAAGCACAACTAAAACGAACGAACATTAATGTGTTGAACCGAACATGACGAAGTTTGTGTTAAAAAAAAAAAAAACCACAACCAAATGTTCTCATCTTGTTGTTAAACTGATCGAAATTATTAATTTTGGTATCAGGAAACTCGATATCGAATGAAATGTATTGAATTTGAAATAATAGCATTCGATGTCGAGTAACTCGACATTACATTTATCGTGTTTTCATTCGATATGTCAGTGTCTATCGTATGCAAAAACATTCGATAGTTTATTCGATACGATAGTAACGAATGCGGTGATTAGACCCCTGGATAAGTTCAGTATTATTTTTGTGTTCGAAGATCACAAACAGAGAAACTTTTTTTATTTATGATTCACTTCGCAAATACTATTAGCATTTGTGTTTGCCATATACATAACAACTGAGCAGAACACTAAAGAACAGTATATAATATTTATTTTCGAACACTGGCTACAATGACCAGAAAATTAAGAACAAAAAAAAATAAAACATTAAAACAAACAAAGAAATGAGAGAACATTTAAAGTTACTGCCGACTATTTAATTATTTAATAAATCATGAAGACTCAGTTCTGTTTAAACACAATCTTCCACAAATGAGCTGAACATGAACTAGAAGCCAACCCACTGTTTTTGTGCAACATACATATCTTCTGCTGAGGCTCGTTGTTTGCTTAATGCCCACATTTACAGTAACAAAAGCAATCAAAGGTTTTTACAGAATTGCTACATCCACAAAAAATCAGCTTAATGAGCCGCTTAATGACGCTTGTTTGTTTACCGGAAATATGCTTTTTCCAAAAGGACGGTCCTACAGCTGTTTAAGCCATCCACTTAATGAAAAATTATTGCGAAAGGTAAATGTTCAACAAGATCTCCCAACGGTGTTGTGCGCAAGAGTCTTGAAGAGCTGTTAAGCTAATATTTCAATTTTATTTTTCGGAGTATTGAGTATTAATATATCTAAAATAGTATACTTTACCAAGGTCCCATCTACACTGATAGAAAAAGCGTCATAAAGCTTATGTATTTTGACATCAGTACTGTGATAAGTGTCTTCATTTTTGACCCCATGACACTTTTCATCATTGTGATGTCAGCCTTATCATTACTTGGTCAAATTGTCATCAAGTGAAATTATGTCATCCACAAGATGACACATCGGCATCACACAAATGACGAATCGGAGTCAGTTTAATAAAAAATGTCATCAGGGCGATGACTCAGTAACATCGGAGATAGGAATTACACTCAATTTCATGGTAAACTGTTTCACTTATGTTGTATTTCGACCTTTGTTTACTGAAGAACTCTCAATTATAAGGCACCAGCAGCATGTCCGATATGGTTTTCGTTATCATTCTACTTTGAAAATGGTATGTATTTAACTAAATAATTTAAACAAATAGAATATGGGAATTTTTGCTTCTTATTTTACTCTTTAAACATGAAAATAATGTTTATAATACACAAAATCTAGCATCGAATTGTCGTCACTGTAGTCATAGAATAGAGGACGCAAAAATATGACAACATTTTATGATGACTTTCGTCATTGGATTGATGTAATTTTTTGCCTCATTGATGCCATGTTAAATAACATTTATGTCACAATTCTAATGTTAGGGCATTATCAATATGAAGATGTATATTTCTAAGTGTGAAGTAGCGCGAGCAGTTGAAGCCACAAGGGCTTCA
The DNA here is from genome assembly GCA_930367215.1 of Pollenia angustigena. NCBI lineage: Eukaryota > Metazoa > Arthropoda > Insecta > Diptera > Polleniidae > Pollenia > Pollenia angustigena. Next base: position 153,651,959 of record OV884059.1, read on the forward strand.
TGGACTCTATAGGACTATAGGCGCAGCTACTAGTCCAAGCATTTCAAGGGGTTTAAAATTGTAGAAAATGACCTTTCGGAGATTAAGTCTTGCCTGTATTTTAAACTGAAATTGTTACGAGGGATATCTTAATATCTGCCAGTTGCTGATGTTCAGCCTGCGATTTATATTATGTATTTTCTAGGGTATTCATTTAATCGGGCTTTTGCTTTAATCGGTTAATCGCTCGATTAATTAACCGAGGTTTTGGTTTAATCGGTTAATATTGCTATTGATCAGTTAACCGATTAATAAAGTTTTGTTATAAATTAAGTAATTTCAATAAATTAAAATGCAAAAATTATTTATTATTTGGAGTTTATTAGTGAAAAAAACCAATAACATAACAAACGAAACAATTCTTGAACTGAAATGAGCAAACAAATAAAATTCAATACTAATTAATACATATGGGCATTCCCACAGAATGTTCTACCAGGATGAAAGAATAGAATGTTGGTAAGCATCGTCTTTCATTGTTTATTATTATAAAATAAAGTCTATGTTTTTATAAAAGAATGGTTTTTATAGCATATCTCAGCTGTTTTACTTGAGGAAATTGGGCTGGAAACTGGAAAACTTTATATTTTTTAAAGCTACATCTAAAGAAATTTTTATATAATTATTTTACAGGCAAAAAAATGTTATGTTTGGACTTTTTCTTCACAATCTCTCCATTACAATCAATTGTAAATTGAGTATTAGGTTTTTGTTAAGGAAATTTTTGGGAAAATTCATGGTGATAATAATAAAAAAAACATATGAAAAAATCGTAAGTTCGCGACCCCGTACGTTCGAAAAATAATTTGGTTTAAATATTTAGCATTTAAGCGATTATTTTCTTTAGATTTGTTAAATCTTGACTTAGAGAAAAATTCTTGCATTTATCGAAGATGTTAGAGAAATCCAAAGCAATCCATAATACAGAATATCTAATTTCTCAGTCTTTTTCCTGGATTTCTCTAAACATATAAAATCTTCTATTATGCCATTATAGTACTGTTTTAATTTTTTAAAATTTTGATCACTTCTAATTGTTTCGGTTACTATCGAGAGTTTCTTCTGTTGTCAGGCCATCATCTGGCATAGCTCAGCACCGCACATTCTGCAAAAAAGTTTATTTCCGAATCCCTTAGTTTCTGTTTTTGTACTGTTTCTTAAGAATGTATTGCTAGAAGAAAATATATTGTATGAAAAAATATTTTCTGAACACATACCTTTTGAATATGAGACGAAACAAATAATAAAAAACACAAACAAATTTTTTATAATACTACAAAAGATTCAAAATTTTGTTATATCGGTTAATCGGTTAATCGACTGAAATTAACCGGTTTAATCGTTAATCGAAAAAACGCAATTTTAAATTAACCGATCAGTTAATCGGGTAGTAATTAATTGGTTAACCGGTTAACGGTTAACCGAATGAATACCCTAGTATTATCATAAGGGTTAACTGAAGTTAAGCGATTATGCAAATACATACCAGCAACTTAAGCTAAGTTGGAAGAGACAATCTATCTTCTATCTATCTATCTTATTGTATATATATAAAACAGGATGTGTGTATGTATGTATGTATGTATGCGGGCGGAGGGGCGTTTTAAATAAAAAATTAGCTAGATTTATCATTAAATCGAGCTTTTATTCTATTATATTCATGTTTATTGAACATGCATACGTAAGTACGTGTTAACATATTGGGGAAAATTATTTGTCTAAAAACTCAGTAATAAATGATTGTTTGTACCTATGAAGTATGCAAACTTTTTTCAACTGCTTTTTCTTGCAATACTCTCATCACTTAAAATTTGTGTAATGAATTTTATTTGCCATCTTCTTTAAAGTGCAAATCGAAGACTGGTATTCCATACTTTTGCGATATTAGAGAAAGACTTACAAGCACATTCAAGATTTAACCATTCGTTAAACCGGGACAAACAAATGTTGATCGTTCGTTATATAAGGTAACTAATAAGGGTAATCACGATGGTCATTGTGCAAATTTGCAATGTGTAAATTTGCAGTGCATATTATGATTGATCGTGAGCATACCACTTTTATTTTTGTGCAAATATGCTATTTTTCTAAAAATGTATTCTGGCAACACTAAAAACTTCTGGCAGCACTGTAAAAAATCTGCATTTGTTTACAATTATACACAAGCAAATTAAAATAAATGTTTTCTTTTTAATTAATTTAAATTTAATTCTCTATTTTATTTTACAATCTGCGAAAATGTTCAATTTATAAGTTTTCTTAAAATCAATAGGCACTTAATATGTCAAATGTTATTGTTTACATTTGTTTGCAACTGAGCAAATATGCACTACTAACTTTGCTCATGGTTTTTTTTAGTGCAAACGAAGTAAAAAAGTAAAAATTTTGTTGTTGTGTTGTGTAAATGTGTGTATTTTTGCACGCATTTGCATCGTTTGCACACTTTGCACTACCCATCGTGATTTCCCTTAATGTTAAAATTTGCTCATTCGTTATATCGGATTTTCGTTAAAGTGAGTATTTGTTATATCGAGCTTTGCCTGTATATTAAAGCTCAATGCGGCACGTGTTAGAATTTTAATATCGATTTAAAATTTTCACAGAATCATTTGCTTGCTATAGTTAACCATTTAAAAGGTAATGCAAAAAAAGAGTTGAAAATCAAATAAGGACTCAATACATTTAGCATGAAGGTTAGAGTAGGAGCCGGAGTTGGAGTCGGAGTCATACTTAAAAAATTTCAGCGGTTGGAGTCTGAGTTAGAGCTAAAGTCATGTGCTTTTTTCAGAAGTACTACTTATCAGTAAATTATGTTAAACCATAATTGGTATTTATATTTATAACTTATAAAAATTAAAACAATTGGTTCTTACTAATTAACGAATTAATAGGTGCGTTCGTAAAAAAAGGTACTATTTTAAATAAAATAACTATTTGCTTTTGTTATTATTAATTTTTTTTTATTTCTTTTCAATAGAGCATTTTCTTTAAATCAAAAAAAAAACCTTTTTAAGAAATAAATACCTTTTTTGTTTTAAAATATTTGAGAAGTTTATTTTTATTCAAAAAAGTACCTTCCCGCAAAACAGGTACTTTTTTTTTTAAAAAAATTTTAATTTCTGCTAAAAGAGAAACTAACTTTGTCATTTAATTTTAACAAAATATCAATATTCATTTGAATATCTATCCATTTGCATATAAATGCAGCCTCTCATTACAAATAAAAAAAGAATTAATTTTTAAATCAGCTTTAAAAAAAAAACAATGTAGCAAATCTTATTAAATACTTTTTTCTAAATTATCATTTTAATCTGCAGAGATTAATAAAAAATAGCTGCAGAAAAATGGCAATAGACTGCAGCACAACTATTCTGCAAATATGATCACCAAAATACAAAAAACGAGGGTAGGCTTAAAAAATTTCCAATTACAAGCAGTAAGTTTTAGCAAAAACCGTAAATAAATACATTTTTTCTGTTCATAGGCATAAAATAATATTGGTAAATTTTAATTTTGCCAGAAAATATTTTTATGTTGAACGACCCTCCTATATTAATTATATTTGCGTTTGCTTAAAAGTGTAAATTAGCTTTGCTGGTTACATACTGTTTTACATTTACAAGCGAGTTTTTGCTAAATAAAAACAAAATGTGATTTGATGAGGCCGCACCTTGCAAACATTTTTAACATAATTCTTTGACGCGACAACACTCTACTACTCTGTTGCGGTAACAATGCATTATAATGAAAACTACTGCAGCAACAACAACAATGAAATTGCCACCTTTAAATATTTACAAATACGAACGTGCATGCAACCAACATACAGATACGAGTACTCAGGCAGCATTTAAAATGTTCATAAAATTATAACAAAATGCTTTAACGCTTGTAACGGTCCAAACATGCGCTTGTTATGTTAAATATGTTTTGACTCCAAACAAGAATATAAACATACATACCTACATCGTTATACATGCATACATATATTTATGTATGAAGTATGTGATTCATATAAATATATGTGTTTGATAGGATTAGACTAGGGGGTGTTACAGTTCAGTGTCTTTGAAGCACAGGGTTTAAACGTATATAAAAAGTCGCAAACACTTAACAATGCGCCTGATTACACAGAGTGGCGCAGAATGAGCTCTATGGTTTATTTGGTATATAATGTTCTTATATATACAATTATCTTCGATTTTCACCAAGTGTGGTTATAATTAACTATCGGTTATAGCTGTCAAAACATATTTGTAACCGGAACTTTAATTGAAAGTTAGTTTTAACCGAACTTGGTGAAAATGGCCGTATTTCATATAAATAAGTACAGAGTTGGGATTTTTTTCAACAATCTTTGAAAAATGATATCCTAAAAGTGATGTCCATTTTCTGCTTCGCACTAACGTGCTCTTTTTAAAATATTTCGGATGTTATGGTCATGATTTCATTTAGAATGTTTTCTTTTAGTTGGGGAATGGTTCTTGGCTTTCTTTGTAATATCCCCAAGAAAACTTCCGGGAGCTGTTAATCCGGTGAATGAAATCGGTTGTGCGCGAAATAATGCGTTCGCCGAATATGTCTCTTACCAAAGCCATTGAGGCACCTGCAATATATGCTGAGGATCCGTCTTGTTAAAACCACAAGTTTGGATGGTATTCAACTGCTGGGGGCAAATTATGGCAGTCGTGATCGAATACTTTTTCGATTCGAAAGCAATTTTAGTTCTTATTCTTTCTGTTCACATTGAACGGATCGAAATTGTTTCTTTAGTGTTGTAAAACATTTATTTGAGTGTTCATAACACTAAAAAAATAATAACGATAAGTTCAGTATCGACTTAAATAAAATTGCTTTCGAAACGAAAAAGTATTCGATCGCGACTGCCATAATTAGCCCCCTGGCCTAACAAATGTGTATACCCTCCACCACAATTAGTTGTGAAGACGGTATACTTAGTTTGTCATTCCGTGTGAAACTTTTTTTTATTAATCATCTCAGACCCCATAAAGTATATATATTCTGGGTCCTTGAGTAATTCTAAGTCGATTTAGCCACGTCTGTCCGTCTGTTGAAAACACGCTTACTTTCGAAAAACTCAGAAGAAATAAAAAAACTTGATGTCAAATTGCTTATAGTTATCCTAAGCAGTTTGGGATTGAAATCCAGCAAAATCGGTTCAGTAAGATCAAAATTGATAATTTTGCTACAAAAACCGACATAAATGGTGGAAAAATGCACAGAATGATATAAGCTTTTGCAGAAATTCGTTAAATGGGACTAGAAATGACACTGCAAAGTTTCGTGAAGATCGGTCCATAATTTACCCTAGGTCCCATATAAACCCTACTTTCGGAAAACTGTTTAGGAAGCCTAACATTTTTATAGGATTAGAAATGACACTGTGAAGTTTCGTGAAGATCAGTTCATAATATAACCTAGGTCCCATATAAACCCTACTCCCGGAAAACAGTTTATTACACCTAAAACCTTAATAATAATGATATCATAACGAATTTTGGCACGTCACAGTTAAATACGACTTGAAATGACACTGTAAAGTTTCGTGAAGATCGGTCTATAATTTACCCTAGGCCTCGTATAAAGACCAGACTGGTAAAATAATTAAATACAAACGCTAAAACTTATTGCTCCGCTGTATTGAAAGTTAAGTTACTCTGCAGAATTTTTGGATGAATAATCATAGCTTACCATGGCTCCAATATAAATGGCTCTCCTGAAAATCATTTAAGTTCAGCTTAAACTGTTACGAATCATGATGCTTTACCCAAGCTATTTAAAATTGCTAAAAAAAAAGCGTACAACTTTCTGATTGTCGGTCAATAATTTAATATATGTATGAATGTCTAAACCGCAACCAATTTTAATGCAGATGTTTTTTTTATAAAGATAAATTAATAATAAATACACATCAAGATATTACTCCTTAAATATTCGAACTGTCGGTGGAGGGTATCAAAGATTCGGCACAGCCGAACAATATCAAAATTTCTTTAAGACATATTTAATAATTTGATACTAATGCAGGCAAGAAAATTTTCAACAGCTGTTTTTTTTTATTTTCTTCAAGGGTGGAAAAGTTAATTCGATCGTACTTTATTCACATTTTACTTTGACTGTGTCTTATACTTAATTATTTTTAACAACAATATGTGTGATAAATTAAAAATTTAGAAGAAAATAAGTTATATTTTATGTATATATTTTTATAAATTTTCATTTGCTTTAAAAAAAAAAAGTAGTTATGTAAAAATGTAAATGGTAACGGACCAACCATTAAAGTTTTGAACTGAAGAGACTGCTACCTGATTTTCCGGCCGTACTCAGGGATATTGGGATAGGTTCTTGTCCCTTACAATTCAAATTAAGATCTATTACAATTTAAGTGTAGGTAGCTTCCAAATCGACAAAATAAATTAAATTACACGAAAAACCCAAATAAACCCGAATTGAAACCAAGTGAAGAGATTAAGATGTTGCTATCTCTCCATTGTTCTTTACCCTCCCTACCAATGCTATTCTGTTAAATTTTAAAATGAATAGCCCGAATACATAATATCATTTATACATCATTGGAAAGTGTTATTGTTTTTTTTTACTATAAACTTCTATAAACGCTTTGAAAAAAGTGCAAATTATCGCAAAAAAAAAAAAAAATAACTGAACATAAACCAAAACGGTCTATATTTTGCCCCCACACAAATTTCCTCCCGAAAATAGTGCCTTGGCACAAAAGCGGCCTTATGAAACAATCTTAAATGATAAAATTTTTCTTTGATGTTTTTTAAACATACATATCTATTTTTTAATCCAAATTTTTAATATATTAAATTAGGCTTAAGTTCATCAAATTTAATTTTCATTAAATTATTTTTATGAAGAAAGGAATTTTACAACATGAAAATAAATTAAAATTGTTATTGATAATCTTTCATTCTTGGCCGTGGCCGGGGCTCGAACCCTGGCCGACAGGTTACCATGACATGTTTCGATCGCAACCACTCGATCTCTTCAGACAGATTTGCCGTCTTACACTCGCAGCTATCGACGACTGCTGACGTCAATACCCAGTAAAAACTTCGCCTACTTTTTCAAAATGAATAACTTCTTTAACTCATTATTTTGTAGCTTTCTTCTTTAACTACATCTATAACAACTTCCATAACTACTTTTTTCTGGATGTATGCAGGTAAAAAAAATAATGACTTACTTTTTAATGCGTTCATTTTGGGACTTCCCTTGTAAAATTCATTGGTTCTTTCAGTAGAATTGTAAGTATTGCTCTTATGTTTTTCTGATTACTCAACACATTATTTTGTAGGCGATGTTTTTACTGGGTAGTCAAACATCAATCCTTAAACCAAATTGTATTTTAACCTTTGTTAGATCGAAATTTGCTTTTCTGAATACATATCTATTATTTTTGTTTGGTATTAAAAAAGAACGAGCGAAATCGAAAAATTCTTGCAAAAAAATCTGTAAAAGACTTTATGAATAAAAACACAAAATAATCTGTGGCAACACTGAAAAATGTTGCCTTAACTATATTAAAGCAAAATGCGTATTTTATCTCAAACTGTGACCAGCCCTTATACAAAACAAAATACACTGTTGCTTTCAAGTGTTGACGTTTGTGGTTTGTAAAAACTATAAAAAAGAACATTCCACCAATAAATTGTGTTAAAAAATTGCAACAAAAAAAAAAAAATTTTAATTTCATATAGAAAAAAACTATATACCTATTATAACAAAACTAAAAGGCTTTATAAAGTATTTTCAATATGTGTTCATTTGCCAAATGCATGTTGCTGATATTTATGACGGTTTTAAAACACTTCAACAAAAAAAAATGTCAAATAAGTTTTAGTTTATTTTTTTTTTAATAACTTTTTTTCAACTTTATTGGTCTGCAAGTTGCAACTTCAGCCATTGAAATCAATCAATTAAAGTTGCACAAAAATAACAAACAAACTGAAAATAATACAGATATGGGCATTTCAACCAAAAGGTTAACCCTTTTCTTTGTTGTATTACACTGTGTGTTTTTTTTAAGTCATGGAAAAATAACCATATACAAGCACCTTAAAAAATTCGATTTTTTTTTTTTACCTTTTTCCCCGTGTTCAGGTCTATAGGTAGCAAACCGTTCAAAATTCAAGGAAACAATCAAACTTCCGAACGGTTTGCAAGATATAAGCCTGAGCAAATGATCACTTTTTTGCAAAAATGACATCGAGGCCCCAAATCTTTGGGGCCCATAAAAAAAAGTGCATGACTTTGGGCAAAACAGGGAGACACGGGTCTTTAATCACGTAGTGGTGTCCGTATATGGTTATAGATAGCATAGTATCTCAAAGTTGAAGTAAAGAAAAAACAAATAAAATTAAAAAATTTTGGGGAAATTTTTCACTTATGCGGCTACCTAAGCGCTACCTAAACGGTGTTAAGAATCATTCCTAAGAAGTTTATATGCACTAGAAAGTTGTTTATTGAGATCTAGGGTAAATTGTTGTGGTTGTTTGCTTCCTTGAATTTTGAACGGTTTGCTACCTATAGATCTGAACACGGGGAAGAAGGTAAAAAAATTCGAATTTTTTAAAGTTTTTTGCGATTTTGATCTTAAAGATGAAGTTTTTCTGATTTTATATGTTCACAATTTTTGCTCTTTATGACAAGAGCTACAACTTTGTCTCAGAGGGTAAATCAAAATTCAGAACGGTTTGCAAGATATGAGCCTAAAAAATTATCACTTTTTTGCAAAAATGCCACTGAGGCCCCAAATCTTTGGAGGCCCAAAAAAAATGTGCATGACTGTGGGCAAAACTGGGAGACACGTGTTTTTTTTTTTTTTTTTGGTCTTTTATCACGAAGTGGTGTCCGTATATGGTTATTTTTTTTCGTGTTGCACTGTGTTATAAAAGAAAAGTATTCAGATTTAATAAAACTGAAGAGTTCAAGGCTTTTCTAAGTTGCAAAAGCAAGACACCGGGCTATAAAGTTGAAGTTTACATTTTTTGCAGTTTTGTGTTATTTCTAAGGCAATCTTCTCTTTGCAATTTACATTTCTAATAATAGTGCAATTGCTCTCTTACCGCACTTTTTTTTATAAAAATAACCAACAACAAATACACAATAATGTAAAATTAGAAGATTATACAACGAATACGACGATACTACGGGCTTGTGAATTGGACATATGAATATAAAAAATATATTTATATAATTTGCTTATATAGATATTCCCTGCGTCTTAACGAAACAAATTTTGTAACGTCATAAAACATCACATCAGACAATAAAGTCTTAAAAAACGAAGAAAGATTTTCAATTTGATACCTTGGAAAGTAAATCTAAAAGTAGAAGTACATAACACGCGTTAGTGCGCGCGCGCTCGTCGTCTTCTGTCAAAAAAAGTTAAACTAGTGTATTTTCATAGAACAAGCTACATGCAAAATATTTTGCGACAGAAAGTTGGTTAACTTTGAACTTTTTAGCGCGTTGTCAATTTTTGACAAGTAATCAGCTGACAATAAAAAGAATAATTTAACAAATTTGTGAATCATGAAAGAAAAACTTATTGAAGAGCTTAGAAAACATACAATATTTATATAAAAAGAATAAATTCAATAAAATAACAAAATCTTGATATACTTTCGAACCCGTTTTTAATGCACAAATAAGTAAACAAATAAAAAACAGCTGACAGAAATGGCTTTTGTAACGCGTGTTGTGTAACTTGCAATTTTTTACGCGCTAAAGTTTTTAAACGCACGATACTCGTCGACGAACTAACGCGTGTTATGTACTTCCACCTTAAGGGGTGGTTAAATTTGGCCGATGTTGGTTTTGAATAAAAAACAAATTATTTAGGAAATTAGTGTCACTAATTTTTATTATGCTAATGTTGGTATGGTTCAAATATGTATGGAAGAAAATATCGGCCAAATGCCTGCCGCGACCTCGGCGGTACACCTCCATCCGATGGTCCAAATTTTCGATGACGCTGAGGCATAATTGAGGTTCTATGCCGTTAATGTGCATCTCATTCCTTTAGCTCTTGAATTGTTGACGTACACAATTTCTTTCAATTAACCCCAAAGAAAGAAGTCCAATGGTGTCAAAGCACATGATCTTGGCGGCCAATTGACATCGCCACCACTTAAGATAAAACGGCTATTGAATTTTTCGCAAAAGAGCCATTGTTTCATTAGCTGTGTGGCAAGTGGCACCGTCCTGTTGAAACCACATATCGTCCACATCCATATCTTCCTATTCGGGCCATAAAAAGCTCGATATCATCTCACGATACCGGACACCATTAACAGTAACTGCCTGACCAGCTTCATTTTTGAAAAAATACGGCCCGATGATGCCGCCAGCCCATAAACCGCACCAAACAGACACTCTTTGTGGGTGCTTTGGTTTTTCGACAATCACTCTTGGATAATAATTCGCCCAAATGCGGCAATTCTGCTTATTGACGAATCCACTGAGGTGAAAACATGCCTCATCACTGAAGATGATTTTCTTCGAAAATTGATAATCCATTTTCATAATTAGTCTAAATAACTTTAACGCGTTGCTCGATCTTACCATGGTTTAAATTGAGTTAGTCTGAAATTGAGAAATGTCTAGGCGAAACTTGACGTTTAGGTTTAGTTCACATTCAACATCGGGCCTTAAAATTTAACCACCCTTTATAAAAGTCCTTAGCTTATCAAACAACATTTTATACAAAAAGTCTTGCCCAATTCGCAGAGCTTTGGAGCAACTCAAAACCCACTTCTATGTTTAATGATATAGCGCATATTTTTTGGCGTACATCTTCAAATTCTTTAGATTTATTTTTGTAATTTTTTTCTGAATATAATGCTACTTAATTACCTCGCAAATATAAAAAAAAAAACTTTTTATAATTTTGACTACTTCATTAAATTGTTTTTTAATTTTGTTGTACAAATGTCACGTCAATGGAAATGCCCATATCCAAATGTCAATATAACTCCACAAGCGAATACATGCGAGTGTATTGAAGTACTGGCATTATACGCCAAATGTGTCTTAAATTTTGCCTCTAAATTGCTTATTGGTATGTAAATTTCACAAATTGTAATGTGAATTCAATGAATGCACTGCACTCACTCCAGTTATTGTTGATCTGCTGGTCTGCTTGCAACCTCAGTCAATGGGTCAAGGAGGTGAGGAGGGACTCGTAGTTAACATGACTGCTATTTAAGTACTTCGTTAAACTCATGTGGAGTTATAAGAGAACAAAGTTCTGTTTTGTTTTTGTTGTTTGTTAGAAATTCGAGGCAAGTGAATGGATGGATGGACGATGGTGGTTGGCTGGAATCCGTTTATCATTTCATGATAAATGTGGCATGTTTTTTTTTGTTTTATTTTTCGGAATTCGTTTTGTACGAATGTAGTGCATTTAATTCAGCGAACATTTTCAAAAAAATGTTGTTCACTCTTATTAATTTAACACATTTAACACGTTTTTCAAATTTTTCAAAAAATGTTTATTTTTTTTTTCCTTCAATTTGTTTATTCACATTAATATGCAAGTTTGGATTTCGATTTAAGTTTGTGGTTTGCTGTTAGAGTTTGTTTTGTTAATATATTTTTTTTTAGATTTTATAATTCAATATTCATTTCAATTATGTACAAACATACAAACTTTTGATTTGAGCAAATGAATTGAAATGTGTCTTATTAAGACTTCAGGCGTTTTAGTCGCGTGTTTAAATTTGATTTATGATCTTGTATTTATTGATTTAAATCTAAATTATTATAAATTATTTAAAGACTTTAGATTTATTTTTAAATGAATTCATAGAAAATCAAGTCTAGAGTAGAAAAGTTGTAAATATTAAAAAGATTTTGAAAATATTGAATTATTAATTTTAGTCTAAGCGATATAAGAACACTATTTTTTAACGATTTGCCGCATATTAAAAACAATTCATTAAGACGGCGGAAGGTTTGGGCGTCTGTTGTAAGACATTAGCACGAAATAAATTTATTTTAAGTACTGGCCACCTTTAGCAATGACATTTTCTCATCTTTCTGGCGGCATATGGCTCCCTCGGCAAAAGTGCTGCTTAGATTTGGAGGCCAGAACGAATCATACCAAGTTTCGTTGCCCTCTTCTGAAGTTAAGCGTATTGTAGTGAAAGCGTTTTGAGTCAATCTACACAAATTGTAGTGGGAGAGGACACGATCTAAACTGTAAGACAAAACTGCTCCACTACTTACAAGTGAGCCAGAAAAAACTTGTACTTGTATTAAGTTAAATAAAACTTAAACATTCCATTATACAAATTTTCAAAGACACACAAATTTATTCAATTATTGTGCAAATTCCTTAAGCCTTAGAAGATTGGTTTATTACTCGGTATTTATAAATTTATCCACTTTTACCAAAAAACCTTCCATTAAGTGGTGGGTGCCTAAAATCGGACATGTCCTGGTATACTTTTACTGGGCTCATAAATATATTTTTGCAAGAGCTTAATATCTTTCCACAGGCCGAAGTTCTGGACAGTTGGGTAGATTTGCCTCCCGTGCAAACTGGTCAATTCCGGTCAAAAATGGTTTTTTTTTTAATTTTAATAAAAGTTAGCAAAATGGTATATTTCAGTTGAAGGAGCTCAAGTCGGATCCACGTCTGGTTATGTATGTAAATATGTATATATAATCACATAAGTTTACATATTATATTATAACCACATATGATCATATATACTTTATTTGCTCAGGCAGGCAAAAAGATGGGGACAGAAGATGAGCATATATAGATATTCTACAAACTGTTAATATAATCGCTACAAATGATCATATTTTATTACACCTCCAAAGCCCTTTTTTAATTTTGTTCGATACTTTTGGGCCGTCAATGTTTACCTGCCAGCCCCTGTATGTACGTGTTCAAAATTTTACCTATGGATCAAACATGCTATTCTTAGGTAAAGAAATTCATAGGTAAAGATTAAAGAAGTTATGGATTTTTGGCCGGAATTGACCACTGTTCCGTGGTACAAAATTAACATTAAAGGTTCCACCTTTGCGAACAAACGAAAGTGCAACAACATTATAACAACCACATAGACAATTATTTTGCACAAACGATGCAAAATTGTCAGCGTCTAAGTAATTGCAATATTATCAGAGTAAAAGCATAACATTCTTGCAACTTTTGATGGCATTAATAATTATAAATATTTCTTTGTTTATCGGGCCTGATATCACAAATGATCGGCTTCTTTTGCCACACAAGAAATTTTCTTAGGGAATTTTGTTTTTGTCCCGTATTCTTCTTGAACATTACCTCGTCCATCAGTCACATAAAAATCTTGACCCGAAGTTTGTATAAAGTCTGCCAGTACCTAAGTTTCATTATCCATCACACAACAGTGCCCATCATGTTCTCTAACTCTCGCGTCGAGAAACTTTTCGATTGAAATGTGTGAAATAAAACAAAAATGCCATATATTTGAAACAAACATCTGTTTTTCTCACTAAACTGTGCCTGTAACTTTTTTCTTGGCGAGTAATAACTGTTACGTAAGGAAATAACTCGCAAATTTACAGAAAAAGTGTGTATGTAACAGTTTTTTGAGAAAAGTTCTCGCTTTAAACTGTCAAATAAATTCACGAATAAAAATGGTTCGAGAAACACTTTTAACACTAAAAACGATTAAGAATGCAGAATGCATAGAATAATAATAATATTTTGCTCTTGGCACATTTTTTTATTGTTTATTATTTTGCTTTCAAAAATTTTTTTTTGTTTTTTTTTTTTTTTTGTTTTAAATGTTCAGTTAGTCTTTACTTTCTGTTTCTGTTCTGTTCCGTGCCGTTCTGTTACGAAGTTGTAATAATTAGTTTTCTGTAGTAACTTATCAGCCATTTATGACAAATTTATTAGTTTTGCACCGTCCATTGTTTTATTTCTATAACTATGATGCACATAAATCTGAAGAAATTAAATTTTATAAATTATTAAAATCAAAAAACAGTTTATTTCAATATAAATATGTATTTTTTATTATTTTTTTTTTTTGCTGTTACTTACAATTACTTAACAAGTTTTTGATTTTAACAAACTGAACCGCAACAGAACAGAAAAACTATTCAATTTCATAGGTTTTTTTATAACAACAACAAATCAGCTGATTCGTAACAGAACAGAAAGTAAAGACTAATTCTGCCTTAAAGTTCGTTTGCAAACAACAAACATTAAAGTCGCACTTTACATTATTTGGTATAGCCGTCAGTTGTATTTTCGCCGCCGTCGTTGAAAATGTTTAAATTTTAGTATATTTTTATCGCCGTCAACGATATGTGTGACTGGTGCTCTCAACGTATGCAATTTCACATCGGCTTCGAGTGTAATGCTATGATAGTTATAACGTAACGACGTAATCTTTTTTGATCGTTTTCAACATGAGTTACAGACAAACTTTTTTCTCACGTTTCCAGAAACGATGGAATATTTTGTTTCACATCTTTTCGATGCGAGTTCTCACTAAAGTTAAAGAACATGGGTACAAGTGTATTTTTTTTTTTTTTTTTTTGTATAATTAGGCTTCAATTTTTTCACTGCTTTTTGTGCTTCTAAGTTCTTTGCCGCAATGCGACCTGCAACTTTCTGAACATTATACGACTTCAACCCAGTACTAGCTTTGGCTTTGCGCACACAAAAGAATCAGAGCATTTTACTTTACGAACTGCTGATAGAAGTGTTCGGTGCTGTACTAAAGACTTGTGCAACGCCTTTTGGCTTGCCAAAATCTGTAACACTTTCTTTTGTTCATGATCCAGGTTTTCTTTCAATGTTTAAGTCTTCCGTATACTGTTTAATGACTTTTGAAACAGTGTGACGATGAACCTTCAGATCTTTTGCTATTTTTTGAAAGACCATATTGGAATTTTTTGAAAGTTTTTAATTATTTTTTCACGTTCTTTTTTCGCTGTCAGTTGAAAATTACCGATTTAGAAAAGATAATATCTGAAATAATTTAAAAGCTAATGTGATAAAAAAAAAAATAATTATTTGTTGGACCAATGATAAGTTTTTTCTGACTCTGACTATTTGTTTCGTTGTTAGTTTTTGAACAGTCCTGCGAAGTGTGGCCAAGCGCTGTCATAATGGAAAGCGTCGGCTTCACGCTTCAATGCTCGCTTCATACGAATCAATTGTGTTTCGTGCAGATCCGATTGCTGCAGTGTATAACACTGGTCTGCAAAAAAAAAAAAAAAACAAAAAATCTTCGGACCTAAAAAAAATATATGGACTTTACATTGTCAGTTGATGTTATTGTAACAGCTCGACCTGAAAAACATGAATGTATAAAATTTATTTTTCTATTCTTCTCCTTCTTCTTCTTCGCTCTGTCCATCCAACTCAGCTAAATCAAGGCCCTGTAGCTGTGCTACCTCACGTGGGTAGGTCCATAAGGACACTGCTTCTAGCTGGGTTGGGTTTGCACTGCAGTTGAATAGGTGTCGTACGTCGTGTGGGCCTATGCCACATGCAGGGCAAAGGTCAGGGATGGTGCTATTTATTCTCGACCAGTACGAGTTTAGATGTGCGCAACATCCCGATCTCAATTGTGCCAATGTCACCCTCGTCCGTCGTGGTAAGTCTCGCTCTTCGTTTGCAACTGGTGGGGGACGACCTCCTAACACGATATTGTCTCGTTGGCTGTTCATCGCACTCTCCACCGGCTCCCTGTGAACTGCATTCAGAGCTGCCCTGTATGAGGTGCGGTCTGTCATAGAGTCCAGTTGTTGTTGGATTGTTGGAATTACGGCATTCGATATCGATCGAAATTCGCATTCAAATTGTATTGTAATTTCGATCGATATCGAATGTCGTAATTTGGCCACTGGCTTTCTGCTTAATAATAAAAATGTAGAATTGTTGTCCTTCTAATTTTTTTTATGAATTTTTTAAAGCATAAAATTGTATTAATTTCGTATGAAAAAAAAATTATCTGAACAACTCCGAAACAATTGAAAATATACAAAATGTTATCTGGACGACTCAAAAGAAATTTAATTCCTAATCATTTATTGGTGGTTTAATAAAATCGGACAAATCGTTCTCCAGTTATGATAAAAATAATTAGCACCACCGCCTTATTTCGGGCGAAATATTAGGCAAGCACATTAAGAAAAATCAAGGCTTTAATAAAAAATAAACTGAAAATGGATTTCAATTGAGCGCTTTCAGACACATCAGACACTTACCATTGCCAGAGTTCGAAGAAGATTGTATCCAGGCCACATCTATAAATCTGAC
Organism: Pollenia angustigena; assembly: GCA_930367215.1. NCBI lineage: Eukaryota > Metazoa > Arthropoda > Insecta > Diptera > Polleniidae > Pollenia > Pollenia angustigena. The sequence goes on from OV884059.1 coordinate 153,668,328, forward strand.
TGATTTCAAACTAACGTTAACATCCGTTTATTGTCCCCCGAGGCACAAAATTCTACACGATAAATTTCTCAACTTCTTCTCCACATTGGGCCAGAAATTCATTGCTGCTGGCGACTACAACGCTAAACATACATATTGGGGCTCCAGACTTATTAGTCCTAGAGGTAATCAGCTATATAATACCGTAACTGCAAATAACTTTGATGTGGTATCGAGTGGTGAGCCTACCTATTGGCCAACCGACTTCAACAAGCTACCAGACCTTATTGACTTTGCTGTAATCAAAAACATCAAGCGCGATCAGGTACTAGTTAGTTCCTCCTATGATCTTTCGTCTGATCATTCACCTTCAATCCTCATTTTAAAATGTAACTCTGACGCCGCAGCTGCAAACTGGTTTTCCTATCCAAACAGAAACACAAATTGGTTAAAGTATAAAATGTATGTGAGCTCTCACCTATCACAGTGCATTCTCTAAAAAATTCATCTGACATCCAAATAGCTGTCGACCGATTTACAGAAGTCTTGGATGCTGCAGCAAGAAATGCAACCCCAATCAAGCGGACAATTAAACGTGCTCCTTACAATACATCGACGGATATAGAGACCCTTATCAGAGAAAAAAGGAAGTTAAGAAGACAATGGCAAAACAGTCGTTCCCCAACCACTAAGGCCCAACTACAATTATGCCTGACAACTCTTCGCAACAAATTGAGATAGAACCACGAGTCTGCAATAGAAGGCTATCTAAACAGCCTAGATGCCACAAAAAACTCCAATTATAGCTTATGGAAGGCTGTACGGCATATGAAATGCCCTATAACCCAAGAATCTCCATTAAGACTGGAAAACCGCACTTGGGCGAAAAACACAGATGAAAAATTAAACGCTTTCGCGGGCCATCTTGAGAAAGTTTTCACGCCACATGATACACATACTTGTTCCTGTCGTCCAACCATTCCTGATAAGGTAAACCATCCATTAAAATTTAACATTACTCAAGTAAAATCTGCAATAGAAAAAGTGAATATTAGAAAATCTCCCGGACTTGACCGTATCACAGGGTCAATGATAAGAAACTTACCTTCGTCTGCTTCCAGAATCTTGCTGTTCATTTTTAACGCTATATTAAGAGTCGGATACTTCCCATCCTCATGGAAGAAGTCTATAATTGTTATGATTCCCAAGCCAGGAAAAGATGCTAGCCAGGTTGCGTCGTACAGACCGATAAGCTTATTATCAATCCTATCAAAGCTTTTCGAAAAAATATTCATTTTAAGTATAACTCCTCATCTAAATGAACACGACATCATCCCGGATCACCAGTTCGGATTCAGAGCGAAACATGGTACAATAGAGCAAGTGCATAGAATTGTCACCCTTATTAGATCGGCGTTTGAGAAAAAGCAATACTGCTCAGCCCTGTTTATAGACATTTCCCAAGCATTTGACAAAGTTTGGCATGATGGGCTACTCATCAAAATAACACGAATGCTTCCTCAAAACACTCACAAGCTTCTGGAGAGCTATCTAACAGGCAGAACATTCATAGTAAGGTCGCAAGATAAATACTCCCCCCTCAAGAAAATTACTGCTGGTGTTCCCCAAGGCAGCATATTAGGACCGCTTCTATATATAATATACACAGCGGATATGCCAACAAACCTGAGCACGCATACCTCTACATTTGCAGACGACACAGCATTTATTAGCGTTAACCATGACCCAAAAGTCGCATCGCAAAATCTGCAGTCCCACATCAATGAACTAGAGGCATGGCTAGAAAAATGGAGAATAAAGGTTAACCCGGCTAAATGTGCTCACTTAACTTTCACGCTCAGAAGACAAACGTGCCCAGCAGTAAAAATAAATAACATCACTGTTCCGGTAGAAAACCATGTAAAGTACTTGGGAGTTCATATAGATAGACGTTTGACCTGGTCTCGTCATATCGAAGCGAAAATAACGGCTATGAAACTTAAAGCAGCTCAACTACATTGGCTTCTCGGTAGAAACTCAAACTTGTCTTTAGACAACAAAGTTCTTCTATACAAGTCCATCATAAAACCAATATGGACATATGGCATCCAATTATGGGGTACTGCATGCGCATCTAACATCCAAAAGCTTCAAAGAAGACAGTCTAGAATATTACGACAAATTGTCTGCGCCCCATGGTATATACGTAATGATATTATCCACAGAGATCTCAACGTCCCCACTATCCAGGAGGAAATTAAAAAATATTCAATAAGCTACATCGATAAACTAATGGTTCACCCTAACTACCTCGCTCGGGGTTTGCTTCAGTTCGAAGGTCACCAGAGGCTAAAAAGAACCGATACTTTGAGCCTTACTAGAAGACAGTCTTAAAAATTTGAATACAGCAGTTAGTGGTTACACAGGTAACAACTAATAAACAACAAGTAGAATTAAGATTTGAATACATATTGTAAATTTCGATAAGAAAGATTCAATAATAAAAATAAATTATTAAAAAAAAAAAAAAAAAAAAAAATTGAGCGCTTTAAAATCTTTATGTTCCATGTATTTTTTTTAGAGGCAATTTTTGCTGCAGTTTAATATACCCTTTTCTAGTCCCGCCAAATATAGAGTATTGCTTTGACACTATGGACATTCGACATGGGCGTTAAGTCGTCTGATTAACCAGGCTTCTTGCTTTTCAGAATGTCATAAGAGTTTCTATTTGTATTTCCAGTTATGATTGGATGCAAAGTTATCTTCTTGTTTTTTACGGCGTTTAAGCTGCATTTCCGACATGCAAAATCGACTTTTAAACTTTTTGGTGTTAAATTCGTGTGGCACACAATTTCCTTAATTATAGATAAATCTTGCTGCATGCAACATTTTTGGAAATTCCTGCTTAAGTTTCTTTCTATGGTTGTGAGAGTTCTCTTCGGAGTTTGACAACAAACTGTTTCATGAAGCATTGCAGTGCAGCGCCTTCAATTTTTCATATTCAAACTTGTTTTGGCTGGCTTGGACTTTTCAAGCAAAACTTTCCCATAATAATGATTTGTTAAAAAAGCAAGACAGAAAAGTTTGTTTCTTTCACTATTTCGTTCAATGACTAACATACCAACCTAAATCAGCGCGTAAAGCCTAGTACTCTGTTCGAACCTGCGAAAAATGTTGAGCAACATTGATTATTTCACACGAAAATTTTGTCATGTATCAATATTATCTATCCTGCGGTTTTTAAAAACTTACCGTTTTTATTAGTTACAAGTATCCAAATTTGTAGTTCAAAATTTGAACTTGCAATCAAAAAGCGGTACGAAAACATAATATCACTAAAATTTAAAAAACATTAATTTTGTACATGCATGGTTTTCGATTTTTCCGATGATATTCAAATTCATAGAAAATTAAACTAAATGAAATTCTGTCAATAACGGAATAATTCTTTGCTTTAGTCAAGCAAACACAAGTTTTGTATTTTAAATTGTGTGCTAAATTTTTAGTCAAATAAGTGAAGAAAAAAAAAATTCCAATAAACTGATGATTGCTTGATTTTAAATCAAACTATTTTTTTAGCACAAAATGTTTTAATATTATAGTCACTTATGTGTAGTGAGATTCAAAATTTTCAGTTCATCACTTAACATTAACAAAATTATTGCAATAATTTTAAACAAGTGCACTACCCCCATCTATGGAAAAACCATGTGTTTTGATAAATGTCATTAAAAAAAGTCAAACAATTTTATTTTAATTATTTTCTATAGTAAAAAACAAAAAAATTTCATTTGATTATTAGTTTATGTACTTTTGTAGATTTTTATTTTTGAAACGCTTGTTATAAACTCCACTTCACAAAAACAAAATAAAAAATTACAAAAAATGATAAGTTGTTGCTTAAAATTCCGTGCCAAATAATAGGAGCTGCACTTGTTTCGCACGGAAAATAAAAATGTTGCTAGAAACATTTCGCATGTTTTTCGTATGTAAACAGAGTACAACTCTATCAACATTTTTTCGTTTGTATTTTATAGAAATTTTTTTTATATTATATTTGACAACATTTCGCACGAAATAATGAACAGAGTACCAGGCTTAAAGCGTTTTCTATCTGTCAAAAATTCTCATGCTACACTGATAGAAAAGACGTCATAACGCTGATGTATTTTGACATCAGTACTATGACAAGTGTCTTCGTTTTTGACCCCATGAAACTTTTCATCATAACATCACTTGACCAAAGTGTCATCAGGGTCAAAATGAAATTATGTCACGACACATGGGATGACACAGCGGCATCACAGAAATGACGAACATGTCCTCAGTGCGATGACGCAGTAACATCGGAGAAAGGACACATTAGCATCAATTTAATGACAGCTTGTCATTAAGTCAAAGTCATTGGAATTAACTTAAGTCAAAGTGAGAGGATATTATTATTAACTTACCCCTTACACATATTTGTTTCACATTTGTTGAATGACGAACTCTCAATAATAAGACACCAGCACCATGCCACATATGGTTTTCCTAATCATTCGACTTTAAAAATTTGATGTATTTAAAAAAATAGAATATAGGAATTTTTGCTTCTTTTAATACAATGTAATCATTAAAATAATGTTAATAATAAACAAAATGTTGCATCGAATTGATGTCACTATAGTCATAAAAAAGATGACACGTTAAAAATTACCAAATTGTACGAAGACGTTAGTCATTGGATTGATGTTTCTTTTTGCATTATTGATGCCATTTGTAGTAACATTGATGTCACAATTCTAATGTTAGGGCATCATCAATATGAAGATGCATTTTTCTATCAGAGTAATATATAATATATGAAGTTGACCCAAAAGGCGCGGCGTCAACGCTTTGCTATTGTTAAAAATGTATGTTAAACATTTCTTATTTTTCGAATTCTATGAGCTAAATTTTAGTTATGTATTTTTTAAAGCTTTTTTGTAATAGTCCTATTCCTTCAATTTTTAGAAATGAATATAATTAAGTGACTTATGAAAAGAAATAATTCCCAGTTTATATTTGTTAAAAATGTATGGCAATTACGCTATTTCTTGGTCAATCTTGCCGTTTTATCTCCATTTTATTAAAAAAGATAAGTTCACACTACTGCTCATGATACAACGTTGACGCTAGAAAATCGTACGCCTGTTAGTCTGTAAGTGTTAATAAGTAACAGATTTTTACCCTCTAAAATTCTATTATAATTATTAACCCACCACCCGCCAATGTCCTATTTGGGACACATTTAAAAACGTATTTTTAAACAATTGTTTTTTGTAATAAGTCCCAAAAAAGAATAGTAGCGGGCAATGGCTTAAAAATACAGTCAAATTCCGATAATTCGTACCCCGATAAATCGTAATTCCCGTTAATTCGTAATAAACTATCGGTCCCTTGAAAAAATCTCGTTAATTCGTAAAATTTCCATACATTTTGGTCCCCTCGATAATTCGTAATTTTTTTTGTCAAATAAAATCTTCTTTACCTCTTATAAATCGTAATTGTTTGCTTAAGGCGCCCGTACACGACATGTATTTGTCATCTGACATGTCAAATTTTCAAGTCACGTGTAATTGTTCATGTCTGTCAAAATTGCTGTTTTACATACGGTTTATAATATTCGGTCACAAACGTACATGTAATTTGCTTCTGATATTGTCTCTGTTTTTTTCGCATTGTTATTGCAGAAACCAAAGTAGTTCTCGGTTTCAAAATAACTTGCTGCCGCCACGAAAATATTTATTTGCGCCGTAAAATAATTTAGCCATCTTAAAATTTTTTCTTTTATTTTAAAGATAATAATTTAGAATTTTATAATTAAACGGGTTTTATGTATATATTTACATAAATTCTATTCAATGGTGAGATGAGCATACATATCTTGGTATTGTAAAATATTAACTTCAGCCGGCTAATGATTCCTTCAATAGTTGACGCCGCTGCCAGTTTCTTCCCGGCATAGATTTCTGATGTCAGATGGTTTGTCAGAAGAAAATTGAGCATGCTCTAATTGAAATTTTGTCAGATGACTTTGCGTCTGACTTTTACAGAAGCAAAGTTAAAAAGGTAACACACGACATGTATGTGTTTTGCAGTGGGAAATTTGACATGTCAGATGACAAAAACATGTCGTATATATGCTCCTTTACTACCACTTATAATTCGTAATAAAAACAACAGAAACATGGAAAGAATGATTTTTTGTTTACCACTATTTTATTTTTGCGTGGTTTTTTGCTTGTGTGTGGGTATGTCTTAAGATCAGTTTGTTACATGAATAATTTTTATGTATACGTTTTACATATTTTATTTTTAACAATTGTTTTTTATATTTTTTTTATTGTTTTAATAATTAAATTAAAACCCCCGCTATTTATTTTATTTTAACCCCGTTAAATCGAAACCCCGCTAAATCGAAAACCCCTTTAATTCGTAAGAAATGGTCGATCCCTTGCGATTACTAATTATCGGGATTCTACTGTATGTGTAAAAACCATGTGTAAAAGATACACCATCTATGGTGAATCCTGCATTTTTAGTTCTTTCCTAATAATCAAAACACCTTGACATAATTTTCAAATACACTTCTAAATCATTTTATCAATTGTAATTTATCTACTTAATATTTCTATAAAATAATTCTATAACAATCATAACATCAATAACAATAAAAAAAATCGCATCTTTTTCCATAAATTGCAACAGACGTTGCAGTTGTTGTCATCATTTTGTTTTCCAAATTAGAAATTATTTACAATTTTAATAAAACGCATAAATAATTTTATTAGCAGCCCCCAGGTAAAATGACTTGGTTATAACGAGACCAACCGAGAGACAGACAAACCAACAATTACTTTGATGCGAAAGAAAAAAAGGGTGGAGACGGATGGACAGATAATAATTTACAACTAAACAGAGCCATATTGTATTCATTGTTGCGTCACAAACGTAAATTGTATTAAACGTTTTAGCCGATTGCAATTTAGCCAGATAAATCATGAAAATGGATTACGGCTGGTTAGCACGGAAGCATAAAATGTTTTTTCAAAGTGTCATTAAAATGAAAATATAAAAAAAATGAATTAAAAATATTTGTAGTTTTAATGTAAGAGGAATGAAATATTCATTGAAAATTATAATAATAAAATTGAGTAAAATATCGTTATTTACAAGGTTAAACGAGAACTACCAGAGGGAAGTTTCATTGTTATCGTTTAACGATAACTGTAGAAAGTTTCTTTTTCTTTAATCGATTAGCGAAACCTATTAGCGATTTTGTTATGAAAATTATCGTTAGTTGATAACTATAAATGATTTCTTAAAATAATCTAGTTCTCTATCATTTTCCGATTGCAATAAAGAATTTTAAAAACAAATCGGTTTGTTATCGTGTACACACAGAAAAAAAATACCAATGTAAAATTAACATGGCGAAATGTTGATTGCGATAGAAAATTTCTGCAAAAGTATGCCCTTTATTTAAATTTATCATTATTTCATATTAATTTTAAAAGAAAAATATTAAAATAACCTTAAATCACGTTTATTTAATATTATTCACTGTTAAAATAACATTGTTCAATATTGAATCCATAAAAACCAGTTTTTTATATTAAATCAAAAGTTTATATTGTTAAATTAACATGCATACATACTAGAGTTGTCAACCGATTAAGAATAATTCGATTAATTGATGAAACAAAAACAAACTCTTGTTCGAATAACTTTAAAATGACGATTTTCGAATAACGAATAAATCGATTAAATTATGTCGATTAATCGAACAATTTTTTTTATTAAAAAATAAATTAATTAAAGACTAATAAGAAATAAAAGCTTAGAATTTGATTTATTCTCATACGTTTTTAGCGAATTTATACAAAATGTAGAAAAAGAAAAAATTTTGTTGCTATAGCCCTCATTGTAATTAATCTCAATGTTTAGTAGGCAAAAACCGTGTTAAAGGCTAGATTACACTATTATACTTTGTATTAATACATGTCAAAAACTCAAGTAATCCCTGTAGGAAGTCAAACACATTTTTAAATAACTTCAAACTGGTTTTTTTATAACCACATCTAGTTGATTAAGTGACTTTTTTCCTTGTCTACGACTCATTATTTTAACATAGGCATGTCATAGGCTGTAGTCAATTGGCCATCTTTGCATGACTTTTTAACTGACTACCAACTACTTATTTTTCAACCTATTTGTAGTTAATTTATAATATAGTCAGTTTATAATAAATTATTAAAATTTTAAAGATTTTTTGTCAAAAAAATATATGTACATACATATGTACATATAAACATACACACATACATATGTATGTATATATAAAAATAATTATTTAAGAAGATTTCGCATCAAATTGCTTTAAATGATGATGTATAATAGTGCTGAAATAAATACGCTACATAATTTATTGTACATAAACAGATGTGTATTGCTTTAATTTTTAATTATTTTCAATTATTATTTGTATTTTAATAAGTTTGTATATATTTTTTTCATTTGACTTCATGACATCGAGTCATAACCGCAAAAAAAGCTTAAGTAACACCATTTTCCATTTTCGTTTTTTTTAATAAACGACTTTATTGGCAACACTTGCATCATCTCCTAAAATGTCATGGTCATATTAGGAACCGTTACGATTTTAAAGCAAAAACAATTTTATCTCAAGCGACAATATTCATACAAAATTTTTATGAAATAAAATAAAAAAAACCTTCTCCTGTAAAATTTTTTTTTGTCACTTAAGCTTTTTTTGCGGTTATGACTCGACATGCTTGTTTTACTTACTTTGCTTTTATTTGTGTTTTACGTATGCCTCTATGCAATATGTTTGGTTGATATCTGCATGAGGTTTAAACCAATTTGTAATCATTTGAAAACTAGTTAATTTATAGTTAGTGTTTTTTGCAACTGACTATTTTATTTACTACAGGGATATGACAAAATGTGATAGTGTGAATGCAATGTGTCACGAAAATGAAAAGTATTATGAAAAAAGTTTGACATCCCATACGACTTCATCGTTTTTTGAAAAATTTCTAAACAATAATACTTTTGATTGGATCAGGGTTGCATTTTATATCATGTGTGAGTGTTTATACTTTGTGTGATGGTGTGAACACAAACTGTCATGTTACATTAGATTTTTTGACAGTCGCATCAAAACTTATTAGATTTCTATCTCACAAAGAATTATGGAATACGTAAGACTTTTGAGATAGTGTAATCTAGGCTTAAGTATTCATTGTATTTCAAAAATATATCTTATGTTCGTATTAAACAAATCTTTGATAAACAATTGTAACAGCTGTTTTCTTTTTAAACCAAACGTTAAACAATTTTCATGAAATGTTGATATAATTAATCAGAGCTATTCACATTACAGTTGAGATGATTTAGATGACAGATAATAAAGAAAAAAATGCAACAAACAAATTAAAATTTCTTTAAATTATTAAAAATTGATAAAAAATACTTTAATAAAGTGATCAGAACATCATTTTAAGCATATTAATTATGGAATTGTGAAAATTTACGATTTACTTAAAGTCAAATAAAAACATTAAGAAGAAATCATGGTCGGTTGTACACGCGAGGGGTACTTACATGGTGACCGATTCTATATTCTACTAAGTTTAAGGTATGTTAAGAGGATTCGATGTGGTTTATGAAGTGCTTAAGTTGTTATCATGTCAATTTGAAGTGATTAACAAAGAACTTTAATATATGGTTAATCATCTCGATTTTGATGTGATTAGAACTTAATCACGCTCGATTTGCTTAAACGCGTTTAAAGTGTGAACATAGCATAAGTGTCACAATATTACAATTAACAAGTAAGAGTGCTATATTCCGCTGTGCCGAATCTTATATACCCTTCACCATTGTGCGAGTAGAATAGAGTGCAACTAAATAATTTTTGCATATACATATACATACATATTTGCAATACTTAAAACTTCATTGTAAATGAAATTTAAAAAGCGAAAACTGGTAAATATTTTTTTAAATCGTTTTTAGTTTCTATTTATTAAAATTATTTCGTTAAATATATGAAATAATAAAGAAGGGTGATAACGAAAATCATATTGGGCATTATGCTAGTATATGTAAACAAATACGAAAGGGAGTGAGGGGATTGGAAGAAGAGACGACAACCGGATTTGAGCTTCGCTTTGCATAAGAATCCAGAATATATATACTTTATAGGGTGCAGGACCTTCGGTGAAGGGTATAAAAAACAAACTTAATTATAAAAAAAGTGTAATTTTTGGGATTTCAGTATTTTGGTCATAACTTTGCTATTTCTTAACCGATTTGACAGATTTATATACCGACGTGTTAAAGAAGAAATTTGCCAGTTATTTTGGCTATAAAACTTGGACTCGGGAAGATCTATGGTTCCTGAAAATTGGTATTTTTCAAAAAAAAATTAATATTTTGGTCATAACTTTTTCGTATCTGAACCGATTTTCCCGAGTTTTTCCAGAAAATATTTTCTATTAAAAATTTCCGATCTTCTGATAAGGCGTAACCATAGGTCATATTATATTCAAAAAAATCAGGTTTTTATACAATTTTTAATACTTTTTGTATGGGAGGTACCACGCCTACTTCTCCAATCCCGCCCACGTTTTGTAGTTTGGTATGTATTTATAATCTTAATGTTTGTACCTAATTTAAAAGCTTTTGCTCTTGCCGTTCTCCAGATATACAGAAAAAAGTAATAAAAATACAACAACCACAAGGGATTTTTTGGAAAAATTAGAGGCAGTCGTGGTTTTTTGGTCATATCTCAGCCATTGTTGGACCGATCTGGCTGAATTTTAATAGCAAGAAATGGTGGACTATATGTGACATAAATGTAAAACAACGTAGCCGCTATCATGTCTGGAGTCTCCGGAAAACACATATCAAACGTAAGACGGACAGACGGATGGACGGACGGATATCGTTAAATCAACTTCTCTCCTTATAAGGACCAATAAAATATATACTTTATAGGGTCTAAGATCAATATTGTAGAAATTACAAACGGAATGACAAACTTATATATACCCTTTTCCACCTGTGGTGAAGGGTATAAAAACGATGTAGTAGAAGATAATCCAACGACATCAAAATACGCCGAACTTCTTCCAATGGAAAAATACATACAGAGAGACAGCGGTTGTTTTATAGAGGAAGTTGTACGCAGAAGTTTGGCTGAAGATGGAAGGTCTGCAAACGCCTTTCGAAAATCCAAAGTTTTATCGGATTATTTAAGAATTAAGGATTTTACGATTCCTTTAAGTAATACAACGATATGGAGTTAAGATGAAAAGTTGTACGCATCAAACAAAGAAGTCATAGTGGATTTGAGAAAAAATAAAGAAGAAAATAGAAGATTTTCCATAGTTGTAAATTAACGGACGGATGTATCATATTTAAAATATGTAATTTTTTTATTCGTTATTCTCATCGATTAATCGAGCAATTTTTCAGATTTAATCGTTAGATCGAACAAACAAAAACAATTATTTAAATTATTCGAACAAAGCTGAAAGGCGAATAATTGACAACTCTAATACATACTTAAGTATGCACATTTTTTTATTTTCATGTTTAAAATATGTTATAAAAAGAAGACAGTTTTCGTATTCTTTTAATTAAAATTATTTAGTTAAATAGTACAGCAAGTTTTCAAAGTAGAATGATGACGAAACCCATATCTAGGGATTCTGCTGCTGCTTCTGTTAACAAAGGGGAATACAAAACAAGTGAAACATGTGTTACAGGAGTAGGTGTTTTGAATTATTCTTTTATATGTAAATGCGTATGTTGTCTCTGAAGCTTCTCCACACTGTTATATCACACTCCAACCAATGTGATTCTACATGAAATTCACGTTGTTTCAACGTGAAATAACTTTCATTCAACGTGATTCGGATTGTTATTTCAATATAAATTACATTTTGCTCTATCTTTATTGCAATGTTAAATTAACATGAACTATAGTTATTTTAAAAGAAAAAAATGTTGTTCGCAAGTTATTCTAAAATCAGGTTGAATTAACATTAAAAACGTATGAAGCAAAATCTACAACCGAAAAATTTTAAATCAACCTTGTTTTCCACGTTTTTAACTTGATTTTTTTCTGTGTGTAAAGGCCCAAATACATTGATCAAAATACTCATCAAGCATTGTGGTAGTATTAGTGAAAATGTGTTTGTATGTGTCACACCGACGATGCTGGATGGAAAATCAAAAAATGTAGATATGACGGCGAATATTACGTCAAGCACACGTACACGATGAATTCGCCGGCTGGACAAGCATTTGACAAGTGTATTTGGGCCTTAACGTTAACTTTACAAAAGGTTTGATAAGAAATTTTGTTTGTTATCGCTTCTTCAATATCAAAAATAACTTTAAAAATTGTTTATAGAATGTGTAGCCTTTTATCTGTTATAAATTAAAAAAAAAAAAAATTAATGCATTTAATTTATTTTTTTTTATTAAATTACTGTAATTATCGTTAAAAAAAATTGTTTGTCCATTAATATGTTTGTAATGAGTCCAAAATAATGTACTTATTTGGAATTGAACCTTTTGAACCGCGTTTGTCTTCGGGTTTGTTACTGCTGAACGCGCCTGTTCACAGAACCGTAACCGTTCTGCTTTTGCTGTCTTTGTTTGAGATATTTTATTAAAATTTTTTTTGTTGTTGCTTTTAATATTGTTGTCTTCTTTACAACTTCTTGGGTTTCTGGTATATTCTTTACTCGATTTAAGGAATGAATACAGAGAATGTTTATTTAAGAGAAAAAAAAATCTTTTGCTTCATTGTTTTTTCGTGTGTAACTGAGAAAAAATAGCGTAGAATCTTTTGCTGGTAAAGTGTATTAAAATATAATTTCTTTTCTTCTTGTGTTCTTTTTTTTTGTGCTACATCTCCATTATTTCATTATTCTGGTCATTTCCGTTCAAAAAACTTTTGTCGCCCGTTTCAAGTTCATTCGTGAGAAAATTTTATTTCTTAACATTTTTCGTTGGTTCTTTCATTCCCTTGAACTCCGTTTAAGGTCTCTTTTTCGTTTCTGCTTATCGGTGTGATGTTTAAGTACTTTTGTATGTCATCGACTTTTAGTTCTTATTATTATATTTATAATTTTTTTTTTTTTTTTTGTATTTTCCTCTTTATAATAGAAGATTATGATATTATTTGTGCTATTTTGCTGGTGGAAATTATAGTTTTTATTGCAGAAGATTAGTTTGGTTTTTTGTGCGTTATGAAATAATTTGTTTTTGCTAAGTGTAATTAAATTTAAATTTTACCGTTTTGGGGCAGGCAAATTTGTAAAATTATTAAAATAAAATTTTAAAACAATGCGATCACTTTTCCTAAAGCTTCGTACAGACGATGGTCAGATCTTACAATATTGTAAGCAGGCGTTGCCAACAGCAAAATTTTTCTGACAATGGTCCATTGTCAGATGCATTAATTTTGCACATCTGCAAATACAAATGAGCTTACAATGTTCACACTGTTGTAAGACATCTTAGCCAATTTTAATGCAATTTAAGCAACGCTGCTTACCAATATTGTAAGATCTGACCATCGTCTGTACGTAGCTTAAGTTATTAGCAAAGGAAAACGACCGGTGTTACATCATCAAAATTCAAAATTATACTTGAGATGAGCAAAAATTATTCGACTTAAATAAAATTACAACTGAGGGGCTTAAAGCACAAGGGGTTCAAGTCACTTATGTTAAATAATGAGACAAAAGCAGTTGTCTCGCTTGTGCTCCAAGTGCTCAAGTGCTTGAGTTGTTCACCATATCTAGCGTCCGGATAAGAATCCTACATTGACCTCTTGTGCTCTGAACAACTTCTCCGAACTATACCTATAATTGCATATGCAAACTCTATTTTAGAACAAGTCACTTAAACGTTAACTTTAACTTTAAGCCCCTCAACCAGCGTTGCCAGAAGATTTGGAAGGAAAATCTTAATTTGGCGAAAAAAAATCTTATTTTGAAGAGAAAAATCTTAAAAATTTTTTTAATCAACATTTTATTAAAGATACAAAAAGGAGTAACGATTAATAATAAACAACAGACTTCTTAAAACTATTAAAAGTGAAATACATGTAAACATATGTATAAATGTACGTGTGTAGATATCTTTAAACTAATCGCCGTATTTATAAAAAAAAATTCATACAAATTCTGTTCAAAATACATTTTATTTTTTTACAAAAAAGGCCATAAATTAACAAAAAATAAAGACAAATTAAAAAGGTAAAAATAATTCAATTTAGTATACATATACAATATGTATATTATGTATCTTTAACATTTAAATTTATACAAAAATATGTACATTGATGTAAAAATATTTATGAAACACTATTATTATTGTGACTATTATTATAGTACTGAGAAGGTTTCATATTTTTAATTAAATCTTGATCTATTTTTAAATTATAGCAAGAGCATTTTTTTAATGTCAAGTAATCTTTTGAATATAATATACCTTCAAGAGTGCTGTTATCTAATCTGTTTCTATATTTTGTTTTATTTAAATTAACTCTTGAGAATATTCGTTCAACATTTGCTGAAGAAATAGGAAGACATATTAAGTTTTGAACAAATTTTGACAGGGTCGGAAAAGCTAATATTTTGTCAGCACGAGTAATTTTTGAAATTTTTGACCAAAATTCTTCACAACTGATATTATCTAGCGTTGTGAAATGGTCCTGAAAGTTGACAAGACGAAGTTCTCTAAACTCGTCATCTAAATTTTGAATATCCTTTTCATCAATTAGGTTTGGAAAACTTCTTATTAAACCTGTCAAAGAAGATACTTTTCTATTTATAATTTTTAAAGGGTCAAGACATGAAAGCTCTTTTAAAGAAATATCGTTGAAATCGAATCGTTTTAATATTTGCTTACATAACTCAATATAAAATCCAATACAATTTTCAATAAATTCACTTTTTTCATTTGCAGTTAGTTTTGAGTTAGACATTTTTTGGTTTACAAACACTCCCAAATAAACCTCTTCATTTTGTAAAAAAAAATCTTTATTTTCAAAGTTAAGCTCATTATTAAAGTTCATATTAACATAACCTGGTTTTACAAAATTATCTAAAATTTTAAGGTAAAAACGTTGCATTTCATCAAACATTCTTTGTATTTGAGAGGATGTGCTTTGAAAAATTTTGTTAACGTTGTTAATAATGTGAAGTATATACTTTAAAAAGCATAAATAGAGTTCATTTATATCATTTAACTTGTTTTTAATAGATCCCGCGCTATCTATGTGATCTATGTTCGACGCAAACGCAAAATATATTTTAAGAGGTTCATACAATTCAGTAACTCGTACAACAACAGCCTCTAATGATAGCCACCTTGTTTGTGAGGGATGTAACATTTTTTTTGGTTTGTACTCCAAAAGCGTGGAAACTTTTTGGAATTGTGAATTACGTTTTGGGCTGTTTGCTATGTAGTTATATACGTCTCTTACCAAAGATTCTACTTCAGCAGGAAGCTTAAGGCACGAATAGGAAGAGCAAAGTGCAATTGAGTGACAAATACATTTAACAACGAATAAATTTGGAATTTCGTTCTTCAATAATCTGGCAACAGAATGATTCTTGCCTGTCATATTTGGGGCACCATCTGCTGCGAATCCTATTAAATTTTGCTGGTAAAATATATTGCAGTTTTCAAAATAAGCTTTTATTTGTTTAAATATTGTTAAAGCGTCACAACTCTCCACCTCAATTAAGCCAAAAAATAAATCTTGTATAGTACAATTAATAGCTACCCGGATTACTAAACAAAGCGATTTTTTGTTACCTATATCAGTAGACTCATCTATGCACAATGAAAATTTTTGATGGCGTAGTATATCACAAACAAACTCAAATTGTGTTCGGCCTAAAACATTTTTAACCAGGCATGTAGTTTTTGTTCTGCCACATGAAAGATTTGGTGTTACCTTAGAATCGGGAATTGAAGATTTCAAAAATAACGTCAGGTGGTCCATGCATGAAAATGGTAAGTTGTGCTCTGCTATAAAAGCACTTAATTGTAGCTCTAGGTTTTGTACACTTCTTATTTCTGCAGTTTTGCTCTCAAATTGCTTTTCACTTTTTGTTTGCCCGCCACTAATACAATTGGCCCTTGTTATATGCTTTTGAGTTGATTGATGCTTTAATAAATCCGATTTACCTCCAGTTACTCTGAGAATCGAATCACATATTGTACAAAACATTTCCTCCTCGCCAAATGAGTTCACTTTTGTCGATAACCATTTATTAAAGATTTTCATCCATGCATGGTTTACTTTTTGCTTTTTTGCTTGTGAAGTCTAAAATTTATAATAAATTAACTAATGTAAGCTAATAGTAGACCAATTATTGTTTGTTTTTTCTTACCAACTCATCTTCAACCAAAATTTCTTCGTTTTCAGCTTCACGGGTGTTATTGTTTCTTTTTTCTAAATAAAGAGGTTCCATTAAAAGTATTAAATGTTTGGGAAAATATTAACTTACCTTTTTGTACTAAATACTTGTACATTTTTGGTTGTTTTTATGTTTATGTTTTATGTTTATAAAATTACGTATTTTCTTTCACAAATAATATTAGCAACCATCTTAAAATAAGTAACCGCTATTCAAAGATACTTTTTTTTATTATTTTTTATGGCCAGAAACATTGGTGCATATTTGTGTATGTTAGACACAGGGTACACCTGTAAAAGTACAAAAGAAATAAACAACAAGCTGATACAAAACTTTATTGTTTTTTGAATTGGCTGTTGATAAAAACTGAAGCAAAATGATGCATTTTGCAAAAACATACTTATAATAAAAAAATCTTAATTTTTAAATATCAAAAATCTTTATTTGGAAACAAAAATCTTAAAATCTTATTTGAGTCAAAAAATCTTTAAAAATAAGATAAAATCTTAATTCTGGCAACGCTGCCCTCAACTTATATCGAACTTACGAAATGGCGGCTCTGTATAGGTATACACAAAAATAAAAAGTGCTGTATTTTGGGGCGTGGTAAAAAAGATTTTAGGAGACTTATTTTACACAGAAAAATATATCAATGTTAAATTAACATAAAATTAACATTAACAAATCATAGCATATTTCTGCAATAGTATGGACATTATTTAAAACTATCATTGTTTCATATTAATTTAAAACGAAAAATGTTAAAATAACATTGTTCAATATTGAAATATTAAAACAACACCAACACTATTAAAAGAAAAACATACATTTTTATACCCTCCACCACAATTAGTTGTGAAGAGGGTATTCTAAGTTTGTCATTCCGTGCGAAACTTTTTTATTATTCATCTCAGACCGCATAAAGTATATATATATTCTGAGTCCTTGAGTAATTCTAAGTCGATTTAGCCATGCCCGTCTGTCTGTCCGTCTGTTTGAAAACACGCTCACTTTCGAAAACTCAAAAGAAATAAACAAACTTGGTGTCGAATTGCTTACTGTTATCCTAAGCAGTTTGGGATTGTAATGCAGCAAAATCAGTTCAGTAGGATCAGAGCTATGAATCAAAATGTGGAACCACCACCTAAAACAAAAAATTGATAAAACTAACATAAATATTGGAACAATGCACGGAATGATATAAGATTTTGAAAAAATTCGTTGAATTCGACTGGAAATCACGCTGTAAAATTTCGTGAAGATCGGTCCATAATTTAGCCTAGGGCCCATATTAACCTTACTACCGGAAAACAGTTTTGTACGCCTAAAATCATAATTAATAATTTGCCTCGTCACAGTTTTATTGTACTACAAATAAGACTGTGAAATTTCGTGCAGTTTATTACGCCTAAAACCGTAAAGATGTCTTTCTTTCTGATTGTCGGTCAAAAATTTAATATAAGTATGTCTAAGCCGCAACCAATTTATAAAGAAATAAACATCATATAGATATCACTCATAAAACATTCGAACTGTCGGTGGAGGGTATCAAAGCACTCTAACATGTTTTATTTTCATTTTAAAACTATTTATAAAAAGAAAAAAGATTCCCATATTATTTTTGTTAAAATTATTTATTTAAATAGTACATCAAATTTTCAAAGTTGAAAGCTGGCGAAAATGATATCAAGCCATTCTACTGATGTCTCTTAATTGTGAGTGCTTCTGTAAACAAAGGAGAAAACAAGAAAATAACACTCAATTTACATGATGAATTTGATGACGTCCAATTTAAGACGTCATTTTTTGTTTGGTAGCAAGCGGTGTAGAGAAGGAAGAGGAAGAGAAAACAGAAATCATGTCTATTCTTCAACCCCTCTTTCTTCTCCACACCGCTTGCTACCAAACAAAAAAATGATGTCCGAAATTGGACGTCACAAAATTCATCATGTAAATTGAGTGTTAAACATGCGTTACAGGAAAATAAATAATTGTTATCTCTCTCTCTCTCTCTCTCTCTCTCTCTCTCTCTGGTACCCCGGGTAAGTGTTTACAATGTTTCTGAAATGATCGCATATGTTGTCTCTACTTCTCACTATTAATTCAAACCAATTCGATTCTTCATGAAATTCACGTTGTTCAACTTGAAATAACTTTCATTCAACTTGATTCGGAGTCTTATTTCAATATGAATGTCGTTTTGCTTTAACTTTACGAGAATGTTAATTTAACATGAATTATAGTTATTTTAAAAGAAAAAAATGTTGTTCGCAAGTTATTGCTAAATCATGTTAAATTATGATGAAGTAACTTTTAAGGAAAATCACTCCCGAAAAATGTAAATTGAACCTTGTTTTCGAGGATTTTACATCGATTTTTTTCTGTGTGTAGACACATTTTCATTCAAGGGGGTGACTGATCAATTGATATTTTACGGCATTATTCCGTAAAACGCAACGCACAAAATTTTCATTGAAAGCAAAAACAAATTAAAAAAATATTTTATCATTTTGTTTTTGATTTCTATTGAAATTCATATTTTGTTTTAAAATTTTCAACGTCACAATATTTTTCTGTAGGAATCAACAACAAAATTATAAAATATTTTTGAATTTGTTTTTGCTTTCATTAAAATTTTAGGCGTTGCGTTGTTTTATTTAAGGATGTGGCTAATTTTGGACCTACCAGCAAAGCATTTGATCATGATGTAGAAGGCTTCGTAAAATTTATTGTCGCCAATTTTTATGTTAATGCGAACGAACATTTATAATGAAGTTATTCCATTAAAAAGCTATTTTCGGTAGAATTATTTGTATGGGATCTATAGTCAAATATAAACCTTTTCTAATAAAATATGGTAAGATAATAAAGATTACAGTCAAATAGGTTTGGACCAAAATAAATCTAAACACCAACTTAATGAGATGATTTATGGGCACAATACTCTTATCCGGAAGGAAGCTTGTTTTGGGGCTTCATATGTGAAATTATGAACCGATTCTTACCATTTTCAGTGTGCTTGGTCACTGAGACAATTAGAACCTTTGTACCATAAAAAATTTACCTCCAATATTTTGACCTGTACTTTGCGCATAAGGTTTACATGGACAGCCAGCTGGACGGACGGACGGACAGACATCTTTGGATCGACTCGGTTTAGGACCAATTCGTTAAGGAGTTACAAACATCAACAAGAATGCATAATACCCTCTCTGCTATTGTGGTGTGGTTACTAAAATATTACAAATAAAAAAGGCAATAAAACAAATTCAACAAATTTTTAGATGCCCTCTTGGAGTTTTACCAAGTTTTCCAACTTTCATTTACTATTAAAGTTAATAGCTCTTTTTTTAAGAAATTTTGCCAAAGTAAATTTTGTTGCAATTTCATTTGCACGGAGAAGAAGGCAGTTTGACTTTTTGGTGGTGTAGGGTGTATAAAGCAATGTAGGCAACCGACACGAATTCGCTATTAATATTAAGCTATTTAAGATTTCGGTATCGTTATCGGTATTAAAATTATACAGATATCGGTATAGCGGTACAGAAACTTGGTTTAAAGGCATCCGAGGTAATAAAGGCCTTGGCCTGAAAATTTTAAGGTCATGCCTGTCTACCAAACCAAAAAAAAAACATAATAAAAATCTGTTTTAAAACACTTTTTACCAAAATTAATAACTTTAAAATTTAATCAAATTTATTCAATAAATAGCGAACTGATCTCCTTCAAAACAAACAAATAAACCAACCAACTACTTTGTTATTTATTTAAAAATAAATAAATAAATGAATTTTCCTTCATGTGTACAAAATGTACTTGTTCTAGAAAATCAAACAGAAAATGAAGAGAAAAAACACTGATTGAAATGAAAAATCTTAAAGATACAAAAAACAACAAAAAGTTCTTGTATAGATACATTTATTTAGATGCATACAGATACACCGATACCATAAAATTGGCCAAGTTTATTTTTGTATTACTTAGGCACACACACACACACACACTCACAGACACCACCCTGCAAAATTTTTTAAGGCAAAAATTTAGTTTTATTTTATTTGATTTCAATTTAATTCATTAGTGTGCCAGTTTGTCTGTGTGTGTGTATGTTTGTGTTTTATAAATAAATAAATAGAGAATTTGATTTAGAAATGATTTGAAGATAAATAATTTACTAGAGACTCTATAAATAATTCATAAATTCAATTTAATTTCAATTCAAAAATAATAAACAAATTAAATTTTAAAAAAGTCCAAACAAGGATTTTGGAAAAAGGGAGGAGGTGAAAGTCGTGAAAGATAATTATTATTATTTTTTTTATTTTTAAAATAAAGTTATAAGGTTTTCGGTAACTTTAAAAATTCTTTTGCGAGAGTATTACACAAAACAGGAGCATTCTTCCCAATCATTGGTGTACCTAGTCCTTCGTCACAAAGGTAGCACTGAAGGATACAAGTGAGCTGACTCTTGATGGCTACTCAAGTAGCTTAGTCCTTCATCAAAGAAGCCGCAAACTTACAGAATCCGCTTCGGAGTATGTTAGTGTCTAATTAACAGTTATCAATTTGAGCTTTAAATGGTACTCCACCAGTAACTCGTCCGACTTATGTATGTATGGTACTTCCTCAAGCCAAATTCGAATTTAATTTGTTACTCCGCCAAAAGATATGTCTAGAAAGAAACAAATGTAGATGGTCAATGTTGTAAACTGAAAAAGTGTAACTTGGCAGACAAACAAGGACGCCCTCATTACCAACAACACCTTTTTCTGAATGTACCCGTTTTTATTATAAATCCTTATGGATATAAGTGTAAAAATCATACTACAATAAATAAAGAGTATTGATATTAAATAATTTAAATAACAAATAATTTTACTCTTAAAACATACTGCCTGTTTTTAGAACGCGAGTGCAAAAGTGACTCGTTTAACTAATATTTAAAACAAATTTTGTTTAGCACTCGCGTTCTGAAAACATGCAGAAAATCAATTAGATGATATACATTATTAAAATTAAATTATTTCCGACGAAAGGAGTCACTGTTACCGTTAACAGAATGGTAATACGTTAAATTTAACAGCTTAAAGTTTCGTTTGGTCTAGCTTTAATATTAACATACAAAATGTCGAATTTGGAACGATAGCAATCTACATAAAAGCTAAGGGCATCCAATGCATCTTGAAATAGTGACTGTTTGGCTTGGTTGGCGGCGTCTTTAGTTCATATTTTTTTCTGAACGACGTTTAAAAGTCCATTATAAGCGTGCGATATAGGTTGGTTCTACGTGCCACACAGCTCGTGTTACATTGGACATTCTGCACGACCATTTTTAAAGTGTGGTTATCTTACTTGCAGGTGATGAGAACTAGTCAACGAGATCGTGCGATTTTACCACATTAGGCTTCTTCTTGTAGGAGTGTCTTAAGTTGCATGTCTATGTGAATAAGCTACCGGTCACAGCAGCCCTCAAACCAATTTTTTTTAAATTTATTTACTCTTCGTGGGAACATAAGGCATCAACACTAAATTTAAGATAGAGTAGGACATCTACAACTGTGATATCGATTTACGTCAACCTCTCGGTGTGTTTTTACTAAGCAGGTAACAATTAAAGTGTATAATTCACCAACAATTGTGTACCTGCCATGCTTAGGAGACGGAGCTATCTTAACTCGACTGCTATTCATTAATCCCAGCAGCTTCTGTTGAATAGCAACATCACCTAGGGCCATCCACATGCCGGATGTGAAAAACCATGGGAATGTAACCCTACTTGCGACTTTGGGATTAAAACAAAGCCACCTCGTGCACCCGATAGTATATCCTCGACAAAAACGCCCATGCCTTAAAAATAACACTCACACATCGGGCGGTGAAGAACGTTACCAGAGGAAGGAAATATCAATCAGCTTTGATTACTCCTCCTACGAGGCGCAGCACATCCCCCGAGGGATCTATCATCTACAATACATTAAGTGTCATCCCTCTCTCTTTAGTATACATTTCAGTCCCAAGCAATTCTAATAATCGAGTCCGACTACTGTCTGAGAATGTTTTCTCACGTTTGCAATTGGCAACAGATCGCGCTAATGTTAATCACGATCCGACATTTTTGCCAGTTTAACCAGATTCTTAGCCTTGTCCTGCATGCCCATGGGTCTGTGGAAGTGGAGGAATATATTATCTGCGTACTTCAGATCCTCTTTCATGCTCAGCTCTTTATAATATTATCCAAAACTACTGCAAACAATAAAGGTGAGAGCGGACAGCGTTGGTAGGGAATGAATCACTTTTACTTCCTTTGTGGAGGACTTGTAGTTCAGAATTGACATACAAGAATTATATGATGTGTACTATTTTTTCCGGAACTCCCTTGCTCCTCATCGCATTCCATATGGACTAGAGACTAATTGCATCGAATGCTGTCATAAAATCGATGAATAGTAGATGAGGTGTGGTCCGCCGTTCTACACATTGTAAGATATTAATGCTGTTGAGTATTTGTTTGATCGATGCAGCCGCGGAGTGGTCGTCTCTCAGAGTGTTTTCCATGCCTTCGAGTCGTTTGTACGTTATAGTCGCTAGTACCTTAAACACCCCATTCAGTACTTTTATTCCCTTCCAGTTATCATATTCATTTAGGTCGCTTTTTTGTTTGGAATTTTTATTATTGTACCTTTTGTTTGTGTACCATGAGTTACAAACATTTTCTGTTTCCCATATGTGCGTACCATGTTAGGGTGGACAATTACGGCATAACTTTCGGGGTCTGCTGATAGTAGATCGGGAAAAATGCCGTCAACGCCGGCAGCTTTCTTTCTTCTAGGTTTTTCAGCAATTTGTCTAACCATCTTCATGGGATTGTGGTAACTTGTCTATAAATCCTTTTCGGTGGTGTGTCTTGTATGGTCTTTGAGTGATGTTGAAATCATCTTCTCTACTGCAGCTTATCGCCCCGAAGTTGTTGCTGCTCGGTACTTGTGTGTAGTGTATCGTTTCGGTCCCGTATTGGTTGGCCGGCGTTTGTCAGTTGTTTGATGATCTGGTACAGCTCTTAATTGGGCAAATTTAGCAAGATTTATTCTCGCGCATAATCATTGAAAATTGTACACTTCAATGCGGGCCATGGTTAACCATGACCCAAAAGTCGCATCGCAAAATCTGCAGTCCCACATCAATGAACTAGAGGCCTGGCTAGAAAAATGGAGAATAAAGGTTAACTCGGCTAAATGTGCTCACTTAACTTTCACGCTCAGAAGACAAACGTGCCCAACTGTAAAAATAAATAACATCACTGTTCCGGTAGAAAATCATGTTAAGTACTTGGGAATTCATATAGGTAGACGCTTGACCTGGTCGCGTCATATTGAAGCGAAAATAACGGCTATGAAACTTAAAGCAGCTCAACTACATTGGCTTCTCGGTCGAAACTCAAACTTGTCCTTAGACAACAAAATTCTCTTATACAAGTCCATCATAAAACCAATATGGACATATGGCATCCAATTATGGGGTACTGCATGCGCATCAAACATACAGAAGCTACAAAGCAGACAGTCTAGGATATTACGACAAATTGTCTGCGCCCCATAGTATATACGTAATGACATTATCCACAGAGATCTCAACGTCCCCACTATCCAGGAGGAAATTAAAAACTATTCAATAAGTTACATCGATAAACTAATGGCCCACCCTAACTACCTCGCTCGGGGTCTGCTTCAGTTCGAAGGTCACCAGAGGCTAAAAAGAACCGATGCTTTGAGCCTAACTAGAAGATATTTTTAAAATTTGAATACAGCAGTTAGTGGTAACACTGGTAACAACTAATAAACAACAAGTAGAATTAAGATTTGAATACATATTGTAAATTTCGATAAGAAAGATTCAATAATAAAAATAAATTAAAAAAACAAAAAAAAAAACAAAAAAAAAACTTCAATGCGGGCATTTGATATCTCACAAATACTTTGCTTTACATATTTAAATTTAAATAACGGAAGTGCTTCATAAAAAGTTAAGGCCTTAATGAAGGACGTTTGTTTGGTTTCTCCGAATATCTCAGAATTTAAAAGTAAAATATTTGTTTAAAACACCTTAACATTTCCCATCGTTGCAATTTAAAATGTGGGTTAAGATCATTTCTTATTTTTTTTTTTTTTTTTTGCCTGAGGAACTGACTTACTATTTCTCTCGCCTGGCCTAACTAACAGTCTTCCTCCTTCTAACATTAAATCACCTATTTACTCATCTCTATACTCTTCAAAGAGATTGTACTTTGACGTATGATTTACCAATCAACAACATCCATTAGCTGACATTAACATTCCACGAACACATTTCACGTTGCTAGATAAGCAGGAGTAGCACCCTCCAAAGTAATTGGAGGGGATAAATTCAAAGACTACAAAAATTATTATAGTGGGGGGTAAAACCCACATTCATGAGAAATAAATGATTTATTAATGGTTTTGATATCCTTTAGGTAAATAGAATTATAATTTTTTTTTTATTTTGCTACCACTCCCCTTCATTACCAAGCATAATAACCAAGAACCATGAAATATTAAAACTTAAAAGCCAGACTAACAACACACTCAGCAGTTGGCTTTAGTTTAAATAAGGTAAATGCAAAATTAAAGAGGCATATAAGCTTATGAGAAGGGAAGGTTTACAACAAGCAGATTGCAACATTTTTAGAACATATTCTAAAGCTAAATTTTCGCACGTAATTTTTTAATAAAAATCGTACCAATACACAATTTTTGGCAAAATTAACTATATATTAAAGTGTACCATTTATAGGAAATATTGCTAAAATTTACTATTTTGCAAAAATTTATTTTTTATAGGAAATTTTGTTTCGATTTCTTTTAAAAGGAAATTTTGCTTAAACTTACTTTTAAAGGGATATTTTGTTAAAATTTACTTTTTATAGGAAATTGTTTTAAAATATACTTTTTATAGGAAATTTTGCTTAAACTTACTGTTTATAAGAAATTTTGCTTGAATTTACTTTTAAAGGAAATTTGGCTTAAATTTACTTTCTAAGAGGAATTTTGTTAAAATTTCCTTTTATAGGAAATTTAGCTTGGATTTCTTTTAAAATTAAATTTTGCTTAATCTTACTTTTAAAGGGATATTTTGTTAAAATTTACTTTTTATAGGAAATTGTTTTTAAATATACTTTTTATAGGAAATTTTGCTTAAACTTACTGTTTATAAGAAATTTTGCTTGAATTTACTTTTAAAGGAAATTTGACTTAAATTTACTTTCTAAGAGGAATTTTGTTAAAATTTCCTTTTATAGGAAATTTAGCTTGGATTTCTTTTAAAATTAAATTTTGCTTAAACTTACTTTTAAAGGGATATTTTGTTAAAATTTACTTATTTTAGGAAATATTCATAAAATTTACTTTTTATAAGAAATGTTGCTTGAATTTACTTTTAAAGGAAGTTTGGCTTAAATTTACTTTCTAAGATGAATTTTGTTAAAATTTACTTTTTATAGGAAAATTTGTTAAAATTAATTTTTAAAGGAAATTTTGTTTAAATTTACTTTTAAAGGGAAATTTTGTTAACATTTACTTTTTAAAGGAAATTTTGTCAAAATTACGTTTTAAGGGAAATTTTGTTAAAATTTACTTTTTAAAGGAAATTTTGTTAAAACTTACTTTTTAAGGGAAATTTTGTTAAAATTTACTTTTTATAGGAAATATTGTTAAAAATTAGTTTTTAAAGGAAATTTTGTTAAAATATACTTTTTTTAGGATATATTGTTAAAATTTAAAAATTTCTTTTTAAAGGAAATTTTGTTAAAATTTACTTTTAAGGGAAATTTTGTTAAGATTTACTTTTTATAGGAAATTTTGTCAGAATTTACTTTTTAAGGAAATTTTGTTAAAATTTACTTTTTAAGGGATATTTTGTTAAAATTTACTTTTTAAAGGAAATTTTGTTAAAATTTACTTTTTAAGGGAAATTTTGTTAAATTTTACTTTTTATAGGAAATATTGTTAAAAATTAGTTTTTAAAGGAAATTTTGTTAAAATTTACTTTTTTTAGGAAATATTGTTAAAATTTACTTTTTAAGGGAAATTTTGTTAAAATTTGCTTTTAGTAGGAATTTTGTTAAAATTAGCAAATCTTGTTAAAATGTACTTTTTATAGGAAATTTTGTTAAAATTTATTTTTTATAGGAAATTTTGTTAAAGATAGTGTGTTTTTACAGTTCTCACCTTGACATTTAGGATTTTTTTTGTTACTTGGAAGCGGCAATTTTGTTATTAAAGCTTCCCTTCCTGTTTTAATCTAGAACTTGAGTTACCATTTGCAAAAATTACTTGACTTAGGTGGTTTACAAAAAAAGACAGAAGTTACTGGCAAAGAAAATCATTTTATAATTTTTTGCAATTTACCTTTAATTAAAGTAACCCAGCCAGCCAGCACTTTAATAATTCCTCTAGAATATACCGCCATTTCAAAAGGCTTCGCAGAAATATTAAAATGAAAAATGAAGATTCAAATCTGATTAAAAATGACTTTGAGTTGGAAAAAATTAAATGAAATAAAATTAAATAAAGGATTTTTTAATGACATAAATGAATGAGTTGGTTGGCAGGCAGTCTGGTTGCCTGAGTGAAGCATTTGACTAGAAATACACATAACAATTCTAGGATCAAAGTAAAATGAATTATAAGAAAAATCATAATATTTAAGGATTTTTTTTAGGTTACAAGTGCTGAAAGTGAAATAATATTATTGTTTTAGACTTTTATTGAAATTATAATTCGGTTCTTTTTTGGCTTTTTCCTCCTTTTTTAAAAGAAGTAAAGAAGTCATGATGATGAAGTATCAGGGAGAAGTAACAGATTGTTGCTCAATATTAATTATATAAAATTAATTCTAATTTAATTAAATATTTTGTCATGTATTTTAAATATTCTTTTGTTTTCTCTCTTTTCAGGTACGTATGACACGTTTAAAACAGAATTATACTCTGGTGTAGTTAACACTAGAAGGGGTATTCATTTTATAAAAAAAAACATGTTTTAAAAGGTTGGTGAGAAATTAAAATTCTATTTATGTTTAGTAATTTAGTAAGAGTCCTCATAACAGCGCTTAAAACTGCCATTTGTGAAAATGGACAAACTTGCAAGATTTGTTTCACGAAGCCGTTTTTTACCTTAATGCAATTTTAAACAATAATGTCAGTTTGTAAGAAACGTCAACACAAAAATAAAATAAAACACGAAAAGTTAAAGTTTGTGTAAAAGATTGGAATCGGGTCGAATTTACATGTTTCGAGAATAACCACATTCCCATCATCAGAGTTCTTTGCAGTTCTGCCGTTGGCGCCACTGGTGCAGCTGCCAGTTTTTAGTCGAACATCAAGCTTTTAATCAAAAGTATTAGTGAATCGAATAGACTAAAAGCCGCTGCAGTGCCACAAACGATATAACCGCAAAGAATTCTAATGTGGTTATTCTCGAAACATGTTAACTCGACCCGAGTTCAATCCCCCCCGTTGAGTCTACAATAAAAATTATCAAAGTTTTAATTTTTTTTCATGTTGCAAAATTCCTTTCTTTATTAAATTAATTTAATGAAAATTAAATTTGATGCACTTAAGCCTAATTTAAAAATTTCAAATAAAAGCCACAATTGTTATAAAACAAGAATGTTTTGCAATTAACTTGGAAATGGTGTATTATTTTGTCGTCTATTTCTGTTTTTGAAATATGTTTGCCATCAAAAAAATCCAAAAATAATTCCTTAAGAAAATTCTCACGTTTATTGACTCAAATATTATGCCAAACTTCCAACCAACTTTTAAGTTATTTTTTCCTTTAAAACAAAATGGCGTTGTGCTTTGCCGTTAATCGTAAAACGGAAATACAAGTATATAACTTTTAGTTTCTTCTCTACCAAGTTTCCGGTTTCCATAATTTCTTCGTTTCCTTTAAACCAGACCATTTTGCTCAGTTATTTTAAGTAGTAGACAAGAAAGAGCGAGAGAGAGAGAAGGTTGTTAAATTGAACTTGAACATTAACATTGCGACCACAAAAATTTTGGTGGTCCAGTAAAAAAAAACTTAAATTTTAATTAGACTTAAATAAAATAAAAAGAAAATAACACGTTAAAAAAATTCACTACAAATTAAGAGCTGTAGTTTTGTTTTCTAAAGGATATTTTACTTGATTTTTTTCATTTCATGTTTTGGGGGATTTGTAAAAACTGTTTGTTACCCCTGATGGTTTTTTTGATAGTGTACAGTAGCGTTAATTACAAAAAATTAATTTTGAAACTATTTAAACGATTTGCATAAAAGAGAAGTTGTAGTTTTAAGTAAAGAACCTTGTCTTTTGTCCTCTTGTAATTTATGACACCCTGTTTGAGTACAGGGTAACTTTACTAAATGCTTTGTAATTTTATAATTTTTTTCTTTGCGGGATTTGTAGAATTGTCTTTGACTTCTACTAACGTTGCACAGCGGAGGACAATTACAAAAAAATTCTACTCCACTTAGACGATTTGCATGATACAAATTGTAAGTTTTTGCTAATTAATCTACCTTTTTTATTTAAATTTAAGACACTCTGTTTAAGCACGTGATAGTTAATCTGGATGTCAAAATTGGCATAGTTGTATAAAGAAAATTTGTGGGAATTTATACTTTTAAAATTATGAACCTAAATCGGTTATATTTTTTCATAGATGAGAATGTGGCAGCAACAAATCAACAAAAAATCTTTTTTTATGGAGGTTTAGCGCCTTTGTGTATGCCATTGCCAGAATTCGCAACAATTTTTTTAAAATTTGCAAAAATTTTACTTTTTGATAAAAATTTTAAACAGAATTTCTAGAAATTCATGTTAAAACAAATCACAAAATCAAAACAGAATCTCTATCTGAATCGGTCTAACGATGCCTTTTGAAATGAAAAATCTACAAAAAGTTCTCCAATAATTACTGAAAAAAAATTCATAAAAATTGTTTATAATGTTTTTTAGGCCCCTTTTACGGTTTACAACTCAACTCAGTTGTGTTGTAATAAAGACAACTGGTTGTGATCAGTTGTAATTTTTGTTATGCTTTTGTTCACCGCAATTTAGCAAAGTTTTAAACCATAATACAAAAATTAAGAAATTACAACTCAACTGAGTTGAGTTGTAAACCATAATAGGGACCTTAATTTGTAGCCTTTTTTATGTTTGTGAAGATAGTTAAATTCATTTTTATTAAATAACGCACGAAATAAAAAAAATATATTAAAAAAATATCGCATGCGATATAAATAAATATTATAAAGAAAATACGATTATTTATATGAATTTTTAAAGTTTTTATGAAATATCAATCATTTTTATTAAATATTAAAAACTTCTTGATATTTTATTAGGTTTTTAATATAAAATTTATGATTTTTGAAAAAAATATAACTTATGGTGTTTTCTTTTCTTCAAAAAAATGTGACATTTAATTTAAAAAATGCAATTTGGTGTCTGTTTTTTAAAAATTTTGATCCCGAAAAGGTTTAGAATACAACAAGCCACCCTTTTCGGTGGCATTTTTTTTAAATAAAATGTCACATTTTTTGTAGAAAAGAAAACACCATTAGACTGAAATTCCTATGAATGAGTTCCTTGAGGGGTATGACCTATTGGAAAATGTGCTCAAATGTTCACAAATACAATTTAACAAAAATTTCTTATAAAAAGTAATCTTTAACAAAATCTCTACCTAAAAGTTAATTTTAACAAATATATACCAAAAAGAAATTTCAACAAAATTTCCTATAAAAAGTAAATTTTAACAAAATTTCCCTTTAAAAATAAATTTTAACAAAATTTCCCTTAAAAAGTAAATTTTAATAAAAATTTCCCCTAAAAAGTAAATTTTAACAAAAGTTCTTACAAAAAGTAAATTTTAACAAAATTTCTTTCAAAAAGTAAATTTAAACAAAATTTCTTACAAAAAGTAAATTTAAACTAAATTTCTTACAAAAAGTAAATTTTAACAAAATTTCCCTTAAAAAGTAAATTTTAACAAAATCTCTTCCAAAAAGTTAATTTTAACAAAATATATACCAAAAAGAAATTTTAACAAAATTTCCTACTAAAAGTAAATTTTAACAAAATCTCTACCAAAAAGAATTTTAAACAAATTTTAACAAAAAAGAAGAAGTAAATTTTAATAAAATTTCCTAGACAAAGTGAATTTTAACAAAATTTCCTAGACAAAGTGAATTTTAACAAAATTTCCTAAAAAATGTAAATTTTAACCAAATATCCTAGAAAAAGTAAATTTTAAAAAAATATCCTATAAAAAGTAAATTTTAACAAAATTTCCTATAAAAAGTAAATTTTAACAAAATGTCCTATAATAAGTAAATTTTATCAATATTTCCTATAAAAAGTAAATCTTAACAAAATTTGCTATAAAAAGTACATTTTAACAAAATTTCATAGAAAAAGTAAATATAAACAAAATTTCCTATAAAAAGTAAATTTTAACAAAACTTCCTATAATAAGTAAATTTTATCAATATTTCCTATAAAAAGTAAATCTTAACAAAATTTGCTATAAAAAGTAAATTATAACAAAATTTCCTATAAAAAGTAAATTTTAACAAAATGTCCTATAAAAGTAAATCTTAGCAAAATTTCCTTTTAAAAGTAAATTTTAACAAAATTTCCTATTTAAAGAAAATTTTCCCATAAAAAATAAATTTTAACAAAACTTTCTATAAAAAGTAAATTTTACCAAAAGTTCCTATAAAAAGTAAATTTTAACAAAATTTCTTACAAAAAGTAAATTTTAACAAAATTTCTTACAAAAAGTAAATTTTAACAACATTTTTTACAAAAAGTAAATTTAAACAAAAAGTAAATTTTTACAAAATGTCCCTTAAAAAGTAAATTTTAACAAAATCTATTCCAAAAAGTTAATTTTAACAAAATATATACCAAAAAGAAATTTTAACAAAATTTCCTACTAAAAGTAAATTTTAACAAAATCTCTACCAAAAAAAAGTAAAGTAAATCATAACAAAATTTGCTATTAAAAGTAAATTATAACAAAATTTCCCTGAAAAAGTAAATTTTAACAAAAAAGAAAAAGTAAATTTTAATAAAATTTCCTAGAAAAAGTGAATTTTAACAAAATTTCCTAAAAAATGTAAATTTTAACAAAATATCCTAGAAAAAGTAAATTTTAAAAAAATATCCTATAAAAAGTAAATTTTAACAAAATTTCCTATAAAAATTAATATTAACAAAATTTCCTATAAAAAGTAAATTTTAACAAAATGTCCTACAAAAAGTAAATCTTAACAAAATTTGCTATTGAAAGTAAATTTAAACAAAATTTCCTAAAAAAAAGTACATTTTAACAAAATTTCCCAGAAAAAGTGAATTTTAACAAAGTTTCCTATAAAAAGTAAATTTTAACAACTCTTCCTTTAATAAGTAAATTTTATCAACATTTCCTATATAAAGAAAATTTTAACAAAATTTCCTATAAAAGGTAAACTTAAACAAAATTTCCTATAATAATATAAATTTTTACAAAATTTCCTATAAAATGTAATTTTTAGGAATATCTCCTATAAAAAGTAAATTTTAACAAAATTTCCTATTAAAAGTAAATTTTAACAAAATTTCTTATAAAAAGTAAATTAAAACAAAATTTCATAAAAAAAGTAAATATAAACAAAATTTCCTATAAAAAGTAAATTTTAACAAATCTTCCTATGATAAGTAAATTTTATCAATATTTCCTATAAAAAGTAAATCTTAACAAAATTTCCTATAAAAAGTAAATTATAACAAAATTTCCTATAAAAAGTAAATTTTAACAAAATGTCCTATAAAAAGTAAATCTTAGCAAAATTTCCTATTAAAAGTAAATTTTAACAAAATTTCCCATTAAAAGTAAATTTAAAAAATTTTCCCATAAAAAATAAATTTTAACAAAACTTTCTATAAAAAGTAAATTTTACCAAAACTTCCTATAAACAGTAAATTTTAACAAAATTTCCCTTAAAATATAATTTAAGCAATATTTCCTCTAAAAAGTAAATTTAAGCAAAATATCCTATAAAAAGTAAATTTTAGCAATGTTTCCTATAAATGGTAATCTTTGATGTATAGTAAATTTTGTCAAAAATTGTGTATCAGGGTTGCTTTTAAATATCCCTCGAGGAACTCATTCGTAAGAATTTTAGTCTTAGTCATATTTTTTTTTTCAAAAATCTTAATTTTAATATTAAAAATAAAATAAAAATATCAAAGTAGTCTTTATTAATAAATAAAAATTATTGAAAATTTCGTGTAAATAATCGTATTTTGTAATATTTTTTATAGCATGAGATATATTTTTAGTTTTTTTTTATCGCATGCGTTATTTTTAAAAGATGAATTTAACTTTTTGTATTTATCTTCAGACACATTCCCTTTTTCAATTTCACGCCACTGAGCGTTGTACACGTTCATTTAGTGTTATTTAACTACTTGCTGAACAAATGCAACCGGACAAAATACACAGCAGCAGCATTAGTAACACCAACAACATTTAACAAAAACTACAATTGCTGTTGCTGATTGTTGTTGCTGTGTGTATGTTTCTTTTTTTTTATTTTTTTTGCAGTTGTCAAGTGATAATCTGTAAATTGTTTACAGTTTGGAAAAGACATTTTAAATAACAGTCTTTTCTGCTATAACGTTTTTTTCTATACAAGAAAACAATTTTGTTTTTCCCAATTTTTTCTTTGGGGAAAAAACCAAGAAAAAGCTTAAAATAAAAATAATAGAAAGAAATAAACATTTAAGATCTTTAAAAGGTTAAAGACATTTTGTAGTTACAAGTATAAAAGTTAAATTTGACATACTTGACCCTTTTGAATTCATTCATTTTTAGTATTTTTTTCATCTTACTTTTTCTTGCTGTCATCGTTGTTGTTGTTGCTGGTGTCCTTTTAGCTATTTGTATGTCTGACTTTTCTTTTTCGTTATTTAAAGTTTTGTAGATTTTTAAATGTTGCCAGCAGTAAGTTTGTCATGGCAATCTTTATGAAATGAACTTAAGTTTTACTTTATAATTTTTTTTTTTTGTGTTTGGAAAATTAGCCTAACTTGAGTTAAAGGCATGAGTTAAAGTTTTAAGATTAGATAAAGTGATTTTTTTGGGAAATTAAGGAGTGTGCACGAAAGAGTTGGTGTTTGCTGTATTGCACCGAAATAATAATGGAATAAGATGATTCAGAGTGCTGAATTATTTTTTATAAAATGTCTGTAGGGAAAAAACTTTAGACAATAACTAAATTAATTAATAATGTCTTGAAAAATTGTTGTGCTGATGTGTCTTAAATTGACAATAAGATCCATCTTGACACCATTCCGAAAATTATTCTATTAATGTTGGTAAGAGAAGTAATGAAAAGCATGTAAATCAGTTAAAATAGATAATCATTCAAAAAACAAATTTCCATTTGGTTGAAAGATTGCTATTTGACTATTGACTGCCGGCCGTGAAAACCTGGATTCGATTCCCAGTTCAGTCAGGAATGAAAAATTTCATTTCATTTCATTTCATTTATTTATTCATTTTGGATCACAAGCCCATTGGGCCTAATTAATCCGGAAGATACAATTGGCTTAGCTTAAGTTAAGATAATACATAACTTTTTTTAATATATAAGTATATGTTAACATATTACTAATTAGTATACATTCTAAAAATTAACAATTTTTCTAATAATAATGTATGTAAAACTTCCCCCCCCCCCCCCCCCCCCCTCTTTTTTTTGCACAATTACTGAAAATGATAAAATTAACGAATCTAAAACACCTGAAATAGTAGAAATAAGCAACGTTTTTTTTTTTTTTTTTTATAAATTAGATAAGAATATTTTTTTAAAACTTGATAGTGACTTATTGAACCTACGGTCCTCGTATGGAATTAAGAGATTCCACATTCTTATCACACGAACAACGAAAGACCTATTCATAACAAGAGTTGAAAATCTTGGAAAATCTAATGAGTACGTTCGGTTAGAGCGACCAAAACTAAATCTTTCAAGAAGATAGGATGGCGCTCCAAATTTAAATATTTTATAAAATTGTAACAAAGTTCTTAGTTTAATAAAATCTTCGAAATCACAACCCAGTACCTTAACCACGTAGGAAGTCATATGTCTCTGATCCCTAGATGACAGACCAAAAATATACCGCACCACCCTATTAAAACTTTGTTTAAGTTTTAAAATATTATGTTGTGATACCCCCGAAAATATTTCCAACCCATACAAAAATATTGGAAGACATAGAGATAGAGCAACTTGCTTCCTTACCAAATGAGGCAAATACATAACTATGCTATACAACCGTCTAATAACGTAATTCACTCTAGCTGTAATTTGATTAATTTGTATATCGAAATTAAGCGCGTTATCAATATAAACACCTAAAGTCTTATAATAAGACACAAAATCCCTTTGTTCATTATTCAAAAATATGCAAGGTATGTTAATATTCTGAGAGAACCACATCGCTCGAGTTTTCGAAGGATTCAATTTTAAAAAATTTGTTCTGGACCAATCCACAAGTACGAAGTTCCCATACCCCTGTCATCAGCTTGTATTTGTATGTCATCAGCGTATGTATATAATTTACAGAATTGAATCTGCTGATACAAATCATTCACGTAAGCCATAAATAGTATAGGGCTTAAAATTGACCCCTGAGGAACCCCCCTGTGACTTCTTAAAATGGACGATACATTGCCCTTATGCTCAACATATTGGCATCTGCCATTAAGGAAAAAAAACATTAATTTACACCAAGACGGAACTGTTCCTTATATCTAAATTACTTCTTATTTGTTCAACCAAATCAAGCACCAGCCCTGTAGTATTATGTTTCCTAAATCCAGATTGATACCTATTTATATAATTACATGAGAAAACGTGTTCTTGTAACTGATCCTTTAATAAAACCTCTAGAATTTTAGAACACGTATTTAAAACACTAATCGGCCTATAATCTGATACCGTACGGGGCGTCCTTTTTTCGGCACTGGTATAATCCTTCCTATTTTCCAGCAACTTGGGAAATATGAGGATGTGATAATGTTATTGATTATAGAGAGCAATGGTCTTGATATGCTCCAAAATATAAGCTTTATAAACTTAAGTGGTATACCATCCGGACCAGCAGCATCACTTTTGATCTTCATCATTGCATTATAAATTTCGTATTCATCCACATTTCGAAACGTGAAGCCACTGCTATTGGAGTGATTCCAAACAGACATGCTATCAGGGCAATCCATATGAGAAAGAATTGAATTTTCGTTAAAATCCTCAATATCAATATCGTTTGTATCACCTTCAGCCCCAATAACACCATTAAACCTAAGCTTATCCCATATTTGCGATTGAGAGCATCCTTCAAAATTGTTAATGCAAACGCTTCTTCTCACCCTCCTTATAACAGATTTCACCTCATTACGATACTTCCTATAAATTGCGCGGTTGCTCTCAGATCTTTCCTCACAATAAGCCCTCCAAGCCAAGTCTCTGCTAGTTCTTGCAGCTTTTATAATCTCCGATTGCATCCATTCATTACTTTTACGGGGAAGTGATTTTTTCAAAGGAATACTATTATTAAGACTCGATTAAAAATTAATAATTGTTCATCCACACTTGGTGTAACGAGTAGGTCCGTGAAGTCAATATTATCCAACTGAAAAGTGCATTCATTTACATTAAAGTTTGCAAAATCTCTATACCAATATTCATGTTTATTTCTTTCAACTACTGAGCAATATGATAAGGAAACTAGAGCATGACCAGAATTTAACGCAGGTTAATGTCGGTTACAAAAAAATAATCGAGTAATGATGTTCCATTATATGCCTGACTGTAATAAGTGGGAACGTTGCTATGCACGACTGTGAGCCCAGCCCGTGAACAAAAACTACTCACTAACAATGAATTCGCAAACAAGTCCGTATTGAAGTCTCCCATTATAATCGAATGCATGTAACTACTTGTCTGATCCATTATCAGTTCCTCGCAAACCCTAAAGTTACCATGTGGTAAATATACAATGCCTATCAGTATCTTCTCAAAACCATTTGTGGATATTTCAACGAAAAGACTCTCAACTTTCCCCTCTTCCATATTTTCACATACCACTTTAGACCTAAGTTTGTTCGAAATGTAAAGACAAACTCCTCCGCCCCTTGACCATGCTCTGTCATTCCTAAAAACTTTAAACCCTCTTAAGTCAATTACGTTGCTAGATATGTACTCCCTTAACCATGTTTCAGTAACCCCTATGACATCATAAAGACTGTCATCGAAAATTCCTCGTCAAATTTCGTTGAATTTCCTCGAGGTGCTAAACTCTGAGCGTTAAATTGGCATACATTAAAGTTATTCGCATCCAACTTAGAGTTTAAAAACACGCTGCCTTCTACCACAGGCCCCAGATTATTGATAATCATCAACACAGTAAGTCATTCCCAGTAAATGTGCAAAAAATATGAGTTTCCCTAATATCAAAATGTATTTACAAAAATTACAAAAAAACATAATGCTATATTACCTCTAGAACTATGCGCAATGATAAAAAAAAAAGTAAATTGATAAAGAAAAAAAAAAGAAAACCAAATAATAATCCTAAAAATAACGAATATACAAAAATATAAAGTTTGTTCGTTTAAAACTCCAGTATATGGTGTAAAATAATAGCGTATTTAAAATAATTGATATTACAAAATATAAGACAACAATAATTAGCATTAGTTGAGTTCACACGAATTCTATAGTTGTTATACCTATTCATAATTTGTTAAAGCTTGCAATGAAAGACGTTAATAAAATGTAAAACAAAATTTAGGCTTATTTTAATTCAGCTTATTTTTTTTTAATTTCGAGACTGTTATTTATTTTAAATTTTATCCAATCGATCAAGCAAACGTTACCGAATAAAATGTGAATTCAACTACACTGCAAATAGGCTTAATAGACTTAATTAAATTCTTAAACTGTTCATCCAGTTTGTTTTTTTTTATTTTTTATTTTTTTATAATTTATTTAGGCATATGTTTTTTCCTATAATCACACAAAAAGAAATTAATTTTCCAAAAAGAGATAAAATTTAATAATAAATTTCATCAAGAGGTGTTTAGTTGTCAAATTTTTACATAGGTATGTAGTTGATTGAATGTTTACAATAAAAAAAAGCAAGATTATTACATGAATATTATAATTATCGTTATTCTCTCTTTCCCTTCTTGTTCTGTTGCTTTTACTTTACGTTGTTGTAATCTGTACTCCGACTGAGACGATAAAATAGAATTGTCAAACAAAAAAAGCAAATGAACAAAAACAAATTTAATACCCAAAACAAATCAGAAAATTTAAAGCAAATAATCATTAAATATTACAAGTGATACTGCATACCAAATTTATTATTTAAAAAATATAGAATGGGATAGTTTAAATTGTATTAACTATATTAATTACTTAAGTGAAATTAAGAAAATAATACCTTTAATACCTATAAAGTTTTAAGTTAGTATTTTCCAATAAATTACAACAAAACTTAACATTGAAGCGGAGATTTTTATCGGCTTTTACCACAGGCCATCGGTTCTTGAGTATAATTTGATGTCTGCTAAAAATCTAAGGTGCTATTCCCAAGATCTTTATCACCAGAGGAAATCTGTTGACTGGAAACCGACTTTAGAAATTCCGTGCAGTTCATTTCCACTTCTTTATTGTTTTTATAAGTCATTTTAACCAAAAACGGTTCAAAGTTTCTGACTTTGAAACTGATTATCTCTCCAGTACGTTTCTTTTTGCGACATAAATATTGCAGTTTAGCCACGATTGGAATATAATGATCGTTAAGAAAAACACGACTTTCTATATCTGTTTCAATAACCTGATTCAGTTTCAAATTGTACGTTTCTCTATAATTCTTCATTATGATATTTCTTTTAAGTACACTATTCAGTTTAATTAAGACTGCGGTCTTATGTTTGATGTACGTGCAAAAATTAACGTCGAACTCAGCAAGATGCACGTTACACACTTTGCCTATAGCGATCGCTGCTGCATATACACAGAAAAAATTATTTTTCCAATTCAAACCAAAAATTTGTGAATCAAACAATTTTTTGTTTAAAATCGGTCCTACAAACAAATTCGCATATTCAAACAATTTATTTGCATTTTGTTTATTGAAAAAATAACGCCGATTTTTTCAAACAAATAATTTTACAGAATCAAACAAAAAGTTTACTGAAATTCATATAAATTTCAAACAAATAATTTTGCTGAATCAAACAAAAAAGTTTTGGCACAAGCAATGACGCGCACACAAGCAAGCACTGTTGGCGAAGATGAAGCAGAGCGGC
Organism: Pollenia angustigena; assembly: GCA_930367215.1. Lineage (NCBI taxonomy): Eukaryota > Metazoa > Arthropoda > Insecta > Diptera > Polleniidae > Pollenia > Pollenia angustigena. The sequence goes on from OV884059.1 coordinate 153,707,247, forward strand.
CGGCTGGCTTTGATACACAATTTTTTGTTGGAATAATTTTCGAACGAAGTCATATTTATACTCACAGTGTTTTTCTTCATCACTCACTGTTGCTTTATCCTTTCCTTTGCTAATGAAGAAGAAATGTAACCAAAAACGGCGGCAGACCGACTCGATATGTTTTCCGCCATCATTCTATTTTTGTATTTGATGTATTTAAACAAACTATTTGAAAAAATTGAATACGGGATTTTGTTTTTTTTTTTACCAACTTTGAAACCAACCAAAAATTTATTTTGTTTCTTATAATGTTGTCATTTCTGTTGTTTAAAAAAAATGAAACGTTTTTTTTACCTGCTATTGTTTTTGTTGTTTTTTTACTACAAACCTCGTCACGCTATTTTATCATTTTTCTTATTGCTGTACTTTTGTAAAGCGTCCAAAAATAGACTGCATGTGTTTTTTGTTGTAGTTCTTATATTTCACATAAAGAAGTGTTGCTTACAATCAATAAAAAAATGCAAAAAGACGACAACATTAAAGAGCGTTAAATATTTCATACAAAATTATGAAAACTTCAAACCAATAGCGCGCTTATTAAATTTTTGAAGAGTTGTCCACATTTTTGTTGGTTAAATAAAAATCAAACAAAAATATTGATTGAATCAGTAAAAAAAATTGTAGAAATCAAAAAAATTTTCAAACAAGCGTTTGTTTGAAAATAATTCGGCAATAATTTTTTCTGTGTAGTTCATCAGTTTTTAAATTGTTACTCAATCCTGTTACAATAATATCTGCACGATTTAATTGCTTTTGCAAATTATTGTTTTGCCTCTCAAGATGGGTAAGCTTAGAAGCACTGCTTCTCCAAATTTATTGTTGCGGGATAATGTTTTAGCCAGATCAGTCTTAATTTCATTTAACTGGGATATAACTTCTTCTTTAATAAAACTTGTAAGATTTTGGATCTGTTTCTCTAGCGCATCAAATTTATTAGTTAAAGGATTCATAATTGACTTCTCAATACATTTCTTGCAACCAAAAGAGACGCCTGCCTTTGTCTTAGAAATGTTGTCTTTCATTGATTGTGTCATTGTGGGTGTCTGTTGCATAATGCAATTATAATGTTGACAATTATTACAAATGGCGCATATGAAAGACTCAGTTTTTTTACAGGTTGTTGAGCAGTATCCACATGTTAAAGTCATTTTGCCACAAATTAAATGTTTGCCAACAATTTCTAAACGTGGTTTTTATATTTATTTTTTAGGTTATGGTTTCGAAGTTTTTTTTTTATTTTTTAATTACTTTATTTACACTTAAAGTTTCTTAGCGATTTTTATAAGTTTTTTTTTTTAGTAAAATTTTTTAGAAAATTTAATACATATAGGTAATTTGTTTTCTTTTCTTTTAATAAGCAAAATATCGAAAATTAATTTTATCAACGCACAGCTTAATATTTTTTTTTTCACTCTCTAGCCATGGTGTTGCCAGATTTTAATTAATTTCATGTTGTAAAATTCCTTTCTTCATAAAAATAATTTAATGAAAATTTAATTTGATGAACTTTATCCTGATTTAAAATATTAAAAAATTGGTACTAGATAAATTTAGACAAATATAACTTTTCACAAACCATAACTCCCCATAGGTCCCACATAGGCCACACAGCCCTTAAAACCGTTCTATTAAAAAAAAATATATATATATGGGCATTTCCACCGAAAGGTCCACCGCAACAAAAAAATTATAAGTTCTTGAAAAGACTTTATAATTTTAATATAATAAATATAAAAAAAATTATATTTATTTATAACCCACTTCAAGATTTATGAATGCAAAGTGAAACAAGTGCAACTTTTCTTATTTGGATATTTCTATTGTACGTTTTGCTATGATAACAGTTCTTTAAGAGAGACATTATGCATTGACTTTTTCTCTCTAAAACCTTTCGGAAGGTACAAATAGTCAAAATAGAATGCACAAGAAACTATGCGATTACAAATAACTGTAATTTTTTTCTTTGTATTATCTCATATTTCGATGTCATGTGCGACATTGAAAAACAACATTTTCTATCAATGCGTCGAAAGTAAAAGTAGAAAGCTCATCAAATTACCAGGCCAAACAGAGATTTTTTATAATATTAAAATAAAAAAAATGTCTGTAAAATAGCAAGATTTGTGATCTTGGTACTTATATAAAGTTGTTAACGTGCGACATCGGAAGTGTGAAAATTAATAATTTGAAAATAATTTTTTATATATGTAAATGATTTATTTATGTTAATATATACATTTCAATCATTTAAATCTAGATGAGCAAAAAAAAAGCACTAAATTCAAAAATAAAGCCATATTCTAGCCATTAACAATGATATACGATACGATGAGATTAGACTTTAAATGACGATGCTATATATGTATATAAAACAAAAAGGGCTGTAATTTAGGGCGTGGCAAAAACAATTTTTTTAAAGTTTTTCAAACCTAATAAATATACCTTTTATTTTAGGGCGTGACTGATGAAAATATTATTGCTTGTACTGGATTCTACCTGATTTAATGTAGTATGTGTGTGAAAAAAAGGGGCTTATTTTGTAGGCGTGTAATTAAAGTGGGCATATTAAAATCTATACATACGTAGTTTTAGAAGGACTTTTTGGCACGTAAAAAAATTGGACATTTGGGGGAAGGATCCGAGATGGCATAAGTGGCGCCCAGAATTTGAGGTCGGATTAAAAAGTCACTAAAGACAAAAATGAAGCCACTATCAAGCCATGAAAAAGGATATGCAATATGATGAGATCGGACTTTAAATGGCAGCGCTAAATATAAAAAACCAAAAGGGCTGTATTTTTGGGCGTGGCAAAAAAATGTTTCCTGTTTTAGAAACTTCATTGACATATCTTTCATTCTAGGGGGTGACTGGCACAACTTTTTTTTTTGTATGAAGGTCGACCCGGTCTAATCAACATATATATCATGATGGAAATGTCATGTGCGACAGATCACGTGCGACAGTGATTAAAGCTAAATAAAAAAAAAAGTATACATTATTATACCCTCCACCACAATTAGTTGTGAAGAGGGTATATTCAGTTTGTCATTCCGTGTGAAACTTTTTTACTATTCATCTCAGACCCTATAAAGTATATATATTCTGGGTCCTTGAGTAATTTTAAGTCGATTTAGCCATATCCGTCTGTCGGTCCGTCTGTCCGTCTGTCCGTCTGTTGAAAACACGCTCACTTTCGAAAAACTCAAAAGAAATCAACAAACTTGGTGTCAAATTGCTTGTAGTTATCCTAAGCAGTTTGGGATTGAAATTCAGCAAAATCGGTTCAATAGGATCTGAGCTATGAATCAAAATGTGGAACCACCACCTAAAAAAAATTGATAATTTTGTTACAAAAACTAACATAAATGGTGGAAAAATGCACAGAATGATATAAGATTTCGCAACAATTCGTTTTATTCAACTGGAAATCACGCTGTGAAATTTCGTGAAGATCCGTCAATAATTTACCCTAGGCCCCATATAAGCCCTACTCCCGGAAAACAGTATATTAAGCCTAAAACCCTAACTAACAATGCTATCATTACAAATTTTGGCAAGTCACAGTTACATAGGACTAGAAATTAAACTGTTAAGTTTCGTGAAGATCGGTCCATAATTTACCATAGGCCCCATATAAAACCTACTTCCGGAAAACAACTTAGTACGCCTAAAAACGTAAAAAATAATGCTATCATAACAAAATTTGGTACATCAAAGTTTTATAGAACTAAAAATAAATCTTTGAAATTTCGTGAAGATCGGTTCATAATTTACCATAGGCCCCATATAAACTTTATTCCCGGAAAACAACTTAGTACCCCTAAAAACGTAAAATATAATGCTATCATAACAAAATTTGGTACACCAAAGTTTTATTGGACAAGAAATAAAATTGTGTTATTTCGTGAAGATCGGTCCATAACTTACCCTGGGCCCCATATAAACCTTACTCCCGGAAAACAGTTTAGTACACCTAAATCCGTAAAAAATAATGCTATCATAACAAAATTTGGTACATCAAAGTTTTATAGGACAAGAAATAAAACTGTGTAATTTCGTGAAGATCGGTACATAATTTACCCTGGGCCCCATATAAACCCCACTCCCGGAAAACAGTTTAGTACGCCTAAATCCGTAAAAAATAATGCTATCATAACAAAATTTGGTACATCAAAGTTTTATAGAACTGGGAAAAAGACTGTGAAATTTCGTGAAGATCGGTCCATAATTTACCCTAGGCCCCATATAAACCCTACTACCGGAAAACAGTTTAGTCGCCTAAATCCATAATTAATAACAAATCGCCACAGTTTAAGATAATAATAACATCATACAGATATTACTCCTTAAACATTCGAACTGTCGGTGGAGGGTATCAAAGATTCGGCACAGCCGAATATAGCACTCTAACTTGTTTTTATTTAAAATTACAGCCATATTTAAGAGAGATGAGTGCATAACATTCTGCAATTTTTTGCATTCAAATATTGCCTCAGTTTTCGCTGAAATCGGCATTCGAATTAATGGCCACAAAACCCACTTATGTTTTCGTCACGTGCAAATGCCTTGCTTTTTTGCAATTTTCTTGAAAACAAAACAATTTATCAAAATGAACAATAGCACCAATTATAGGGCTAATTAAAAGCTATAACTTGAATCTATTGCCAAAATAAATACACGTTTTATTTTGACTGTTTTTTTAACTTTAAATGTGTACGATGGTCACGTTCGACATGATGGAAATGCCCATATTAATATCATTATAAAGATCGTTACAAAAAAGTTTTTAAAACTAAAGTGTTGTTGTGATAGATCCAACTTTCTATTTTCTTTCTCTTAAAAAACTTGCTCTCTTAAAAGTCATTCTGTCTATATTTGCAAGTAGTATTGGTAAGAGTTATGGTCAGCCTCGTCTGAATTTACTATCCTACTTATTTTCATAGGGTGATTATTTTTTAGCTGCATGAGAACTTTAAATTATAGAACAAGACAGAAATATTGTTGGAATAAAATTTGTTTTATTATAATATGCATTTGTCCGCCGTGGCTAGGAGTTACATGGTCTATTCAATCAATCCAATTTTTGACTACTTTATCCAATAAATCTAGCCGTATGGCATCAATGGTGGCTTAAATATTGGCTTAAAATGCTTCACGAGTTGCTGGTTTGTCGGCATTAATTAATGACTTAATATAGCCCCTCAATTGCGCAAATGAAAGGGCCGGGCTAGTGAACTGGCCCACTTCTGGAAAAAAGTTGTCCCAAATTGTTTTTGCAATAAATCGACTGTCAAATGCTAGTTTACACGGTAAGAATGAGCATGCGAAAAATCTTTCACAACTAACAAAATCTTGTAAATTTTGTATTCCCAAAAATTACTTTGATAATGAACTGGCAAGTGCACGGCTTAAAAAAACTAAGCTCATGCTTTATTTTTGCGAGAACAATAAAGCAAGTTGTTTTTATGCTCATTTTGTTTTTTCTAGTTAATTAATGTTGGAAGAGTTGCAACCACTTGTAGTGGGGAATGTAAGAAAAGACAAACTCACTGTTTATTGTTGTTGTTTTTGTTAGAGCTTTTACATGGTTACAAGTAAGACTTTTGCTTATAGTACATAATTCTTATTCGCTTAACAGTTTTACTTGTTTAATATCTTTAGCTTTTCTAAAATATTTGGATGAAGTTTCCTGAAGATCTGGCCTAAGCAACCAGTGAAATGCGCATAGGAATAGCTTATCCCTTCAACAATAAATTTCAGTGTTTTTATCAATTGGGAATTAAGCACGACTAACAAAATCTTGTAAATTTTGTATTCCCAAAAAATACTTTGATAACTTTTCATGTAAAAGCAAAATATATTCAGTAAGAGAGAATACGAATACAAAATCTGACAAGCGGTCGGTAAGTCTGGGTTCACACTATGAAAGTTTTCTTTCAGAAAGTCTGAGTTTATTGGTGAGAGGGGAAGAGAACTTGCTGTTCCTTTTTCCCTTCTAACCCATTAACTCAGACTTTCTGAAAGAAAACTTTCAGAGTGTGATCCCAGACTAAATGATTTTTTTTTTCTAAGCAATTTTAGAAACTTATGCATTCTTATCACATCAGAGGTGTATTTTAACAGTATACATTAAAGGTGGTAACATTTGAATACACTTACAAAAACAATTAAAATCAGCTCAGGATATTTTCATGTTGTTATTGTAAAAATTGTAAAACTGCAACCATCTGCTTTTTTGTTATTAACTGAGCTGTTTAATATCTGTACTTTGATTTTACTTATACCATCCGTGTAAACATGAAATATACTTCCAACAAACTTTTATTTTTTTTTTCTTTTAATCACAGAGAGAATTTCATTTGATTCTACAAAGTCGTAATACATTGTATTACCGGGTAAACTAGCCTTAAGCGCGATGTATGGCAAGTAGCGCCGTCGTGTTTGGAATTTAATGTCATTGATGTTTAGCTGATTAATTTTTGAAAACAAAAATTCAGTCAAAATATTGCAATAGCGTTCACCGGGGTTTGAAAAACTTCAGTCGAAATCAAAAAATGTCAAAAAAAACGAAAATTTCTGTAGAAGTTTTCGCTTTTTGAGTTCGCCATTCGTCGTAACAGCAGCTTCTTGCTGATTTCAAAAGAACCAAACAGTTAATTTTTAACGCATTTAATGATGGTTGGTTAACGGCTTGAGGATTGCCTTCTCCAAATATGGCAAAATTGCTTATTGAAGTAGGCGTTTAACCAGAAATGAGCTTCTTAAAATTAACGAAGTCCTCGATGAACTTCGAAAACAGCTTTGCTTTATCAAAGTAAGTTTCCGCAATTTATAAGCGTTGTTCTATCGTTAAACGATTTATGATGACTTGCCAAACTTTACTGAACAGGAATTTTAACACAGGTTGACCTTCTCAGCTGTCAAACCATATTTATCGATATCGAAAGTTCTCATGCAGCTTAAAAAAACACCCGACATAAATATTTGTGATCCGTTCATTTCCTTAAGTTTATTCGTTTTTAAGCTATTTCGTCCTTAACTTAAATTGTAACAACATTTGACTTAATTTTCTTTTATTTTCAGATCCCTAGACATTTTATAAAGTGCCCTAGTTGTTTATTATATCCCCTCAGGATTTAATTCTCAAAATATTTAAGCCATTTAAAAGCAAAATAAGCAAATTAAGACAATTTTGTAAACTTTTATTAGCAACTACATGAGCAGCAGCCAGTAATCAAACTAAAAAACTATTACTAATATTAAAAAAAAAAACACACACACACAAAAACTTTGTAAAAACTTTTAAAAATACACAATTTTCTTTCCTAATTTTTTTTTTTTCTTTACAAAAATATAATTTTCTCCAAATTATTACATACAAAATAAATTTTTGGTTTTACAAAAATATTTGCAAAAACTATATTTTATAACTCTTTAGACAAACAAATAAATATGAAAATAAATTTCATATAAACAGGCTGCATGGATACAGAGACGGACGGACGGCTTAAGAAAGCAAGCAGATAGACAGACGGATGGACAAAGAGGCAGACAGTTATGCTTGGTTACATTAGCATGAATTTTATTTTAATACATTTCGATTGTGTTGTGTGTGGTGAAAACCTCAAATCTAGATACGAGAAAGTTGCCTAAACAAGTTGTTACCATCATCACAACCACCAGATAGCAGCCACCACCAACGACCACTTTCAACAACTCCAGCAACAACAAAATCTTTTGCCAGCGAACAAAAAAAAAATTGCATTAAACAGTGTTAACAACTGCTAAAACACTGGCCTTCATGAATTGGCCACAATCAGACACTTCCACTTACACATACAATATTTCCATACACAGTTTACTTTTTCTGCACAGCCACTACTCCATTTAGGAAAACTGTCGAGAGATTCAGGAGTTAAGGATTATGGTGGACTAGAAGTGGGCAAGATAGTTTAGCTATAACGGCTTGTTTGTGTTTAATAAGAGATTTGTAGTAGGGAGAGAATAATTGTGGTCATTTTCTTTCAAAGAAGTCAAAGAAGAAAACTCACTGTGAGTTAACTGACTGACCATTCCAGCAATAACAACTAAAAGACTAAAGACCAATGAACAAATCCTTGTTTAGAATTTTAGTTGTGCTAAAGTCTTTGTGGTTTTCCTGGTTTGTTTAAGTTTTAGCTGTGCTTTAGTTTTATTTCATATCGTTTTTTTTTTTTTTTTTGATAAACGAGAAAACTTTACCAGTTTTTGGGGTAATAGAATGCTAACAGTGGGTGGTATATAAAAAGGACAGTTAGGCTAGTAATAATACTCATTTGTTAAAGTCTGTTTTTGCGAATAATTAATCGCTGTTAAATTAAAATAATTCCATGCTGGAAATTTGTGTCAATTGGTCCAACAGACTTGTCCTGGGAGCTGTGAAAATAGAACCGGTACAAAAAGAAAGAACTTATGACCAGTGAAAGGAGAACCAATCATGTAACTGGTTTATGAAGAACAAAAAGGTAGAAAAGGTAATGAATTACAGTACAGTCTTCACCGGTGGTGTGATACATTTTTTGGGACTTTATAAAATTTAGTACTTGAATTTAATTCTACACTGAAAAAATTTTCTTCACAGATCCAATGAAATTTGCATTAAAATTCAACCTATGTAGCCCTTCATTGGATTAATGAAGGATTAATAAAATCAATGACAAAATTTTCATTGATTTTATGAATCCTCATTAAAAAAATGGATAAAATAAACGTTTGTCATTAAACTAATGCAAAATTTTCATTACATAGGTTGAATTTCAATGTAAATTTCATTGGATCTGTCAAGAAAATTTTTTCAGTGTAGGACTTGTTTTATTGAAATTATTCTTCTTTGTATTGAAATAATACTACATTTTAGTAACTGTCACTAAACACGTCCATTGAGAATAGGCGTGGGACTGGTTAAATGGTGTCAATTGACCCCCTCCAATGACAACCCCATGTAAAAGTGATAGGTCTTATTCATATAAAGGGTTTAGAACTAGAACCGGTCTCTACCACCAAAGACCTATCACGGGTTATTTAATAAAACCTACACAATAATAGTGGAGATCATTCTTTAAGAAATCATTGACTGCAATTAATTTAGTTCGATTGCACTCACGTTTTAAGTTAAATCATGATATTTCACTCAATTCCTCTGTAATCACAACTCAAGTGAAAACCCAACGAAATAATATAAACTTGGAGTCAAGCGGTTTTAAACCAATAATTGACACTAATGGCGATTCAAAATTACACAAGTATACACGGTTTTGGATCTAAGCAACAAAAACCTGTTTCTAAGGTTATTTGGGGCGCTGAAGTCCGTTTTTTGGTATTGGTTCTAGTTTTCGAGATATTAAACATCAACACGTTTCTTGAAATTTTTGACAATTAATTTCCATTTTATTCATTAAAAAGTGTGAAATTAGAAATGAAGAGTAGTCGAACTGAGTCGCTTGTACTGTTTGGGATCTGTTTCACGCATTAAAGTACAACAGCAGTCGCTCATCGTGCCCTCGCCCCAAAATCCTTGGTATCCTTTTTCGATTTTCGCCAAATTATGGTGTAGTCGCTCTCCTTGCTTGTCGCTTGTATCACCCAAGTATTCAGATAAAATTCGAGATGGGAGTGCAGAAAATATATTTTGGGAGACATTCGAGCTCCAATCTTGCAAGAATTTTGCAACAAACTGTCGATTATCTGCTTAAAATCCGGAGATTTGCGGTTACTGAAAATGTTGTGAACAACATCTTGAAAAGCTACCCATGGCGATGCTTCATTGGGCGTTAAACATTTTGTAAAGTTTCTGTCGGCGAGCAATTCTGGTTTTTGTTTTGAAAAATTAAAATCACGAACCGAGTCATTGAGTTCCTTTTTTTATTATTTATTTATTTATTTATTTATTTATTTTAGTCTATGGATTTAAATCCGTACAGACTATAATTAAATTACAAACAATATTATTAACTTATGTATTTAAAAACAAGATAATACTACGTTTAATAACACTGGTACTTTAAGAAAAGTCAACTAAATAATACATTTCGTTAAAATCTTTACATATTCTCCGAAAATGATCAGAATTTGCATAGTTTGTGTAAACGGCTTGAAGATATAATGGTATATAATTGCGAGTTGATCGCTGAGGAACGTTGAGTTTAACATTATTAAGCAGGAATTCAGAACTAACGTTACCATTAAGCAAATTAACTAAAAACGCAATGTTAAGCATTTTTCTTCGGCTTACTAGTGATGGTAATTTAACGCGTGCAAGTCTTACGGAGTAAGATGGAAGTACTTCAGAAGGATTCCAAGTTGAGTTTCCTAAGCAGAACAATAAAAATTGTTTTTGGACAGATTCTATTCGGTTTATGTGAAAATCATAATCAGGATCCCAGATAATAGAGCCATATTCGATGATAGGTCTTACCAAAGATGTATATAACAGCTTTGTTATCGTAGGATCAGTGAACTCCTTAGCCCAGCGTTTTATAAAGGCAAGTACACCGCGAGCTTTATTTATCGTTAATGTAATATGCTTTATAAAATCTAATTTTGGATCAAGTAAAACGCCAAGATCCAAAATCACATTTACTAATTCAAGTTGACAGTCACCCAAAGTATAGATACCCAGAGGATTCCATTTTCTACAAAAGCGCATATGCTTACATTTTGTTAAATTGAGATTCATGATGTTGATATTGCACCAGTTATAGAAATTATCCAAATCATGTTGAAGATTGAGCATTTCCGATGATTTTTTGTAGCTTAAAAATATGTTTACATCATCGGCATACATGTAACACATTACAATTATGTATTGCACTCGGTAGATCGTTTATAAAAAGTGAAGATAATATTGGACCAAGGTGGCTTCCTTGCGGTACTCCAGAATTGACGATGATGCTCTTTGATGTTGTATTATTAAAACGAACACTTTGTTTCCTATAAGTAAGGTATGACTCAAGCCAGCGAAGACTGTTGTTAGTAAAACCCATTATGGAAAGTTTTTTAAGAAGAAGGATATGGTTGACTTTATCAAAAGCTTTACTGAAGTCTGTGTATATAACGTCTGTTATTTGGGTATTATTGAATAGGTTGGTAACTACTGAGCATACTTTTCTAAAACCATGCTGGAAAGGTGATAGTAATGAAGATGCTTGACGAGAGAAAGAATCAGTTATGCACTTTTCAAAGAGTTTAGGGATAGCACTTAGTTTGGCTATACCTCTATAATTTGCTACATTTGATTTGTTTCCAGACTTAAATATCGGAATTATATAAGATTCTTTCCAAAGTTGAGGAAAGTAGCCATATGTAATTGAGTGGTTAAATATTATTGATAAAGGTGTGGCAAAAGCATAAGCACAGTTAGTTAAAATACAGCTTGGAATACCACCAGGTCCACTAAAGAAAGATGATTTTACGCTTTTTAGACTGGTTACTATTTGGGAAGTTATAATTGGAGAAAACGATATTGACTGGTGTTCATCAATCACATAAGGGTAATTATTGGAGTTGTTGTATTGAGCATCAGAATATGTAGTTGCAAAAAAGTCAGCAAACATGTTACTTATTGACAAATCATCACTGGACTCATTATTTAAGTACTTCATTATAGTTGGATAGCCTGTTGATTTACGTTTAGAGTTAACGAATTTATAAAATGACTTAGGATCATGTTTAAATTTAACTTTCATTACATTTAAGTAATTTTTATATAGATTCATGTTTAGTATATTATATTCAGCACGAGATACAGAATATTTACCATAAGCACAAAATGATCCGGATTCTTTATATTTTTTTATATTTTTAAGTCTAGACAGCTGTCTAAAGCCCCAGGGAGGACCTGACTGCTTAAACACAGTGACTTTCGGAACACATTCGTCTAAATATTCAAAAATAGTTTTATAGAAAGTATCAATCATAGTATCGAAGGAAGGTGCTGTGCCATTTGAAAAACATAACTTATCAAGCCAATTTGTATTATTTAGAAGAAAATTTAACTCGTTGTAACTTGTTCGTTTGAAACAGTAGACTTTATTGTTATTGACCATAGCTTTACGTTTAATAAATGGAGTGTTACAAGAAATTCCAATAGTAGGATGATAACGATCTTCAGGTCTTGTAATTGGAAAAGCACGAGTTAGTGAACAGTCAGCAGGTTCATTGACAAACACCAAATCTAATAGTTTTCCGTAGGCGTTGTAAACACCATTAAATTGGAAAAGGCACAAGTCATAAAGGTTATTAAAAAATGCATCGATATAGTCATTGCAATTTGTGGGAGTATAGTAAAATGAATCTGGTAAGAGTCTCCAAGAAACTGCGGGCAAGTTAAAGTCGCCAAAAACGAATATTGAATCATCTGGCTGGGCACACGATACGACGGATTTAATGTTCTCGTAATGCTGATTATAAGTTAGAGCATCAGAATTCGGTGGAATATATGAACAGGTTAGGTGTATATGTTTGTGTTTTAGTTTAATACGAACAGCAATAAATTCTATTTTATAAGAAGTGTTGGTTTTTATTTCCTCGGATGAGAAAAGACAAGAAACAGCAATTAAGACACCACCACCAATTAAGACACCACCACTAATTTGCTTAACTAAATGTTTTTCTCAATGTTAAAATCGCTTCCACTGTACGTCGGTGATAAACTACAACTTTCCATGGAATTTGCACTCGACCTGGACAAATTGGCACAGGGTCATTGCTCGCACGGGGAAGTGGCTTTGACACTGATGATACTTCAGGATATTTATATTTTGCTATTTTTTTTCTTCTTGTTTTTATTTAAACCGACGACGGTTTCTCCATAATATTGGCAATGAAAAACATACTTTTTAACCGCGAGAAAACAATTTCGGTAGCCACGGCTTGTGAGTATTTGATACAGAGAATATACTGTCTACTGCCTGCTTACAATGTGTGCGAAGTTGTGTGCAAGACGCCTTCCACTTGCACACGAAGTAAGCGTGTGTGAAGCAGTACCAAGTTTATATTTATTGAATGAACACTTCACTATCCCGCTTACTTTGTGTGCAAGTGGTAGGCGTTCACTCCGCAAATCCGGCAATGCATTCGAAAAAGTGCACTACATGAGCAGCAGCCAGTAGTCAAACTAAAAAACTATTAATAATATTCATTCAGATGATGTGCATTACTATCTTACTCGTGTCTATCACATTATCGCTTCGGTAATCGACAAATTAGCCCCTGGGTAGACGAAGAAGTTTCATTAAAAGAGAACAAAGATTTTCAGCCCAATGGCCCATCACACACTAGACTAATTATGCTGGCGTAAAATGGCAGTTTGTAGGCAAGCGAAGTGAAGGGATTGGTTTTTCGTTGGCGTAAAGTTTTAACCGCCCAGCGGGAAAAAGAAGTAGTACGGATGCCTTCTAGAAGGCCTCTGTACTCCTTCTTTTGGATGAACAAGGCCTACTCGCTCCATTCCATACTCATATCTTTTTACGCACGTTGTCATTGCGGAGAAGGCCTTCCGCTCTCGATTCTTTAGCAGGTACATAAGAATGGTAACGGGATGAAAAAAAAATTATTTTTTGCTTTTGCTTGTGCAAAAAAACAATACAAAAAATGTTACTCCGTCTCTACTCCCTTCTCATAGACGCGAGTGTGGAAGGTGTATCTTATCTTTTATACCAAAGAGCCGAGGCCTTCTATAAGGCATTCTTTGGCTGTTAGATAAGAATAGCAATTGAACCAAATACATGTTTAAGCACAAAACTAATACATGCACATTTTCAAAAAGTGTTGTACACGTACATATTTTATGCCAGATAATTTTACTACAGTGTGTGATTGATGGAACAAAAATTGTTCGCTTAAAAATTAGTCTAATGTGTGATGGGCCAATTATGAATACAAATTTCCCGGGAGTTGAATTTACATAGGAAAAATGGGAGAAGGGAGAAAACTCCCGTGGAGTTTTTATTCATAATTAAGCTGTTAAATTCTATTTTGATTGCAATTACTGGATTTGATTGCAATTTAAGTATGCAATAAAATCAAGTGCAATCAAATTGACTCAATTTTCTTATCGTTTGGTTTCATGGTTTCAAATTAAAATCATGCAATAAATTTTCCGATTTCAATCATTAACGAGAAATCATGTGATTGCAATTAAATCGATTGCAATCTCTTACAGCTTTCAGAAGTACGCACACATCATTTTAAATACTTTCATCCATTTTAGATTGTTTTCACTGTTACGATCGTTTGCTTATGTTTTTTTTTTTGACATACATACATAGTTTTGAAATATTCTTATTTCATCTCCAAAAAAGAAAAAAAGAACTTCATCAAATAATTTTAATGCATGTATTGCATAGAAAACATTTACTTAAACTAAATTTTGACCCAGATTATTTCTGTTTCTATTGCCAGTCAGTTCATTTTGAGACCATTCAATGTGGTCATTATTCTCTAATGATTTAAATACATAATAATAATGATGTTAATGACGATAATGATGCTGTTAGGATTTCTCTAGCATTCGTTGGAATTTTTAAAGAGATGTTCGTAATATTTTCCTGCCACAAATATTAAAATATCATAAAACGACTTATTTTGTTCAACAAGGCACATTATGGTTGGTCAACCCCATATAAAGTAGTGATTTTTATAGAAACGAACGCAAATATATAAAGTTTTCTTTTCTATAGAATTTAGGAAAGTTTTAAAAATGAAGCACAGTTTTCTGACAATATTTGTAGAATTAAAGGCAAAATGTTTATCAAACTCAATTAGACAATTCACAAAGTGTTCTATTGTGTCATATTGGTTGTATTTATGAATGTGACATTCATAAAATTATAGCAAATACAACAAATATGACGCAATAAAACACTTTTAGAATTGCCTTGATATACTGACTGAAATTTCCTTCAAAATGGTTTCTTTTATTTTGAACCCTGAAAATACTGCCGGAACTTGGCAGTAACAACTTTCAAAATAGTCGAAGTCTAGTATTAAAAAATTTTTGACTAGTTTTACAGAAACGGGCTTTTTATATTTTTAGATACTTTTAATACAATTTAAGAAACAAAATTTCATTGAGTTAAAGACTAATCTAAGCCGTAAATGTTTTAGGGGCCGAAAAGACCTTAAATGAAAAATAGAGCCCTTCTTTGATATTTTGGAAATTATTTTTTAAATGTTTGTTACCTATAAAATGTAAATCTTTAGTTAAATTTAACAAATTATATTAAAGAATTATTAAAATAACACTACGTGACAATTTTTTGACCAAATGAATTTGACACGTAATCTTTATGTAAAATTGTCCGCTGAATCCGAATATGAAGTCAGAATTGTCAGTGTTAATTTGCATTTCAGTCACATCATCTTTTTTAAAAACACAAATAACGGTTATTGTGGAATATCTCAAAAACTGTTCTACTTTTAACAATTCTGACTTCATATTCGGATTCAGCGGACAATTTTACATAAAGATTAGCTGCCAGGTTCATTTGGTCACGACTTGTTGAAATTGTGTCACGTAGTGTAATCTGGGGGACTACTCTGTATTGCGATGCGAATTCAATTGCGATGCGAAAGCTAAATTCCAACTTGGTACTCTCAATCACTTTCGCAAAATTTTTTGAAAATAAAGCAATACTGGCAATAAAAATTAAAGATGGCGCAGGTTGACAGTAATGAAATGTCAAAATATGTAAAAAAGATTGAGATTGGAAAAATAAAAGAAAATAAATAGTGATAATTTACGAAAAGAAAAAAATAAAAAGATACGAAAGACAAATGCGCAAACGAACTAAAGAGTACCAATCTTTGATTTGCTACCATTTTCTTTCGCATCGCAATAGAGAGTAACCCCCCTGGTGTTTTTTTTTTTTTTTTACTGAAAATTGTTTATTTAGAAAATTTTCTTAAACTCACAATAAATATTTTAAAATTTAACAGAAAAAAATATTAAAAAAAGAAACAGAAATCGTTTACAAACTCAAAATTAATTTTTTTCTTTTCACAACTCTGTTAACGTAATGAATGTACCTCCCTAGACCACTCACCCTCTTACACACATTTGGGGGATTCGCAAGGTGTCTAAGTCTTAAAATAATAACATGAAAAAATACGACTGTTGTGAACAACCCCTCATAATTTAGTGTGATATTTTGAATTTAAACCAAAAATAAAAATATTTTAAATTCTTATCCATGATTTTTAATTGAATTGAATTAGATCTCTCCTGACTATTTTCCATTTTTCAGCAGGGACCGAAAATAACAGTTATATTGGAATTTTAAAACAAAAAGAACACATAGAAGCAAACGTCGAAAAACTGATTCAAGTATACCATATTGTTCCTTATGCACTTGTCAATGATAAAATATATTGATTTTTAAAATTTTGATTTTTATTTTTTCGATCAAAAATAACAGTTATGTTTTGATTTTTATTTTTTTGAACAAAAATTACAGTTATTTTTTTATTTTTATTTTTTTAAACAAAAATAACTGTTATTTTTTTGATTTTTATTTTTTCGATCAAAAGTAACAGTTATTTTTTGATTTTTATTTTTTCGAGCAAAAATAAAAGTTATTATCTAAAGAAATTTACGTGTTTTAATAATTTAGATGGCTTTTAATAATTGTTTTAATGTGCATAAGAAATTCCAATGATAATTACACATTAAAATAAAAATTTTAATTCAACTAAATTATTAAATCACGTACATTTTTTTAGAGAATAACTTTTATTTTTGCTCGAAAAAATAAAAATCAAAAAATTACTGTTGCTTTTGATCGAAAAAATAAAAATCAAAAAATAACAGTTATTTTTGTTAAAAAAATAAAAATCAAAAAATAACTGTTTTCATCTGACTTTTATGAAAAAAGGTATAACTGTTACGGTCCCTGTTTTTCAGACCAAATCAGAAATAAATTTTATTTTGTTTGTTTACCAAACAGCAGAGTCCTAAGCTGATCAATTTGATGCCGCAAGTGTTTTGTTGCAAAAATTGCTAGCCGCAGGTTAAATTCGGATGTTAGCCGGATAAAATTTTACCATCAACGGCGACGGCTTACAAAAACTAATGCGGCTCGGCTCAACCGTTCAGCGCCGGTCTCTTTGGATTAATTACGACAGCACAATAAACGCAAACTTCTTTTAATTTAAGACACTTTTTGGTTACAAAGCAACAACAATATTTTTAAACCATTGTAAAATGTTAGAACATTATGACAATATAACATGATAGCACACCTTGTGAATACCCCAATTATTAAAAATAATTAAAAAATAAAATATATTTAACGGCAAATCATTAAATGTATGTATTTGTTATGTGTAAAAAAGCAAAAAAGTCTACAAATTAAATAAAAAAAAAAAAAAAACAACAATAAGGGGATGTAACAGCAAAAATTTGCGTTGTGGAAAAATAACTAACTTTTCCCGAAATAATGGCTTTACCGCAGTTTAGCCCACATTATATGACCAAGAAGTCCAAATCGGTCCACTCAGCCAAATCGGTTTATTATTTCACCTAGCTCCACCTGTCTATGCAAAACTGGCTAGGTGGATAACAAATGAGCTCAAATAAAACTTTCTGTTCTTTTCTAACCATTTTGCAGGGTGCACACAGAAAAAAATCAAGGAAAACCCCCCGAAAACAAGTTTGATTTCACATTGTTAATTTCACTTGATTTAACAATAACAACAACATTTTTCTACGCACACCACAAAAGTGGATAGGGTATTATGCATTTGAGCTGATGTGTGTAACGCCTTAAAATTTTGGTCCTAGACCCACCTTAGAGTCGAACTAACGATGTCCGTCCGGCAGGCGCAAAGTACAGAACGCAATTTAGGAGATAATTTGATAAAATATGGGACATGGTTTCTTATTGGCACAAGGACCAAGCGTATTGAAAATGGGCTGAATCGTATGACCACGAGGGAAGATAAGGGGGAAAATTCTTCCTCATATCTATATGGACACAAAAGGTATGCATTTTTTAAAAAAATAGGACCACGAGGAAGATAGAGGCAATTTATGCCTCGCAAACCGATTTTAATGAAATTTAAAACGTAGATAGATCCATATCTATATGGACACATAAGCTATATAGTTTTTCAAAAATAGGGGAGGAAGGGGGTAATTTCTGCCTCTCACAAACTTTCAAACCGATTTAAATGAAGTTTATAAACATAGATAAATCCATATTTATATGGACACATAAGCATGATGTGTTTTTGAATACTGTGGTGTAGGGTATCACCGACTATTCTTTCTTACTTGTTTTCTTTGAAAATACATAACTATAATTCATGTTAACTTAACATTCCCGTAAAGTTAGATCAAAATGACATTAATATTGAAGTAACACTCAGGTTAAAACAACTTGAATTTAATGTAGAATCAAGTTGGTTTGAGTGTTTGAGTATGAAATAACAGTGAGAAGAAGCTTCACAGACAACATATGCATTAATTTAAGAGAGAGAGAGAAAGAATATAATTATAAATTTTCATGTTACACATGTTTCAGTTTTTTGTTTTTCTCTTTGTTTACAGAAGCACTCACAATTAAAAGACATCAGCAGAATGGCCCGATATAGTTTTCGTCGTCATTATACTTTGAAAATTTAATGTACTATTTAACTAAATAATTTTAACAAAAAGAATACGGGAATTTTTTTTTCTTTTTTAAATAATTTTAAACATGAAATTAGAAAAATTTTGTTTTTTTTTTTTTAAAGCGTTGGTATTGTTTCTATACAAAAAATTATAACAAAATTTTATGGATTCAATATTAAGCAATTTTATTTTAACATTTTTCGTTTAAAATTAATATGAAACAATGATAATTTTAAACCAAAGCTATTTTGGGAATAAAAAATTTATTATTAATAATATTTCTTCTGTATGTCGTGGTAAATTCCCAATTTTTAATATTTGATAAATACACTGAACATTATTGTTGAGGGACAGCTATGAAGCTTCTTTGCGCATTTCACTGGCCAGATCATAAATAAATAATCATATCATAATCAAGATTGCGCAATGTTAATTTAACATTAATATTTTTTTTCTGTGCGTACTTGAAAAAATCCGAAAGGTAGATTAGATTGATTTTAACCTAAACGCTTACCACAGAAAACCAGAGAGAATATTATTTTTTTACTTACCCGCTACATATATTCATTTCACTTTTGTTGTATTCCGCCCGATAACCCCCGAAACTTTTCATAAGAGTCCTCTGCGATTTTCGATTACCGAACAGACTAAAATATAGAAGTTAGCCGTATTATAAAGGCTTTCAGGAAGGTCAGGGACTGTTCTGAACCCCCGCCCCCCACCATTACTTCTAACCTTAATTAACCACAAAGACTTTCCAAGGGTCTATTTATAATTGAATTTTATATTTCTAAAAACTTTTGTGACCACCTTAAATTAGTCAATGTCCATTTATCATAAATGTTTTAATGCCTTTCCAAAAAATGCATTTTAACGAACTAATAAAGAGCTTTTGTTTTCTTGGTTGCCATTCAATGGAATGGAGGTGTTGCACATAAATAAAACGGCCAAGAAAACAAACCAAAAGCATTTTGTAGTCATTGTACTCTCGACGTAACAATTTACAACATTTTGTTTTTTTTTTTTTAAGCAATTTTCAATAGAGTCTTTCGACAAACGAATCCAACTACTGGTACGAACTGGCTGTTTGGCTTTTCCATTATTAAACATGGTAATAACATTATTTTATAGTAAAAATGTCATAATTCTCTTTCACTATCGCTTGGCGGAGACCAACCAAAAACAGCCAACATCATTTTAAGTTTGAAAACTGTTAACCAGCAAAATGGAATGGAAATGTTAAAAAAAAAAACGTTCCTTTTGAATTAAATGAAAACACACACACATACACACAAAGAGAAGAAAAATATCGATCGATAAGGATGCAGTAGCGTTAAGTTTGACATTTCCAATTGCAACAAATAAAAATAAATTTTTGTTTCTTAAACAATACCTTTAAGTCAGTTTCTGGTCCAAGGGGAGTGAGTGCAGCAGTATTCAATTCAAGATTTGACTTTAACAGCCGAAGTACTTGTCATGTTTGACTGGAGGCAGGGAATTGAGGAGAAGCTCTTGCTTGGTTGCCTTTCAGAAAAATATATAAACCAATTCAAAAATCACACAAAATTTTAAGTTTCTTTTATTTTTCTCCTTTTGTGGCGCTCAATATCTACAAGAACAAATGTTTAACAAACTGCAATTTTGGGGAAATTGTTTGTATTTGGCTTTTGATTGTTGCTTCAAGCACTGGAGTTGTTTTGTTTCTTTCGTTGCAACTTTGGTTGTCAGCTACTTCATGTCATTTACAGTAAGATTTTGATCAGTAAAAGAAAGTCATCGTTGTCGTCATCATTGTATTTAGACATTGCCGTGGATGTTGTTGTTTGTTGACTGCTGCTGCTGCTGGATTGTTGTCGTTAAAGCTGTTGCAAGTTGACGCAGAAGTGTTATTTTAGAAATATATTGTAAAAGCATTATTACAATTCAAAAGTAACACAGGAACGAACAGTGGTCAAACAAATCCGTTTTGTGATCACTTAAACATTTAGACCAAAACAGACTTCGCATATGAAAAATATACAAATGTTAAAATTTAAATTTTTTTTATTTAATATATTAACATGTGCGGCGTTGCCCGATTTCGCTTCTCGCAACTTAACTTCAATTCAGTTGCCATACGTAATCTACAATAGGGTGTCCCAAAAAATTTTTTCCTTCTGACTTTCATAGGTGCTCAATTAAAATTTAAAAGCTTATAAGGTAAAGTATTTTTGGTATTTTTTTTAAGAATTTTCGGAATAGGTTTAGAGGTCGCGCAAATGGAGTTTTCATAAAAAAACGGAGTTTTCGGCCTTTTTTTAACTTTACTCATAACTTGGTTAATACCATGAGTTTCTTCACTGCTGAGGAAACAGTTTTAAAGAAAAATATACAAGCTTTATTCCTGTGTGAAAAAATTATAAGTTTTGGTGATGAGTGTACTCATTTAGATACCCTAAATTACAATTTTTCGTAATTTTTTAAAAAAAATTTTGTAATAACGCTTTACAACTTTTTAAGTTTAAATAAAAACGAAAAAAAGTAATGATGCAGTTTGAAAGACAAATTAATTCTTATTAATGTGAATAATTTTTAATTTGTTCTTACCGTTCCTGAGTTATACCCGTTTTTTTCTTTATACCTAGTATTTGTTATTATAAGCTGTTTGCCAGTTTACCAATCTTACCCAATCAACAAAAAAAAAAAACTTTCTTTTGCTCTGTGAAAAATCATTTATTGCGGTTCTTGCGATGTAGTTCTATACCTTGCAACAAGTTCTGGTAATCAGCTTCAGAAGTTGTGACATTAATATAAGTATTAGCCAAAGCCACACCTCGTTCTGCCACATCATTTACTACTTGTAATTGCTGAACTTTTTTCTTTGCCTCTTGAAATGACTTGTTGGCTTTCCAATTCTCTGGATCTATTTTTAAAAAATCGATTGAAATATTGCAAGCTTCAAATGAATTGTTGAAATGAATTGTTGAATTTCTTTATTTGTAAAGTTTTCTTCTGTTAAAGCTACATTTGCTACTTCATAATCGCTGCATGGAGTATCTGCAAGTTTTTTTTTGTCATTAAGTGCTAAGTTTCGGTGTCGATACGTTCATCAAAAAACGCTGGGGCAGCCAATTTCGGAGTAAAGTACCACTGATGACCTAGAAAAGTTAAAGCGAGGCTTTTGCAACTGCTTTATTAATAATTTTATAACTATCAAATTCCTTTAATAGGCTCAGATCATTGAGAGGAGCGTATCGAGGGCACTGGCAGAGGTACCAATATTTGATATTTATTCTTAAAATAAATTAACTAAATTCAAGCAAGGCATCAACTGTTGATTAGTCTATATAAAGGGTGGTTAAATTTCAAGGGCCGATGTTGATTTTGAATAAAACACAAACTACTTAGGAAATTATTGTAATTTTATTTTATTATGATATATTGGTATTACTCAATTATGTATGGAACAAAATATCGGCCAAATGGGCGCCGCGACCATGGCGGCACACCTCCATCCGATGGTCCAAATTTTCGATGACCCTGAGGCATAATGGAGGTTCTATGCCGTTAATGTGCCGAATTATCTCATCCTTTAGCTCTTGAATTGTTGCTGGCTTATCGACGTACACCTTTTCTTTCAAATAACCCCAAAGAAAAAAGTCCAACGGTGTCAAACCACATGATCTTGGCGGCCAATTGACATCGCCGTTACGTGAGATAACACGGCCATTGAATTTGTTGCGCAAAAGAGCCATTGTTTCGTTAGCTGTGTGGCAAGTGGCATCGTCCTGCTGAAACCACATATCGTCCACATCCATATCTTCCAATTCGGGCCATAAAAAGTTCGTTATCATCTCACGATAGCGAACACCATTCACAGTAACTGCCTGACCGGCCTCATTTTGGAAAAAATACGGCCCGATGATGCCGCCAGCCCATAAACCGCACCAAACAGTCACTCTTTGTGGGTGCATTGGTTTTTCGACAATCACTCTTGGATTCCCATTCGCCCAAATGCGGCAATTCTGTTTATTGACGAATCCACTGAGGTGAAAATATGCCTCATCACTGAAGATGATTTTCTTCGAAAATTGATCATCATTTTCATAATAAGTCTGGATAACTTTAACACGTTGTTGGATTGTGTATCTCTCCATGGTTCAAATTGAGTAAGTCTGAAATAGAGAAATGTCAAATAAAATTCGGAAAAAAACTTGGCGTTTAGGTGTGGCTCACATTCAACATCGGCCCTTACAATTTAACCACCCTTCAAGAATGCAACTGGTTTCGGAAAATGCATATTTTCAATGAATAGATAATTTTCATTATCCAGCGAGCCCGATTGATAGCTCCTGGAGCACACATAAAATAGAAAGTGAAAATGACAGCGTGTAACGGTTTAGATCAATAAATGTCAGAAGTTAATGACAGTTAAAACCTAACTATAAAAATTTATGGAAATATACAATAATTATAACGAAAAAAGTATCACCATTTTTAATGTAAAAACTATAAAAATAGTGTAACTCGGAAACTGTAGATCAAAATTACATTTTTGTTTTTCTTAGTTGTTAAGAACTTATCGGTATTCAAAGTCGCGTCACGAGTTTTAATACATTTCATATAAATTTGAAAAGTAATAAACCGTTTTTTACAGAATTTGTTAAAAAATGACAAAAGAACTTAATATGTGGAATCGTAATGGACAAAAATATTGCCGGAACTTAAAGTTTTTCCATATGGAAATCAAGTTTGGGAAATGTTCTTTAGAAATATTCGGTCAAAAAATTAAATGAACGTGGTTATTGACAAAATTATGAGTCAAGTTTGAAAAAAGGCCGAAAAACCAGATTTTTAACAAAGACTTGATTTGCGCGACGTCTAAACCTCTTCCTAAAAATCTAAAAAAAAAAATTCAAAAATACTGGAACCTATAAGCTTTCAAAATTTGCTTGAGCCTCTGACCAAAAAAAAAATTTGGGACACCCTAATCTACACCCTAGTTCATACTTTAACCATACTTTAGTGGTGGAGGGTATACAAGTCTTAAGTCGCATCAAATCTCAAATAACTTACTCAAACGTTAAAATACTTATACATTTATAAAAGTACTGTTAAATCTTTAATTCCTTTTAAGTATTTTAAAACACGTTTAAATGGAAAATAATTATACAGTACACGATCGGAAATTCGAACCACTTTGTTTTTAGGGCGATTCGAATTTCTGAATTATTCGAAATTCTGGACGGTTTTTTTATACAAAAATTTAGGTAAATTTGACCATAAAGATATAAAAAACTATGCTTTTTTTTAATTTAAGTATATTTAACACAAAAACTACATAAAACTCAACGAAATATAACAAAAAATAACAATTCAGTTTATTTGGCTTTATTTAGTTAGTATGTGTAATACAAAAACAAGAAAACTGACTTTTAAACTCTAACAACATCAACAAGATCTGTAAATCATCTTTTAAAATGGGATTCCCCTTCTTACTTTGTGTTTGGTTAAACTAAGTTGTCAAAATTTTAGTGTTTACAATAAAAAGAGGAAAAAAACACTCGGAAATTCGAATTTTGGATTCTAATTTTAGAGCGCCAAATGTAATGAAATTACTAGTTAGAATTTTTGGAAATTCGAATTTCTGAGAGTTCGAATTTCTGAGCGCCTACTGTAATTTGTGATCATTTATATATGGGCAAATCCTGTGTGTCGAACGTTACATTCACACGCGTTTTCTGATTGAAATATAAACATTTTTTGGTCTTTCAAAAGAGATAGCTTCAACTTATATAAAGTATTTAGTGACATTAATATGTACTTACGAATGAATGGCTTATATCGTAATTTCTTAGCAGGTATTTGTTGCGAAATAATTGTTCACAAAGTTTAGGGACGCACGCCACAAAAAGTGAAAGTAACTTCAAAGGTTGAAGTGTGTTTTCCTAACTTTTATCGAATTTGGCATCATAAGGTATACAAAATTTAATTCCTAAAAGAAAGATGACTATGAGAGAATTCTAAAATCACTTATTCGCAGCCAAAAAAGGTTGTGATTTTTTGACAAAAGACGTGAACCCTTTTTTCCAGTTTTATATTTTATTTATTTATGATCATTGAAATACATATTTTTTAATATAAAAATGAAATAATACATCAAGTCTTATATTCCATTAAAAAAAAATATATTTGAAAAATTTTTGGTTGGTGGACTGTTTCTGGGATTTGCCCATATCTGAAAAAAATAGATTTTTCTTCTTTAAGAATTGTTAAAATGGGATAATTTGTTTAATTTACGATCATTTATATTTTGTTTTATATTTGGGGGATTCACAAGGTGTCATAAAGTCACAAATCTTAAAATACAGTAGTTTTGACTTGACTGCCTTTTGTTTACGTGCACTTTTGACTTAACTGCACAAAGTTAATAATTTTTGGAATTATTCTTTATAATTCCATACAAATTCCTTTTTTAAGTGCACTTTCTATACCTGCACATTTAAGATAAATGCGCAAAATTTTTGGCATTTTAAAATTATTTTCATACAAAAAATCAAAGTTAGCTGCACTTTGACTTAACTGCCTAAAATACATATTTTCTGGAATTATTCTTCAAAATCCTTTTTTAAGTGCATTTTGTATACCTGCACATTTTTCATATTTTTGGGCAGCTTTAAAATATTTTCATACAAAACATCAAAGTTAGCTGCACACATAAAAATATATGGTGACCACTTTTTCACATAAATATCCAATTTAAGCTGTTTATAAAAATATAAATCGCAATGATTTTGTTTTTTTCCATAAATTTTTATTTTCTTTTTGAATTTTCATTGTTTTTGTTAATGTTTCTTTTAAATAAACATACATACATGCATAAATAATCTGCTATTTCCCAGCTAGCATAGGCTGTTTGTTAGACGATTCTGTTTAATATACAACTCCTAAAAGAATTTTCTGATGATTATTTTAATTTATTATTTTTTGACACGCTCGTCCTTAAAACTTCGTACAGACGATGGTCAGATCTTGCAATGTTGTCATTAAAATTGCCTAAAAATGTCTTGCAACTGTCTGAACATTGTAAGCTCATTTTCATTTGGCAGATGAGTAAAATTAATGCATCTGACAATGGCACCATTGTCAGAAAAATGACAATATTGTAATATCTGACTATCGTCTGTACGAAGCTTAAATCTTGGAATGAACCTTTTAGGACTCTTTGTAAGAGCCGTTTAACCGTCGTAATACCTAAATAATACCGTTTTTGAAGTATGAAAATGTTATTGCCAATTCAATTTTAATAAAACAAACCCGCCTACGGATCTGTTAAAAAGGATTTTCCGACAGGATGGTGTTGATTTCGCGAACTAAAGGTTTGTTTTATAGAAATTGTATGAAAATTAGAAGTTTTGGCTGAGCATTTCACGAGTTGTAAAATTATACCTACATGAGTCTCATACGACTCTTGGCATGCTTTTTGAAAGACTAGATAGCTAGTATCTACATACATCATAAACGATTCCGTTTGCGATTAATATAAGCGTTTTTCGCTGCGCTATGGAAGGAATCAGCACGTGTCACAAATTCTCCCTTGCTAGGAATTGTCTACAATTAAAAAATGAGGTCATCGACGATCAAAAACACTCTTTGTGAGATTCCCAGTAGACTCCTAGACGATTGAAAATGCTAGCAGGGTTGAAATAAAATTTTAATAAAATATAAATTTATGTTTTAATCAAATAATTTGTTATACCACTTTTAAATCAAACACTTTACTTTAGCTGCACTTTTGCGCAGGTAACCACAATTGTGTACCTGCACATTAAGGCAGGTAAATACATTTAAGATAACTGCATTTTTGATTTACCTGCACAAAAAATCGTGCAAAGGACATTGTGCAGCTAAGTCAAAGCTACTGTAATAACATGAACAAGTACGACTGTTGTGAACAACCCCTCATAATTTAGTGCGCTATTTTGAATTTAAATCAGTTGATTTAAAACAAATATAAAAAATGAATATTTACCTAACATCAAAGTATTTTTTAGTTTTTATCAATGAATTAATAAATTAAATTAGATCTTACTTGACTATTTTCCATATTTTAGACGCAAATCACAAATAAATTTTATTTTGTTCGCTTACCAAACATCAGAGTCCTAAGCCGATATAATTTGACGCCGCAAGTGTTTTGTTGCAAAAATTGCTAACCGCAGGTTAGATTCGGATATAAGATAAAAACTACTGCGGATCGGCTAAGCCGCTCAGCGCAGGTTTCTTCCAATTAATAACGACAACACAATAAACATAGCAAGCAAAGTTCTATTTATTTAAGACACTTTTTGTTTACAAAGCAACAACAATATTTTTAAACCATTGTAAAATGCTAGAACATTATGACAATATAACATGATAGCATACCTTGTGAATATCCCAATTGAATCAAGTTTTTATGAGAAAATTGAAAAAAATTCTTATGAATGGAAATCAAAATTCAATCGATTACTTTTATTTCGGACTACAACCATAAATTAATTCTAAAAGTCGTTAAAGCTTTGAACACAGACAAATTCTTCAAAATCGTTTACCAATTAAAACATTAATCAAAAATAAAATCAGTCTTAATTAAAAATTTAATCAAGTGAATTAAACGTTTAATCAAGTGAAATTAACTTTTAGTCAAGTGAATTAAACTTTTAATTCATACTATTAATTTGTTTACTGGTGCAAATCTAATTAACTTTTTAATTAATATCACAAATTTTTTAATTAATATCAACTTCTATTTTTTTCTGTGAAATAGCTTTTGTAATTTTGTTTAAGCACAATCATTTAAATGGAAAATATACGATAGAACTGCGATCAGGTTTTATTCAACAGTCCCACTGTTTACCTGACATCTATTAAAATTTTTCTATATTCCTGTCGTGTATTGTCAATATTTACACTGAGCTGCAACTTCATGCTGCCGCATCAACAAAATTTATCATTTGGTTGAAAAAAAAAACAAAAAAAATTAACATGATTTTAGAAATGTCCAGCTTGTAACGAGGTATGCAACTTAAATGTTCAGGTTTGCAATCTGCTGCTAAAATTCCAAAAAAAAGAAAGAAAAAAATGTTTTTAGAAAAAGTCACAGACTAGAATAAAAAATAAAAAAAACAGAGTAGAATCAAAAACTAAAAAGCTTTGGGCATTCAATGTTACATCTGCTTAGTATTTTACCTACTCGACATATTACAAATACGTACTGCATG
Source organism: Pollenia angustigena (assembly GCA_930367215.1). NCBI lineage: Eukaryota > Metazoa > Arthropoda > Insecta > Diptera > Polleniidae > Pollenia > Pollenia angustigena. The sequence goes on from OV884059.1 coordinate 153,735,177, forward strand.
TAAATATGTACAGTGGAGGGTAAAAATAGCAGCACTTCTTTTAAAATTAATTAGCCAATAATTTTATCTTATGAAAAGATTTTGTTTTATTTTATAGTCATAGTTTGGAAAAATTAAAAAATTTCTAGTCATAATTTATAACTCTGCTTTTTTTTATCTCTACTGTATCATTTCTCTTTTAGCTGCCTTAAAAAAAAACTTGTTTTTCTTCAATGTTGCTCCAAAAAATTATAGAATAAAAAAGCAAAAAAAAAAGAGGAAAACTTTAAAAATGTGTAACTAAAAAAAATTAAAATAGACTAGAGTGAAGCAGAGTAGAGAACCGTAGTGAACTAAAAGGAGTAGAATGTTTATGCTGTGCATGCAGTAAAATCCATTAAAAATGTGTCATTTTTGCTGCAGGGTTCTTACCATATCATTTTTATTTTATTTTTTTTTTTAGAGTTTAACGTTCTTTCTGCTTCAATTTTAGTTGAGTTTAGGAATTTTGTTGCACAAGTACTGCCACAACTGCCACATTGCCGCCCCGTTTCTCCGATAATCCAGAGATTGTGTCATCTTTAGCGAGTGTTGACTTGCTCTGGATTTAGATTTTTCTGTTATAGTTGTGCTTTTTTTAATATTTAAACATTTTTAAATGTTCAGCTTTTTTTTTTTTTGTTGATGCTGTTGCCATATGGAGTTTTTCTTTTTTTTTTGTTCTGAAATGAATGGCGAGCGTTTGAGTGAATGATGATGCTGTTAAATTACAGAGGTGTAAATAATAAAAACATTGAGGAAAAAGGATGGGAATCTTATCGTGATCCGAAATTTATTGAAATTATAAAAAATAACCTTAAAAAAGAGTGATCACAAATTAGAAAAAACTATTTGTTTCGATGTCGGTCTACATAAAAAACAATAAATTAAAAAAGACATTAAAGGATTGACCAAATTTCACGAAATTTAGTAGTTTAATTTCCAGTCATATGAAATTTGGCACCAATTGGTTCTTTTCTTTTGAGTTGTTCAAAAGTGAGAGTGTTTTCAACAGACAGACAGATGGACATGGATTAATCAACTTAAAAAAACTCAAGGACCGAGAATATATATACTTTATGGGATCTTAGATGCATATATCTCACAAATAGTTGTGGAGGGTGCAAAAAAAGTTATCACAATTGATGCTTATTTTCCTCATTTCAGCTTGTTTGAACAAATTTTAACAGATTTAAGACTATCTAAGGCCCTTTGCTCCGAACGGAGTTAGGTGGATATTAAAAGAATTTGAGCTTTTCATATAAAAATCCTAAAATATATAGTTCGCTCGATAGTCTAGTCTATGTCTAGTCTATGAGTGATAGGGTTGCGGGTTTGACTCTGGTCTACTTTACTACAATGGGCTAAAGGTCTATATTACTCTTCTCCGGTTAACTAAATAAGATTTTCATTTGTAATTTTTTTTTTTTACTTATAAATAAAGGGTGTTTTTTTGGAACGTGAATTGTAAAATATAACAAAAAAAAATTTATTTAAATTAGAAAAAAAAATTTTTTTTTTTAAAACAACACATGGCATTAAAATTAAATAATGATTTCGGGTAAACGGGCGCTAGGGCTGTTCTTGAAGAAACGAATTCCCAGTATTTTGAGCATTGTTGTCAGTATATCACGAACAACAAGAAAAAAAATTGGGAACTAAGCACGACAAACAAAATCCTGTTAATTGCAAATTTTTTATTCCCAAAAATTGATTTGATAATAAACTGGCAAGTGCACTGCTTAAAAACAACTGAACTGGCAACTTAATTTTCTTGCGAAAACACTTAAGCAAGTTGTTTTTGTTCTTATTTTGTTTTTTCTTAACCTACTTACAACTGCAATTAATGTTGAGAGAATTGCAACCAATTGTAGTGGGGAACGTAAGAAGAGATAAACTCATTGTTTTTTGTTGATGTTTTTGTTTAAACCTTGATATTGTTACAAGTAGAACTGTTGCTTATAATTCTTATTCGCTTAACAGTTTTATTTATTTAATATCTTAAGTTTTTCTAAAATCTGGGGATGAAGTTTCCTTATGGTCTGGCCTAAGCAACCAGTGAAATACGCATATTAATTGAAAATTTTGTATTCCCAAAAATTATTTTGATAACACGAACAATGTTTAACCCCAAGGCGTCAATTATGGATGGCTTATCATCTTAAGCGAGAGGTGTAAATCGCACGAATTTAAAGGCGATTTGACAGATGCATTTCTCAAAATAAACTTATCGCCAAATTTTTATTTTAATAAGACAATGGTTGCAGTCGAAGTATCGTCAGCTCGTTATTGGTTTTACCTACCGACCATTTTTTAAAGAAATTGAGAAAAGTATGGTATATATATATTTGGAATACCAACCCCCTTTCTGAATCCAAAACCTTTTTCACGAAATTTTGTATGGTTTTGGGGATATTTAGCATTCATTTTGCTCCATTTCAACTACTTTTAAGTCAATTAAGTATTGTTTTGCTCTACACGCTACTTTTCGGCGAATGCTGCAAATTTTTCATACAAAAACGTAAAAAATATTTTTCACACTTGCTTTGCTTTCACTGTAGCACAAAAAGCTACACAAAAAGCTACTTTTTTTAAATAAAATTTAGAAACAATAATTTTCACTTTTAATAAAATACTTTTCACTTCTAAGCTCGTTAATGAACGTTCACAAAAATTAAAATTTTTCTGCAAAACATATGCCAGAAGCATTGGGTATTTTTTTAATTTGGTTTTCTTCACAACGACTTTTTGGCATATGCGCCAAACCAATAATGAGCTGACGGTATTACACTCTTTTATCCATATTTTCAGACAAAAAATCATTGATCATGAGTTCCAGGGTGTAAACCATAAAAATGTTGCATTTTCTGGATTTAATGGAGTCTGTTGGGCCTGTTGTGGTTTGGTCATATGCGGCATTTATGGTTTTTAACAACCCCGTTATGCTAAAAATTTGCCCAATCGCCTATATGTTCACGCGAATCGATGACGGATTTCAAAGTAAATGCAAACAATTTGGTAGCTTTTTCCAAGCGTGAATCTGCTCATGATGATTTGTCATAGTGTACCGATTATAAATGTCAAAATTAAGTGCAGTATGACAGTTCGTTTTAAAAAACACAAGAGCGTAATTTAAATACACATACAAAATTTTAATGATAAAATTTTAATGAGCTTTGTCGATTCGACGAACCGTAACCATCCAGGGATAAAATAAATATCATAAAAGATAACTGGGTGTAACCGCGTATTTTGATTCGAAAGAAGTATTTAACGAGTTCGAACAATTTGTACTCTGGGGGCAAATTATGGCAGGCGTGATCGAATACTTTTTCGATTCGAGAGCAATTTTATTTCTGTCAATACTGAAAGAATCGTTTTGATTTTTTCAGTGTTTTGAAAACTCAAATTAATACTTTACAAAAAAATAAAAAATAATTTCAATCCTGAACTGAACAGTAGGGACAGAAAGAATTATAAATAAAATTGATTTTGAATCGAAAAAGTATTCGATCACGACTGCCATAATATGCCCCCTGTATTTCTTAGTTATTTTCGAATGAACGAAAGTTTTTTTTTTACTTTATCGAAAACAAGCACAGAAAAAAAATAAAAATTGATTTCAATTAAAAAATTTGTGATATTAATGAAGAAATTAATTAAATTTGCCCCAATAAACAAATTAATAGTAGCAATTAAACGTTTAATTCATTTAATTAAACGTTTAATTCACTTGATTAAATATTTAATTGACTTGATTAAATTTTTAATTAAGACTGATTTGATTTTTTATTAATGCTTTAATTTGTGAAAAATTTTGGAGAATTTTTTCCATAGACAAAATAAATAAATAAATAATTTTAGATAGCAACTCTCTATTTCGTTACTTTTTGTTTGTTTTTCAATAGAACTCTGCAATCGTTTCGAACGAGTACGGAAATCGTAATACACAGTTTAAATTATTCGAACTCTAAAATTATTTCTTTCGAATCGTAATACGCTATAAACCTCCTGCTCACATATTAAGCTTTTTATAATGTAACATTTAAACATTTGCAAACTTTCTTTCCTTGAATGTCTTTGAATTAAGATTTAAATTTAGATTTCAAGTTGCTGTATTAAAGGAACATCTTCCTTTAAGCTACTGCCTCTATCTTTACGAACTCATGCAAGAGTAATCTATTTGAACCCCATGTACTGACCAAAGAAAAATAGCAGTTGCTCTATCCACGAGTATTTGTGCTTTATTCTAAAAATGTTTCTATCCACTTGAAATTACCGTTCAGTTTTTCATTCACTTCCTTGTAACTGTGTTTTCTTTTAGTGGAGCAGATTTATTTAGTTCTATCTTTTAATTTTTTTTGCTGGTCTTTTTTATTATCACTTTTAGAATTAAAGGAATCATAACGGTTTGTCAACGAAATGTTTGTAAACTTTTTAAAAACAGGATTTCAAATAAAGTTTTGTAAATTTTCTTTCTTTTTAACTAAATTTTCCAGTTTTTAAAGTTGATTTCTTAAAAAGGGGGGGGGGGGGGGGGAGAAAAAGAAAATTCTTGATTTTATTTCGTTTTTAGAGAGATTTTTGTTGTGGGGAAAAGGTGTTTGTTTAATGCAGAAAATGTGAAGGACTTCAAGTGGTTTTAAGCATTAAAAGCTTAAGAAACAAACAAATGGAATTTGTTTAAGGTTTCTTTAGTGTAGACTCTCCCTCGACTGTCACTGGATTTGCTGTGGTTTCTTGTTGCTGAAGGTTGATTGTAGAGTTGAAGGTTTTAAGTTTGTAATCGGGTTTCGTTTTGTCATAAGGACAATTGTACAACAGCAACAATAATTTGTAATATTGTTTGCACAACATATTGTAACGTTTTGAAGGTTGTTTTCCTTCTCAAATGCATTGACGTCATTAAGAAAATGGCAACTTTCTTCTATTCGATAGTTTAAGGACATATGGGAGAATGTTTTTATGGGGTTTTTGCGTCAATATAGGGAAATTTTTATGAGGTTATTTTGTTTTAAAAAATGACTTTTTTCAGAAACTTGTCGTTGTTTAATGGTTGCACTTAGCCCGCTCTTGATTTAAAAAATTTTTGACAAAGTTATAAGTTTTTTAGGGATTTCCTTAAGAAAAGGAAAAAAATTAATGAACGCGAATCAAACTTATTCCCATTTGAACGCGTTTTAACAAAATTATAAGCAATAAGAATTACAAGCAACAGTTTTACTTGTAACAATATCAAAGCTTAAACAAAAACAACAACAATAAACAGCGAGCTTATCTTTTCTTACATTCCGCACTACAATTGGTTGGAATTCTTCCATCATTAATTAATTAAAAAAAAAAAAAACAAAAACAACTTCCTTTATTGTTTTCGCAAAAAATTAAGCATGTTGCCAGTTTAGTTTTTTAGCCGTGCACTTGCAAGTTTATTATCAAAGTAATTTTTGTGGGAATACAAAATTTTCAATTTACAAGATTTTGTTTGTCGTGCTTAATTCCCAATTTTTGTTCTTGATAAATTTTTGTTTAATAACTTTAGTTTCTCTAAAATCTTTGGATGAAGTTTCCTGACGATCTGGCCTAAGCAACCAGTGAAATGCGCATAGGAAAAGCTTATCCCTTCAACAATAAATTTCAGTGTTTTTATCATGAATAAAAATTGGGAATTATGCTCGACAAACCAAATCTTGTAAAGTGAAAATTTTGTATTCCCACAAAAATTACTTTGATAATAAGCAATTTAAGATTTTTTTGATTTTTATATGAAAAGTAAATGCTGTTTTTGTTTGTAAAAGATTTTTGCAGGACATTCCATTTTAAGTAAAAGACATTAGCGACCCGTAATTGGGTATATTTTTTTTTTTTTAATTCAACGTGTTTTATTGAAATTCTTAACGATTTAAAACGCCTTTAATTGTTTTAAACACTTTTTTTGACTTATTATTATCGATACCAGTGTTCGAAAATAAGCAGAACATCATTTAAGGTGGAAGTACATAACACGCGTTAGTTCGTCGACAAGTATCGTGCGTTTATAAACTTTAACGCGTCAAAAACTGCAAGTTACACAACACGCGTTACAAAAGCAATTCCTGTCAGCTGTTTTTTTATTTGTTTACTTATTTGTGCATTAAAAACGGGTTCGAAAGTATATCAAGATTTTGTTATTTTATTAAATTTATTCTTTTTATATAAATATTGTATGTTTTTTAAGCTCTTCAATAAGTTTTTCTTTCATGATTCACAAATTTGTTAAATTATTATTTTTATAGTCAGCTGATTACTTGTCAAAAACACACAACGCGTTAAAAAGTTCAAAGTTAATCAACTTTCTGGCGCAAACGCGTCAAAATATTTTGCATGTAGCTTGTTCTATGAAAATACACTAGTTTAACTTTTTTTGACAGAAGACGACAGAGCGCGCGCGCACTAACGCGTGTTATGTACTTCTACCTTTAGCGTTCGGCTCACACACCCAGGAACGATATCTATTTTTTTTAGTGTTTGTGAAGACGAACAGAACCCTTAATACCGTTCGTAATTATTTTCAAGAGAGAGCGGAACAGTTGTAGTGATACTTGTCTACACTATATTTTAATGTTCTATAATGTTTCTTTTTTTACATTGTTAAAGTAATGAACAAACAAAAAATTTAAGCAACGACCGCAGCACGAACAGCTTGTGTGTATATGTTTTGATTGTGTTAAATTATTTTGCTGACTTTTTGTTTTTTTTTCGTATGTGTATTTTGATTTTCTAAAAAATGTTTGTTTTTTTTTTGCCAGCCAAAAGGGACGAACATTAATTGGCTGTACCGAACACAATGAAGTTTGTGGTTAAAAAAAAAACCGAACGAAATTAAATGTTCTCATCTTTTGTTGAGTTGGATAAGAACAGTATTATTTTTATGTTCGAAAGATGACAAAGAGGGAAACGTTATTTTTTTTAGTGATTTTCTACACAAACAATATTAGCGTTTGTGTTTTCCACAAATCTACCAAACCGAACATGAAGGATCGATTTTTAATATTTATTTTCGAACACTGATCGATACCTAATTTAACCAACTGCGTGGTAACGTAACACCGAATTAAGTTACATTTTATCCGTTCACAGAAACATTTGCCAGCAGGAAGTATACGAGCAAAAATCAACCGCTGACGGTTCGCTTTCTCACTCTTGCTAGCTTTCAGCGGAAGCTGAAAAATTATTGCCCGGGAAATACTTGGTTTTGGATATTCAGAAACTTTCCGCACTAAGTGCATTTCTCTAGAAAGTCCCTTCTCAGTCCCAAGCGGTACCGTAAGAAGCAAAGGCACAGGTCTAGAAGTTCTTTTCAAAGAAATATCCGCCAGCTGGCTCAATTTCACAATAGAATCCGAACAAAAATCAACCTCTAACCTGGCATTTTTAGGATCCTCCTTTTCGCGACATACCCATATGCAAAATGCTAAAAACAAACCTCTTATAGGTCCTGCGTGCTTCCAGTTCTTTTGGCATTATATAAGACTCTGGCTTGTCTCTGATTTCTTGGAGATTCTTACAATACCAACAGGTATGTGGGCCCTACTTTCGGGAGTGCCTTGAAGGTCCTTATATATAATGGTAAGTCTGTTTAGAGCTTGTATGATAAAAATAATCGTTCCTGTTTTGCCCCATAAAATTTAAGTCAGAAGCAAAACATATTGAGTGTAAAAAGAGTTTATTTTGCAGAGTATGCTTAATTCTATATAATTCTGATCTTTGAAATACACATTTATTGACATCAGTACTATGACAAGTATCTTCGTTTTTTGACCTCATGACACTTTTTAAAGTTGTGATGTCAGCCTAAATATAACTTGGCCAAATTGTCAGCAGGTGAAATAATGTTATCAATGGTATGACAGATCGGAATCACATAAATGACGAATCGGAGTCTGTTTTTGAAAAATGTCATCAGTACGATGACTTAGTAACATCGGAGAAAGGACGCAGCATAGATGACGCATAAAATATGACAAAATTTTATGATGACGTTCGTCATTCGATTCGTCATTTGTAATTACAGTGATGTTACAATTCTGATGTTACGGCATCATCAATATGAAGATGCATTTTTGAGTGTATGCAGCTAAGAGTGTATAGACATATGTCAAGATTATGAAGAGACTCCGACAGAAACCAAGAGGGTAAAAATTAGTGAGAAATTTAAAAATTTACAAACTGTTTCCACTTGAATGAAAGTTAAAAAGCTTTAAAAATAAATAAATAAAGTTTACATAAAGTTTTCAAATATGCCAGCAAAAAGGTCAACAAACAACAAAATATTCCTAAAAAGAAATCATGAATGTTCATATCAAAAACTTAAAAAAAATATAACTTATTATTGTTGCTTTATTAGATAAACTGTCTATTATCTTATTTATTACTTGGAATTCTAATAATTCCCTAATGACGTATTACTTAAAATAGTTGACAATTACAACATTTAGCAAAAACAATGCAACAACAATATCAAACAGCAACAATATCTGTATTGTAAGAGTCAATTAAAATGTAATTTGTTGAGAAACATTAAAACAAACAGGCACTTGCACACACTGTAAAAATGTGTGTTAACTAACTGTCAGTCAGTCAGTCAGTCAGTCAGTAAGATGGAGTGACAAGATAAATTTACTTAAAGAATTTTACATTACAGCAGTGGCAAATAAACGCATAAGGTGTGATAATTTAACACTAAGCTGGTAAAATCCGTCATAAAATACTTGAATACAAATAAATATACAAACATTTACTCATGAGCCAGGGAAAGTTTTTAAATGCACAAGCAACTTTAAAAAACTCAAAGTAATAATTATTTTTAATCCAAATTTTAATATTTTTTAAATCAGATTAAAGTTCATCAAATTTAATTTTCAATAAATTATTTTTATGAAGATAGGAATTTTACAACATGAAAATTAATTAACAGCCTGTTCGTCGATTTCGAACGTTAACGTTCGCATAAAAAATTAGATTTAAAACAAAAACAATATCCGAAAATTTGTTTTTGTTTTAAATGTTATTTTCTATGCCAACGTCAACGATCGAAATCGACGAACAGGCTATAAAATTGTTATTGATAATCATTAGTTCTTGACTGACCTGAGATTCGAACCCAGGCGGCTGGTTACCCTGACATGTTTCGATCGCTACCACTCGATCTCCTTAGAGGGATTTGCCGTCTTACACTCGCAGCCATCGAAGACTGCTGACGTCAATAGTCAAACATCAATCCTCAAACCAAATTGTATATTAACCTTTGGTAGATCGAAATTTGCTTTTTTGAATGATATTCCATTTTAAATTGTTTTACATGTTTTTCCTTTCAATAACAGTTTATTTAAATAACCACATAGCAATTATTGCTAATAGCTTAGGCACGAGCTCTATGTTTACATTTGTTCTTTAAGTTGAGCTGAAAAGGTCAACGGAAAATAGAAAGACAAAAAGAGAAAAATGTATCTTGGACTTCAAAAAGAATTCTTGACAAAAAGTATTCAAAACAGAAGTAAGGAAGAACTAGTAAATAAAACCAAATGAATAATCATTCACAGAAAATTTCGATCCACTGAGTGGAATTACATTTGGTTTAAAGATTGATGTTTGACTATTGAGTACCAGACGTCGTAAATGACGGTGAGTGTTAAACGGCAACCCCCTCTGAAGAGATTGTGTGGTTACAATTGAAACATGTCAGGGCAACCAGTCCGTGAAAACCAGGGTTCGATTCCCAGGTCAGTCAAGAATGAAAAATGCTCAATAAATTTTAATTAATTTCGTGTTATAAAATTCCTTTCTTCATAAAAAAATTTAGTGAAAATTAAATTTTATTATTTTTACAATTCGAGTGCCTTAGAGAAACTTATGGCCACAAGAAGCCGCTTTATTTAAGTCTTGCATTAGTTTATCGTCATTTCGTTGTTTCTATGTGTGGGGCGGGTCTTCCTCTGTGGCGGTTGCCTTTTCCATACCATTCTTAGGTCTCTTTGGTACTTTTTCCTACTGGCTTTCTCAATGTATGCCCTATCCATTGCCACTACCTGCACTGATAGAAAAGGCGTCATAACGCTGATGTATTTTGACATCAGTACTATGACATGTGCCTTCGTTTTTTACCCCATGACACTTTTCATCATGATGATGTCAACCTTAACATCACTTGGCCAAAGAGTCATCAGGGTAAAAATTAAATTATGTCATCAATGGGATGACACTTCGGCGTCACAGAAATGACGAACATTTCCTCAGTGCGATGACGCAGTAACATCGGAGAAAGCACACATTAGCATCAATTTAATGACATTTTGTCATTAAGACAAAGTCATTGGTATTGACAAAAGTCAAAGTGAGAGAATATTATTATTTACTTACCCGTTACATATTTTTGTTTGACATTTGTTGAATTACGACCTTTACATCAGAACTCTCAATAATAAGACACCAGCGCCATGCCCCATATAGTTTTCGTAATCATTCTAATTTATGTATTTAACTAAATAATTTAAAAAAATAGAATATAGGAATTTTTTCTTCTTATAATACATTGTTATCATGAAAATAATGTTAATAATATACAAAATGTGGCATCGAATTGATGTCACTATAGTCATAAAATAGATGACACGTAAATAATGACAAAATTGTACGAAGCCGTTAGTCATTGGAATGATGTTACTTTTTGAATCATTGATGCTATTTGTTCCGAGGTTAGGGGATCATCAATATGAATATGCATTTTTCTATCAGTGTGGTTTTGATTTCGGCACACAGAGGTATTTTCTTACATCTCTTGTATGGTACTTGTTTCGATATTATATTCGGAAAGTGAATTCACAATCCGCCAAAGACATCTGTTGGCGATGGCTTGCTTCTTCCAAAAAGTCTTGTAGAGGTATTGCATGTTTCATAAAGAAAAACGGTGAATATCCGAATTTTTGTGTTTCGTGATATCTTCGATGATTTCCAGACATCCTTTAGAGCTCAAAATACTTGCGTTATGGTTTTAACAAACCTTTTATGTATATTAAATTTATCAGACCGGATCTCCATCGGAATTCCATCTAGTCGTTAATGTTACAGAAACATATTTTCGTACAGAAATTTCATGCTTCCTGTAGTGCGATTCACTATGCTTTTTAAACCACAATTGTTTCGTTTAAAAATGTTAACCACAAAATTAACCATTTTGCTATTCACTAACACTTTAAACGACATCTGCTGGTGTTTAAAGCCAGCTGTTTTAGACAGCTGGGGTCTTATCACCGCATACGATATCGAGCAAAATTGATCGAAATTATTTATTTTGGTATCATGAAACTCGATATCGAATGGAATGTATTGAATTTGAAATAATAGCATTCGATATCGAGTAACTCGACATTACATTTATCGAGTTTTCATTCGATACGTCAGTGTCCATCGTATGCAAAAAAGTTCGATAGTTTATTCGATACGATAGTATCTGATGCGGTGATTAGACTCCTGTTTTTTTTTTTAACAAAACAAATTGTGGGTGATTAACACCAACATTTTTGGTGTGGTTAAATCCGCTTAGATAGATTTGAGGTATTTAGCCTAGAATTTATCCACTTGTCCGTGGAGCTTCTTATTTATTTATCCTAAAGCCAACCTTTTGACTCAAAAAAAATTGAAAAAAATTAAAAATTAAAAATTAATTTAATTAAAATTAAATAAATAAAATAAAATAATAAAAATAAGTAATGCTTTACGCACTTTGCATAATATTTAAAATCTATAAATTAAAAAGTATTTGTTTTGTTTTTCTTTTTCTTCTTTGTTATTTTATCCAATTTTGATGTTTCTCTTGGCAGAGTTGCCACGATATACATATCAATTTGAATAGAGAGAAATATAAAACTTTTTACCGTGGTTATAAATAAGTTAGTGAATCACATAGTGGTTAGTGCAAACATCAAAATGTGTGGTAAAAGTAAACACTTTTTAAAGTGTTAAAACTTAGTGAATTGCACTACTGAATTGCAAAAAATAGTTTGTAAAAATTTTTGAAAAATATTCAAAAACTTATTTTTTATGCAAAAGTGTTGAAAAACTTGTCCTGCTCATGAGTAACGAGTAAATATCACTAAAAACGAATTTAAGCATCCGCCAGTTCAGCTACACCTAAACTACTTGTTTGTTTTCGTAAATGTTATTCAAGATTTTAACTTGTTTATTATTTAAGTTTTATGACATTGGATTAACAGCTTTATTTATTTATATATTTTTTTTATAAATATTAATACAAATGTTATTCTAACTTAGTTTTCTATTTAATGGCATAACTTTTCAAAGCAATAGTATCGTAGAACTTCAGCCTGTTGAAGTGAAAGAGACCAGAATCTCTGGCGGGAAACGAACCTGAAACCGTCGCACCTCACTTAATACTAGCGTATAGAAAAACGCACTTTTCGATATGGTTACCGCCAACCAAGGTTGGTAACTAGTATTGGTAATTTTGGTATCGGTTTACCAATACCGAGATAATAATTTAAATAAAACAATAATTAGAATCTGAGAATTTATTTCTAATGGTTGTAGTGCATGGAAAATATTCATGGAAAATGTTGAAGGAATAAGACTATCAAAGTATAAAAGCTTCCCAATAAAAAATTTTATCATTTTGCGAAGCACTAAAGGTACATTTAAATAAATAACCGCACAATTATGCGCTACGCAATTAGACATACAGAAATGCAGTTAAGTAAGTGAAAGAACTCTCAACAACTTTTTTAAAAAAAAATAACATTTCAAGTGCTACGGCATTCCCTTACTACGAAGCAGGTTTGTAAGGGAGAATACTAAAAAATAACTGTATCAAAACATTCAGTGTGTAAAGATGATCGTTAGATCTAACAATATTTTTGTGCGCTGAATAATGCGCTTTATGTGTCAAAAATTTATTGCTTCAAAGTGGGAACTCGCCATATAAAATTCATGTCTTCCGTAAGCGCAATGGTAAGCGAAACCCTTATGTTTCTCCCTTACAAACCTGCTTCGTTGGAAGCTCCATTTTTTATTGGGTTTTGAGGATTGTAATTTGACTAAGAATACACATTCGAATAATATGAAAATTTATAAAGTAATAATTAAAATTTAAACAATGACTTTTAGGCTCGAGTTTTCTTATCTGTAGGAAATATTGATTAGTAAAAAGTCTTATTTAACTATTTTCTAGTAAAGGCTCACCTTGCTTTTAGTTTATAAAAGAATACTTTTTTTTACTAAATTTTTTTTGTTTGTTTAATATCCCAATAAAATTTTTTATCATTTTGCGAAGCACAAAAGTTACATTTAAAAAATAAGCGCACAATTATGCGCTACGCAATAAGACATACATAAACGCAGTAAAGTAAGTGAAAGAACTCTCAACAACTTAAAAAAAAAATAACATTTCAAGTGCTACAGCATTCCCCTACTACGAAGCAGGTTTGTAAGGGAGAATACTAAACAATAACTGTATCAAAACATTCAGTGTGTAAAGATGATCGTTACATCTAACAATGCTTATGTGCGCTGAATAATGCGCTTTATGTGTCACAAATGTATTGCTTCAAAGTGGGAACTCGCCATATAAAATTCATGTCTTCCGTAAGCGCAATAGTAAGCGAAACCCTTATGTTTCTCCCTTACAAACCTGCTTCGTTGGAAGCTCCATTTTTTATTGGGATGGGTTTATGTTGATACCAAGTTATGCAGATTTTGTGGGGTTGATGACGAGACATCGAAACATCTGCTCTGCTGCTGTCCCGCCTTGGTGACTTCGAGGCGGAAAATTTTCGGGGGGTATATGATGAGCCCAGCTTAAATAATTGATCTTCCACCAGGCAGGGTAATTGGCTTTTAACGTAGCCTGAACCTGGCGTGGTGAGATTTACAGGCTGCACATATAATCCACTGGGTCGCAATGCTTACATACATACTATTTTTTATGAAAGTGGTTTATTTAAGTTTTATTTTCCTTGAAGCCAAATCGTTCCAGAATTTCTTTACATTAAGATAAATTTACTTAAAATTAGAAAAAAATTTTTAGTATATTTAAATTGTATCGATTCAAAAATTTTTATAACTGTATAGTTTTATCGGTTGTACAATTTTATTAACCAAACAGAACAAGAATATTAAAACTAAGCACAGAAGTGGTATAAACGACTTAGATGACACATGTTTTATATGATGGCAATAACTGAAAGGAATAACAAAAATCTCGGCATCCAAAAAAATTTTTGATAAAAAACATAAAACCAAAATCATATGGCCTCTTAGAGTGTATGCAGATAAAACAACCTATGTCAACATGGGCAATTCATTTTGAACATAAATGCTAACAACACTACGTGACAGTTTTTTGATCAAATGAATTTGAAACCTAATCTTTATGTAAAATTTTCCTCTGAATCCGAATATTTTTTTTCAAAATTTAATTTTTTTTATTGAATCTTTCTTATCGAAATTTACAATATGTATTCAAATCTTAATTCTACTTGTTGTTAATTAGTTGTTACCAATGTAACTATTAACTGCTGTATTAAAATTTAAAAAATGTCTTCTATTTAGGCTCAAAGTATCGGTTGTTTTTAGCCTCTGGTGACCTTCGAACTGAAGCAGATCACGAGCGAGGTAGTTATGGTGGGCCATCAGTTTATCTATGTAGCTTATTGAATATTTTTTAATTTCCTCCTGGATAGTGGGGACGTTGAGATCTATGTGGATAATATCATTACGCAGACAATTTGTCGTAATATTCTAGACTGTCTTCTTTGAAGCTTTTGGATGTTTAAGTAATTTTCTTGAGGGGGGAGTATTTATCTTGCGACCTTACTACGAATGTTCTGATTGTTAGATAGCTATCCAGAAGCTTGTGAGTGTTTTGAGGAAGCATTCGTGTTATTTTGATGAGTAGCCCATCATGCCAAACTTTGTCAAATGCTTGGGAAATGTCTATAGACAGGGCTGAGCAGTATTGATTTTTCTCAAACGCCGATCTAATAAGAGTGACAAGGATTGATAATAAGCTAATCGGTCTGTACGACGCAACCTGGCTTGGGAATCATAACAATTATAGACCTCTTCCATGAGAATGGGAAGTATCCGACTCTTAATATCGCGTTAAAAATAAGCAAGCAAGATTTTAGAAGCAGACGATGGTAAGTTTCTTGTCATTGACCCTGTGATGCAGTCAGGTCCTGGAGATTTTCTAATATTCACTTTTTCTATTGCAGGTTTTACTTGAGTTATGTAAAATTTTATTGGATGGTTTACCTTATCAGGAATGATTGGACGACAGGAACTAGCATATCCATCATGTGGCGTGAAAACTTTCTCAAGGTGGCCCGCAAAGGCGTTTAATTTTTCATTTGTATTTTTGGCCCAAGTGCGGTTTTCCAGTCTTAATGGAGATTCTTGGGTTATAGGGCATTTCATATGCCGTACAGTCTTCCATAAGCTATAATTCGAGTTTTTTGTAGCATCTTGGCTGTTTAAATAGCCTTCTACTGCAGACTCGTGGTTCTCTCTCAATTTGTTGCGAAGAGTTGTCAGGCATAATTGTAGTTGGGCCTTTGTGGTTGGGGATCGACTGTTTTGCCATTGTCTTCTTAACTTTCTTTTTTCTCTGATAAGGGTCTCTATATCCGTCGAAGGAGCACGTTTAATTGTTCGCTTAATTGGGGTTGCATTTCTTGCTGCAGAATTCAAGGCGTCTGTAAATCGGTCGACAGTTATTTGGATGTCAGAAGAATTTTTTAGTGGAATGCACTGTAATAGGTGACAGCTCACATACATTTAATACTTTAACCAATTTGTGTTTCTGTTTGGATAGGAAAAACAGTTTACAGAATCCGAATATGAAGTCAGAATTGACGAAAGTAGAACAGTTTTGAGATATTCCAAAATAATCGTTATTTTTGTTTTTAAAAAGGATGATGTGACTGAAATGCAAATATCTTAAAAAATTTTAAACGAATTAGGTATTTCTTTTTTATAGTGAAAGATAATAAAATTACTAAAGTAACCATGGGTCGTTTGTGAAGATTAGTCAAAAATGACAGAGTTACAGGAGACAAAAGTTTAAGCTTCATTGAAAATTTTATGATTTTTTGCAATTTTGCTCTTTTCAATTTGTTTTTTTTTTTAATCAATTGTGTCAAATTTATTTGGTCAGAAATCTCGCACGTACAGTTAAATCCCTTTAACTTAAAAATCATCAAAAAAATTATTTTTAAGTGCTCAGAAATAACAACGTATGTTTCTAAAGCTACAAGTCCAAAGGTTTTTGCTTTAACAAAATCTAATGATTTTTGTTCAGCTGGCAAAACATAAAATAGAAAATCTTTTACATTTTATGTTTCACTTCGCATTAAAAGAAAACACTTTGTAGAATAAATATAAACAGCTGTTGAGTAAAAAAAAACACATTTATGTTTTGGTTTCAGAATCTCCTTAATTTTTGGCCCAAAATTTTAATAGATATTAAAAAAAAATAAAAGTAAAAAGCTAACAACATAAACAATTATATTTCTTTAATAATTTTTAAAATCTGCAAATTATTGAACAACAATTTTTTTTAATATTTCATACTTTTTACGTATGTATATACAACTTTTAAGACCCAGTTGGCCAAATGGTCATAGACGCAATTGTCGTCAACGATGTCTTCCGAACATTTTTGAATTTGTCGCCTATATAACATTGATGGTGACAACTTAAGTAAGAAAACGTGTATATTGTCGTGTTAAAAATCGTATTTACGACTTTTTTGGAGACATTTTTTTAAATTTGTCTTGAATAATAATTTATTGAGGACAACGTAAGTAACCATTGCATGCATTTTGTCGTGTTTCGAACCACTTTGACGACAAAATGCATGCAATGGTCGCTTACGTTGTCCTCTACCAAAAAAAAATTCAAAACTTTAAATTGTAATTTAAAATTAATATTTCTTGATGTTTTGCTTTTATTATCAATATTTTTGATAATAAAAAATTAAAAAATAAATAATCCTGCCTGTTAAATATAATTATTTTGTAACTTATAACGGTATTCGCGGCTGTGTTTCAATTGTAAACTATATTTTTAGGTTTTCTCTCAAGCTGCGCATATGAAATATAAAAAGTTTGTTGTTTCCATTATATTTATTGGAAGTTAGCAGGTTTGCATATTATGTCGACGATATGTTAAGTTCAGAACCCATTTCCTTATTAATCAAAAGCCTATTGGAGGTCTGACTGTCTCCACACATCCAGTACCCACTATTTTCGAGCCCAGTCTCTCAAACTCATCGGCCATTTCATTACTTTGGGATTCACTAGTTGGAATTCACAGCCCATCAATATCCTAAGAGATTTTAACAAATAGAAACTGGGATTTATTTCCTTCCGAAGGTAACTTTATATTATATTCAACATTTTTAATTTTTTTTCGAATTTATTCTATGAGCTAAATTTCAGTTATGTATTTTATAAAGCTTTTTTGTAATAGTTCTATTCCTACAATTTTTCAGAAATGACTTTATACACTACCAGACTATTATATTGTATTATCTTTTTACATTTTACCTTAGCCTTTCTTTGGAAAGCCCTTGAAACTTTATATGTATTTATTTTTATCGTTTGTATTTTTGAAATAAATAAATAAATAAATAAAAATTAATGTATTTGTTTATTAGAAAAAATATTAGTGAAAATTTGTGAACAAAATTAAAATTTTCCATCCCTGATGTTTTTCGTGTGCTTCTTAAAAAAATACAACTCTAATAAAATGAAAAATCTTACTGCCGGTTCACACACTTCAAGTTTGACTCGTCAAATCTGGAGCTTATGGGGGAGAAGGAAAAAGAGAATGCCATTTATTTTTCCCTCTCTCCTAGAAACTCAAGACTTGACGAGTCAAACTTGATGTGTTTGAACCGGCTCTTATCGTTTGCACGGCTTTTTTATACCCTCCACCACAATTAGTTGTGAAGAGGGTATATTCAGTTTGTCATTCCGTGTGAAACTTTTTTACTACTCATCTCAGACCCTATAAAGTATATATATCCTGGGTCCTTGAGTAATTTTAAGTCGATTTAGCCATGTCCGTCTGTCTGTCCGTCTGTCTGTCCGTCTGTCCGTCTGTTGAAAACACGCTCACTTTCGAAAAACTCAAAAGAAATCAACAAACTTGGTGTCAAATTGCTTGTAGTTATCCTAAGCAGTTTGGGATTGAAATTCAGCAAAATCGGTTCAATAGAATCTGAGCTATGAATCAAAATGTGGAACCACCACCTAAAAAAAATTGATAATTTTGTTACAAAAACTAACATAAATGGTGGAAAAATGCACAGAATGATATAAGATTTCGCAACAATTCATTTTATTCAACTGGAAATCACGCTGTAAAATTTCGTGAAGATCCGTCAATAATTTACCCTAGGCCCCATATAAGCCCTACTCCCGGAAAACAGTATATTAAGCCTAAAACCCTAACTAACAATGCTATCATTACAAATTTTGGCAAGTTACAGTTACATAGGACTAGAAATTAAACCGTTAAGTTTCGTGAAGATCGGTCCATAATTTACCATAGGCCCCATATAAAACCTACTTCCGGAAAACAACTTAGTACGCCTAAAAACGTAAAAAATAATGCTATCATAACAAAATTTGGTACATCAAAGTTTTATAGAACTAAAAATAAATCTTTGAAATTTCATGAAGATCGGTTCATAATTTACCATAGGCCCCATATAAACTTTACTCCCGGAAAACAACTTAGTACGCCTAAAAACGTAAAAAATAATGCTATAATAACAAAATTTGGTACATCAAAGTTTTATTGGACAAGAAATAAAATTGTGTTATTTCGTGAAGATCGGTCCATAACTTACCCTGGGCCCCATATAAACCTTACTCCCGGAAACAGTTTAGTACGCCTAAATCCGTAAAAAATAATGCTATCATAACAAAATTTGGTACATCAAAGTTTTATAGGACAAGAAATAAAACTGTGTAATTTCGTGAAGATCGGTCCATAATTTACCCTGGGCCCCATATAAACCCTACTCCCGGAAAACAGTTTAGTACGCCTTAATCCGTAAAAAATAATGCTATCATAACAAAATTTGGTACATCAAAGTTTTATAGAACTGGGAAAAAGACTGTGAAATTTCGTGAAGATCGGTCCATAATTTACCCTAGGCCCCATATAAACCCTACTACCGGAAAACAGTTTAGTCGCCTAAATCCATAATTAATAACAAATCGTCACAGTTTAAGATAATAATAACATCATACAGATATTACTCCTTAAACATTCGAACTGTCGGTGGAGGGTATCAAAGATTCGGCACAGCCGAATATAGCACTCTAACTTGTTATTTAAGTATTGGGCGTAATAGTCAGTATAATAGTGTAAAAGGGCTTTAAGTATGGCTTTTGAACACGTTCCTAATTTTTCGACACAAGCAGTACCTTGAAGTGTGCTACGTTGACTTTGGCATACTTAAGATTTCTTTCTCTCTATTCTCAATGTTTCTTATTAAAATTCTTTGAATTTCGACAAAAAAAATTTTAAGTCCACAAAATGCATTTTAGGTTTTAGATTTTTCTCTTTTTCATTCTCTTTCGTTTGGTGTCAATGACTTTAGTCTATCCCAACTGCTTCCAATCGTAATCATTTGCTTTTCAGAAAAATGTCAATTAAATAATGCAAATTAATGATTTTCAATCTTACAATACGTAACTAAAACTACAGTTTCTTACTTAAGACATTTTTGCCAAAGTTAACAAAAACATCAACTTGTTTTTGGACCTTTTTTACTTGCATATTTTAAATTTATTTGTGCATATAAAAACTTGCCCTAATTGTGATTTAAAAATCACAAAATTACTCGCTCTATAAATTTAAATGAATTTCAGATGCATTTAAAATTTATTATTTGTTTATTGTTTATTTATTTACAAAAACAAAACAAAACCAAAATACATAAATAAACAATGATTAAATATAATTAACTTGCTTTATGACCACCAATAAAACAACAAAAACATTAATAATTATTTGTCAACGTCCGTCAGTCAGTCAGTTTACTAAATAAATGTCAATTACATTCTGAAACGGTTTCTTTCAATTCAGTTCTTTTGTTTTTTGTTCATCCCTACCCCCCTCCTCCATTCAACTTCAATACAATTGACTTTAATTCAATAAATGAAAAACGAATCAGTAGTTGTTGCCGTTTTGTGGTGTTGTCCAATTTTCTATAATTTAATCAAAGCAAATTGTAAACAAAATAACAAAAACAAATGTATTAGTTGTGGGTTTTGCTGTCACATAATTTATGACACGGTGGCCCTAAAAAAAGTCAACAATAAATTGACAGTTGCGGGTCTTTATTTGGTATTAAAAATGATAATAAATAAAACAAAACAAAAGTGGAGAAAAGCTGCTTGCATTTAATGTCAGAGATAAGATAAGAAAATCCAAGCAAAAAAAAAAAGAGAAAAGAAAAATAAAGTAGTAAATATTTTGTATTAATTATTTATTGTATAATAAAATTTAAATTGGGGGTTTTACCAATTTTAAAGAAACATTTGAAAATATATATGTATGTACATTGTACATACATATACGGCCTGATTTATAAATAAATAAAACAGGTTAATAAAGGGTTTATTAAACAATTTTGTATGGAAATTTGTTTAATAAACCTTTTATCAACCTGTTTTATCTATCTATATGTATATATAATTTCGTTGTTTGTCCGGTTCTCTTTCCGCGGCTTTCTGAAGCCGTCTGACGTGGTAGAAAGATGAAATTTGGCATACGTAAAGCTCATTTGCTCCACTGGTGCAAGACGGAGCCCGACTTTTTATTTTCGGTCTGTGGGCGGTGCACAGTGCTTTGTTCCCATATAACGAAGGGACATAAATAGAAGGAGTTGTCAGAAATTTGAAATTTCGTACACTAGCATAAAATAGCTTAGTTAAGAAAAATATGAATTTTTGGAGAAATCGGTTCAAGGACACGCCTACCTCCCATGTCTCCTGAAATGGAAAAATGTTATTTTAGCTTCATAATGCCCACAAAACTAAAAAAAATGCTCAGGCTTATACACACACAACTAGCAACGTGTGTGCAAATTTTCATTTAAATCTGAACAAGGACTCAAGGTCCTGCCATATATCATTTTTCTTAAAAATGCTATAACACTTTCAAAAATTATCCAATCGTAATAAAATTTGGTATGGAAATTGATATTTGTTAGATATATATGTGTGCCGAATCGAATGTAGAATCGGATTATTAATGTGAAAAATACAAAAACATCATTTAATGAAAAATGAGTTAAAAACGCTTAAAATATTTTTGCAAAAATAACAAGTAAGAAAGTATAATCGGCCAAGCCCGACCATGTGATACCCTATAGTATAGTATTTAAAAACAAATTTCCTAGAGTGTAATCTATTCTGAGCCGATCTAATGAATTATTTGGAATTATTTCTTATTATATTCCTAATTTATTTTCTTTAAACTAATTTATTTATTACATTTACATACATATGGTCATTTTTTTAATTAGAATAAATCATCTTCAGTACTGAATTCTTCCAAAAAAAATATTGCCGCTCAACGAAACATTTGTTTCGTCATCTTTAACTGGTACATTTTCTCTCAGTATATATTTCTCAACTCCCTCAAAAAATATATTTTTTTTAGTCTTTGGATTTCTGTTTGAAGAAAACAACGGATCTGAGGAATGTATTAAATGAGTCATTAAATCTTTATGAGTGTCGTCGTGACGTTTTTCTCGTATGGGAAAGTCTTGTTTTTCACACGATTTTGTGGTTGGTTTCATTATAATTACATAAAGCCACTTTTGTACCTTAATATTTCTTATTATGTTCCTAGTTTATTTTTTTTTTAAACTAATTCAATCTATGAAAATTTGAGCGAAAATCACGAAAATAGCCTTTTTTTTTAAATACATTTTTTTTCAAGTTTTGGTAAAATTTTTTCTATTTTTTTTCTTGTAGTTATTAGAAAACAGTCTATATATTCGAAATCAGAAAAAAACACATAGACGGTATTTTTCTTTTTTTTTAATATTCCATCAAAGTTAGGAAATTTTTAGAGCTTAAGTAAATAATAAGCATTTTTCAAACCATTAAAAATATGTATAGGAGCATAATTCCCCTAAAATTGTTTTATAGTTGGTTAAGAATATAGTTAGGTGTTACAGAAAAAAATTTTAATCTCGTAATCCAGAAAATGAATTTTTTACAATTATTTTCTTGAAACAATAAAAAACCAAGGGCATTTTTGATTTCAGCGCCCTCCTATGCCGTAAAATGCAGGCAAACACAAAAAATTGTTTATACATATTTTGATTTTTGTTGTTTTTTATTGAACGGTATAAGTTTGAATTAATATTTCACAGTATTTGTAGTTAATTTTCTTTTAAACTCCTGAAAACTATCAAAATTTGAGCAAAAATCATGAAAATAGCCATTTAAAAAAAATTTTTTTTTTTTTCAAGTTGTGGTAAAATTTTTTCAATTGTTTTTCTTGGAGTTATTAGAAAACAGTTTAAATATTCGAAATCAGAAAAAAACCCATAGACGGTATTTTTCTTTTTTTTTAATATTCCATCAAAGTTAGAAAATTTTTAGAGCTTGAGTAAATAATAAGCATTTTTCAAACCAATAAAAAAACACTTATGAGAAAATAATTCGATAAAATTTTTTTACAGTTAGTTCTAAATATAGTAAACTACTACAGAAAAAAATTTCAATCCCGTGCTTTAAAAAACAACAGTTTTACAACAGTTTTCCTAAAGCATGTAAAACTCAAGTAGTTGTTTGGCCATTTTTACTATAAATTCTCAAACTTTGGCGCCCTAGAGGGCGCCGCCAAAAAGAGTTAAATCTTAAAAATTCTTCAAAATTAATTTTAATCATTTTGTTATCTATCGATCTGTACATTTTTAAGTACAATATAAGACTTGTTTTTTTTTTTGATTTATGTCTATGGGCCAAAGCACTGTGCGGTGGGCGTGGTCATTGAATAAACCATTCACTTTTTCTTATATTTTTAGCAGGAAACTTTTGCGTTTTCCTTATGACACTTTTTATATTTAAAGCCCTCTGTCTGAGGAAGATCATAGCATTGTCAGATTCCTAATTTTCGGTCCCCGGGCTGTACATGTGGCTTATTTCATCATAAACCCCTTAATTTTGCATTATGTATTTTTTAAAGGATTTCTATATTTTCGATACTACAACATAAAATTTGTTATACTGAAAGTACTTTTTCTGCCAGAAATCATAGTGGAATCAGATTTTAATACTGCTGTTGAAAAGTAGAGATAATTTTATTATATCACAAAAATAATTACAGACAAATATACATATTGGGTTTTTGTTTAGATTTTTAAGATTTGTTTGTAAAGTGATTTAAAGAACAATCATTTTCTAAGAGAAAGTAACTGTTATTTACATTCATCTAAATTAAAAAATAATAATATTGAGTTATTGGAATTTATTCTTCATTGTGCCCATTTCAATTTTACGAATATTTCGTACGATGTATGTCAGTTTTCGTATAAATTAGCAGAGATTTTTTCGGTGTTTGGTATCAACTGTTTCATACGTTAACATTTTACTTTACTTCGATTTGGTGTATGGTTTATAACCGGCAATATGTAAAACGCCGAGGATTTTAATCAGAGACCGTAAATATATACATATAAGATTATTCAATTGTTCGTTCTTTTTTTCAACATTTTCCTATAAAAAACTAATTCCGTTACGGGCATGGAAAGATCTCTCCCAGTGAATGATCTGCACCCGATTCTATTTTTAAACTCATTGAAGGGACCTACTGTTTAATGCCGGCACCGAAAGGCTAATGCAATAGCATTATTGAATTATTTAGAGGGGACCATTGACAGAAACATCAACTTCAAGTATGAGAGCAAATTTAGTGGATGCAAAGCAGATAAGAAAGGCTAGGTTAATCATTTGCATTTAATTCTATTGACAAGTTGCTTAAAACATTGATGAAAAATAACAAGCCCTTTGGAGGTAAAGTTGTGCTTTCGCCAATGTTTACCAGTGGTACCGCATGCTCACAGGACGGCCATTCATGTATTAAGTTTTCTAATCTTTAGTCCAACTTTAAAATTTTACAACTTAAAGTCAATATTCGTGCAGTGGATAATATTTACAGAGATTGGCTTTTAAAAATGGGGAATGGTGAACTCAGTTCGGAATTTGGAGAGGAAATTATTGCATTACCAAACGAAATCCTGGCTGAAAACTCAATCGTTAAAAATATCTTCGGTGAATGTTTACAGCCGTCTGATGTAGAACAGTATTGTAAATTTGCCATTTTATGCCCTAAAAATGATGAAGTATGCCAAGTTAATGAAGAAGTACTTATTTTTTTTAGAGGGTGAATGCTTTTGAGCGTTGACATGGTGGAGAGCAATAGCATAGCTGAACGGAAAAATTATCCTGTGGTGTTTTTAAACAGTCTATCGCCATCTGGAATGCCTCCTCATAAGTTGCAAGTCAAGGTGGAAGCCATTATCGTGCTTCTGAGGAATTTTAACCACAAAAGAGGGCTATGCAATGGCACAAGACTGCAAGTTACACAATTGTCTCAGAAACTAATATGCGCAACTATATTAACCGGCACTGCAAAAGGCAATCCTGCATTTATTCCGAGGATTGATTTGGCTCCCATAAATCCCGACCTACCATTTATTTTGCGTAGGAGACAGTTTCCTATAAGGTTGGCGTTTTCCATCACCATCAATAAAGCTCAAGGTAAAACGTTAGAGAGGGGGGATATATTTAAAGTATTATAATTAAGTTACTTACTTATTGTTATATTTTACATATTTTACTTATTGTTATTTTTTACATATCTTTTTTTCATATACCTATTAAATGTATTAAAACATTGAATAATAATTTTTGTTTAATTTCTTTATGTCAGTTATTATCTAAAAGATTTTTATGCCTGGCAGGGACAGGCTTTGTGACTAGTTTTTTATAAATAAGGCCAATAGTATGTATGTCTGTAAGTAGTTGATATCTATGTTGATATCAGCTGGGAGGACTTTTTGAAGCCCTCTATCCTCCTTTCTAATAGATTCGCTTCGTATGATATCCTGGCTTCAGAAGTATGCCTTCTAGAAGGTATTAATTTCTTTTTAAAATACCTTCTAAAACATTTAAAAAGGGAGAAACAAAGTTGATAAGTTTTATTTTCCCCCCTTCATTGGCAACGGAACGAAGTTGTTATTAAAGGGAGTGTGGAAGGGCTGGACAACCTGTGTAAAAAAAATAGTATAGAATGCCGCAAGAATGGCTTGTCTCTGCTAAATAAGGCCTTCTATTAAACCTCATACGCATTCTTGTTACCGCTGGGTAAAAGTGTTTGACTGCAAAGTTTTAACTTTAATGTGCATGTGCCTGGTATTCCTACACAGAAAAAATTATTGCCGAATTATTTTCAAACAAACGCTTGTTTGAAATTTTTTTTGATTTCTACAAATTTTTTTACTGATTCAATCAATATTTTTGTTTGATTTTTATTTAACCAACAAAAATGTGGACAACTCTTCAAAAATATAATAAACGCGTTATTGTTGTCAAGTTTTCATAATTTTGTATGAAATATTTAACGCTCTTTAATGTTGTCGTCTTTTTGCATTTTTTTATTTGATCGTAAGCAACACTTCTTTATGTGAAATATAAGAACAACAACAAAAAACACACACAGTCTATTTTTGGACGCTTTAAAAAAGTGCAACTATAAGAAAGATAATAGCAGAAACAACATTACAAGAAACAAAATCCCGTATTCAATTTTTTAAAACTGTTTGGTTAAATACATCAAATACAAAAATAGAATGATGACGAAAAACATATCGAGTCGGTCTGCTGCCGTTTTTGGTTACATTTCTTCTTTAGCAAAGGAACGGATACAGCAACAGAGGAGTGATAAAGTAAAACTTTGTGTTGTGTGTATAAATAAGACTTCGTTCAAAAATTATTCCAACAAAAAAATGTGTCTCAAAGCCAGCCGGCCGCTCTGCTCTGCTTCATCTTCACCAACAGTGCTTGCTTGTGTGCGCGTCATTGCTTGTGCCAAAACTTTTTTGTTTGATTCAGCAAAATTATTTGTTTAAAATTTATATGAATTTCAGTAAACATTTTGTTTGATTCTGTAAAATTATTTCTTTGAAAAAATCGCCGTTTTTTTTTCAATAAACAAAATGCAAATAAATTGTTTGAATATGCGAATTTGTTTGTGGGACCGATTTCAGACAAAAAATTGTTTGATTCTACAAATTTTTTGTTTGAATTGAAAAAATAATTTTTTCTGTGTATTTGGAATAAAATTTCGGGAAACTCTCGGAAAAAAGTTTGAATATTCTAGAATCTTAAGTACAGAATTTTTGAAAATAGTTGGTGAAATTGCCTGTAAATTGTTCTGTTAATTAATTGTTGCTTAAAAAATTGGGGATCACGTTGTCGCTATGGTTCAACCGCTTAAAAAAGCCAGGCTAGGGTTGAATTTTGCTGTTGCTAGTAAAAGGTTTGGCGTGCTTGCTTATTAATGGATGAACAATTGCCTCCTGTGTAAATTTAACACATGGTAGCGCTTATATTCCCATATGTGGCATTCACTTTCACAAGCAACAAATATTTGCATTGAAGAATTTAATGGTAACCTTGTCGTTTCATTATTATACTGCCCAACTAGATTGACAATATTAGAAAGTAAATTTTAAAAATCTTATAAGCCCCTCTTTTCTGGCTACTGGTGAATACAACATAAAACTTGTCTTCTGCGGGTCACGACTTATATCACCAAAAGGTCAAGTTTTATTTGATTCAATTTCAATTAACTCGATTAACCAACATACTGAAATACTGATCAGCTAAAAATTTAGATTGCATCAATTTTGGCGTTGGAGCCTAACATGAATTTTTTCTGATCACACACTCGACCTGATCACACACTCGACTAATTATATCTACCCTGTAAATAATATTGGACTGATGTCCCTTCGTTCCACTATGGAACCCTATGATGAAATATATATTGGACTACTTGATCCGTTATAGATAAAATGGACAAACTACAACATTGTCCAATGTAATGCAATCATGGACATTTCATTGTTAAAAAAGAGTTTGTAGCTAAACGACATGTTTTTGTTTTTAAACGATTTCAAAGCTCATCCTCTGGAGTATACCATGGAGTAGTTTTAAAACTAGTCCACTGGGAATATGTATGAACATCGAGTAGTTTTAAGACTACTCCGTTGTAATGCACAGCTGGGTTATATGGTCCAGCCCTAGGACATCGTAATGTTAAATAGACCATGTTTTTAAATACACTTGGGTTACCTTTGGACTAGTCCTAGTCCATTTAGGACTATATTTTACATGCGTGTATGGTCTAGTCATATTTTTTGCAGAGAAGTGACAGCTAAAAATAAAAAAAATTATATCAAGACCACCTTAATTGCGAATATTGATAGAAATCTCAAACTTGCTATTCAACATCTCTTCCATAGTCCCTAAACAAATCAGATATGTATAAAAAATATATTTTGCAGATGTTGAGCAACTCTTAATCGAAAAAAGAAGAGTTCAACAAAAAATGCCAACTTCGCAGATTCCCTCAGTCAAAGCTGAAAAAACAAACATTAAAACTTAAAGGTCTTTCAAAATCTAAAAACTACTTCTCTATCTACATCTTAATACTATGTTCACACTTGGGTTCTTAAAATCACTTCATAAACCACATAGAATCCACTGAACATACCTCAAATCATTTTTAATACTTTAAAGAAATTTAAATTTGTTTGTTGTTTTTTTGTGTGTTTGTGTGTGTGTTTTTTCTTAATCATCTGTCATCTTAATCATCTCAAATGTAATGTGAACGGCTTTGATTGGCTAAATCAACATTTTGCTTAAACGCGTTTAAAAACCCAAATGTGAACATAGCATTACAAACTTTATGCAACTCCACAATCTGACTCCTCATTATGGCGTGCGACTAAAATTATTAAAATACCAGCGATTTCAACGAAACTCGAATGGAAGTTGGGCTAGAATTGATGTTGAAAAAGGAAACCTGTTTGTTGAACATTAAAAAAATGTATTTACCTTTAATTTACCAAACGATATATCAGTCGAATTACCACCTCTCGCTGTTGGAACAGCTAGCTATTCTCCTTAGATTTGAGATAAGAGATGTAGAAAAGGCTATTGCAGATTTAAACCCCGAGAAAGCACAGGGAATTGATTAAATAAGTAACAAAATTCTTATGGAGCTTTCCCGTATAGGAATAAATCCTTCTAATTTTTAATGCTTTTTTACGAATGGAATACTACGCTACAGAAGGAACTAACAAAAACTAACTTTTTTTATTTTTTATATTCATGAATAAATTTTAGATTTCAAACTCATGAGAAATATCAAACATGTACACTCACAAAATGCTGTACGTAAAATTAACTGAAATTGTAATATAAAATAAATGAAAATTCAGTTAAAAACCGGGTTACTTATTTTTCATTTATTTTGAACGATAAGTTCATTTAACAACAATATTTTAAAACTGATTTTCGATAGTGTACTCTATTTAAGACCCATAGACAATCATGGAGCCAACAGAATAGTAGGTTTCACGCGTAATTTAGTAGCCTTTCAAACACTTTTTAATTAATTTCAATCGTACCAGCCTTTTATCGAAAAACACAAATGTACCGTTATCTGGTAAATGTGACGTGCTATGAATCAATCAATATCGTTTCCCGTCACACTTACGGCAATAACCACAAATAAAAAAAGTTTGAGAAAAAACTTGCAAAAAAATCATTTCGCAGACCTGTGTTGTTATCGACAAACATCAACACAATTGCGAAATTATCTAGAAAATAGGTAATTTCCCTAATTTAAGCACGTTATGTTTGCTAAAAAATTGCTGTGACATATGCCCTTTTAAACATATGTATGTATGTATGTAGATATATGACTGAAAGAGAAGTTTTCCCGTGCAATCCCATCATAACTTTTTTAAATTACCATCGATTCAATAATTCCCTCATTATAACACATCAAGAAAATGCGCCATTAGTTTTTTAATATTGTCTGTAAAGAAATCTGCGAAATATTACAGAAAATAAAATATTAAAAAAGCGAGAGAAACGAGCACAATACGGTTTAAGTGAGTGCTGCCAAATGGAGAGATTTGTCCCCAAACTGGAGACTTCAACACTTATTTGGTGACAGATTTTCGTGGATGGCTATTTGGAAATTTTTCCGAAATTTTGTAATATTACCTTTTATTACTGGTATGTAATTTTTATATTGGTTTTGATGAGAAAATTTACTAGAAATTACAATTTCTGAAAAAGGTGAATAGTGTTTTATATTTTTGTTTGATTAGCATGTTCTCTAAAAATGTTCTGTATAAATTATACAATTTTACACGATTTTCAACCGTTATTTCTAGGGATACCGAACGTAAACGTTTTATGTACCCAACAAAAACAGAGGTTTAATTTAAATAGAAAATAATATGAAAACTTTTTGTCAAACGATAAACACTTGATAACGATTTGAAAATCATAGCATTCTCAACAAAAAGGGGAAATTATTTCCAAATTGAGAAATGCATTTATTTTCAAACGTTATTCTTATATGTTTTTCAAATGTGGATTTCATTACAATGTGGAACATAAATGAAATATATTTTTTTTTATTTAAATTTATTATCTATTTAAATAAACTGTCAGCTAAACATTCGGCGCAATAGTTATAAGATAATAAATATAGTGTTCTTTCCGTCCTCAAATTCTTGGAAAGACGAAATGGCGTACCACCGCTATCGTACAACAAACATACATTTTCTTCACTTTCTCGTTCAATTTTTATTCGCATTCTTACACCATGTAAGTAATTTTTTACTCACAAATAATTTATGTTTTTCACAAGAAATTAAGGTTTTCTACAGCGAATTCACTTCTCGTAACATGTAGTTTTTCTTTAATTGTAAAACACATTTAACTTCAATCGCCATTTTTTAATGTTTACATTTATTTTTTGCTTGAGTTTTGTCAAGTTTATTTTTGATTTGAGAATAACATTTGATAACAATTTGATATCAAATTGAAAAAACATTGTCTGTCAAATGTTTATTTTTATATCATTATCAATTTGAATTCAAATGTTTAAATCTAACAGTTGAAAATAGTTTGAGAATTATGTTTGATGTCAAATGATAAAGTCATTTCATATCAAAGGTTTGACCTCGTGTTTATTGGGAATTTATGTATATTGAAAATATTTGAAGCTCCCCAGCGGTAACAAGAACAAGTAAAGAGGCCTTATAGAAGGCATTATTTAGCAGACACATTCCCTCCTCGCCGCATTCCAAACTTATTTATTTTTTACACAGGTTGTCATTGGGAGCAAGCCCTTCCACACTCCCTTTAATAACAATTTCGTTCCCTTCCCAAAGAAGGGAGTAAGGAAAGTAACTAAAAAAAATAAAACTAAACAACTTCCTTTCTCCCTTCTTACAAAAGGGAGTAGCGAATGTGTACTGAATATTTTGGAAAGTCTTTTAAAAAGAAATGTATACATTCTAGAACGCCTTCTTCTGAAGCCATGATATTGTAAGAAGTGAATACTTTAAAAAGGAGGATAGAGGCCTTAAAAAATACCTGACACTTGCGGTCCTTTCATTATTTACCGCTGGGTAGTGTTTAACATAGAAATTTTCTTTACAAACATTAACGTCCAAAATTGTTTCACTTGCAATAAGTCTTTTTATATCCACCTTTTTGTACACCGTTCGACTAAGAACTACATAATGAATCGTTCTAACGATGTCCTTCCGGCTGTCTAGCTTTCCATGTTAACCTTATGCGCAAAGTACAGGTCACAATTCCAGAGATAATTTGATTAAACTTGGTGCATGGGTTCTAACTGGGGTTCACAAGGAGCAAGCCTAATATAACATTTTTACAAGACTATTTTCGGAATGTTAGTATTATCATAGATTAAATTAAGTCCAAACTTATTTTATTATTGCAATTAAAATCAGCTTAGTAAACTATCCGACCTGCAAATGTTTATGATTATTGTCATGAAAGGGTTGACTCTTGAGCGAAATCATGTGTTTTTACATTTTTTTTTTTTTTTTTTTTTGTTGTCTAATATTGTGGCATTGACAACAGATTTTGCAGACATTTTTTTATGTTGGACAGAAGTCTGATAGATTTTCGTGTAAATGAACCTAACAATTGTTCAGGATAGTGAATTCTAACCTTGGCAAATAGAATTTGAAAATTAATCTTATTTTAAAAAAGTATTTTATTATTATTTAATAATTATTTTAAATGGTTTAAGCTAACCTTAGGTTAGCATCGTCAGGAAATTAAATTAACAAAAATAAGAATAACATAGAAGTCAATAAATATAAAATTTTATAAATAAAAATAACTCAAGCTTAAACAATTAAAAATAATTCTAAAAAAAGGTCAAATAAGACTAAATAAAATTTTTTTAATAATTTTATCTTCTTTAATTTTTAATTATTAATATAAAATTGATGATTACAACTTTGTAATGGGGATTTTGGGGACTACAAAATTTTAATTGGGAAGATGAGACAAACATTTCTTGGCAACACTGACATCAGATAAAACAATGAAAAAAACTTTTTCTAAAATTTTCTGCGAAACACTACTCAAAACAACGACACAACTCGTGGCCTGCCCTCGTCCACCAATCAAATACATTTGCTCGCTTCGTCAGTGGTCGTATGAATACGAATGCACTACAACTACAAACGAAGTTAAGCATCGTGTTGTGTTATGAGAACATCGTGTTTTAATAAATGGTGTCGTCACTCTCTCGTATCATAACATGCTCAACTCTTGCTTGTGTTTTACTTTATTTTGTTTACAAAAAAACCACTACTGCAAACACAGTCTCTCTCCCTCTCTTTTCCACAGGCTAATGTATTGGTTTTTGTTGTTTTATAACATTTTTTTGCTCGTTCCCTTTATTTTTATCTTTTAATTATACAAAACTGTGCAAAAATACAATATTTTTCTATATCATTGACATTTTTTGTGTTTGTTGTTTTTGTTTAGTGTTGTTTTATTCTATAGATGTCCATATTCACATACATTATACATATATGTAGTATATAATATTTGATTCTCCCCTATATTTTTGTTGTTTAATTTTTGTTTTTAATTTTTATTCATTACGTCTACTGTTCGTTCGTAATACGTATGTATGTACATATGAATGTACATTTATTTGAGTTTATTTATCAGTGTTGTTGTTTTTATTTTTCGTAATTTTTTCAGTGGATTTTATATTTTAATATTGTTTTGTTTCTGTTAGTGGCGCTTCAAGTGTTTGGTTGTTATTACCATTCATTGTGTTTCCATTGGAAGTGTGTACAAGTTTCGTGGGTACTACTCCATATAAAAAATATTTTCTGTTTGTTGTTAATTTCTTTAGTCATTTCATTCGTTTTCTTTCATTTAGTGTTTTTTGCGTATCGCGTTTACGTGAAGTTTGTTTTTTTTTCATTATAGATTTTTGTTGAATACATATTTGTCAAAAAAATAAAAATTTACAAAAAAGTTTAAAAAAATATTTTTTTTACTTTAAAAATGCGCGGTTAATTTTTTCTTTATTGAAAAAAATATTCGTTTTTAAAACTATTTTCCAAAACGATTCTTTGTTTAGATTAATGTTTTTCAAATGGTCAGTGAAAAAAAGCAGTCTATTCGTGCCAGTGTGGACACCAAAGATGGTAAGTTTTATTATGTACTGTATATACATACATATGTACACATTTTGCATACACGTGTTTGCCATAATAATTTACTGAAATAATCTAGTGAATACCTATGTATGTATGTACATAGTAAGTATGTATGTTTATTGATATATAATATGTATGTATGTACGTACTTATGTACGTTATTGTTGTTAGATTAGTGAAAGAACATTGATTTTATTCTACATAACCTTAAATAAAATAGGTTAATGTAAAATTTGACACTTAAAAGTAAAATTGGGATTGCAATATGAGAATAGTTCGATGAAGAAGACAGTACCTACTTACATTCATGGCCATAATAAAAGTTATACAGGATTAAATTATTATTTTGTTATTGTTGTAGTTGTTTCTTTGGCCAGAGGGATGAATTTATGATTGTTATTTTGTCAAGATTCTTCAATGTTAATAAAATTAAATTTTTAATTACAATATTTTGTTTTTGTTTTTTCTTATGCTCAACCCACGAAGCTCTACGCTTGTCTGCAGGAGACCAGAGTCTCTGGCCGAAATCAAACCCGCAACCCCACACTAATAGACTAGCTCACTACCAGCTAGCCTACCGGGCACCCTTGCTGTTGAATTTCTATTTTTGATTAAAATATTGATCTCTTACACTTATGGCCATTTTCTCAATGTATCGATAAACTGGCTGTTACTTAATGTCAACAAAAATTTATTAGACCGATAAACTGTCCGTTAACTATTTTGGGTTTCTCAATATACCGACAAAAAACATTGTTTTCAGCTGGCAACTCTTCTCAAAATACATGTTTAAGCTGGGAGTCAGCTGATTTAATTTATCTGTACGGCAAATAAAAGGAAAATAACTAGTTGACAGATGAGTGCTGGTTAGCTTTGCGACAGAATATAAACAAATTAGACATTGAGAAAACCAAATTTCTTTAATGTGCAGTTTTTCGTTGGGAAAAGAGATAATCGTATAATGAGAAAACGGCCATTAGTTTGTTTTACTACTTCACCAAAAAAAAATACATTTTATGAATGTGTATTAGGGCGTTCAGTCAATTAATTCTTTTTTGATTAATCGAACAATTTTAGACCATTAATTGATTAATTGTTCGAATAATTTAAAGTTTCTCATTTCGATAAAAGGATTATTCGAAGAATTTATACCGATTAATCGAATAGAAATATATTTATATTTTATAATATCGGGTGAATTTTTAGCTATTATCTGTTTGGCACCACTGGTTTAAACAGCTGACGCACGTTTCGTGTTTTGTTTCACTGTCAAACATCTTCAGTTTGGTCTATAATTTAACCATGAATCGTCTTACAAACGAACAACGCTTGCAAATTATTGAATTTTATGATCAAAATGCGTACTCTGTTAAGAAAGTTTATCGCGCGCTTCTTCCATTTTATGGTTAGTTTAATCGACCCACTGAAGCCCACGGTGACTAAATTTCGCACCAAATTTACATTGTTGGACATTAAATCACCAACACGCTTACGTAGAGTGCGAAGTGAAGGAAATATCGCAGCTGTATCGGCCAGTGTTAATGATGATCATCAATTATCGATTCGTCGCCGTTCGCAGCAATTGGGCCTCTGTAACTCAACAACGTGAGATGATATCCAACTTTTTTTGCCCAAAATGACTTGCATGACATG
Organism: Pollenia angustigena; assembly: GCA_930367215.1. Classification (NCBI taxonomy): domain Eukaryota; kingdom Metazoa; phylum Arthropoda; class Insecta; order Diptera; family Polleniidae; genus Pollenia; species Pollenia angustigena. The sequence continues at coordinate 153,769,750 of OV884059.1, forward strand.
TGGTTTCAACAAGACGGTGCCACATGCCACACAGCACACTTAACAATGGACTTATTGAGAGGCGAGTTCGGTGAACATTTTATTTCACGTTCGGGACCTGTCAATTGGCCGCCTAGATCGTGCGATTTAACGCCTTTATACTATTTTTTGTGGGGCTATGTAAAAGCTCATGTCTAAACACACATGCCCGCTTCAATTGACGCATTGGAAGACAACATTGAAGCATTTATTCATGAGATACCGGCCGAAATGTTGGAAAGAGTAGGTATGCCAAAATTGGTCTAAGCGGATGGACCACTTGAGGCGCAGTCACGGTCAACATTTGCATAAAATAATCGTCAAACATTAAATTATATGGACCGTACTATCGATTCAAATAAAGATTTCATGATTTTTTCTGAATTTTATGTGTGTTTTTTAAACTTTCCTATAGCTCTTAAAAAATCACCCGATATATTTTTAAGTTTTAAGTCGAATGAACCAACTAATAGCCTTTTTACACTGACCAACATCTTACATCAAAGATGAAGAAAATCTGAAACACTCGTTTACATTGCTCACATCTAACATCAACCATCAAACAAAAATGTCACCATTTTTGAAAAAAAAAATTTTAAATAAAAAATGTTTTTTTTCTCACAAAAGTTGCAAAATTTAAAAAGAAAACAAAAAAATGTATTTGAAGTTCAATTTGTTTAAAAATATAAAAAATACTTAACAATAAAACATTGCAATAAAAAATAAAACTTGACAAATGGTAACGCTACTTTCAAAACAAACTTCTTTTTGTCAAGGAATAATAGAACTAATTGCCACTTTTCTAGTGATGACACTAAAATAATCGAAAGATGTAGAATGTAATAAAATGAGATAGGAACATCTTTTAAAGATGTTGGTTTTAACTCTATGTATTTCTTATGGAAAGATGTTAACATCTTCGCAAATTGATGGTAGATGTTAGATGTTGATCAGTGAAAAAAGGCTATAAATGTATGTGTCCGTTGGAATTAAAAAAAAAGTCATGTTTAGTGAGTTATTTAGCTTATATTTTTTCAACACAATTAAATAATTTATTTCACAAAAGAAAAAACGACAAAGGTATGTTAACTCAAACATTTATATTAATTTATCAAGCATATTCTAAAAATCGGAATGAAGTGAAATTGAAATCGAACGATAATTTAAATTCAATTATTTACAAAATTACCGTAGTTTTTCGTGGTTTTGAGTGCTGTTCTTGCAAAAATAATAAATACTTAAAGAACGAAGTAGATAAAATGGAATAGTTTTATGATATTTCATTACAGGACCGTTTTTAAAATCTTCTCGATTTTAAATCCATTTCATTTCGATTTCTAGAACACGCCCGTATTTTTTAACAAAATAGTTCATGCGTGTTTCTCTTTAGAATGAGTTTGGTTTAAAAATATTGTACGAAAGATAAATCGAATAATGCTTAGGCCCGTTTTCACAACTTACAGATAGCTAAAAGTAGACTTTAACCGGCCTGATAAAAAGGGTTCCATTATTAAAACTTAACTTTAACAAAAAGTGAGCGATAAAATAGAGTTAGGTTCGTCCTACGTGGTAGGTTAGAGTAAAGTTGTAATAATGACACTTTATACGGCCGATAAAATCCTACCTTTAGCTATCGATAAGTTTTGAAAACTGGCCTAAATGTAACAGGTGTCCAAAAATGTTTTAACGTAAATGTTCTTCAACAACTTTATTAATTTACCACTTGCACAGCGACTTTAACATAATACTTGAAGAAAAGGCTCCACCAACAAAATCAAAGGGGGCTACAAGTATTCCAATGGGTCAATTTTTAAACAAGATCCTTCGATGGATTCTCTAGAGGAAATAATTTGTATGGAATGTCCGTGAAAAGTTTCAAAAAGTCCCAGTTATATTGACTCTTTTAAAATCTAAGTGCCAGAAAGTGAAGGCAACAGTTTGGAGCTACATTAACCAGTTTTATTTAAAAAAGAATGTTTATTTACGCAAGTATTGATTAATCTCGTAATTTATAAAATTTCTGGATTTAGAATTATTCGATTAATCGATTAATTTTAAAATTTTATTCGTTTAATCGAATAAGTTAAAAATGCCAAATATCGGCTAATCGAACAAAAATAAAACCCGATTAATTGAACATGTATAATATATTTTAAATTTTGCCATAATCCGTTATTTTACATACATGTGTATGGAAATAAAAAGGGCTGTATTTTGGGGCGCGCCTAAATTTTGTTTCAGTTTTATTAACTTGATTGACCTACATATCTATCCCTCGTGGTGTTTTGGTCATATCTTAACCATTTGTGGACCGATCAGGCTGAATTTCAATAGCAAACAAACCGGGACTATATGTGACATCAATATATAGCAATCTAGCAGCGTTAAAAAAACTGCAGTCAATGTAAAAAAATTGGCATTTCTTCCACTTTTTCATTTATTCTTGGCCAAAAAAAAAAAAAACGGTTGCTTCTACGTCTGATTCGTTAAATGTAAAAAGTCGCTATCAAACCAACTCAAAAAGCGAAAAGTTGTACACAAAATTTACCTATTTTTGCTCGACAGTTTTGGTTGCGACTGCAGTTTTTTAAACCCTGCAATCTAGTCCGCATCATTTCTGGAGTCTTCGGAAAATCCATTTCAACGGACAGACAAACATCGTTAAATCAACTTCTCTACTCTTAAGGAAATTCGGGCAGATTTTTTTAAATTCTTAAAAATGTTAGTACTTTCCAAAAAAGCATTTTTGCACAATCAAATAGACGTTATTGTCCTTTTTCGAAAATAAAAACTTTTTAAATTTGTGTTTGTACCCAACGTTTTTCATCAGAGTGATTTGAAAAATTTTATTTCTAAAAATATTTAAATAACTTTATTCAAGATAATTTTTAATAAACAAATTTTGGGGAGAAACTTTTTTAGTTTATTTATTGGCTGAGTAGGCAGTTTTGAAAATTCGTTTTTGGCAACACCGAACTAGATTTATAACAGAGCCAAGCTTAAAATTTGTAAGAACTTATAAGTACGAGAATGTTGTCTTGCGTTGCTGCCACTCGATCCAATTGCCCATTCGAGCGGTTCATACCATTTCACATCAAGGACCCCCACAGAACTCCATATTTTTTTCGTGGACTCCCAAATAAAATTTAGTTAAACAAATTGTTAAAAAATATACGACAAGATAAAATTTGGGAAACTTTTATTCTATGAATTAATTGGAGAAATTCTTGCTATATCGGGCACAATTATTTGTGTTAGGGCGAAATGATTGAATGTCATCGTGTTCAGGTATGAAGCTTATTTTTTTAATGATAATCAAGTAAAATTGCCGTACAGGTATTGAGCAAAATCTATAAGAGATCCTTCATATGCCAGGATATCGTCATGAAAAACATGCTATTGTAAGCTTTAGAGCACGATGAAATTATGGATTCATGCTGTTTTAAAAATAAAGCCTCCAAAAAAAACCACAAGACAAGATTTCAAACTATTTGATACTCTAAGCAGGATAAATTAAAAAAATATATAGTTTAAGGAACCTTAAGACGGGGTTTTAAGAAGCGTTTAAAAAAATTGCAGTCAAAGTAGACAAATTGCTACTTCTTCATTTGTCATTGGCCCGCAAAAAAAAGTTGCGCTTTTACTTCGGATTTATTTAACCCTGGTTTTTAGTTTTAAAAAAATTATGTCATGGTGTCATCGAGAAAGTGCAAAAATAAAGCCGTGGGTAGGGTAGCCAGATTTTAAATTCGGAAAAACAGTACATTGAATACAAAAAAACAGTACAATCAAGAAAAAAACAGTACATTTTTTTGACGAAAACTTAACCATTTGTTTTAATTAGTAACCCCCAATTTCACAAAGTTCGACTATAATTAACTATCAGTTCAAGCTGTCAAAACATATTGTAAGCTGGAAGTTAAAGTAATAGTTAGTTTTAACTGAATTTGGTGAAATTGGGGTAAATATTTTAAACTTTTGATTGAATATGCAACAACAATTATATAAAGAAATACACTTAAAATGTGTAACGTTTCATAAATATATGAAATTACTCCATTTGCGTTTAAAAAGCAAACACCACAAACGAAGCATTTGGCCAGGAAAACGATAACATTGCTGTAAGCCATATAAGAAAGGAGAAAATCCTTACTTAGCTCAAAGTAATTAACTCATTGATTGTGTAAGTACGATTTTTTTTAAACATATTCGTATTTAAAGCAATTTTCACTACACACATATTTGCACAAATCATTTAGAATTTGAGAAAATGTTTGTTTCCTAAATTAATTTTCCAATTTTAAAAAATTTTTAAATTATTTGCGGCTTATTTTACCAAGTTCAGCTATAATTAACTATTACTAAAACAATAGGTTTTTTGACTTTTATAATGAAAGTTAATTAAACCTGAACTTGGTGAAATTGGCCATTAATCTATAAAATCCAAAAAAAAAATAGTTTGGTAAATTTTTATTTCACAAAATCTGAAAATATTTAAAATCAAGTGAAATTGAAAACGATGAATATTTTCAATAAAATTTTTGTAAAAATTAACTTATCTTTTTCTTATTTCAGTAGTTTAGGTAAAGAAAAGTGGTCCTCAAAGGTATTAGGTATTTTTATAAATTTTGAACACGGAGAATTTTCCAAATTTGTTTGTTTTCAATTTCACGTGATTCTAAAAATTAACGATAATTGTGTTGGAATAAGTATTTTTTTAGTACTTAAAAAAAATTTAGATTTTATTTTTGTCTTTCTCAGGTGTGGAAAGGGAAAGACTATTGGAAGAGGTAGCCATAAAATCATAACAACATGAAAATATACCACTGCTACGAGCATTTAGATTTCTACTGTGTATTTATGAGAAAACAATGACCACAGCGTAAAAGCTCTTATTATTTTAGAACTTTTTTTTAACACAACATAATTTTTGTAAGCCAGTACTGTTAAATATAGACTGAGCAAAAAAAAAACAGTACAAAAAACTGTACAAAGTGTAAAAAACAGTACATTTGCGTACTGTTTTAGGAGTTGTGCATAAAACAGTACAATTGCAAAAAATCAGTACATGTACTGCTTAAAACAGTACGTATGGCAACCCTAGCCGTGGGCATTGCATCCTTAATGTGCTGAATCGAAAAAACCGTTGAAGTCATTGGCTCACACCTTTCTATAATTAAAGCCCTCGACATGGTTGGCGTCAAGAAAAGCTTTATAGAAACATGGAGCCGGTTCCGAAATGCGTCATTGTGCTGCATCTGATGCAAAGCGCGTTGCTAAAAACATCACTGCAAATATCAGTTGTTCGAAAATACATAAGTCCCAATTTTCACTATGGACATTTCTTGCTGGACAGACGAAGCTTGTTGGTAAGGGGACGACGATTTATGCGTGATACTTTTTACCATTTTCTTCTCTTTCATACAGACTTCGTCTGTCCGACAAGAAATGTGCATCCATAGCGTAAAATTGAACTTACAAAAGCAGAAGATGCGCAAACAAATTTAAAAACCACATACCACAAAAATTGCTGCTGCACATTGTGTTCAAAAATTTAACCAAACTAAGAAACAAATAAGTTTTGGCATCAGCTAATTTGCCTGAGCATCGCAAACAAATCACAGATGCACTGCAGTGATGCATTTCCAAATAGGCTGAAGAGTTTTATTAAGGGTGAGCTACAACCGGAAATAAAATGTCTCTCCCACTGGGATTTGTAGGCATCATCTTAAAAATATTTCACCTTCTGGTGTTACATCCTGGGACTCGACAAAAATCCAAAACTGACATATCCGTAGAGATCTAGATAGATATCTTGACGATCCTATCTTGTACTACAGAAGGCAGTAGCTTCTGGTGACAAGGAACTAGACTGGCTATTGGTTGAGGCCTCCGAAAGATTGATTCTTGTAGGAAATGCTTTCAGTCTTTTATGAAGGCTTTGCAATGAGGTTGATAAGATACTTTCGGGGATCACGTGGTAATTGTTATTTACTACCCCAATTCTAGAGATGAATACTCTGAAAATTCCACAAAAGTGCTGATTTTTCACCAATTCTGGGGGAGTTCGGCCTAAGGGAGAACTATTTCTAGGTGCTGGTGCTACTTAACAAATTCTACTAGCATGTTCTTAAAAGCAGCGAAGGCTAGATAGCTCTAGCTACTTAACAAAGGGCGGGTTTGTCATTTGCCGGATTATTCACTCAAATTGCTACCTGGTTGTGCTGGTTACTCTCACACGCAAGGTAGGTTGGTAACCGCATTTTTTGGTCACCCACTGGTTAAGATCCACCATGAGATAAGGCCATATGGCATAGGATCGAATTGAACATTTACAAAAACATTTTTCTAAGAAGGGTTACATGACACACCATGTATCATGTAATCGCCTTACAAAAGATTAAATTTTTCACACACATAATTTCTCGAACTTCTCCACTCAATTGGCCACCAAGATCGGACGACATAATGCCTTTGGCCTATTTTCTCTGGAGCTATGTGACAGAATTGCTTTATGCAAATTACCAAAAGTTTTGAATAATTCAAAGATAACTATTTGCGAAAAAAGGCTTGGAAAAGAGGCCGAACATTGGACTTTCACAATGCGGTATCACATATGGAAAATTGTTTAGTTCCACATGTAAGCAATTATTTATAACGTTTAAACAACATCAGTTGATTTTATTTAGATAAAGATTTATTATATTGTCAGAAATCTATGCCATGAGGATACACGCAGTGGTGGTCCACTATTGACAGAGTAATTAGCCGGCTGAAGTTGCTATTTTACAATAACGATTTATATATATTGTTTTATCAATTTAATAGCACTTATGTACTAACATTTATATCGTCACCTTAAATGCAAACGAACGTAACTACATTTTTATTTTTTTTACAAGAGAAGCCAAAAACTTAACAAAATCAATAACAACAAGCTATTCTTGGCGTTTTTAATAAAATTACCATTTTTATGAAGTTTGATTAAACGAACAAATATCAAAGTCCGTTTGCATTTAAGGTGACTATATACTGGTATCAATAACGTTTTATTATTTTAACCTAACTTTGTTTCTAAAAATTTAAAGAAATATCTTTATGATGGCTGAACTAATTTAAGGCGTAAACAAGCATTTGTGTAGCGGCAGTTCAACATTAACCGAGAACAGCTTTGGTATCTGCAAAAAATATGGTAGAATCAATTATAATGCACATTTTTGACTTAATATTAATAACCTTCTGTTAACGAAACATTTTGACAGACAAACTGAATTACATGTGAGTTCAAAAGTCAAATGCAAAATACATGTCGTGTATGAGAGGCTTAAGCGGACACACGCTTTAGACAGACACTAATTGTCTGGTCCCGTCAACGTTCCATTTGTAAAACATCAAATTTTTTGGGATGAATCCCACTTACACGGATACATTTTAATGTTTCCTTCGGCTTCCGGTCATGAGAGATTCTACTGTACCCTGCAAACAATTTCGATCGAAAAATAATCTAAATAGTTCCCCATTTAGCAAAAATCGGGAAGAAGTGTCCTACTATGGTAATACAGTACTTTACGCTTATAGTCACATCCTTTAGTTACAACCATTACGTGGACTATATCGCTAACACATGCAAAGCTTTCAATGTAGTGGTGCCCATACTTGCATATATGCCACTATGACGCATATAACCGAATTCGAATATAATCAAGATATGTGAGTAAAGGAAATACAAAATTCATATAAATAACACCGATATCAGGCTTATGGTTTTACAACAGAGTTGTATACTGTATAAAAACTAGTTAAAAATATAACAAGATATTTCATAGCTGATACCAACGGCAAAAACTAATTTTTTACGAGTAGAGAGTTGATGACAAAAATTAAATGATTTAATTCATTTTTTCTTTGGATGGATTTTTGATTCGAAAACTAAAAAGAACTTAGTAAATTTAGCTAATGTGACTATAACGCCATTAATTTGCTTTACTTTTCCCTTTGACTACTGTTGAAAAATGGCATATATGGCAAATGTGCTTATATCGCTAAATGGACTATAACGTTAATACTTTATATTTAATTAACTTATAGCGGCAAAATAAACAGATAAAATGGACTATATCGCTAATGTGACTGTAAGCGTAGTGACTATAAACGAAAAGTACTGTATTTCCATTAAGAATCTACTTAGTGACTATATTTTATGACGAATTAGAGCGCTTTGGTAGTTGAATATCAACTGGATTTAGTAGTATCGCTTTTGGCTCTAAAAAGTACTCTTTTGAAGTTAATTTTTTCTTATTGTTCTTAAATATTAAGAGTGGGCCATTTTGCTGTTTATCTTTCTTTGTTTTTGTTAGACGAGTCTGAGTAAAATAAAAAACAACTGAGCTGAAACTTTTACAAATAATTAAAAATCTACAGTACAGTATTACAATTGTTATGAGCAATTTCACCAATTCTTTTTAAATATACATAGTTTTTCATATAATTTTGTTTATTGGGATTTGAAATACATATTTTAACATAAATTGATATGAAAATAAATTGGTGAAATTGGCCATTAATATTTTAAAGTTAAAAACCTAATGTGGAAAATTTTTTTTAAAGAAAATTACAGAAAGTCGCAAATTTGTTCAAACACTAACCTTATAAAAGTTTTATCATATAATCCCTAGCATTTATTTTTAAAGCTTTGCAAAAACTATTTTATAAATTTTTTTTTCACTAATTTTCAATAGAAAAATATTAACACTAATTTTCAACAAAAATTATTAAAGTCATATTGAATAAACAAACAGTGCAAGTAGATCGCCCGAAGAGTGAGTTTGGGCTGTTCTGTGCACTCATTTAATAATTTTGTGTACTAGAACGTGCGGGAACTTTTGGATCCAGCAGGGTCTTAACTTTCGGAACAATGTAACAATTTAAATTTTAAATATTTAAAATTTTACTTTATATTACAGCTTTATACTATTTCACACTCACGCACCACCGATCATAATGCAATTTAAGTAAAAACTGCCATAACTTAGGAAAATTGCTTTTGTACTTGGTATTCACTTTTTAACTGCAAATCGTTGCGAAGAAGTAAAAATTTCATGGGCAATGTTAATTTTTGCTGTTGTTGCAATTTAATAACTGTTACAATTATCTGAACAACTTTTTAAAGTGACGAACAAGTATAATTTTAGAACTCATTATTCGATTCTAACATATTTTGTTGTTGCTAAATTCCGCAAAATCTACTGTTTAACTACCAAATGTGACGAAGTAGTTCAAATTTCGTTGATAATCGAAAATTACTCTGCCAATTGCTTGGAGGGTAATAAGTTATATTTTAATTTTAATTTATAAGTTGTATTAGTTATACTTAAATGTGTTGCAATTCTACTGTACGTAATTTTCTAAACTATTTGTTCTACCTAAAAATAGACTTTAAATTAGAATGTATAAAAGTTATTGTGTTATAATTAGCACAGATTTGTTTTACATAATTTCATATAAAGAGCAATTGGTAAAGCCTCAGGCAACTACTAGAACACACTTGCATTAAATTAGTTTTATTTGAGTCATCATGTGGTTCAGTTTAGAATGGGATAAATTTTGTGAACAAAATAATTTACTACAATTAAGATTGTTAACGTAAAAAAGTGTGTGTGTTTATTTTGATTTGTAATTTAAGGAATTCAAAGGTTTATTACACTGTCGGGTAATTCGGGTAATCGCTGCCAGCCTCAACACTTGCAACGCGAAATCAAAGTAGACTACTAGTAGAGCAAATCTGCCAAAGGGTTTTGAAAAGTTGGCTCGGGTTCCCGAAATATGGGCCCCTAAAGTTTTTGAATTTTTTGAAAAGGCGTTTGGTATAAGTCAAAAAAAAAAATACTAAGGGCCTGTTCGTCGATAACGAACGAAGACTTCGTTCGCTTAAATTACACTTAAAACAAAAAGAAATTTAATAATATTGTTTTTGTTTTGCATGTAGGTTAAGCGAACGAAGTCTTCATTCGTTATCGACCAACAGGCCATAAATGTTCTTCTGAACTAATTTCAGATGTCTGCAGAAGAATTGTATGTAGATTCTTTTCTTAGAATTCATTAACCCTCTAACTCTCATTTTAATGTGTCATTTTTGTCCTTTTTCCTAACTCTTACACAAAAGTATACTAAAACGGCACCTTTCAGGGTGAAAATGTTCTACGAATATTTTCTGCATCAAATTTTACTAGGGGTTTTCTAAGACAAAAGGCTCGTGTGATCTATTTAAAACGGATTATCGAAATTTCGGGCATTGAAATTTTTGCAAAGGCGTTTGGCACAAGTCAAAAAAATAAACTAAATGTACTTTTGAGCTAAAAGACTATTTTAGATGTCTTTAGTAGAATTGTATGGCGATTCTTTTCGTAGAATATATTAACCCTCTTACACTCATTTTAAGGGGTAATTTTTTAACTTCCACACAAAAATATACTTAAACGGCACTTTAGAGGGTTAAAATGTTTTACGAATATTTTCTGCATCAAATTTCACTAGGGGTCTTCCAAGTCCAAAAATTTGATTGACGCATTAATTACTTGCTGGATAATTTTAGCTAATATTTTAATTTTTTTTATATTTTCAGGTATGTACAAACTTTTTTAACAAATGAATTCTGTTATGTAATTGGTAAGTCTGCAAATCACAATTTCTTTTTGACTATAACCAAATATTTTCCAATATTATCGATCCATAGTAAATCTATATAAAAAAAATTCTAAATGTTTTATAATCTAGTAAAGGTGACTAAAAACCATAGCTGGGGGTAGTGCACTAAATATTGCCTAAAATCAGCAGTGCACTATCACTAAATAAAACTGCAAAAAAATTAGTTTGCACTCTTTTTTTTACCAGCTTTAGTGATGATTGTTATTTTTTTCATTACCACTTAAAAAATTGAGTGATATTGCAAATTTGTTCACTATCACTAAGCGCAGATTGAATGCATAAATCTGCACTTAAGTCAAATAGTGCGAAATTTGAACTTGCAATCAAAAAAGCTGCTACAAATATTGTCTCACTAAAATTTTAAAAAATGCAATTTTGTATGTGCATGGTTTTTGATTTTTTTTTGGGATATGCATTAGCCAAGAACTTTAAACAAAATGATATTTTGTCAATATCGGTAAATGTTATTGGCTTTTATCATGAAAAAACAAGTCTTTTATTTAAAATTTAGTGCAACATAGTTAGTTGCACTCAAATGAGTGAAGAAAACAAAGATGCAATAAACTGATGATTGCTTTTTTTAAATTAAACTATTTTTTTTTTGAGTGCAAAACTTTTTAACATCACTATCACTCATTAGGATCCAAAAGTATTCCAAGATCTGAAAATTGCGTAACCAATTCAAGTTGATGTCCACCCAGTGAAATGTTAAATAAAGCGTTATCATATTTTGCAAACCTGTTATGTGTACATATTTTTAAATTGATTTCAATTAAATTAAGCAAGCACCATTAAAATAGATCATCCAAATCATGTTGCAGAAACTTTTTTTTTAAGTTTTTGTCATAGCTATGAAATATCTTCACATCATCGGCATACATTAAGACGTTACAATATTTAATTACGCACGGCAAGTCATTGATTAATAAGGAAAATAAGCTTGGACCAATGTGGCTACCTTGGAGCACTCCAGAACTTACAATTATGATTTCTGATGTAGTATTATTAAAATTAACATTTTGTTTTCGGTTTGTTAAATATGATTTAATACAATTTAAACTCCCGAGTGTCCGACCCATAGCATGAAGCTTTATCAGAAGTAATTTATGATTGACTTTATCAAAAGCTTTACTAAAGTCCGTGTAGATACAATCTGTAAATTTCCTTTTAATAAATCCACGATTTATTATAGTATTCAGCTGCATGAGATTAGTAATTGGTGAACGACCTCTTCTGAAACCATGTTGACAGGAAGATAGTAGGGACGAAATTTGATGAAGAAGATTGTCGGTAGCACACTTTTCAAAACTTTTAGCAATTGCACTTAAATTTGCTATGCCTCTATAGTTTGTGATACATGCATGCATGGCATGTATTATTAAACAATTTCTTCAGGCAACAAAGGCCTAAGTCAAGTTGTAAGGCAAGCTTACGCAATCGCGGTTAAACGAAAACAATAGAATATTTTTGATTAGAAATTTTAATAGTTCTCCAATTCACAAGCTCTGTCGTATCGCTTATCCTTTAAAAAAATAAGATTTTTGTTTTCTTCTTCTTTAATAAAAGTTGACATTTACATTATTCGATACTAAGAAACTAAACCAGTACCCATGTTCTGTAACTATAGTGAGAACTTCTCGCATCGAAAAGATGTGAAACAAAATATTCCATCGTTTCTCGAAAAGTGAGAAAAAACTGTGTCTGTAACTTATGTCAAAAACTATCAAAAGAGATTACGTCGTTACGTTATGAATGTCATAACATTGAACTCGAAGCCGATGTGAAATTGCAGACGTTGAAAACGCGAGTAACACATATCGTTGACGGCGTCCAAAATTTACTAAAATTCCAAATTTTTCAACGACGGCGGCGAAAATACAACCGTCGGCTTTACGAACTTTGAAAACATTCGTATATTTTATAAAAATGTTAAAAGCAAAATAATCAAACTATAAAAAAATGTGGCAAGAACAAAATATTATTATTATTTTTCTTTGTGTTTTGCATTTTAATTTGTTTTTTAGTGTTAAAATTTTTTCTCGCCCCATTTTTTTCGTGAGTTTATTTGACAGTTCAAAGCGGCAACTTTTCTCACCAAAATGTTACAGACACACTTTTTCTGTAAATTGGCGAGTAATTTCCTTACGTGACAGCTTGTACTCGCCAAAAAAGTTAAAGACACAGTTTAGTTGGATAAACCGCTGTTTGCTTCATTATATGGCATTTTTGTTTCATTTTACACATTTCAATCGAAAAGTTTATCGACGCGAGAGTTACAGAACATGGGCACAGGTATAAGAGTTTTGATGTGATTCGAAATAGTAAAAAATAAGTGGATATATATTAATCATTAAGAACAATTAAATTTGTGGTGTTATTCTCACTTTCTAGAAAGATTCTTACAAATTCACCATGCAAATCGAACATTTCCAGGCCTGGTATAGATATAACATTTTTCAAAACTCATTTAAGTAATTCGTATAATAAGGCAACACTTTTGTTTGAAAATTACCAACAACAAAAATACAAAATTATAGAATTATACAATTATACAACGAATACGACGTTACCTCTAGCTTGTGAATTTAACAAATGTAAAAAAAAAACTTACTACAAATAGAATTAAAGTTTTTTGTTAAGACATCATTGGGCGCTGAAGCCTTTTAGCTTAATTTTGAAAAAAAAAATCAAAAAGGCAATAGACAAAGTTTTAAAATTCAACTTTAATGTGGTTTCAAAATATTTGGTTTGATTTGAAAAAAAAATTTCAAAATCGTCCTAATTCTAATATGTTTCAATAGTATTGATTTCTATTTTCAATAAATTGTGCAATTACAATTAATCATTTATCCATTACCTATAACAGAATTATGTCACCAACATGTGTTCATCTTCTTTAAAAAAGCGTATTTAATTGAATTGTGAAATTAAAAACTAAAAATTTATTTATTTTGCAAAACTTAAAATAAAAAAAGCATCGAAATAAAAAAAAACAACTGAATTACAATTTATTTATAATTTTTTTTTTTTTTTTTTTTGCTGTTATTTTATTATTGTTGTCGTATTTTATTGTATTTTCTAGAAAAGCCGCACAGTATTTTAAAAAATAAAAATTAAAACACTTGCAAGTCCCAGATCTCGTTCGTTCGAATTCATTCAGTTGGACAAAAATAAAATTAAACAAATTTTTTTTTTTTTTTAATTTTTATAAATTTAAATCCACATCAATGAATTAAATCAAGAGCAGCAGTTAAAAATATGTAAATAGAAATATAAAAAAACTAGCAAAATTTTAACAAATTATTGTTTTTGTTGTCGGTCTTATATTGTTTACATTGCTGGTCTTTCAAATAAGTAAAATTTAAGACGAAAACAAATAAAATAAATGATAAAAAAAATACAAACAAAAACAAAAAATTAGTAAAACAGCAGACAATTTTTGCAACAAAAAAAAAAAAAAATACTAAACAAAATTTGTTTTAAAAAAATAATGAATATAAAAGTTATAACGTAAATGTTAAACAGTTCGGGGCAAAAAACTAGCAGAAATTAAACTAAAACGAAAAAAACTAGAAACTGTAAAAAATACTATTGAAGGCGACGTCTTAAAGATGAGAAATAATAATAAAAAGCAACTCTTGAAAAAGAGTTTGAAGGATCAGAAAAAGAACCCAAAATTAACTTGCAAACGATCCGAAATAAAGGCTCAACCATAATATGCATAGCCTTGCTTAGCCTACTGTCAATAATTAACAAAAAGTCTCTCAAATGTATTTAGGAAAACAAAAACAAAATTAAAAAATACATATGATTCCATACGGAATGTGCGATAAGATTCGCACCTTGCTTAAGCAAATGACAGTTTCATTAAACTAAGCAAAAAGTTCAATATGGTTTGCCTCATATAACTTACATGTATTCGCTCATTCGCTTAAGCCAACTTAAGCACATTGTGGTTGGGCCTTTAGACTGGAGTTTAGGTTTCGGAGCATTTAGAGCCATATCTCGTTAATGGCATACACAATGTTATCTTTTAAGAAGTTCATATACCGAAAGAAAAATACATGGGATAAATTAGGTTTGTTTTTAACTAACCCTGCGGCCACACGGTCAAGTTGTTCTTGATAGTCTTTTACATATACTGCTTGTCAAAATTTACATAAATTGAAAGCTGTGACGTAGGCTGCATTCAATTTTCGAGCAATTTACTTTCAAGATGTCATCAAGAAAAAAATGTATAAAGATAAACGAAAAATTTGCTCACTAACCTTGAAATCGGCTGTTTTCTTGAACGTAAATTGAAACACTCACTGGAAAGAGAATTTTAAAGGCAAGTTCGTATCAATTTTTAAAAGTGTGAGTGTATTAAAACTTGATAAGCAAAACTTGATCGTGTAACCCTCAACTTGAGGGCCTCAAGTAACATTAAGTTCGAGTCGTACTTAAAAATTAAAGTACAAAACTAAAACATACTTAAGACCAGGACTGTGAAGTCTGAGTCGGAGCTGAAATTTTTGTACCAGAGTCGGAGTCAAAGTACCAACCAAAACTCGCGACTCTGACTAAATAATGTTTCGGCATAAAAAATTTTAAATTTGTTTTCCAATATTCTCTAAAATAAAAATTCTTCGAAATTGGCGATGCAATATTTAAAATATCGATTTGAAATTCTTACAGAATAATGTTCTTGCCTTATTTAAACATTTAAAAGGTACTGCATACAAAAAAGGCTTTAAATCATATAAGGACCAGTCTCATATATGTAAATTTAGCATCAATGTAAGAGTAAGAGTCGGTGTTGAAATCAGAGTCGAAGTCGAAGTTGGATTTTAAAAATTTCAGCGGTTGGAGTCGGAGTTGCAACTATTTCTTGACGGCCCCGCCTAAAACAATCCTAAATAGGATTAAACTTTCGAAAACCAATCCCGAAATTTCTTAAAATAAGTAAAATAATTTTAATCTAAGGAAAAAGAGATTTAACTTTTCGTTGGTGGCCACTCTGAGAGTAAAATTACAAAGTGAACGTTTTAATCAAGGCGAATTGACTAGAAGGTGGGGTCAAGTCAACATATGGTGTTTTTGTTCGGTGGTCGACTTGTTAAAGTTTGTATAAAAGCTAGTTTTTTATGTTAATAAACCAATTTTTTTACTAGCAATTTTTATGACAACCCGACCACAAAAGCAGTGTTGCTGTAGAGTAGACCTCACCTTCTAGTCAATTCGCCTTGGTTTTAATCTCATATAACTTATTAGTCTAGTCTCTCTGCTTTGTATTCTATATACGTTGTTTCTATGTAGTTTCTACAACAACACCACACAAGTATGTTAAAAACGATTTGCTTGTTTTGTGTAGAAACAACAACAAACATTCATTATTTTCATGTTAAAAAAGTAATATAAAAAGCAAAAGTTTCCATTTAGTTTAGATTTAGCTAAATACATAAAATTTTTAAGAAAAAACAATGGCGGACATGATCCTGGTGTTTTATAATTGAAATTCTGTAAGGTGTTAAATGGGCAAGTAAATCAATCTTAATAATATTCTACTTTTGTCTCCGGTTTTCTGGGGAAAGTGTTTTAGGTTAGAATCAATCTAATTTCACTTGCGGATTATTTCAAGAACGAATTCGGGATTAAATCAACTTTAAAATACTTGAATTAAGAGCATTTTGAGATTGATTCAATCTTAATTTTACTTAAATCTAAATCATTTTCGGATTATTTAAAGAACGAAATCGGGATTTAATATGGATAAGTTAAGTATTTCGAACATGAATAATCCGTACTTAAATCAATCTTTCTCTACTTGATTCAAGAAAATCCGTACCTATCGTACTATTGATACCGCTTCGGATTGATTTAAGGATGGATTGGTTTTTCCTTTAAGTGTAGCCGTTTAACCACAAATGAGCATTGTAAAATGTACGGAGTGCTCTATAAACTTCTCGATCAAATTTATTTTTTCCACAATTTGGAAGCGTTGTTCTAGCGTTAAACGGTTCATGATGACTTGCCGAACCTAACTCAACAGAAATTGTTTTCATTAAAGAAACAAAAGGATTGGATTTTGCAGTGACTCAAATGGAGTAGCTGAGCTCTGAGAATGATCATTGGATTTGGCTATCACAAATGAGCCAATGAATGTCCAAAGTAAGCTGTTTATGATATGTATTGAAAACTCCGCTAGTTTTAAGTCGCACCAAATTCGCCATGTCTATGTAAACTTTTCGTGTTAACGTTAACGAATTTCAAAAGTATGTCTAACAAAAAAAAATCTTATATGCACTACCAATATTATAGTCAGATTTGGGGTTTCACGTTTGTTGAAAAAGTGGGACTTTTTGATTTAAATTAATATTTGAGTATAAAAAAAACTCAACATTTTTTCTTCTCTAGTTAAGCTCTTTGGTCTTTAATGGACAAAGTTCTCCCCACTATAGATTAAGACGCTACGGTTTGGGTGTCCAGGTAGGCAAGTTCGTAGTGAGCTATTCTATCAGTTCGGGGGTTGCGCGTTCGATTCCCGCCAGAGACTCTGATCTCCTGCAGACAAGCGCAGAGCTTCGCCGGATTAGAATAAAAAAGAAAACAAGTTAGAGTGCTATATTCGGCTGTGCCGAATCTTTGATACCCTCCACCGACAGTTCAAATGTTTAAGGAGTAATATCTGTATGATGTTATTATTATCTTCAACTGTGACAATTTGTTATTAACTATGGTTTTAGGCGACTAAACTGTTTTCCGGTAGTAGGGTTTATATGGGGCCTAGGGTAAATTATAGACCGATCATCACGAAATTTCACAGCGTCATTTCTAGTCCTTTCAAACTGTGACGTACCAATTTCTGTTATGATTGCATTATAAATTATGGTTTTAGGTGTACTAAACTGTTTTCCGGGAGTAGGGTTTCTATGGGGCCTAGGGTTAATTATGTACCGATCTTCACGAATTTTCTCAGTATCATTTATAGTCCTATAAAACTGTGACAAGCCAAAATTTGTTATGATTGAATTATTATTTACGGTTTTAGGCGTACTAAACTGTTTTCCGGTAGTAGGGTTTATATGGGGCCTAAGGTAAATTATGGACCGATCGTCACGAAATTTCACAGTGTTATTTCTAGTTTTAAAAAACTGTGACGCTCCAAATTTTGTAACGCTAGCGTTATTTTTTACGGTTTTAGGCGTACTAAACTGTTTTCTGGGAGTAGTGTTTATATAGGGCTTAGGGTAAATTATGAACGGATCTTCACGAAATTTAACAGCGTGATTTCCAGTCAAATAAAACAAATTTTTTCAAAATCTTATCTCATTCCGTGCCTTGTTCCAGCATTTATGTTATTTTTTGTAACAAAATTATCAATTTTTTTAGGTGGTGGTTCCACATTTTGATTCATAGCTCTGGTCCTACTGAACCGATTTTGCTGGATTTCAATCCCAAACTGCTAAGGATAACTACAAGCAATTTTGAACAAAGTTTGTTCATTTCTTTTGAGTTGTTCGAAAGTGAGCGTGTTTTCAAAAGACGGACAGACAGATGGACATGGCTAAATCGACTTAGAATTGCTCAAGTACCCAGAATATATATACTTTATGGGGTCTGAGATGAATAATAAAAAAGTTTCACACGGAATGACAAACTTAATATACCCTCTTCACAACTAATGGGGGTGGAGGGTATAAAAAGGTTAAGTTACTTCGTACTGCTAACTGTGTATAACCGTTCTAATTGCTTTAAATACAACAAAATGTAGCAGCTGATTTGCAACGTTACTGTTACTGTCAGCTTACTAGGGCTTAAGAAATCCTTTTTTTGTTGTAATGTTGCTACGTTTTGCTTCACCACTGTAACTTATTACGTATATACATTTATATGAAAACAACAACAGAATCGAGCAAAAAGTATAAACAAAATAAGCATACAACAAACACACCACACTTTAACTACAACAACAACAATATTATTACAAAAACACCTCACTAAACAAGTATTTAAGCAGACACTAAATTGCAACAACAAAATAAATTACACCAAAAAAAAAATAAACCCAGAGAAAATGTTACCCGAGTGAGAATGCAGAGCAAAAGAGAGTGACTAAACGTGAATAGAGAGTTTTCTATACCAACCAAGAGAGTTAGTTCAATGATGAAATTCAACTCTGGGTGATGAGAATTCCTATAGAAATTTTCTTATAAAATTTTCTTGGAATTATTTAGTATTGCTCTACCTGTCGTCACGTTAACAACAACATTTCTTAACAGTAAAAACGAACGCTTGTTAAATGAGAATATACAATTTTTTTTTTGTTTTTGATGTTTTGAAAGGAAAATTTGTGTAAAAAAAATCTAAAAAAAAAACACAAGAAAATGCGACAGAAATAAAAATATTGTTTTATTTTGCGTTTAAGTTCAGGCGGCAAACTCAATTATAATTTAACTTTAATAAATTTTAAAAAGAAAATTACAGCATTTAGCAATCAATTTTTATAATAACAAAAACAACAAAAAACAATTAAATTGCCTTTTTAAGTGTTAAAACAACATAAATTTAAATCAATCATACGTCTTGTGGTAAAAATTTTAAAAGACTTTTTGCCCAACACAAAACCAAATTTAAGGCCTTTTTTGAAATAAAAGAAAAAATTTTTTTAGTTTTTAAGAATCTTTTTAAAAAGTTAAAAAAAAAAAAATTGTAAAAAATTTAAAAAATAACAAAATGTGTTTTATAGAGTTTAGAAAATTTTTTTGCAGTGTCTTGCTATTTGAAATAAATTTCGATTGAGTCTGTCTTCAAATTTGTAAAATTTTTATGTTAAAAACAAAAAAGTGTTTTGAAAATTCCTAAAACTAAAGTGTGTTTTTTTATTTTTTTTTTTTTTGAAAAAAATTTATCAAAAAAGAAAAAAAGAGAAATTAAAGAGAATAATTTATTGCCTACAACAACAATATACATATATTACAACAACAACTGCAACAGAATTACTTGTGTCTGTATTACAACAACTACAACAGCGGTTATAAAACAACATTAATGAAAGAAAGCTTAACAAAAACAAGTCAGTTCAAACAACTTTTTTTCATTTAATTATTTTTTTTTTTTTTGTGATTTACGTTGGCGTAAATTGTCAATAATTTACGGTATTAAATTTGAAAAAATTCAAAGTGAAATAAAATTTATTAAACACAAAATAAGTTTAAAAAAATCATTTAATAAAAAAAAAATTAAACAAAAAAGTGATTAAAAAACCAAATTTAAATACATTTTTTATTAAAAATGATTTGAAAATGTTAAAAAAAAATAAAAATAAACAAAAAAAGTTTAAAATTTTGTTAAAAACCAACAAAATAAAAAAATATTTTTAAAAAAATCTTTAATTTGTTAATCATTAATTTCTAAAAGAAAAAGTAAGAAAAATAATTCAATAAATAATAGTTAAATAAAATATATAGAATTAAAGTTTGCACCTGAAATATTAGCAATTAAAACCATTTAATTGTTATTAAATAAATGCTTATTAAATCTAAATTAAATTAATTTTTTTCTAAAAAAAACCAAAATTGTTAAAATTAACAAAAAAAAAAATCATATAGATAATTACAAGAAATATAATCTGTAAATGCCAAACATTTCTATTAATTAAAAAAATAATCAACGCTAAATATCAATTTAATTAAAAGTTGTGTAAAACTTTTTACACCTTCTTTGGCTCTTTGGATTATTTATTTATCTTAACAAAAACCTGGCTAAGTATTGCTATTAACCAAATTGATTACAATCTTAAAAATATTTTCATTAATAAACTATTTTCTGCTTTAATTAATTCCTAAACGTATTTGCATAAATATTTATTTACGTTTTTTTTTCTAAAGATTTCTTTGTTTGTTTTTATTACAGTTTGTAATGAACAGGGAAACCAGAAATATGCTCTAAAAAATGCGTTTTATGCGCATTAAATATGCAGCAAAAATTCAAAAATATGCCCTCAAAATTGTTGAAAATATGCCCCAAAAAATTGCTCATTTAAAAACAAAATATTCAACATTTGCATTTAAAAAAAATAATACTAAAATTGTAATCGGTAAAGCCTAAACACCATAGTGTTTACACACCAATTCGAAAAGAATTTTATCTGCTGTAACATATTTTTTGGGGAATTTAAGCTACATGCCAACATAATTAGATGGCTTACGAACACAAATAGTCTAATTTGAAAAGAAGTTTTTATGCGGAATATATTAAATTAAAAACCGATTATCACCATTTACATAGACTTCGTCCTTGGTACAATTAAAATGTCTTTACCAAATTTGACCAAATTATGTACAAAATTGCAAATTGTACTTTGCGCACAAGGTTAACATGGACAGACAACCACCCAGACGGACGGATGGGCATCGTTAAATCACTATAAAAAGTTTTAAATCTTTACGAACAACCTGCTTTGTCTTCATTTTAGAGTAAAAACTAAATGTGTATGGCGAAATTAAGGCAACACGTTGGGTATACAGATAGATATTTAAAACAGAAAAGCCATCGGTTAACCAGAATTTAATAAAAAAAAAAAATTTATTTCCTGCGAAAGTTTAAAAGAGACATCCTAAAAAAATTTAATATGTATTAAAATAAGCCTTAAAAAGGCAAAATATACGCTAAAAACGAAAAAAATGCTGCAAAAAGGCCCTTTTAACTAAATTATGCAAAAATATGCTCCAAACGGTAAAATATGCCAAAATTTGCACTAAAAATCGATGCCAAAATTCATAAAAAGCTCTAAAACGGATAGAAATATTATTTCTGCCTTCCTTGGTCGCACAAGGAAAAACATGCAATTGCATATTTGTGGTTTCCCTGGTAATAAATAATAAATTATTTTATGGTCAATTGTAAGTTTTACGGTTTATTTAGTAAAAAAACATTTCCAGGAAATAAATGTTTGTAATTTGTTGTAAAGAAAAAAAAAATATCAGTTTAAATATTTATTGGTTTTTTTTATGGTCTAGACTTCATAAAGTTTTACTTATTTGTAAAAAATATCAATTTGCATACACAGACTTTGAAATTTAAACAACAACAAAACTTTCAGGAAGTTATAAATGGCAAATATTTTTTAGAATTTTATAAATTTTAGAGCAACAGTTGAACTAAAATAGATTTTAATATAAAATTAAGACAAAACAATGAGTTATAAAAACATTTTTTATACAATTTTAAGCTCAGGAAGAATTTTTAATTTTTGAAAAGAAAACCAAACAAATCTAAAGTCTTTTTATTTAAATTTTTATATTTTAATCAGGCTTCGAGTGCAATATTATGACATTTATAACGTAACGACGTAATTCTCTTTTGATAGTTTTCGACATGAGTTACGGACACACATTATTCTCACTTTTCGAGTAACGATGAAATATTTTGTTTCAAATCTTTTCGATGCAAGAAGTTCTCACTAAAGTTACAGAACATGGGTACAGGGTACCGAACCCACGTTCATTGACAGGTCGATTTGACATGTTCCGATAGTAACCACACTATGTCGTCAAAAATTTTTGCTATTTAATACTCACTATATCTAAAGTCTTCAAATCAATTGGAGGCTAGAAGGAAGACGCCTAGAAAAAACAAATTGCGCGATTGTGAACTTTTTGGTAAAAAAAAATAATAATTCTAAATAAAGATGAAAGATGTGCTCCTTAAAACAAATTTTCTTATTGCTCTACTTTATGCAGGGTTTTTTGTAGAGACAAAGAACCTTAAATTATAATAAGCCAACAAAATAAAATGAACCTGCACTTGGTGGTTAAAAATCTGAGCGGCTTCTCTCTATTGCAAGCGCGAATGCAAATTCGATACGAAAGCTAAATGCGATAAGAAGCCAATCCGGTTGTTGTTGGCAATCCTTCTTTGTTATTCATTACATTCTGAGTCGTTCCGGTGCGAAAAAACGATTATGGCGGGAACGAATAGGGGAACGCCAATTTGGTGCTCTCTATCGCTTTCGCAAACGATGCAACACGGGCAGCAATAATAATAGATGGTGCAGATTGACAGCAAAGAATTGTCAAAATATGTAAAAGAACTTAAATTTAAGCGGCTGAACGTATTTTTCTTTATTTGCAATAGAAAAAAAATGCAAAAGCCAAATACGCAACCGCACTAAAGAGTACCAATCACTTGATTTGCTACCATTCTTTCGCAGTACAGAGTAGCTCCCTCATGCCATTAATGTTACATATGATTTCTGGCATGTGTACACCACTGCTGGGGTCGTAGTTGCCGCAATCTGGGACTTTTTTGACGGTGGCATCTCATAACGTCCAAAAAGTGTCACATGTCCGTGGGCATTAAGACACTTTGCAAATGGACATTATGTCATTTTTAAAAATGTCATACGTTCCATAATTACTAAAGAAGTTAAAGGATATTCTTCTCTATGGTATAACAAAAACCGGCTTCGGTTACTTAAGCTTCTCTGCATAGCCGGGCTTCGGCCGGGCGCAAGGATTTTTCCTTTATGGTATAACAAGTACCGGTTTCGCTAAGTAAAGCTTCTAAAATCTGCCTTGCTTCCGAACGAAGTTCAGTATCGACTGAAAGAATTAGAAATAAAATTGCTTTTCAATCGAGAAAGTACTCGATCATGACTGTCAGAATTAGGGCCCAGTTGGCTTAAATCACAAGATCTTGTTAGTCAATTCGTTTATAAAAGATTTGATATCGTTTTCGAGTAAGAGTTGAACGTTTGTAATTCTCATGCGTTTTAGAGTTTTGTTTGTATAATATCTTTAGGTTTCCCGATGACCTGGTGTAAGCAATCAATGAAATGTGTACATAAACTAGCTGTCCCTCAACAATTAGTTTCAGTGTATTTATCAAAAATAAAAATTGGGAATTAAGTTAAAAGGTTTCTCTTAGTAAATTTTATCAAAATTAATAAAGCTAATTGAGGTACGAAGAAGTAAGTAAGCATGTTTCTGAAGCGCTTAGCGTTTACTCTAACGTTCTGCCCATTCATCATTATTTGTGAAGATATATGGAATAATGATTCTACCGGCCCATAAATCTCACCAAGCATTGATTTTTTAAGGATGTGACAATGACTTGATAGTTACAGCTACTCGCACTATAAGCCGTACACATTGAAAAAGTCTTAAGGTACGTGTACACGAAATGTTTTTGTCATCTGACATGTCAAATTTTATAATATTTGGTCACAAACGTGCATGTAATTTGCTTCTGACATAGTCTCTGTTTTTTTGCATCGTTATTGCAGAAACCAAAGTAGTTCTCGGTTGGAAAATAACGTGCTCCCGCCACAAAAATTTTTATTTGCACCGTAAAAGAGTTCAGCCATATTGAAAATTTTTTCTTTAAATTTGAAGATTATAATGAAACGTTTTTTATATATGTATGTACATTATTTCTGTTTAAAGGTTAAAAAAACATACATTTATCGGTATTGTAAAATAACAACCTAAGCAGACTAATGATTCAATATAGTGCACCGCCGCTGCCGGCTTCCTTGCGGCATAGATTTCAAACAACATTTTTTTTTTTTGGTTTGTCAGATGACTTTGCATCTGACTTTTACAGAAGCAAAGTTAAAAAGGTAACACACGACATGTATGCATTTTGCAATGGGAAATTTGACATGTCAGATGACAAAAACATGTCGTGTACCGGTCGCACTTATGCTATTTTGTTTGGAAAATTAAAAGCCTTAAGGTATATACTTACGGTTGTCTAATCTTACTATATAGTAAAGTCTGGCAAGATGCTGACAATATACTGCCATAGAAAAATTGGAAACCAAAGTAAATTGTCAGTTTCGACGGTTGAAAGAAAACCTAACAGTTTTTTTGGCAGGCAAATGTACTATTCAATGTGTATGTTGCTCGAAATCGATCAAAATACATGATTTTCAAAACGAATAAGGCCTGTTTAATAAAGCGGATGAAGTAAATCTACCCATTAACTGTTTTCGACAAATAAAGACTGGCATTGTCTTTCTGTAAGAGGGAGAGAGAAATTTTTTTTTCGAAATTGGTGAATTGTTTGGCAAGAAATCTCTTAGTAACAAAATGCTCCTATAAAAATTTTTTTCAATAGTAAATGGGTGAATCCGCCTTAAATTCTTTACTTCTCAAAAACACTATACATGATTCACTATATAAAATCACCACGAAATTTTAACTGCGTAGCAGAATTACAGTAGCAAAGTTAAAATTACTCGAACAATATAAAAAATATTGGCTAGGACATTTTAAACATTTCGCTATTTCCTAAATTATATGAGAGTAACAGGATTTCTCTAATGATAAACATCATTGTCGCCATCAACATAATCATTATTATCATACGCACATCATTAAAATACAATCAAGAAGTTCAGTTAAGCTCTTTATTAGTTTATATTCTTTTGACTGTTGCTTACAGTCAGCCAACCTTTTTTCCGTGACTCTTTTTCTAGTTTATTGTTGTCCTGGGTTTGTATTTGAATAAAATAAAACCACCAACAACAAAAACAAAAAACTAAACTGAAATAAAAATGTATTCGAGTATGAGTTTGATATCAAGTGTTGGCCGTTTATTAAACTCACACATAATTTTCTTCTATTGTCGCTAGTTAATATTTTTATGTACTATTTGTGTGAATATGGGTGTGTGTGTGTATGTGTTTGTGTGAAAAAGGACTCTTACTTAAACGGTAAAGAGAGTTGATTCTTTGAATAGTGATGAGAAGAGTGAGTTGGGTTATGTGTTTATTTTTGTGTGCATCAAATACAAATAAAAATAGTTTTTTTGGTGCGAGTAAATATAAGAAAACATTAACAAGACACCAGGAAGGAACTGTTGCGTGTTGAAGTTTAAGTTATTTCCTTGGTTTTGGATGTTGGTGTTGTTTGTGTATTTTTTTTTTTTTTTTTTTAGTAAAAAAAAAGAGGCATGAGTTCGTACATGTTGATACGCAATTAGTTTCGTATATTTATACATTTCATTTTTTTTGTTTGTTTTGTTTTTAGGTTTTAAAACACCCGGCGCAGCTGTTAACTTAAGTACCAGATCATCTTGTGAGTTGGTGTGTGTGTGTGTATGTTTTTGTTTTTATTTATCGAGTTCCTTAAAGAATTTAACTGCGTATTTTAAGTACATGTGTTTGTTCTTATTATTTATATGTCATACTGTAATTATTGTTTTACCCAATTTGGTTTTATTTATAACAAAAATGTGTGTTTGTGTATTCTTTTCAAAAACTATGGAAAACTTCACTTTTGCTTATAAGAAGACACAGAGAATGGCATTGAAAGACAAGAGATCTTCATGAAAAATCCCTTAAAGATATTGGTTGTATAAATAAGTATCTGGCGAAATCTGAAGCTACTTAGTTTTGCCAAATTGATTGCAGTGAGAAATAGTGGAAAAATGTCTTAACAAATTGGCTAAAAATAAGTCAATTATACCTTTCAAAACTGCAGCCGACGAAGATTTGTTAATACCCCTAATACTACATTGTAAATGTTGGCAAGAAATGTTGTATAATATATTTCACTATTCATATACGTTTATTTATGCAGCTTATGTTGGGGTTCCTTTTTACTGCATATGATTTCTTCCCTTCCTATTTGTTATTCCTTTTTTTCGCTATGTCAGTTTCAATGTTAAATCTGACTGACATTGATGCTGTCGTTGACGTTGTCGCTATTGTCATAGTCCGTCGCAAATGATTACGTGAATGTAAATTATTTCGTTTATATTGAATGGCTACAACGAATGAAAGAGGAATAAAAAAAAAGCAGCAGAAGGATTTTTCTTGCATTTGTTTTCTGCTTTAGGGTTGGATTTATGTTTGATGTATGAAACATACATTTTTCATTGTAGTTTATTTCGGTTAATTGTGTTTGATTTCGGATGATATTTAGGTTAAGGTTTCAGCTTTTGTTTTTTATTACGTCTTTATAATCAAGTCATAAAAGTCATGAACTTCTTAAAATGAAATTATTTTATTGGTGGCTTTATAATTGGTTAATTTGATTTGGTAGGGCATTAAAAATATAATTTTTTTATGATTCAAAAAAAAAGATAATAACTTTATAAATACAAGAAATGTTTGATCTTAAACACATTTATAACATTATTTGGGTAAGAAGCGGCTTGTTTTAAAATGAAGTTAAATTAAAAAAAAAAAATTATTTCTTACCCCCAATTTTACCAAGTTCAGTTATAGTTAACTATCAGTTATGTCTGTCAAACTTGGTGATATTGGGGGTTAGTATTAGTAGTTTAATATGCCAATTTTTCCCTGTTTTTGACTTTTAAGAAAAGCACTCAAAACCAGCGATTAAATCAACAAAATTGAAGAATCTCTTATATCTGATATAAGAAATCGCTTTAATTATCTTGGCCACGTGTAGGGAAATCGTATTTTTTATATTTTCTATAGCCACGTCTAACAAAACCATTTTAAAGACAAATTTTCTAATATTTTCCAATAGTAACTGAAAAATTATAAAAGCACCGGAGATGACAACATTTCCCCAGAGCTTTTCAAAATAAAGCCCTTGTCATATGCTCAGCTTAACTTACAATTAATAGAAAACATCTGGACCAATGAAAGAGTTCCTGATGAACTTAAAGAAGCTATAAATAAAAAAATACCTGAAAAAAGGTGATCTTACTTGCCGCAACAACTGGCGTGTCATTACGCTGCTGATTATGGTTCAAAAAAATACTTACTCATATTATAACAACAAGGATCTCTGATATTCTTACTCCTCAACTTCGATATCAACAAGCTTGTTTTCCCCTAAAAAAATTCTGTATCGATCATGTTAATGCACTCAGAATAATAGATTAGTAGATTAGTTGGTCGAATGTACTTCTTCACTGTACGTCGTATTTATTGATTTTAAAAAAAGCATTCGATACACTGCATAACAATGCAATTTGGAAAGCCCTACAGTGCCCTACTGATACAGCTTATAAAAAGCTTGTACGCAGAAAAATTTAAATTGGCACTGGTGTACGGCAAGGTAATAGGGATCATAGTCGAGTGAAACTTTAGGGCAAACACCTGTAGGGATCTGTTGCTACACAGGCGGCTCTAAACTGGGGAATTAAATGGGCATGGTGCTGAATATTTAGAACCCAGAAACCGATATATTCTACCGTCTTCCGGATCACAACACAATTTTCCAGGCGGAAGTCAGTGCTATTACGGAATGTGTGAGATGGATGGACAGCCAAAGGGCAATTAGGGCGATTTTAGTTAAGAGGGTCAAGTCCAGAACCCAATTAGACTGTAGGAGGCCCATTACCGAATTTTCCTCGAGCAATGGGAACCGTATCATATGGGTGACAGGCCATTCGGGAATAATCGGCAATGAAAGGGCCAATACTCGCTAACGGGGAAAGAGAACTCGAAGCTGTTAGCCTGGCGAATGCGGAGTCGTTTGGACCACTAAGATTTTATGGGGTAACCCAGACAAAAGAAGAACAAGAAGCCCCCTCAATGGAAGTTAGTCCGAAGTTAGTATAATGGTACGTATCCCGATTGGTCATGCAGGACTTCGGGCACAACAACATCAAATTGGACGGGCAGAATCTAACGAGTTTATAGCGTGTGGTGAAGAAGGCGAGACGCTGGAACACTTTCTCTGCCATTGTCAAGCCTTCGACGAAATAAGATCCAAACAGCGCGAAAGCGATGTCATGTTAGACTTTATATCCCTAAGAAACGTCGACTGGAAAACCTTAAGGAATTACGTCAGGGAAACTGAGTTTATTAACGCCGGACGTTTACCCTCTTCCTATAGGTAATGCCACCATTAACCACCTAAATTTCCTTGTTTCTTAAGGAGCGCAAAACACGCCCGGTAGTGGCCTAGATGTTTATCGTACATCGTACGGATATGAGGTTGCATCTTTGACGCTTCGTTCTTTATTCGTCCTAGACTTACCTAACTTACAAGACGACTTAGCATATGGCAATAATTTATGCATCCTCTCTTATCGCTTCTCGGACATGAAAATATAGCTGCAAATAATGTACCAACCTTCTATGAGTGCCTTCGATAATATTAAAGTTAATAATAACATGAATATGTTTGCCACAAATAATTGTATGGTTGTTTTTCATCTTGTTCTTTTAACCATAATCTTATAGATGACAAATAACGAAACAATAACTTGTAATAAACATATTAATGTTACTATTAACCATAAATAACATGACCAGAGACAACCATAATTGCATTGTGTATTTAAACGGTTCATAATTTTAGTTCATTAACCTCTCACCTTCATAATACGAAATTTATTTTCAATTAAAAATACCACCGTTTTAAATTACATTTCATTTTAGCTTTTATTATAATTAATTTAATAATATGTTTTTGTTTTACTTACAGCGAACATAATTAATTTGAGTATAACAAATTAAATTTAAAACAATGATGATGATATTTTGCAAATAATTAATGCAAAAAAAGGGTTCCATTACATTAACAACAACCAGAAATGTTATGTTTATTGTACAACAATGTCGAATCATGTAGAATCATTGTAATTATTCTTGAAAAAAGTCACTTGATAATCAGATTACAAAGCATATTTATACAGACATGAAAAACTTTTATAATACCCATTAGTTCATTATTCCAGCTATTTGACCAGTATAATTCATATGAAACTAGTTCCACTACTGCCTCCAATTAATCTAAAGAGTGGTAAATGGTTAGTTAACTGTCCCTATTTTATTTAAAGTGGGGTGAATGAACTCTAAGCTGCTTATCATTATCGAACCTGGTTAATCCCAAATCTTAGTGTAGAATGACTTTTTTGGTGCTGTTTTCTTCAACTGGTCTTTACTTAACTAGTTCCAAGTTATTTATAATTAGGTAAATTGGCTCTAAGTTTTCCCTTTTTATTGTAAAGAATAAAGCTAAAAAACGAGATTCTCTTCTTTCCCTTTAAATTATTCAAATGACTTGTTTGATCCCAACCCCAGGAACTACTGGGTACCATTTTACAATTGCTACATTTATAATGCATAAATATAATAAGTAATATAACAAATACCAGATTATTACAATATAGTAAAAATTATTTGTGATTTACATAAAATATGAGTCATTTGTGTAAACACATTACAATTTGAAAACAAACAGCCAGACAGTTTTACACTATCATACTTCAATTACACACAAATAGAAGGGTTGTAATGAAGACAGACTGAGGCTGGAAGGGATAATCATACTGACTCATAGTCTGGCAGTCTGGTTAAAATCAATTAAAGAGTCATGATTGTTGAAAATTTGTTATAATATTTCACTGATAAAAAGGGTGATAATGGTGATTTTTAATAAACGCTGATAATGAGTACGTTATCAATATGCACATATCAATTTTCTATAGTGTTGTGCAAATATTATTAAATAATAATTAAGTATTAATATTTGTATAACATTTAAATCAAATAACGCTTCTATTGAACATTCTTTATGAAAGCTGACAGATTGGCGAGAGTTGTTGACGAGAGAAAGAGAGAGATTATTGGGGCTAGTGTTTTTGCTTGAGGATTTTATTTAATGAGTACACTTTTGGGAAACATAAAGCTTCGTTCAGAGTGGTAGCAACAATATCGATTTTTCTTCAAACAATAATATAATAAAAGTTTTTTCAAAAGGTTGAGTCTACGTCTACTTTAGCAACAATTTGTATGAAATTATCGATGAAGTTTAAAATAATTTAAATTAGTTTTGACTGAAAATTTTAACAAAATGTTTTAAAAATAACATTAAAAACGTTAAATTGTTGTGGGCAAAATTTGCAAACGTTTTCTTAATTAAAAATGTGTGTGGTAAAAAAAAAATTTATTAAGAATATTAAAATGAGAGGATATTTGCTGTTTGCGTCTATTTTATTTAGACTTACAGAGACTATCTTTCGATATCTTAAGGCCTTGCCTAACCTACTGTCAAAAATTAACAAAAAGACTCTCAAATGTATTTAAAAAATCAAAAACAAAATCAACAACCATTTGATTACGTACGAAATGTGCGATCAGCTTCGCACTTTGCTGAAGCAAATGACAGTTTCATATAATTTGACAAAAAGTTTCCTTAAGTTCAATTTAGTTTGCCTCATATGATTAACATGTTACCGTACATTTGCTTAAGCCAACTTAGCACATTATGGTTGGGCCTTAAGTCAGATTATCGCTTTTGCTAACTTACCTCTATTTTTGCTATCAAATTATCATTTAAAAGGTCTTTATTTCGCTAGCTACAGACAGTTAAAAGTTTACAGGTCTAGATAAAAATCCGGTCTTCGTTTTGTTAGCTCTAGATAGTCCCTTTTTCCCCAGTTCCAGATAAACTAAACAGGTTCTTTTTTCACTATGTTCAAGTAAATTAAAAAAGAGTCTCTTCGGCTAGACACATATAGAATAGCTACGAAAAACCCTTCGCTAAATAGATACAATATATACAGCCATGTCACAGAGTACAATTCCGTTCGGAAACGGAATTCATTCCGTATTTTGGTGCTTCAGAAAATTATGAAAAAATGTTTCGGAATGAAACCATTTTTGTTTTCATGAACTGTATGGGAGTTGTCTGTATCTGAAAGGCCATAAAACTATCAAAACACACTTTCCATCAACAAACAAATATGTTTTCTTCAATTCCGAACGGAATTGTACTCTGTGACATGGCCCATTAGCCTAGCTTCAAAGACTTCCTATCAGTAGATAACTTTACTTAATGGCCAAATAAACCACACAAATGGCTTGACAAACGCACACCTTGTTTCCGTTTTGTATTCGCCAATAAACAACACAGACATATTTCATACAAGCATTAATTTTTAATTTTTGTTTTGTTTTCAATAAATGTAAAAGACGATAGTTCTGCGGCAGTTTTGCTCGCTTACTATTTATAACGGGGGAGAAATATAAACGAAAAAGTATTTTGTGTAGAGTGGTTTAAACAACGAGCTGTTTTGTGGCAAACAATGCGGCTTAAAAAAATTAGAATTTATGAATGAAAAAACTTCTAGACTAAAATATAATACTTCTTCAACGTCTTCACTCTTATAAGTTTTCGCTAAAATAATTAAAATTTACACTAGACACAACAAAAATGTTTGTCTAAGCAGCAAACACTCCAATAAACAACACAAATTATTTGTACAAGCGTAAAATTTTGGCGTGCTTGCCAAGCAATTTGTATGGTTTATTTTGCCCTTTAGTCCCTGGTTTAATAGCTCCTTGATGTATTGAAGAATACTATTTTTCGAACAAACTTGATAATTAAATTACTCTTCCGCTAGCTTCTAAATCATAAACAAGATTTCTGTTTTGCCAACTTCAGATAGACTTTAAAGCAGTGAATAGACCCAATAAGTCTATATTTCGTTAGCTCTAGATAGACTAAACAAGTCTCTCTTTAGCTAACTCGACATAGACTTAATAAGTCTCTCCTTTGATAGCTCGAGTTAGACTAAATAAAGCTTTCGTTTGCTTACTCCAAAAAGATTAAATAAATCTCTTGCTTAAGCTTGCTTGAGATAGACTCAAGAAGTTTTTCTTTTTTCTAGCTCCAGATAGACTTAACCAATCAATTTTCGGTAGCTTCATTAAGATTAATCTAAATCTAGTCTTGGACTATCGGCGTATTCCTTTTGAAATGCCTTATTGACTTACAGGTTCTGCAATTATTGTTCACCTCCTTACAAAAAATTTTGTAATATTTATGGAATTATATAACTTTAATGCAAATATTTAAAAACCTTTTATATCCAACTAGTTATTTCAACTAATAACTTAGAATACATAATTAAAAAAAAAAAATGTATAAATACAAAATTGCCCACTCGCGTTTTTGTAGTAATTTTCTTAACTATTTCAAAACTTCTGGGAGGCCTAAAAGAATTCTTTCATACAGTATCTAATGGAAACTTAATTTTTTCAAATACAAACCTTTATGAAACGGTTGTGTTGGCCTCAACTTAAGTGGTACAAGCAAAACCGAACATGAATATAGATACTTTTCTTAAGCGCCATTAAAGTCTATTAAAGAAAAAAAAATTTCAAATAACACAAATGCCGACAAAATAATGATTTCTTTATTCAAAAAGAACCAAACACTCTGGCACACATAATAATGATGTTACACTTCATTATGTCTACACACGATAATAATGAACACATCAAGTCGATATACTTATTAATACTCTTATGTCCGTATGTGATTATGTGTGTTAATGCTCGAATCTCTCTATAAAATGTAAATCCAAATGGATAAATCATAAATTTCATAAAAATCACATGTCAATCTGTGCAATGACTCTATGAGTACTTAGTAAATAATCTGAGAATGCTGCTAGACAACCTAACGTACGAATGAATGAGCAATCAGACGACCAACAACAAGCAACAACTAATCTCGTCCATCCATATGAACCGAACCCAAACAACATCCATGCATGTACCATCCAACAACTACATATCTATGAAAGAAAATGTATGGTTGCACACACACAAAAGTCGTATGTGAATGTCAACACAGAATGAGGAAAGAAGAAGAAAACAACATAAATAAATCAAATTAAGCTGTCAATGTTTTGGTTTTTACTACTTTACTTTTTACTTCCCCTCGTTATTGTAACCCCACCTAGAACCATTTAGTAAGAAATCTTTTGCCTTAACACACGCACTTTCTGAGATGTGTTCGATTGAGTGTTCTTAAGTATTTGCCACTTAAAAGCATCGTTGGTATGAGAAAGAATTTGTTTTGCTAGTGTGATCATCGACAAAGCTTCAGCAGCATCATCATCATCATTATTATAATAATAAGATGATGAGTACGAGTCTGCGTGCGAGTGTGTGCGGTATATGTGATTGTAACCTAATACCGATATGATACAATGATGATATTGATGTCATCCAACTGCTCAATGAAACTTTGAATTGTTAAAGTTGCCATTTGGGATAATCACTGGTCAAGGAATTTTGATATTTTTGCTAGGGAATTTCAAGGATTGCAATCAAAATGAGCAATGCGTGCTAGTGATTACACATATTTCCATGGAGCTCAATTTTATTGCATTATCGCCATGAATTGAAGATTTTTTTTTGACTCAGTCTTTGGTAGTTATTAGAGGTTTATCGTAGTCATTAGACTGGAGTTCGTTAAAACTTGATTGAAAGTACAATTGTCTCTATAGTTGGTTTAAAACAAAGATTATATCAAAGTTATATGCCCAGTTCAATTCATAGAAATCAATTTGTGATAAAATTACAGAGAAAGATCATTGTTACAATCAAAATGGCATTCTTCATGGGGGCTTTTTAGAACGATGTCAAAATCGAATGAAACAAACTGAATGTAAGGAATCTATAATAAAATTCAAATGTCCTCAACGGCTTTGGGGATGATGGAACAAATTTAATAGAAACAATTTTCAATAACTCTTGACCAAAGAATTGTCTAAATTTAAACAATAACCTGAGTTATCGCTGAATATTGAGGACCAGCATTCAGGGATTAACCTCTATTAATGCATTGCATTTTGTTGTGTTGGTACTAGGGCTTCCAATCGGGATGGCGTTTTCTGAATCCCGGGATTCGGGATTGAAGAAAATATTTCGGGATTTCGATCTCGGGATCCCGGGATTTTCGGGATATTTCGAATACCGGGATTCACGGGATTTTTTTAATTTTTTGTATACCCAATATAAAAAAAAAATTTTGAACTTTATAAAAAACAACTGTAAAAATATAATAAAAACAAACTTAAATTATGAATTGATCAAAATTCATAAAGACAATGTAAAGCGGCTCATACACTTGCAATAAAATTGTTCAATTTTACGTATTGTTCAATTATATCGGCACAATATATTGGCAACAATCAAGAGACTCTTGATGTTTATTGCACAAAGTGAAATGTGTTGGCAACATTGTACAATCCTGTTTATATTATTTCTATAGGGGAGCCTGGTTCAACATTTCACGTGAAATGCTGTCAAAACGCATGTGAAAAAACTTGTGTGGAATATGTATGAAATCATGTTTTGTTAACCTCACTAACACCGAGTTGTAAGCCATAATACAAAACCTGCAAAATTTTAACTGAACTAGAGTTGAGTTGTATTAAAGACCAACATTTTAAGCAAAACTAAGCTGTTCCGTCAAAATTATGTATAGAAACTTTGTTATGGCGGCACAAATAAGTTTTCAGATTAACTAAACCTAGTTTAACTAACATCTCAAAAACCCAGCCTGAATGTATTTTGAAATGATCCAAATATTTTAAATTTGTCAAATATATTTTAAAATTCTCCAAATATATTAAAAATTTTCAAATACAATTTAAAGTTGTCCATATGTATTTCAAATATATCCAAATGTATTTTAAACTTTTTTTTGTTAACAAATACACGTATATTTATACAAGTTATAAAAAAAATGTAAAAAACAAATAATATAAAAAGAATCGGGATCCCGCAAATCCCGGGATTAGAAATCGGAAATCCCGAGATTCGGGATTCACCTAATTTCCGGGATCGAGATTTCCCGATTGGAAGTCCTAGTTGGTACTAGGAAAATAGGTTATGGAAAGGAGGATAGAGGGAGAAGTGCTTGTGAACATTCGACTTTAACTTATTCATGTTGAAAGTGAGAGGGCAGACTTCAGCAGGAAGGTTATTCCAGATACGAACTGTCCGGGCAAAAAATTAATTTTTCCTGTAAGGCGTTGTACGATTCACTGACCAATCGACGAAAAAACGATGGGATCTTGAGGACAAAGGTGTATTAGAAACAAACAGTTGGGTTTTAGGAACCAGATCCCTAATTAATTTCATCACAACAAGTTCTATTGTAGTAACGATAAAAGAGGCAAATACAACCCACGTTGTGACGGTGCTAAAGGGATTCTATAGAATTGGATACCCTACTGTAACCAATGAGATCCTGCGCCCTCTTCTGCACGCGTCGAGAAGCTCCAAAATATACTTTGAAGCACCGGCCCAAATTATTTAAAACATTTTGACAAGAATGCACCATTCCAGACTCTGTCAAATGCCTTGGAAATATCTAAAGCAATTACCACCCTTTCGCCAAATCTCCTCCTTAAATATCTTTTCGTTATTCTCTCAAATGGAATGGATGTTAAAATCAATATCTGAATATGGTGGATCGCTTAAATAAACGGCTGGCCAGAATTTTATCTGTTACGAGTTGAATCAGTGGTCTCGATCTTTATATTTCATGGTATGGTTATTGGTATAGAACCTCGCTGTTACTTTCTCGGGTGAAATAGGTAAAACTTACTGCCTATTTCCTAAATGCGAAGAAATTTTTCTTTTGCACAACTGCATTTAAAACAAAAACTATTCTTAAAAATTAATTTTTGTTTCAAATGTATTTGTGCGAAAGAAAGTGTACTTTCGATACCGTCACAGTTAATTTTGGCAGATCGCTAAAAATTACGCTCGACCATAGTTTGATCACGCGATCCTCCGGATTTCATTGATAAGAAATCTTTAGAAATCACGTAGTGCATAAAGTCTACAACCAAATGTCAGATAAGAATCTTATTCTTAGTTATGACTGAGCTTGACGGGCAAATTGGAAATACATACATGCGTATCTGCAAAAGCGAAGGAGATATGAAAGCTCTAACAACAATAACTATTGGTTGTGGTTTTAGTAATAAAAAGTGTTGGGTTCGCTAACAGCCTCTAGACAGGCTAACCGTAAAACGGCAAAGGAACACCTGAGTTTTGGTGAAAGTTGCACGTGGCTTGTCACCAAATTGCCAGAGGCTACTCTAATAACCACTTTCTCACTTTGACTGCAGTCAGACACACAGAAAAAATTCTCAAAAATTTGTCATGAATTAGAGCATTAATCAAAAATAAAATCTGTTTTAATTGAAAATTTTATCAGGTGAATTAAACGTTTAATCAAGTGAATTAAACATTTTAATTGATACTATTAATTTGTTTCCGAGCGCAAATTTAATAAATTGATACTATTAATTTGTTTTCTAGTGCAAATTGAATTAATTTTTAATTAATATCACAAATTATTTAATTAAAATAAATTTTTTTGTTTTTCTGTGCATTACCAGGAGTGAATTGGTGTCATCCGAAAATAGTAAGCTGCTTTGAAATTTCAGAATAAAACTAAGTGTAGGGTAATTCAAAAATGTCTCTAGTGTATTAGTTTCAAAAGTGCTGGGCGCAGAGAGTTAAAAAAAAAATAATATTTAACTTAAGACTTCTCTTTGAAAACACATAATCATCAATATGTAAGTGCGAATATTTTTAAGTGTTTAAATATAAGTCATTGACTGAAACAATGAATGAGTGACCTAGTGAATGACTAACTAACGTAATCAATAAAATCATGAATAAATGAAATTGTTTCAATAAAGTAAGAGAAATATTTCATAATTCTCAACTTTAAGGGCCTTCTATCTGTATGCCACTATTTACTTGACAAACAACAAATTACATACTCAAATTGAAGATTAATATTTGTTGTCAATTGTTAAAGAGATAATAAGAAAATCAAATAAACAGATTTTCTCACAACACGTGTTGGAAGTTGTTTTGTATTTGAATTCAAGTTCTATTTATTTTTTTTTTTACATTTTAAATAAAATCTTTTATTAACCCAACTGCAACTGATTAACAGCCATACCTAAACAAGAGCGGAAAGCGTTTTCTAGCTATCAAAAATTCTCATGCCCATACAATTTGTATGAAGCATCCCTAAATAGCGCGGCGTCAACGCTTTACAATTGGAAAATCCGATTTTGACAGCGCGTTTAACAGTGAAGTTGGCCGCTATTGTTAATAAATAATGGCAATTTAGCTATTTTTTGTCAATCTAGCGGTTTTTTCTCTTCTATTTATTTCTATTATGTGTGTTTTATTAAACAAGAAAGTAAACACTACTGTTTGTGGCACAACGTTGACGCTCTTGTTTAGGTATGGCATATCAGCGTAAAAGCTAAGCGGAAGAAAACGTTCCGCCTTCCGCTCATGTTTAGGTATGCCTGTAAGTCAACTTAGCGATAACAGATAATCGATTTAATTCTTAAAAAAATGCTTTTAGGTTTTAGCAACATTTCAATAATTTGCAAAAAAAAAACACGTTTTTAGGATAAGCTATGGAAATATGTTTCAGTCTTTGGTATGCAAATATTTCTAATGTGACTGAGATAGCAAATCAATTGGTTTTATTTCAATAAAATTATTTTATTTTTGAGATTTTTTTACTAAATTTTCTATAATTTTAAAAGCAATTTGATTAGTTTCTTTACTGTTTAAACATAATCCCCATTCAAATATCTAAAATTTATTTTGTGTCTATAAATAAACCATATAAAAATAATTTAAAACCAAAACAGGAAGTAATTGGGTTTTAAAAAGCCTCTGCTGGATCATGATCTTGCACAACATAAAAACCATAAAATCCACTTCAAACATCGCATTACACCTCTGCCTTCTGCGCTCACTGCTCGATTGTTCTTCATTAACAATCTCTATTTCTCAAGTCACATAAACAAACATTCAAACTTGTTGTAGCTGCTCTTTTTTTTTGCTTCAATGGAATGTAGTTATTAAGGATATGGTGACAAGAACAGCAGCAGCAACAACAACAACAAATAGTAACAACAATATCTTTATTATAATACAATAAAATGATTTATGTATCACACGTGTTAAAAGCAAACAACAACAACAACTACAACACAATATAAATATATTATTTATATATATTTACATGAGAAACAACACGTAGTCGTAGATACAATTCCACTCGTCATACAAAAATAAACATTTACCAGCAACAGCCAGCAAAATCTTGAACAATTCTTTTTATTTTTATGATTTCGTTTTTTGTTTTTTTTGCTTCTTATAAACATTAGTTATTTGCTGAATAGAGTAAACGGGGATAGAATAAGAGGAAACAAGACAAAGTGTCGTAAAAGGAATTTCCTAGAGCAAATAGTTTATTTGAATTGTACATTTCTACTTACAAATGTACAGTATGAATACGAGTGCAAGCACAACATTTAGTTTATCTATTTTCAAGGTTGTAAATGGAGACTTTGTTTCTTAAGTTTTATCTGCATGTGCAAGAAATGAGAAAAAAATTTACTGGAGAAATCAAAAAAATTTAGAAATAAGATATTTGGTATGAATTTTTTGTATGACTCGGAAAGATCCTTTTACCAGCTTAACATTTAGCAAATAGCTTCACCATACGTTAGCTCAAGGCATAGTTAACAAGTCTCTCCTTCGTTAGCCCCAGATTAACTTAGCAAGTCTATTTATCTTAAAAGCTGTAGATCAGAGCCTGGCAAACGCATACATTGAAATAATTTTATAGTATTATTGCAAATTGAAATCAATTTAATGTATTTTAATCCAAATTTTCATATTTTAATCAGGCTAAACTTCATTAAATTTAATTTTCATTAAATTATTTTTATGATGAATGGAATTTTACAACATAAAATGAATTAAAATTTATTGATAATTTTTCAATCTTGACTGACCGGGGAATTGAACCCACTTTCACGGACAGTTTGATTTGACACATTTCTTCTAATCTATATATATAAAATAGGATGTGTGTATGTATGTAACGCATGGACTCCAAAACGGCTGGGCCGATTTTGATGAAATTTTCAGTGAAGCCTGATTTTTGCTTTTCGGTCTGCGGGCGGAGGGGCGTGGCAAAATCCAATTTTCATATTGCACCACCAATGACATCTATATAATTTGGACGATTTTTTCTTTACAATTATCGCCATGGTCAAACTTAACGAAAATAAATTTTTGCCCCGCCCACTTTTGTCGAATTACCTAAAATCAGAAAACGGCTCCATCGATTTAACAAATTTTTCTTTCAAATGTTCGTATTAATCCATTTATAGTAATCATCGAAAGAAAAATTTACCACGCCTACTTTTATGCCTACTTTTTCGCCCACTTTTTCTATTAAGCGTATAACTTGAGAACGGCTTGACCGATTTGGACGATTTTTGCTTTAAAATGATTGCCATGGTCCAACTAAGAAAATTTTGCCCCGCCCACTTTAACGCCCCTTTTTTCTATTTACCTAAAAGCAGAAAACGGCTCCATCGATTTGACTAATTTTTCTTTCAAATGTTCATATCTTTTTAACGGATTTTAAAAATCGAACGCAAACAGTTTTCCTAATTGAGACAGCAAAACGTCTGTCAGGTCAGCTAGTGTATTTTTTTTTTTTTTTTTTTTAATTTTTTTAAATTTTGTAATTCCCTATGCTAATAAATAAATATTATTCTTAAATCTGTTGAATGCAATACTTTCCTTTTTAACTAGGTTGTACTATGTTCACACTTGGGTTCTCAAACGCGTTTAAGCAACTCGAACGTGTTTAAGCTCTAATCACTTCAAAATCGAGATGATTACCCATACATTGAAGTGATTTGTTAATCACTTCAAATTGACATGGTTACATCTAAATCACTTCATTAATCACATAGAATCCTCTGAACATACCTCATACTGAGTATAATGTAGAATCGGCAGATATGAACGTGTATAACCGGCCACGATTTCTGCTTAATGTTTTTATTTTTTGTTATCTTAATCATCTCAAATGTAATGTGAACGGCTTTGATTAGCGTAAACAACATTTTGCTTAAACGCGTTTAAAACCCCAAATGTGAACAAAGTATTAGGTTAGGTTCACTTGGGTCCTTATAACGGTCCCTTTG
Source organism: Pollenia angustigena (assembly GCA_930367215.1). Lineage (NCBI taxonomy): Eukaryota > Metazoa > Arthropoda > Insecta > Diptera > Polleniidae > Pollenia > Pollenia angustigena. The sequence continues at coordinate 153,810,256 of OV884059.1, forward strand.
TAGTACCCCTAGCCAGTGACATACTTTTTAACTAAATAATTTAATTTAATTGTATTTCATCCAAACTACAAATCTATTTAAAAAAAATCATAAAAATATACTAAAATGGTAACAAACGATAACACAATATCCTTGTGTAGAAGCTGAAGCGAGACTGAGTGCACGTTGCTGTAAGATCTAAAGAGAAAAAAAAGCACGGTGTAGTAGTTTTTCCTGAGGTCTGCTCCAGATACACTAAACAATTCCGTTCTTCACTTGCTTTTAGTTGTCTTAACATCCAAGATCTCTGCGCTCTTTCTCAATATATGTACATGTAGGCCAAATTAATCCATCTTTCACTAGTTCAAGTATTCTTAATTAGTTTCGCTGTCGTTAGCTCCAGGTCAGCCAAGCAAGTCTATCTTTCTCTAGTTTCAATTGGTCATAAGCTCAAGTTACCCAAGCAAGTCTATCTTTCGCTAGTTTCAATTAGTGCCTAAATAGAACTAAACAAGTTTTTTTCGGAAGTTCGCAGACTTAACAAGTTTCTCTTTCGATCAACAAGTCTATATCGAGCCCTAACCGCAAAAATAACGTAAGCGACATAATTTAAAATGTTCGTTTTTTTAATAATCATCTCTTAAAATGTCATGGTCACATACGGTGACGTTACGAATTAATAGCAAGAACAATTTTATCGTAAGCGACAAAATTACAAAATTTATATGAAATAAAATATAAAAAAAACTCTCTCCTGTAAAACTTGATTTTTGGCGATTACGTTGTTTTCGCGGTTAGGGCTTGATATTTAGTTTGCTTCAAGTGAACTAAGTAATTTTTTATTTCGAGCCTACGATAAAAAAACAAATCTTGCATTTGCTAGCTCAATACAGGCTAAACACGTAGACGTAGCTACGCGTAGTCTAAACAAATCTCTCTTGTATAAATTTGAGAAAGTCTAAACAAATCGTTTCCGTTAATTATTAGTAAGCTTGATCGTCATGGACTATATAAGTCCCACTTTTGCAAGTGCGAAATATGTTAATTGAATTTCAAAGTAAAAGTTTTCCATTTTTTGGTATGAAGGTATTTTCTAATATTAACTTGAAAATTAAGCACTTTTTCGATATTGAAGCTCATATTGACTACCAGCAAAAGCAAATATTGTTTTAAGTATGATTTTTTCCATATTAATATTATTTTTTTTTCTCTTTTAACAAAAAACTTGCTAATATGCGATTTTTTTCTTCTTCAGTTTGTTTAAGTTAAACGACAAACATTTTTGAAAAAATTTAACAAAACAAAAAAACCATTTATTCAAATCCAGTTTTCAGTGAATTTATTTTGCATATTTTACCTAGTAAAACCAACGCGTTTAACGAAAAAAAAGAGTTGGAAAAAACTTTGCAATTTGTGTTAGACAAATGACAACAAAAACAACAACGATTATTCATAAACCTTTTAACCAAATAAAAATAAAACATATTTTATACCAATTCATTCAAATTTTAGATAAATAAATATTTTGATTACCAAATTTTTGGGTTTTTACTTTTCTAGTTTCGTTTATTAATAAAATAAAGAAAATAAATGGTAAAAAGCTGTATTTTTATAATATTTTGATTATCATTAGATCATTTAAGCAGATTAAGGGGCGATAAAAAATGTCGTTAAGGTGTGTTTCCTGAATTTATATTTATTTAAATTTTTTAATGATTATTTACGATAAATCACTAAAAGTTAAACGTTAATAAACGCAATATTTGTTTATCTTTTTTAAGGTAAGATAAATTTCAAGTTTGGTAGAAATACAAATGTGTTCTCTTTAAATAGATCAAAACGGCGGTTTTTATAATTTAACTTAACAATCTCCTCTTCTCTAAAGCTGAAGTTTGAACGAACACCTTAATAGATCACAAGCCTATGCTTAATAATCTCTTTCGCTAGCAAAAGATAGACTAAACAAATCTCTCTGTCTCTTTCGCTAGCAAAAGTTAGACTTAACAAGTCTCTCTCTCGCTAGCAAAAGTTAGACCAAAGAGGTCTCTACTTTGCTAGCTCGTAATAGACTTAACAAGACTCTATTTCGCTTGCTTTAGTAAGATTAAAAAAATACCTAACAAGTCTTTCTTTTGCTGGATTTAGATCGGCCCCCAGGAGCCGAGCACTTTTCATAAATTTCACACACACAACACGAAGGTTAACGAAACAAAAACAAAACACATAGTTAATGTCTCAAACGAGTAAATTTATTTTCCTCTCTTTTGGTGTTTCATTGCACACAATATGCACTCACCACTACATGCACATTTTTAACTGTCTCTCTTTGTGGTGACCGCTGATTTAGATGGACTTAACAAGACAAAACTCTCTCTTTTGCTAGCTAGAAATGGACTACCCTGCACATAATAGGACCAGTCCAAACACGCGTGTAAAGAGTAGTCCACAAGGGACCAGGACTAGTCCAAAACTAACCCAAACGTATGGAAAAAACCTGGTCTATTTAACATTACGATGTCCTAGGAGAGGACCATATAACCCACCTTTGGACCACTAAGGAGTAGTTTTTAAACAACTCCATGGTATACTCAAGAGGATTAGTTTTGAAGCCGCTTAAAAACGAAAGCATGTCGTTAAAACACTTTAACAATGACATGGTCCATGGAGTAGTCCATTTTATCAAAATGGATCAGGTGGTACAATTTTATTTGCAGGGTATACATGACTCTCTTCTTCTAACTTTAGTAAGACTAAAAAACAGTGTCCCGGTATCTAGCTTCAGAAGGATTGTACAATACTCTATTTCGCTAACTTCAGTAAAATTAACAAAAATATTTTTTTTTTCTAAATAATTATATTTTTCGCAGCGATGAAAGGCCTAACAAGACTCTCAGTTAAACTTAAAACTCTTTTCTCTTTCGCTATTAAATTTTTCCTAATTCACTAAAGAAAATCAATCTTTCTCAAGCTAAAGATTTATTTTACATGCTTCATTTGTAATACAAAAAAAATTTGTTAAGATTATTAATGACGTTGAAAATAATTTATGCCTGCAAGTGAAATATTTATTAATTTTGTTGAACAACACGAAATGTTGTCAAAAAGAAATCTCTTCTATAAATTCCTTAAACAAATTTTCCAAATTTTTCTCCACTACTGCTTGTGAAGAGGTTATAATAAGCTTGTCATTTAGTGTGAGACATATTCAATATTCATCTTAGTCGCCATAAAGTGTTATATTCTAGGTCCTTGTGTAATTCTAAGTTGATTAAGCCATGTCCGTCTGTCTGTCCGTCTGTTGAATTCACGCTCACTTTCAACCGGCTCAAAAGATTGCGATTTTGGTGTCAAATTTTTTCTAGTTCTCTTAATCAGTTTGGGACTCAAATCCGGTACAATTTGTTCAGTAGGATAAGAGTTATGAATCCAAATGTGGAACAACCTCCCTTAGAAATTGAAAATTTTGTTACAAAAACTAATATAAATTGTGGCAGAAGCACAAATTCGTTTTATATAATAAATCATACTACTAAGTTTCGTGATGATTGGTCCATAATTTATGATGTGCCGCACATAAAGCCCACTATCGGAAATCACTTAAGTTTTTTTTTTTTGTTTTATATTCCCTTAGCTAATCCCGCGAAGCTCTACGCTTGGCTGCAGGAAAGAAAGCAGAGTCTCTGGCGGGAATCGAACCCGCAACCCCGGCGCTGATAGACTAGCTCACTACTCAAGTGCGCCTAAAATTGTAACGAATAATGCTATTGTAATTAAAATTTGCTCTTTCATTGTTTTATATGACTAGAAATCACACAATAAGATTTTGTGAAGATTGCTCTATAATTTACCATAAACCCCATTAACAGCCCACTCCTTTAATATTCTAACTCTAGGTGGAGGGTATCAAAGATTCGCCGCAGCCGAATATAACACTCTTACTTGTTTTTTGCCTTGTTGTCATAAATCATTTAGCACCATTATAGCATAAACTATATATTTTAAAGAAAATATCTAAAGAAAACAAAAAAACTATAAACAAAAAAATTTCCACTAAATTATAATTCCGTTGAGATTTTTTTTCAGATTTAAAATGCCATTAAAAACAAAGTAGAAAAACTGTGAAAACTCACACAAAAAACTGCAGTATATTTCCCTTTTTTGTCTAATAAAGTAAGATTTTTGTAGTTGTTGTCAGTTTGAGTATAATTTGTCGCATTTGGCTTTTATGTTTGACAAAAAAAAAAAAAAAATCAACATTTTTTTTTTATTATTATTAGTTATATCTAAATGTATGACAGAAACTGTGGAGATATTTTTATACACATTTTGTTTGTTTTTTTACTAATTTCTGTAGTACGAGCAATAAAAAGTTTAATTTTTTTCGGGTCGTTGTTGTTTGTTGGCTGCATTCCCATAAAAAGTATCGCATAAAAACTGACCATTGCCAAAAGAAATTCTTCAAAAAAAAAAAAATTAAATTATTTTTATATCATTTATTTTTACTCATTCGAAAATATTTTCTTGAGACTGCAGAATAAAAAAAGAAATCTGCTGATTTTGATCATGACGACAAAGATGCTTTCATGCAAATTTTAGCTCTACTTGTTAAAATAAATATAAAATCGAATGTGGTACGAGAACTCATTAAGACTTGGCAGACAGACGGACAAACGGACGAACTCTTATTTGCACGGGTAAATGTCTAAAAAAAAAGATTTAAAAAAAAAGAAATAAAAAATATTTCCATTTGATTTTAAAACTTAAAAAGCATAAATTTTTCGTTAAATACTTTTAAAGTTAAAACAAAAACATTTTCTTATGTTTAACCTGAATATTTTTAAAATTAATTGTTGCATTTAATTTGATGTTTTGATTACATTTGTTTTATTTAATTATAACTAATTAAAATACTTCAAATAAACACGATTTGTATTTGGGTGTTATAAATTACATCTTTTAATATTTGTTGTTATTACAAATTTTTTCTTTTTTTTTTTCTTTTGTGAAATTTTATATGCAAATGTTTGTGACAAATTTGAAAATATGTATATAAATTTTTAAAATGAAATTTGTTTTTCTCTAGTTCTTGTGAGTAGAGTTGTTTTAAAAAAGAACTATAATTAATGACGCCTACTAAAATGTTCTGAATGCGTATGAGTTTCTTATGAATGTTTTCATTTTATTTTGTTTTTTTTTTTTTTTTTTTTGTTTTAACAAATAGAATTATTAGAGAATTTTGAATAATTGTTGTCATGTTGCTGCCCACCTCTTGAACGTGAATTTGGAATATTTATGGACTTGGAATTTATTTACTTTTACTATAATGTTGACTACAACAAATGATTCGCTAGGATATAAAATTTATGAGGTATGAGGTAGTCTAATGATTACTTCAGATTAACTTAACTCTGGTCCCAATTACATGTTTCGCTAATTTCAGCTGGTTGTAAAGTTAATTCAACTAAAGAAGTTTTACTTTAAGTCGCTTAAACTGGACTAAACAACCCGCTTGATTACGGCAAACGAAAATAATATCGTTAGCGAACAGTTGGCAAACGATTCTCTAATGAAACATTTGAGAAAACCTATTGCTAGTGAAACGAAAAAAGCAAATCGTTTGATCTCGAAGGTTGGCTTTGATATTAACAGCGAACAAATTTAAAGATATCGATAAATATTCACTAAAAATAGTTCTAATTATTTGATTTTAATATCGCTAAACATTCGTTTTTAATAGCTTGGCCAAGGCGAATTCAAATACAGGTGGTGTATTTTGATTTTGACAGTTCGAACCACTTTGTTTTGATTTGTTAGTGTTTCGTTAGGAATGTTTGACATTTGACACCGTATACACTAACAAAGAAATGTAAAAACCCCTATGTTGTTTCTGTTGTTTTTGGATTGTTGGAGATCCGAAACCACCTGTAGTTGAATTCACCTTAAGTTTGTCAATAGTTCAAATGTGAAGCTTTTGCAACTTCTTTTTTTGCTTTTTTCCCAAACCAAAAAAAAGAGTAAATTATGTTTTTTAACGTTACATTTCGTCGGTTGATTATTTAATTGTCGTATGTAATTTGTATCCACATACGACAATTAAATAATCAACCGATGATTTGCTTTTGCTTTCTTTTGTGAGAGCTATTTTTGCTCTTAACGACATAGTTCAGCATATCTTCGCATTTTTGTTTTGCTTATTCTTCGAATTGGTGAATGTTCGCTTTTGTTCGAATCTCAGGTCAAGCGGGAACTATTTTTTTCGCTTGCTCTGGATAAACGAACCAAGTCTGTCTCTTTCGCTAGCCTGAAATAATTTAAGCATTGCTCTATTTGGCTAGTTTCATTAGTTCCGGACGGATCTAATAAGTCTCTTTTACTTTAGCTCTAGATAAACGTAACTAGTCGCTCTTTCGGTAACTCTTAATAAACTAAACAAGTTTTTCTTGTGCTAGCTATTTACCGATAAAATAAACAAAGCGCTCTTTAGCTAGATAAAGGTAAGCCTTAGAAGTCTATATTTTGCTAACTCCATTAGGACTTAATATTCTCTCTTTTGCTACATACAGATAGCCTTATCAAGCTCTTTTTTATTTGCTTTTTATAAACTAACCAAATCACTCTTTCGTTCGCTTTAGATTAGGGCCTGAAACAGAATAAAGTAGGTGCAGTTGTAGCTGAAGCTGAAGAATGCTCTGTAGAGCAACAAAGTTCAAAATTTCGAATTTCGTGCTTTAACTTTAACTGCGACGACTACTACAATTACGATTTATGTTCCCACTACTTTGAATCTGCAGTTTTTAGCTTATGACAACTTGCAGCGCTATTCGTAACGTTGCTCTACAGCGACTATTCGGTTCCCCACTTAACTTGCTAGCTTCAGATAAACTAAACAAGTCGTTTTTCACTAGCTCCAGACAAGCTACCCAACTCTTTTTACGCTAGCTCCTTAAAAGTTTAACAATATCGCTAGTGACAAAACTAAGCTGTTCCGTAAAAATTGTGTACATAAACTTGGTAATGGCGGCACAAATATGTTTACAGATTAACTAAACCTAGTTTAACTAAGGCCCTAATTCACAGTCATTAGTTAGCTAATAACAACAGTTTAACAAATAAAATATAATTTCCAGCATTTTCTTAACCATAATTTAAACCCTCAAATGTTATTGGTTAACTACTTTTATTTTTTAATTTTTATTATTTAAATAGAGTTGCAATTTTTTGGTCTGATTAAAATTCTTACTTTACCAATTATTGTAAATATGATGCTTTAGTTAAACAACAGTAATCATTTTAGTTTACTAATAATTAACTAATGCCTGTAAATTTAAGCCTAACATTTTAAAAACTCAGGGTAAGTCTTTAACTAAGCAAGTCTCTCTTTCGCTCGCTACTTATAGCCGTACCTTAACAAGAGCAGATGGCGGAAAGTTTTCTTCTGCTAAGCTTTTACGCTGATATGCCATAACTAAAGCTGGGCAACACGCGCTACACGCCTTTAATTTGATTTTTTCTTGTGGTGATATCGCATAAAAAGCATCGCATGTAACTTGAAACGTAGAACGCAACAAATATATAAAATAGATGCATTGCATTGAGGCGAAAACGCGTATTGTGGACCTCCAGCTTTAACAAGAGCTTTAACGTTGTATCGCGAACAGTAGTGCTAACTTTCTTGTTTATTAAAACCAACATAATAGAAAGAAAAAAGTGGATATAAACCGCTTGATTGGCCATAAAGTAGCTAAATTGCCATTATTAATTAACAATAACGGCCAGCATCACTATTAAACGAGCTGTTAAAATCGGATTTTCCAAATGCAAAGCGTTCAAGCCGCGCTTAGGGGTGCTCCATACAAATTGTATGGACATGACAATTTTTGACAACTAGAAAACGCATAACGCTTTTGTTTAGGTACGGCTGTTAATAGTTTGCTTGTTATTATTTATTCCTTTAAACTTAACGCGCCACCTTCGCAAAAACTTAATTAAGTCAACAAAAAAGAATACAACTGATAAAGAGTTTTTTTAATGACAATTTCAATGTTTCGATTTTATTATTATTTATTATTATAATACAAAAAAAAACTGATAACTATAAATTTTTTGCACAAAGAAAAACTAAAATTTATTTGCTTATTTTGTTTTTTTTTTTGCTTAAAAAATTTATATTTTTTTTTGTATTTTTATTTCGAGGAGAGGCCTAAAATAAATTAATTTTTATATGTCGCCGATTTTAATTTCAGACCGCAAACTGAGTTTTGTATGACTTTTTGTTTCAATATTTGTTTGTATTTATTTTATTATTTATTTAGTTTTTTTTTATTATTTTTATAAATGTTGTATTTGTTGTACTAGTATTTTGTTTAATGAAACCAAATGTGTACAACCTCGTCGACCTTGTTAAAGTGTGTTTTTATTTTATTTTTATATTTGAACGTTGAAATAAAATTCTATATCAAAGAGAAAAAACACGAGTCAATAAAATTCAAGAAAACTAAAATTTATGCTTTTAAATGCCTTGAGTTATATTTGTTTTTTTTTTTTTTGCAGATTTAAAATAATAAATATTTTTTTTATTTTTGTTTAATTATCAGCGCTCATAATATGAAATTGAAATGAAAAATTTAAAAATTTTTACAAACCTTTTTAAATAAATTATTTTGAAAAAAAATGTCTGTGTTGGCGGTATTTATTAAGCAATTAATTCATGCACGCATTTACGCATGCGTGGCGTGATTTTCGGTTTTAATGTTTAATTTATTAAGTATTTAGTGAAAAAACATTTTGTTGGCTTTTAAGTGTTAATTGGGTTTTTTCCACTAGAATCAGAAGAAAAAAATTAGATGTATTGATATCTGAGTTCTTAGCGTGTCTGTCATTAGTTCTTATTTGTTTCGCAAATTTAAACAGCCGTCTTATTTGTTGTTGTTGTGGTTAAACTTTTTTTTTTGTGACAAACAAAACGTGCTTTAAAATTTTAAATATAAAATATTTTTGTTTTTTTTTTCTTTTTTTGAAAAAAATTGTTTAAATTTGCATTTTAAATGAGAAATAAATTTTATTTTGCTTTAATTGTTGAACATGGTAACGTTACCACAGGTAGTTTTTTAGTGCAATCGTAAAAGTTTTAATGTTCTTAATAAATTTTAATTATCTTGCTTAAATAAAAAGATTTAATATGAATTTTTTTCAAAAATCTAAATTTAAAACAACCAGTACAGAAAAAAATAAAAATTGATTTCAATAAAAAAATTTGTGATATTGATTAAAAAATTTATTAAATTTTCCCCAGTTAACAAATGATGAGTATCAATTAAACGTTAAATTCACTCTATTAACCGTTTATTTCACTTGATTAGCCGTTAAATTCACTTGATGTAACGCTTAATTCACTTGATTAACCGTTTAATTCACTTGATTAACCGTTTAATTCACTTTGTTTACCATTTAATTTACTTGATTAATCGTTTAGTTCACTTGATGAACCGGTTAATTCACTTGATTAACCGTTTTATTCACTTAATTAAACGTAAATTTCACTTGATTAAATTTTTAATTAAAACTGATTTGATTTTTGATTAATCTTAACCTTAAAAAATAAAATCAAGAGAGAATTTTTTTCTGTGTACATTTTGCGTGCCTCTGTCAATCGGTTACGTTTTGTCTCTAATGTAGGGCATCAGTAAGTTTAACTGGCCTTAATTTCTTGTTTTTTTTTTATATTTTTAGCCTGATTTGTGTTTTTTTTCTTTTTCAGATTAACTCATTATGAAAATACTTTAATGGTGCTTGTTCGTTTTAGTTTTGATTGAGTTTATGTTTTTTAATTTTCAGCACATTTTTCTACCCTCCACAACAAGCTGTGATTAAGGGTATAATTAGCTTGTCATTCCGTGTGAAACATTTTTTTTATATTCATCTAAGACCACATAAATTACAACAGGTTCATAAGACGAATTTTATATGAAAACCTGTTTAATTAACCTTTAATAAAACTGAAATATTTTTTTTATGAATAAGGAGGTATATGTATTTTCTGCGTCCTTGAGTAATTCTCAATCGATTTAGCCATGTCAACCTGTCTGCTCGTCTGTTGAAATCACGAACACTTTCTAACAAAAAAAAAAAAAACAGTATTAGTGTCGAATTCTTTCTATTTCTCCTGAGCAGTTTGGGATTGAAATCCAGCAAAATTCAAATCGGTATGAAAAGAGATAAATCGTCCAATGTGGAAAGCCGCCCTAAAGCCCTTATGACACTACATTTTTAATGCATTGTTCAAGTTTTGGTGAACAGTGCAAATATAAAGTAATAGAAATATTAAGATAAATGGTAAACTGTCAAAAATTTTACTAAAGTTATCGATAAAAAATGAAGTTATGTCAAAAAAAATGTAAAATTGTTCAACTTAAAATTGACATTTCAAGCTTGAAATATTAAAAGTGTTGCTAAATCAGCGGTTTATGGGCAAATTCAGCGATTTACCGCTTATTGTTTTTAGGTTTCTCATAAACAAAAGGTTGGCAACGTTTAATAAAATACACAGAACAGGGATGGCTAAGTTGTTTCAATTGTACTTTTTTATTGATACTTTTTAAACTAAGATTTAACCTTTTTGTGCACAGAAAAAATTATTGCCGAATTATTTTCAAACAAACGCTTGTTTGAAAATTTTTTTAATTTCTACAAATTTGTTTACTGATTCAATTAAAATTTTTGTTTGTAAAAAAATTTCACTCTTTTTAAACAACAACAACATTATAAGAAACAAAATAAATTTTTGGTTGGTTTCAAAGTTCGTTTAAAAAAAAACCAAAATACCGTATTCAATTTTTTCAAACTGTTTGCTTAAATACGTCAAATACAAAAATATAATGATGACGAAAAACATATCGAGTCGGTCTGTCGCCGTTTTCGGGTTACATTTCTTCTTCATTAGCAAAGGAAAGGATACAGCAACAGTGAGTGATGACGAAAAACATTGTGTGTATAAAAAAAGACTTCATTCAAAAATTATTCCAACAAAAAAATGTGTCTCAAAGCCAGCCGGCCGCTCTGCTCTCTCTGCCATCATCTTCTAATACAGTGCCTGCTTGTGTGCGCATCATTGCTTGTGCAAAAACCTTTTTTTTTTGATTTTGAAATTTACTATATGAATTTCAGTAAACTTTTTGTTTGATTCAGTTAAATTATTTGTTTGAAAAAATCAGTGTTTTTTTTTAATAAACAAAATGCAAATAAATTGTTTGAATATGCAAATTTGTTTATAGGACCGATTTCACACAAAAAATTGTTTGATTCTACAAATTTTTTGTTTGAATTGGAAAAATAATTTTTTCTGTGTAAGACTTCGTTCAAAAATTATTCCAACAAAAAAATGTGTCTCAAAGCCAGCCGGCCGCTCTGCTCTGCTTCATCTTCACCAACAGTGCTTGCTTGTGTGCGCGTCATTGCTTGTGCCAAAACTTTTTTGTTTGATTCAGCAAAATTATTTGTTTAAAATTTATATGAATTTCAGTAAACATTTTGTTTGATTCTGTAAAATTATTTGTTTGAAAAAATCGCCGTTTTTTTTCAATAAACAAAATGCAAATAAATTGTTTGAATATGCGAATTTGTTTATAGGACCGATTTCAGACAAAAAATTGTTTGATTCTACAAATTTTTTGTTTGAATTGGAAAAATAATTTTTTCTGTGTGGTGTTTTTTAAGAACATAAATAAAATTAATTTCAACTAAAAAAATCTTGAAGTACAATTAGGGTAAAAAAGTAAAATTGTTAAAGGTTGTTGGTACAATTTTAAAAATTCTCAACGCCATCCCTGAAGCAAAACCATAACAAGAGAAAAAACACTAAAAAACTTTGTTTACATTTTTTATAGTAGTTTACTCTTTCTAGCATTAACTGTTTCTTTCTATCAATTCTATGTCAATTAATGAATAAAAAATGTAGTGTCATAAGTGCTTAAACAATTGATAATTTTAATACAAAAACTTACATTAATGTTGGCAGAATGTACGGATTGAAATAAGATTTTGCATAAATTCGCTTTATTTGACTAGAAATCAAACTACTTAATTTCTTGATATTTCGATCTATAATTTACCAGAGGATCCATATGAAGCCCACACTCGGAAAATACGTTAGTACGTATAAAACTGTAACCAATAATGCTTTGGTTGTCAAAACTATGTCTGTTATATTTTCATTTGACTAAAAATTACACAATTAAATTATGTGAATATTGGTCAATAATGGCCCAAAGGCCCCATAAAAAGCCCAATCCTTAAATATTCTAACTCTCGATGAAGGGTATCAAAGATTCGGCACAGCGGAGTATTGAACTTTTGTTTGTTTAAATTAATTATTTTTTTTTTTTTTTGTGTATCTTATTGTTGTTAGTTGGGTTAGCAACACTTTAAGATTCTTTAATAAACCAAAAATATATTTCTTTTCACCTCCAGGCTTAAGAAAGAAAGCGGTTAAATACTACTGCTTCTTCTAGATATACTACCAAAGTCCCTTATTTTAACAAGTCTCTCTTTTGTTAGCTTTAAATAAACTTAACAATTTTTTTCGCTAGTTTCAGATAAACTGAAATGATTTCTCTTTCACAGGCTTTAAATGGACTAAACTAGATAATCTCACTAGATTTCAATAGATTAAACAAGTGTTTAATTTGCTAGCAATAAATAAATAAATAGTAGCAATAAAAATAAAATAAATAAACAAGTATCTCGTTTGATAGCTCCAAATAGACTTAAAAATATAGTTTAATAGTTTGTCGTTTTCTAGCTTTACAACAAGGCACATTTTACAAGGTAGACTCATTTGGGAGAGCTTTACAAATTACTCCATATAAAACAAAACCAATTCAACGCACACATGCACATATCATGGCTCATTAATACGAATTTCGTATTACGAAATTTGACAATTTAATACCAAATGCTGCTCCCCTCTCTGCAAAGACTAAACAATTCTCTATTTTGCTAGTTCCAAAAAAACAAAACAAATATCTCTTTCGCTAAAGACATAACAAGTCTCTTATTCGCTAGCTTTAAACAGACTACACAAGTCTATCTTTTATAGCTCCAAATAAATACATATATATTTATTCCCGTCGTTCTAAATTGGAGCATAGGGCCATATATACATTTTGTGTGGTTTCATTAATCAATATCAGTTTAGGATGTACCGGTGATTAGCCGTTAGCTCCAAATAGATCAAACATTATTTTTTAAATAGTTAATCTTTTTCCAGCTTAAGTGGGAAACAGAATAGTCGCTGTAGTACAACGTTACGAATAGCGCTGCAAGCTGTCAAAAGTTTAAAACGGCAGTTTCCAAGTAATGTCAACAGAATACGTAGTTGTGGTAGTCGTTGCAGTTTGCAGTTTAAGCGCAAAATTCAATATTTTGAACTTTGTTGCGCTACAGAGCATCCGTCAGCTTCAGCTACTACTACAACTTCACTATTCTGTTCCAGGCCTTACAATTATTAAGAAGTCTCTTTTTCGCAGCTCTACAACCAGAGAAAAAACATGTTTATATAAGGTCCCCTCCAACAAAACTATTTTCAACGAAAATTGTAAACATATTATGTTTAATTTGACTATTTTATTGCCACCGACAACCATATTATGGTTAAATTAGACCTCCATCAAGAAGCCACAACCATAATATGGTTGCCTCAGAACATGTTATAGTTAGTAATAACACTTATAATAACAAGGTTGTTTTTCAACCATAGCATGTTGCTCTTGCACTATAGAAAAATACTATTGTTTATTTAAAAACAAATAATTGTTATATTTAACCATAACATGTTTAGAGGCAACCATGATATGGTCGTAGCTTCTTGATGAAGGGCTATTTTAACCATAATATGGTTGTAGGTGACAATAATGTGGTAAAACTAAAATGTTCTTTAAAAATAGTTTTGTTGGAGGTGACCATATTAAAACATTGTTTTTCTCTGCGTGTGGGTAAAGAAAAAACAAAAATAAAAACAAGCTACTTTATTTGCTATTTAACTGATCTTAACAATTTTTATTAGAATTATTATTATGTATTTTGCTAGCTCCAATTATACTTAAGACATTTTTCTTCCGCTTACTCTAAATAAGCTAAATAAGGTTTTATTTCGCTAGCTACTAAGTGTTTTTTTTTTGCTAGCACCAAATAGACCTAACAGTAGAGTTGCTAGCTGAAAATAAGATTAAAAACTTTTTTTTTGCCTTAAGGCTACTTAACAAATTGCTTTTTCACAAGCTCCAGAGGAACCTTAAAAATATTTCATCGGTTAGCTCCAAATGGACTATGCAAGTTTCTTATTTTCTAGCTCCAAATGGGTTAAGCAAGACTCTCGCTATCACAAGTTCCTGTTAACATTGCTCCAGCTAAACAAAACAAGTCTTCCTTCCCCAGCTTCTGACTTACTCTTTTCCTGTTTCGCTGGCTTCAGAACAAGGCGCTGGTTTTACTAAAGTAGCAATAATTTTAGCCAATTTTTCACTGCCTCTTTATTATCCAAAAAAAAATGTGTGCAATTATTTTCTAACTTTTCAATTTTCTACCTTTTAGCACATGTCCAGCAGATTGTTTTTGTTTCCCATATTCATTTATGTTCAATATTCAGTGAACAAGTGAGTGAATGTTTACATTTCAAATTAGCGTTCAAAAATTAAAATTCACTCATCCATTTAGTCAGTCGTCATGCACAATATTTGCATATTCAATAGTTTAGATACTTTTCTACAACATTTACATTCCCATAGCTGCGAAATGCATCTATTCGTTAAACCGTTCATGCATATGTATGAGTATTTTTCGATCAGAGCAGGCGGCAGCATTTTGTATTTGTAATGACCACAATTAGTAAACCATAAAATCCGCCAACGGCTTTGACAGTTTTTAGAACAAAACAACAACCGAAGCTAAATAGTTATCAATAATAGAATAGACAAATAACAATAAAAAAAAACAACAATTACAACAATCAAAACAAATGTTTTTATGTCACCTGTGGGATTAAAGCTGAGAATTACTGGTGTGATAATGATGATTGTGATGACGCTGCAACGGCCACGGTGTAAATAACTGCTCATAGTTCAGGTGTAACTCATACTTATCCTAGTGCACAGGTATTTTGTGTTAAAGAAAATCTCATTTTGTGTGTGCTTGGGGAAAATTTACGGAAATAGCTGAATGAATAAATTATGGGAAAGAAAAATGTGTTTGGGAATACATATTTGGACTTTGAGAATATTTTAAGTAAAATCAAGTAATTTTTATTGCACACTCGGACTGCTTTTCATCAATTTTACAGAATTTTTTTTTTGTATTATGTAAATAGTATAAATTGCAAAAAGCAAATATAAAAAAAAATAAAAACCCCATCAAGGTTTCTTCAATTTTTTTATTTTGCTAAGAAGTGATGTCGAAAAAAACTATAACAAAGAAAATTCTGAATGGAAATCGCATTTTATCCTTTGCTCTTGATAGTCTAGTTATTTTTTCGCTACGCTAGCTCCAAATAGAATAAACAAATCCATGTTTGGTAGCTCCAGACACCCAGAGAAAAAACATGTTAAAATATGGTCACCTCCAACAAAACTATTTTTAAAGGATAATTTAAACATATTTGGTTTATTATGGTTAAATTAGTTCTCCATTAAGAACCCACAACCATATTATGGTTGTCTCCAAACATGTTATGGTTAATAATAACTAAAATATGTTTAACACTTATAAAAGTATGGTTAGTTTTCAACCATATCATGTTGCTCTTTTAAAAGAGGAAAATAATATTGTTAATTTAAAAACATATTATTGTCATATTAAACCATAACATATTTATAGGCAACCGATAGGCTAAATAAGTCTTCTATATATATATTTTTAACTTCGTTCTTTATCGCTAGCTTAATTAATAAGATTCTCTTTTGCAACCTTAAGTTTGACAAAATAAGTCTCTTTCGCTAGCTCCGGATGGACTAAATAATTCTGTCTTTCGCTAGCTCCAGATAGTCTAACTGACTCTCTTCTTCGCTAGCTCCTAATATAATAAATGAGTCTCTTTTTCAGTTTCTCCAGATAGACTTAACAAGTCCCTCTTTCGATAGATCCAGATAGATTAAACAAGTCTTTCTTTCGCTAGCTCTAGGAGGTCCGAAATAGCTTTTTTTAACTTGGCTCTTTTTGCTAGCTTGACTTAATGAGATTTTCTTTTGCTAGCTTGAGTTTCGCTAGCTCCAGCTAGACTGAACAGTCTCTCTTTCGCAGCTCTAGTGTCTCTTTCTTTAGCTATAGACAGACTTAACAAGTTTCTTTCGGTTTTTCCAGCTAGAATGATCTAGCCTTTTTAACCTGGTTCTATTTCGACGAAAAAGTTCCCTATTTCGCTAGCTAGAGTTCGAATAACGAAGTCGAGTTTGATTCTTTTTTGCTAGGTTTAAGGCTCAGTTAGCCGGGAGTAACAGTAACATTACCAATCTATTTCTTACAGATTGAGACGTAACATCTTACTGCTAACTGTCATCGTTCTAATTGCTTTACATACATCAAAATGAAGCAGCTGATTTGCGACGTTACTGTTACTCCCGGCTAACTAAGCCTTTAAGCTGGAGGTCCACACCACTCGTTACTCACTTTTTCGCAGCATACGCAGCTGTCAAAAAGGTAGAATCTGTGTAGTTATACGTAGTAAGTTACATGCACAAAAGCGTAGATGCCTTGAGGCGAAAAGTAGGTTTACTTTCTACTTTTGTAAGCGTCACAAGCAGCGTTCGAACAAATCAGCTGATTTTGACAAATTAAATTTTATTTTTACTTGTGCTGCTGCTGCATAAAAAGCGTTGCATGTAACATGAAACGTAGAACGCAAGTAAGGTTATAAAAGCATGCGCTGCGTGGAGGCGAAAACGCGTGGTATGGACCTCCAGCTTTAGTTTGACAGAACAATTCTCTCTATTTCTAGCTTCAGTTCGGCTTAGTTCAGTTCGGCTTAGTAGTTATCTGTACTAAACTGATGATTTACTGAATTTAAGAAAATATTTTGCTTATACATATGTATGTATGTTGTGGTTCTCATTCTTTATGAAATTTGCTTGCATTTAAAGCTCACACGTTTTCTAAGAAACTAAAATTAACAAAAGTGCGATAATTTTGAATTTAATTTTTGTTTTTAGCTTTATTTGGTATTTGTTGCTGTTAAAACTAACAATTTATGTTTATTTGTAGTTATTTATTTATTTTTGCTTTCGTTTTTTTTTTGTGTGTGTTTTTGTTGTTGTTTTTTTTTTTTTTGCTTTGTAAATATGGGCCATTATAAAAATGACTGTGATTTATGATTGAAAAAGTTGCTTGTGCTATTTTTTTTTATTAATAAAATAGAAACCAACTTTTGAGTGCAATTTGTTAAAAAATTTAAAGAAATAATAAACAACGTAATATTTGATAATTTATCAAAAGAAATACTGTGTTTTTCTGTGAGTTTTGGCAAAAAGTGGCAAAATACGATAAGATACGTTTAGAAAAATAATTAGCTTTTTTTAGGTTTGTAATTTTTTATTTATTAACCGTCACTACAGGCGGAAAGGGAATCTATAAAATTGTCATTCCGCTTGTAATTTCTACAATATTTATCATAGACCCAATAAAGGATATATATTCTGGGTCCTTATGAGTGGCAAAGTAGATTGACCGATGTGAATCTGTCCGTCTTTTCATCTGTTTGTTGAAATGGGTCTTCCGATGACCCCTGATATGTTGAGAACTACGTTGAATAAATGTATGTCGCTTATGCGCCGTTATACAAGATTCAGGTTGTCTTATAAGTTTTTTTGTGGAAAAAATATTGAAATTGATATTGAATCTTTATTACCCAGTACAAACTTCGCCTACAAAGTAATGTGTAAAGTAATCAGAAAAACTTAAAAGCACTACTTACAATTCTATTGAAAGAACCAATGAATTTTACAAGGGATGTCCCAAAATGAACGCATTTAAAAGTAAGTCATTATTTTTTACGTACATAAAGGGTGGTTAAATTGTAAGGGCCGATGTTGAATGTGAACCACACCTAAACGCCAAGTTTTTTTCCGAATTTTATTTGACATTTCTCTATTTCAGACTTACTCAATTTGAACCATGGAGAGATACACAATCCAACAACGTGTTAAAGTTATCCAGACTTATTATGAAAATGGGCGTTCAAATCAAAATGCATATCGTGCACTTCGTGATTTTTTTGGTCAATTTGATCGTCCAAATGTGCGTACAATCGCAAAAATCGTGGAAAAATTCGAGCAAACCGGGTCTGTAGAAGATGTGAGAACACCAGTGCATGCTCGTACAGCTCGTACTGCAGAAAATATTGCTGCTGTTCGCGATAGTGTGGCTGAAGAGCCGTCCACCTCAACTCGTCGTCGTGCCCAACAATTGCACCTCTCACGCTCGTCGTTGATGAACATTATGCATAAAGACTTGCATTTACACGCTTACAAGGTGCAATTGGCTCAAGAACTAAAGCCTCTTGACCATTCCAAACGTCGTGAATGGGCAGAATGGTGGCAAGAAATGGCAACAGTGGATGATCAATTTTCGAAGAAAATCATCTTCAGTGATGAGGCACATTTTCACCTCAGTGGATTTGTCAATAAACAGAATTGCCACATTTCGGCGAATGATAAACCAAGAGTGATTGTCGAAAAACCAATGCACCCACAAAGAGTGACTGTTTGGTGCGGTTTATGGGCTGGCGGCATCATCGGGCCGTATTTTTTCCAAAATGAGGCCGGTCAGGCAGTTACTGTGAATGGTGTTCGCTATCGTGAGATGATAACGAACTTTTTATGGCCCGAATTGGAAGATATGGATGTGGACGATATGTGGTTTCAGCAGGACGGTGCCACTTGCCACACAGCTAACGAAACAATGGCTCTTTCGCGCAACAAATTCAATGGCCGTGTTATCTCACGTAATGGCGATGTCAATTGGCCGCCAAGATCATGTGATTTGACACCGTTGGACTTTTTTCTTTGGGGTTATTTAAAAGAAAAGGTGTACGTCGATAAGCCAGCAACAATTCAAGAGCTAAAGGATGAGATAATTCGGCACATTAACGGCATAGAACCTCCATTATGCCTCAGGGTCATCGAAAATTTGGACCATCGGATGGAGGTGTGCCGCCGTGGTCGCGGCGCCCATTTGGCCGATATTTTGTACCATACATAATTGAGTAATACCAATATATCATAATAAAATAAAATTACAATAATTTCCTAAATAGTTTGTGTTTTATTCAAAATCAACATCGGCCCTTGAAATTTAACCACCCTTTATATTCAGAAATAAGTTGTTATAGAAGTAGTTAAAGAAGAAAGCTACTTAATAATGAATGAGAGAAGCTATTTATCTTGAAAAAGTCAGTGAAGTTTTTACTGGGTAGATAAGACAGTACAACAAAAACGGTGTCTTATATTTCAGTACTCTAATTGTATTCATTTGTGGCACAATATTGTATTTTAATATTTCAAAAGAGAGTACGCAAATTTAGTTGAGGTTTTAAAAACTATTTCTTTATATTGTAAAGAAATTTTCAATTTCAATATTGATTACCCTACAATTGCGTTTGCATTACGTCTGAAATAAACCCAAAGTAATTTCTACAAACAAACAAAAATCACTAGGAGAAAATTCAAACATATTTTACTTTATTTGTAAAAATTAAATCATAAAGTAAGAAAACATTTCTATTAACAGTCTCAGCCCACCATCTAGGTCTTTTGAAAACATATAAAATGTCTTTGAAAAAAATGTAATAAATTATAACTACCATCTGCCATTATGTATTGTGTGCTTTTCCTATTCCCAATACAATTTTGTTCAACAAATTGTTTGAGCTCTATAAGGCAAAACAATAAACATCTTAAAATCAGCCTCACAATCTTCTACTCGTACATGTGAAGTTATCACATGATACAATAGTACATATCGTCATATAATTTCAAAAAAGCCCTAAGTTACAAAAAATTCAAAATCGGCTTTTTGATCGATTATGATGCACAGTATCAGAATACACGCTTCTTGAAAATTTTACTCTTCTATAATAAAATATAACGTTTTTATCAACAAAATTCTCAAAGGCGTAAGTGCAAGAGCTTTTCGATAAATAATAAATAACAAACACAAAAAAAAAAAAGTTTTGTGTTTTTATTTTTGTTTATCAACAATAAATTTGCCTTTGTTGTGTTTTAATAAGAGATCATCTGTTACGTTTTCTTTTTTTCAAAAAAAAAAATATTTTTTTTAAATTTTGGTTAGTTTTAAATTTTAAGAGTTTTTTGCTTTTCCTGTAAAAATTTTTCAATGTAACTTAGGGCTTTTTTGAAATTATATGACGATATGTATGTACATTGAAAAATATGCGTTGCCATATTATTATATATAATTGCTTGCCTTAGCTTGGCATACCAAGATGTTGCTAAAAACAAAACAATAATAATTAAATTTTGTGGTTTTCTTTTAAAGCAAAAAATAAACTAATAATTAATTTTTAGCACTTTAAAGATAATTTAATAAATTTTTATAGACTTTTTTAATTAGAATGCTGTAAGCACTGAAAGTTTTGAAAAATCTTAAATCTGATTTGTCAATTATGTAACTGTCAATAGCATACTAAAAATATATTCCTAAAAACTTTTAAAGGCAGTTTAACACTGTAATACAAATCTGAAATGTTTTGACGAAAATGCTTCCCTGATCTCATTACTTTTTTTAAAGTTAAAAAAACACAATGACATACCTACAAGAACAATGACAGTCGTTTGATGCATTATCTGATGGGCATTGCTGATGGGCTTATACATCAGAAGAAATATGAAAAAACTGATGTACTGATGTACGTGTGACATTTTTTCCCGATCATACTTGTGAACTTTAATATACGTGAATTTAATACAAAATTGATTGTTTATAAGTTTTGTATGTGTTAGTTTACATCAGCCATTTCTTGTAGGGATATTATCATGTCAGGGTTGTATTTTCCTCGAAAGTATTTTATAATAATGTGAAACTGTCTTCAGTATTAGTAATGAATATGTTTCTGAAAATGTTTTTAAGCTTTCATAGAAATTAATTTTTCAATCTCTGTTTAACATCGTATTTCCTTATTGTTAAAAAAATAAGCTTATATAGAACATTTTATTTCGCATTTAACTATTTCAAATTTTAAACAAATTGCAAAAAAGCTTAGAAGCAATTTGAATAAATAAAATTAAATAAAAAGTAGAATCTGATAATTTATTTCTCATGGTCAGTTACATTTATTATATAAATTTTCATATTAATGGAATGTGTATTCAAGTCAATTTATAAAGCTTTCATACTTTAATAGTCTTATTCGTTAAATATTTTCCAGGAACATTTTCTGTCACTATCAGAAAACAGAAACAGAAATATACAAACAAAAATTCTGATAGTGCATAGAAAATATTTCTGGAAATATTAAAGTAATATGACTATTAAAGTATGAAAGCTTTATAAATTGTAATTTGACTCTGTTTTTTGAGTGTTTTTCATATAAATTTTACTACACTTTCAATCACCTGTGTTGTCAAAACTGCACATTTGAATACACATTCGATTAATATGCATGCAAATTTACTTAATAAAATAATTAAACAGTCTGAAAAAAGTTTTTAAAGAGCCTTTATTTGTTTAAGATTTTCAGTAAAATGTTATTTTATATTAATAACGTCCAAGCCATTAGCACTATGTGCGAGCTTTTACAAAAGAGCTTTGAGCTTTCACACCAACGAAAGCTCAGGAGCCAATCAGATCTCGGCGACATCAATGTTTGCTACTTACTTTACAAAGAAAAAAACGACCGGTCGATGTTGTGAACTTGTGAATTGTAAGAGCTTTTAAAGCTGTTTACCACAAAAGCCAGTTTTAAAGAATTTATGTTCGGACGTAACTGTGTTATATAGTTATAAGTAGCTTTTTATAACACCTTTTGAATGCTTTGAATTTTGTATTTATTTTTTAATTAATAAGTCCTCCAAAAGCTTTTTTAGAGTTCTTGAAATAAGTGTAAGATTTGTTGAACTTGAAAAGCTTTTTTATTTAAAACGAATAGTAATTAATTTGTTAAAATTGAAAAAAAAAACTTATTTAAAAAGCTTTCTTTTTAAAAACTTTTAAAGCTTTTTAACAAAAATTAACTAAACTTAAAACAAATTTCGAAATTTTGTTTTTGTTTTAAATGTAAGTTGAACGGACGAGTAAGGCGCTGGTGTTCTTTAACACCACATAACTCTCTTTTTAAATTTTAGAAAAAAAGACATATTTGAGAGAAAGTTTATTTAAGCTTTCCTAAAAAGCTTTTTTAAAATCTTCTTAAATTTTCGTTTAAACTCTTAAGGAAATTGGAAGAAAAAACTCTATTTTTAAGCTTAAAAAACTTCTTATCAAGGCGAATTAACTACAGGTGGTGTCGAAACGGCATCTGATTTTGACAGTTCGGGCTTATATGTTTTGATTTGTTAGTGTTTTGCTAATAATGGTTGACATTTCGAGCTAATGGCACTAACAATGCAATGCAAAAAACCGTATGTTGTTTCTGTTGTTTTTGGATTGGTGTAGTTCCGACACCACCTGTAGTTGAATTCGCCTTGCTTCTTATTTTTTTTTTTTCTAATAATTTAAATATGACAACATTTACAAAGATTTACAAAGTTTTAACTAGTTTTTAACTTCTTAAGCTTTTACTTTCTTAGCTTCGAAAACAAACATTTCTAAATCTTTAATAAATTTTTCTTAACATTTTTACAATTTTTTTTATCTCTTTCTAAGTTGTAACTTTGGATACATCCGTATAAAACTGGTATAAATAATGTTTAACGCTTTTATATTTTTTTAAAATTATATTATTGCAAGAGCTTTGTTTAAATAAAAATCAATAGGGAAGCTTCTTAATGCACTGTGCAATTTTTATAAACCTACAACTAAAAAGCTTTAAATTTTCGGGGACTTTTATAACAGTAATATTATAACCACAATACTGATTATAGTTAAAAGCTAAGGCACGAACTCTATGTTTATATTTGTCCTCCAAGTTGAACTTAAAAAGGTCAACAAAAAAAAAAAGACAAAAAACATGACAAAACAAAAAAATGTACTTTGGACTTCAAGAAGAATTCTTGACAAAAAGTACGAAAAAACAGAAGTAAGGAACAACATGTAAATCAATTAAAGTAGATAATCATTCAAAGCAAATTTCGATCTACCAAAGATTAAATACAATTTGGTTTAAAAGTTTAAAAGACTGATGTTTGACTATTGACTGCCAGCCGTCGTTAATGGCAATGAGTGTTAAACCGCAAACCCCTCTGAAGGGATTGTGTGGTTACTATCGGAACATGTCCATGAAAGGTTGGGTTCGCTTCCCAGCTCAGTCAAGAATGAAAAATTATAAATAAATTTAAATTAATTTCATGTTGTATTTTCATAAAAATAATTTAATAAAAATTAAATTTGATGAACTTAAGCCTAATTTGAATATCAAAATTTGCATTTAAAACTAATTATTGTAGGTTTTGCTCAAGCGATCAAATTTAAACTTTTTATGTGCGGTCTGGATTTTGATAACGAATTTTTACTAATTTGATGTCGCTGATTTCAAATCCATACTCAGTTTTTTCAGTAAATTATGAATAAAATTAAAAGTTGTGCACCAAGTACAATGAAATAAACCTCACTTGATTTGAAATTATATGAAGATAAATATTTTAAGACCAAAACTGTGATTTTTAACGCACTTTTATTTTTATGAAATTTTAAACAAAAAATTTGTTTTTTCAAAATCTCTGAAACTACAGGGCAAATTTAAAAACAATGTAAGCACGGCTTAAAGATAATATGATTGGATTTTTGAATATGAATATGATCAACCGTTTTCAAGTTATTCCAATATATGTACTGAAAGTGCCTTAATTTTGGGACATAACGGTATATCTCGAAAAGTAGGGCTAATAGAGAAAAATGGGGATTAGATTTTAAATCAGCGACCTCAAATTAGTAGAAATTTGCAATCAAATTCCAGACCGCAAAATGTCTGTTTCGCAGTGTTATTATTAAGAAAAAAATGTTGTATTTATGATTTTACAAACCCCAATTAAAATGGTATCTAAAAAAAACTGCAGTTTTATAAAACAAGCTTTGTGATGTTTGTCTTTTAATTATTATTTAAAGCTTTCAGAAGGTTAACATATTTTTTTGAAACTTTCAATTAATCTACTCAGATAAATGTCAAAGGATTCTTTTTTAAATTTAAACTTTCATATTTCCCCCAAATTAATTAACACAGCATTTTATGTTGAAAATCAGATTAAAATTGCTGCATTTTTTTTTTTATTATTTAACAGCTTAACTGTTGTCGTTAAACCAATTAATTTTTTTAAAAAGCATATTTAACATTTTCATAAAACTTAAAGCAACAGCAAAGAAACGACGAATTAACAAAATGTTAAAGAACCGAAAAGAAGAAACGAAAAAAAGCAGGTGCATTCAAATTGAAACAAAACAATAAAAGCGGTCGGCAACAACGGCAGCCTGACACTTTTTGAAAAATGTATGCGAATTTATACGAAGGAGGTGCAACACAGGGATTCAAGACAGCAGAGAGAAACTCACCTGTATTTAACAAACATTTTATCTTAATGAAATAAAAACAAGAGAAACCAAACAATAAGGCATTTTCCTTGGAATGAAGTAAAAAACAACAACAACTACTGAGTATTCATGATGACCGAACGTCTGTCCACCTTTAAACGTAGCGAATGCACTGGAGTGTTTGGAAAGGAAACTTATTTACCTGTTGTTTTTATTGTTGTTGTTGTTGTTTTTTTTTTTCATTTTGGTAACAATATTATATTCAGCTGTCGTGGTTTGCTTGCCGCTGTTGCTGCTGCTGCCGATTTTCTTACACACTTTCTTATATGCCACAAAATGTGTTAAGCTGGCCGTGACGTTTAAGATAAAATATTAACAAAATATACAGACAGACGGATGGATGGACAGACAGATTAATAAAGCAACAGCTCGAAATGGAAAAAACAATATGTTTCTTTTTTCCTTTTGTTTTTTTTTAAGGAAAAGATACAATATCTATTATAAGTTGTATGTATTTCTTTATTTGTGGTTTTTATTTAATTCTTGTTGGCCACAAATGTTGTTCGTATGTTGCTGGTTGTTGCAACCACCAGAGAAGGAATGAATAATAAAAAAAAAAGTATTAAAGAAACAACAGCCATAATTTGCCTTATGACGCATGCCACATTTAGCCAGTAGGTTGAAACCCTACCAATTAACAAGGTTTTGTTGTTTTTTTATACAACAACAATATTAAATATAATT
Organism: Pollenia angustigena; assembly: GCA_930367215.1. Lineage (NCBI taxonomy): Eukaryota > Metazoa > Arthropoda > Insecta > Diptera > Polleniidae > Pollenia > Pollenia angustigena. Next base: position 153,835,657 of record OV884059.1, read on the forward strand.
ATAATGTTTTTGTTGTTGGCTTGGTTGCTTGGTTTCTCTTTCTTTTTTTTATTGTTTGTTGTCTTGTATAATAACAACTAATTGTGGTTAAAGGGCATGTTGTAAGTTGGTTACAGAATTTGCAACTGTTTTAGATATTTAATCATACAGGTTGCAATTTTTCCTGAAAACTCAAACATTAAGCTTTCATTTGTTATACAAATGTTGTAAGTTAAAAAATTGCTACTTGTTCTAAAGTAATTTATTAAAAAATCGAACATTTCGTATAAACCCTTTAAATAATTTTGAAATACGGACAGGTAAAATTATGGCTATCGATAGGATTATTTAAACAAAAAATGCAAAAGTTTCATTAAGGGTCATGATGTTATTGCTTAAGCATGAAAATGTTTTTAATCGGAGAAATACCGAGCGGTTTGGAATCTCTTTTTAATATTGTAGTTCTACATATGTATGTAGTTCGAACAACCTTTGCTCCTAAATTCCTGTTGTCGTTGTCACATCTTGATAAAACCCATACAAGGCGAATTTATATTAGGTGGCAGCGAAACCCAATTGTTACAGTTCAAACCAAAGCAAATTCATAGACTCGCGCGAATTCAATCTGAAAAATATCTCGTTTATTTGTAAAAATCAGTTCTTGAAATCAGTTGCATAAAACAATTTTTGACAAACTAACCAGACATGTAAAGACATTGTACCGACGTGTGTTCGTTCCACTTTATGCTGGGGTATAGCTCGCGGCACTCAGGGTTCGTTACAAAATATTAAGCCAAAATATAAAACTAAATTTTTATTTTTTTTTTTTGTTTATCTATTTTTATGATCTAACAATTAACACTTAGTTCTACACTTATTTAACAGGACCGACTGCACTTATCACTTTAATCAACGGTCGATGAGGGGTAAGACGTCACGTTACCGATCACGGGGCATGGAACGTCCCGGACATTGCAACGACGTGTTTTCCACTCTATACTGGGGTAAAGCTCGCGGTCACCAGGGTTCTTTACAAAAAAAAATCTTTTAATATAGGCAGAGAAACTAAAACCTTGTTGTATCTTTTCGAAATTTTATAAAGTGTACTTTATTTGGGTCTTTTACAGTTATAACACTAGTTTCATTTATTTGACATGACCGACAACACTACACTTACTAACGGGTAACGGGGGGTGGGACGTCACGTAATTTACCACAAGTTTAATCTAAATGAGTCGTCTCGTGTTACTGGCACGAGCAACTGCCGCAGCGAATACTTTGGGAACGGGTAAGACCCTTTCAGGGCTAATAAACCTTTTGTAGTTGCTCGACAACAAAAAGGCAAACCAAGAGAATGAGTAAAACCACTGTTCTCTTCATTTGAGACTTTCTTTTTATCTGCCAGAGGTAAAACCATGTAACAAAGAAAACAATATAGCGCATTGCGCAGGTCCCTTAAGTTTTTACTCTCATTTTGACGTCATTTAATACGTAACTATAGTAAATAGATTTAAATGTAAACAAACATATAGCATACTACATACATAACGTGACCATACCGGGACAGTCCCGTTTTACGGATTACCGTCCAGGTGTCCCCAAAGAGAGCTTCGGGACGCGAAATTGTCCCGATTTCCCAGCATGAAAAAAGTATTAATTTTATTTTTTTAATTCTTTTTTCTGTATGGTAAATTGACTTTTTCATAAATAAAAATACAAGTGCGGAAACGGCGGTAAATCATGACACGATTTGACATTTATCATGACAATTATCTTATAGACTCGCAGAAACAACGTCTACATCAAAGCAAATTCACTTGAAGGTGGGTTCAAGTCAACATATGGTTTTTTTCGGTGATCGGTTTGTCAAAGTTGGTATAAAAACTACAGTTTTTGTGATATTGTGACAATTGGACCACAAAAGTAGAATTGTTAAGTCTTAAAAAAATAAGTGTAGAGCAGTAAACAAAACAATTTTAAAAATGATTACTCAAAAAAAGCTGAAACAAGGCGCTCGAATTAGCGGCGGCGAATGTGCTACCTGTAGATTACGAATGTATTATTGTAAAAATTTATATAATTTTTTTTATATGTTGAAAGGGTTTTAAAAATGTACCAGCCATTAAAAAATTACTCTTTGAGCATTGAAAAGTGTCCTCAATAATTAAACTTTTTTGAAGACCCCACATCAAAACTGTGGCTCAGTCAGCCAGATTCCATCAAGCAGTATTGAAGGTGGAAGGTCAGGCGTCATTAGCAATTAAAGTTTAAAAAGAAGTTAGCCAACTGAAAGATAACTTGGCTCAGAAGCAGGTTAATCAGTTTCTTCCATTTTCAGTCCGTCGTTTGCAAAATTTAAAGATACTGGCACTAATATTAAAAAGGACGGCAAGAGAATTTTATAAAACAAGTCGTGAATATTTGGAACATTGGACCTGGTTTTTCGCTAAAGAATTGGATATTTTTTTTATTGGACAGATTAAAAGATCGTTCCTTCATGGGAAGACGTGCAAGAATCTTTGGATATATTGATTGAAAAGAAATATATTGATTGCAGCAAAGACAAAAAAGTGTTTGACGAATTTTTACTTTTTTCTAACTACATGACGTCACAAGAAGTAAGCGAATGGAATAACGTAAATGCGTCGATGGACACTCGTTGGGTGGAAGTATTCAAACACTTTTGCATCAAAAACCTTAAACATGAACACTTCTGTGTTTTAATTAAATATATTTTATGTCTGCCGGGCACAAATGCACCAGTAGAAAGGGTATTTTCTTTAATGAACAAATTGTGGACGTCTGAAAACCCACAGTTACAGGTTCCGGTTCTTATGGCGATGTTGATAGTTGAGGTGAATATTAAGAAAACTTGCCAAGAACTTTATTCTTATTTAAAATCATGTCCAGCTGTATTAAAAAAAATTTGTTCCACTGACAAGTATAAACATAATTATGTGGCCTTTCGACAAAACATCTTAAGTCAAATTTAAAACGTTAAAAATGCTCAATAAACATTTTTGTTTACTATTCTAAAATTTTTCATTATAAACGAAATTTTTCTTAAATTTAGGTTTATTTTATTATGTATTTCATAAGAATGATTTTTGCACCGAGTTTTCTTTAAAACTTTTTTTGCTATCTTATCTCGACTTAAGATGTTTTGTCTAAATGCCACAGAATTAATTATGTATTTAAAACTGTATGTGTGTTTTATAACTTTTAAAATTTTTAACAAATACTATTTTAATAAATAATAAAAAAGTGCTAAGAAATGTGATTTTTCTGCTGTGAATTTACTAACTGATGTAAAAAAAAAACCGGCGTCCCGGTTTGAGCAAAATAAAAAATGGTCACGTTATACATACACGTCTTTGTGGGATCATGTTTGTGCTCATTTACTACTTTGACGTACAATGTTTTTTGAATTTAACTGATAGTCTATTTAAATGTTTTCTTTGTTCCATGAGGTAAAACCACTATGCCAGCAAAATAAAATTTTACTTCTTTGCCCGCCGCATACTGCCTACCGGGAACTCCTTTGATTTATTTTCTTAATATGATCTCATGTTGTGAATTATCATAAACTCTTAATTTAAGCGGCAAACTTTTCAAAGTTTTTACTCCTAAAATTTTTGAGAATTTTAAAAATAATTTTCTTCAACATTTTTTCCGAATAAAAATCAAAGTTTAACATATCTGAAAAAATTTGGACTATTTTCCAAAAGAACTATTAGCAATAAGATACTGCCAGGTTGATCTAAAAGTCTGACAGAACAATGGCTGCTACATTATAAGAGAGACAGAGGTGAAACTTACTATTAGTTTTGTTTATTAATAGAGCAAAATAGCAATAAATGATGTAATATTTTGGACTTTCATCGTTATCCGAATTGCACTTCGGATAATGGCAATGATTTCATGTCTTATGGATCTCTTGTCACAATTCGTTAGAAAACCAAAGATTCTTATAAAAACCTATCACCACGAAACAATGATAGCAAGTTGATTTCGTAATTCCCATAACAACTAGAATCCTTAAGCGGGCTTTAAGGCGTCAAAGTGTTGGTATTGTATGGTTCAATATTGCTTTTAGCAACGGTTTTGCCTCGACAGCTGGCTAATGCGTATAGGCTAAATATTTTCTATACTCAAGAAATTACTCACCTCTATTATGAAAGTCGACGTCGACACAAACCGACGGCAAAATACGCCTGCCACTGTTTGGTAATAGATTAAAGGAAAAGACTTCACGTTCTCTTTAATCTATTACCTAACAGTCGTAGGCGTATTTTAAAAACGCCACCAAACACAATAAGGGGGGGTATTTGTTATTAAAAATAATCGATTACTATTAACAGTCAACTGAATGAAAGTTAAAGAAAGTTTAAATGAAATGTAAACATATTTATTAAATACGTTTTAAATAAAAAATGCAATTTTAAAACAAGTTATGGGCACAAATTTTATTAGTAAATTTAACGCGAAAATTCGGAAAAGTTAGCAAAAATAGCGAAAATTCCCGAACATTTTTAATATATCCGAAAGCCTTAAAATTGATTAAAAGTCCCTTAAACTATAAGGAATGGCAAAAATTCGGTAAAAATTGTAAAACTAGCGGAAATTCGCAAAAAATTAAGTATTCGTACCATCTAAGGAGATAAACATTTAATCTTAAATTAAAGAAAATATTTGTGTCGTATTTAGAAAAATGTTCACTAAAACCATAATAAAACTAAATGTACACTAACTTTAATTTTGAACTTTAATTTTTAATTAAAGTATTTTAAAATAAAACAAAACACAACCCAGTGTGCCAAACAAAAACGATCTTAATTGAATTTTGTTTACCATTTCCAATCTGCTGCTTGCTTGCTACAGTTTAATTTCTTTACAATACAAAACACCCCTGGTATTTACACTTGGCACAACATCAGCAGCAGCTCAAATAAGAAGGAAATCATTTGCATAATTATAGTTTTTAAAATAGTAGCAACCTGTAGTAAGTTAAACTCTTTACGACTTTTACACCACGTTTTGTTGAACATATTTACTTCCTTTGCAAAGTTGGTGGGACCTTTAAGCCGATATTAAAAAAAATTTTCAAAAAAGCATTCATTTGTATTTCGTTTTTTTTTTTTTTCTTTCTCCCTCTCCGAATGTAAGTGACAGGTTGCTCTTTTTTCTTTAAAGTTAATTTTTTTATTCCTTTTCGGCCATTCAATTTATCAAAGATGCATGTGTTTAGATAAAAACAAACCAATGGAACCCTAAAAAAAAACATTTTACCTTTAAGCAAATTTATAACAATTTTATCATTTATTTTATGATAAATAAGCAATTTTTCCCAGTTATTTTATTTTACCATACTCACACCTTGATGGCCGACCGGCCATTCTACCAGACTGTCGCATATTTTTTTTTTTTTTCTTTTTGAAAAAGAAGAGAAGTACTTTATAACGTTTTGGCTTTGGGTATGTGGTTGGTGTTTAAAGTACCGCGACGTTCATTTTCAGCCTTTGGCCTTTAATTAAGTTGTGAGGAAATTTTCCCATATAATTTTTATGATTCTGTTTCAGTGATAATAAATGTACATATTTTAATGTTCTTTGTTTTACTTCGTAAAATATTGTTGTTACTGGCTTTTCTGCTAACAATTTTTATTGATAATTAACATTTAACTGAAGATTTTGTTGGTGGTAATAAAAGTAGTCTTCAAGGCGTTTTTATTTTTATATTTTATTGTTTAATTGCTCCCAAGATAGATCAGCAGTATTTTTTTTTTATTGTTTTTAATCTTTAAAGCAGTTGTCCTTTACGGCTGTTTAACAATGTCAAGAAAGAAAATGCATATAACAGAGATGGAAAAGTTAATACAATAGTACTTTTTTAATACTTTATTTAGTATTTAAAATACTTTTGGTGCTATTTCGACTGATTTAATGCTCACAAACAAAACAACTTCTTACACCCCGCCATGCCATGTTTCGAATCAACAAACTTTTCTAACAATATTCATCCAAAATAAATAACAGGAAAGTTGATCTTCCTTATTTAACTAAAATGGACGACATCACAACAGAAGCTTATAAATCAAAGGACCCTAAACCTTCAGTTTGGTTTAAAATAAGTCAACGAATCTATAAATCGGCAAACACCCAAAAAATTGTGGGTTTCAACCACAGAGCCGTCACGAGACAGAAAATATTGTGTTTTTCCTGTCTTTTTCTTCGAAGCTATCCTTTTTGCATTTTTGTTTTGTTTAAGCTATTTGTGTTGATTGCGACGGCCTGTTTTTACACATTGTCACTTCACTAACAAAAAACGCTTTCTTTCTCTTTCTTCGAAAGCTGACCTCACAAATGATTTGGGCATTTTTCTTAAGTCACTTTTTTCATCTCGGTATGCTGTGTGGTTTAAACTACCAAAACAGATCATACGAACTTGGCAACATTTACCGTAGCGCTGCCACATGTTTTTTTACTACTGTTGAGTTTAAACTACATATAAATTTAAGATTAGGGTAATTAAACCAGCAGCCGTATTCTGTAATTCGCTTAGCTAAAGCTAAATCTCGATCGCTCAAATACCTTAGAGAATAAAAAATTTCAAAATTTTATCGATGACATTAAAAGTTAAAATTGCGGCGAATGAAATTTGTATGGCATTGAAAAATTTAGCAATGCAAGTTACAGAATTGCGTTCGTAGCCAAAATTCAATAAATCAACTTTCTAGATTTTTAGCGATAGAGATTTAGCTTTAGCGAATTACAGAATACGGCTGCAGCATTTAAACATTCACTGATTTTTTAACCATAAAACTCTTTGAAAGAACTCGATATTTTTTAAATTTGGCACAATTAATTTTCTTACTACATATATAAATAACATTTTGCCCTTCTAGCTTAACTATTCTACCAATACGTGGGCTCAGATAAATGACATAACGATAGCCTGTTTTCAAAAGCGTTCAGTCATTGTATGAAAAAAATATAAAGGCTCCGAAAAATACGCAAACGCAAATTCTCAAATTCTTCACATGAGCGCTAAGGCAACAAAAGCCGCTTTTAAAATACAATTTAAAATTTTCTCTCGGCTCTTTCTGTTTCTGGCTTGAATATTTAAAACATTAACTTGTTTTTGTTTTGCTGATGTTATTACATCCAAGCAAATCTTTTTCTGATTTACATTTACAATCGTAGATATTGTGCTTTGTTGGTTGCCCACCACTATTCTCTAAACTAAAGTAAACGCTCTTGATCTGCCTTTGGCTCTCTTACCATGCAACATTAGGCAGAAGAACATACCCTTTTTTTGTGGGAATTACAAAAATACGTTGTAGTACTTTAAAATTCAAAAAAGTACCAGCAATTTTTTTCCTGCTATCGAAAAATAAAAATAATTTGTCCATCCTTGGCGTATAAAAGCTCAAAACTACAATTAGTAGCTTGTAAGCTTTCAATAAGCTTTAACCTTCGCCTTACCAAAGGTTTTTACGTATGGATGTACATCGGTTAACAACACCCAGCCCGGTTGTACTACATTAATTTCATAAAACTGTTTTCGTTTTTTTTATGAACTTAACAATCTGTTTAGGAAGTAAAACTTTCCATTTAACTAAAGCAAGTTTAAGGAAATTATTAAAGAAATAAAACCAGGTGGGTATTGGTAAGGCTCACGAAGCTCCCTTGATTTAAAGCGTGAACGCTGCTGCATAAAGTGTGTGCTTTTCATAGCATCTTTTTATATACATAACTGTATTAATCATAGTATTATTTATGTGGTAATAGCCGACTACTAACTTCCTAAAAGCCCTAATAAAAATATAGACCACTGCTTTAAGTTCACTAATGCACATGTTGCTCGGTGGTCAACCAACAACAGCTTTAAAAAGTTAAAATGTTGGTCAAAGTCATCTCTTGCCTTTTCCTTTTGTTCATTTACCCTCAAACCTCAAATTTATGTTTTTTACTACTTTGTTGCATTCTTAACTGTCTTGGGCTTCTTCATACATGAAAATTGTTTAAAGAGATGGAGCTTTTTGTGGTGACAAGATCATTCAATGTGTTGCCCTTAATAAATATAAAATGTATATGTTTAAAACATGCAATATTATAACACGAACTTGAGGTTTTTTTACATTTATTGTTTAAAATTATATATTTGACATACATATTAATTATAATTGAAACATGTGTTAAAGGAGACATTTTGTTACAAAGAATTAATTCATATTTTAGTAACGTTTTAAATACAATTGTGCCCATTTAACATAAACAAATTCTGGCATATGGGCAGCACAATTTAGTACACGCACTTTGACAATTGAAAGCTCCACATGTGGAATCTTCCAAGAACTATACCGACTAACGGTGTCGTTTCACCCATTTTTAAAGACAAACATTGCTTGACAAAAATTTTTAACTTCAAATCAATTCAAATTCAAATTGTGATATTATAAGTTCATCTGATATTTATAGCCTTCGCTGAAGGTAAAAGGGAATACTTTAGTTTGTCATTCCGTTTGTAATTTCTACAATATTAATCTTAGACACTATAAAGTATGTATATTCTAGGTCCTTTTGAGTAGCGAAGTTTATTTAACGATGTCCGTCCGTCTGTCTGTTGAAATGTGTTTTCCGAAGACCCCATATATGATGGGAAATAGGTTGTTATAAATTTCTGTCACATATGCTCCTGTATTTTTTGCTATTGTAATTCAGCCAGATTGACCTTCAAATGGCTGAGATATGAGCAAAAAACCACGACTGTCTTTAATTTTACCTATAAATCCATTGTTGTTGTTTTTTTTATATCTTAAGGACGGCGAGAGCCAAAGGTTCCAAATAAGACACACAAAAACAAACTGCAAAACTTGATGCTATAAATTTCTTCTGTAAATATAAAACAGTGGAAAGAAGTCTTTCAGACTTTCATTTGCTTAAATCGATTCTGAGCAAGCTGGCTGAAACAATCTATATTTATAGCTTTCGTTTTATTCATAACTTGTTTATTGGAGCTTCAGATATTATAATACGAACTAACAATAAAAAATGAAATCTGAATCTTATTCTTGAGTTTACATCCAGCCCATGCTGGACGAAAATTTCCTTAATATCGGTTCCCGTTCACATAGCTGTTAAGCGCTTTTGGATAAGTGCTTCAGTGTCTCTTCTCCTTCAGCGAGTGTGGCCGCCATCATTTAAAATATTTCAAGCTGGATATGTGGATTTGGGTGCGACTCAAGCCTTTCTAAATATTTTACTTTGAGATCATAGTTTTACTGATGGCACATTTAGGTCTTTGTGAATGTTCGATTTCTTACAAAACTGGGGGGGGGGAAGAATTTAGTTTTGGCGCCTTTGGATTTTTTTTTATATTGCAGGTCGAGGCAGTGGCCCTTAACTGAATACCATGATGGCTTTAAGATAAAGTTGTAAAGAAGGCGTTTATAATCTAGACTAAAGGCCGAATTTCTTCTAATGAGCCAATGTCAAACTTCGCTTTTTGAGCCTTAAATATAAGAATTTTTTTTTTTTTTTTTATTTTAACTGGAATAATAGCCTAACTCAGCTTTAACTTTTTGACTTTCTTTCGTTCAAAAATTCATTAGAGCCTAAGTGTCTTTTTCGGTAATATCTTTTCACTACGAGAATAAAAAACTTTTTTTTACCAACTAAGTAAAGAAACTCGTTTCTTTGGAATCTGTAGCAAAGTTTTCCAAAAAAAAGCCGTCTCCTGATTTTCAGTGAAGATTCCAAACTTTAAGCTGATGTACTGAAAATATTGAAAAACAGACTTAGGCCCGTTTTCACAACTTGCCAATAGCTAAAGGTAAGTTGTGAAAACGGGCCTTAGGCTGTTATGACTTGTGACCACAGATATCACCAGAAAAGTAGATGAAAGTCATTGCTGTCAATGACTAATTCTATAGTTAAATTTTAGACTGGATTTTTTTCGATATCGAATGATATCTTTTGATTCTTATTACATAACAAGCATTTTGCATAAAAGCATAAAGAATTAAAAATTTTATTCAATCAGGTTGTTATAAGATTTTTTAAAGAATACGCAGTAGTGTTCTCTTAGGGCTGAACTCACCAACAAAAGACAAAACGTTTTTGTCTTTTAAGTCAAATACACTTGTTTGATGCTAAAACACGCCAAAAAAGAAACGGCTTATCGAGTTTTTGTCTTAAAAGACAACCGATAATCAGACAACATTGTGACAATGTTTTTGACTTTTTTCGTTTTTTTGACTTGTTTAAATTGGTGTGGGTAACATCATAAGAAAGTACGCAATTATGTGGAACGAGGTATGTTGTATCAAACCACACGTATTTACTGAAACCAATGTTTTGTCGCAGTAAGTCAAAAAGACAGGTTTGCGGCAATTTTGTTTGCTCTGAGTTGCCTCGTAAGAACTAATTAGTAAAAAAAAATTTTTGTTAACAAATCTTTATTATATAAATAGGATTTGACTGCGAACATTTCATATTGGGTTAAAAATTTTTTTAAATTTTTATATATTTTCAATTCAATTGCCAGCAGCGAAATCAGACAACAGCGCTCATTATAAAATATACAAAAAAAAATTTATTTTATATTTTTACATGAGCGGCGCTGCCTGATTTTGCTGCTGGCAACTTCAGTTCAGTTGCCATCCGTAATCGACTCATAAGGCATAAACTTTTTTTTTGAACGAAAACTTATCTTAAATTTATTGCTGGGTTGTTTTGTATTATCGAAATTTAATTCTGGATTTTAGCAATAAGACTCCCAGCAAAAACTTGGTAATGACTTGCCATTACTGAACAACTTACTTTTCAATGACTACTTCATACCATCTGCATTACATAGAAGTAGTTTGGTAATGGCTGACATATAATCTGATACCTAAGTACTTGTGTATGAGTTGATTAACGAAATTTATAATTCATTCGTAATAAAATGCATCTACGGTTGAAGTTTTTTCAAATCTAATACAAATTGATTTAAAATATTTGTTCTTACAATTTGTTTTTTTTTTTTATTATAAATAAAAAACAATTTGAAATAAATTTGAATATGAAAAATTATGCTGTACTGAAATTTTATAGTCATGACATGTTAGTTGTAATTTTGGTGACATCGGAGTAATAAGTTATTTAAGTCCCTATTTGTAAGCGAATGTGGTAATGACTTATTTAACTCCCTATTTGTAAGCGAATGTGGTAATGACTTATTTAACTCCCTATTTGTAAGCGAGGGTGGTAAGTACTTGCCTCCAATGACATCACCGTGTTAAAATAATGAGTTAAAATGCCAATGTATAAGTACCCTGCCGGCAAATGAGTAGCTAACTACAAAAAAAGCCAACTTTAAGTTAGCTTGTATAGACTAACTTAAAGCCAACAACTAAGCAATGGGAAATTTACATTAACCAAAGTGTATACAAACACTGTATATTTTAAGTAGAGAGAGCCATGTCGATTGGCAAACAAAATGTCATTATAGTCATTATAGTCAAAAAACATAGTTTTTTAATACAAAAACTACACTGCCCCGGTAGACTAGCTGGTAGCGAGCTAGTCTATCAGCACCAAGGTTGCGGGATCGAATCCCACCAGAGACAGAAAAAAAAATAAAATAAAGTAAAATAAAATAAGAAAAAATAAAAAAAAAAATAATTAAAACAAATAAAAAAAAAAATTTACTTTATTGACTTTGTGTAACTATATATTTTTATAAAGTTTTTGCTGGGTAGCTACAAAAAGTTAACTTTTAAGTTAACTGAAAGTAATGCAGAGTCGGACAATTGACTACTTCCTAGGACATCGCAATGCTAAAAAAGTTAGTTAATTACATATAAAAGTAATCCAATTGTCAACCACCACTACTTGAGAAATAGTTAGCTTTAAATTAATTGAAAGTTAACTGAATTGCCTGCAGGGTAGTGAAGAGTCGTTATATTAGCCCAATTCACAATCTTGTGCAAATGGTCGTGCATCGTAGCATTTGGAAAATGGAATAGTAAATACCATAGCATACTTTTGGGATTATGGTTAAAACCATAACTATATATCGTAGCATTTGCAAAATGGTATAGTATATTTTTACTCTACACCAACAAAATATACAGCAATGCACTTGCTACTCTTTTGCAAATATGCAACACCTAAAACCAATAGTTTATATTTACTCGAGTTGATTGCAAAACGACAGCTAACACTCAGTGAACCAAGCCGATCTGAAAAATGTTATAGTATTTACTATAATCCCAAAAGTATTCTACAGTATTCACTATACCATTTTGCAAATGCTACGATGCAAAACCATTTGCACAAGATTGTGAATTGGGCTATTAGCTTTTTAACTCATTACTTTGCAATGTAAGTTTTTGCTGGGACTTTATACAACTTTACTTCAGCTTTGTCAGTTAAAAGCTTTCACACTTATTATTAATTCAGATCACATTTTTTAATGAACTATTTTTTTCAAGTTTTTATTACTCCAAAAATATACATTAGTCCCCGAATTGTAGCTTTAAACAATAAACAATTCAGCACATTTTTATAAATAAAAAAAGAAAAAAAAACTGCTGTTTTTGTTAAACAGATTTTGTCTAGACATTGAACATTGAAAGCAAATTAATGAATAACGATGAAGTTGTTGGTATTTTATTATTTTTTGTAGTTTTAAGTTTTTTAGTTGAAGCTTCGAAAATAAAATTTTAAAGAAAAATAGTCAAGAATAAATATTTAATGCAAATTAGTTTGACTGATAACTAAACAAATGATGAAAATTGTATAGAAACGAAAACGGCAGATGACAGAAGACAGAATGAGCAACAAACATTTTTACTTTTATACATAAATTTTTAACCACTTAAGGAAAGAGGGATTTGAATATCTATTCTAAAGCTGAATATCTGTCTGTCTGTCTGTATTGATGTACGTCCGTCCGTTTTTTCTCTAAATTGTATACAATAATAAATACATTCATATTATTGACAAAAGCTTTTAAATAGCAACAAGAACAACACAAAAGCAATAAAGGTAAAGCTGTCATTGTACATGGATTGTTTTAGATTTTTTAAGTAGAGAATAAAATATACTCATACCAGGTATAAATACTCCTTTCTTTTGGCAACAAATACGAAATGATGGTGTATTGTTGTTGCATTGTTTGCAAAGATACTTGTGCTCAGTCATTGTATCTGCTAAATGCAAAACATGAACGACGAACGAAAGACTAGAAACAAAAGAGTTTCCTCTTTTACTTGCAACATAAAAATGCAAGAACAAAAAGAAAATGGGGAAAAGAAGGAAAACAAAGGCTTTTATGCTTTTTAATAGAATAGAAAAAAAAAAACTGAAAACTTCAACAACTAAAAGGGAATGATGCATTTTTATTTTGCATATTTTTACAACACTCTGTAGCAGTGTTCCCCAGATTTTTTTAATCGTGGCATAAGGCCTAACCTTTACTTGGTCTTAACACCAAGTGAGCACTTAAGGTCTTTTAACGTCCCCCTATTTGGATACCTTTAAACAAGATGCTATTTTAGTACCTTCTTTTTCTTAAAATTTACATTTTTACGTAGTATTCCTTTGCTTAGGAGCTGGAGGAAAACAGTTTTTGTTACAGAAAAAAGTAACTACGTAGAAAAATACACCAGCTGGACAAACAAACCCAAGTTTAGAAAAAAAATATCCGCCTGATTTGAGTTTTAACCAGAACCACCACACAAAAACAATTTTAAATTAATAAAAAAAATTATTTAAATTTGCACTAGTAAACAAATTAATTGTATCAATTAATTAAGTTCACTTGATTAAACATTTAATTCACTTGATTAAATTTTTAACTAAAATTGATTAATGCTTTAACTGGTAAAAAAGAAGAATTTTTTGTGCACGTAATCCTTGAAGGGGCTTCTTCAGAAACCTGTCCAGGACCTACTAAAAACCTTGGGCTTATATTTTTCCTGTAACGAAATCAAACTCTGGTTGGTCACGATCTAGAAAGATCAACCAATTACAAGCCCCAGACAAACATGATTTATGGTGTTGGGTTTTAAGATCTTATATTCTAGAACAATTTAAGGGAAAACTATTTTAGGAATATTTTTTAAGACGGGATATTTTAGCAACTTTTAACGCAAAATTATCAAAACAAAAGAGTTTTTTTAGAAAATATGTAAGACCAAAGCAAAACAGCCATATTTTTGTTAAAAACCTTAAACATTAACTACAATTCTGAACGAGGCTTCAAGAGAACCTTAACTCTCTCGATATCAAGCTAATTCTGTTTTCCGTGAGTACATTTTGTTTTAATAAAGGATGATGCAAGCTATAAAAGTAAATTCACGATGATTTGATGACAATGCCAATAATTTTAAAATAAAAAAAATTTGTTGGACTCGTATGTCTAAGTAATAAATATGTCCTAAATATTATCAAAAAGTAATTTTAATTTTTGGGAATACAAAATTTTAATTTCAAAAGATTTTGTTATTCGTGCTTAATTCCTAAATAATTCAAACCAATGGGTTTTTCTGAAAAAAAAAACATTGAATGTTAATATAAAATAGTTTTTCGCATTATGTTTCCAAGAATTCAGAAATTCGAAAAATAGTTCTAACTCCAACTGTGACTCCAACTGCTAAAATTTTTTAATTCCGACTCCAACTCCGAGTTCCTACTCTAACCTTGATGGTTATATACATTAACCATCTGAGACTGATCCTATTCGACTTTTAACTCTTTTTCAATGAAGTACCTTCTAAATGTGTGAATATGGAAATAAAATGTTTCTGTAAAAATTTCAATCGATATTAAAATTCTAACACGTGCCGCATTGAGCTTAAATGTAGTTATTTGCATATGTAAAGTAGACTGGTCCTTTGTTCATGACTTCAAAATTTTTAAAACAGGCCCTTTTAAAGTTTTTTGGATTTTGGAAAATATGAGAAATATTTTTTTAAATTTTTTTATGCCGAAAAATTTAGTAGTCGGATTCGCGAGTTTTTGTGGGTACTACGGCTCCGATTCCGGTAGAAAAACGTCAACTACGACACTAGAACTCCGACACCACAGCCCTGCTAGAATTTCCGAGAGAAAAAAATCCTATTTTTTTTAGTTCCCAGTAATGGGAAAAGTCTGGGAAATTAAAAATTTACACCCGGTTCACATCTTCTTACTTTAAGAATTTTGAAGAGCAACGTTTGGCATTCGTGTCTTATTTTTATAAAAGGCCTCTTAGCTTAGTGAGCCTAGTAGTCTAAATGACCGAACACTGCTCTAAATTTCAGCAGTAAGAGATATTTTTAAAGTCAAACTACATGCATCAAAATGTTAAACATTATTCAGTCATTTTTTTATTCTTTCTTTTTCTTTTTTTTATGTTAAGTTAGCAACACTTAAGCTTATATTGTTGAAAATCTCTTCATGGTTAAAATGCAACCAGAAAGAAACCCTTTTGTTAAATTTCCTTCCCAAAACTCTCTCTGTCTCGCAGAGGTTTTATTTACAATATTTCAAATTACCAAGATTTTTTTACAACATTTTTCTTTATTTTCCTTTTAAAGTTAAAAGAAAAAAAATTTTACTGCATCAGGCATTTTTCGTGTAGCAGAAATTCCTGCTTTTTTTTTTTTGTTCTGTTCGTCTCTTTCTTTTGTTTGAGTGTGCAAAATAGCGTAAAATAATGCATTTTGGTTTTGGTTAAAAAAGAAACGCGTAAAATTTCGCACAAGCTTTTATTGTTGGAAAAAAATATCAAGAAAAAATGACAGCTAGAACTCGTTTGACAAGTTAACAAGAATTAAATGTCATTTGATCGAGATAAGCTAAGCTTAAAATTTCTTGATGATAGTCAAATAATTATTTGTATCTGTTAGTTTTTCTGAAAACGTTAAACAGTTTTTCTGAAAACGTTAAAAAAAAAAAAAAATTATCAGTAAATTTTAATTAATTTTCATGTTGTAAAATTCCTTTATTCATAAAAATAATTTAATGAATATTAAATTTGATGAACTTAAGCCTAATTAAAAATATTAAAAATGTTTATCTGTTGAGTTTTTTATTTTATTTATCGCCATTATTTAATTTATTTCAAAATTTTACCAGTTTATTAAAAAATCTCGTATAAGAATACTTCTTATTTTTTACGGCGTTTTATAGCTTATAAGCAGGAATACCAAAAATATGCAATTGTATGTTTTTCCTTATGCGACCAATGAAGGCAGACACAATAAATTTATCCGTTTTAGAGCTTTTTATGAATTTTGACATCGATTTGTTAGTGCATATTTTTGCATGTTTAATCCTTTACAGCATATTTGAAGCATATTTTAGAACAAATGCTGCCGCTGAAATTTCAAGCTTTGGCAGGCAGGAAGCAGTGTATTAATCAATAGAACTTAAAATCGATGAAATTTTATTAACAAATAAGAAATTAGACTTATTTTGTAAAGTCTGGTTTCACAATATGAAAGCTTTCTCTCAGAAAGTCTGCGATTATTGGTGAGATGGGGAGAGAATATGCTATTTTTTTCTCCCCTCTCCCCTCTTACCAATAAACTCAGACTTTCTGAAAGAAAACTTTCAAAAAACAAGTTTGACTGGTTACACACTATGAAAGCTTTCTCTTAGAAAGTCTAAGATTATTGGTAAGAGGGGAATAGAATATGCTATTCCTTACTCCCCTCTCCCCATTCATCAATAAACTCAGACCTTCTGAAAGAAAACTAAAAAAAAACAAGTTTGTCTGGTTTAATACTAATAATAATAAAGCTTTCTTTCCAATTAACTCAGACTTTCTCAAAGAAAGCTTTTATAGTGTGAACCCAGACAAACTGTTTTTTTTAACAAAAAAAATTAACTTTCTTCCTTTTTTGCCTTCGTTGATTTGTAAATAGAGGTAAAAGTGTTGTCTAAAGTATTGTCCTTTTTTCTTTTGTCGTTTTTTTTTTTTTTTTATTTTGTGTTAAGAAAAATATTCTTTTGTTATTTGAAATGCAAAATTTCGTAAAAGTTTTAAAAACACAATCTCATTTAAGCAGCGTTAGTTAGATGATTATTTATTTACTTGCCAAAACATTGAAATGTGCTAAAAAAAAATCCTTTTTTTTTTTGAAATTTAACAAAAACTTGCTTTCAAACCCTTAAAATGATGATGGAAAGACATTTGCATAAGTAAAATTCTTAGAGGTTTCTTAAATCATTTGGCCTTCAAATTAAGGCAGCCAATGGAAAAAGGAAGCTTATAGAATAAGGCATTCTGTGAGAAATGGTGAAAATAATGGAGGTAATATTAAAATTTTTAAGGCAATTAAATATATTTTTTTAAGGTCCAAAAAACTTCCATTTTTCCTTATGAAAGTTTTTTGATTTACCTTGTAGCAGGCTTAAATTGAAAATCAATTTAAACACAATACTTTTTATAAAAATAACTCCCTCTATATCTTTTCTTCTTCAACCTTATGTCATTCAATTTTGTTCGTTATTAGTATTTTACGGTTTAAATCATAAATTCACACAGCTCTCATTCTTCAAAGTCTTTGACAAGTGGTCTCTTAACACTTCCGGTTGTTAACTTTTCAAAAAAACCAAACAACAAAAACCTGTCATTTATCACGTCTGTAAAAGTTACCACCATTAGTCTTTATATAGACAAATTAGTATACCTTTTAATTATCTAAGATTTAAAAAATATGGAAATTTGATAAATGACTTGGTTTAAAGAGTAAATAAAAGTTAAACAAAAAAAATTTGCAAAAGTTTTACCAACAAAAAACGTTTTTATCAAAAACAAAAAGGCCTTAAGAAACAAAATAAATTTTATTAAAATAAGCAAGAATACAAATTAATTGATTACAATTTTAAAGATATTAAAAGCTACGATAAAATAAAAAAGTCGTATCGAAAACCCCAAAAAGTTGTTTGAACTTAAAAACGTATAAATTTTATTCAGTATTTTTACTTTACACCACTTCGGTGTATGAAAAAGAAACGTAATCCTTTGATATCATGTTGTGAAAGGCAAATTAAGTGTAAAGTGCACGTGCCATTAATACACTCATTCTTCACTTCTTCTTTTGGAAATATTAAATCATTATTTCACATGTGTTGGTCTGTGTTTTTATCTTTTAAAAACCCCCTAGCAACAATAAACATGCACAATAACAAATTTTTTTGAAAGAAGTAAAAGTATACTCGTCTTTTCCGAATCTTATATACCCTAAACTATAGTATCGAACCAATATCCTAAACACTGCTTATTGGCATTTTTTCAATATAAAATATTCATTAAAATATAGAAGAAATTTCAAGCTAAATTTGGTCCTCCTTGGTATGGACGCTTTTGTGCCAAAGTTGTGCTATTGTATTTTAGGAAATAATAAGTGGATCGCTATTGCTCGGTCATTTATGCACCGGGGGCTGCTCTCTTTTGCGATGCGAAAGAAAATGGAAGGAAATGTTGTGATTGGTACTCTTTAATGCGCTTGCGCATTTGTCTTTCGCATCTTTTTATTTTTTTCTTTTCGCAAATCATCGCTATTTATTTTATTCAAATTTTCAGAATTCAAATTTATTTTGCATATTTTGTAATTTCATTACGTCAATCTGCTCCATTTCTAATTTTTATTGCCACTGTTGCTTCATTTTCAAAAAGTGTTGCAAAAGCGATAGAGAAAAGCAAATTGAGTTTTAGCTTTCGTATCGAAATTGCATTCACATTGTAATAGAGAAAGTGTTTTTTAGAGGCAATCGGGTATTTTTTGTTTATATCTTTGCAAAATATGGACAGATTTGACTTTAATTTAGTAGCAAAATATTCCGGTCTACATGTAATATAAATAAAAAACAAGCAGGTCGAAAGAGGCGTACACACTTTCGATCATGAGTGATAGTTTTGCTCAAATTGTTTACTCGCTCGGTAGTGTACCCGTTTCTTTTCGTCAGACAACAGTCAACCACAAACTATTTTGTTGTTGGCTGTTGACTGACCAAGTCTGTGTCCCCTTAAGCGGGGTAGCTTAAGGAAACCCCATTTCATTCAGACAGACGGACATTGTAAAATCAGCTTCGCTACTTATAAGGATCCAGAATATATGTACTTTATGGGATCTAAGCGGAATATTGTAGCAATTACAAACGTAGTGATAAACTTTTAAATCCCTTTTCCACCTGTGGTGAAGTGTATGAAAAGTAGAAATTGTAAACGGGGTTAGTATCAAAAATGCTGCAAACAACGGTAAATCAAAGAGGGAGTTATAAATACTCTGCACTTTGTATACGCTCGCTCTCCTTAATGCACTCATACAGCAGGGATGGTAAATTCAGTACAATTGTATTTTTCCAGTACTTTTTAAGATAGAAATTACCGCAGTAAAACATGACATAAAAAAAAATTATAAAACAAGTTTTTCTTAAATCATCTCGAACTTGAATTTTGCCATTCATATTAAAATAAAATTTTGTTAAAAGAGTTTAATGTCAGAAGTTGACCGATGTAAAGAATTTTGGACCAAAAGACAAAATATGAGCGAATTCTTTAGTACTTTCTATAAGCAGATTCTAAGTAATTGATTTAGGTCCTTATTGTGTAAAACGCAACGCAACGTTAAAAATTTCATTCAAAGAAAAAACAAAATCAGAAATAAGATTAAGTTTTAATATGCTAAATTCCCAATTCTTACTATTGATAAACTGAAATTTTTTGTTGGTGGGATAGCTATTCCTATGCGCATTTCACTGGTTGCTTATGCCAGATCATCAGGAAACTTCATCCAAAGATTTTAGAAAAACTAAAGATATTATTCAAATAAAACTGTTAAGCGTAAAGTAATTATAAACACTCAAAAGTCTTACCCGTAATAATATCATAGCTTGAACAAAACACCAACAACAAACAGTGAGTTTATCTTTTCTTACAATCCCGACTAAGAAATATTTTATAAATTTTTTAATTGCTTTCTACATTAAACTAAAAAGAGTGTGAGTTTTCTCTAAAAATAGAATATATTGCCAATAGTGGACTGAGAGTCTAAAATTTTGTTACTTTTTTTCAAACAAGTACTACTTTTGGTAAAATTCAGTATCATTTTAAAATTTAGATTTTCCATCCCTGATACACAGATATAAATACATACATGTAAAAAGCACTTGTAAACTAAAACTTTGTCGGTTTTTTATTCTGACTTGTTTGTAAAATGTTGAAAATATTCACGTAACAGAGTCTGTGTTTCTTTTTATTAGTTCAACACTTAAAAAGCAATTGTTCATAAAGAATCCGAACTTTGATGGGCCTAAATTTTTTTAAGAAGTGTTATGTTGTTCCCAAAGTTTGTTCTTGTTATTTTCAAAAGATGTACTTTAAACAAAATTTAAGGAGAATTTTCTTTGAGAAATAATGTTCAAACAGATCAACACCACACGACATTTTCTAAATTGTACTTAATTAATAAAAAAATTTTACTTTTTTGACCCTAATTGTACTGAAACCCAAAACAATTTTTTTTTTTCTAGTTTTATTATTAAAATAACAGAAAATATACGAACATATGTACATTAAAATTCAATTGTACTATACTTTTATACATACGTAATAAGCCCAAAAGATATTGTCTAAGGGCCCTTATGCGGCCCCTACACGTTCTAACTGGTCGTACAATTGAGTTGAATAGACGAGTTGAACGTTCGCAGCACATGCTTAAATTTTTCAACCAACTTTTCATTAAAAGGCATAATAAACCACACAAAATGCTTGGCAAACACACACATCGTTTCTGTTTGGGGTTTGCCAATAAACAACACAAATATTCTCCGTTCAAACATTAATTTTCATTTTTGGTTTGTTTTCCATGAATGCAGATGCCAATAGTTTTGCGGCAATTTTGTTGCTTTTAGCTTAAAACGGAGAAGAAATTATAAAATAAAGGCAAAAAATGTAAAGTAAAAAGTGATTTAAACAACGAGCTGTTTTGTGGCAAGCAATACTACTAAAAAAATTAATTTAATATTAAAAATTAATTGAATTGAATACATTTAGCATTAGACGCCACAAAAAGTTTGACAAATATCCAACATGTCTGCCAAATATTTAAATTTTTTAATATTTCTGCAAACATTGCTTCAAATGTTTGTCCAAACAGCGAACACCCCAATTAACATCACAAAATGTTTGTACAAACGTAAAACTTTGACATGTTTGCCAAGCCATTTGTGAGGTTTATTATGCCCTTAAGCTTTATTAATTAATAGAGTCAATATGAGTACCGATTTTTTAGCTCTAATAGTTCCGGTAGTTTTTATATTCTTTACTTAAATTGCGCATTGGAATTTCTTATTAGTTTTCTAAAATGTTGTTTACCTCACACGCTTCTAACGTAACAAATGGTTGTACAACTTGATCGAATTGTACAACAAGTCGCAACATGTAGGGCCGCACTATACCCCATTTCACCATACTTTAAGAAATCAAGCTCATTAGACTGAAGTAAATGTTTTGTGAGAATTAAATTCGACGCAATCTTCACAAAAAGCGTTTTCTTCGCTTTGTTTTTATCATATTTTGCTACGAAAAAATCATTTCCATATTCGCTGACGAATGTTGTATAGACAATCACCCCTATCGTGAATAATTTTTCCCTCGTAATTTTTCCCCTTTTTACATATTTGCGATCGTGAACAACTCCCATGAAAAAATGTAATTCAAAGGAGAATAATAACGTGAAAAAATTTTCATGGGAAAAAATTCCCCTTATCGTGAAAAATGGTTTCCCTCGTAATTTGTTCACATTTCCCTTAGATTTTCTCACTTTATTTTTGCTAGGGAACAGA
Source organism: Pollenia angustigena (assembly GCA_930367215.1). Lineage (NCBI taxonomy): Eukaryota > Metazoa > Arthropoda > Insecta > Diptera > Polleniidae > Pollenia > Pollenia angustigena. The sequence continues at coordinate 153,857,466 of OV884059.1, forward strand.
ACATGTATGTAAGTAGCTCCTCCTATAAATCGAATATTAAGGGTTAATAAAGTTAATAACCCCTATCGTGAATAAAAATTCCTTGGGAGTTTTTTCCCTTTTTGCATTTTTACAATTGAATTAACATAGGAAAAATGGAAAAAGGAAAAAAACTCCCAAGAAATTTTTATTCACGATAGGGGTGATTAAGGCACAAACCGATATATTGCTCAACAAAATGCAAAACAACAGGTTGATTGCCTGCGGTTTTGTGAAGCTTTCGATTGACTTGGTGGCAGAATTTTGGCAAATATTTTACTTCATTAAATTTTCAATGTGCAAAAAACTAATCAAACTATCCTTCCAATACTAAATATTTTGCTTTATTATTTTAACTTTTCTTTAAAATATGTACTTGTATTTCATTGATTTTTAATTTTTTTAATCTTTCTTCTTTTTTACATTCACTGGAACTGATAGCGAGAAAAATTTTTCACATGAGATTCACGATTGCTTTTTTCCCTTCGAGCGGAATGAAAATTTCATGGGAACAAAAATTCCACTTGTTATTCACGATAGGGGTGAATATGCCTTTGGAAATTCTTCTGAAATTTGGAAATTTTTAAATTGTACTAAATATGTCATTTTAGCACTTCAGTACTTTTGCAATGCAAGTAGAACTGACAAAAGTGCAATTGTTCTTAGTTTATCATCCCTGACTCTGGCATATAGACACTAACAGCCTGGCCTACGATGTCGACCGCTATTGTTCGTTTACATTTTCAACGACAACAGTTAAGAAATATTATGCGACCACATGTCAAAGTCAGTCACTGTGTGCGGTTGTCGACAGAGAAATTTTCAACAAAATTATCATATGACATTGTAATGTTAAGCCAGCGATGTCCTTATTATATCACATATAACCCAGCACTGATTCCCATTATAGATTACTTAGAGGTCGTAAAGTACCCATTTTTTTTTTTTTTTTTTTTTTTTTTTGAGACACTTAAAACAAACTTCTAGTTATTAAGGCAAGAACTTGGAACTTAAACATAAACGACAAAGTCAGAAATTAACTGAACTGACTACATTTCAAGTTACTAGGGGACAACAAAGAAATGATTTGATTTCAAAAGTATTATAAAGAGTGGTTAAATTTCAAGGGCCGATGTTGATTTTGAATAAAACACAAACTATTTAAGAAATTATTGTAATTTTATTTTATTATGATATATTGGTATTACTCAATTATGTATGGAACAAAATATCGGCCAAATGGGCGCCGCGACCACGGCGGCACACCTCCATCCGATGGTCCAAATTTTCGATGACCCTGAGGCATAATGGAGGTTCTATGCCTGTAATGTGCCGAATTATCTCATCCTTTAGCTCTTGAATTGTTGCTGGCTTATCGACGTACACCTTTTTTCTCAAATAACCCCAAAGAAAAAAGTCCAACGGTGTCAAATCACATGATCTTGGCGGCCAATTGACATCGCCATTACGTGAGATAACACGGCCATTGAATTTGTTGCGCAAAAGAGCCATTGTTTCGTTAGCTGTGTGGCAAGTGGCACCGTCCTGCTGAAACCACATATCGTCCACATCCATATCTTCCAATTCGGGCCATAAAAAGTTCGTTATCATCTCACGATAGCGAACACCATTCACAGTAACTGCCTGACCGGCCTCATTTTGGAAAAAATACGGCCCGATGATGCCGCCAGCCCATAAACCGCACCAAACAGTCACTCTTTGTGGGTGCATTGGTTTTTCGACAATCACTCTTGGATTCTCATTCGCCCAAATGCGGCTGTTAAAAACGGTAGTCGACTGCTAATGATTTCCAATGGATTTTGAATAAAGAGACAATGGAGCTTGATAAGTATTCAAATTTATTTATCCACAGTTTCTTATATTAAAATTCCTATAATTAAGTTTAATATTATTCAAAGTTACAAGATATGTAAGTATTTATATATTAAAGTGCTTACTTTTTGGTATGGAAACCAGTAGAGTATACGTTTTTTATATTTTCTATAAAATTAATTGGACTGAAGACCGGACCACGCCAGATTAGTAACACACTTCTTCTATTTTAACTTATAATTAAAATGGAGTTATACATATATATACATACTTAGCGCGGGTAGCGTCAATTCCGAAAAATATACTAATGACATTAGTTGTAATAGATTATTAAATGTAAAAGATTACTAAATGAATTAGATAAATAACTTGAGGTTAATCGATTACAGTTATCAGTTTTTGCTAGTGGTTGCAACATTGCCCCCCGCAATTTGACAAGAAGTGTCTTCTTCGGCAAATTTCTCTTGGGAAGCCACGTCTAAAACTGCAAGCTTAGCTACAGGCCTGTCCAGAATGCCATGTGTTGTTTGTACTTTTGCGCTTCTAACTTGCCCATCTTTTGCCAATCTAGTTTCAAGTACCTTTCCCCGAAGCCAAACATTTCGAGGAAGAGAAGGATCAACCACTATTACCAGGTCCCCCTGACATATTGCTTTTTGTTTTTCGAACCACTTCGACCGGCATGTTATTGTAGGCAAATATTCTGCCAACCACTTTTTCCAGAATATGTTAGCAAATTGTTGTGATAAGAGCCAGTTCTGCCTTAATACAATGCCACTATCATTGCAACTGGATAAAGGTTTCAAGCCACTAGAACTACCAACAAGGAAATGGTTAGGAGTGACAGCTTCATTAGTTGTGTCATCAACTGGAACATAGGCAAGAGGCCTAGAGTTAATAATATTCTCCACTTCTAATAACATACTTAACAACAGTTCATCAGATGGATTTCTGGTAGGTATTATTTTATACAGAACTGTTTTTATTGAACGCACCAAGCGCTCCCAAACACCTCCCATGTGAGGTGAGGCTGGCGGATTAAAGTTCCATGTCGTTGTTGTGCTAGTAAAAGATTTAACAAATTCGTTTCTGTCAACATCGATCATTGCCTCACGAAGTTCGCGCTCTGCTCCAATAAAATTTGTGCCATTATCACTGAAAAATTCACGTGGAATTCCTCTTCTTGCCATGAAATTACGGATGGCTAGTATGCACGAACTAGTGGTTAGTGAGTGTGCCACCTCTATGTGCACAGCCCTTATTGTTAAGCACGTAAACAGAACACCGTATCTTTTTTCCTTATGGCGGTTTACTGTAACAGTTAATGGACCAAAAAAATCGACACCACTATAGGTAAATGGAGCTGTATAAAAAGCTAGACGAGCCCTTGGCAATTTTGCCATTTGGGGAACTTTAGAAACAGCTTTATAAATTTTACACCACTGACATCTTAATATTATGGACTTAAATGTGACTCTTAATTTAGGAATTGAATATTTTTGACGTATTTCATTAATAACCGTTTCGTGGTTCATATGGTGGTACCGCTGATGAAAGTGCATTATAATTAGCCTAGTTATATAGCTAGACTTGGGCAATATTATAGGTTGTTTTTGATCTTGATGAATATCTGCGTCAGCTACTCTAGTATCTGCTCTCAGAACATTATTCTTATCCAGAATTGGACACCTTTTATAAATTTCACTAGATTTTGGAACAGGTTTTTCATTTTTTAGGCAAGAAATTTCCTCATAATATTTTTCAGTTTGAGCCTGCTGATAAAGATAACTTTCGGCCTTTAATAACTCTTCCTGGGAGAATTCGCCTTTTTTGTGAACTTTTAACCGACAGTTTAATATAAAACGAAAGACAAAGGCAGTGGCGCGTAATATGCGATACCATTTAGAAAAACGGGTTTGTATAACTAGAGGTTCTGAGGATGAGATTTTAAGAGCGTACTGATAAGCCTCTTCTAAAGTTGTTTCTCCAAAATCGTTTCTGCAAGGCCAATAATCTTCCGGTTGATAAAGGAATTCAGGACCTGAAAACCATCTGTTCGAATTGCAAATTTGAGGAACTCGAACCCACTTCGTAGCTTCATCTGCTACATTTTCTTTTGTTGTAATCCATCGCCAGTCACTAATTGACGATAATTCTAGAATTTCGGAGATTCTAAAAGCCACGAATTGGCTATATTTCCGATGGTGAGAGTTGATCCAACTTAAAACCGTTTTAGAATCGGACCAAAAAACCTTTTTCGTAATTTTAATTTTATGATTTTCGCAAATATATTTTGCAAAGCGGGCTCCTATTAAAGCTGCCATGAGCTCAAGGCGCGGAACCGATGTTATTTTTAATGGAGCTACTCTAGTTTTTGAACCAATAATAGAACAGATAACTGTTTGATTATTAACTATACGAAAATAAGATACCGCAGCGTATCCGTCTTTGCTTGCATCGACAAATGTGTGTAATTGAACCTTAACGTTATCATAAGTAGCAATTGTTTTTAAATAACACCGGGGAATTTTAATGTTTTCAATACTTGGCAAGAAGTTTAGCCACTGGGTCCATTTACCTATTAAGTCTTGCGGAATTTCCTCGTCCCAGTCTACTTTAGATCGCCATACCTCTTGAAGTAAAATTTTTACGTACATTATTATGTTACCTATAAGACCTAGTGGATCGTAAATCGACATTACTAAACGAAGCATCTCACGTTTAGTTGGTTTTGTTTTGCCAGTAAATATTTCGCTTTCCATAAACCTTAAAGAAATTTTAAAGGTAATAACATCTTCTTGATGCTCCCAAAACACTCCAAGAACCTTCTCAACTTGCTTCTCCCCACCGAGATTTAAGCATTTTTCATCGTTATAATTTTGGCCAGAAATTTCACTTAATACGTATTTATTATTTGAAATCCAATTTCTAATATTAAAGCCTCCTTGTTTATGAATAAATTTAACGTCTTTAATTAAATTAATAGCTTCTTGAGTAGTATCCACCGAACACAAAAGATCGTCCACATAATGGTTTTCTTTTATAACCTTTGCAGCTTCAGAAAACTGATTTTCGAATTTAGATGCGTTTAAATTCTTAATATATTGTGAAATGCTAGGAGCACATGTCGCACCGAAAATCATCACGTTCATAATGTAAACTTCAGGTTCTTTATTTTGATTACAATCTCGCCATAAAAAGCGCTGAACATCCCTGTCTTCTGGACGCATAGAAATTTGGTGGAACATTTCTTCAATGTCCCCACATACGGCCACAGCCTTCTGGCGAAATGAAAATAAAATAGCTGGCAGCGATACTAGTAGATCAGGGCCCTTTAATAAGAATGAATTTAAAGATAAACCATTTGTTGTTGCTGCTGCGTCCCAGACGACTCGCGATTTACCGGGTTTATTTTTATTAAAGACAGCAAAAATTGGTAAATACCACACTCTACCACTTTTATTGATCTCGTCTTTATTTAGTTTGCGAATATAACCTTTAATTAAATACTTTTCAATAGTTGTTTTGAACACTTTAAAAAGTTCAACATTTTTTACTAATTTACGTTCAAGACAAAGCAACCGCCTCATTGCCATATCGAAACTATTGGGAAGATCCACAATATCAAATCTCCACAATAAAGAGGTTTCATAATGGCCATTCGGCTTAAGCCGAGTATATTGTTTTAAAATACTAAGCGCCCTTTCATCGTCTTTGCTGACAAGCGGATCTTTACAATTTATCCCTACACTATCAAGGGAGTAAAAACTCTTCACTAGTTCATCTAAACTTTCATCGTCTTTACAGTCGCAAACATGAAAATTAAAATGCTTACTTGAAGTAGTGTTTTGATCTACGGCCCCGTATATCAGCCATCCAATTCTTGTACAGACTGCAACTGGTTCATGGAGAGCACCTTGTCGTATTTTGGTCGAAATTCCCAAATTGAAATTGTTAAGGCCAATTAAAATCTTTGGTTCAGCGTTGTCATAACTTTTAATTGGCAAATTGTTCAAATGTGGAAATTGTTTTGACAAACTTTCATAATTTAATGATTGTGTAGGTAGACCTAGTGACGTCACCGTATTTACATTAATAGAAATCCTTTTTTTATTTTCACCTGAAATGTTAATTTTTAATTTTTGTGAACTATTTTCACATCTCTCCATACCTCCGGTCCATTTTAAGCACAAGGGGTTGACCGATCCATAAATTCCCAATTCATTCATTAGGCTTTCTTCCATTAAGCTTATAGAGGATCCCTCGTCGATGAATGCAAAAGTTTTCACTTCTTTTTTATTACCGTACACTGTAATAGGTAGTATTTTAAAAAGAACTTGTTTTAATTTGCCACTATGTAAATTAATAACTTCTGTGCTGTCCGCAGTTTGATTATTATTGTTGTTGTTATTACTTTTTGCACTAGAATAACTATGTAAAGTGGGATGATGATAATATTCACAACCATCAACACCACACTGTAATTTCTTTTTGCATTCGTCGCTATGTTTGAATAAACAGATTTTACATAGTTTATGTCTTCTTATGACATTCCATTTATCTCCACGATTAAGAGAAATAAATTTTGTACAATTGGCAATTGCTTTACATTTGTTGCTGTTACATACAAAACACTTGCGATCATCATTATGAATATTTACATATGTTCCTTTGTTATTGTTATTGCCATTTGGTTTTTCTCTTTTGTTATTCTTATTCGCACAGTCAACTGTTATACTGCTTGCTGTTATACCTATGTTAAAAAACCATTTGTCAAATTCATACAAATTTGGTTTTTTATTTTGGTTTAACAGCTGAAATTTCTCAGCTGCCCATTGCATTTGATACGAGGCTGGAAGTTTTTGTATCAAATCTTGCAGAAGAGATGAATTATTTATTTCATCGTATAAATTCCCAGCAATAATTGTCGATAACAGGCCGCGAACATTAATGGCTAACGAGGTAAGTGTTTTCAGATTATTTTCGTCTACAGTTGGTGCTAATTTTATTTTGTTTTTTATCGAGTTGATTATTTTTTCAGGTCGACCAAATAGCATGTGAAGCATTTGCATAATGTCAGGTACATTGGCTGGATGAACTAACATATGCTGGACACTGTGAAGAGCGTCTGCTTTTAAAGCTTTTTGTAGCCGAATAAGGTTTTCCGCGTTGGTGAATGCACAAGCGGCTGTGGACCATTCGTACGTAGAGAGAAAGGTTGGCCATTCTTCAGGTTGGCCAGAAAATACTGGAAGTTCTTTTGGAAGCGACTGTCGAGAGCTAATGTGGCTTTGCAGTAATCTGTGTGGTTGTGCTATGAGATTTTGCGGATACGGTATTGTGTTATCAATATTAAAATTTTGTGGCTGTGAAATAAATTCCCGTGGATATGAATTAAATAAAACTTGTGGATTATTATTACTTGTGTTAAAAGAAGCAAATGTCGGTCCATGCTGACTTACAGTGGCAGTAGTTTGCGGAAAACGCATTTGTTGTTGATAACCAGTACTAGTGGCAGTGTTTACCGTACAATTTGGTATAGCAGATGTTATACAAGACGATTGTATGGCAGCGGAGGTGACCGAAGTTGGTGCCATATGAATACGATCTTGTGGTATTACGTTTGTGTCATTAACATTTATAGTTGACCGATTTATATTTGAACAATTATTTGGCATAGAAGTATAGTATGTAGTTTGCGTTGGAAACTTTAAATTTTGCAGCGTGCTGCTAAATTGTTGGACAGGTCTCTGTACTCGTTCAGTGTTTGCTGTAAAGGTTGGTGCAACAGTTGTGCTAAGCGACGCTAGATGTTGGTTCAGTGTAGGTTGGCTACTACAAGTAGTGTAAATATTAGTGGCAGTTTGATCTGCGGGTCTTGAAGACAAATTAGAGGTTTCATTACTCAAATATACTGCCTGATTTAGGGAAGAGTCGTTAACAATATTATTGGTTAAAGTGTTATTAGAACAATTCTCTGACACTTGCATTTCACATTGCGTTTTCTTTACCCAGTTTTGTACAGATTGACTCTTTGCAGAAGAGATATCACTTTGAATTTCAGCTTCTTCTAGAAGTTTGTATTTTTTATCTAAATATTCTTTATTTAGTCTCCGCTCTTCTTCTAGTTTTTGCAGTTGTAGCTCAAATATTCGAGACTGCGAAATACGAGATCGGTTTGAGACTCTACTTGTGGTACTTAATGAAGGTGAGTTTGGCCTCATGGATGAACACGAAGGGCATTTATAGGTTATGCTATCAGCGGTCTGACCGCAATTTCTGTGAAGAATATTTTGACAACCGACGCATGTTGTCATATATTCGTCAGGGGGGTTTTGGCATACTGAACAATCAAGGTTATGCTGTTCGTGGTGATCCGTTGGCTTGGGTAAAGACATTGTGTACTTACTGCGAGATTGGGGAATTCAAGGCGCTATTAGGTACTTCTTCAATCTGATATGTTGACGTCTTGGAAACAATAACCGCAAAAAGAATTTTAAGATGTTAAAAACGGTAGTCGACTGCTAATGATTTCCAATGGATTTTGAATAAAGAGACAATGGAGCTTGATAAGTATTCAAATTTATTTATCCACAGTTTCTTATATTAAAATTCCTATAATTAAGTTTAATATTATTCAAAGTTACAAGATATGTAAGTATTTATATATTAAAGTGCTTACTTTTTGGTATGGAAACCAGTAGAGTATACGTTTTTTATATTTTCTATAAAATTAATTGGACTGAAGACCGGACCACGCCAGATTAGTAACACACTTCTTCTATTTTAACTTATAATTAAAATGGAGTTATACATATATATACATACTTAGCGCGGGTAGCGTCAATTCCGAAAAATATACTAATGACATTAGTTGTAATAGATTATTAAATGTAAAAGATTACTAAATGAATTAGATAAATAACTTGAGGTTAATCGATTACAGTTATCAGTTTTTGCTAGTGGTTGCAACAGCGGCAATTCTGCTTATTGCCGAATCCACTGAGGTGAAAATGTGCCTCATCACTGAATCACGAAGTGCACGATGTGCATTTTGATTTGAACGCCTATTTTCATAATAAGTCTGGATAACTTTAACACGTTGTTGGATTGTGTATCTCTCCATGGTTCAAATTGAGTAAGTCTGAAATAGAGAAATGTCAAATAAAATTCGGAAAAAACTTGGCGTTTAGGTGTGGTTCACATTCAACATCGGCCCTTACAATTTAACCACCCTTTATTAAAGACCTACATTTTCTATTATTAAAAAATTATCGCCATTTTTTTCAATTAAACCATTAATCAAATAAAAAAATTAGTTTTAATTAAAAATTTAGTAAAGTGAATTAAACATTTACCTTTATAAACAACACTACTTCAGAAAATGTTCTTAATATCAAAAAATATATAACTAACTGTATTAATTTATTTACTGGTGGAAATGCAATTAATTTCTTAATTAATATTACACATTTTTTAGTTGAAATAAATTTTTATTTTTTTCTGTGTAAGTAGACATTCAATTGAGGAATAATTCTTTCCTTTTTAAAGGAGTATATTATATAAAAAAAAAAAAATTTAAATCTCTTTCAGTGTTTTTCTTACACTTAACGGTTATTCACATGTAGTATCCATATACAAGTGTGTAAAACTTTTTGTGCTTGTAGCTACGGGTGTATGTATATTTGTATGTATGAATAAATACTTTTTTATATATGGAGCAGAGAAAAAAATGTATATTTAGTTTGTAAAAAATAGTAAAGAAAAAACAGCAACTTCAGGATACACGTACTCAACTAAATAGATGCACACAGACACTCAATTCAACACATACCTAAAACCGAACATTCGGTGGCAACATTAAAATTTATGCTGTGTTGCAAAAAAAGAAAAGCTACAAAAAAAATTTATATGAAAAGATACTCATCACCAGAGTAGTCACCATCATCATCAACAACACTGGGTTCATAACCCATCAAAAAGACTACACTTTTTAGTTGTTTTTTTTTTCTTTTCAGCTCTTACACTGACTGCTGAAACAACTTGTAATAAAAGTGCAGACATTCCATTTAACCTTCTTTTACATTTTTATCAACTTAAACATTCATAATTTGCTTCTTTTTTTCGTTTGTTTTTTTTTTTTAATTTTTTCTTCAACATGCGTACAAATTACATATTTATGAAATCATTTTACATTTTCTACCGTTTTTAATTTTTGCTTATGCTATGGTCACACTAAACAAATATTTGACGACCAAGACGTAACCACAATTTTTATTAAGCACTTGGTTGATTTTACATAACGCTTGTTATATTAAACAGCATTTAACAGTTTTTTCTAAACATTCTACTACGATTTTTTTTTTAAAGTTTAAAAATAATAGTTGTGAAAAAAAGTTAAAAGTGGTCGTAAATTTTTTGGAATTTTTCCTCAAATATTTGTTTAGTGTGAACATACCTTAAGTTTGATATTGATTTAAACTTTTTTTTGTATCATTTTCTTGCTCATATTTCTTTCTGTTTTGGGTTTATTTTTCTGTTAACAAGCCTTTTAGTCTTGATAAATTTATAGTTTAGAAATAAAAATTAGTTGCTTTTAATCCTTCTGCCCTGAATTTGCAATGAAGTGTTTAAATGTTAAGAACTGAAAAAATTAAAAGTTTATGTTTTTATTATGCTGACTAAACTTAAAAAAAAAAGTGCTGTGAGGGCTTAAGGTGAAAGTTTGGAATATTAAGTGTTTATTTCTTTCTTGAATACGTAGAAATTGAGAAATTCAGTTTTGAGAAACAATTTACTTTTGCACATTAAAAGGAGAGTTAAAACTTTATTTTATTTAAGTTAAATTTGCTATTTGTTTAACTAGCATTTTATTAAGGTATATAAAAAAGCTTTTTTAAGACTTTTTTTAAAAAGGTACTTTTTTAAGAAATACCTTTTTAAAATGTACTTTCTTAAGAAATGCCTTTTTAAAAAGTACTTTCTTAAGAAATGCTTGTTTAAAAAAGTTACTTTCCCAAACAGGTACACCTTCGAAAAGGGGCTTTCTAAATAATTACATTTCATTTAGGAAAGAGGTATTTTTTGTTTCAAAAGTACTTTTTTGAGAAATACCTTTCAGATTTTTAAATGATAGGCGGTTATCCTTGAAGAATATAATTCATATATACTGAAGCAAAAGTCCCATAACTGCCAAGGAGTAGCCCTAAAGGGGATAAAATTTATGACCGATCTCCAATAGATTTTTGCCCTTAACATTTTTTTAAAACATACTTGCCCCTTATCATCCTCCATAGAAGTAGGACGGTTTACTAAAACTTTTAAATTTTGGCCGGCAGCGCCTAGGATGCTGCTAGACGGGTCAAATGTATGACCAACACAACCTTATTTTTCATCCTCATTACTTGTTTCTAACTAACTATCCGCTATCTACATTTCTTACGTGGGCTCCCACATAAAATTGTTAATACAGGCTAAAAATATATATAAAGTCCCATAACTGTTTAGGAGTCGCCCCTAGGGGGATAAAATGTATGACCGGCCTCCATTAGTTTTTTGTTTTAAAAATTGTCTCAAAACATACTTGCCCTTTATCTAACCCCCCTCCCACGCTCTTAGGGGGGCTTCTATACAAATATTGCGTTCTATGAAATTCGTAAGTTTATCTTTTATCTTATCTTATCTTTTGTGAATAAAATCAAAAGTTGTCGACAGATTTTCATCAGTTAGGGCTGGAACTTTGTTTTCTATAAGAGTAGAAGAAATTAGAAGCATAACTGCATCTTCCAATTTTTTATGAATTTTTAAAAAACAAAAAATTTCTAAGATTTGCTAAAAAATTATTTCCTTTTACGAATAAAAAGGATGTTTCTACAACGACTCCGTATATAAGAAATAAGTTTAACCTCACTTAAAGTAAAATTTATATGCGGAATTCAGGTTTTTTAGTTTATTCAATAAACTAAACCGTTTTTGAGTAACGCGAATATAAGTGGTGCAATCTCCTCCGTTTTCGAAATAACGGCATATTTCGAAAACAAGAACTAACCTTAAAAAAGCGGCTAGAACCACTGGATTCAGCGTACCCGAATCAGTTTAAAACACCGGGTGCCCCCCTTGTCACAAAAAAGTGTCAAATTATAGCACAGGGTAATTAGGAGTTAATTTTAAAATTAAGAAAAATATGAACTGATATTTTTAGTTTCTAAGAAAGTTTTAAGTGCTGTTTCCAGGTGATAGGCAAAAAATTGTGTAGAAAAATTTATAAGAAAATCACTCAACTTTTTTGAGTGCTACACAATCAATTGCTTGTCACCTGGAAACAGCACATAAATATAATTTTGATATCAATTACTGGGTTCTAATTGTTCTATCTATCTCGTTCTTTTTTTAATATCGGTAAATCTATCCTTGATACTTTTTTAATGAGATTGCCGTCTTCAAAAGTTTCAAAAAAAATCATTTTGGTTTTAAAACTGGTTAAATTTAAAAAATAAAGTTGTGGTGGACTCAATACGGCAAATCCAAAGAACATATAATGGGCTTGTTGTAATAACATAATAAGCCACTGGAACTGAAAAACTGGTTTAATCAGGCCCGTCACAGAAATCAATTTCGATCGAAAGTAGAAGCGATTTCGTATCTTGCTTCACACGAAATCTGTTTACACACCATCCCAACACCCCTCAAAAGATAAGTCCTTTTAGTTTCAGATTTATACGATAAAAGACTTTTTACATTTTGATGTTTAATACATATTTTTTTTAATTTTGAAATCGATTACACAAGTTTACAAATTCAAAAAAGTTAAATGGTGCCGAGAAACCGTTAGTGGTTCTGTAACATGCCGACACTGGTAATACAAAAAATGTGTTTAACTTACTTTTTTCGGTCCGGCTTGAAACCCTTTCGGTAATTTAGTTTAATAAAGTCATTTGAATGGCATGTCGTCGTCGCGAGGGAGTTGTCTCAATGATCCAAACGTGTTTTGTTACATTTGTGTAAAAAGTTTAGAAAACCTTTAACGGATTTTACAAAACGTGCTTATTTTTCTAATTTTAATTTGGAAATTGAGGATAAAAATAAGCCGTGGATTCCTCAAATGGTTTGTAAAATGTGCTGTGAACATTTAAGACAGTGTATGAAGTCGTATGAAATGATTTGGAACGGTCTGCTTGGACTTCTCTTGAAGTTATTAAAAACTTTCTTGGAAATTACAAGTCAAGCAGCTACCGCAGAAAAGTTAACAACATGCTAGATAACTTAAGAAACTTGGGATGCAACATGTCTATCAAATTGCACTACCTTCATAGTCATCTTGACCAATTCCCAGATAATCTTTGACCTTGTAGCGATGAGCAAGGGGTGCGGTTTCTTAAGGATCTGAAAACTATGGAAGAGAGGACTACTGCTGGGGAATGCAACGAGACCTTCCCGCAGCACATCATTCACGAAAGTCACTAAAAACAGTTCTTATGTAAATAATAATGCAAAAAATCGAGATACAAGAAAACTACACGTAAGATTTCCAACTTTTTGTTATTTTTGTAATCAGTTCCTTGGCACCAAAACTAGTGTTGACTTGTGTTATCAGAAAATAATGTTTTTGGGCTATGATGTTGTTACAGTGAGCCCTTTAAATGTATATCAATATCATCGGTGTATTTGCAAAACATAAAATATTTGTGTTCCGTATTTTGGTTTTAAAAATATAATAACCGCAGTAATAATTTATAAGTGATTTCAAAAAAATTATTTTATTAGATCCATCCAACCAACTGAATTTCACATTATGAATTAAATCCCTCTTAAAATTTTATTAAAACAAAATTAAATGAAGCATCCATCCACCAGCAAAAATAACAAAGCAAAAATCTTTAGTCGACCTAAACTCTTAATAATTTGGCAACAATATGGCCTGAAAGCCAACTAGCCAAACAGAACCAAACCAACTTCTCACTTTAAGCCAAAAAAAAAGAAAGAAAATCAAAGTGCAACACATTACCAGTTGCAGCAGCAACCAACAAAAATAACAATAAACAAAAAAATATATGAATGTATTACACGTACCACTACTACATGCAGCACATTATGGACATTTGCAAAAGCAAACAGAAAAAAAAAATAAAAAAAATGTTGCACTAAACTTTCTCCTTTCACCAAACGAACAAACAAAAATACAAAAAAAGTAGCAACAACAACTTCAGCAATACAAAAAAAAAAAAATGTTGCATGAATGCAGACAAAAAAAGCCAGAAAATATAAATTTGTATTGCAGCAGAAGCCAAACTCTGAAGAATAAAAACATTTTGGCAAATTTAGGTCTCTTTTTGTTCGTTTTTTTTTGTTGCTGCTCCTTCTGATATTAAAGCATGTTAACAATGTTTGTTGGTTGGAATGTTCAAGTATCGCATACTCTCGTTTTGTTGTGTTCATGTAGAGAGTTTGCCAACAAACAATTTTAAAACGAAAAAAAAAACAACAAAAAAATAGAACTGCAATTTGCTACATCAGTTATACAAAATACAGCAACAACTACAGTTATAAAAACAGCAGCTTTATTTGCTACAAAAAGTTGCACCAATATGTACCATCACTGCAGCAAAGAGACCCAATTTTTATTACCACAAAAATACACCTTTTTTCTATAGATTTTATGTTGTGCTAGTGGTTAAGAGTTTTAAAAGAATGATTTCTTTATGGATTAAACAACCTATGTCAACACGAATAATTTGCGTGAAAAGAATATGATATAAATTGAAGAACTTATGACAATTTCATTTAAGAAAACAAGTCATCAGTTAAAAAATGATCAAAATATGGTAAATTTTTATTAAGTTCAGAAATAACATTCTACAAATAATATATAGAAAACTACTTCTGCAAAAGTTCTAAAAGAAGAAGAGACGACTTCATCTCAATTCAAGATTATTTTGGAACGAAGTCATAAATATTGAATATTGAAATTTTCGTCAACTTGATGGTTGTCACGTCAAATGGTTTAGATTTTACGTGAGTACCTCTTTTAAGTTCAATCTCACGGTGGATCTCAACCACGTGGTGATTCATTTACATTTATCAAATGCCCCTGCCTTACATATTGAAAACTGTAAACACAATAAAATTTAAATGCAATTCGAAGATGCTAGTATGCATATACTTTTAGAATGCTTAACATTTTTATTTTCGTTTAAAATTTGACATTGGATTTTGAGAAATATTCGTTCATTTTTACAACAATTTCTTCAATTTTCCAAAAAAAAAGTCGATAAATTCTAAAAAGTGTACGAAAGCGCTCCCTGTCGTCAATCGAAAATAAAAATAAATTGACTACTATCTATACTTTACATGTATAAATGAATTTTAAGTACCTTTTGTTTATCAAAAAAGTACGATTTTAAAAGTTGGTTGGTACGATATTGGTTTTCTCATTTATCATCCCTGTCTTTGACTAATTTGACTACTAACTGAACAACCTAAACAAAAGCGGCATGCGTTTTTTTTAAACATGAAAATTTTATTTAAATACAATTTCAATAAAACAAACCGACATAGCGATCTGTCAAATAAGATTTATCAGCCGGGTGGTTTCTAATTCGCATTCTAATGGTTTGTTTTGTATAAATTGTATGCAAATGAGAAGTTTTGACATACAAAAAACGCTTCCGCTCTTATTTAGGTTGCTCAGTAAGTCTCTATGAATGTTTACATTTGTAATGTCCCATGGCACTTCAATCATGGCTTAAGATCTTTGCACAAGAGCTTGAAGTTCCCTATAATTATGCAATATACCCAAAATTGGCTTTAGTACTGTATTATATAGGAGTATTTTACAGTCTCGTTATGATTTTATTGGTCTGAATTGTGGAGTTTTACCTCTGTCAGTCATATAAGGTTTGCCATCTGATTTACTTGGACTGGTTTTGTGAGTTATACTTCCGGCAGTCTAAGTAAAATTGCTGGCTGTTGAAAAACATCGGTACCCTGCGGTTGTACTCGTCTACCTGTTTGGTTCAACCTTTGGCCCTGAGCATTCATGAGTGGAGTGGCTATCTGTTTCACTTAGACTGGTTGTGTGAGTTATACTTCCGGCAGTCTAAGTAAAATTGTTGGCTGTTGAAACATATCGGTACCCTGCGGTTATACTCGTCTACCTGTTTGGTTCAACCTTTGGCCCTGAGCATTCATGAGCGGAGTGGCTATCTGTTTTACTTAGACTGGTTGTGTGAGTTATACTTCCGGCAGTCTAAGTAGAATTGTTGGCTGTTGAAACACATCGTTACCCTGCGGTAGTACTCGTCTACCTGTGTGGTTCAACCTGTGGCTCGGGGCATTCATGAGTGGAGTCTATCTGTTTCACTTAGACTGTTTGTGTATGTTATACTTCCGACAGTCTAAGTAAAACTGTTGCTTGGTCAAACACATCGGTACTTTTCGGTCCTACTCGTCTATCTGGGTCGTTCAATTACTAGCCTGGCGTCTTAAAAGTGTGAAGGGAGTAGCTATCGGTTACACTTAGACTGGTTGTGCAAGTTATACTTCCGGCAGTCTAAGTAAAATTGTTGGCTGTTGAAACATATCGGTACCCTGCTGTTGATCTCGTCTACCTGTGTGGTTCAACCTTTGGCACGGGGCATCATGAACGGGGTGGATATCTGTTTCACTAAGACTGGTTGTGTGAGTTATACTTCTGGCAATCTAAGTAAAATTGTTGGCTGTTGAAACACATCGTTACCCTGCGGTAGTACTCGTCTACCTGTGTGGTTCAACCTGTGACTCGGGGCATTCATGAGTGGAGTCTAGCTGTTTCACTTAGACTGTTTGTGTATGTTATACTTCCGACAGTCGAAGTAAAACTGTTGCTTTGTGAAACAGATCGGTACTTTTCGGTCCTACTCGTCTATCTGGGTCGTTCAATTACTAGCCTGGCGTCTTAAAAGTGTGAAGGGAGTAGCTATCGGTTACACTTAGACTGGTTGTGCAAGTTATACTTCCGGCAGTCTAAGTAAAATTGTTGGCTGTTGAAACATATCGGTACCCTGCGGTTATACTCGTCTACCTGTTTGGTTCAACCTTTGGTCCTGAGCATTCATGAGCGGAGTGGCTATCTGTTTCACTTAGACTGGTTGTGTGAGTTATACTTCCGGCAGTCTAAGTAAAACTGTGGCTGTTGAAACACATCGGTACCCTGCGGTTGTACTCGTCTACCTGTGTGGTTCAACATTTGCCACGGGGCATTCATGAGCGGAGTGGCTATCTGTTTTACTTAGACTGGTTGTGTGAGTTATACTTCCGACAGTCTAAGTGAACGTGTTGGCTGTTGAAACATCGGTACCATGCGGTTGTACTCGTCTACCTGTGTGGTTCAACCTTTGGCACGGGGCATTCATAAGCGGGGTGGCTATCTATTTCACTTAGACTGGTTGTGTGAGTTCTACTTCCGGCAGTCTAAGTAAAACTGTGGCTGTTGAAACACATCGGTACCCTGCGGTTGTACTCGTCTACCTGTGTGGTTCAACATTTGCCACGGGGCATTCATGAGCGGAGTGGCTATCTGTTTCACTTAGACTGGTTGTGTAAGTTATACATCCGACAGTCTACGTAAAACTGTTGCTTGGTGAAACACATCGGTACTTTTCGGTCCTACTCGTCGATCTGGGTCGTTCAACTACTAGCCTGGCGTCTTAAAAGTGTGAAGGGAGTAGCTATCGGTTTCACTTAGACTGGTTGTGTAAGTTATACTTCCGGCAGTCAAAGTAAAATTGTTGGCTGTTGAAACACATCGGTACCCTGCGGTTGTACTCGTCTACCTGTGTGGTTCAACCTTTGGCACGGTGCATTCATGAGCGGGGTGGCTATCTATTTTACTTAGACTGGTTGTGTGAGTAATACTAATATACAGATACCCTTCGGTTCTACTCGTTTATCTGTACTGCTCAATATTGTGCTCTGACAGACGAATTTGTGTGTCGGCCTATTACGTACTCGCGCGGCGCATCTGGCAGCGTCCTTGGCGAGAATCGTGTACTTTGATTCCACATTGTGATTATGCCACGTATAAGTTTAAGTGTTAAATGTGAATTAAAGTTTGTAACTTTTACAAAAGAGCTTTGTTTTATTCGATTCGGGGACGGTAGTATTATCAGGCAACGCGGACGAACCGAACCATGGACTCTGTGAACGTCATAGGGTGTAAAACACGTCGGTACAAATGTTTTCATTTCGGTAACTTGGATTCTCCAAGTCTTTAACCTTGTCTCTTAACGTCTTATGTGCCAGGTATAAGGCAGCATGTAATAGTTTCACATTCTCTTGTATAACTGTACTCTAAAATTCTTTTAGACTTTAACGTTTAAAATAATATTTATTAACTCACAACCAACTTAATTGTATGTAAACATTATTCATTCATTATTCATTATTCCAGAAAACCACAGCATTCGTCTTTCTTTGTAGGTAGATATTTGCGAAATTTATTAATAATTTCATTCCTTTACAAACTGCCCTGAATTGTTATCATATTGCTGTTTGTTGCTTTACTGACTTCTTATTGTTGTTGTTTTTATTACTTTTGTTGTTAAAAGTTTTCTACTTTGCAAGCTTTTTAATAATGACCAGAACAACAAAAACTGCAACTACATCTACTACAACAAAATCAACAAAATAAAAGCCCAAAATATATTTTTAAGTTTATTTTTATTTAGTTTTTCGAACATACTGAATATATATTTTTTTTTGTTAGTACTCGTGCTTGTTTTGGTAAAATGGTTTTTGGCCATTCAATTAAAGCCAAAATGGTGTAATTGGCCCATTTAATTCGTTATTCCCGTTATTGATGCATACGATGCATTGGCCACATTCTGTATTTATTTATTCCTCAGAATCCTGTTTAAAAACGTTTTTATAAAAAAAAAAGTTCAAGAAGAATTTCAGTTTAAGAAATCTGGTTTTTTTAACTTAATTAGAAATTTGTTTTAAAAGGTCAACACAAAATATTACAATTTATTATGCAAAAGATAAATAAATAACTTTAAAATGTTTTTAAAAACGTCTCAATTAACGAATTAAAATGCTCTCATTTAGTTTGCTTTACATTACATAATTATAGATGATTATGTTATAATAAATAAGATATAATTAAGATAGTTGTCATTTGTTTGCTAGAGACTCTTTAATTAACTTATTAATTAATTAATCATTTAGCATTTATGCTTTAGTTTCTTTTTTTATAACTATTTTCTCTTCACAGCCTTTCAAAAGTATCACTATCATTTAACAAAATGTTAGTTAATAGTTATTAATCATAAACAATTTGTCAATAAATCATTAACTTTTAATTACAGACTACAATCTGTAAAATCTATATCAGTATTTGTTTGTTTACTGGAATCGATTTGAACATTTGTCATTGTGTCTATGTGGATGTGTATGTGGATTGTATCTGTGTGCCAGTGTGAGTTATTATTTGAAGTTTTCAAATATGTTAGTTGTTTTAACATATTTTGTCATACGATGAATAATTTATTGTTGTAGTTGATTGTTGCTAACAAACATTTATAATAGTTGTATGTTAACAAAGTTTCAAAAGTTGCTGTTATGCTAACTAATGTTTTGGAAAATTTTAGATTAAAAGCAGGGACAGTTAGTAGAGGACAAAAAAGGGCCCAAAACGTTGTTTATGTCATACATGTTTTCAAATTTAATAAAGCAATTTCTTAACGAAGTCAGAAAGTTCTCAAAAAGCTATTAAACTTTCAATTGCGTAGTTCTCTTGAATGACAGCGTAAGTCAATTTATATTGAGTTCGAGTTCATTATTGCCAAGTTTTACTTTTTAATTTACTGTTTGCATTAATCATTTTGGTTTAAAATAAAACAATATTGATGGTTTGCTAAAAAAAAAAGAAAACACCACAAAACTTATATTATTCAAGTTGTTTTCAACAATAAGGCAGACAGACGACAAATATTTGCTTAAAGACAATCATTTTTCATAAAAAAATAGACCAAAAGCACATATCGCTCATTCGCAGCAACATTGTCATAACTCAGAAATGTTAATTTTTCATAAAATGTTTTTAAAGTTACAAACAACATAATGGAAAAAGAAAACAGAATGTGGGAATTATTTCCGTTGCAAAAAAAAATTTGACTATTTATAAACATCTTCCCAAAAGTGCTTCGATAAGTAAAATTTCAATTAATAAACCTTTTTACAATAGTCCTATTCCCTCAATATTTCACATACTTTTTGCTTAAGACAACTTTTAGTTAGTCTGGGTTCACACTATGCAAGTTTTCTTTTAGAAAGTCTGAGTTTATTGGTGAGAGGGGAAGATAACATGCTTATCTTGTCTTCCCTCTCACCAATAAACTCAGACTTTCTGAAATAAAACTTTCATAGTGTGAACCCAGACTTAACATTGAAGCTATAGATATGTTATTATACTTAGGAACAGTGTTCGAAAATAAACATTAAATATCGCTCCTTACACTGATAGGAGAGGCGTCATAACGCTGATCTATTTTGACATCAGTAATATGACAAGTGTCTTCGTTTTTGACCCCATGACACTTTTCATCATGGTGATGTCAATCTAACATCACTTGGCCAAAGTGTCATCAGCGTCAAAATGAAATTATGACATCAATAGGATGACACATCGGCATCACAGAAATGACGAACATGTCCTCAGTGCGGTGACGGTGAGAAAGGACACATTACCATCAATTTAATGACAGTTTGTCATTAAGTCAAAGTCATTGGAATTGACTTAAGTCAAAGTGAGGGAAAATTATTATTTACTTACCCGTTACATATTTTTGTTTTACGTTGAGTGAATTACGACCTTTGTTAACAGCAGAACTCTCAATAATAAGACACCAGCATCATGAAAATAATGTGAATAATATACAAAATGTGGCATTGAATTGATGTCACTATAGTCATAAAATAGATGACGCGTAAAAAATTACAAAATTGTACGAAGACGTTAGTCATTGGATTGATGTTATTTTTTGCATCATTGATGCCATTTGTAGCAACATTGATGTCACAATTCTGATTTTAGGGGATCATCAATACGAAGATGCATTTTTCTATCAGTGTAGTGTTCCGTTCGGTAGATTTATTTTGTTGTTTGATTGAAAAACGCTAATAGTCTTTGTGTAGTAAATCATTAAAAAAAATAACGTTTCCCTGTTTGTCATCTTCGAGCACAAAAAAAAAATACTGCTCCTTTCTAACTCAACAAAAAGATGAGAGCATTTAATTAATTCCGTTCGGTTTAAAAAAAAAGCCACAAACTTCATTGTGTTCGGTTCAGCTCATTAGTGTTCGTTCGTTTCAGTTGTGATTAACGCCCTTTTAGCTGGCAAAAATAAAAACAAAAATTTTTACAAAAACCTGTTTGGTTCAACCTTTGGCCCTGAGCATTCATGAGTGGAGTGGCTATCTGTTTCACTTAGACTGGTTGTGTGAGTTATACTTCCGGCAGTCTAAGTAAAATTGTTGGCTGTTGAAACATATCGGTACCCTGCGGTTATACTCGTCTACCTGTTTGGTTCAACCTTTGGCCCTGAGCATTCATGAGCGGAGTGGCTATCTGTTTTACTTAGACTGGTTGTGTGAGTTATACTTCCGGCAGTCTAAGTAGAATTGTTGGCTGTTGAAACACATCGTTACCCTGCGGTAGTACTCGTCTACCTGTGTGGTTCAACCTGTGGCTCGGGGCATTCATGAGTGGAGTCTATCTGTTTCACTTAGACTGTTTGTGTATGTTATACTTCCGACAGTCTAAGTAAAACTGTTGCTTGGTCAAACACATCGGTACTTTTCGGTCCTACTCGTCTATCTGGGTCGTTCAATTACTAGCCTGGCGTCTTAAAAGTGTGAAGGGAGTAGCTATCGGTTACACTTAGACTGGTTGTGCAAGTTATACTTCCGGCAGTCTAAGTAAAATTGTTGGCTGTTGAAACATATCGGTACCCTGCTGTTGATCTCGTCTACCTGTGTGGTTCAACCTTTGGCACGGGGCATCATGAACGGGGTGGATATCTGTTTCACTAAGACTGGTTGTGTGAGTTATACTTCTGGCAATCTAAGTAAAATTGTTGGCTGTTGAAACACATCGTTACCCTGCGGTAGTACTCGTCTACCTGTGTGGTTCAACCTGTGACTCGGGGCATTCATGAGTGGAGTCTAGCTGTTTCACTTAGACTGTTTGTGTATGTTATACTTCCGACAGTCGAAGTAAAACTGTTGCTTTGTGAAACAGATCGGTACTTTTCGGTCCTACTCGTCTATCTGGGTCGTTCAATTACTAGCCTGGCGTCTTAAAAGTGTGAAGGGAGTAGCTATCGGTTACACTTAGACTGGTTGTGCAAGTTATACTTCCGGCAGTCTAAGTAAAATTGTTGGCTGTTGAAACATATCGGTACCCTGCGGTTATACTCGTCTACCTGTTTGGTTCAACCTTTGGTCCTGAGCATTCATGAGCGGAGTGGCTATCTGTTTCACTTAGACTGGTTGTGTGAGTTATACTTCCGGCAGTCTAAGTAAAACTGTGGCTGTTGAAACACATCGGTACCCTGCGGTTGTACTCGTCTACCTGTGTGGTTCAACATTTGCCACGGGGCATTCATGAGCGGAGTGGCTATCTGTTTTACTTAGACTGGTTGTGTGAGTTATACTTCCGACAGTCTAAGTGAACGTGTTGGCTGTTGAAACATCGGTACCATGCGGTTGTACTCGTCTACCTGTGTGGTTCAACCTTTGGCACGGGGCATTCATAAGCGGGGTGGCTATCTATTTCACTTAGACTGGTTGTGTGAGTTCTACTTCCGGCAGTCTAAGTAAAACTGTGGCTGTTGAAACACATCGGTACCCTGCGGTTGTACTCGTCTACCTGTGTGGTTCAACATTTGCCACGGGGCATTCATGAGCGGAGTGGCTATCTGTTTCACTTAGACTGGTTGTGTAAGTTATACATCCGACAGTCTACGTAAAACTGTTGCTTGGTGAAACACATCGGTACTTTTCGGTCCTACTCGTCGATCTGGGTCGTTCAACTACTAGCCTGGCGTCTTAAAAGTGTGAAGGGAGTAGCTATCGGTTTCACTTAGACTGGTTGTGTAAGTTATACTTCCGGCAGTCAAAGTAAAATTGTTGGCTGTTGAAACACATCGGTACCCTGCGGTTGTACTCGTCTACCTGTGTGGTTCAACCTTTGGCACGGTGCATTTATGAGCGGGGTGGCTATCTATTTTACTTAGACTGGTTGTGTGAGTAATACTAATATACAGATACCCTTCGGTTCTACTCGTTTATCTGTACTGCTCAATATTGTGCTCTGACAGACGAATTTGTGTGTCGGCCTATTACGTACTCGCGCGGCGCATCTGGCAGCGTCCTTGGCGAGAATCGTGTACTTTGATTCCACATTGTGATTATGCCACGTATAAGTTTAAGTGTTAAATGTGAATTAAAGTTTGTAACTTTTACAAAAGAGCTTTGTTTTATTCGATTCGGGGACGGTAGTATTATCAGGCAACGCGGACGAACCGAACCATGGACTCTGTGAACGTCATAGGGTGTAAAACACGTCGGTACAAATGTTTTCATTTCGGTAACTTGGATTCTCCAAGTCTTTTACCTTGTCTCTTAACGTCTTATGTGCCAGGTATAAGGCAGCATGTAATAGTTTCACATTCTCTTGTATAACTGTACTCTAAAATTCTTTTAGACTTTAACGTTTAAAATAATATTTATTAACTCACAACCAACTTAATTGTATGTAAACATTATTCATTCATTATTCATTATTCCAGAAAACCACAGCATTCGTCTTTCTTTGTAGGTAGATATTTGCGAAATTTATTAATAATTTCATTCCTTTACAAACTGCCCTGAATTGTTATCATATTGCTGTTTGTTGCTTTACTGACTTCTTATTGTTGTTGTTTTTATTACTTTTGTTGTTAAAAGTTTTCTACTTTGCAAGCTTTTTAATAATGACCAGAACAACAAAAACTGCAACTACATCTACTACAACAAAATCAACAAAATAAAAGCCCAAAATATATTTTTAAGTTTATTTTTATTTAGTTTTTCGAACATACTGAATATATATTTTTTTTTGTTAGTACTCGTGCTTGTTTTGGTAAAATGGTTTTTGGCCATTCAATTAAAGCCAAAATGGTGTAATTGGCCCATTTAATTCGTTATTCCCGTTATTGATGCATACGATGCATTGGCCACATTCTGTATTTATTTATTCCTCAGAATCCTGTTTAAAAACGTTTTATAAAAAAAAAAGTTCAAGAAGAATTTCAGTTTAAGAAATCTGGTTTTTTTAACTTAATTAGAAATTTGTTTTAAAAGGTCAACACAAAATATTACAATTTATTATGCAAAAGATAAATAAATAACTTTAAAATGTTTTTAAAAACGTCTCAATTAACGAATTAAAATGCTCTCATTTAGTTTGCTTTACATTACATAATTATAGATGATTATGTTATAATAAATAAGATATAATTAAGATAGTTGTCATTTGTTTGCTAGAGACTCTTTAATTAACTTATTAATTAATTAATCATTTAGCATTTATGCTTTAGTTTCTTTTTTTATAACTATTTTCTCTTCACAGCCTTTCAAAAGTATCACTATCATTTAACAAAATGTTAGTTAATAGTTATTAATCATAAACAATTTGTCAATAAATCATTAACTTTTAATTACAGACTACAATCTGTAAAATCTATATCAGTATTTGTTTGTTTACTGGAATCGATTTGAACATTTGTCATTGTGTCTATGTGGATGTGTATGTGGATTGTATCTGTGTGCCAGTGTGAGTTATTATTTGAAGTTTTCAAATATGTTAGTTGTTTTAACATATTTTGTCATACGATGAATAATTTATTGTTGTAGTTGATTGTTGCTAACAAACATTTATAATAGTTGTATGTTAACAAAGTTTCAAAAGTTGCTGTTATGCTAACTAATGTTTTGGAAAATTTTAGATTAAAAGCAGGGACAGTTAGTAGAGGACAAAAAAGGGCCCAAAACGTTGTTTATGTCATACATGTTTTCAAATTTAATAAAGCAATTTCTTAACGAAGTCAGAAAGTTCTCAAAAAGCTATTAAACTTTCAATTGCGTAGTTCTCTTGAATGACAGCGTAAGTCAATTTATATTGAGTTCGAGTTCATTATTGCCAAGTTTTACTTTTTAATTTACTGTTTGCATTAATCATTTTGGTTTAAAATAAAACAATATTGATGGTTTGCTAAAAAAAAAAGAAAACACCACAAAACTTATATTATTCAAGTTGTTTTCAACAATAAGGCAGACAGACGACAAATATTTGCTTAAAGACAATCATTTTTCATAAAAAAATAGACCAAAAGCACATATCGCTCATTCGCAGCAACATTGTCATAACTCAGAAATGTTAATTTTTCATAAAATGTTTTTAAAGTTACAAACAACATAATGGAAAAAGAAAACAGAATGTGGGAATTATTTCCGTTGCAAAAAAAAATTTGACTATTTATAAACATCTTCCCAAAAGTGCTTCGATAAGTAAAATTTCAATTAATAAACCTTTTTACAATAGTCCTATTCCCTCAATATTTCACATACTTTTTGCTTAAGACAACTTTTAGTTAGTCTGGGTTCACACTATGCAAGTTTTCTTTTAGAAAGTCTGAGTTTATTGGTGAGAGGGGAAGATAACATGCTTATCTTGTCTTCCCTCTCACCAATAAACTCAGACTTTCTGAAATAAAACTTTCATAGTGTGAACCCAGACTTAACATTGAAGCTATAGATATGTTATTATACTTAGGAACAGTGTTCGAAAATAAACATTAAATATCGCTCCTTACACTGATAGGAGAGGCGTCATAACGCTGATCTATTTTGACATCAGTAATATGACAAGTGTCTTCGTTTTTGACCCCATGACACTTTTCATCATGGTGATGTCAATCTAACATCACTTGGCCAAAGTGTCATCAGCGTCAAAATGAAATTATGACATCAATAGGATGACACATCGGCATCACAGAAATGACGAACATGTCCTCAGTGCGGTGACGGTGAGAAAGGACACATTACCATCAATTTAATGACAGTTTGTCATTAAGTCAAAGTCATTGGAATTGACTTAAGTCAAAGTGAGGGAAAATTATTATTTACTTACCCGTTACATATTTTTGTTTTACGTTGAGTGAATTACGACCTTTGTTAACAGCAGAACTCTCAATAATAAGACACCAGCATCATGAAAATAATGTGAATAATATACAAAATGTGGCATTGAATTGATGTCACTATAGTCATAAAATAGATGACGCGTAAAAAATTACAAAATTGTACGAAGACGTTAGTCATTGGATTGATGTTATTTTTTGCATCATTGATGCCATTTGTAGCAACATTGATGTCACAATTCTGATTTTAGGGGATCATCAATACGAAGATGCATTTTTCTATCAGTGTAGTGTTCCGTTCGGTAGATTTATTTTGTTGTTTGATTGAAAAACGCTAATAGTCTTTGTGTAGTAAATCATTAAAAAAAATAACGTTTCCCTGTTTGTCATCTTCGAGCACAAAAAAAAAATACTGCTCCTTTCTAACTCAACAAAAAGATGAGAGCATTTAATTAATTCCGTTCGGTTTAAAAAAAAAGCCACAAACTTCATTGTGTTCGGTTCAGCTCATTAGTGTTCGTTCGTTTCAGTTGTGATTAACGCCCTTTTAGCTGGCAAAAATAAAAACAAAAATTTTTACAAAAACAAAATACATTTACGAAAAAAAACAAAAAGCTAGCAAAAAACCGTATTAAGGGTTGTGTTCGTCTACACAATCACTAAAAGATTAAATATCGTTCCTGGGAGTGTAAGCCGAACGCTAAATAAGGCTCTGTTTATTTTTAAACACTGCTTAGAAAAGACTCTGTACACTACCAAAATATCTTGTAACTTCATGTTACATATTTTTTATTTTAACTATCCTTTAATAAGCATTGAATTAAATTTTGTATGTACAGAAAATTTTACAACTATCAGAAACCAGCAGAATGAAATGGATTTTCTGGTTCGCTACCCCTTTCGTCAGCATATTTTTTTTTTTTTTTTTTTTTTTTTTTTGTAACACTGAGTTGTGAATCTTTGTAAATTTTATTTATGTATTTAATTCAACAAGTTTAACAAATACAATTGGACATCACATAATTCTGTTTCATGAATTATTTTTATTATATTAAACGTCTACTGTAAAAAGCTTTATAAATTGAAATTTGACTCATGAAGCACATTCGGGAAGAATTTTAATATAATAAAATGTATTTATTAAAGGAAAAAAATTCCCACATTCTATTTTCTTCTTCCATTTTAGTGTGTGAAAGTTAACCACTTTATGAAAAAAAGAGTTAAACTCCCAATTAGTTAACCAACACATTAAGCACGGCAAAAGTGAATGGGATGGCTAAAAGTAGACTTTAACCGGCCTTATGTAAAGTGTTCCATTAGTAAAACTTTACTTTAACCTAAAGTGAACTATAAAAAAGATTAATTTAGGTTAAAGTAAAGTTGTAATAATGGAACACTTTTTATACGGTCGATAAAATCCTTCCTTTAGCTATTGGTAAGTTGTAAAAACGAGCCTAAGAAAATATGAAAAAGAAAATTGTATTCTTTTCTGCATGTTTAAGTTTACAATTAATTCATAAGAAATATTAACAATATCTTCATAGGAATTATTTACTATGCATAAGTGATATGACATCAAAATTTTTGATTTTTTACTTATGACGTTGTTGCAGCAAATGAGCGATTATGTTGTTTATTTATTTATTTACAAACACAACTACTAATATTCTTACATAAAAGTAGACCTTCAGCCCATTTTAGTTAAACAGGGACAGAGTATTTGGCGGGAATTTAACCCGCAACTCCAACACTTATAGAATAAAATTACATACCACTACCAACAAGTCTTCCAGAGCGATAAATATTTTGTTATTTTTAAACTCTTTAAAAAAAACTCTTGATAATGTTTAAACAATAAAAACTCATAATTACTTTGGCTTTTTGTTAAAATTTTTGAAGGTAAATGCTTCAGCCATATTTTTGTTGAACGCAAAGTTTTCGTATTGACTTAAGTTGTTTTATCAGCACTTACTTTTAGTTTATTTTGAATTTTTTATTTATTTATTAGAAGTGACTGAAACAATTACAAATAATATTCTAATTTAATTTACCGAGCAATACCCAATGAAAAATTGAGCTTCAAACGAAGCAGTTTTGTAAGGGAGAAATTCAAAAGTTTCGCTTAACCATCTTGCTTATCGAAGGCATGAATTTTATAAAGCGAGTTCCCACCTTGAAGCAATACATTTTTGATACAAAAAGCGCCTTCAAACAGTTATTCTTTAATAGTAAGGGAATGTCGTGGCTCTTAAAATGCTATTTTTTTATAACATTTGTGAAGAATTCATTCACTTACCGTACTGCTTCTCTGTATACCTTAATTTGTAGCTCATAAATGTGCGCTTATTGTTTAAGATGTGCCATTGGTGCTTCGCAACAAGAACAAGATTCTGTAGCGGAAATCGCACCAGCAACCCTCGCACTGAAAGACTAGCTCCGTACCTTAATGTACATTTCTACAACCTAAAAGACTCATGACACAAATGTTCGATATCAATTTAAAATGGATTTGATATTAAATTCCTTTTTAAATGTTAGACAGTTTTATAATCGCTTTAAAAAAGTTTAGGTCAAATAAATTTACCTTATTCGAAAAAGTTTTAATAGAACATTTTATGTCGAAAGGAAAAATACTTCATTCTTATTCGTTAAGTGTTCGAATATAAACACTAAATATCGCTCCTTAGTCTTCGGTAGATTTGTGGAAAACACAAACGCTGACAGTGTTTGTGTAGAAAATCATTAAAAAATAACTTTTCACTGTTAGTCATCTTTCGTACACAAAAATAATACTGTTTTATCCAACTCAACAAAAGATGCGAACATTTAATTCCGTTCGGTTTTTTTAAATCCACAAACTTCATTGTGTTCTGTTCGGCTCATTAAAAAACATAAAGAAAACAAAATAATTTTTGATATTCTCTAATTAGGCATTCAACTATATTCACTGTGGAAGGAATTTCACAACTTGGAATTTTTATTAAAATTCATTGATAATTTTTCTTTGGCTGAGCTGGTATTTGAACCCGGGTTGATTTTCACATGTTCCAAGAATCACCATATTCTATCTTCTGAAAATCTTCGGGTTCTAACCACTGCACCAGAAGAAAAATTATCAATGAATTTTAATAAAAATTCCAAGTTGTGAAGTTCCTTCCTCAGTGAAAATAATTTAATGAAAATTAAATTTGATGAACTCAAGCCTAATTAGAGAATATCAAAAATGTTAAATTAAAAGTTCAACTAAAAATCAAAATTGTTCTTAAAATAATTTTGCACAAACAAAACATATACACAATACACACACAAGCTGTTCGTGGTACGGTCTATGCTAAAAATTTTTGTTTGTACATTTCTTTATCAATGTAAAAAAAGAAACATTATGGAACACTATATAATGTTCGGCTCTTTCTTGAAAACGGTTACGAACGGTATGTAAGGGTTGTGTCCGTTTACATTAAAAAAATAGATATCGTCCTTGGGTGTGTGAGCCGAACGCTAAATAATGTACTGTTTATTTTCGAACACTAGTTTATAAATAGAAAATCTGATTTAAAGTATGCATATATCTTGAAGCAAGGCTTCTTACAGGGTCACAAAGTAGTCCAGTCTGGTATTGGATAGAAATTTCTATATTCTTATAACTGATAAGGACCAGTGAGGTTCATAGTTTTTTTACCAAATGTATATGACACCTAATCTGAATGTAAAATTGTCCGCTGAATCCGAAGTCAGAATTGTCAAAAGTAGAATAGTTTTCGAGATATTGATTTTTAAAAAAGATGATGTCACTTAAAAAATATAAGACATGATATGTATTTCTGTTTTTTAATGAAAGATAGTAAAATAACTAAAATAACCATGGGTCATTTGTGAAGGTTAGTCAAGAAATTACAGAGTAACAGTGGACAAAAGTTCAAACTTTATGAAAAATTTTTTGACTTTTTGCAGTTTTGCTCTTTCAAGTTATTTTTTTTTTTTTAATAATTAAAAATTTTAATGTTTTGTTGCATAGGAAATTAAGTAATTTCAATACAATTATTTTGCGTCGAAAAATTTATAATATTTTTCTAGTTTTATAGATATTCATTAAACGCAACAATGCATTGAACGCGTGCTTTGGACCTCCTTTTTTAGGGAACTCATAATGAATTTCACTGCAATTTATGCTCTCTCACCAAGCAGAATAACTGGCTTCATACGTTTGTAGCTTAAATCTGTTATGGTGAATATTGTGGCTGCATAAAAAATTCAATGGGTCACAGTCCTTATTGTCCTGTCTTATGTATCTTTGGTAATAATCAGAGCTGTGGTGTTTGTAGGGTCGGAGTTGAGGTTTTTGTACCGGAGTCGAAGTACCCACAAAAACTCGCTACTCCTCGTGTTGGAGTTGGAGTCGGACTTAAAAAATGTCAGCGGTTGGAGTCGGAGTCGAAGTTAGAACTATTTTTTGACGACTTCACAGCCTTGGTAACTAGGAAAAGCAAGTAGGAAAGCAATTTTAATCTTTAAAGGTTATTTTTGAAAATTACTTTTTAAATTAATAAAATGGTTACTTCCCTTTGTTTATAGTTTTTTTAAGATTTAATACCTTAACCCTTTCGCACCTATTGGGACATATGTATCCCACTGAATGTTCCCAGAGTCCTAGTATTAAAGTTTTTTACTTTAATTGTTTCAAAACTGTCCCATTTAATTATTTAGACGTTTAAGTACAAATAAAGGGTGGTTAAATTTCAAGGGCCGATGTTGATTTTGAATAAAACACAAACTATTTCGGAAATTATTGTAATTTTATTTTATTATGATATATTGGTATTACTCAATTATGTATGGAACAAAATATCGGCCAAATGGGCGCCGCGACCACGGCGGCACACCTCCATCCGATGGTCCAAATTTTCGATGACCCTGAGGCATAATGGAGGTTCTATGCCGTTAATGTGCCGAATTATCTCATCCTTTAGCTCTTGAATTGTTGCTGGCTTATCGACGTACACCTTTTCTTTCAAATAACCCCAAAGAAAAAAGTCCAACGGTGTCAAATCACATGATCTTGGCGGCCAATTGACATCGCCATTACGTGAGATAACACGGCCATTGAATTTGTTGCGCAAAAGAGCCATTGTTTCGTTAGCTGCGTGGCAAGTGGCACCGTCCTGCTGAAACCACATATCGTCCACATCCATATCTTCCAATTCGGGCCATAAAAAGTTCGTTATCATCTCACGATAGCGAACACCATTCACAGTAACTGCCTGACCGGCCTCATTTTGGAAAAAATACGGCCCGATGATGCCGCCAGCCCATAAACCGCACCAAACAGTCACTCTTTGTGGGTGCATTGGTTTTTCGACAATCACTCTTGGATTCTCATTCGCCCAAATGCGGCAATTCTGTTTATTGACGGATCCACTGAGGTGAAAATGTGCCTCATCACTGAAGATGATTTTCTTCGAAAATTGATCATCCACTGTTGCCATTTCTTGCCACCATTCTGCCCATTCACGACGTTTGGAATGGTCAAGAGGCTTTAGTTCTTGAGCCAATTGCACCTTGTAAGCGTGTAAATGCAAGTCTTTATGCATAATGTTCATCAACGACGAGCGTGAGAGGTGCAATTGTTGGGCACGACGACGAGTTGAGGTGGACGGCTCTTCAGCCACACTATCGCGAACAGCAGCAATATTTCCTGCAGTACGAGCTGTACGAGCATGCACTGGTGTTCTCACATCTTCTACAGACCCGGTTTGCTCGAATTTTTCCACGATTTTTGCGATTGTACGCACATTTGGACGATCAAATTGACCAAAAAAATCACGAAGTGCACGATATGCATTTTGATTTGAACGCCCATTTTCATAATAAGTCTGGATAACTTTAACACGTTGTTGGATTGTGTGTCTCTCCATGGTTCAAATTGAGTAAGTCTGAAATAGAGAAATGTCAAATAAAATTCGGAAAAAAACTTGGCGTTTAGGTGTGGTTCACATTCAACATCGGCCCTTACAATTTAACCACCCTTTATTTAAAAAATTCTTACTTATTATCATAACACGTGTTGTTTGGAGGAGTTTTTTGATCAGTTATCCAAATTGTATGAACTAGACCGTAAATCACAGAAATGGTGGAATAAAGTTTTTATAGATTGGTGATGTCAGCTGTAAATTCGTTGATCATATACATATATGTATTTTTAAAACGTAAAAAGAAAAAAATTTCTTGATTTTGTATGCCAATATCCTGATGGGACATATATGTTCCACCCCAAGTCTCTTCCCTGGGTAGGGGCACACAAAAAAAAAGATAAATATTAGTTTAATATTCATATCTTTGTAAAAATAGTCCATTATAAAAGCTTGAACTAACTTATCATCTCCCGTACCGAAAGTGTCAATACTCCCAACCTTACAAATCGGATATTAACTTGAGTTTTTACTCCAAAAGTTATTGCACATTTAAAAAAAAAATAAGCAAAAATTTATTATGCTAAAACTTTCTGAAAAATCGTACAAAATAATTGAAACTTTGTCCATGTGTACTTTTAAGCACAAAGACACCATTTACTCAAAGCCGAGTTAAGTCGACTTAAGCACTTTTCCTTTTTGCCACAGATATATTGATGCATCGTTTTCTTCTTCTATTAACTTAACAGGCCTGAATATAACTTCTCTAAGATAAATGTCTGTTTTAAAATTCTTTAATACTTTTAACTTTTTTGCTTAATATAAACAAAAAAAAAATACTTATTTTTAATTACTTCAATATTTAATTCATTTTCAATTTATTTTTCTCTTTTTTCAACCGCCAATCATTAACACCCCTTCAAAAAAAAAAATGTTAAGGATTAAATAACAGCAACAACACCCCACTTTGATGGCTGAAGTTGCTTTACAATGTTTTTATTTGCCAAGCTTTTGACTGCATAAAAATTGTATTAAAAAAAACCCACCATTAAAGTATCATTGATGTTTAAAGTTATGATTGGGGGCTTACCACCATTTTGTAAACTGAGCGTCATATAAAAAAATATATTAATAAGAAAAAATTGCAGTACCCAGCAGTTCTGATAATGTAAAATTTAATATTTTTTCCCATATCTTAATGCAGATATAAATGAGTCCTTTAAATTATAAACTGTACT
This sequence comes from Pollenia angustigena, assembly GCA_930367215.1. NCBI lineage: Eukaryota > Metazoa > Arthropoda > Insecta > Diptera > Polleniidae > Pollenia > Pollenia angustigena. The sequence goes on from OV884059.1 coordinate 153,890,679, forward strand.
CATATGTCTACTTTAGCCATACCTAGTAATCTAAAGAGGTGTAAACTGCTAATTAACTGGCCGTTAAGGGCCCAATATACTTGTCAAATGCTTGTCATGCAGGCTTATTCACTCTTGCACGTGTGCTGGAATTTATATTCGGCGTCATATCCATATTTTTTGAATTTCCATCCAGCATCGTCTGTGTCATGCAAACACATTTTTACAAAATGATTATTTTGATAAGTGTATTTGGGTCTTAAGGCCCTGAACAGACGGTGAAACGCAACTGCAACGAAACTGCGACTTCTAGTTGGTTTTGTTCTGGGTGTAAGTTATTAAAAATGTTATATCTTGTTTTTGATTTTTTTTCCCCAACGAAAAGCTGCACATTAAAGAAATTTGGTTTTCTCAATGTCTCATTTGCTTCGATTTTATCTCAAAGCTAACCGGCACTCATCTACCAATTATTTATTTTCCTTTTATTTGCCGTTCAGATAAATTCAATCAGCTGACTCCCAACTTTTACATGTATTTTGAGTGGCGTTGCCAGCTGAAAACTTTGTTTTTTGTCGGTATATTGAGAAACCCAAAATCGTTAACGGACAGTTTATCGGTCCAATAAATTTATGTTGACATTAAGTAACAGACAGTTTGTCGATACATTGAGAAAATGGCCATAAGGAAATTTAAAACAAAACTGAACTAATAAATTTTTGTGTTATTGTAATTAGATAATTTCATATTATGAAAATAAGGCAATAAACTCAATAATAGATTACTAAGGCCGGGTTCTTCTGATGGGGATTAAGTTTTAGCTTAGTTTAACGTTGTCTTAAACTAGGATTTATTCGGCGAAATGTGATTTTATTTCTTATTATTTCATTAAAGACCAACATTGGAAGCAAAAGGAATCTGATCCGTCAAAATTTTGTATACAAACTTGGTAATGGCGGCACAAATCGGTTTTCAGATAAACTAAACCTAGTTTAACTGAGATCTCAAAAAGCCAGCCTAAGGAGAGGTAAAGTAACCACAACTTTTACTGAAGCGCCATATTTCAATAAGGAAATGGAAAAACTATAATTCTAGCATTTGCTATTAGATGATGTACTTTGAATTGGTTTAAAAAAAAAATGCAATGTTTTTAGAAAATACATTGTTATTTGTCTAATTTAACCATTTCAAGTGATCCATTGAAAGGTTAAATGCCGCATTTAGCTTTAAAGTATGAACTTTCCATTCTTTAATTAAACTGTTTTTAGAACAATAGATGTTATTTAATGCTGATATGAGTTCAAACCATACAATTAAATGTTAAACATCCATGTTATGAATGTGTTAAGTACACACACACACACATTTATTGACCGTAAAAATAACTGTGTGACTTATTCCCAGCGGGAAAACTCAGAAGACCTTCTTACTTCAGGCCTTTTTAAAGGCCTGCTTAAAAAATGTTTTGATTTAATTACTATTCTTACGTAACTGCTAAAGAATGCCTTATAGAAGGCCTCGGCTCTTTTGTATAAAAGAAGCGAGAAAAGAAGGAGTAACATTTTTTGTTTTGTTTTTTTCGCCAAAGCGAAACAATTCAGATCCCGTTATAAAAACAAAGTAACAAAGTAGGTACATATTAAAATACAAAATAAAAACAATAATGTAAATTATTTAGGTTGAGTTTTGTTCATTAAGGAAAATAGGTACTTGTGCTTAAAAGCTTTTTACTTTTATTTACAATCTATTTTACAATATTTAGCAAATTTGATTATTTCAATAAAAAAAATAGGTATCACATGTGTTATTAAACTACAATAAGTTTAATAAAATATGGTATACATAAGTATATAAAAAGTTAAGTGTTCATTTTCTATATTGGAGATCTGATATGTACATAAAACCTATTCAGTCTTCTAATTTCATTTGTAAGGAAATATTCCTTAATGTTTTAGACTGATAGCCCTTCAATATGACCTTTAATGCATTTGTATAAGGATGGTCTGAAAGGCCTTTTAAGAGCCATTAATTGAAAGGCCTTTTACCATACCTTTCTTAAAAACCCTTCAAGATAACCTTTTTGCTAAGGCCTTTTGACAGTCATTCTCTGGAAAGCCTTCTAAAAGCCATTTATTTGAAGGCCTTTAAGAAGCTATGGGGAAGAAAGGAAAGCGGAAGACCTTCTCCGCAATAACAACGCGTGTAAAATAGATATGAGTATGGAATGGAGCGAGAAGGGCTTGTTTATCCAAAAGAAGGGGTACGGAGGCCTTCTGGAAGGCCTCCGTACTCCTTCTTTTTCCCGCTGGGTTGTTAGCATAAACGCTTATCCATACACATACTAACATGTACATATATGGGTTTTTATTTACACAGGAATGCCTACTTTTTGTCAAGCATTTTAAATTGTTTTTCAAAGAATAATTTATATTGTATTATTTAAATTTTTAGTATTTTGGTGTAAAGCGGAATTTAGTGAAAGAGAAGAAAAATGTGAAAAGCATGGATCCAAAATAAAAGATTAATTGCTTGGTGGCGTAACATGACACTTCTGTGTTATCATACAGTGGTAGTATGAAATGCAACTCCAGCAAACATTTTACTATTACACATATACATTAGAGTGGACCATCAATGAAGGGAAAATTTAAAAAGTTATCTGTTTCAAAAAAGTAGGCCAGTCTTGTGTTAGGTTAGGGTAAAAAAAATTTGGTAAAAATATGAGCTCGATCGGTTGAAAATTGCCGTGCCGCACGCGCATTGAAATCTGTGAGAATGAAATTCGGGCTAAATTGAGAGAAAAACGCCCGTAACTACTGAGGAGTCACCCCTAGAGATGTAAAATGTATGAGCAACCCCCACTATTTTTGCAACCCCAATATTTCTCTAAAACAAACTTATCCTCTATCTCCAACCCTTCATATGGTCCCCACACGAAAAATTTAATTTTCTCGAAAACCGACTCTAGAACAGACGGACGGACAGTCAGACGGACATGAAGCCAAAGATTAAAAAACGGAATTGGATTGGATTTCATGCTCAATTTTCAACAGATCGAGCTCATATTTTTACCAATTTCTTTTTACCCCTAACCTAACACAAAACTGGTCTACTTTTTTGGAAAATCGAAAAAAGAAATTGGACACCCTAATATACATACATGTCGGTAGATAGTTATACTGGCAGACTTAGCGACATAAAAGCGCTCAAGATATTTAAAAGCTTTTTTCAACCTATTTAGCTTTTCAATATTTCTAATATAACTGGTGGCGCATTAGTTACCTTATGATTTATTTAATAAAGTACAGAGTGGCCGGTTAAATCGATCGCCAAAAAAAGCTCGATAGTTTTTTGAAATTACAAGTCTGTATTATTCTCTACCTCGGGCCTTAAAAAAGTTTTACCATTGCCCGGTATAGAATACCAATTGCATTTACCGCAACTTGTGCTCCGTTTTCGAAAAAATATGGTCAGATTATCTTTACTAAACTGTACCCATGTTCTGTAACTTTAGTGAAAACTTCTTGCATCGAAAAGATGTGAAACAAAATATTCCATCGTTTCTCGAAAAGTGAGAAAAATGTGTGTCTGTAACTCATGTCGAAAACTATCAAAATAGATTACGTTGTTACGTTATAAATGTCATAATATTGCACTCGAAGTCGATGTGACATTGCAAACGTTCAGAACGCCAGTAACACATATCGTTGACGGCGACCAAAATTTACTTAAATTGAAAATTTTTCAACGACGGCGGCGAAAACACAACCGTCGGCTATACCAAATTGTGTAAAGTGCGACTTTAATGTTTGTTGCTTGCAAACGAGTTTTGAAAAAATTCGTATACATATTTTATAAAAATATTAAAAGCAAAATAATAAAACAATGAAAAATGTGCCAAGAATAAAATATTATTATTATTATTCTTTGCATTTTGCATTTTTAATGGTTTTTTTTGTGTTAAAATTTTTTCTCGCCCCATTTTAATTCGTGAGTTTATTTGACAGTACAAAGCGGGAACTTTTCTCACCAAAATGTTACAGACACACTTTTTCTGTAAATTGGCTAGTAATTTCCTTACGTGACAGCTTGTACTCGCCAAAAAAAGTTACAGACACAGTTAAGTGAGAAAAACAGCTGTTTGTTTCAATTTATGGCACTTTTGTTTCATTTCACACATTTCAATCGAAAACTTTCTCGACGCGAGAGTTACAGAACATGGGCACTGGGTGCAACTGATGTTCAACAATTATTCTTGGATTTTGAATGCTCCATATTCAGCAATTTGTTTAATATTCGATAAGTTCTTTGTTTCTAAATATACGAATGCTGACTTTCAAAATAAAATTGAAAAACTTTCATTCTGTGGTAGGGTAGCCAGATTTTAAATTCGTGAAAACAGTACATTGGTTATGAAAAAACAGTACAATTAGGAAAAAAACAGTACATTTTTTTACGAAAGCATAAGTATTTATTCAATATTTACAACTCTTGAACAACAATAATATCAAAGGAAAGATTAACATTTAATGGTTGTCATATACAAAATGACACCATTTGCATAATAAAGCATACACCACAAACGAAGAATTTGGCCATAGTATCATTTTTCAATGTATAATGTTTAAATCTTTGTTCACAATCAGCGCAACAATTTCGGTTTTTCTTCTAACTTTTTTCCTCCCAAAGTATTTCATATATTTTCCTTTCATTTGTAGAACAAAAATGTAACCAAAATTTTTTTCAAAATATAACTAAAGTTGAGTCTACTTTAACTTAAGCAACAATTTGTATGAAATTGTTTCTGACGTTTAAAATCATTTTATTTAGTTTTGAATGAACATTTTTACATAGTTTTGTAAAAAATAATAATAAATACATAATATTGTTGTGGCTGAAATTTGCAAACGGTTTCTTAATGCAAATTGTGTGTGGTTGTAAAAGAATTTGTTGCTCTATTATAAACACTAAATGAAAATGTTTTTTTTTTTTTTTTTATTGTGAACGAAGCTTAATATCTTAGTTTAAATTTAACTTGAAGAACATACTCATTGATTGAGTTAGTAGTAGAGTTGTCAATTATTCGCCTTTCAACTTTGTTCGAATAATTCAAATAATTTTTTTTGTTCGTTCGATCAAACGATTAAATATAAATAATTTTTCGATTAATCGATGAGAATAAGGAATAAAAAAATTATTTTTACAAAAAAATTACTATGGAAAATCTTCCATTCCATCCGCTATGACTTCTTCTTTTTTTGATGCATAACATTTTTCATCTTAACTCCATATCGTTGTATTACTTAAAGGCATCGTAAAACCCTTAATTCCTTAATAATCCGAAATTACTCTGGATTTTCGAAAGTTGTTGGCAGACCTACCATCTTCAGCCAAAATTCTGTCTACAATTTCTTCTATAGAACAGCCGCTGTCACTCTTAATGTATTTGTCCATTGGACCAAGTTCGGCATTTCATGATGTCTTCCACTAAATCGTTTTCAATGGTAATATTGAGAGGAGACACTTACGCAAATGGTCAAGATAAACAAATATAATTAAAAAAAAAATATTTATACAATAAAAAATTTTTACTTTCAAGATATGATTTATATGTATATATAAATCAATTCTTTATTTTTAAGCTTTTTGTTTATTTCTGAATTTTTCATCCGAAATTGAAAAATCTCATCAAAGTTATTTCCTTTCTTGAAAATTTTTAACGTTTGATTTAAAAATAAAACAGCTGATACAATGGGGAAAGTGAGTTGCAAAATTCGTTTGTTGCAAAATTAAAAATACAAAATATTCTGATTGCATCAATGTATGTCCGTGCTAAAATCATGGAAGAGGACATGCATTATATTTTTATATTAGGGTGTGTGTGAAACGGTAGCAAAGTAATAATGGAAGTAAAATTTTGACACTATTGAGGTGAATAAAATTTCACTAGCCCTGGGGGCTAGTATAAATTTTGACATTAGTGTAGAAATTTTTGACAACCACAAAATTATTTTTTTTCATCAAATTTGTTTAAACAAAATAAAAAATAATATGGAAGCAGGACCAGCGGCAAAAAAAATTAAAAGAATTATACAAGATGTAAATGTTTAAATATGTAAAGCTTTTTTGCCCACACTTTTTGTAAAAATTGTTAATATATCAGAACGAATTCATCAAATAGTTGGGACGATCTCATTTCCAACAGAATTGAAATGATTATTGTTAAACGTTTGTTTAATTTATTAATTTTCACAAAACTTTTAGTTATTGTTTTTTTCTTAATGTCAAAATTTAACGTTGTCAAAAATGTTACAATTTCACACAGCACAAATATGAAAATTTCATTTCACCATAGAACTTTGCTACCGTTTCACACACACCCTTAGTATATTTCTTCTCATAGAACGCCAAAAGAACTGTTAGATTCAATTGTCAGCTCGTATTTTTAATTTTGTAACGAACGAGATTTGCATCTCACCTACTCAATTTATTCGTTATTCGAAAATCGTCGTTTTTAAATTATTCGAACGAGAGTTTTGTTTTGTTTGATCGATCAATCGAATTATTCTTAATCGGTTGACAACTCTAGTTAGTAGAATTTACTTAAAACATATTAGTAATTAAAGCAATTTTCACCACACACATAGTGTGGAACTATCGTATAAATTTCAGAAAATATTTGTTTGCTTCTTTAATTAATTTTATGATATCAAACAAATTTTTATTTAATTACGGTTAATTTCAGCTTTATTACTATAACTGTATTTTGTAATATAGACATTTATAGTTAAGTATAACTGAACTTGGTGAAATTGGAATTTTGACAAAACAATAGACGCAGTACAAAAATTCTAAATATTTTACAACTTTTTTGTTTGCAACACAACAACAATTTCTTTAAACTAAATATTGTAAAATATTAGGATATTATGATAATATAGCTTGATTGCATACCGTTAAAAATTCCATTTGTGTATTACATAAACACGGTTATTCTTAATATCTTTGTTTTTTGGAGACTAATCCAAAAAATCAGTACAAAAAACAGTACAAAGTGAAAAAAACAGTACATTTGCGTACTGTTTTGGGTGTTGTGAATAAAACAGTACAATTGACAAAAATCAGTACATGTACTGCTAAAAACAGTACGTCTGGCAACCCTATTCTGTGCTGAGTTATTAAAGCGCTAAAAAAATAGCCGTTTTCAATATATTAAGTGTTGCAAACAGCGTTCGAAAATAAACATTATATACTGTTCTTTAGTGTTCGGTTCGGTAGTGTGTGGAAAACAGAAACGATAAATTGCTTGTGTTGTAAAAAATAAACGGTTTCCTGCTTATGATCTTCGAACACAAAAATGATACTGTACTTTCTTTTAACCACAAACATCGTTGCGTTCGGTTCAGCACATTAATGTTCGTTTATTTCAATTCTGCTTGGTGCCTGCCCTTTTGGCTGGTAAAGAAAATCACAACTTTTTAACAAAAACAAAATGCACATACGAAAAAAAACCAAAAGCCAGCAAAAAAATTTTATACCAACAAAACATGTACACAATAAATACACAAGCTATTTGAGCTGTCGTCGTTGCTTAAATTTTTTGTTGGCTTATTCATTTTGCAATGAAAAAAGAAACACTATAGAGCATTAAAATATAATGTATGTCTGTCTACAGATTCACTTCATTTGGTTTTTTTGTTATAACGAAGAACAGAACACTATATAATGTTCTCTACTTTCTTGAAAATAGTTATATACGGTTAAGGGTTGTGTTATAACCAGTGTTCGAAAATAAACAGAACATTATTTAGAGTTCGGCTCACACACTTAGAAACGATATTTACCTTTTTAGTGTTTAGTAGACGAACACTGCCCTTAAAACCGTTTGTACCTATTTTCAAGAAAGAGCCTAACATTATATAGTGTTCTATTCTTTATAAAAAAAAAACAGAACAATTGTTGTGATACTGTAGACAAACATTATATTTTAATGTTCTATAATCTTAGATTTTTTACATTAATGAAGAAATGAACAATCAAAGAATTTTTGCAACGACCGCATCACGAACAGCTTTTGTGTTTATTGTGTATATGTTTTGTTTGTGTAAAATTATTATGCGCGCTTTTCTTCTTTTTTCGTATGTGTATTTTGTTGTTGTTAAAAATGTTTGGTTTTTTTACCAGCCAAAAAGGCGCTAAGCACAACAGAAACGAACGAACACTAATGATCTGAACCGAACACAATGATGTTTGTGGGTTTTTTTTTTAAGCCGAACGGAATTTAATGTTCTCTTCTCTTCGTTGAGTTGGATAAGAACAGTATTAGTTTTGTGTTCGAAAGGGAAACTTTATTTTTTTTAACATTTACTGCCGTATTCATAAAAAATTAAAATGGATTTGAAATGCATTTTAAAAAAAAAATTTTTGAAAATTTAGCCTTAAAACATATTTCATACTTATTTTATTTTTTATGAAAATGGAAGTTACTTCACAAACACTATTAGCGTTTGTGTTTTCCACAAATTTACCTAACCGATCACTCAGAGGTTATATTTAGTGTTTATTTTCGAACACTGGTTATAAAATACAAACACTAAAAAAAGATGTTGTTCCTTGGTGTGTGAGCCGTATTAAAGACAGTTAAAGGGCAATTATCTCCTTAATATTTACATTACTTGTAATAGATAAAGTAACCAAAACTGCTACTAAAATAGACATTGTTCCAAAATATCTTAATATACAACACAAATATGAATCGTTTACAAACTGTAATTTGCAAAAGAGTTTATTTTCTCCCTCAGAACTTTTGGGTTATATCTCTTTTGTGATTATGTATTCCTGTGAGAATTCTATATGAACTTATGAAAGCACTTTTCAATATTGGTGTACTTTCGGTTTGTTATCAATAGAGTTTTCTATTTCAGTGGACTTTTTTTTTTTTTTTTTTATTATATCTTTATAACTAAAGTTGAAGTTAAGATATGTAGTTTATTTTGGTTTTATATTTTTTGAGGGGGTTTTCATATATTGTTAACAGCAATTCTAAATAAACATTTTACTGAAACAGTTTTTCTACTAGAAATATACAGACAGATATACAGCCATTGATATCCTGGTACAAATTGGAGTTTGTATTGAAAATATTCAAACTGTTATTTACAAATTCTTTTCTACAACATCAGTGCAAGACAGTGGGATGTGAGGCAAAATATTATAGTATGTTTTTTTTTTATTTTCTATAAATAATATATTGAAAGCTAAATTATTTTTTGTGTTTCTTACGCATGATTTTGTTTTCTTAAGATTCACAAATAAAAAGTTCTTAAAAGTTCCTTTTTTTTTTAATTTTTTTTGTACATATTAATTATTTATTTAAATAATTTCAGTATTCACTTAAGCCTCGCGCCTAATAGGCATTTTAGAGGCGAGTTGGAAAATATATAGCTTACAAATATGTATTTAAATAAAATAATTAACAAAAGAAAAAAGTAATAAGAAGTTACTAAAAGTTAATATTTGTACATTTCAGATCAATAATATTATATCAGTTCTTCAAAATGTTGTAATAAATAAGTTTTTAATAAATTTTTAAACAATGAAATTCTATTAACATTTTTCAAATTTTGTGGCAAATTGTTAAACTTCTGTAATTGTTTCCACTGTAGAGTAGTGCAGTTATCTATTCATACACGTGTGGCCTAAATATTTGCATGAGTGTGAGTTTGTGTATGTATGTATTCCGTTGTATGTTTGTGTCAAATATTTTAAGTGTTAATTTGTTGCTCAAAATAACAACAAGAGCATCAACAACAAACAATTTCGTTGAAGTGGCAAAAATTCAACAACAAAATTTATTGCCAATTCATGGCTTTTTTCGAATTTATTGTTTTTTTTTAGTATTTTGTTTATGGTCTTATTTTTAAGTTTTTTTATTTTTTATGAATATTTTTGGTTGTATTTATTCTATAAATAAATATTTTGTATTTGTTTGCCAATATGCTTTTTTTTATTATCTTCAGTAAGTATTTGCATTTGTTTTTTTTTTTTTTTTTTAAACAACTGACATACAAAATTTTTTTGGCAGCGATTAAATGTGTGTTTCGGTTTTTTTATCGTGGATTATATAGTCTTAACATATGCCGACATATCAGGTTACATTTCCATATATATTTGTAAGCTTAATACCTATTTTTAAAAGAGGTTTGTAGATCTAGAGCTTAACTTTTTCTTTTCAATATTTTTAAAGAATTGGAGCTTGAGAAGAATTTGTTCAGAATAAGGTAAAATTATTTTTTTTTTTAAATCACGACTATACCTATAATTTTTTCTTGTAAAACTTCAATGTTGAAAGTCAAAATCGGTATAACTTATTTGCTATAATTTAATGACCGAGTTACCATAAAATCCAGGAGGTCCATCAAATTTAGGATTTTGGTATGATTTCGTTAATAATCCTTTGGTCAGGGATTTATAATATTCGGCAAATCTTATAAAAAAAACTCTTAGGAGGCATTTACACGATGTATTTTCAGACATTTCTAACAAACACGCTTGTTTTGCTTGTTGGCAATCGGGTTAGAGAAGAAACAGGGGTTGCCAAACAGACACGAAATGAGTTTTCATATTTGCTTATATGTTTTTTTTTCAATTGGGGGATTCACAAGGTGTCATAAAGGCATATGTCTTAAAATAATAACATGACAAAAACGACTGTTGTGAACAACCCCTCATAATTTAGTGTGCTATTTTGAATTTAAAAAAAGAAATATTTACCTAAAATCAAAATATTTTTTAATTCTAATCCAAGAATTTATAAATTAAATTAGATCTTTCCTGACTATTTTTCATTTTTCAGGCGTAAACTACAAAAAAATTTTATTTATTTAATTTGACGCCGCAAGTGTTCTGTTGCAAAAATTTCTAGCCGCAGGTTAAATTCGGATGTTAGCTTCACAAAACTAAACCATAAACGGGGACGTCTAGAAAATCATAGCCGCTCGGCTCAGCCGCACAAAACATGTCTCTTCTGATTAATTACGATAGCAATAAACATAGCAAGCAAAGTTTTATAACTTTAAGACACTTTCTGTTTACAAAGCAACAACAATATTTTTAAACCATTGTAAAATGTTAGAACATTACGACAATATAACATAAAAGCATTAAATATGCCTTACGCTCACATAATCAATTCCATTTTGCTCCTTATGAGTCTAAATGTCTTCTTATTGGCTTGAGAACTTTAGAATACCGTAGAAAATTACAGTCTATCCTACTCATATATGATATAATTAATTCAAGGGTTGATTGTGCTGAATTATTGTCTTTAATACCATTCAATATACCAGCTAGAAATTTGAGGATAATTGACACATTTATGGCCATTTTCTCATTAGGCAATTATCTTTTTTCCCAACGAAAAACTGCACATTAAAGAAATTTGGTTTTCTCAATGTCTCATTTGCTTCGATTGTATCGCAAAGCTAACCGGCACTCATCTGCCAATTATTTATTTTCCTTTTATTTGCCATACAGATAAATTTAATCAGCTGACTCCCAACTTTTACATGTATTTTGAGTGGCGTTGCCAGCTGAAAACAATGTTTTTTGTCGGTATATTGAGAAACCCAAAATTTTTAACAGACAGTTTATCGGTCCAATAAATTTATGTTGACATTTAGTAACAGGCAGTTTGTCGATACATTGAGAAAATGGCCATTAAAGTTCCAGTTCATCGTACTTATTATGCTCCTAATGGCACTTTAACGAGAGCATTTCATTATATTAATAAATTAAATATATGCCTTCAAAAAAAATCTAAATCGCATATTGAATTTTGCACATCAAAAGATAATTTTAAGTTATTTCTTTTGAGTATTTTATAAAATTTTTTATATATGTATATATTCCAATTATTAACTTTTTTTTTTTTTTTTACTTTGTAATATATTTTTCTATGTTAGGTTAGTTGCATAGTATGTAAGGAACTTTGTTTTCCATAGACTGAAATAAATAAATAAATAAATAAAAGCACACCTTGTGTATACCCCAAATATGTATAAAAAGAAAATTAGGCAATTCTACATGAAAATAAGACATGTAAACCCATTAGAAACTGTGTTGTTGCTTTAATGAAATGTTTGAATTTGTTGATTTTTCTCTAGATGTAAACATTATTAAACGTAATATTATGTATACTTTAGATAAATAATTAATTGTATTAGGCTAAAAGCATTAATTCAAACACCTAAAAATTTTAAATAAATAAATTAATAAATCCATGGAAAGACATCGTGGAAATGCAAAAGGTAGCATGTTCAAAAGAGAATGAAAAAGTCATGTCAGAAAAGACATCGTATAAAAGCCTGATTTTGTCATTTCTCAGTTTATATATAAATTGAATTTGACTCAATAATCTTTTTTTTTTTGGAAAATATTTGAAATGATATAAATTCTGTGGCAAAAAGAAAAAAGTGCTTAAGATGACTTATAATTTGATCTCCCCGTTCAAAAGTAGACACTGGTAAAGGAAGTTATAGCAAAATTACTTTTTGTTTATCTTTTTTAATGTTCAATAACGTTTAGAATAAAAACTCCATTATACTTTCGCTCTGTGACACAAGGAATATTTGGGAATAAAAACTAAAAAAAACTATAACCGCAGGTAAGTAATGATTGTCTGTAGGAAATGTGAGAACACCTGTGCATGCTCGCCCAGACTGTTTGTTGCGGTCTGTGGGCTGGCGTCAGGTCGTACTTCTTCGAAAATAAGGTCGGCCAAGCGGTAAACGTGAATGGTGTTCGCTATCGCGAGATGATAACTTGTGCTCAGAAATTTAGGATATGGACCTGGACGATATATGTGGTTCCAATAGGATGGTGCCACTTGCCACACAGCCAACGAAACAGTGGCTCTTTTGCGCGATAAATTCAATTGCCGTGTTATCTGACGTCGTGGCGATGTTAATTGGCCGTCACGATGATGTGCTTTGACACCGTTGGACTTCTTTCTTTGGGGATATTTAAAAGAAAATATGTACGTCAATAAGCCAAGAAGGATGAGATAATTCGGCACATTGAAACTTAATAATTAACAACATTGAAACTTAGTTATGTCTCAAAGTCATTGAAAATATGGATCATCGGATAGAGGTATGCCACTGAAGCCGTGGCGAGCAATTGGCCGATATTTGATTTAACACAAAATATTAAGATAATTCTCTTAAAACTTTTTATTTTATTGACAATTAACACCGTGCGTTTTCGTAAGACCATCCTTTATTAGAATTGGTGTAATTTTTTTAAAACTCACCTTTAAGGCCCAACCAGAATGTGAATAACGTGGCTTAAGCTACTAAGCAAATACATGTTAATCATATGTGTCAAACCAAATTGAACTTAAGGAAACTTTATGTTAAGTTTTATAAAACTGTAATTTGCTTAAGCAAGGTACGAAACTAATCGCTCATTCCGTACGGAATCAATGTTTTTTTATTTTGTTTTTGCTATTTTAAATGCATTTGAGAGGCTTTTTGTTTTATTTTTGACAGTAGCTTAAGTTTGTTTATGCACATTCTGGTTAGGCCTTTAAAAGTTTTAAATTGCTCTCCTGCTAAACTTAAAATATAGACTTTTTCAGTTTTTCTTATTGCTACAAAATATTTGATGTAGAGAAAAAGAGAAAACTTATTGCAGTCTATTAAGGCAGGTCAATAATCACAAAAACCTTTGCATACTTTAAGGACAAATGAATATTAATTTTTTCAAAATTTTTCTTGGGATTTCGTTTAAATGTGCTTAATTCCCATTTCATACTTTTGATGAACGTAAATTTATTATTGTATGGGATAAGCTATTCATATGCGCGTTTCAGTGGTTGCTTAGGCTAGATCGTCAGTAAACTTCATCCAAAGATTTAATGAAAACTAAAGATATAAAACAAATAAAACTGTTAAGCGAATAAGAATTATAAACTCCAGTTTCAAATCTTAAACAAACCTTTTTTTTCGCTAAAATTAAAATTTTGCATAATTTAAATAAAACGTTAAAATCTGCAATTATCACAAAAATCTGATCAAATCTTCTAAAAAATATTACAAGTAAATAAATTAATAAGATTAGCAAATTTTAATTTTTTTTTTTTTTTTGAACATCCATTTCAAACATTTCCTTTCGTCTTGCTTTTAAAAATTATTCAAATTATATTCCAATAAAAATTTGTTAGCATTAAAATGCCATAAAGCTGCATTGCAATAAATACTGGATGGAAAACAAAATGGTGTTGGCAAAAAATACAAGATTTAAGAAAAACCCTAAAAAAAATTACCATATAAATATATTTAAGATGTTCCCTAATGCTGTCATAAGTGGGTAAATAAATATAATAAATAAAATGTATCGTTTAGAACAGTGATGGGCAACACTCATCCCATGATATATACGATTGTTTGTGCCAAGCAGCTAAAGATTTGTTCAGAAACAACAGCTGAGTGCGAACAAGTTGATGTTTCTTGAAATTTTAGGTATTAACAGAGAAAGAGAGAGCGAAAGGAATACACTGTATACTCGTGTCTAACAGCCGTACCTAACAAAAGCGGCATGCGTTTTCTAGTTGTCCAAGTTTGTCATGCCCATAAAATTTGTAAGAAGCAACGCTTTGCAATTGGAAAATCCGATTTGGCCAGCGCGTTTAATAGTGAAGTCGGCCGCTATTGTTAATAAATTATGGCAATTTAGCTTTTTTGGTGAATCTAGCGGGTTTATCTCCATTTTTTTATTAAATGGATTTTATTAAACAACAAGAAAGTTAACACTACTGTTCGTGACACAAGTTAACCCTTTTGTTAAGGTATGGAATATCAGCATAAAAGCTAAGCAGAAGAAAACCTAAGGCCTTCTGCTCTTGTTATGAAACGGCTGCAGTTTGCGAAAGTCGATATCGGTCGCAATTACAATTCATATTAATTGGAAATATCGATCGAGAGTGAACGCCGTAGTTTTCCCCCAGCTAATTTTGCCAAACCAAACTAGATTTTTATATGCTGTAATGCCGCGTAAAAAGCGCTGCATAGGACTTAAAGCGTTAAACGCAAATAAGGAATAAAAATCAAGTAATACTTTGACGCGAAATCGCTTGGTGTGAACTTTGAGCTTAAGCAAGCGTGCCCACCACTGATTTAGAATAAAATGCTTTGCCATCAAGTTTCAAAAAAGTTTCTTGTACGCAAAATGTGCCAATAAGTATTAAAAAAAAAAACTAAAATATTGAAATGCTTTAAAACACAAACAATAAAAATAAATAAAAAATACGATTGCGAATACAAGCAAAAGAATAAATAAGATAAATAAAAAAACAGTAAATAATACAATAAATAATCGTAATCGTCTACTAATGCTAAAACTATATTTGCAACAGTTTAGTTTGTTGCAACAATAAATAAATAAAAGTAAGAGAAATAAGAACTGGATAACAAGCATTATAATGTAAAAAACAAAACAAAAAATGTATGGAAAAAAGAAATTTCAATATTTTATGGCATCCTGCGGCGGCGACAATGGTGCGCCACTAAATGCATTCGATTTGATGATTGAGGTGGCCAACAAACAGCAGCAACAGCACACGAAACGATACGACGATAATTTTTGCTTTTTTTTTGTTTTGTGGGTTGTGTAGTTTTGGGTTTAGTCGGTATAGACTCTATGGCAATCAGGCAGGCAGGCTGTTAGTCATTGATCTCCCATATAAAATAAACTTAATACAGTCTCTATGAGTCTTTTAAAAGCAAATATTTTTTTTTAATGGAGTTGAAACAGTAGCAACAACAACAAGTATGTTTACACCCCGAAATATAAACAGTGGCAAGTGGTGGTTTTACTCCTGTTTAGTATACAGGCATTGATTAAGGCATATTGAATAAAAATCTTGCATTAAATTACTTATAAGAAAAGTCTTTTATTTTTATTATTATTATTATTCTACTGGTCCCGGCGCAGCCCGGGATTTTTCAAATAACATTTAATTACTGGGGGCTAATTCGGACAGTCGTGATCGCATTCTTTTTCGATTCACAATATATTTTATTTATTATTCTTTTAGACGATACTGAACGAATCGAAATTATTTTTGCAGTGTTGTGAAAACTCGAATACCTAAGTGATTAACAACACTGACAAAATAATTTCGATCCGTTCAGTATGGACTGAAAAAACTAAAAATAAAATTGCTTTCGAATCGAAAAAGTATTCAATCGCGACTGCAACAATTAGCCCCCCGTTTTTTTTATTAATTGTTATAATTAATTTTAAAAGGTATTTTTTACTTTTTCCATAAAGTTCAGTAATGTTAACATTTAATTGGAAAGTTTATTTTTGCTGAGAAAAGAAAAGTGATTAGAGATTTTTATGTGCAATGCAATATATTTCTTACTTTAATCCTTTGAAGGAAGTTTTTTTGTTATCATACTTGGTCTGATCTAACTTGGTCAAATCACATAACTCAAGCGTGTGGTAGAATATACGGTATGTTGCGTAATTTATATGCCACTCAGCACTGTACGCCTTTGAAAAAAAGGATATTACTAGCAAAAACTTATCTCTTGCCTACACTTTTATATTCGTCGGAAATTTTAACTGGTTGTAACGCAAAGGACATGAGAAAACTTACCGTTACGTACAACAAAGGTCCGAAAATGTATCGCAATATTCCTGTCGTATTTTCAGTATACCTTTTTCAAACTTTTTACAATTTAAAAACCTTATTTTTCTTTACAATATTATGACAAAGGAGCCAGATTACCTTTACAAACGGTTACGGTTTACAAGATCGTGCAGAGAAAAAGGTATACTTCAATTTCGTCACCGTTATCATGCTTCTGAATGTCAATTCTTTATATTAACCATACGTCTCTGGCATCAACTTCCAAATAATTTGCAAGCCACTAGCAACGCAATAATATTACATTAATAAATACAAAAATACAAAATACTTGCCGATTTCTAAGAAGAAGCACATATGAAAAAAGTACCTTTTTAAACTATTTATTTCATTTATTTACTGAGAATTACAAATAAAATTATAAATTAAATTCCAACTCATTTAACAGAGCAATAATAAATTAGTGCTTTAGCCCGTTGCCGTGAAGCAAAGCAGTCACTGGCGGTTATTAAACAAGCAATCCTAGCATTGATAACAGTGCTACCACCAAAATTACACTTTCGATAAAAAAATTTCCCGATTTAAATCAAATTAGACCTGATATAAAATTAACTTTGTTTTATTTAAACGCTGCCAAGTTATCTAAATTTACTTTTGGAAATCAGTGATCGATTCGCGCAAACTTATAGGCGACTACATGATTTTTATGGCGCACATATTCGTCCATTTGATTTTCGCATATGGAGTGGCAATAATTTACAACAGACTTTAATTCATCAAGAAAAATGCAACCTTTGGTGCGGAAATTTAAATTTCACCTGATCCACACCTAAAAGAAATTACCCCCGATCTGCCCAAGACAGTAAAAATTACACCAAATTCGGGTAATAACCCACAATTTGGCAGCACTTATTGATAGCCGAGCTTCCCTGCAAATAATTGGACCAGTCCAAACACGCGTGTAAAGAGTAGCCCACAAGGGAACAGGACTATTCCAAAAGTAACCCAAACGTATGGAAAAAACATGGTCTATTTAACATTACGATGTCCTAGGGCAGGACCATATAACCCACCTTTGGACCACTAAGGAGTAGTTTTAAAACTACTACATGGTATACTCAAGAGGATTAGTTTTGAAGTCGTTTAAAAACGAAAGCATGTCGTTAAAAACGAAGACATGTCGTCTCACTACAAACACTTTTTAACAATGACATGGTCCATGCTTGCATTATATCGGACCAGTCCATGGAGTAGTCCATTTTATCAAAATGGATCAGTTGGACCAATTTTTTTTGCAGGGTTACTACTACTTAGCCTTTTGGAGTGCCCAGAACCTTTTTAATTAAAAGAATCTTTTTAATAAAAAGAATGCTACTAAAGAAAAAGTACATTTATTTAGTAAAAATCTTTTTTAGAAAACTTTTTAAGAAACATTTTTAATAAAAAAATACTATTTAAAGAAAAATACTCCAAAAATTACCCATAAAAAATGACTCTAAAAAACACCTTTTTAAACCTACAATCAATAAATATATGCTCCCAAAATATGGCGATGAAATTTCAAACATTAAAAAAGAAAAAAATTATGTATATATAGCCAGATCTTTATTTTAAATCGTTTCTCGTTCGACACCTACGCGAGTCAATGACCGAGTACAGCGGTACCCCTAAGTTTTTTTTATGTTTTTCAATACAACTTACCACTTGTTGCTTTGTCTTTGATTTCAAAACATTTTCAAACATCATTGGTATGATGGTGGCATATCGGCTTATGACACATGCTGAATACTTCTCTGATTTTTTTCTTCTTTTTTATCATGGTAGTGTAAGGCACAAGAAACATAAACCAACAATGGACTTTCTTCTCAGAAATCGACTAGAGGTCAACGGCTGTACACATGCTACATTTGTGGGTATCGGTTTGCCTAAATAGCCATTCAATAGCAGTTCTGGATGAAAAGTGGAGAGTAATTTGGCTATTTGTAGCTCGTTCTTCTATGAGAGGCATACAAATTCTTCGCTAAGCCAGTGAAAAAAGCATTTTCTGTGTGTGTTTCTTTATAATATAGAGCTATTTATTTTCAAAACTTAAAATATATGCAGAAAACTCACTAATATCAGACTCTATTACGCTATAAAAGAATGACAAATGTCACCTTTTTGTTTGCCCAGCGTGCCTACTTTTGTTGGGTTATAAATAAAATGTGATCATATCTGTTTTTCCATTACTTCTAACGCTGTTGTTCTTTGTGGATAATACAATTACAGAATTGGATTATCTTTGCGCGTATGAACACACGACATTTCCCTTGAAGGCAAATGTTGAAGATCCAATAGCGTGATTTTTATCCTTCATTATATCGGGAATTTAAAGCTTTCCCTCATTGTCAATTTGTATGATAGTAAATGTTCCGCAAACTACATAGATCCTAAGTCACCCTTCTCCTTGTCGAATCTCACGATCTATTGCTATTTTGCCGGTATATAGTTGCCCTTCGAGCAGATAGGAGTTTGTTGCGTCACAAACCTTTGACGGTATTTATTGTGTGAAAATAAGTTCTGCCGCGGTTTCTGAAGATCTTTTCATCGATTGTAAAATTCTCGCTGGGTTTGTAATGTACAGAGAGCTTTATTTTGAGCATTATCTATATAAAGCAGCTTTATCCGTTAGTATTCTTTCAGTTCCGGTGTTTGCATCGTCAAAGCGTTTAAAATGTAGTAGCGACGGGAATCTGTAAATGTCCATTGTTGCTCGGCATAAAGGATAATATGTATAAGCCCATGATGACACAGGCTTATTGAATTATATTGCTTTTATAAACGCCTCTTATATATAATTAAACTTAAAACCATAATTTCTAATATAAAAGTGAAAAATCTACAAAGGGGTACCGGGGTACCCCGTTATTGACTAACGTATATATTTTTGTTTATTGACCGTAGGGTTAAGAAAATTTATAAAAAATTTCTTTAAAAAAAAAAAATTAAAAGGACTTTTAATTTGTATGTACAATATGAGAAGGAGTACTTTTTTAGAATTAATTAAAGAGGGACTTTTTAGGAACTAAGTACGAAGTTTATTTCTATGAAAAAACCTTTATTTTCACAAAAAAAAAAACTGACTATATAATAAAAGAAAATCAAAGAGTGAGAAATATGAAAACTATTTTTGTATAAAAAATTTACTCTTTTATGAAAAAGTACCTTAAGTTTAAATTCCAAAGAAAATTTTTTTATTATTCTTTAAACATTCCATTTAACCACGTCGAACTAATCACAATCAAATTGTGACGACAACGATATAAATCAATTTATAATTTTTTAAACTTATTGGAACGTATCAAATGTGCCAGTTTAAACACATAATTAAGATGAAACAATTTCAAATGCATTTTCAATTTACAATCTCTGTTGATGTGTGTGCATGTGTACATATGTGTGCGTGTGTAAATTGTAGATGGATATTCGAACCAACATTTTAACACTTAACAAGTGGTCGATCGATGGTCATGTTTCAAACGGAACCATAAAACAATGACGCCACGAGTTAAACATACATACACACATATTCAAGTGGAGGTACTTTTCATACTTGAACGTTGGAGTAGAAAAAAATAAAATGAAAAAAATATTAAAATTGTTTGGTTGGTAAAATATTCACGACTACAAATTGTTATAAGTACAAAATAGCTGCTTTGGCTACTTAAAAATTCATGTTAAAACATTTATACTTTAAGTCTATTATTATAATTTGTGGCTGGTGGAGAGTTAAAGTTCTTAGAAGAAAACCGACCGGCCAAACGGTCGACCGAACCTCTACCCAGCTAAGAGCTACTGGAATCGACTTTATAATTTTGTTTTTTTTTTCTGTTTTATATAAAAACGAATGAACGAAGGAAGAACCAAAATAAAGAAAATAAAACTCATAAAAATTTTAAGAAAAAAGAACGAACAGAACGTGCTAAAAAGCAAACACTTCACTTAATGTCGCTACATGTTGCTGTTGTTGATGATGAGTTTGCTACTCTTGCCGTTGTTGTTGCTGCTGCTGTTATATTGCTGTAAACACCTTGTTGGTTAATAAATAATAATAGTTGTTGCTGTTGGTAACAGCAAATAATAATAATGTGGCTAAAACAACAAATTATAGTTGATTATTTTTGTTTCTTGCTACTTTTTTTTTGAAATAAAGAACATAAAAATACTTCTTTCTACTTTTATTGCTACAATTTTACATACGGAACTTTTAACAACTTTATTCGTGTTATTAAGACTTATTAAAAAAGGAGATCTGTAGTTTCTTTTATATAGGTATGTAGCACTAAATGCTTAAATGGTTAGGATAAGTTTTTATATGCACAAACAGAATTAAAAAATATTTGCATTAAATCAGCTTGAAAAAAATGTGGGAAATATGCAACAAAAAAGGGAAAAAAATTTATAGTGAAAGTACGGGTATTGAAAATACTCTGAAAAATTAAAAAGGGAATGAAAAATACACCCAGCAATGAGAGTGGGAACAAAAAATACACACTTTCTGTAGTTTTTTTAATGTGAATTTGGGATATGTATGTTCGAAATATTTGGTGTACATATTTATGTTTTGTGCTTTGACAATTCTTTGCTTGCGTACGTCGGCGATACGAACTAAGTCCCAATGGTCTCGAAAGCAAAAGTGATGTAACATTAATATTTAGCAGAGTATGACAACAACGACTTTTGGAGGGTTTTCTTAATAATTTTTTCTTTTTTTAATTCCCTATGCTAATCCCCGCGAAGCTTTATGCTTGTCTGCAGGAAAGAAACCAGACTCTCTGGCGGGAATCGAACTCGCAACCCTGGGGTTAATAGACTAGATCACTACTAGCTGGCCTACCGGGGCACTCAGCACTTAATTTTGTAATGGGGAATTGTTTCATAGAAAGTGCCCAAATTTTGTAAATGAAAGAAAGCCAAATTAATACCTATATTAGGGACTAAGTTTATATATCAATCAAATTGCTATTAATATTTCAAGTATTGATATACATATGCAAATTTGAAAGAGTTGGGGTCATATTCTCGAAACTTAAAAAATTGCTAATTCCAAAATCTCGAATTTTAAAATCTCGTAATACTATCTAAAGCTTCTCTGCATAGGATTCGGCTTAGTTCATTACGACACACAAGTTAACATCGCAAATTCTCGAAGACTACTCGAGGCAATATTCAAGAACTAGGAGTATAGGCAAAATTTGTTTACTGTATTGATAGATTTTAAATAAAACAAGTGTTGTCTGGAATGTATTTCTTTGAATCCTTGTACGATCAGAACACTATTTAAATTGTGCGACGAACAGTACATAAAGGTTTTGCACACACATTTGATTTTTGCTGTGTGTTTGACTTTCAAATACATTAATGCAGTTCTTTAGTTTGTGCACTCATAAAATTATTGTTTGTGGGTTATTAAATTCGTTTTCCGTACTGTTAAAATTGAATAAAAATATAGTTATTTCACGAAAAATTTTATTTTTTTACATTTATGTTTGTTATTCAAAAAACAAACTACCAAAAAAATAATGTTTTTTTGTATTTATTTTGTTATGTCCCAGCGGGAAAACTCAGAAGACCTTCTTACTTCAGGCCTTTTTAAAGGCCTGCTTAAAAATTTTTTTGATTTAATTTATATTCTTACGTAACAGCTAAAGAATGCCTCATAGAAGGCCTCGGCTCTTTGGTATGAGAAGCGAGAAAAGAAGGAGTAACATTTTTTGTTTTGTTTTTTTTTGCACAAGCCTTCTAAGAGCCATTTATTTGAAGGCCTTTAAGAAGCTCTGGGGAAGAATGGAAAGCGGAAGGCCTTCTCCGCAATGACAACGCGTGTAAAAAAGATATGAGTATGGAATGGAGCGAGAAGGCCTTGTTTATCCAAAAGAAGGGGTACAGAGGCCTTCTGGAAGGCCTCCGTACTCCTTCTTTTTCCCGCTGGGGTAGTTTGATTTTTGTCGGTTAAAATATATTTTTTAAAAGTAAAAACAATTCAATTTTAAAAAATATGCTTTTCAATAAATAAAAAAATTTAAAAATTAATGTTAAAATCATTTGTTTTAAATGAAATGTAAATGATTCGTTTTTTAAATGAATTTTAAGTTGTTTAAAATGAATTTTCGCTTGAATTTAACTACATAATATTTTGAGTGTGCTAAAGTTTGTAACGCGCAAAAATTTTGGTATTTTATCAGCCTTCTTCTAAAAATAAATATGGAAGGCAAACACATTTATCGTTAGCTCCTTAAATTTCAAGCGAGAAGGACGATATCGTTTGTTTTTAGAAAATAATAAGACTGAATATAGAAACCAAATTCAATGTGTCATTAAATATGTCACGTTTTATTTTATTTATTACTTCTTTTTACTAACAAATATTCAAATTGTGCAAGCTCTTTAGTTAAGGAGCCCTGTACTAACCCTATTTTTGGAAAACAGGGGTAAAGCAGAATTACTTTCTAAATCCATTGTAGACCTTCCTGTCAGACGGTAACCATGAACCGCAATTTAAAAAAAAGCCTTCAAAAAAAACTTGTCCTGTTATTGATTACAGAAGTTTTCGCAAAGACGATTTCAAAAGTAATAAATATTAATTAAAAAATTTTTAGAATTTCAACTTGTAGCAGAAACAACTTTTTCTTTTAATAAAATAAACTTCTCCTTAGAATACAGTTTTTCAAATAAATTAACAAGTTTTTCTTAAAAGCCAACATATTTTCCGGCTAACCATAATCTAAGAGTTTAAATAAACAACATTTAAGTATTCAAACCAACTATCTTCATTATTTAAAATAATAATAAACCACAAGACAACAAATAAACAACTCAGGGTAAGAACATCATAATCATCATCATCATCATCATCATCATCATCATCAATTGTATAAACATGTACACCCACTTAATCGTTATTTTGGCATCGACAACACCATTATTCATCAATTTAAACAAAAACAGCAGCATCAACAACAACAACAATTGCCCCAAACAAACACCGTTACTAAACACTACACAGCCAACTAACAATCAAACAACTCATACACACAATATTGCAACATACTACAAAAAAACTCAAGATGCCCCAACCAAAAAAGCCATGAATTTAAGAACAAGAGAACAAAATCAACAGCCACTACACTGTTGCCGTTTTGCCGTTAATACCGGTAGCCAGTCAAGGTTTTTGTTGTTTTTTTTTTTTTTGTGGACCATTCGTAAATCGGCCATTAACATGGAACAAACAAAAAAATCTGTAAAACAATACGACTACTGGGCAGTGAAGCAACAACAAGTGGCGTTTTCAAATATATGTATATATTTTTTTTTTGGTGTGTGCAAGTATTGGCAACATTATCAGGCAACAACACATAAGCATTGTTAGTGAAAACCATAGAGACAGGAGTAAAAAGAACGTATCTTTTATTTTAAAAGGCAACTTTTTTCCAAAAAAAAAGGAAATTTATTATAAAAAAAAACCTTTTTTCAAAAATGCGACTTTTTCATAACCTCAAACTGACCTCAAACCTAACTTTTTCTTTAAATGGTACTTTTATTTATTAAATGGTAGTTTTATTTATTAAATGGTACTTTATTATTAAATAGTATTTTTATTAATAAATGGTCCTTTTTTATAAAATGGTACTTTTTATTCAATGGTATATATAATCGTTAAACGGTGCAAATAATTATTAAATGGTACATATTATTATTAAATGATTATTTATCATTAATTGGTACTTTTTATTAAGTGGCTCTTTTTAATAAAACCAACTTTTTCAAAATTAGTTTGTGTTTAATATGACAAAAAACAATAACAAAAACATCTACTTTTTTTCTTAATTATTTCTTCTTTTCACGTTTTTGGGCACGCTCGGGTTTTAGTCTCTGTATGAATACTTTATGAAAGACTCGCTAGATTATCTCTACACATATCGCAAACTATTCCTTTTACGATTAGTATAAGCGTCATTCGCTGTGTTCTGAAATAAGCTCACAGAGGAGTCAGCTCGTGTAACGGATTCTCCCGTGCGAGGAATCTACTACGATTAAAAAATGCGATCATCGGCAATTAAAACGCTCTTCATAAGATTCCCAATAGACTCTTCTAGCATTGAAAAAGGATTTTTTCCTAAATATTTTTTTTGTAAATGTTTTTTATTAAAAAAGTTAACCTGCTCAAAAAAGGTAAAATTTTTATAAACCACCACATTAAAAAAAAAGTACTTATTCCTTACGTTTTTTACCGTATTAGTTAGGGAATTTCCCAGGAAAAGTTACCCTTTTTATTAAAGCGTATTATTTCATAAGCACTTTTTTATAAGGACGAACATTTTTATAAAAAGTGCCTTATCTTTAATATTGATGTTATTTTGTTTATAAAAAGAACTTTTTGGAAAATCAAACTTTTCATTAATTATAAAAATTGTATTTGTTTTTGTTTAAGTACTTTTTTCAAACAAGAAAGGACTTCTCAAAAAAAATGTTTTTTTCAAAAGTTATTTTTAAGGTTAAACTAACCTTTTTATTAAGATTAATAAAAACTCAATTCTCAAACATGAGTTTTCTAAAAAACTGTACTTTTTATTAAAAGATAACAATTTTTTAACTTCTACATTTTCTTAAGAATTCATTTTTTTCTAACAAGAGACTTTAATCTTAAGCAATCAGTTTTTAATCAAATTAAATTTTTCCCAAAAAGAAAGTTTTTCATAAAAATCGAATTTTTCTTAAAATCGGACTTTTTTCAAAGTTTTTTCCCAATAATTTAATTTGTGGTTAAAAATAACGTTTTTTGAAAAAAGACCAAATTTAAGCTAATTTTTTTATTTTAAAAGGTAAATAAACGTTTAAATTACTTTTTACGTAAAGGCACACATTTTCTTTAAAAGTTCTTTTTCCGAATGAGTAGTTAGAGTTGCAAAACTTGTTCGTTACAAAATAAAAAATACGAGATGACAATTGATGCTAGCTCCTCTTTTGGCGCTTTATTAGAGGAAACTTAAGCGGCTCATACACTTGCAATAAAATTGTTCAATTTTACGTATTGTACAATTATATCGCCATTGTGTATGTGATATTCGAAGGTGGCACAATGCACAATGCACAATCTAAAGACTTTTTATTGCACAACGAAAAGAAAGTGATATGTGTTGGCAACATTCTACAATGCTGTTTATGTTATTCCTATAGGTTATATTTACCTTTTTATTGAATGAATTAAACCATTATGCGACTTATTGCATAATAAAGGGCAAAATGAAAATAATATGACGAAAGTCATACACAATAATATTGCAAGTGTATGGGCCGCTTTAGTAATTGCATAAACTTTTTGTTAAAACTATAATTATTCTTAAGATTGCTTTTGCATTAAAAATGTTCTTTTTTTAATAATTGGTATCTTTTTGTAAAAATTATGCTTTTTGAAAAATAGTACTTTTTGACAAATAGTCCTTTTTGAAAAATAGTACTTTTTGAAAAATAATACTTTTTGAAAAATGGTACTTTTTGAAAAATTGTACTTTTTGCAAAAATGGTGCTCTTTGGAAAACGGTACTTTTTGAAAAATTTAACTTATTGAAAAATTTAACTCTTTTAAAAATTGTACTTTTTAAAAAATTATAGTGCTTGAAAAAGGTACTTTTTGAAAATTTTACTTTCTTTTTAAATTTGTACTTTTTGAAAAATTGTACTTTATAAAAAATTATAGTTTTGGAAAAATTTTACTTTTGTAAAAAATGGTAATGTTTTGAAAAATTTTATTTTTTCATATCTCTTTGTTATTTTTTTTTTTTTTTTTTTTTTTAATACATACCTTTCTAGAAAATCTCGATGTTTTTGACATAAAAGAGGTGAAATGGACGCATTTTTTATTAAAACGAGCATTTAAAAAAACTATAACAAATTATTTTCTTCTCAATTTGCTGCAATATCATGTTTTATGCATTTTGCTATCACCCAATCAAACAACAGGAAATTGAAAATTTATAATAATAAAATTTTGAAAAATAAATAAAATTTCTTTAGACCAAAACTCAAGTAAATCTTGTTAAGTTATTATGTTAACAATCATATCAACCAAGAACATCCCAGAAAATATGTTTGTACATACGAATATTCAAATCTCTCCAACAAAATACTTGTTAATATATTTTACGAAAGTATTTTACAAAACAAAATTGTAAGTGAGTAGCATCATCTAAAAACTTTTAGGGTATCCCAAAAATTTTAAAGTAGCTTTTATTACTATATACGAGGGAAGTAAGGCCAGAACAACAACCGATTAACGAAACTGATACAAGGCAAAAAAAAAATAAATAAAAAGACTAGATCGAAACTAGGACAGTGCAATCTTACTTGCTACAGCAGACCAATCATTTACTTAGCTAGAACAACAACCGATTAACGAAACTGACAAAATAACAAACTGAATGGATCGATACTCCAAGAACTAAATCTTACATGGGAAGTCGCGAAAACAACTGCAACAAATCGTGTAAGGTGGAGATGCATTATGGAAGCCTCTGATTGATTTTATCCCAGTAATAAGTGAATTTTATATTTTCTGATAAAGTTCGCAGACTGTTAGCAAGCGGAATGTTAGATAATGTAGCAGTAACTTTGCTTATGGATTGTGTAACCTCTTCAAAGTAACCCAACATTTTCAGCAGAATAATTTCTTTTCAATAATCTCAAAATCATCAGAAGAATCATAAAACTTACGAATACAAACAATAAGAAAATATAAACAAAGTAAAACGGCTAAAGCTGGAGGTCTACACCACGCTTTCAATGCGCCGATGCGTTTATGCGTTCGTCAAAAAAGTTGCATAACTTTAAAATTGTATTGACAAGTTACACAGCAAATGCGTGAATGCTTAAAATAACGTATCGAAAGCATGAAGTGGAATTAATTTCTACTTTTGTATGCGTCGCGTGCGTCTTAAAAAAGGACAAGAAAGTATCAAATGCATAGAACGCGCAGTAGACATCGCTTAAGAATTAAAATAAATATTTTATTATTCTGTTTTGATTTTATGCTCTGCTTTTACTGTGCTATTGCTCGTAGTTGTTATGCAAAAAATAAGGATTGAAAATCGAATATAAATAAATCTTAAAAACTCTTAAAAAAGTATCGTCGTATCGGTGATATTTTACTGTCGGCAAACCTGAAGTAACGCCAATATATCGGTATCGGTTACATTCTTATTATTTACAATGTAAAAGTATTTAGTTAAGCCCAATAAAACTAAAAATTAATATCTAGTGCGCAAAATTTTCACTATTGATTATAACCCAGATTACCAATTAATTTGTAAACATAAGTACTGCAGTGATATGTGTTGAGCTATTTTTTATTATGTAATCGCTTGTCAATAGGCAATTGACTTCTATGTACTATAATCACTTTTTTAAATGACTAACTACGTATGAAGCCAGTTGGTAACTAAAAGCAGCATCTAATAGTTAAAAAGCTAATGAAACTTTAAGTTAAAAATTATTTTTATCAGAACTGCAGGGTTTTATTTTCTTAGTATAAACCACTTTTAGAAACTACCAAAAATGTGAGTAGATTTTGTAAATTGTCTGCTGAAAACCGATATAAAGAAAAAGTATTTCTCTGATAAATTTTAAAACAAACTACAGGTTAGACTTTAGAAAAAGGACATTTGAATAAAAAAATTGCATACAAATTGATAAAAGAGTATTCGAGTAATTTGACTGTTTTTTTTTCCATAAAAAGCATAGAGAGGACAAAATTGTGCACCCATAAATAACCACAGTAAAGTTAAAAGAAAAAAACAATATTTACATAAAATACATATTACATGTGTTTTAAAGCAATAACAATAAATAAATAAAATCAACTATTGAACAGGAATAAACAGATTTTTTTTTGTAACTTGAGTTCTTTTCCTTCAAAAAAATCAAATAAAAAAAATATCGACAAGTAAAAAGAAATCCAATAAAATTTGAAATGATAAAATGTGAAATGTTTTATGTTGCTGTAGTTTGTTGTATGCAAAAAGCTATTGAACTAACTTTAACATTCATTGAACTGTATCTTGTGCATACATTTTGAAATGTATCTGAAAGATGTGTAAGTAAAAAGAATTTTCTGTATTCCAACAAAGTTAAAGAGATAACAAAGTTAAAACTTATGGTTCTTTAAGATCTAACTTTTGTTTTCAAATTGCCAAGAAATGTTGAAAACCCAATTTTAATTTAATGTTTTTTTTATTATTTTGGGTTTTATGATGTTAATAGTTTTTTATAGACCATCTTGGTCTATTGAAATTCTTGATATTAATGAATTTATACATTCTTTTAAAAATTGTTGGTAAAATTCATTCATATTGGCACATCTGGCAACTCTATTATGCTTTGTACTAAATTCAGTTGTTCATTTTATCACACTAAATTTGAGGTAATTCAATTTGGAAAACGTTGTTCTACTCAGAAACCTCAACCCGTTGTTTATCACTGAACACTGTAATTCTTGCCAAAAAAAATTGTCCTATATTCTTGGACTATCTTTTATTAATTATAAAGTTCCCACCTTTAATAAAGTTGCTTATGTTTTCGTGAATTCCGAGGACTATTAATAATACTGTGCGACAGCCCAAATTGCCGGGGATTCTTTTTATCTGGAAAAGTTATATCGGTAAAAAAAAAGTTATACATGTCCCGCCGTTTTGCTGGATCAGGCCTAGGAATCGAGATATATCGATTTAAAGTATGTCAGTATCATACACAGAAAAAATAGAAAATCGACTTTAATTAAACAATTCGTTCAGACAATTAATAGTTTTTACTAATTTTGCCCCTGCAAAAGAATTGATCATATCAATTTACGGATTTGTATTTTTGAGTCGCGCGACACAAATTTAGCCAATTAAAAAATTAATTGAATAAACTTAAAAATACACAACATATACACAAACATTTAAATTTATGTGTTTTGATTAAAAAAATTAATTGCAGCAAACAAAATATTAATTAAAAAATTAATTTACACCAACTAATTATTTAATTGAACAATTTTTGGCAAATTTTTTTCTGTGTATGGGGGATATTGTAATTTTTTGAGCATTTTTCATGCATTTTGACAATCTAAATGACAAATATTGCAAAGTTATGTTCAGCAAAGTTGTAAAGCTCAACGGCGCTCCGGCTACAAAATATGTACTCAATAAAGCAGTATTTTAAGTTTACCTTAAATGGAAGACCGAAATATCGGTTCGATTGTAGTATGTAAAAACAAAATTTTTTTCTTTGTAGTTTTTTATCTAGTCTAAATGTAATGGGTGATTTCTTAAGAGCTATAGGAAAGTTTAAAAAAAACACATAAAATTCAGAAAAATGCATGAATCTTTATTTGTATCGATAGTACGGTCCATATAATTTAATGTTTGAAGATTATTTCATGCAAATGTTGACCCTGACTGCGCCTCAAATGGTCCATCCGCTTAGTCCAATTTTGGCATACTCTTTCCAATATTTCGGCCGGTATCTCATCAATAAATGCTTCAATGTTGTCTTCCAATGCGTCAATTGAAGCGGGCATGTGTGTATAGACATGAGCTTTAACAAAGCCCCACAAAAAATAGTCTAAAGGCGTTAAATCGCACGACCTAGGCGGCCAATTGACCGGTCCCGAACGTGAAATAAAATGTTCACCGAACTCGCCTCTCAATAAGTCCATTGTTAAGCGTGTTGTGTGGCATGTGGCACCGTCTTGTTGAAACCACATGTCATGCAAGTCAAGCTCTTGCATTTTGGGCAAAAAAAAAGTTGTATCATCTCACAGTAGCGCTCACCATTCACAGTTACCATACGATTCGCATCATCTTTGAAGAAGTACGGTCCAATGATGCCACCAGCCCATAAACCGCACCAAACTGTGATTTTGTCTGGATGCATTGGTAGCTCTTGCAATGCTTCTGGCTGATCTTCACTCCAAAATCGACAATTCTGCTTATTTACGTAGCCCGAATAGCCGCTTCAGTGGGTCGATTTAACTAACCATAAAATGGAAGAAGCGCGCGATGAACTTTCTTAAGAGAGCACGCATTTTGATAATAAAATTTAATAATTTGCATGCGTTGTTCGTTTGAAAGACGATTCATGGTAAAATTATAGACCAAACTGAAGATGTTTGACAGTGAAACAAAACACGAAACGTGCGTCAGCTGTTTAAACCAGTGTTGCCAAAAAGATAATAGCTAAAAAAAAATCACCCGATAGTAGAATTAGATGGTTTTGAGATAACTGGCGAAAAAAATTATGAAAAACTGATTTTCCTACTTTACTTAACACATACCCCGCCTATAGGCCTTTCAGCGTTTGGATTCTTTTACAAAGAGTTCGCCAATATTGTCTGTCAGCTGCTACGGTTAAAGCTTTGCTTAGGTTGATGTCCTGTCTTTAAAATTACGGATGCAAGGAGCTTTCTCTTGTCTGTAGTGTTCTTCCTCTTGGTCTGTTTGCTTTGCATCTATCCTCAAACACTTTTTTTGGAACACGTTCTACTGGCATTCGCGCAATGTGATCAAACCGTCTCATTTTCTGTTGTTCAATTATCTCGCTTATGGGTTTTACTAGGAGATTAGTTCTGTGCTGTTCGTTTCAGATCCAGTCCCTTCTAGTTTTATTGAAAAATATAAATTTTGTTAAAAAAAAAATTATTAAACAAATCACAATGTGTTCTATTTTGTGATAGTGGTCGTATATAAACGTCACATTCATGAAATCATAGCAAATACAACCAATATGACACAATAGAACATCTTGTCAATTGCCTAAATAGCAACATTAAACAAAAATTTGATCAAATATAAAATTCGAACTTTTATTCGTAATTATTTATCAAAATCCTAAACAATTCGCTCCAGTTGAGAAATACATGTATTTGATTTTTTCATTAAATAAATGAATATCCAAAATTATATTTTTTCAGAGGGCTTTTAATGAAATAAGACAGACTATTCTAATAAAATTTTTGTTAAGTATTAATGGCATGTTCAATATCAGAAATACCTGTATCGACTTTCAAAAAAATACATAAAAAAATAGTTTGATATTAAAAACCAAAGTCAAGCTTTAAAACTATTAAA
The DNA here is from genome assembly GCA_930367215.1 of Pollenia angustigena. Classification (NCBI taxonomy): domain Eukaryota; kingdom Metazoa; phylum Arthropoda; class Insecta; order Diptera; family Polleniidae; genus Pollenia; species Pollenia angustigena. The sequence goes on from OV884059.1 coordinate 153,922,452, forward strand.
AAAAAATGTCTTATAAATTTATACCTTTTTTGGGTAAAATATCAAAATTTTCCAAAAATTTTAAACACAAAATTCATGTCACTGTATTTTATTACGTTTTTTTTTTTGTCGGCCTTAAAAATATTAAACAACCTCAAGTTTGTTATTTTTTTAATCTTTGTTTTCCAAACATACAAACATACTTTATATATTTTTAATTAAAATTCTTGTAATAAAAATCCCAGTTTTTTCTCGCTTTGCGAAATTTTGCTCAAACAAATATTTAAGAGTTTGTGTGTGTTTTTATCACAATTGCGTTATTTTCGTTTCGCTATATCGAATACGAATTTTCAATAATTCATCAATAAATCATTCATTAAGCTTTTAAAGTTAAAACATACATTTAGCATTGTATGCATAACTAAAATGCCAAACTAAAGAAAAAATTATTTAAAAAAAAATGAAATAAATATTTTATTGTATTTTAATGCTGGAGTCAGTAAAAAAATAAAAAGGAATGTGTTGCTGCACAACAACACAATGGACACAATACAGAAACTCTCATCCAGCTACAAACTACCAACCAGTCAGCACCATAAAACAAGCAATTTTACGGGGCTTGAGAATTCCATCACTAAAAATGAGTGTGTGTTTTATGTGAGTTTGTGTGTGGTAGGTACTGACTTTATTGATAAATATTTTAAATGATTAAAGCAGTTATAATTATAACAACAAATCAAATAAATAAATAAATAAAAAAAATTACTGAAAATAAATATTCAATTGCCACGGTTTCAAGAAGAAAAATAAATATCAACAGAAAAAATGCCACCAGCCAAGTTGCCCCTTCATATTATTCTTTGGGAATAAGAAAAAATTACACACGAAACTTAAACAGGCGGCTAATTTTTGTTGTATCAATACAACAAGACACTACACACCAACCTCTTCGAATAACACACACAACACACACTTCCACCCAAGAGGGAAAAAAAAGATCAATCGTTTTAAAGCCGTTTAACATGAATTTACTACCAATTTTTACTTTGTTTTTACACACCTCTTTATTTAGACCAACAAAAACAACAACAACGACATCAAAATCCCCTTAAGTGAAACATGATCAACTTTAAAAGAAATAACCAGCAACAACAACATTTAAACAAAAAAAAAAAAAAAAAACAAAAACTTAAACATACCACAAAAAAAGGTATGGGATACTTTATTTTTTTGTCCTCCACACTACAAATGATTGAAAAGGTAGAATGGGTTCTAAATGATGTTTGTAACCGATCAAATTTATGTAACCTTCAACTTTTTAAACTTTAATGCAACCTTTTTCTGGTCATTAAGTTTGCTTGTTAAGGAGTTTATCTCATATTTGTACCAAATTTCGATACTTTTAATTGTTATCGTTCTCTGGATATACAGAAATCTATTTGTGTTTTTATTGATGGAGCCACGGCCACTGTCCTCTAATCAGGTCCACTTGTTGACTATTTGTTTCCAATTTAAAAACTTTTACTGTAACCATTCTCCAGATAAATATACAAAAATTTATGGTGGGAGTTGCCATGCCCACTTTTTCAATTGAGCCTATTTTTTGACAGATGGTATGTATTATAGCTATTGTTTACCGTTATTTTCATATAAAGAAAACTATATTGTTTGGTAAGGGAGATGCCACTCCCACTTCTTTAAGCCAGCCCACTTTTTGACAGATAATTTGTTTTGATAACAAAACTTTTTTTCAAAATTTAAAACTTTTACTGTTACCGTTTTTCAGACATAATAGCTGAATTCACACCGAGCTTGTTAGTTTGTTAGTCGTTAATCGTTACTTTTTTACACGCATTTTGTTTTTGTATATTTAACGCGCTACCGTATTAACATTTAACAAATTAACGACACGGCACCCCTGATAAAATAGTTGTTAGTTGGTAACTCACTACTTACCGTCAGTAAACGTTATTTGTGTCAAAGCATGAGTAATTAAATGGTTGACAATTGTTTTTTTACACTTTCTCATGGTATGTTTTATTTTTTCCAGAATAATAAATTGTGTCAGAACAATAAATCAGTTGTTTTACTACGAAAGTTACCAGACTAACAAAGTTTTAAAAAGGGGGTCGTTCACAGTTGGTAACTTTAACAAATTAACAAACTACCGAGTAACAAATTAACAAGTTCGGTGTGAATACCACTACTGTAATTTATGTATAGGAGATGCCTCGTCCACTTGAACATTTAAAATATTTAAAGCCTATGTTAAGAGCCGTAATCCGGAAGTTATTTCCGGAACATCCGTACAGTAGTTTAGGAGTCTAAAGGTAAACGCAGTTGAATTTTTATATGTTTAGATCACAGCTTCCTAATCGCAAACCCCACTTGTGTTCGAAAAAATATTAATATGACTCGTAAACTTTTTCTTCCTACTCCTTCCTACTTCAAATTTGTGCTTAATAACAGAAGTCTTCCAAAATGTTTAGAAACAAAATCCATTAAATTTTTTAAAAATCTAAAATAAAATCCTCATTAGGGACCAAATTTTGATGCCGCAATTTGTTTGTTAAAGATCGAAATTTCCATTTTAATTGTATTGTAATTTCCATGAATATAGACTACAGTAATTTGGCCCCTGAACTTTAATGGAAATATATTTTATGCCAATGGTTGTCGTTATTCTATAAATTTAGTGTGTGTGTGTAGGTTACCTTTTGAAAGACGCCGCAAACACTTGGACTAATCGTTAAGGATCTAACTTAATAATATCGACGTTTCTGTTATTTTCCAGGAATTTTTCATTTCGAAGGAGTAACCCCTTGGAGTTATAAATACTTGCCAACCTTAAAAATAAATTAAATGGGCCCAGAGTATCTCATTTTCATATGAATCACATGTGATAATTATGATGGCATAACGTCCCCCTTTTATTTCAATATAAATACAATTTTTGTTTTTATAAAATTTAAAATATTTTAGCTTTTATAAAATTTCAAAAATTTTTCTTTTTATAAAATTTCAAAAATTTTACATCTCTTATAAATTTTAAATTTATTAAAACCCTTTTTGTTTCGATGGTTGGTTCCTTGTTTGGAATGTAGGGTACGTATTATAAAAATCGGTTTACCGAGTTGTTTTTCAAAAAGGTTAGTGTTTGCCTTTTCATGTTAAAAATTTGTTACTTGTTTTTGTTCAAGTGTTTAGTGTTTCGTGTTCATCTTTTCTTTTGTTTAATTTTTTTTTTATTTTTTTAAATATTTTTCCCAGCTCTGGTATAAAAACTACTTGTTTAAATTGTTGTAGTCGGTTGTATGGTTAAATATTTTTACACTTGTATGTTAAACATTAAAACCAACAAAAATTATGTACAACAATAAAATATATAAAAACAATACAAATTTAGGGTGTTGGTGATGTTCCATGGGTTTGACTAAGTAGTACAATATTGAGCATTTTTGTTACTTAGAGAAGAAGAAGAAATATTTATAATTACAACGATATAAAAGGGCGCTTGAGTTTTGAAATTTGTTAAAAAAAAAATAACCGTTTAAGGGGATTCTAGTGTTTAGAGAGGAGGAAGAATTGTCTCTTTGTAAATATTTAAATTTCATTCATGAAATCTGATGTGGATAAAATATGAAAAGGTATATTTTTACAAGCAATTCATGCGCCTCAAGCTACGGTCACACTTGTCAAGTATTTGACGAAAAAAACGGGACCAACAAGCAAACTAAATAATAATTTTCTTTAATTTAATATTTATTTTGCAAAAGTAGTGGTTACGCTTATTTCATAAAGTATTTAATAAGTGTGACCGTAGCTTTAGTTAAAAATTTGTTTACAACAAAATTATAAATCTTAAGTTCCCTCTTGCTTGTTTGGCTTAAAGCTCGATATACTCTCTCTTCTTGTAGGGTAATAATAGACAAATGTGGAAAAGATTTACATGGATCCTAGTGCCTACTCCATGGTGGATCCTTACCGCTGTGTGACAAACTACTGCTCCCAAGTGTGAGCGCAACCAACACACCCAGTTAGCAATTTGAGTGGCTTATCCTGCAAGATTGTGCACTCGCCCCTTGCTTGGGAGTTGGAGCTATCTAACCTCCACTGATTTTAAAGAAATGCTTGCAGCATCTTCTGAGTAGCAACAACTCCTAGGAATAGTTCTCCCTCTTCCACAAGTGATAAAAAATCAGACCTTTAGTAGGATTTTCAGGTTATCTCTTAACGCGACTTTTTGCAAACCACCTCTTGATCTTTAAAAGTATTTTTTTTTTAACGGAAAAGCGAAACTTCCGCTAAGACAATCTTCCTGAAAGATTAAAAGAATTTCCAGCAAGAAGCAAACTAAAGGAGGCCTAAACCAATAGTTAAGCCGGTGCCGTGCCACCGGCAGCTACTTACTTCCATGGTATCAGTTAGGATCTCTGATCAGCCGTGATCGCAAGAGATCGTGAATGTCTCCTGCAATCTGTTAATATTGGATTGTAGCCGAATTCAAGGTATTGCACATAGAGAAAAAACATTTTTCAATATGGCCACCTCCAACAAAACTATTTAAAACGAAAATTTTTAAACGTATTAAGACTAATTAAACAATATTATTGTTACCGACAATCATATTATGGTAAAATAAGTCCTTCATCAAGAAGCCACAACCATATAATGGTTGCCTCCGAACATATTATAATTTATAACATCAAAAATATGCTTAACACTTAAAATAGCATGGTTATTTTTCCAACACAGCATAAAAGCGGAAGACACTATTGTTTATTTAAAAACAAATTATTGTCATTTTTAAAAATAACATATTTAGAGGCAACCATAATATGCTTGTGTTCATACTGAAAAATGCTTATAACTCGGAGGATGTAACACCAAAATGTGAAATATCTTTAAGTCCATCCCTACTTAATAGTTTTGTTGTTTTATTTAATTAAAATAACGTGAAACCTTTCTTAGCGACTTCTGGTATAAGCTTTACACAATTATAACTTGAACTCTCAATTAAATCTGAATATGATTTTACAATCAAAGTTAGGGCTTTACTCTGTTTGTCAACTTCCCAAACTGGTTAATTTTTCCAATTTTAAAGTCATGTTTCAACTTGTTAAATATTTCTTAAAGTCGTGATTTTTCCCCCCAAATAGTTTTAACACTCTTTCGATGTTTTTACACATTTTGATTGTTATTTTTTTTTTTATTATTTCTTCTTGTTGCTTTATATTGATGGGAAAATAACCCTCATATCTGTTTTCTTTTTCGGCTGGTACGTATTACATTTTTGTTTTTTGGCCAAAAGTCATTGTTTGTTGGTCCATTAAATATCATTTAAATAAGGTTTAACATTGTGTATCATGCCGTGAAATCAAACAGCGACTATGCGGCGCATGACGCTTTAAATATGCATACCAACTTGATTACAAACACATACACACATTCAAACAGATTCATTCATTCATTCATAACCGTTGAAGAATAATATATCTATAGATATGGTGATAATCCAATACTTCTACTTGTATTGTTCAGATGCGTGTTGATTTTTTTGTTGGGTCATCTTTTAAAATACCAAAAAAAAAAAAAAATAGGAAGTGCGTTAAGTAAACCGCCGCTGTCGATATTTTTTTTTTTTTTTTTGTTTTCATTTTTTGTTTTGCCTTGTTTTTATTTGATTTGGGTTTATTGGGCTCTATCCGTAGTCAATTAATGTTTGGAGTTTAGATGTTGGTGGGCCTTAGAAAAATGCATAATATTTAAGTTAAAATTTACTGTAATTTTTTGTGTTTGTGTTTATGTTAATGTTTTTTAGAGGTTGTTCCGTTAAGAAAAAACAAGTCATCAAAGATTTGAATGGATAGTTATTACCAGGGAGACTAGAAATATATTCTAAAAAACATGTTTTATGCAGTAAAAACTTGAAAATAAACCATGAAAATTGTTAAAAATATGCACCAAAAAATTCAAAAATTGCTAATTCAAAAACGAAATGTTCAACAATTTAATAACAGTTCCATTTGATGAAAATAATCCATAAATTATTATCGGTAAAGCCATAGTATTTACAGACAAATTTTTGAGACTTTATCCTATTTGAAAACGATGGGCAGTCATCGGCTTACAAAAACAAATATGAGAGTTGTTTGTGCCGTATTATATCTAGATATCAACATCCATAGGAGATTTTTTGTCTTAAAGGGATTTTAGGGACGGACGCTAAATTGTTTATTAATAAAAATTAAGGAAGTTAACCCATTTACGCTTGCTGTGCCAATTTGGGAACACTTCATTATTTGCGGCTAATGACAAAGTTTTTGACATTATTCAATATATGTTTCCATAATCGATAAATTAAAAGTTCAGACATTTCTATAACATAAAAAAAAAAAATTTTTTTTTTTTTTTAAGTGACCACTGTGCCAAAAATTTTTTTTTTTTATTGTTTGTTTATATGTAATGCATTTAATAATAAAAAAACAATATTTTATTTTTTGTCCGGTAGTTTTTGTTTGGGCTTAAATGGGTTAAAGCTATTTATAGATGTAAAATGATTCGAAAAGAATTTCCTTTGCAGTAAAACATTTTTGGGGCGAATTTAATCTTAAAACCAACGTAACGATTCTAATTTGGAAAAAAGTTTTTATGGGGAATATGTAAAATTATAGACCGATTCATAGACATAGACATAGAATTTGTCCTAAGTAAAACTAAAGTGTATTTACCAAATTTGATCCAATTTTTTACAAGATTACAATTGTACTTTGCGCACAAAATTAACATGGATAGGCAACTAGCCAGACGGATGGATAGTTATCGTTAGATAACTCCAAAAGTGATTCTAAATCGATCGGTATACTAAAAGATTAATCCAAAACGTATATAATTGCCTTTTCGCTAAACTTTTGCTTATTCATATATAAAATTTAAATGTTTAAAATAACATTAATCATTAATGACAACCTGCTTTGTCTCACAATTTTCGAGTAAAAATTAAATGTAGATGGTGAAATTGTAGCAACACCTTGGGTATACAGTTAGATATTTAACAAATAGAAACTGGGAATTATTTCCTTCCGAAGGTTACTTTATATTATATTTTTTTATTTTTTCGAATTTATTCTATGAGCTAAATTTCAGTTATGTATTTTATAAAGCTTTTTTTTGTAATAGTTCTATTCCTTCAATTTTTCAGAAATGACTCATAGAATAAATTCAAAAAAATAAAAAATGTTAGATATTTAAAATAGAAAACGCCAAACACCTCAAAAATATTTTTTATCTGTTGCGAAAGCTCTTGCAGGCGTCTAAAAAAGTTTAACATGTATCAAAATATGCCTCAAAAGGCAAAATATGCGCTAAAAACTTAAAAAAATTCTACAATAAAGCTCTTTTAACCAAATTATGCAAATTAAATATGCTTAAATATGCACTTACAAATCGATGCCAAAATTGATAAAAAAAAAAGCTCTATAACGGATAAATTTAATGTTTCTGCCTTCATTGGTCGCACAAGGAAAAACATGCAATTGCTTATTTTTGTTTTCCCTGGTTATTACCATCTTACTAAAAATAGTTTTTAGCTTATCGTTTTTAATGATGTACAATTTATTTAAATATTGTGATAAAATGTTAATTTCTTTAATGAAAAATTGCAACAGACTTTAATATCATATTGATTTTATGACTAAACTGCTTTAATCCAAATAAAAACTTAAAGGTAAAATACTTAATATTTGAAAATTTAAATTTTAAACATTTGACACAATAATATTAAAAATGAAACCCATAAAAACACCAAAATTTTTTATATCAAACGAGTGTGCTGTTTTCACAACACAAGTGATTGTCCGTGCAGTTAAATTTTTGTATGTATGTATGTATGTATATGAAAAACATTCAAAAAACTGAGTGCTTTTCATATGAATTTTACTACATGTTCATTGAACATTGTTCAATCACTAGTTTTGTGAAAACAACACATACATTTTTTTAATATTTATATTTAAACGCTTTTTAAAATCTAAACTTATTTTTATTAACTTTATTTTTAATAGAAATCAAAAAGTTTATTTTATTAAAATTTTTAGCAGTTACTTTTAAATTAAACTACACATTTCCTCTTTAATTTTTTTTTTTTTTTCAAAAAAAAAACGCAAATTTCCCACGCATCATTGAAAACCAAAATTTGTTTTCCAAACAATTTCCTAACAAAATTGAAATATATTTTTGATTTTATCATTCTCAAACACACATCATTACATTCTTTTGTATTGAATCATTTTAAATAATGATGATATTTTTTTTTCTAATTTTTATTGTCGATTTAACAAATTACAAAAAAAAAAACGATTTTTTTTAAATTGTATTAATCTGCAAAACATCCACATTAACATTTTCAATACACAACCGCTCACACGTTTAGTTTAGTAAACATACAATAACAAAAGTTAACAACTAAGAAAGTACAGTCGGTAAGGCCGACCATATTATACCTTACACCACAGTATCTAAAAATAAATTTTCGAGAGTGTGCCCTATTTGGGACCCATGGGCAATCATGGAACCACCAGAACAAAATTATTTTATGAGATGAATGGGTCTCAACTTCAGTTCAGTTGCTATCCGTAATCGACCCATAAGATTTATGTAAAAGTGCTTTGTGCCGAAAATTATTTAGATATATTTATCAATATGAGATTTATTTGCCGCTTAGTATTTTAGGAAGGGCGTATATATTGAATCTATGGTTAATTTAGGGCCTACATTTTGTCATGACAAAACATATATGTTTAAATATGGACCGATTACAAAAAAATATGAAAAGATTATTAAGATTGCAAAAAAAAGTTTGGACCAAATTTAACCTTAAAACCTGTAAACCACCTTTTATAGGCACAAGACTCCATTCCGGAAAGAAGCTTATACGGGTAGGTACTATGTGAAATTATGAACTGATATTTACCATAGGCTTGGTCCTTGTGACAATTGGAACCTACTATGTACCAAATTTCATAAAATTATCTCCGAAATTGCGACCTGTACTTTCCAGGTTTATATGGACAGACATCGTTAGATCGATTCAGAAAGTGCTTCTAAGTCGTTCGGGATATTTAAAGGTGGGTCTAGAACAAATGTTTAAAGGTTTTAAAAACATCAGCACAGTAACTTTTGTGGTGTGTGAATAATGACAGCAAATTAATTTGAGAAGGTCCCTGCAAACAATTTCGATCGAAAAATAATCTAAATAGTTTCCCTATTTAGCAAAATTCGATCGCTTCTGCTATTCAATTCTTATTGATGTAGTGACATCGTTCGGGAAGAAGTGGGCTACTATGGTAATATTTCCATTAAGAATCTACTAAGTGACTATATTTTATGACGAATTAGAGCGCTTTGGTAGTTGAATATCAATTGAATTTAGTTGTATCGCTTTTGGCTCTATAAAGTACTCTTTTGAAGTTTATTTTTTCTTATTGTTCCAAACAATAAAGATTGGGCCATTTTACTGTTTATCTTTCTTTGTTTTTGTTAGACAAGTCCAAGGTATATTTATAGCAGGTAGTCTCGGAAAGCCAGCTGGTTATTTTTTATTTGCTTGTTTTGCGATACAAACTGTCAAATGTTGTATAGTAAACAAGTAAACAAAGTTTTTGTCCTTATCTTTTGTCTTTTTTGTCTCTTTTCAACCGCTTTGCTATTTGACAGTTCGTATCACAAAACAACAATAAAAAGCCCTGTTGTTTGTTTTATTGTATAATTGTTGTAATCTCGCGGCTACCTGCTGTAAATATACCTTGGACGAGTCTGAGTAAAATAAAAAACAACTGAACTGAAAGTTGTACAAATACTTAAAAGTCTACAGTACATTAGGTATAACAATTTTTATGGCCAATTTCACCAATTCTTTTTAAATATAAATTAAGTTTTAATATACATAGTTTTTTAGGCCCCTATTACGGTTTACAACTCAACTCAGTTGAGTTGTAATTTAGACAACTGGTTGTGATCAGTTGTAATTTTTGTTATGTTTTTGTTCACCGCAATATAGCAAAGTTGTAAACCATAATACAAAAATTAAGAAATTACAGCTCAACTGAGTTGAGTTGTAAACCGTAATAGGGGACTTATATAATTTTGTTTAATTTGATTTGAAAAACATATTTTAACATAAATTGATATGTAAATAAATTGGTGAAATTTTCCATTAATGTCTTAAAGTTAAAAACCTAATGTGGGCAAATTTTTTTTTTAAGAAATTTACAGAAAGTCACAAATTTGTTCAAACACTAACCTTATAAAAGTTTTATCATATTTTTAAAGCTTTGCAAAAATTATTTTATAAATTTTTTTTCACCAATTTTCACTAGAAAAATATTAACAATAATTTTCAACAAAAATTATTAAAGTCAAATTGAATAAACAAACAGTGCAAAATATCTCTGCGATCTACCCGAAGAGCGAGTTTGGGCTGTTTTGTGCACTCATTTAATAATTTTGTGTACTATAACGTGCGGTTACTTTTGGATTCAGCGGGGTTTTTAAATATTTTAAATTTAACTTTATTTTACAGCTTTATACTATTTCACACTCACGCACCACCTATCATAATACAATTTAAGTAAAAACTGTCAAAGCTTAGGTAAATTGCTTTTGTACTTGGTATCCACTTTTTGACTGCAAATCGTTGCGAAGAAGTCAAAATTTCATGGGCAATGTTAATTTTTGCTGTTGTTGCAATTTAATAACTGTTACAATTATCTGAACAACTTTTTAAAGGGACGAAAAAGTACAATTTTAGAACTCATTATTCGATTCTAACGTATTTTGTTGTTGCTAAATTCCGCAATATCTATTGTTTAACTACCAAATGTGACGAAGTAGTTAACATTTCGTTGATAATCGAAAATTGCTCTGCCAATTGCTTGGAGGGGTGGGTCACATTTAAAAATATGTAAGTACTTACGTACATACATATGCACATACATTTAAACAGTGGCAATGACGCAGAAAATCTAAAGGTTAAAATGTAAGCAAATATAACGAAGAAAACATCAAATGAGAATACTAAGAAGAACAAGAGAAACTTACAGTTTTGTGAGATGTTAAAACATTTACAATGTACATACATATGTATATACAGAACAGTGATGCCAGGAGATATTTTCAAAAATTCCTATGTTAAGGAAAAAAGATCCTTTTTCCCTTCAACCAATTTTTTCCCTCTTAGTTTTCCCATTACTTTTTTAAATGTTGCAGGAACTTAAATTAAGGTTCACTTAAAGATAATAAAAAAAAACAAAAAAAATCGGACAAACCTAACATAAAAAGTAGTAAAGAAAACCATAAGTTCAACAAAAATGTAGGACAAAAACGCTTTAAAATCTAGTTTAGACAATCAGGCTTCATCGTTGTCGTAAATGACTGCCTTTTTGATAGATTCAAGTAACACACAACCTGTGTTCTTTAATCTACCACAAAAACCTACTTATGGCTAATAAAACATTTAATTTTTAAACGCTGGTTTAGCTGAACTAAACTTTAATTTATATGAAGCTTAAGCTCAGCAGCTGTTAATCAGTGACATAATGATGTGTCAGCATTACGATAAATTCTAACAAATTCATATGATCTGTATTGGTAGTTTAAACACCCAATTTTATGCGTCTTGACTCTAGAGATGGTGTATATGGGCATTTCCGTCAAAAGGTCCACCATGACCGAAAATTTAAAAGTTATTAAAAGCTGATTATTTCACGATATTGTTATAGAGAAATATTTAGATTTTACTAATTTTATAAATTTACTCACAAATTTATTCACTTAGATGAACAATCAGACTGCAAAGTTAATTTTGTCGCTTAAGCTTCTTCTGCGGTTATGGCTCGATATGTTTGACTCTCTGTAGGCTTAAGTTACATTACATTCGATCTAATTTTAAACGTAAATTCTTATATGTGAGAATGTTTTATTGTATGTTTTCTTTAATATTAATCTTCCTTAAAAGAGGTGATATTTGATAAAAATTATTCCAAAAGAATTATCTTGCATGGTCTGTAATCTTAGGAAGAGTTCAAAGAGAAATATGTTATTCGGATTAACGGTAAATTTTTATTTTATTTTGATCATTATTCAGTTAAATTATTACGGAAAAAAATTTCACGTTCGGAATGTCACGTAGCGACCCAGATTTTTGCTTAAAAAAAGAAAATACAGAAGATTTTGGAATCAAACCAAGACATTTTAATGTTACATTGCTACGTAAAATTCTGAAAGTAGTTTGACTAAAAAATTGTGCCAGGTTTCGCTGAACTACGCCTTCTTATACATGGCCAAAAAAACTACTTCTGTTTTTTTCACGTTCGAACCGCTACTTCTTTTGCCATTATCTTTGACCTAGAATCGCGCCCTCCATAAACTTTAGCTTAGAAAACAGTGCTTTCTTAGTGCTATAATTTAAGGGTTAAGAAAACGTAAAAATATTTTTTGCTTAAATTGCTTTGCCTTTTTGATGCGTACCACTGTCACGTTCAACACTTTGGAATTACCTATATGTTTTCTGATTTAAAGATTTGCTGGTTAAAACATATTTTTAACCAAAAATAGTACTTAAATTGCACTTATTTATTAGCCCTTAGTTGTTTACGACAACGACGACCGTTATAATGCTAAATATTTGCTTTTTAAGAGCAGTTATAATGGTTTTTGAAAACGTTTTGAATAATTCGTCAGAAACACTGCCGACATAAACATCAATCATCCTTATTACAAAATCACTCTTTAGGCATTCTTTTTTAATAAAAATTTTAGTGAAAAACGAAAAAACAGTAGTTTTGGAATGCTCACTACCGGATCGGTCTTTAAAGTTGTTAGGTGTATAGAAAAAATAAAAAAAATATTTCACAAAAATCACAAAATTGGGGAAATAAATTAAAGTTTACAATTGGAAATTTAAAAAAAAAAATATGCTAATGAACAAAAATCCCCTAAATTCAACAGAAGTAAGAAATTTTTTCTGTTTTCCCTACATGTCAAATTCTTAAAATAAATCCTTACAAAAAGGAAAAAATCCCTACACTTGGCATCACTGATAAAGACATACAAACGAAATGACGTAGACTCTAACAACAACAGCGACTACAATAATGATAAAAACAATAATAATCAATAATATGAATTAAATGCAGAGATGGAAAATAATTGTTTTTTTTTTTTTTTGTTATTTTGTACTTACTTTTAAAAAAGGTATTTTTAGACCTACCATTTTTATTTTTATTAACATGTAATTCTTTATTAAGTCTTGATATCGTAGGATTTAGAAATAAAAATTATGGAAAAGATAGATATCTTTAAATATCGGGAAAAAACTCATGTCTCATTAGGGAAGCTTTTAACTACCAACAGGGAACATATCGAGATATAACCGCAGAAATAGCTCAAGCAATATCATTTTCAATTTTCGTATTCGAAACTTGCATCATCTCCTAAAACCTTATGGTCATACAAGCTATCGTAACGATTTTATAGCAAAAACCAATTTTAGCTCAAGCGTAGAGTTTTTTTTTTCCCGGAGTTTTTCGATTCCCGGGAAAGCGGGAAAAATTTTTAAATTTCCCGGGATCCCGGGATTCCGCTCCATACAAATAATACAAAGTAAACTTGGTTTTATTAATGAAAAAAACTTTTATAAACAAACGTGAGGGAACTTGTTTACAAAGTAAGTAAAATAAATGCTTAAATACTACAAAAATTAATTGAAGATTGAAAGCGGAACTTGAATTATTATTACCTTTGGCTATTATAAGTAAATTCCGTATTATGATGATCTAGTTCAAGATAAAATAAACATAACAATTGAGGTACTCAAGATATGAGATCAAAAAGTAAGATCATAAAATATATAAAATATTTTAATAAATATATTAACATTTTTTAACGGCGTAGGAAATTACTTTCTGACACACTCAAAGCGTTTAGTGAGTCGCCAAAGAGTATATTTCTGATTTTGTTTACTGATTACCATGTTTCCGAAAAATTTCGTTTACTTTTTTACCGAGGTTGGACAAATAATTAAAAGTGCACCGTTGTTGCATGCTTCTGATGTCAAGGTTGATGCAAAAAATAGCATCATCCGGACTACTTCTTACAAACTATTTCTTTTCATTAGGTCCATCTGTTATCTTTAGGACAATGTGTTTTTCAAATTGTATGTTTTAGTAACTTACACGAGTTTCATTATTTTTTTATTTCGGTTTCCCCGCACTTCCCGGATATATTACCAAGCTCGATTTTTTTTTTGTAGATACGACTATGTTGCAATAACGGAGCGATATGTTTATGTATATCCTATTTTTAAGACTTGTCCATGGTCAATGAGAATTTACTGCCTGCATCTTATTTTTAATTTATGTTCTTTATCAATTCATCACTTCACTAAATTTATTAATTATCAACTGTTGCACTGCCCATTCTGCTTTTAATAGATTTATTGCCGCAGGAGACATTGATTTACGTTTGTACACATTTCTTATAATTGATCAAATCGACAACCCATCCACAGATGCTAATTTTTAGAGAAAAGAAAACTAAATTTCAGAGTAAAAATAGCTGTTTTCTGAAACTATGAAGAACTTTTTATTTCCCGGGATCCCGCAACAAAAATCCCGGGAAAACGGGAAATATTATAAGTGAAATTCCCGGGAATTCCCGGGACGGGAAATCCCGGGAAAAAACCCTACTCAAGCGCCATTACTAGTATGTTTTCTTATTTTTTATAATAAAAAAACTTTCTCCTGCAAAATTTTGTTTTTGTCGCTTAAGCTTCTTCTGCGGTTATGGCTCGATATGTTTGACTCTCTGTAGGCTTAAGTTACATTACATTCGATCTAATTTTAAATTTTTTGCCCATATCTTGTAAACACGGCGCTTTTTTACGTTTGTACAACGCAAAATAAAATTTTCGCGCTGATTTGGAAAACTCTTTATTTAAATATATTGATAATAAAAAATTTCTGAGGAAAAATTAAAAAAATTAAAGTATTTTCTCAGGCCTGACACACATTCCAATCGAAATGGTTTTATTTTGTTAGTTGAACTTTTTTGAGAATCATAATACGAATTTGTTTCCTTCTTTCCTTCCACTTTCGATTGGAATAGATTTATGTGACAGGCCTGTACATATAATTAAAGCTCTCTTTAAATCTTAAAATATTTCAAATTTAGCCTTAAAACTTCTTAGCGTTTTATTAAATAAACTGAAGTGTTTTCGATGCAAATTGAAAAATTTACATTGTACGAAATAAGTCGCGGTAGTACCACGATAACAGCTAACTGTAAAATGTACCAAACAAAGTTAAGTTGCACCATGATTTCCATCCCTGATGTTATGATAATGACACATACATGAAATCCGTACAACTACAGAAGCGTTAAAAAAATGAGAATAACTTAATTTAAATTAGTTGAAATTTTTATTATAGTTGTTGAAAAAAAGACAAATTTAGTAAAAATTTAATCAAATTAAACAAACTATTTAAAACCAATTACACTGTGCAACAAAATTCGGGTCATCGCCGCCAGCCTCAACACTTGCAACGCGAAATAAAAGTAGACTACTACTAGAGCAAATCTGCCAAATGGTTTTGAAAAGTTAGCTCGGGCTCCCGAAATGGATATAGGGATAGAAATTCCGGGCCCTGATTTTTTTTATATTTTTCGAAACCCCGTTTTACATACATTGCACGATTTTTTGGTCTTTGAAGACCCCTAGTGAAATTTGATGCAAAAAAATATTCGTAAAACATTTTAACCCTTAAAAAAGTCGTTTTAGTATACTTTTGTGCAAGAGTTGGGAAAAAGGACCCCTTAAAATGAGAGTAAGAGGATTAATAAATGCTTAGAAAAGAATCACCATACGATTCTACTGAAGACATCTGAAATTAGTTTTGAGCTCAAAAGTACATTTAGTATATTTTGTTTGACTTATACCGAACGCCTTTTCAAAAAATTCAAAAACTTTACGGGTCCATATTTCGGGAGCCCGAGCTAACTTTTCAAACCCCTTTGGCAGATTTGCTCTACTAGTAGTCTTCTTTGATTTCGCGTTGCAAGTGTTGAGGTTGGTTTTTTATTGCACAGTGTTATGGGAAGCTTTTTACAAAAGATAAATCGAAAAGAAATTGTAGGGTTTCACACATCTACTCGTAAGTCATCGTACAGTCTTGCAATTTTTGGTGTTGGAATTTTTAAAAATTCTGCTTTAAAATTGCATTAGTGCCCAGATTATGAAATATTTAATAGTTTTGAAATCTTTTTTTTATCTTGTCTTACCTTCTCTTTTTTTGCATTTTGTATATAAATATAAATACAACTACAGTCAACTTCTGGTTTAAAAGTTGGAAAATAACAAAACAAATGAGAATTGCAAAGTACATGAAACTGAGTACCCCCCACAATCTTCTTACCCCTCTCAAAACTAAACTCAAGAATTTCTGCAACAAATATTACATGTCTGGACGATGACTAATACTTTATGTTCCTACTATTCTCCTAATTGATTTCAAATTTTTAAAACTTAGACTGCACTCCAAAATTCTTAAACTTTTGAAAAACCTGTTCAATATTTTGGATCCAAACTTAGTTTCATTTCTTGCACTCTTTCCAGTTATCCTTAATGTATTTTTACTTGTGGCCACAAGGACTTTAAATTAAATATAAATTGTTTCATAAAAAAAAAAAAACTTCCTTCTGTTTGACGGAAATGAAGTTTGACCGTATTTGCAACGGAAATGTGTCATCAGTTGTTTATGTTTCACAACAAAAACTTAACAACAACAACAACAAAAATGCACATAAACGGAAAAAAACATTGCGTTCATGTGCCACGAGCAATTGTGAGTCCATTTATTAACCATTTATTGTGGTTTAATATGTGACATTCATTACGGACGGTTATTTATGTAATAGGCACACGTTTTATTTACTTCAACACGACACATACTTTAATAACAATTTTAAAAATTTTTTACAATTACGATTTGTCACAAATAAGGAAAAAGAACTTTTAAAATAATTAAAGTGTGGGCTGTGAACGAATGTCATTTACGATTAAATTGTCTATAAAATGAAATGATTGGAAAAAAGTGACAGAATTTTTAGTGGATAAATACATTTTGAAAATTGACTCTAACATACACAAAATTGTGTTTGAAATATTCTTCTTCAAAATGTGCTCGTAAGACGCTCTTAATAAACACATTTGTTTTTTATAACTCAAAATAAAAGGGCTCTTCTCTAGTAGTTTTATAAACACCTGCATCTTTTTAATCGCCTCCGGGTTACAAAACTTCTTTTAAAAATGAACATAAATTTCCACTTAAATGTTGCGTGTCTTAATTGGCTGCCCTCCCAAAACAAGTGTAGAAGTGTTAAAATCTAAAATCTATTTAAAATGATTTAAATTGTTTTTTTAAATCTTGTTTTTTTAATTGCGCCTCTCCCTTGGCAACAATCACCAGAAAATTTTGTAGCACGCAGTACTTGACTTCTGGCCATCATTATTAATTTATTGCATGTTTAATGTACTAAATAGTTTTTTTTTTCGCTGCTCTTTTTAATTATGTGGAAAATTGTTTATGGCAATAAAAAAGAACTTAATAACTAGTTTACTATCTATTAAGATTGTGATAAAAGTTTGCAAATAACTCTCCTACATTTTAATGGAGAACAAATATGGGTTTTGCCAAGTTAAAGTTTTAAGAAGTTTTATGGAAAACATATTTGGAATTTAAAGGAAAACTTTTAGTATTGTGGAAAATGTTTTTCTTTGCCTTTTGCAAAATATTATTTTAGTATCTTTGACATAACAACGAGATACGGGTTTTGATTAAGTTTAAATAAAAACAAGTAAGAAAGTATAGTCGGTCAAGCCCTACAACCCTACACCACAGTATTTAAAAACACAATTATGCTTATGTGTCCATATAAATATAGATTTATCTATGTTTATGAACTTCATGAAAATCGGGTTGAAAGTTTGTGAGAGGCAGAAATTGCCCCCTACATCCCCTTGTGGTCCTATTTTTGAAAAACTGTATAGCTAATGTGTCCATATAGATATGGATCTATCTATGTTTTAAATTTCATTAAAATCGGTTTGAGAGGCAGAAATTGCCCCTATCTCCCCTCGTGGTCCTATTTTTTAAAAAATGCATACATTTTGTGTCCATATAGATATGGTTCTATCTATGTTTTAAATATCATTGAAATCTGTTTGATAGTTTCTGAGAGGAAGAAATTTCCCCCTATCTTCCCTCGTGGTCCTACGATTCGGACCATTTTCAATAGGCTTGGTCCTTGTGCTAATAAAATTTCATCAAATTATCTCCAAAATTGCGACCTGTACTTTGCGCACAAGGTTACATGGACAGCCAGCCAGCCAGCCAGCCAGCCAGCCTGCCAGCCAGCCGGACGGACATCGTTAGTTCGACTCAGAAAGTGATTCTAAGACGATCGGTATACTTTAAGGTGGGTCTAGTACCAATATTTTAAGGCGTTACACACATCAGCACAAATACATAATACCCTCTCCACTATTGTGGTGTGGGTATAATTAAGTAAATTTGACAATGCTGCCATGTTCTGACAATCGCACGATTTGAAATCGCAAAACGCCAGATTTATTATATGGTTTTCTTAAACTCGTGCGTTTAGATTGCGATCTGCTATAGTTTTTTACAAATATTCTAGTTTTCTTTTGCAATTTGAACTCGTCAAACTTCTTGGTATTGCGCTTTACAGAACACCTAATTTGCAATTTTAAGTCAGAATCGCCAATGTTAAGCGTTTTGCGATTGTCAGAACATGCCCGATAATACTAAAGGCCGTTCACAATTTAATACAAGTTTTAAGTATTTTTAGGAAAATACAACCCTGACATGACAAGTCAATGTTTTTTGAAAATTTTCAAACAAGAATTAGATCGGGCAAGCAAAATATTTAAGACTTTTATTATAGTATAAATAGGCGAATTACTAGTTAAAAAACAGTTTTTGAATGATAAAATTTAAATTGTAGCATAGGCTACATACATATCGTTACCTTAAACCTAAAAAGCCTTAACTAACCTAAAAGTCAACTTTTTCGTTGATTCTAGTGCTATGCATCAACACAAATGCCCAAAAATAATTTTGGAATCTTTCGACCCAAATTAACGATTTTATTTAACAAAAAAAACAAACGGCCTTATATATTATAAAAATAAAAAAAAACGGTAAAAGATCTAACTAACAGTTTGCATGTTATGCAACATTGTCTATTGTCAGAATAACTAATTTTACCAGAAACATAGAAGAGAACTAAATTATAACCCTGGGTCTCCACGTACCAATATTTATTGCGGCAAACGTCAAATTTGATTGCTCCATTTAATTTGCGACGTGTGGACCGCATATTGCCATGAGCAATTGAATGCCCTGGTAGGCTAGCTGGTAGTGCGCTAGTCTATCAGCGCCGGGGTTGCGGGTTCGATTCCCGTCAAAAACTATGGTTTCTTTCTTGCAGATAAGCGTGGAGCTTAGGATTAGATTAGGGAATTATAAAAAAAATGCTCTTCTGATTGCTTGATCATTTATTTCTTAGCAATCTGCTGTAAAATCAGTTGCCATTTCATTTCTCTGTACGTTTTTTTATGGTAATGCAATTCTACGTGTTCTCCAGCAATATAATTGCTTGTGATTAGCAAAAAAAATTGCTACGTAGAAACCCAGCGTAAACAGTTAAAGGCATTTTATCAATTTTAAATAGTTTTTTGTTTCTCCTGTAAAATTTTCAAAATACGGCCTTTTGCGTTTTAGGTAACGATATACCAGCTTAATTAAAATATTAATTGTTTTTATAATTTTTTTAAATTAAATTGAATTAGGTTTAATAAAAAGTGGGTCTAAGAGCAATATTATAAGATTTTACAACCATCAGCACAAACGCATAAAACCCTCTCTGCTATTGCGGTGCGGATGTTATAAAAAGTGTACATGTAGTAGCCGTAGTAAAACAGTTGTCATGACAGCATTGTCCACACACAGAAAAAAATCAATGTAAAATCGTCGAAAACAAGGTGGATTTTAACGTTTTCGGTAGTGATTTTGCTTCATAGTTACTCCCTGACAATAACTTGCGAACAACATTTTTTTCTCTTAAAATAACTTTAATTCATGTTTATTTAACATTGCAGTAAAGTTAGAGCAAAATGTCATTTATATTGAAATAACAATCCGAATCACGTTGAATGAAAGTTCTTTCAAGTTAAAAAAAAACGTGAATTTCATGTAGAAACAAATTGGTTGGAGTGTGATACAACAGTGTAAAGACTCACTTCACTTATTTTGTATTCCCCTTTGTCAACAGAAGCATCAGCAGAATGGCCCGATATGCTTTTCGTCATCATTCTACTTTGAAAACTTGATGAATTATTTAACTAAATAATTTTAACTAAAAGAATACGGGAATTTGAAAATAAAAACATGTATGTT
Organism: Pollenia angustigena; assembly: GCA_930367215.1. Taxonomy (NCBI): domain Eukaryota; kingdom Metazoa; phylum Arthropoda; class Insecta; order Diptera; family Polleniidae; genus Pollenia; species Pollenia angustigena. Next base: position 153,942,965 of record OV884059.1, read on the forward strand.
TTTCTTTTTATGGTGTTGTTTTTTTTTCTATACAAAACAAGTAAATCAGTTTTTTATGGTTTCAATATTGAACAATGTTATTTTAATATTTTTCATTTAAAATTAATTTAAAACAATGGTAATTCTAAATAGAGTCCATACTTTTGCAGAAATTTACTATGATTTTTAATCAACATTGCGCCATGTTAATTGATATTCTTTCTGTGTATACATGCATACACACAAACATATATATGTACCGACATACATATATACTTAAGTATGTATGCATGTTAATTTAAAAATATAAACTTTTGATTTTAATATAAAACAGGTTTTTATGGATTCAATATTTAACAATGTTATTTTAACAGTGAATAATATTAATTATACGTGATTTAAGGTTATTTTTATATTTTTCATTTAAAATTTATATGAAATAATGATCAATTTAAATAAAAGACATACTTTTGCAGAAATTTACTATGATTTTCAATTAACATTTAGCCATGTAAATGCTCGATCGCGCAGGAATGTTTTAGATGCGCAATTACAGAGTTTATCGAGGAAAACATAATTACCGGTACTCGCTTATTTCAACTTGTAGTGTCATTCGATTTTGTCAAATATTAATATGTATTAAATATTTTTTTTTTTATTCGTTGTTAAGCTTTTTGATTTATTGCAGTTTAAGAAAAATTGTAAAATCAATAAAAAATATAACTCATTTGCTTAAAATCAGAAAAATCAAAAAAAACACAAATAGTTATCAAAGTAAACAATGTATATCAATGTATAACTTTGTTAACATATCGCACACTAAATCATAAATAGTCACACAACCTGTCCGTAAAAACGCCTGGGTTCGAGCCCAGCTTCAGTCAAGAATGAAAAATTATCAATAAATATTGTGGTAATTTTGTTGAACTATTTATGGTTATTCCAAATTTTCAAGGAAAGGAAAAACATGTAAAAATCAATTAAAAATGAATAATCATTCAAAAAAGCAAATTTCGATCTAACAAAGGTTAAAATACAATTTGGTTTAAGGAATGGTGTTTGACTATTGACGTCAGCAGTCGTCGATGGCTGCGAGTGTAAGACGGCAAATCCCTCTGAAGAGATCGAGTGGTAGCGATCGAAACATGTCAGGGTAACCAGCCGCCTGAGTTCGAATCTCAGGTCAGTCAAGAATGAATGATTACACAGCCCGACAAAATTAAAAAATATTTTTGCTTCTTTGAATTTATGTTTCTAGTTAATTTGGGAAAACTAGAGCTGATAGAGACAAACTGATTACAGTTTTGAATTCAGCGCACCCAAATTAACTAGAATCAGTTGATAAATTCAAAGAAGCAAATTGAGTGTTGGCCTGTGTTATCAATAACAATTTTAATTAATTTTCATGTAGTTAAATTCCTTTCTTTATAAAAATAATTTAATGAAAATTAAATATGATGAACTTAAGCCTGATTAAAAATTTTGAAAATTTGGATTAAAAACCATAAATAGTTCAACAAAATAACCACAGTACTAATTCAAATATTAAAAATCGTTTGTTTTTTCATAAACCAGTTCACAAATCAAATCTCTAATGAGCACTAAAATTTTGGTTGTGTCACTCACTCTCTTTCTTAACTTTTCTTTTTAAAAATTTTTAAATTGCAACCATGTTTTTGAAGCCAGTTTTTTGCCCTTTCTTAACATTTTTGAATTTTGATATGTGACTGTTAATAATTTTGTGTTCGATATGTATATTTGATTAATGTCTAGTGGCAAAAATTCACATACATGATACATAAACAAATGTTAAATTCTATGAAAATCAAAGCTAAAGAAAGAATGAAAATTGCTCAACAAAAATTTCGTGTGTGAACAATTTAATCAGAATCCTGATTTATTAAAGAAATTAAATTTTAAATAATTTTATTAAAAAATTCATAAATTGAAAAAATAATATAAAAAATTAAGGCAACAGTTGAGAACAAGTCTTTAACAACCCGGTCAAAATAAAAACGAAACATACATATCATTGATCCATGTAGAGAGGCCCTAATTAAATTTTTTTTGAAATTGAAATTGCACACAAATACACCTCACCACAAAAATTTAATGCAAAAGCATCAAAAATTGAACTGTTATTTGCAATTTTACATTTTGATTCAAACAGTTTCTATTTTGTTTTTTGCATTTTCCCTTAAAGTTGCAATTAGAGTAATTGTCTTTCTACATGAGACCACCGTTAAGGCCCAAAAACATTGATCAAAATACTCATCAAGCATTGTGGTAGTATTAGTGAAAATATGTTTGTTTGTGCCACACCGACGATGCCTGATGGAAAATCAAATAATTTAGATATGACGGCGAATATTACGACAAGCACTTGTATACGATGAATTTTTTTTTTTTTAATTTATTTTTTATTATTGAATCTTTCTTATCGAAATTTACAATATGTATTCAAATCTTAATTCTACTTGTTGTTTATTAGTTGTTACCAGTGTAACCACTAACTGCTGTATTGAAATTTTAAGACTGTCTTCTAGTTAGGCTCAAAGTATCGGTTCTTTTTAGCCTCTGGTGACCTTCGAACTGAAGCAAACCCCGAGCGAGGTAGTTAGGGTGGACCATTAGTTTATCGATGTAGCTAATTGAATATTTTTTAATTTCCTCCTGGATAGTGGGGACGTTGAGATCTCTGTGGATAATATCATTACGTATATACCATGGGGCGCAGACAATTTGTCGTAATATTCTAGACTGTCTTCTTTGAAGCTTTTGGATGTTAGATGCGCATGCAGTACCCCATAATTGGATGCCATATGTCCATATTGGTTTTATGATGGACTTGTATAGAAGAGGACAAGCATTTGACAAGTGTATTTGGGCCTTAATGTATTTTAATAGGCAAAGTTGTAAATTTTTAAGAATCATTTTGAAACCCAAAAATGTTTAGCTACCAGGTAGGTCATATTGTGATCAGGCAATTTATATATTTAGTCCTTTAAAATTCCCAGTTGGAACATAGGGCCATTACATTTGTGATGGTTTCAGTAATCATTGGATTTCAGATGAGTAGGTGATTGGCCAACAGCATCCTAGGCTGGTGTTGGGGCTGCCAACTTTTAGTCTCCAGTCCGACATTCAACGTTGCTCACATTTGCTAGTTTCATAACGGATGTTACAAAACCATTGCCCGGTGACCACCTTCCCCTGAGGGTCGGAGGTAGTGAGTCTTCTTAGTTGGTTACAATCAGGCAATTTACTATCTTATTATTTCACTCAATACTGAACGAATCAGAATTATTTTTTTAGTGTTGTAAAGCATTTATTAGAGTTTCACAATACTGAAAAAATAATTTTGATTCGTTCAGTATCGACTGAAATAAAATTGCTTTCGAATCTAGAAAGTACTCGATCACGACTGCTAGAATTAGGCCCCAAGAATCTATTGAGTTTTAGTACGAGACCAGTGCAAAATATTCTAAAGGAAATTTTTTTCTTTTAAAAAACAAAGCACAACTTCTAACAAATGTCAGATCCTTATTAAAATTGCTTGAATGATAATTTCTCAAAGCTTTTAAAGTCGCTTTGAATTTATGTAAATCATTAGTGAGCGAAAGACAAGGAAAACGGTTGAGCCTTTAATGGAATTTCTTTAAATAAATAAAACTTATAGCCACATTTTTTCTCTTTTTGCACCTGCTCATTATTGGTTTAAAGGAAATTTTTCAAATGTTTTTATATAATTACAACACTGTCTTAACAGCAACAGCTGTAATATCGACTTTATCATTCCAAGATCGTAATTTAAACAGATACGCACAAAGTGCTTGTAACCAAATACGGATTTTGATACAGGGAATTGGAAAAAGAAGTGTTTAGATATCGAAGATTTTTAAATATTTTCAGAAATTGTATATTTTTTAATTACAAAAGAGATTCCAATAAGAAAAGGTCGAAAAAAATAACCAATTTTGTTTATTTTAAAATTAAGTTTAATTCCTAAATATATAATTGAGGTTATGTTCAATTTATTATAAAGGGGGGTTTTTTTATTTGACCACCTATTTAACAGCTGATAGTTTCTTTTTGTTTAGTTTGCTTTGACTTTTCAGTATTGATCGACTAACACCAGAGCAACGCGTGCAAATTTTGAATCAAAATAATTCGGCGAATGGGCTGAAGCACAAATTGATATTGATTTTAAATTTTCATTTCAAATTTAAGTTCCCATGAAGCCCATTTCTAATTGAATGGGAACGTAAAATAGCAGAATTATCGCATTTGGAGTGAGCAGAATCCACAAGCTTTTGTCGAAACACCATTACATTCACAGAAAATTACTGTTTAGTGCGCTTTATGAGCTGGCGGAGTCCTTGGCCCATATGTCTCCAGAAACGATGATGGTCAGAATGCGAAAATTTGTTGAAAATTGGTGTTCCAGATTGCGCTTTATTTCTAAAAAAAAATCTAAAAAGTCGGCTGTGTGTTTTCGTGTTATCGCACAATTAAAACCACGCCGAAAGCCAGTAATTAAATCGCGCAATTTGCATCAATTCTTCTTAGTGATTTCAAAACGGTTCGTGATTTGAAATCAAGCGGTTTTCAGAACAGATCTGAAAATTACTTGTTTAAACGCATCATAAAGCTAGGGAAAAAGTAAAGGACATTTGAGATGCACGTTAGGATTAGGATTGAGGATTGATTGAAATTGAGGTTTACAAAATAATGCTGTCAATTTGATATTTTAACATCTCCAGTCAATCTCCCCTCTATTACATAGTCGTTTTCACTACCTTATTTAGCTAACAGCAAAAACAAAAAAAGCAAATGTAGTAATAAAAAAAACAACAACAACAAAATTGTAGTTAATTAAGCAATGTGTTTGGTGTTGAGTGAGTGACTAGTTAGTTGACTGTTGAGCTGCACACGAGCATGTGCCCATGTTTTTACACATTTACATCTTTACAACGCAATGCAACCACGACCGCACCGGTTGCCGGCAACATAACCATCTACAACTTACATACAACGATCTTTACGATCATCATCACAGTAACAAATATAAATAAATAAATACATAAATAAAAAGTGTTGGTTGGCTTTCGCACTTAAAATTCCTGTTTCTCTTTTAAGACTTTAAAAAGATTTTTTTTTTTTTTCTTATAAATAAAAATTTCTTTAGACTACAGTGGGAAGCTAAACTGTCCGGATGTTTTGCACTAAGGAAGTAAGGTAATGAAAATAATACAAATATAGGTATATTATCAAATATATGTAATTGTTTTATTTAATTGCACATTATTCTAAATTATAAAGCACAAAAACTCATAGAAATTGCTTCAAAAAAATAAAAAAATTAAAAAAATCAAAAAATTCACTATTCGGACACTTTTGCACTGTTTGCGGTTTTGTATGCGGCGTTTGTTGAAACCAATTAACGTTGCCAATTTAATATTTCGTCCAAAGGCCTTTATTTTTAATTACGCTTTCAATACGTTTTGGCATACTCTCCACCAACTTTTGGATGATATCACGGTCAAGAGCTCGCCATTCATGTTGTATTCTCTCCCAAAGCTCGTCAACATTTTTTGGTGGGTTTTCATATGCTCCCAGCCTTCTTTTCACAATAGCCCATAAATTTTCTATAGGATTCAGGTCTGGGCTTTGTGCAGGCCTTTCCATTGTCCCAAAAGTTTGGTTTTCTAGCCAGCTTTTAACTATTTTGGCCGTGTGCTTCGGATCCCCGTCTTGCTGAAAAACAACTTCTTCGGTTGGATAAGCACTCTCGTCAACAAATTCTGGTAAATTTGTTTGTAGAATATTCAGGTAATCCTCCTTCTTCATTATACCTTGGATTCTCACCAAAGGTCCAATGTTCCACCAAGTAAAACATCCCCACACCATTATACTGCCGCCACCATGTTTCATCGTTTCCTTCACATGGTGCTTTTGGATACGCTCCTGCGGCCTATGCCAATAGTATTCTTTTCCATCAGACTGGTATCGGTTGACTTTAGTTTCGTCGCTCCAAATAACCCGTTTCCAGTCATCTACTGTCCAATTTTTGTGGGTTTTACAGAAATGAAGGCGTCTTTTCACATTTCTATCGGAAAGTGCTGGCTTTTTCTTTTTCACACTGGCTACTAAACCAATTCTATTTAATGCGCGTCTAACCGTCCAGGAACTGACATCCTTACCAATACTTTTTGCAGCATTTTTCGGGGTCTTGGTGTCCTTATTATGTAGCAAACGTTCAATCTGCCGGGCATCACCATCAGAAAGCAGTCTTGGTCGGCCCCCTTGGTTATTATTGCAAGCTACATTTCGTCGTTTTTTTATATCATTTACCGTGGATTTACTTAAATTTAATTTTTCAGCAATTTTACGGCATGAATAATTATTTTGCAACAAATTTATCACATTGTTTTCAATATCAGTTGCCGTTTTTCTCATTTTTGAAGATCTTTTAATTTTTTATTTAAAAATCATGTTAATCACTTCACAGGTCAAACAATAATGCACAAATAGCTTGCTAACGAGATGACAACAAACAATAAAAACCAACGGGTTAAATACCGTTACATTTTAACAAAGCAATATCGTGATAATGTTTATTTCTTGTACTGTGCAAAAGTGTCCGAATAGTGAATTTTTTGATTTTTTTAATTTTTTTATTTTTTTGAAGCAATTTCTATGAGTTTTTGTGCTTTATAATTTAGAATAATGTTCAATTAAATTAAACAAATACATATATTTGATAATATACCTATATTTGTATTATTTTCATTACCTTACTTCCTTAGTGCAAAACATCCGGACAGTTTAGCTTCCCACTGTATGTGTTTCTTCCTTTTCTTTTAATTTTATTTTTTTTACGAAAATAAATCTTAAGATTTATTTATGACTTCTTGTAATGTTGGTTACTTAGTTTAAGCATTTTTTTTTTTTTTTTTTTTGTTGTCGGTAATTTTTGTGGTGTTAAGCAGGGTTACTAGTTTTTTTTTTATCCTTATCCCCAATTTGCGAATTTTCATCACTCAAAGTCCCCAAAATAGCTATATTCTTATCCCCAAAAATTTCCACAGATCTTTAAAAATAAAATAATATTATGTCAAAGAAACAAATCTCAGGAGCAAAAAGGCCCAATGAAACAAATATTAAAACAAAATTAAATTTGTTTTAAACTGGAAAAAATAAATGAATCCCAAAAAATTAAATAATTCCCAAATCAAATACTAAGGCCCTTATTATATAAATAGCAATGCAACGCCAAAGAAATACATTGAAAGCAAAAACAAAGTTATAAATATTTTGAAATTTTGTTGTTGCATTCTACAGAAATGCATGTACCGTTTTAACATTATCAACGCCTCAACCTATGAGGCGTTTGAAATTTTCGAACGCAATAAAAATTTCTGTAGAACATATGATTAAATTATTTGAATATTGTTTGATTTGGTTTTGCTTTGTAAGTATATATTAAACTGTAATTAGTCATTAAGTTGTTAATTAATTAATGATTTATAATTTTACACATTCTCAGTTCCATACTTCAAAATAAGACTCTAAGTTTTGTGTATGGAGCAGTTCAATTAGGGTGCGTACTGAGTGGCCGCTTGTTGCCGAACCGAGCCGACTGACGCTTATTGCGAGAACTAGTTTATGCAAGAAACAAGTTTGAGTGTGCATAGTGGATGCGAGAATCATCGCTGAATTTTTATTTTTAAATTTTTTGATTGCATGTTTTATTTACTTTTTCTAAAATTTTTTGTTTTTGTTTTTTTAAAAGTTTTCCAAAAAAGTTGAAATCATAGCAACATAACATAAACAATGTTTTCGGCGCTTAAATACGCTTTGAAACTGTTTTCTCGCATTCAATCAGCTTTGCGCTCTGACCAGCTCGGCGCCCACTATGACTTGTTCGCGCTTATTTGTACTAACTTGTATAGTACCACTTTTCTCGCATTGGTTCTCGCAATAAGCGTCAGTCGGCTCGGCTCGGCTCGGCCACAAGCGGCCACTCTGTACACAACCTTAAATAAATAAAAACGAAAGCAACAACAAATAAAAAAAATGTTTATTACTTTGTTTTTGCTTTCAATGTATTTCTTTGGCACCCAACTTATTTATGGGTGATATTTTATAATGAAATAACCCAAAGAAATTGATGAAAAAACTTCTTAAAACAGTCCATCGAAAATGAATGAAAAAGGCGCAAAAAAAGTACGTAGAAAAACCGGCAAAATAAAGAAATATTTTTATTCAAATAACAATTATAATTCTCACAAAGTGGTATTAAACATACATATTTACTTAGGTTGTGGCCATTTACTTGAAACTTAAAATTCCGAATTACAAAATCCCAAGTTTAAAAATCCAGAATCACTAACGATAAATTCTCTGCATAGGGCCCAAGTATTTTCTCCTGTATGGTATAACAAAAACCGGCCGTGCGCCAGGTTTTTCTCCTCTATGGTGAAGAAAACACCAGCTTAGCTACCTAAAGCTTCTCTGCATGGAAAAAAAATTAAACAACTTTTAAAAAATAAAATAAAACTGAGATGGCTGGGAGATTAATCATAATGAAATTACTCCAACATTTTAAAAAGTTCTCTTTCCTCAACACGAAATTTGTATCCTAAATTACAAAAAAAAAACTCCTATTTGGGAACAAATCCCCAAAACTGGAAACACTGGTGTTCAAGTATGGGTAGGGAAAAAACATCTAGCAAAATTAATCTTTATTATAAGTGAGTGAAATTTGCTTGACTATTATTATTTCGTGTACGTTCGTATTACTTCGTGTATTCATGTGTTAAGTTTCATTTGTTGTATTTAAAAAGACGATTTTATCTTGTTTTTAGATTAAAAACTGAAAAAGCCCACACAGATTTTTTTTAAATAGAAATAAATTAAATATTTTTTTGTTTGATTTTACTGACATTTACACAGTCTTTGTAGTTTATTTTGTTTAATAGATGTTGTGCTGTCGACTTAATCAGCTTAACTAACATAAGGCTTAAATATTGTCTTATTATATAGTTTTTTGTATAAATTAAAATTATTTTTTTTTTCCTAAGTGTACTTTTGTAATTTATTTGGTTTTAATTAAATTAAACGATTAAAGAAAATTGCTAAGCTTAAGAACTTGTTATGAAAAAAAAGAACGTTTAAGTTTATGTCCCATTTTCAGGCCTTTAAAAAGGGGTACAAACGCATTCTTAACGATATTTAACTCATTCCACTCTGCCTTTTTTGAAATTTTAAATTTACTTTTATAAAAATCTTATAAATTCAAATTTTCATTCTTAGATAAGGACAGTAAAAAAACCTCTTTGTAAAGGGTGTTTTTTCAAGCCTGCTAGAACTTTCGAAAACTAAGGCGCTGACTGATTTTCAAAATAATTTTCTATAAATTGGTAGCATTGTTCAAGGGTGAATCTATTCATGATGATTTGTAAGAGTATAATGATGACACAAGGGAACAAGGTTTTTTTTGTTGATTTAGAACTGAATGTTGTTGTTAAGGATATTTGGGATGCTGAATTCAAATCTGTACTCAGTGCTATCAGCTTCTATCAGCTCGACTTTTTGAGATATACCGTTATTTCCAAAATTAAGACACTTCCACTACAAATATTGCAATAACTTGAAAACGGTGCATCATATTCACTTCAAAAAACCAAAATTCTAACAATATATTATCTTTAAGCCGCGCTTACATTCCCTGTAGTTCATGTGGATATCTCCGAGCTGGTTATAATACTAGCCCCTTTATGACACAAATAGTCCGAATGCTAGCCATATGACTGGCCAGTTTAACAAGGGGATGTTTTAAGAGGGGGTAAATTGTCACTAAGAGGCCACAGAAAGACAGTTAATAAACCGGTTCTTCTTGGCTTACCCTTAACTGTCTCCTTACACCAACCATAAATCTGCTTTTCTGATTGTGTTCTCATACGTATTGTATCTCTCTCTCTCATAAAATGAACGAAATGCTCAATGACATACATTTTTTACTATCCACCATCTGCGACACAAAAAGACAGCTAAGTGCCAGCACAAAGTGACAGTACAATTTTCCGAGTATAGGATTAATGTGGATAGTTCTATAACCAGTCTACTGTGTATAGTACTGCCACTTTTGGGGTAAATTGTCACGAAAAAACTACAGGGTTGTTTTTAAATTTTCCCAGTAGATTCAGAGATATCGTTAAGGTTTAAAAAATCACAGTTTTGGTATAAAAACAGTTAAATTAAAATATTTCGAATGAAATTATCTTGATTTCATTGTAATCGGTGCACAACTTCTGATTTTATTCACAATTTACTGAGACAATTAAATTGATAAAAATCGCGATTTCCAGACAGAAATAAAACAAAACAGAAACAAAGATAATAAAAGAGAATAAACAAAATTTTGTAATCCAACAGTGATTTTAGCTAATATCAGCAGAGCTTTTAAGACCACCTGTAATAAATTCGCCCTGTTCAAAGCTAACAATTACTTCTTTAAAAAAAGAAGAATTCTGAAAATCGCTTCATGAAGAGTGAAGTTATGATTTTTTGAACTTTTAATTTAAAAAAAAAGGTCAAAGAGAAAAAAGGAGATTAAATATGAAATCAGCGACCTCAAATAAATAAAATATTGCATCAAACTTCCGATCAATACACAAAAAGTTTAATTTTGTTCCTCTGTGTTATCAGCGTTAAGCATTAAGCTTTTTGTGTTGTTTCGCTTGCCAATCTTAAAGTTTATTTCGGTGCATTTGCGTGCGTTTTTTTTAATTTTTTGCATATTTAAACTTGTCCTGCTCATAAGATTATTTTGTTTTAGCGGATCCATGATTGACCATTAGTCCCAAGTAAAGTACGATCTCGAAAATGTATCGGGCTTGACCGACCAGACTCTGTTACATGTTTCTTGTTTTTTTTAAGTTGTGACACTACCACACTTATATCCTATAAATAAATTATTTCCTTCCCAATCCTGCTGTGAAAATAAACGGAAATAACAGTTTGCCAAAACTATTTTTAAACTGAAAGTTAAAATAACTAATTTGCTATTTTATAGTATTTGACGCGTACAATATGTATAAATGTATAAATGTATATTGGCTTATTGTCTGTTAAACTTTTTATTTAGAAATAAAAACAAGAAGGAAAGTATAGTCGGTCAAGCCCGCCATATGATATCCCTTCACCACAGTATTTAAAACCAAATTTTTCGAAAGTGTAGCATATTGAACCCTCCTGAACAAAATAATGTTATGAGGTTAAGGTTCATGCAAAAGTTCTTTGCGCCGAATATTATTTAAGGTGCATGTAGACGACATGTTTTTTACATCTGACTTGTCAACTTTTCAGATCACATGTAATTGTGCATGTCTGTCAAAATTTCTGTTTTACAGAAGGTATAATATTCGGTCACAAACTTAAGGAGCGTATAGACGACATGTTTTTGTCATCTGACATGTCAAATTTCCCACTGCAAAACACATACATGTCGTGTGTTACCATTTTAACTTTGCTTCTGTAAAAGTCAGATGCAAAGTCATATGACAAAATTTCAATTAGAGCGTGCTCTATTTTCTTCTGACAAACTATCTGACATCAGAAATCTATGCCGGGAAGAAACTGGCAGCGGCCTCAACTATTGACGGAATCATTAGCCGGCTGAAGTTAATATTTTACAATACCAAGATATGTATGCTAATCTCACCATTGAATAGAATTTATGTAAATATATACATAAAAACCGTTTAATTATAAAATTCTAACTTGGTATCTTTAAAATAAAAGAAAAAATGTTAAGATGGCTAAATTATTTTACGGCGCAAATAAATATTTTCGTGGCGGCAGCAAGCTATTTTGAAACCGAGAACTACTTTGGTTTCTGCAATAACAATGCGAAAAAAAAACAGAGACAATGTCAGAAGCAAATTACATGTACGTTTGTGACCGAATATTATAAACCTTATGTAAAACAGCAATTTTGACAGACATGAACAATTACATGTGACTTGAAAATTTGACATGTCAGATGACAAATACATGTCGTGTACGGGCGCCTTAACATGTAATTTGCTTCTGACATTGTCGCTGTTTTTTTCGCATAGTTAGTGCAAAAACCAAAATAAAAATGCCGCCACGAAAATTTTTATTAACGCCTTAAAATAGTTTAGCCATCTTAGCATATTTTTCTTTTAATTCAAAGATACCAATTTAGGATATTATAATGAAACGGTTTATATATAAATATATATATATATATATATATATATATATATATATATTTACATAAATTCTATTCAATGATGCGATGATCGTACATATCTCGGCATTGTAAAATATTAACTGCAGCCGGCTAATGATTCCGTCAATAGTGGACACCGCTGCCGGTTTCTTATCGGTATAGATTTCTGATGTCAGATGGTTTGTCAGAAGAAAATAGAGCACGCTCTAATTGAAATTATGTCAGATGACTTTTCATCTGACTTTTACAGAAGCAAAGTTAAAAAGGTAACACAGGACATTCTTTCCAACATTTCGGCCGGTATCTCATGCATAAATACTTCAATGTTGTCTTTCAATGCGTCAATTGAAGCGGGTATGTGTATATAGACATGAGCTTTAACATAGCCCCAAAAAAATAGTCTAAAGGCGTTAAGTCGCACGATCTAGGCGGCCAATTGACCGGTCCCGAACGTGAAATAAAATGTTCACCAAACTCGCCTCTCTTGCATTTTGGGCAAAAAAAGTTGGATATCATCTCACGTTGTTGAGTAACAGAGGCCCAATTGCTGCGAACGGCGACGAATCGATAATTGATGGTTATACAGTAGAATCGCGATAATTCGTAATCGCAAGGGACCGGCCATTTCTTACGAATTATAGGGGTTATCGATTTAGCGGGGTTAAAATAAAATAAATACGAATAAACGAAGTTTTTCAATTTATTTACTAAAACGATACAAACAACATAAAAAACCATTGTTTAAAATAAAATATATAAAAATTATAGGTACATAAAAATTATTCATGTAACAAACTAATCCTAAGACTTCTTATTTATTTAAAAAAAAATCGACACACAAGCAAAAACCCACCAAAAATAAAATAGTGGGAAACAAAAAATCATTCTTTTCATGTTTTTGTTGTTTTTTATTACGAATTATAAGTAATAAGCAAACAATTACGATTTATAAGAGGTAAAGATTTTATTTGAAAAAAAAAATTACGAATTAGCGAGAGGACCAAAATGTATAGAAATCTTACGAATTAACGAGATTTTTTCAAGGGGCCGACAGCTTATTACTAATTATCGGGAATTACGATTTATCGGGGTACGAATTATCGGGATTTGACTGTATATAAAAATATATACACACATGCAAAAATTCAACATTCTTTTCGTACAAAACGGAAACTACGTAATAAATTGTAAAACACAGTACTTTATAAATAAAAACACATTTCAAAATAATATTTATTTACTTATTTAATCACCACATGTGGCGGTAAAAAGATAAATTTTTTAAATATAACGATTGTTATGTAAAAATAGATAATAAAATACATCTAAACAGTTTTAACACAACAAATGACTATAAAAAAGTTTATATACTTCAATGCATGTGTTTAATAATAAAAAATAGTAAACATAAAAATATTTAACAACAAAATAGTTTATATGCCTTTTGATCTTTTTTGCTTTTATTTATTGTTAAATAAAAAATTTATAATAAATATTTTTTTCTATAAACAACAAAATGAAAGCATTAAATTTAAATCGAAAGTATCTTTTGGTTAAACAAATAACAAATTGTTTTTAATGGCTCATAAAGCAGTTTTATATTTTTAAATTTATTTTTTTATTATTAATAAAAATAAATTTTTAAAATTATAATTAAGTAACTCTTAGAAATGTTCTAATAAACAATTTCAGGTGCAAACTTTTCAATTAAATTATTAATTAAGTTTAATTTATAAAAAAAAAATAATAATAAGTTTTAATGTAGTTTGAATTTTATTTAAATAGAGATTAATTTATTGTAACATATTTTTAAAACGATTAATATTATAGAAAAATTTCTTTAACTAACCATTTTTAAAAATGCTTAAAATCGAATTTATCGCAAATCGCTATATTAAAAGTAACAGGTTAGCCAGATGTCCAATAAATTTCGAACATACAGGGGTATTGTGGAAATCGAAAACCTTGTTTCTTTTTAAATATTTATATAAATAAAGGAAATAGATCTTTTAATAATGAAACCTTTTGAATAAATAGGGTTGTCCCTCTGGGGCTACCATGACCTATAGACGGGCTTAAGTTTACGGAGAGGATCTTAGATTCTGATCTATTCGTGACATTGCTATAACGCCATATAAAGAAGTGGTTACATCTTTAAGGTGTAGGAATTGACTAATATAAAATTACAGCTCAGGAGGAGAGTGCTGGTAATCTTTGAGATTTTTGAGCACATTTTTGTGCTAGACTTAGTCACAAAATTCTGTCTGCTGACAGTTTTCTCTATGTGCTGATCAGGGCTATGGAGTCGTCAAGAAATAGTTCTAACTCCGACTCCATACGCTGAAATTAATACGACTTCAACTACAACTCTTTTTTTTAATGCAGTTTAAATGGTTAAATATAGCAAGAAAATGATTCTGAAATATTGCAAATCTATATTTTAATTCTAACACGTGCCGCATTGAGCTTTAATATAGTTATTTATATATGTAAAGAAGACTGGTCCTTATTTTCTGAGTTCAAAATTTTTAAAGTAGACCCTCTTAAAATTATTTTATTTTGAAAAATGTTAGAAAATTGTTTATGCTGAAAACTGTAGGAGTCGGAATAATCAGGCTTATTCCGGTTGTCGTTGTCGTAACAGCTGAAGTTGTTTTTTGTAAGAGATTAAAGAACACTGGTTGTGTGTTACTTTAATCTCTTACAAAAAACGACTTGAGCGATTACGACAACGACAACCGGAATAAGGCTGCGTGAGTTTTTGTGGGTACTTCGAGTCGAAAAACCTCAATACTGACTCCGCAGCCCTGGTGCTGATACTGTCTTACAAAGCCGTCTAAGTCCGGGCTCACACTATGAAAGTTTTCTTTCAGAAAGTTTGAGTTTATGGGTGAAAGGGGAGAGAAGAAAAGCATGTACTCTTCCCCTCTCACCTATAAAGTCAGACTTTCTGAAAGAAAACTTTCAAAGTTTAAACACAGACCAATTCACTTATTGAACGGCTTTTAATAACGTGGCAACTTTTGTTAACCAATTAAAGCAGCAAACTGTTGTAACAGCGTTGCCAATAGAATACCAAGACAAAATTAAATTTTAAATTTTTTAATAAAATGAAACTAACAATATTGAATCAAATCTTTTTCTAATATATATTATTAATTTTTGTCCTGGCAGTGCTGGCCGGACTTAAAATTTTGTTTTTGTTAGACTTCTAGTCGGATAAGTGGTTTGACTTAATTAATCCTTCCTGTTAAAACTCCAACTACATTAGAACTTATTTACATATAAAAATTATTAAATTACATAATTTTATTTTTCTCCTTGTTTTAGTAGAAATAAATATAAAATTTTTGCTTCACCTGCATTTTATTTAAAATAAAATCATAAAACAATAAAAAATCAAAATTTAAGTGGCCAAAAAATCAAAAAAAAAAAAAATATTTATTAAATATTTAAAAAAATCTCTATAAACTAAGATGCCTTAAAACAATACTTCCTTGTTATAAAAACAACAACAACCATATATTTTATTATACATAAATAAATAAATTGTTAAATATAAATTAAACCAAAAAAAAAGCGAGTTAAAAAACTAAAAACAAAAAAAAATTATTACCAAATAACAGACATTAAAAAAAAATATTACAAAATTAAAAAGAAGTTTGTACATATGCAAACATGAAAAACTGTGAACATTGTTTAAATATTATAAATAACAACTATAACAACAATAACATCAATAATACTCAATTATTAACGACAACAACGCCACCTATAAAAATGAGAATAACAACAAATACAACAGCAACAACAAATATAAACATAAACACCACGGACATGGTAAAATCAATACGTTGTACAACAAAACTACCAAAACCAACTGTGGTGGCAACAGCAACAAAAATAACAAGACCAACAATAGTAACACCATCACCATCATCAGCTGCAACAACAATAACAACAAGTCAATTGTGTCAACATCAATTACAACAGCAACACCAGCACCGACATTTGCAACATTGTTCAAGTGTCGGTAGCATTGGCAGCAGTAGTAACATATGTGGTGATACACTATCATCACATTCAGGCTCAACATTGTCACCAACAGACACAAGACAACTCATAATACCGTCACCGTCACCTCTACCAACACCACCCCCCACTAACAGCCACCAGCATCATTTACACCAACACCACAATGTCGTCGGCAACAACAATCAACAACATATTGCATTGTTTGATAATAAAAGTAAAACATGTTTGCCACCCTCAAATATTGCCAACAACAATCAACTAACAACGCCAACATCAGGCAATGAGCATGCTGCTACTCGCACACAACCGGATAAAATACAAAATGTTATTGGAATGCCTCCTACGGCTGCACCACTACGAGCCCCACCACCACCACAAACTCTACATCATCCGCTTTCATCACTCTCCTCGCCAACAGCAA
The DNA here is from genome assembly GCA_930367215.1 of Pollenia angustigena. Lineage (NCBI taxonomy): Eukaryota > Metazoa > Arthropoda > Insecta > Diptera > Polleniidae > Pollenia > Pollenia angustigena. Next base: position 153,959,662 of record OV884059.1, read on the forward strand.
CAACAAACGGATTAACAGCACAACAGCAGCAACATCCACAAGCACCACAAACACATCCGGCGCCTCCACCACCCCCTGCCGCTTCAACATTGCCACCACTGGTTGGTGGTCTTGGCGCCGCAGCAATGGCTGCTAATTTAGCTGAATCCTTTTCATTGTTACATCAGCAAGCTCATCATTTTCGGGATATTTTATATGCCGCACATTTATTAGGTCGAGGTAAAATTAAAAAGATTAACAAAAGCAATTTGATGGAAAATAAAAATTAAAACACATAACAAAACTTTAATTTGGAAAATATTTGGTATATAGGAAACCGGCATTTCCAGTTGATACATTTTTTCAAAAATTATCAAAATAATTTTTGGGAACACAAAATTTTCAATTAACAAGACTTTGTTATTTATAATATTTTTTCTTTCGTGAAACTTCTTTTTTAACACAGCAAGTTTTCTTGCGATAGTTTGAAGTGTTTTTTAGAAGAAGGAACAGGGAAATTTCAATTATTTGCAAAACTTAAAAAGCTTGCAGCGCAAAAATGAACTTAAACTATTTTAACAATAAGGGAAATCACGATGGGCAGTGCAAAGAGTGAAAACGATAAATCCGTGCAAAAATACACAGATTTGCTCAACAAAATGTGCTTTTTGCAATTTGCTCTTTTTTACATGATCAAAATGAGTTGTGCATATTTGCTCAGTTGCAAACAAATATACACAATAACACATGACATATTAAGCGCCATATTGGTTTTAAGAAAGAAAACTTATAAATTGAACATTTTCGAGGATTTTAACATAAAATAGAGAATTAAATTTAAATAATTTAATGAGAAAAAATTTATTTTAATATGCGTGTGTACAATTGTAAACAAATGCAGATTTCTTACAGTGTTGCCAGAAGTTTTTTGTGTTGCCAGAATAAATTTTTAGGAAAATTACACATTTGCACAAAAAATAAAAGTGCACTGAAAATTTATGAATTGCGAATTTGCAAAATGACCATCGTGATTACCCTTAATGCATATTTTTATAATTATTTGTAATTTTATTTAAATAATATGTACCATTAAAAAATTTTTAAAATATAATTGGAAATGGTCCAAGAAAAAAAAAGGTGGCAATTTAGGAATTTCAACTTTAATTTTAATTTTAATTTACGAATGTAAATCTTTGCTCATGAGCTCTTAATTATTCTAAAGCAAGATTTAAGTGATATAAAATTATTTTAAGAATATTAATAATAATATTTTTCATAATTCAATAAAAAACTAATCAAACTTTAAAATTTCTTCTATTTTTAGGTATGTATTCCAAAAATTGCATCAATTGTTTACAAACTTTTAATAAAACAAGTAAGTTTTTTTTATTTTATAATTAAATATGCTGGCATGTTCTGTAAATCAAAATCACGTAAAATTGAAATCGAACAAATTTTGAAAACTCACCCGTATTCAAAGTTCATAAAAATAGTTCGGTCAGTGATGATGCCAAACAGGTTCTCTCGTCCTTTATGTTAAGTGTGAGTGCTGTAGTGATGTCTTGTATACAAAACCCAGCTCCCATGACTCCACCATGAGTAACAAGTTAGAAACGTTACTATTGTTTAAACATTCTTTGATTTATACCTCATGCTTTGATGACCACTTTTTGCTACCGAAACTACTTTTGAAATCAAAAAAAACGACGTTCATTCTTAAAAATTCAATTGAAAATCTTCATGAATTTCACTTTCACGTGATTTCGATTTCAAGAACTTGGCCGATTAACTTTAAGTTATTTGGAATTTAATTAACTTTAATAAAATTATTAAAAATTAGATTAACTACTGTTTTAAAATCTATCCAATCAGCACTGTTCTACACGAAATATTTAAAAATGTTAAAAAGTAAAAATGTATATAAATAAGTTATTGCACTGAAAGAATTTTCTTCACATATCCAACGGGTTTTGACATTTATCCAGTTTATTTATTTATTTATCCCCCAGTTAATTAAATGTTTCATAAAATCGATGAAAATTATGCATTTACTTAATGCAATAAATGTTATTAACGGCCCAATCATAATATGCATAGCCTTGCTTAACCTACTCTCAAACAATAATAAAAAGTCTCTCAAATGTATTAAAAAAAATAAACAGAAACAAAATCAAGACATTTACAGAATGTGCGATCAGTTTCGCACTTTGCTTAAGCAAATGACAGCTTGAAATGTCAATTTTAAGTTGAACAATTTTACATTTTTTTTTGACATAACTTCATTTTTTATCGATAACTTTAGTAAAATGTTTGACAGCATGACATTTATCTTAATACAGCTGAACCCTTCGCACTTGGTAAATTTTTCTATAACTTTATATTTGCACTGTTCACCAAAACTTGAACAATGCATTAAAAATGTAGTGTCATAAGGGCTTAAGGGCTTTAATACTGTGACTATTTGTCATCGCATTAATTAAATATTTCATTAACAAAATGAAGAGTCAAACGTATAAAGAAATGTTTATATTATTGTAATGGAAAGGTTTTTGTATTTCAGTGAAATTTTTAATTTGTTTAATGACCTAAATTCATTTAATTAATTACAAAATATCGTTATTTTTTGTGACAGTCTTTTATTCGTTTAATGATTATTATGGTTTTTTTTTTGAATGTGTGTTTTGAGTTATTATGAATTTTATTTCGTTTTTTTATACCTTTTACAAATCATCAAGTTATACTATCGTAAATTTGTAAGTCTTTAATGGATATTTGCCATTATGTAATGAAAAAACGGTCGAACACACTTCATTAGTATGACAGCTAATTTTACAAGTATCCCTTTTGTAAAATCTATACTTCTTAAAAAAACACCCTTTACCTGTCAACACATGAGATAGTGATACTTTACGACGAATAAGCAAAAATATAGAAACATTTACAGAACTGTTCATTCCATGGTGAAAAAGGCGTCTACTAATGCCAGCACACAAGGAAAGATTCAAGATCGTGCCTGTCTCAAGACGGTGCTTTGACATCGGGTCAAAATGTGTCGCATTTATGGGCACCAACAAACAGGTGCAAATTTTAGCACATGACTACCTGTATTACACTGCTTTACAAATTTTTAATTTGGAAAAGTACCAAGAACTCCACATGACTAGATAAGTTAATTGGTACCTCCTGAACACGAAAACCGCTGTAATTTTTTTTTCCTAAGTACCGTTTTTTAGATAACGGTACTTTTGTGTTTTTCGGTGTATGGTCCCACTCAAACCCTTGTGGAGCCCAACCACAAAGTCCGATCAAAATAAATGGCATATCGTTGGAAAGGTAATCGAATGCCTTTTCCATCGAAATGGCTAAGTAATGGCACCTCAAAGTTCAAAAAATGTCTATTTTTTACGTTTTTTTCAAAATTTTTCATTTTTATTTCGTTTTTTTACTACGTTATATTAAATATCTGGAATGTTTTATTTGTTAACCAAAAACCAACATTTTAAGCGTAATTTGAAAAAAATCGGATGAAAAATAAAGTTTTTATTAAGGATTTTGTGGAACGACAATATTTTCACCTCATGTAAAATTCCGTGTTTTTTAAATCCATCAGTTTTAACGTATTTAAAAAACACGGAATTTTATATGAGATGAAAATATTGTCGTTCCACAAAATCCTTAATAAAAACCTTATTTTTCATCAGATTTTGTATACCTTATCATGCCAAATTCGCTAAATATTAGGAAAACGCACTTCAACCTTTGAAGTTACTTTCACTTTTTGTAGCGTGCGTCACAAAACTTTGGGATCAATTATTTCGCAACAAATACTTGCTAAGAAATTTTGATATATGTCATTCGTAAGTACATATTAATGTAACTAAATACTATATATAAGTTGAAGCTATCTCTTTTAAAAGACCAAAAAATGTTTATATTTCAATCAGAAAACGCGTGCGAATGTGGCAATATGGCAAGACCTGTCAAAGACTTTACTTTGCTCTAGATTAAAATCAGCCCCTCATCCGAAATCTTTTGGATGGTCCTCGACGCAAGAAATTATTAAAAAAAGAAGTAACTGAGATTCTCTCAACCCATTTTATGAAGAGTTATGCTTTAAGACAGCTAACAATCAGGGTTGTCAGATTGATTTTGACCTTTATCGCCAAATTCATTGTCAAAAGTCGCCAAAGCCTTTATTTTTTAGTTTTTCACAATAAAATCTATAGTTTTTTAAATTTTTAAGAAAATTTTTTATAAATCCTAAAACATAAATTTGTGCCGGATAGCTAAAATCCGCCAAAAATTAAAAAAAGTCGCCACGACATATATTTTGCTTAATTTTTATTTAGAACAAAGTAAAAATGATTAGTGAAAACAAAAAGTACAAAATATATAGTTTTTAGTAGTCCAATTAAAGCAACAAAAAAAAATTTTTTTTGGAAGTTAATATTAACCAAATATTGGATATACATACATTTTACATACAAATGTAGTTCTTTTTAATATCTAAAACGCTATTCACTTCATCGACAAGACCCCCTTTTTGTCTTCTTTTTTGGAATACATGGTAAGGACATTAAATAAATGCAACCAAGGTACAACTAGGTGCATAATTTTTTGGAGATTTCATGGAGTTCATTATTGAAAATACGCTTTTAACACAGGAACAGCCAAAGCAAGTTCTTTAAAATGGTACGTACGTGCCAGGGAAACCAAAAATATGCTATTGCATGTTTTTCCTTGTGCGACCAATGAAGGCACAAACAATATATTTATCCATTTTTCATAAAAGGCTCTATGAATTTTGGCATCGATTTGTTAGTGCATATTTTACCGTTTGAAGCATTTTTGTGCATAATTTATTTAAACGAGCAATTTTGCAGCATATTTGAAGTTTATAGCGCATATTTTGACTTTTAAGGCACATTTTAATACATGTTCAATTTTGTTAGATGCCTTACAGTGGCTTTCGAAGAAAATAATTTTTTTTTCTCCAATTTCGGCATCTAGGTTGTCATTAAGGATAAATGTTATTCGACGTACATAATATATAGAAGTGTAGACCAATCTTTTAGTGTGCCGATCAACTCAAAATCGCTTTTTAAAGTGATCTAACGATGTCCATCCGTACGTCTGGCTGGTTGTCTGTCCATGTTTACCTTGTGCGCAAAGTACAAATTTGATCAAATATGGACGAGGTCTGTGTAAATGGTGAGAATCGGTCTATAATTTCACTTATACCCCATTGAAACTTCTTTCCAAATAAGACTCTTTGTGTCAGTAAGCCATCTTATTACGATGGTATTTAAAAAAATATTTTACTGCAAATTAAATTATTTTCGAATCGTTTCACATTTGCCTAAAGCTCCCTCCCTTAAATAGCTTTAACTTCCTTTAAATGTTAACATTTGTTAACAATTTAGCGACCGTACCTTAAATCCCTTTAAGACAAAAAACCATGTGGATGTTAATATCTCTTATCTGAATTTTAACCTAATATGAGCTTAAGCGATAATATTTTTACGTCTGTTTTTCAAATTTTGTTATTAAATTGTTGAATATTTTGTCTTTATATTAACAATTTGTGATTTTTTAGGGCATATTTTTAACATTTTTCAAGGCATATTTTCCAGTTTTTACTGCATATTTAATGCGCATAAAACATAATTTTTAGAACATATTTCTGGTTTCCCTGGTTATTACTGTCAAAACTGATTTAACTAAGATGACACATCATCAATTCATTACTATTTTCCATTATCAAACTGTAATTTTGTTCCATGTGTTTCATAAACATGCAAAGGTACGTTTGGATTCATAAAATATTTAAAACATCTTTGACAACAACGAATTTTGTTTGTGATAAAAAATTGCGACATTTTTTTAAATATTTTGTTAACTTTAAATATATTAATCTATTAAGGAATTCTATTTATTAATTGTTTCAAGAGCATCTTTAAAAATATGAAAAATATTTTTCTTGAAGATTTTTCATATCTTCATCGGTCATTTCAACAATTTGGTTTCAAATAGTGACCATACATACATACTAGAATAAAAATAATATTAATTTTTTGTATTGAAATTCATGGCTTATCAAAAATAGCCAACAAAATCGCCAAAAAAAAACGCCATGTCGCCAAATCGAAAATAAGGTCTTCAAACAAGATTTTAATTCGCCACATTTGACAAGCCTGCTAACAATATCAATATATTTTAAGAACTAAAGCCTCTTGATCATTTCAATCGCCGAATCTTCCATTTAGTTTTTATAGAGATTATTTGATTTAAAATGCCGTTAGGTTATTGTGAGGGTAGCTTTTACAGTTACATAAAACTCATATTTACAAAGTTATGTAACATAAAACATCAGGCCTTTAATAAAAAAAAACTTGGTCATCACTTCTCTTTCAAAAATATCTGTAAAGCGTTCTTTTTTGAATTGAATGATCCATTATAGAGAAGAAAACAACATCATACAAGACTTCTTGTTCACACAATAACAATAACAAACAATTCCACTTTAAATTCTAAATCGTGTCAAAAGCATTTGACAGTTAGTAACCAACAAATTGGCATTAGTGCAAGAAGACAAAACAGAAAACAAACACGCATTTTTACAGATGCTAGATAAAATGTTTAACTTTCCAACCAACCATTTATCCAACCATCCATACAATTGTCCATCCACATCCGCAATGAATGACAAGCTTAGTGACTTAACTAACTGGGCTAAATTGTAAATACCATTACACTTCAAACTAAAACTCGAACTCCAAACGCAAAGCAACGAAATGGCAAAAGAAAATATAAATGAAAGGCAGCCAGTGCAAATGCTCTCTCGTTCGTAGTAAAACAAAACATGAAAACTTTTTCAAAAAAGGTAAGCTGTAACTGTAAAAAAAGGAATAACTTCACATTTGCGAATGTGTATGCGAATGAGTGCGTATGTATGTCAAACTATACCAATGGATAAAGTGGAAACTTGCTAAATTTATGGTTGAGTAAATACAGCACTGAGATTTTATATTGCCGTTGCAAACAGTGTCAGACTCTTTAACTAACTTTACATTTAATACCCTGTGAAAAAGTCAAAATGATAGTCAAAAATATGTTTGACGACTTGAATTGTATAACTACGGTCGGATGCATGAAATGCATGCTTTATTTTTGTTATCGTTTTAAAAATTGATTTTTTGTTTAGCTGTCAAACCATTGACACTTAAATGTTGTTAAGCCTATCAACAACAGGCACACGAGGAAAAATGGTTATGGCAATACTGTCTGGTGAAGAAAAATTTTTACATAATCACATACACTCATATTCTGTAGAGCCCAAAATCAATGTAAAGAAATTTGGGTTTTGTTGGTTTGTTTGTTTTATGTTGGCATAAATTTAAAATCAATCTAACAACTTAAATGCCGACAAATAATAGCATTCTTTACATACATACATACACAGTTTTTTTTTCCTTTATGTGTAGATATTTAGGTCTTTCGATCCTCTTATGATTTCATGAAACATTGTCCATACAACACAATTTTCATTTGATGCCATTAATCATTTTGTCAAGAAGAGAAACTGCAAACGATTGACAATTTTTCAGCTCAACACAAATGTTTGTTTTTTTATATTTTCCCTCATATTCATACTTGAAGATACACATAGAACTGCTCATAAACTTTATTGGGTGGAGGGAGAAGTTGTTTCTTAATATAACAATTTGTGATAACAATTTAAATACAAATTTTAAACCAAATAAAAAATTATAGAAGTATTAAAGGAAACTTTTCAAAAAGTATTATTCTTTTAATAACAAAATTATTTACAAAACCCAGTTAATTAAATTTTGGAACTTAAACAGAAGTAAGGGGATTGATCTTTAACTTAGTGTAATTTAAGAGATATGGTATATTACAAAACGCCGTATTTCCTACCGACTTGAATATTGTTACGCTAGAACATCACCGCTTTAGTTTTTTCTATATTTTAAACAAGGCTTTCCCGCAACTACGCAGACGATATCTGTCTTGACTTAAAGAGTGTATTTTTTTAAAAATTCCAAAGTTATTCGGATTCAGCTAATATTTTATTATTAGTTTTATATAATTTTAGACGATGTAGAAAGAGATATTGAATCACTCTAAATGTATTAACATGTGCCTTTTGCATTTGGCTTGAGCATTCGTACAGTATTGATCCTAATTGCGTATTTTTGAACTCCCTCGACAATACGCCACTTTATTGTCTTCGACTTACGAAAACTCCTACAACTTAGTTTTAAATTAATCAACTTCGTCGTATATGTGCATTTCCACCGAAAAGTATACTTTGTGTAACGTTACGCAAGCACGCAATTAAGTTTGCATTTAAGGTCCATGTTGTTCAAATGCTGCCCCTTTTTGTAACTAAATGAAAAGCTAGTTGCCCTTAGTGCTACCTGGCTGTCCACATATAAAGTGCCCTTCGAACTCCTAGCAATGTTATCCATTATAAATACTACGGTCAAAGATCCATAATTTTTTTAGTTGGGACATGGACTGCAAGTCAAAAAAGAGTCGAGTCGGAACAAACAATTATTTACAGATTTAAAAAATATTGAGAACTAAAGACTTTAGTAACTTTTTCCCGTCTCCTGTGGAATTTATTCAAATGGACTTTGCTCCTTAGCGATTGAAAAAAATTGATAAACTGATTGCCTTCGAACGACTAATAACACTGTGCTAGTTTGCAAAATTAGACAGGCCGGGCACATGGTGTTTTGGCATAATTAGGGTACGCTGAATTTAATTAAACCGCCATATATGTTTGGTTGAAATTCTTAAATTTGGCTGCTGCAGTGCCTAGGATGCCCCTAGATGGGTCAAATGTATGACCAACCCTACTTCATATTTCATCTCAATCATTTAATTCTTACATACCCAGGAAAAACTTTTTGATTTTTAGTAATAGGTGGTATTTAATTCATACGTTACCGGGTAAGTAGTTGTGATTACAATTGTCATTATTCTGAAAACTTTCATAAGTACTTACTAGTAATGACTAGAGTTGTCAAATATTCGCCTTTCAACTTTTTTCGAATAATTCAAATAATTGTTTTTGTTCGTTCGATCAAATGATTAAATCTAAAAATTTATTCGATTAATCGATGAGAATAACGAATAAAAAAATTATTTTTACAAAAAAAATAGTATAGAAAATCTTCCATTCCATCCGCCATGACTTCTTCTTTTTTTGATGCATAAAATTTTTCATCTTAACTCCATATCGTTGTATTACTTAAAAGCATCGTAAGACCCTTAATTCCTTAATAATCGATATTAGTCTGGATTTTTGAAAGGCAGACCTACCTTCTTCAGCCAAACTTATAATTAAAAAAAAAATATAATACAATAATAACACTTTCTTCTTTCAAGATATGATTTATCAATTTTTTATTTTTAAGCTTTTTGTTTATTTCTAAATTTTTCACCAGAAATTGAAAAATCCCTTTTCTTGAAAATTTTTTAATGTTTGATTTAAAAATAAAACAGCTGATACAATTTAGAAGGTAAGTTGCAAAACTCGTTTGTTGCAAAATTAAAAATACGCGATGGCAAATGATTCTTAAAGTTCCTTTGGCGCTTTATTAGGCGAAATATTCTGATTGCATCAAGGCATGACCGTGCTAAAATCATGGAAGGGGACATGCATTGATACAATTAGTATATTTCTTTTCATAAAGCGCCAAAAGAACTGTTAGAATCAATTGTCATCTCGTATTTTTAATTTTGTAACGAACGAGTTTTGCAACTCAGCTACTCAATTGTTTGTTAAGATTTGTTTAATAAGAACATAAAATAAATTTTCAATACAATGATTTCTCAACACGGTTTTTGCTTACTAAACATTGAGATTAATTATAACCAGGGCTATGGCGACAGTATTTTTTAACATTAAAATTAATTAAAAAATCATTTGTTTTAAATGAAATGTATATGATCCGTTTTTTAAATGAATTTTAATTTGCTTAAAATGAATTTTCGTTTGAATTTAACTACATAATATTTTGAGTGTATATTTTGTATAAAATCACTAAAAACGTATGAGAATAAATGAAATTCTAAGCTTTTATTTAATTTATTTTTTAATAAAAAAAATTTTTCGATTAATCGACATTTATTAATCGATTTATTCGTTATTCGAAAATCGTCGTTTTAAAATTATTCGAACAAGAGTTTGGTTTTGTTTGATCGATTAATCGAATTATTCTTAATCGGTTGACAACTCTAGTAATGACCTCAACCACTACTTTTTACTTCTATTAATTTCACTACTGAACATTTACTTACTAATAATCAGCTCAATAACTACTAATTAGTTGTGTTGTTTATAGTACTGAATATTTACTTACTGGTAACGTACTCAATAGCTACTTATTAGGTATATAAACTAGTGATTATTTGGCTTCTAGTAAGTATATTGTAAGTACTTACAGTTAAACTTACTCGTAGTTTTTTAATAACTAGATATTATTTGACTTCTAGTCATTCAGTACTATACAATAGTACTGAATTCTGTGGACACCTCGAATAAAAATAAGTAGTTATTCAGCCGAAAAATTAGTAGTGTTTATTTTTCTCCAACATTACTTGCTAAATTACCAGGTAAGTAAAGTTTTTGCTGGGTACCTACGCGCTATCTCCATTTCTTAAGGGGGTCCCATACAAAATGTTCCATGCAGACTAGAGATATATTGAAGAAAAGGTCCCATAAATGCCCAGGAGTTTCCCCTAGTAGGATAAAATATATGACCGACCTCATTTAGTTTTTTATCTTTAACATTTTCTTGAGACATAAGCAGATTTTAATCATTTATGACTTGTTTTGTTAGCTCTTCGTTTTTTATATGTCTGTAAAAAATTAAAGGCATACACGCAAAGAAAAAACATGGTTGTGGTAAACATATTCTAAGAGCAACATATTATGATAAAAATTATGATTGTAGTCACCATATTAAGTTTATTATTGAATCATATTATGACTAAATATACTCGCAATATGTCATCATAATATTTTTCCCTAAATCATATTATTATTCGGTTAATCATACTAAGTTAAGAAGTAATCAAATTATTGTCATGTTAATCATAATAAGCTAAGAAATTAATCATATTATTGTCATGTTAATCATAATAAGCTAAGAAGTAATCATATTATCATCATGTTAATCATAATAAATTTAGAAGCAATCATATTATAATACAGCACCTTTCATAGCTGTCATAAAAATACAAAATAAATTGAAATATTTTTGCATTGATTTTTTATTTTGTGGCTTTTTACAATTTTTCTTAATGTTAATCAAATAGCGGAGTTCAATATAAGGCTTGCAAAAGAGCAAATTCATGGGCAACCGCGTGTGTCCATTTTTTCGATTTTAAGATGTTGATGAAATATCGTAGCACTTTTATAAAATATAACGAAATCTCTGTGTGTGCTGTTGTTGGATTTTACAAAAAAACTATGATATTTTGCATTTGCACTATTACATCACTAATACTGGAATGAACTCCGCTAATATTTTAATTTTTTATTTTCTTTAAACTTATTTTTTTTATGGAATTTTATCTTTTAATTGTTTAACCGCTCACAAATATAAAAACGACACAACTGCTTCAAAATTATTTTACAAATGGCGCTAACATAATATGATTAGAGTAAAAATAGTTTGATTGCATCTTTAACATAATATGATAAATGTATAGAAAGTTATCATGTTATGGCTATTTAATATCATGATATGGTTGTGAGAAATATAATATGTTTAGAAAGTTATCATAATTAAGTTGTTAGAAAAATAATTATTTTTCGGTCAACAATACTCAAATTCATAATTGCGATAAACATTGATATGTTTACAGTAACTATAATATTGTTGATATTAAATAAAAATAACAATTATTTGTGTACGACAACAATATATTGTTACATTAAACATAGTGTTGTTGCCGTAGCCATGCCCAACCATATTTTTTCTCTACGTGTAGCTGCATTTAATTGAATTTTTAAAAAACAAAAATTTCGAAATTTTAATAAAAAAAAATATTTTTCTAAACGACTAAAATTTTATTGCGGAATTTCGGTTTTTTAGTAATTTCAATAAACTAAACAGTTTTTGACTTACGCAAATATATGTTGTGCAACCTCCTCCATTTTCGAAACAACATTATATCTCGAAAACAAGAGTTAACCTAAAAAAAACAGGGGGACCATTGGATTGAGCGTACCCGAATTATGCTTAAACGCCATGTGCCCTGCTTGTCTAAAAAAAATGTAATTTTCGAGCACAGTGTAATTAGAAAAACATGTTAAACCCTAATAATAGCATGGTTTTTTTTCCAACCAAAGCATGTTGCTCTTGCAAAAGAGAAAAATACTTTTGTTAATTTAAAACCAAACAATTATAAGTGGTAAACAAATTATTGTCATATTTAACCAAAACACATTTAGAGACAATCATAATATGGATCAAGGCGAATTTAACAAGGTAAGTGCATCTCTACAACTACAAAAAGCCCCATGTCTTTTTTGCAATTTAATAGACGGCTGTCAAAAATGCTGACAAGGCTAAAATTTATTGAAAAACAAAATAAAAATTTTGTTTGGGTTATAAAAGAAATTATTAAATTCACTTCAGTTATTCGCAGTTTTTCTAAGAAATTTGTTCGGTTATTTTGGCGAAAACATAAACAAAATTATATTTTGACGTTTCCCTATTTTTTGTTAATTCGCCGTGGAAACAGCTGATGAACGGCTGACGAGTTGAGTTTACCTTCTTAAATTCGCCTTGATATCGAAAAATTGTTTTTTCTGCAGGACTTGAAGTAAGGAAATTACTTTTTGCCTCCACCAATAAAAAAGGCTAAGTGGTAATATGAGCCCTTCTTTTTAACAATGTGCTTGTGTCTTGAGTTTGTTCTTATTTTTTTTTTTTTTTTGTTTTTTTTTGTGAAATATTTTACGATAACAATTTTTTTTTTTGCTCCAAGCTTATGCGTGATATTTCTTTTAAGTTTTACCGTTTTGACAGAATCTTTAAGAAAAAATACAAATTTTTTAAACATTTGTATTAAAAAAAAAATACTCAATTAGTTATCGATCGATATAAATGTCAACAATTTGACAAAACTAAAACAAAATAATAACAAAAGTTGAATAAGTTAATTAACATAAAACAAATATTTCCTTTTATTCATACAAAAACATTTTGATAAAGGTTTTTTTGTGTCTTTTATCTCAAGATCAATTATTCTTATTTTTAATAATATTTTTTTAAAAAAAGACATTTCTTATACATAAAAAAAACCTTTTCAACTTTCAAGATTATTATAAATTTGTCACTTAAAAAAATGTTTAATTTTTTTAAGAAAATGACAGTTCCTGGATTTTTTTTTTAAGGTGAAAAAATCACCACTGTGTTTGAGTGCATACATTTTGTTGCACTGAATTTATCACACGCATGATTGTAAATAACTTTTTTATAATTCTCCATTTTTTTCTCGGGTTTTTTTTAATTTGGCTTTAAATTTTAAAATTTCAAACTTTGGCACAGTGTTGTATTGCGTGACAAATTATTTACGATCACGACAGTAAATGTGAGTTTAGTTCATTTGTTGTATGTTTGTGTGTCGATTGCTTGAGTTCATTCGCTCGTTCTAACAACATCCATCCGAACTCGTGTACGAGTACAACATAATAAAATACCTTACTGGAGATATGGCGATGACGTCGACAACGGCTGACTTCAAGTCATGTTTAAAATATAACTCATGTTATTTTTAGAGTTTGACTGGTTTATTATTTTTTTTTCGTATTGTTTTTCTTAAAAAAAAAAAGAATAAAATGCTGGGTTAAAAAAAATACCACTGAATCCAATCCAGCCATTGGGTTCCTTTGTCACTTGGCGTTGTTGGTACTCAAACTCTCAAGAGTTGGGTTTTTTTCAGTTGGATTTAAATTGTTTTTTGCTTCGTTTGTTATCGTGAATAAATAGTTTATAGTTTTTTTTGTTTGCCACAAACATTATTGAGGTTTTGTGGTTTTCAGTTCGTTGTTGTTGTTGTTGCTTTTGATTCAAAATATTTATTAAAGACAGGAGTGTGAAATTTGACACTTGATAATTTACAAATTGTGCATGAACATTGTTTATGTATGTTGGTTTTTTTCACTTCCTTTTTTCCTTTCAATTTGACAAAATAATTATGTAGGCGTGTTTTTTCTCTTATCCATATAGTGTTAAAGTATGATAAATGTTTTTAAGAATAAAGTTTGAATTTTATTTGAAGATAAGAAAATATGTTAAAGAAAACCACTAGAAAATCAATGGGAATCGCTGCGTTGTGTTTTGCGGCAGCCATCAGATTTTGTGTAATCTCATTATATTTTATCATGTTGAAAGCTGTTTAAGTCCAGCAAAAGATAAATAAACTTTTGTTTAGCATAAATATAGAAGTTAAAAAACGAAAAATTGCATCCAGCAACAAAATTATTTTTAATTTTGCTTAAAACTAAAAGTTTTTGACAAACTATTCAAGTTATATCACACGATACCCTGGAAGCGAGAGTATCCAAAATCTGCTCCAGAGTATTTTGGTATCCACCAGTTAACGTCTAGGTTGTATGTATATGGTTCTCCACCAGTCACGTTGAGTTATTATTGCTTCTCTACCAGACAAACATGTTAAAAAAAATTAGGTTACAAACGATTGCATTAAGTTAATGATGAACAACAGCAAAAACTGTAACTTTGTACAGTTATTCGACGCCAAGCCATTAGCTAATGCAAGGAGACAGCGCAGAACGAGTGGCAACAAAATTAAACGTTTCGGTTAAGGTTTTAAGGTTATGGCATTGCCAGGTATACCAGAATGTACGATAAAAAGTTATTATATTAAGTTTGACATTCCGTGTGAAACTTTTTTAATATTTATCTCAAACCCTATTAAGTATATACATATGTATTTTCGGGGGTCCTTGTTGAAAACACGCTCACTTTCGAAAAACTCAACCAAAAAAAAACAAAATTGTTTTCAAACTCTTTCTAGTTCTCCTAAAGGCTAGTTTGCACTATTTTTCAAGTCTTACGTATTCCATAATACATTGTGAGATAGAAATCTAATGAGTTTTGTTGCGACTGTCAAAAAATCTAATTTAACATGACAGTTTGTTCATTTTCGTGACACATTGCATTCACACCATCACACTTTGTCATATTACTTGAGTTTTTGACATGTTTTAATTTAATAGTGTTAACTAGCCTTAAGCAGGGATTGAAATCCAGCACAATCTTATCAATTTTGTTACAAACATAACTTTTTAAAAGAAACGTTACAAATCTTAACGTTTTGGCTTCTGACATCAGCTGTGTCAGAAATCTATGCCGGTAGAAAAGCGTCACCGGCGGTCCGCTATTGAAGGAATGAAGTAAATATTTTACAATACCGATATATGAATGAACATTTCACCATTGAATAGAAATTATGTACATATATAATGGGTGATTTTTTTAAGAGCTATAGGAAAGTTTAAAAAAAACACATAAAATTCAGAAAAATGCATGAAATCTTTATTTGAATGGATAGTACGGTCCATATAATTTAATGTTTGAAGATTATTTCATGCAAATGTTGACCGTGACTGCGGCTCAAATGGTCCATCCGCTTAGTCCAATTTTGGCATACTCTTTCCAACATTTCGGCCGGTATCTCATGCATAAATACTTCAATGTTGTCTTTCAATGCGTCAATTGAAGCGGGCATGTGTGTATAGACATGAGCTTTAACATCGCCCCACAAAAAATAGTCTTAAGGCTTAAATCGCACGATATAGGCGGCCAATTGACCGGTCCCGAACGTGAAATAAAATGTTCACCGAACTCGCCTCTCAATAAGTCCATTGTTAAGCGTGCTGTGTGGCATGTGGCACCGTCTTGTTGAAACAACATGTCATGCAAGTCAAGCTCTTGCATTTTGGGCAAAAAAAAGTTGGATATCATCTCACGGTAGTGCTCACCATTCACAGTTACGTTACGATTTGCATCATCTCTGAAGAAGAACGGTCCAATGATGCCACCAGCCCATAAACCGCATCATACTGTGACTTTTTCTGGATGCATTGGTAGCTCTTGCAATGCTTTTGGCTGATCTTCACTCCAAAATCGACAATTCTGCTTATTAACGTACTCATTGAGCCAAAAATGAGCTGACCATAAAATGGAAGAAGCGCGCGATCAACTTTCTTAACAGAGCACGCATTTTGATAATAACCTTCAAGAATTTGCAAGTGTTGTTCGTTTGTAAGACGATTCATGGTTAAATTATAGACCAAACTGAAGATGTTTGACAGCGAAACAAAACACGAAACGTGCGTCAGCTGTTAAAACCAGTGTTGCCTGAAAGATAATAGCTAAAACATATGTATAAAATACGTTTCATTATGATATCCTGGTATCTTTCCTTGGTATCTTCGAATTTAACGAAAAAAAATATTAAGATGACTGAACTCTTTTGCGGCGCAAATAAAAATGTTTGTGGGGGCAGCACTAGTTTAGTTTCTGCAAAAACTATGCTACCGAAATAAGAGCGTCAGGCGTTTTTTATGTCTTAACTCCTCATATTCATACAGGTTAAACAATACAAACCTTTAGAACGCGACACAACACCACCCTAGGAGATTGGTTTGTTTTTTATGAAAAGATACTGGCAATAGAATTTTCAAGCTTAAAAAAAGCTTGATGCGCTATTTAGGTAGCTTGTTATACATATTTAAAGAATGACTTAGTTTTAAAAAAAACCAACATCACATAATTTTAAAATAACTTAGAAACGCTTAAAAAATTTAATATTAAACTTAAAAACGTTAATAAACCCCTTTCATTTGAAAACAGTTTTCCAATATTGTTAATTGATTTCTATTCCCTATGCCAAATATATTTTTCCACTTTCAACAATTTTCCTTCAATATAAATTATCTCCCAATTACGCCCCTAATAAAATATTGATCGATTTGGAATTATGTACATTCGTGTACAAGAATTCAACATGGCACCAGAAACGAACAAAATAATCCTAATTGAATTGTGTTGACAACATGCTATTAAATCAAGCCCCAAAGAAATCAAAACCCATAAAAATATAAAACAAACCATAAAATGTATTTAAACTTACAAGGTTTTAAACATTGTCGTAATGACTGCTTTACATACACAAATAATAAAAAAAAAGGTTGAGGTAAGGTTTTGTTTATATGTAATATACACAAAACATACAATACGAAAGGGTATTTTTTAAGCCCGACAAAACGTTAAATTTTAAAAAATAACACAAAATATTAAACTGTGTTTTTGTCAAGAATAAAAACTGGGAATTAAGCACGTTGCTATTCGTGAAATTAAAATTTTGTATTCCCAAAAATTGAAATTACTTTTTGATAATAAACAGGCAAGTGCACGGCCTAAAAAACAAATAATTGACAATATCTTTTGTAAGTTGTTGTTGTTTTTATTTTGTTTTTCTTAACCTGCTTACAACTACAATTAATGTTGAGAGAATTTCAACTAATTGTAGTGGGGAATGTAAGATGAGATAAACCCACTATTGTTTATTGTTGATGTGTTTTGTTCAAGCTTTGATATTGTTACAAGTAGAACTGTTACTATAATTCTTATACGTTTAACAGTTTTATTTGGTTTAATATCTTTAGTTTATCTAAAATCTTTATGGATGAAGTTTCCTGATGATCTGGCCTAAGCAACCAGTGAAATGCATAGGAATAGCTTATCCCATCAACAATAAATTTCAAGTGTTTTTGTCAAGAATAAAAACTGGGAATTAAGCACGAATAGCAAAATCTTTTGAAATTAAAATATTAATCTTTTAAAAAAACAAATTGTTTATTCGAAAGATCACTAAATGGCACTTGGGTAACGTGGTTGTTTTTGTAGAGGCGCATGCTGGACCTCCAAAATTGACGGGTCTATTTCTTGAAATCAGTTTTTTTTTCAATAAGTCACTGGTTGGGTTGCCGTATGGCACGAAGATCCATACTGTTGAAACCAAAGTTATTCATATTTTCAAACTAAATAAAATTGGCCATGATGCGGTTACGATCTGCATTGACCGTAACGAGAACACCGGCTTAAGTTTTGAGAAAATAAAGTTCCAAACGGTGTAACGGAGTCTTTAGGGTCTGTTGTGGATTGGTCTCAATCCATACGCGGTAATTCTGTTCATTAACACCGGTGCAGATGAACGATAATGTCCACCATAAAAATAACGAATATATCGAGCCTTAACTGCAAAAAAAACTTAAGCGAAATCATTTCAAATTTTAGTTTTTTTTATAAGTGACTTTAATGGCAACACTTGCACCATCTTCTTAAATATCATAAACACATATCTTATTCTTAAGTGACAACCTTCATACAAAATTTTTAAGAAATAAAATAAAACAATCCTTCACCTTTAACATTTTGTTTTTGTCGCTTAAGCTTTTTTTGCGATATTGACTCAATAGTGTGAATCTATTCTTGATGATTTGCCAGAGTATACTGATCACATAAATGACAAAAACTGAGCGCAGTTTGACAGTTCGCTTAACAGCTAAGGGCCCAACCATAATATGCGTGGTCTTGCTTGACCTACTGTCAAAAATTAACAAAGAGTCTCTCAAAAGTATTTAAAAAATCAAAATCAAAAAACATTTGATTCCGTACGGAATGTGTGATCTGTTTCGCACTTTGTTAAGAAAATGACAGTTTCATAAAACTTAACAAAAAGTTTCCTTAAGTTCAATATGGTTTGCCTCATATGATATACATGTATTCGCACATTTTCTTAAGCCAACTTAAGCACATTATGGTTGGACCAACTTAAGCACATTTCGTAAGTTCTATCGGGCTAAAAAGAGCCCCCTTTACAAGAACAGAAAAAGGGACTTAACATGAAAGGTTACCAGAGTATTTGTCTATCAAATAGAAAAAACCAGTTTTAGGGTGGGAAAAGCAAAACAAAAATGAAAAACTTTTTTTTTGGTAATGTGCGTGTAAAATAATAATTTTTATTTTACAGATGGTTTGATGTGTTTCTTAATGTGTGTAATTTTTGTTTTATTTCTTTTAAAAATAATTACAAACGCATTTAAGGCGTTAAAAAGGGTTAAATGTTGCCTAAATACCAATTATATGGTAAAGTTCTTTTCACACTTTTATTGTTAACAAATGGAAAGGAAAAATTAAAAACAAAAAAAGATGAAATAGGGAAAAGGAAATCGTTTTTGTTAGAAGTTAACTTAATTAACCTTAAACATTATTCATTATTTATTATAAATTAATTTGATTTCTTTAGTCAGGCACTTTTACAAACAGTGGGATATGTGATAAAAAAAACTTAATCGTGTGTTTGAATTTCAAGCAGCTTTTAAATTCTTGTTTGAAGATGTGCAAATTCGCAAAAATAAGAAGAAATTTAAAATAATAAAATAAAACGTAAAATTTTGCACAAAAAATTTAAGCAAAAAATACTATTACAAATAGATAAATTCGAAATTTTTTACAAAAAAAAATCGCAAATTTGAACACAAATTTAACGCAAAAGCGATAACTTTACAATATCTTCCTCAAACTAAAATACAAAAATTCTAACTAAAAAACTATAAGTTTAAAGAAAGCTTAGAAAAATGTCTTATTACAAATTTGACTTTTGTTAATAGAAAAAACATAAAAAAAAAATTATTAAAACGAAAATCCATAAGGAACTGAGATTTGTAATGAAAGTTTGGAATAAATAGCTTCTATTGGTGGATAATAAGTATGGGTCTCCGTTAACTTTATAAGCGATTTCATAAAAATATCATAAATTCGGAAAAACTACTTTTTTTAAAAAAATTATTATTTTATCGGCATTTTTATTAAAAGCCTACAAAAAATTGTAAATATTATTCATAATTTTTAATATTTTTAATTAGGCTTAAGTTCATGAAATTTAATTTTCATTAAATTATTCTTATGAAGAAAGGAATTTTACAACATGAAAATTAATTAAAATTGTTATTGATAATCTTTCATTCTTGACGTGGCTCGGGCTCGAACCCTGGCCGGCAGGTTACCATGACATGTTTCGATCGCAACCACTCGATCTCCTCAGATGGATTTGCCGTCTTACTGCGAGTGTAAGAAAAATATTAAAAATTTGGATTAAAAACCATAAATAGTTCAACAAAATAACCACAATACTAATTATTATTCATAATTAAAAAATCTATAAAATATAAAAACTTTAGTAAAATAAATAAAATTGCCGATATGGCCATATTCTGGAAATCGAAATCGAGTTAAAATATTAAAATTTTTAATTCAATTTCTGATTTTAAGTCTGGGTTCACACTATGAAAGTTTTCTTTCAGAAAATCTGAGTTTATGGGTGAGAAGCACACTGAAAGAATTTTCTTCGCAATACTAACGAATTTTGACATTAATCCCATGAAAAATTGCATTATAAAGGAACCTATGCAGCGCTTCGTTGGATCAATGAAACCTGTTTCATTAAATGGACTTAATGAAACATTACATTAGATCCATGAATATTATTCATTGGATGAATACTTTCAATAAAGTAAAAATTTTTTTTTTTTTATATTTTTTTTAATTATTTTTTTTTTTCTTTTTTCTTATTTTATTTCACTTTATTTTATTTTTTATTTTTTTTTTTCTGTCTCTGGCGGGATTCGAACATGCAACCTCGGTGCTGATAGACTAGCTCACTACCAGCTAGTCTACCGGGGCAGTGTAGTTTTTTTTATAAAAAAACTATGTTTTTTTCTCAATTAAGGGCGTAAATATGAGATTAAATTGTCCATAATAACAATAACAACGTTGATTGAAAGTGGATTGAAAGTTTTTGTTTCATTGCTATAATGACATTTTTATTGTCATAATGAAAATTTAAATTTATGAAGGCAATTATTGAAATATGTTGCTTTTATAAAAAAATTTTTTGATTTCATAAATTTAATGGCATACATGTAACATTAGATGTATGAAATTATTAAATCTTACATTTTTTAAATAACAATTAAACATTTTTTTAATGAAACTATAATTTTGTATTAAGTTATGAATATAGTTATGTTTGTTTATTGTTTTTTTGTGTTCCCAATTAAAATTTTTTGTTTTACTTGGACAAACTTAAGTTTTCATATATCCAATGAAAATTTTTAACGTAATTACGAAATCTAATGAAGCGATTTTAACGAAAATACTTCATCAAACCTATGAAATTCCATTACGACAATGAAAATTTTCATTTACCCAAGGAAAACTTTTTTATGAAAATGATTCATTAAATATATGAAGCATTTTTCTTTCAGTGCAGGCCTGCCATTTTTGCCGATTTATCGGCATTTTGCCGATTTTTTGCCCCTAAATTATCAAAGTGCCGATTTGCCGATTTTTGCTCCAAAAATGCCGATTTTTTGACTAACACGTAAAAGGCGATTACCTTTTGTTTGTTTGATAATAATACACTAACTTTAAGCGATACTGAAACAGTTGTAACATTGACAAGAGACAACTGTTATTAAGTCAGCGCTTCTATTAAAGAAAAAGGGGTTCGTTTTATTAAATATTAAATGCAGTGTTTGTAATGTGTGTTGGGTTAATACATTTTTATTTGAAAAATATTCCACTATGAAGAATTAAAGGCCAAAGTTAAAAAAGAAATAATTTTTAAACCTAAAATAAGTCAGTTAAAATTTCTTTTTCTATTAGGAAAATATAAAACACTTTATATTTGTGTTTGATAATGGATAGATAAATACTTACAAAAGAATAAAGGTAAGATAAATTTATATTCACTATTAATGAATATAATTTAAATAATAATTACTTTGATAATTAAATAATTTTGTTTTTTAAGATTATAACGCAATTGAGGACGATGTTAGTACTTAAATTAAATAGCCAATTCGTATGTAAGGAAAATTAAATAAATTTGCAAAATTTTTGGCAAAAAATTTCAGATTTTATTTTTGCAAGTTATTCGTTTTTTAAAGATTATTTAAAAATTAATAATTTAAACTGTTTTGATATTAATATTAAAACGGAATTAATAAAAATGTCAAACTCAAATATTTGTATATGGAATTTACTTAATTATAAGAAAGTTAAGAAAAACTTTATATTTAACTACAATTTCTTTGTAAAACGTTTGTTTTGATTGATACTTTTGAAATTTCATAAGTTATAAACATTAGATAATTCTGAATTGTTCTTATTTGTAAGTAAGAATAGGTTTTATTGTATTTAAAATAGGTATTTTTAATTTGCCGATTTTTTGCCGATTTTTTTAAATTAAAGTGCCGATAATGCCGATTTTTTTTTTTAAATATGCCGATTTTTTATCAAAATTATCTGGCACCCCTGGTGAGAAGGAGAGAATAAAAGCATGTTCTCTTCCCCTCTCACCAATAAACTCAGACTTTCTGAAAGAAAACTTTCATAGTGTGATCCTAGACTAAGTTAAGTGGTATTCAAAGTATTCGTTAATGCAGTTGTTGCGCATCAGTTGCGCATTAGTAAAGTTGAATGTTCGTAAACTTGTAAGAAGCTTGGCATTACTCTCATACGTCAAAAGTTTTTTATGCAGCGATGCCGCGGCTCTGCTGCATATGTTGGCAATTATTGAGTCAGCTCATTTTCTGATGCAATAACTTTTAACATAAAAGAAATCGGTATATTTGTCTTTTTGGTTCAATATTTTCAATAAATTTTGCCATCGCTAATGGTGATAAAATTTTTTTATTTTCTTATGTTCGCTTATAAAACTTTTAAAATTAAGCCCGTGTTCAAAAATTCAAATTTTGCACAGCTGTTGTGCAGTAAAAAAACATCAGCATCACAAGCGCAACTGGTGATAACGTATCAGCAACAAAGTGTAGCATCACTGCAGCACAGTTTTAATGCATCTACGAACGTACCTAAATATATTAAAAAAAATATTTTTTAAAACATATTTTAACACAGGTTTTTTTTGATTTAAATTTGACTCGAATACGATTTACAAAACATGACTGTATGCTTAAAAAAAGGAACAAATAAAGAAACTTTCAGATATGTGATGGAAATCGAATTTAAAAACGAAACGATTTGAAACCGAAAATATCGTTTTCAGTATCTTTCAAAATGGATTTTTATTATTTTTAGTCTTTATTCTTTTAAATTTTATATTATATACTTTAACTGAAGTGTAATCTGAACGAAAATTTAAGACTATAATTCAGAAATGGATTTTAAAATCCCTGGAAATTCATTACACCTTTTAAAAACGTTCGTTTTGAAATCGATCGGTTTTTATCACATACCTGTTTGTAATTATTTAAAACAATCAAATTTATTAGTTAAACAAAAAAAAATTAAAATAGCAAATCCAAAAATAATATCAAAATAAAATATTTGTAAGTTTTATAACTATTTTTAACAAAATGCTGATAAATTAAATTAATATAAATTAATAAATTAAAGCCTTATTTTGCAAAAAAAAAAAAATATTTATTTAAAAAAAAATTTGTTGGAAAAATCGTTAGTTTCTCATATAAAATGAATTTTGCATTAAGAAGAAAAAGCAAAACACGGAAAAAGATAAATATTCAACTTCAAAAAAAGATTTTGATCCACAAAAAATCAAGTTTCCAAGTTTCCAATCACTGCTTAGACAGGGTTCTTATTATGACTTTTTGCTTGGAGCAAAAGCAAAGGTTGTAGAAAATTATAAAAGGTAGACAAGGCTTTTATTCAAGTCATGCCTTTTTCCTACAGAAATTCAATTAAATGCCTGTTTCTCTAAGCAAAAAAGATAAACTGAAAATCTCGTCGAAACAAACTTCTTTATAACCTAACGCCTTTATACAAGCTGTCTCTAAGTTTGACACACTGTTCGCAATAAAATCACAAATTTATATAATGAAATATACAAACACAATATGCTTCATTAAATGTTACTCATCGCAGGCATCATCACTAAAATCATCATAATAATCATTATTAGCATTTAATGAAATGGTTACATCATAAGTATCAATGTTAACATCATTATCGTCATAATCAACAGCAGTGAGCAGCAGCAAAAGCTGAAACAGTCACATCAATGATTGTCTGTCTATTTTGCTTTCATTAAACTTTTCACGTATTTGTATTTTCGTATTCATCACAAGATGAATGAATAGAGAATATTAGAAGGTACTCCTCTCTTATTTTATACTCTTTGGAAGGACAAGTTTTTATATGCGCAAAAAAAATTGTTTTAAATAAACAAGAAAAAATGGTAAAAGAAAAAAAAATATGTTTTAAAATATATGTATAAAGAAAAGTTTGAATAGGCATTATGCATTTTTTCGACAGTACATATACATAGAGGTCTTTTAAAATGTTTTTTACATTATTTTATGTGTGTTTTTATACCTTACACCAAAATAGTGGAGAGATTATTATGTGTTTATGCTGATGTTTGTAAGAACTTCAAATAATGGTCCTAGACCAGCAGCGTTACCGTTGTGATACTAAAGTATCAATTTGACCCTTTTTCGACGGTGTTGATACCTTTTATGACCCTTTTTTTTAATTATACTTTTGTATCATTATCACCTATTTTGTGACACTTTTTGACCCTTTTTTGGAAATAGCTCTCACATTTTGTTTTTTTGTCAACACTGCGGAACAGAAGTGCTAAACAAATGTTTTCGAAATAAGCATTGCTTGATATGGAACAGACTCAAAGTATAAACTTACATTTCCATGCTTTCTTCTCCTTGATTTTTGATAGTTAAGTACAATTTCCCTAAAAGCAAACATAACTCATATACATATTTGTTATTTTTTACGATGGTTTCTTGTCAAAACAAAAATTTGACATTTTATTAAAAAAATGCAATTTGTTGTTTTGCTCTCTTAAAGAGTAGCATGTTTTATTCAAAAAAATTCGCCCTTAATAATGGCAAAAGGTATTGAACTTTTCGCCCCCTTTTGAAGTGACAGTGTTGAGAGTGCCCTAACAGGAATTAAAACAAGAGGTAAAAATTGCTAAATAAGCGGAAATTCCCAAATATTTGGTAACAGCGGTATGATAGCAAAGTCGAATATTTATTAAAAATCGTTAAATCTTTAAAAAATCTGACACTTACAGGAAAAAATCGTTTTAATCGAGAAAATGGTCACAATTAGCGAACGATTGCAAAATTTAAAACAAACACTAAAATTTATTTGACATCGCTAAATCGGTAAATTACATAAAAAGTATTAAAAAATTAGCTATAATGATAAAGAATAAAATTTTTGTCAGGTGTTAAAAACAGGACAGAGCATTTCATAAAAAAATTAAGTTTTTTGAGCTCTTCCTACCTGAAATATTATTTTTTTGTTTGCTTATAAAAAAACTTGGTCTTATTATGTTCATTTTAATGGGAAATACTGCTTATAAAAAAACTTGACCCTTTTTTTTATTGAAATACCCTTTTTTACCCCTTTTTCTATAAAATCCCATTTTTGTGACCCTTTTCGAAAATTTCTAACGGTAACCCTGTAGACCAGTGATGTCAATTATGGTTGTGTTGGTGAGATTACTCTTATCTTTTACATGCCCAGCGGGCGAAATGTGCGGTTGCGAGGCCTATTGCGAGGCCTTATTAACGGCTTCTAAGGGTCATTTATGTTCGATTAAATTTTTGGAAATCAGGTAAGGTACTGAAACTTACACTAGGAAACATTTCCATGAAAGGGCGATGCAAACACCAGGGCCAGCATTATGTGAGGAAACATAGTATGTACCTACATGCTTTTCATTGATTTTTTATCAGACCATTTAAAGTTAACTTACATTTATTGCTATGAAGACTTAAAAGCAATTAATAATAATACAATTATCGCAAAATGTTGAGTTATGGACATACACAATAAGTTATTATTTAAATAAATTTTATTTAGAACCTCAAAAACTTTGCTTATTTTTTGGAAAAATTGAGCAGTTGACAATATTTGAAGTTTTTTTACAACCTAATACAATTCTTTCCAATATTTTTCGTTTTTTGCTCAACATACCTTTGCGAATTCCAACAATGAAAATTGATTTGCTCATACTAATGCAAATAATAACCCCATTAAGTTTAAAAATATTCTGTAAGTATTTACCACCATTATAAAAAGAGACGATTTTCGTAACAACAAAACATTATTTAGGTTTGCGGATGTTAATTTATTGCGTTGTTTTGAGCAAATGTATTTCAAATCGGAAAATATTTGTTCGCAAAGATATGTTGAGGAAAAAAGCGACAAACATTTGAAGGAATTTTTTTTAATATAGTATATAGCGCCCCGTCCAAATTTTTCGAGAACTCAATAATATTTTCCCTATCTGGATAAAAAACAAAATAAAAAAGATAATAAAACAAAAAAAGGTGTACATACCTACATACAGTTATTGCATATTTATTTATATACATAAATATTTATATCATTTCTGTTTAGAGGCCTCAAAACAGGCCTTGCGATATTTGCGATAATTCCCGCTGAATGAGAGTGTTTCTCAGTAAACAATTATATTTAACGCTCGCAAAATAAAAGAGCGTAAGCGTACATGTGAATTAATTTCCACAATTATGTATGGCGCTGACATCCCTGTCCTAGACTCACCTGTTAGTATATTGATCGACCTATAATCACTTTTTGAATCCATCAAACGTTGTCCGTGTAAACCTTGTGCGCAAGGTTGAAATTTTGGTGATAATTTGATCAAAATAAGTACATGGGTTCTAATTGTCACAAGGACCAAGCACTGGTGAGAATCGTTCCATAACTTCACATAGCCGCCATACAAGCTTTTTTACGGAATAGTGTCTACGTTATGTTGTTATTTAGATTAAATTTTCTCCAAACTAATTTTATTGCAATCTAAATCATAGTACCAAATTTTATTGGACTCGATCCATATATGACCATAATTCCCGTACAAATACGACTCCAGTAAATAAGCTTTTATTGGCATAACCTCCTTAAAAATTTGGCGACAGGCACTTTGACGAGAAGTACTATATTTGATGTTGATAGGTCTCGAACTGAACAAAGGTCCTTTATAAACCCCCTCTTAAAAATCACTTAAGGGGAAAAGGAACTAACACCAATCTTGTTACGTGACAGTTCTAAAGTGATATGGACCGGTTCTAGTTCTAACACTTTGTATGATGGGGACTTGTCACTTAAACATTTCGACGTTCTAGTTGGGGGCTAGTTGGCACCTTTTCGACACTTTGTAACAGGCCATTGAAATAACCTCAATGGACATATTCAATTTCGAGTGAACGATGTTAATAAAATAGATCCCCTTCATTTAGAGTAATAGGACCAGAGAGAATCAGCCATTACCCGCACAAAATAAATTCACATGAAAATTTTTGTGTCAGTTACCTTTCCTCAGGAGTAACTACCCTTTAAACACATTATCACCAGTTAAGTGATATGTCTTGGGTTCACCTATCACAATTCGTTCCTTTTTATTATAATATTGTGTTCACAGGTCACCGGTCACAGAAAAATTGACACAAATTTCCCGCAGGGTGAAAACAAATCTCATATAGATGAAGATATCTTAACAATATTTGGCACAAGGAATTTTAACATAAATCTTAACTTCATAAAATAATTTTGTTCTGGCGGGTCCTAAATTGCCCATGGGTCCCAAATAGGATACACTCTCTAAAATTTGTCTCTATATTTTGTGGTGTAGGTATCATATTGACGGCTTGACCGACTTTACTTTCTTTCTCGTTTTGTTAAAAATATATTTTTTATTTATTAACGATTTAACACTTTTGGATTTCTTATACGTATCTAACATTTTTTTTTTTTATTTAATTTTTTTAAAACATAATCACTTCGTAATTATAAATC
Organism: Pollenia angustigena; assembly: GCA_930367215.1. Lineage (NCBI taxonomy): Eukaryota > Metazoa > Arthropoda > Insecta > Diptera > Polleniidae > Pollenia > Pollenia angustigena. Next base: position 153,987,612 of record OV884059.1, read on the forward strand.
ACTTTTTAGCCAAAATATCGTTTGGCATACTGGTAAAATTCGTCATTAACCGCTGCCATCAACAAAAATAGAATGAAATGCATTCTTTGTTTAGGGTGGCCTCTTTTGTCATTTAAATAATGCGCTTCAGTGATGAAACCATGATAATTATATGCATCATACAATAAATTTACACAAATTAAAAACGCATACATACATATACATACGTATGTATGTACATCAGGCGCGGATCCAGCTTGAGCCTTAGGGGGGGGGGGGGGAATTTTTTATGATACAAAAAAAAATTTGTTTTTAAAAGTTTATTAAAAGCAATTTGTGTATATTATATTAAAAAAACTCAACAATAAGGTTAAATAAAATATTCAATATAAATTAAAATAAACTTATCTTTTTTAAAAAGCAATTTATGATTTCCTTGTGAGGCAAATTTAGATAGTACAGTCTATGTTCAGTTTGTCATTGTTGATCTGAGCCATGTTTTTATTTGACGAAGGGTAGGAAATGACCTCTCGCTCGTAGCATTACTTACGAGCATTGAAACGAAAATTTGAAATATTTTTCTTAGATTTAGGTAGATATCTTCATCACAGTTTATTAAAGCATCTACAACGTTATCTGATAGATTTTCAGATAATTTCCATGTTTGTTGCCAATGCTACAGTTCAGGCTCAAGTTTAGATGTTAGTAGGTATTTATCTCGAGTTGTGGTTTTAAAAGTTTTATATCTGTATATGACTTGATTACACTTTGAGTAGAAGTTTTGGTATGTTAAATACATTAAAGATATCTATTGGAAAGGTGTTTTGAGATCTTCTAAAATAAATTCAATAAGAGAATGAAACCTACAGCTCGGTATAAATCTTCAACATTTTGGATGTGATTATTTCGTTCAAATCTTATTTTTTAGGTTGGCACCTCGATTTGAACGCAAATAACTTTAACTTTTTTTAAAAATCACTTTAAATTGTTCTTCGGCTTTATTCCTTTTTTCTTCAAGGCACATGATTAAAGTTTTGATAAGGCTTGATCCTTTTTGAAGATCTATATCGTGCTTTTGTAAAATGATACTAAGCGGCTGTGTTACAATAAGTATCACACTTAATATGTTTATTCCGCAAATAAATTCAAAAGTTCAAGTGAGTTCCATAATATAAAGCTCTTGATGAAGTATCTCTACCTTTCCACTCAGATATTTTTTCCAAAGCTTCTACTATATGATGTACACTTGTTGCAAAGTGTAAAGCTTAGTCGTGACGGTCCACCCATCTTGTCTCGCATAATGTAGGGAGTTTGGCTCCCAAATACTTTACTAAAAATGTGTTTTGCCTGATTTACGGGAAATAGCAAGGCGTTTGTTTCGCATTTGTCGCGGTTTCCAGAATTTTTCAGCAGCTTCATTTTCTGCTGACATCAAACGACACCCATCAGTTCCAACTCCTATACAATTTTTTAGGTCAAGACTAAAATTTGTCAAAGTTTTAAGAACTGTTGATGATAGTGCCATCGCATCAATTGACACATCAGCGTCATTATCAATATCCTGTGAAGGCTCTTCAAATGCTTTTACAACAAAGCCAAAACAATTTTTGCCTAACAACTTTTTGTTGTATGTTGAAATATTTAAAAGATAAGGAATTCTGGCTTTTCCCCGACAAATCCGTGCGTTCGTCAAAAATTATCGAATAGGATTTTTTTCATATACATAAATATTGCAAATACTAAGGCTTTTTAATAATTCAACCGTACGCATTTTCAAGTCAAACGTTTACTCTTTGGTTAGAGATTCAATAAAAAAACAAAAATATACTCATTGAAAATTTCGTTAGAGATTCAATAAAAAAACAAAAAAAAACCTTGCTAGGATTTCCAAAAATTTTGTACATTAAAAAAAGATAATATTAATGGGTATTCTTGTATTATCGAAATAAACAAAACATATTTTTATAATTTACGGGGAGGAAATTTCCTTACTTCACCCCCCCTGAATCCGCGCCTGATGTACATATAGTTAGTTGCCTGTGCATTTTTAAGAATACCGTCGAAGAACAGAAGGGGTTTCTAGTGCAAATTATTCGAGCATATAGTTTCCTTTTTGTGTTCATTTTGCTTTGTTTTACTTTAGCAATTCTCGAGCCTTGTCAAATTAACACAGGTAAATGCATTTTTACCATTAAATATTGTTTTGGATGAAAAATTTGTAATGTTAAGGAATAAATTCATAATTAATTTCAAGCTTGTGATTTTTTTTAACTTAAGTAGGTTCAGTATTCTATTTAGTCGTGCAATTTTTCAAAAAAAAATCGTGTGTGCTCAAGCTATATGACAGTATGTCCTACACAGGCGCGGATTCAGGGGTGGGGGGGGGGAAATAATGAAATTTCCCCCCCGTAAATTATAAAAATATTTTTTGTTTATTTCGATAATACAAGAATTCCCAATAATAATATTTTTTTTAAAGTAAAAAATGTTTGGAAATCCCAGCAAGGTTTTTTTGTTTTTTTTTTTTATGAAGTCTCTAACGAAATTTTCAATAAGTATTTTTTTTTTTTTTTTTATTGAATCTCTTACGATTTTCGATATGTATCCACATCTTAATCCTAATAGTTATTTATTAGATATTTCCAATGAAACCTCTAGTTTACCGTATTCAATTACTTATTATTGCACATTCAATCCCAGCAGGTGCCGTCTATATCCAAAGACTAAACGTTTGACTTGATAATGCGTGCGGTTGAATTATTAAAAAGCCTTAGTATTTGCAATATGTATGTATGTGTGTGTTATATGAATCAATATTTTATTCGATAATTTTTGACGAAAGCAGTGATTTGTCAGGGAAAAGCCAGATTTCCTATCTTTAAGATATTTCAACATACAACAAAATGTTTTTAGAAAATAATTTATTGGCTTTGTTGTAAACGCATTTGAGGAGGCTTCAAAAGATATTGATGAAGTTGATGTGTCAATTGATGCGAAGGCACTATCATCAATAGTTCTTAAAGCTTTGACAAATTTTGGTCCTGACCTAAAAAATTGTGTAGGAGATGGAACAGATGGGTGTCCTCTGATGTCAGCAGAAAATGGAGCCTTGCTATTCCCATAAATCGAACAACTCAATTTCCAAAAGCAATAAAGTGCCATTAAATTAAAAAGAAACGGCAAAATGTTTTAAATATAATCATCCCAAGCGAAAAACAGTTTAAGCAAAGCATTTGGGAGACAAACTCTCTTCATTATGCGGCTTTGCAACAAGTGCACTTCATATAGTAGAAGCTTTGGAAAAAATATCTGAGTGGAAAGGTAGTATCTCTACCTTTATATTAAGGAACTCACTTAGTACTTTTAAATTTATTTGCGGAATATACATATTAAGTGTGATACCTATTGTAACACAGCCACTTAGTATCATTTTACAAAAGCAAGATATAGATCTTCAAAAAGGATCACCCCTTATCAAAATTTTAATCATGTGCCTTGAAGAAAAAAGAAATAAAGCCGAAGAACAAATTAAAGCGATTTTTGAAAAAGTTAAAGTAATTTGCGTTCAAATCGAGGAACCTCGAAAAGACAAGATTTGAACGAAATAATCACATCCAAAATGATGAAGATTACTACCGAGTTGTAGGTTACATTCCTCTTATTAAATTTATTTTAGAAGGTCTCATAACAACTTTCCCAATAGATATCCCAAATGTATTGAACATACCTAAACTTCTACCTCAAAGTGTAATCAAGTCATATACAGATACAAAACTGTTAAAACCACAACTATCTGATGAGCTGAATAGATTTGATAATAGAGATAAACACCTACTAGATCTTAGTACTTGAGCCTGATCTATCAGATAACGTTGTAGATGCTTCAATAAACTGTGATGAAGATATCTACCCAAATCTAAGAAAAATATTTAAAATTTTCGTTTCAATGCTCGTCAGTAAAGCTACGAGCGGGAGGTTATTTCCTACCCTTCGTCGAATAAAAACATGGCTCAGAGCAAGAATGACAGAAGACAGACTGTACTCTTTAAATTTGCCTCACAAGGCTTATTTAAAAATATTAATGTATATTAAACTGGTCTTATATTTTATTTAACCTTTTTGTTGAGTTTTTTTAATTAGGGCAATGACTTTTTTTGGAAAAAATTTCTTCATCCCACCACGCGATGGGCAATTTAGTATTGATAATGAAAATATTTTTTTAGACCATTTTGGCCAAAAAAGTTTCCGCACCAAATGCAATTTCTAAAGCTCCTCAAAAAAAAATTTTTTTTTAAATTTCCATACACATTATATATGGTACATTTATTGTTTATATATGCTATTTAAGTTTAAAGTGCGAGTTGATTTACATAATGGAAAAATATCTTGTGCAACTTTAATAGCTCGTTCTGCGCTGCTGAAAATTATCACTGTTTCATATATCCGCCAAATAACTCATCTATCACAACATCTATCATTTGCCATTAAAATTTAGTTTATTAAAAAAACCGCGAAATAGAGTCGCGATTTTTTTGCGCCCTTCTTCCGTACAAATGTTAAGATCTTGTTATATTCATGAAATTGTTAGAAAATACTAAAAATTTTGCAATTAAATGTTAATTTTGTATAGTAAGGAGAAAAATTGAAATTCAAAACTTTATTGGTGCGGAAACTTTCTTCACGATCGCGAAAATGTAACACATAATTTCTTAATATTTTTTCACGGTCTATACGGCTATGCGATGAAGAATTTGATATTCGCAAAAATTGCAAAAAGGATTTACCCTAATACACATATTGTTTTTAATAAACTTTTAAAAAAATTGTTTACTTTTTCGTATCATACAAAATATATGCTTATTTGACGAAGGGATACTTTCGGAGTTTACGTGGTGGTTGTGGCTTAGACCAAAAGTCACACTAAAGGGCTGAATTTTACTAGTTTGGGGAGAGTTCGACCTGAAGGAGGACTTTCATATTTCATAAAGAGCGTAGATTAGATAGATTCAGCTCCATAGAAAGGGGCGACTGTAAAATCTTGCCGGATTATCCACTCAAATTGCTACGTCGGTGTACTGATTGCTCCCACACTCAGGGTAAATTCATAGTAAATTCAAGTCGATCAAAGATAAGTTTTTTGTAAAGCATCTGAATCATCGTTTTTGTGTTGTGGTGTGGCATCGACAACAGAAAATTTTTTATGTCAGAACAGATATTCGTACGATTCTAGAGAATAGTGAATAACGCCCTTCTAGATTGTTCTTTACCTCGGGACGTAAAATATTTCCAATAATTGCCCGGCATTCGTCATTTTCGAAAAAATATGGTCCAATCATTGTTTTTTTTTTAAGTAATTCCACGTTCAACAATTATTCTTGGATTTTGGGTGGCCCATATTTTTATTGATTTGTGTCTGAATTATCGAATGCTGACTTTCAAGTTTAATAACTTTCAATCTTTGCTCTATGCTGAATCCTCCCATCATAAATTTCCCAAGTTGTTTAAAGTTAATTCTGAAAAAACCAAAAAAAAAAAAAAAAAAAACGTAAACAAAAAATTTATTCACTTAATAAATCATGTTCATTTTGTGCCACACAAGTCATTAAAAAGTCTTTCAAAAAACCAAAATAAACATTAAATTCAACTAAAAATTGGATTCTTTAAACACCCTGGATTTATTTAACAGTTTAAGGGATCAAAACTTTGTGAGCTTATTTTGCAGTATCAAGGGAATAAAAGAGTTGAAGACAATCAGCACATTATAATATTTAGCGTCACCGCTGGGATATAACAACTATCATCATTATCATCATCGTCCTATCATTATCAGCAGCAACATCTTTCTCATTCCCAACCATAAATAACAAACATACGTCATTATGATTTTGAGTTTCCTGGCTCTGCAAGTACCAGTATATCAGCAAGTGTTTTTGTACGTCAAGGCTCATTAAAATGCATCGCTTGTCATTACCAGCCCTATTACAGTTTGCGGTTTGGCTGGGAAACAATATGCAAAGACTTAGCTCACTCACTCTACGGATCCCTTTGTAAATTTAACATAAATACATTTTTTTCACTTTTCCCCGTTTCCCCCTTATAAATGATGTATTATTTTTTAAGTATTTGGTGTGGTAATGACGATGGCAATGATTATTATTAGGTTTACTTTGAAACCTCTTGAATATACAGAATTGTTTTGGTGCGTTGAGTTCTTTAAGTTTGGTTCAAAGGAGTTTTGGAAAACATGGTATGTCTATATGTCATTACGTTTTCTTTCATCATGATTATTATGCAAATTATCAATTAAATTATTAACCATGGAATATTATTAATTGAAATTGTGTCTAAACATGACTTAAAAGTCTCTTGAGAATATATTGCAGTACAATGAATTTATTTATATGAATTTTCTTTCTTTTTTTTCTTTTTTACTTATAAAGTTGAAAATATAAAGTGATAATAAAACATGTCATGTCTACCTGTCTGTCTGCTTACCAGCCAGAGTTAGTCTGTGGCTTTGTCTGTCTGTCTTTCTGTCTGTCTATCTATTTGTCTATGTGTTGTCTGTCATCTAATCATGGCTAAAGTGGTGTTATAATTGATGGTATCGTTGGTATCATTTCACAGATAGAATAAAGTGTTTGAGTGTGAAACGTGATTAATTTGTCACAGTGTATTTAATCTAACGCAAAAACATATTTAATACTCGATAAACTACATTCATTTTAGAAGTTTTTTTTTTAGTGATTACTTTATTAAGTCATAAGAATTTGGAATACATGTTTTAACAAACAGTAACAAATTATTTAAAAAAACATACAAAAAACTTCTTCGATCTTTCAAATAATTATCAACATTTTTAAAAAGAAAAAATAAAAGTTTAAAACACCCTAAAATTGAATACAAATCAACAATTTCAAAATTAAACTGCCTCCAAAAAAACAAAAAATATTTAAATATATTTCACAGAAGAGAGTGGCAATTTTACAGACCTGGGGGTCGATTCTGGTTCTGTGAAACTGTGAAATGAAAACTTTTTTAAAATTTTCATAGAGTTTCTGATTCTCGTTGAGTGAAAAAATGATAAATAAAATTCAATGTTTGCATATGAAAAGAACAAGTGGAATGAAACAAATTGTTTTCACAATTTCACAGTAATACGATTCTTGTTCTGTGTAAAATTGCAAAGAAGTGTCAAAAACTTTTCATTTAAGACATATTTTTACACATTCATTTTAACGGTGAAAACTCTCAATATATTCGAATAAAATGCCAATTTTTAATGATATACATAACATTACTGACGTAAAGCTATAATAAAGTTTATCTACCCTTGCTTATCGTGAATTTATTGCGAAAAATCAATTAATTTTTTAGTATTTTTCGATTAATGTACATACATATATGTAATTAAACGCAATATTATCGTGTTTTTAAATTCTTAATATCTCTTATTTTGCGTTAAGAATGTCATTATGTATTATTTATTATTAAGGATTTATATCCATAAATTTAATAAAATAAATAATTAATCCTGACATTTTTTAAATTTATTAATTTTTAGTTGTGTATTTGCATAATTTGACACTTGATTAGAAGACAAAGTAATATATGTAATTACCATCGGCGGCGAAGAATATAAGTTTAGCGGCATCTTAAAGTAAACTTACAGCCGCCTACAATATTGTTGTTTTATAATTTAACAATATTTTAATAAATTAATCTTTATTTGGCCTTTTATTTGTTCATGATTTTACTTTTATTTATGTCAGTATTTCAGTAGCAATTTGTTAGCATCGTAAGGATAGATTCTTGTTCTTAATATTTTGAAAAAAAAAAAATTATTTTAAAAACGACCAGAAAAACGAATAGTGAAATCAATAACAACATTCTAGTCACAGATGGCATGTTTATTCTAAAAGTATTGTGTTACTCAATGTTAACTGCCATTAATTTAATTGGTGAATGGTCGCGGGCAGACGATCGGGGAAAAAAATTATAATCGAATAACTTCGTCACTTGCGCGAACTTAAGCGAAAATTACTTGCAAAAGTTTATGCTCAAGTACTAACTGGCAGGAATAACTCATTTTCTGATCGCTTTAAATTTTTTTTGCAATATGCCCATCCGAAAATATATTTAAAGATGACCCTTACTTGTTTTTTCTAATTTTTCGTTGGGTGGTTTTTACATGATTTATAAAAAATTAAATTAAAAAAATTAATATTAAAAGGTTTGAAAAACAAAATTAAAAAAATTATACAAACTTTAAAAATATTTTTTAAAAACGGAATATGTTCTGTACCGCGGATATAAAATGTACCCCTCTTAATGGACTTGAAATCGTTTAGGAAGTTTAATATTTCTGCTCGACCTTGTTTTAGAGTTTTGTTCGTTTTCATTGTTTAAATTTTGTTCTTGTAAATTATCATTTACAAAAATTGCAGGTTTGAGACGATCAATAGATATTGTTTCCCTTTTATTATTTACCAAAATTTACTTTTCATACTAGGAAACTTCCATTGTATTTTGGTTATAGAGGTTTTGCGTAATTATCACGTCGGGTTCACCAATTATTAATGAAAGAACATTTATACGAAATTAAATTTATTAAACAAAATTAATAAAAAAAAAAAAAATTCAAGATTTGATTGATTTAAAAAATCAAATTACAATACTCATTTTATGAATATTTTCTACAATTAAAAAAATTGATTAAAAATATTTTTTATAAACAAAGTATATTATGTACAGTGGATATAAAATGTATTTACAATAATATGTATAGTATATGCATTCTTATTGTAAGTAATACTTAATATTTTTAACTAAAAAATCGAATAAAAATGGATAAAACATGGTTAGAAAGCATTCAGCAATAAATAAATACATGCGGCCTAATCACTCAAAAAAAAACTCATTTTCGGCTTACCGCCTGTTCAAATTTGCTAAGCTTCGATATCTGCATTTGACTTTTAAATTTTATTAACATAGTTACAAAAGTTTCACGGCTACAATGGAATGAAACACTTTTTCATTAAAAGAACGGAAATCGCAATTTCTGTAATTGTGAAATGATAATATGAAAAGTTCTTATGAAAACGAAAATGAAAAGTTTTTTTTCATTTCACAGTTTCACATAACCAGAATCGAATATTAATCTATATAGCCAACGTGTTGTTTCACTTTCGACATTTAACTCGAAACTTTAAAATTTAACTGGACTAATCTTTTAGTATACCGATCGACTCAGAATCACTTTTTTAAGTGATCTAACGATGTCCATCCGTCCGTCTAGCTTGTTGCTTGTTCATGTTTACCTTGTGCGCAAAGTACAAGTTTCATTCTTGTAGATAATTTGATCAAATTTGGTAAATACATTTCTATTGTACTAAGGACGAAGTCTATGTAAATGGTGAGAATCGGTCTATAATTTCACATAATCCCCATTAAAACTTCTTTCCAAATTTGACTCTTTGTGTACGTTATCTATCTAATTATTTTTGCATTTAGATTAAATTCGCACCAAAAATAATTTGCTGCAAATTAAAATATTTTTGAATCAGTTCACATTTGCCCAAAGCTCCCATCTATAAACAGTTTTAACTTCCTTTTAAATGTTGACATTAATAAACAATTTAGCGACCGTCCCTTATATCCCTTTAAGCCAAAAAATCTCATATGGATGTTAATATCTAGATTATATTCGGCACGAATAACATTTTTATGAATTTTAACCTCTTAACATGACTTTGTTTTTGTGAGCCGATGACATATTTTTAACAATTTTTAGGGCATATTTTAAAGTTATTGCTGCATATTTAATGCGCATAAAACGCATTTTTTAGAGCATATTTCTGGTTTCCCAGTTAATGTAAAGGCAAGGTTATACAATATTTTAGTTTCAGATTACATATATGGAAAGGACCCGAATGCTTACTCTGGACCGCTAGACATTTTTAATATTTTTTTTTTTTTTTTTTTCTTTTTTTGTGAATGCAAAATGTTGTCGTTGTGCAATAGCTCCTATTTGTAGCCACTCATTATATGTGAAATGGCGACACTGTGCGTAAAAATTAATTTTAGTTTTCGCTTAAATCGGTTTTTAACTATTTATTTCATAAAAACTCTTTATTTATGAATAAATTTCGAAAAACATTTTCAAATTTATTAAAAGTCACTAGTAAAAATAAATGCAAAATCCTTAAGAATGAAAAAAATATCTTAAATTTTTCAAAACTAATTGTAAAAAGAATAATATGCATTAATAACAAATAAGCCTGTGAAATTTAGAGTATATATCGTTGGTCTTATGAAGAAAGGCCCCAAAAAATTAATGCAATATTATCAAAAATAACGTTTTTACAAGCAGTTGTACATTTTAATTCAAAAAGTTTCAATTATGTTTTTAATTTCTCTTGCAAAGTTGCAATTATGTGAGTTAGGGCCTTATTACATAAAAAGCACCGATAATATCAAATTTTACTTAAAAGAATGTAATAAAAAAAATAGCTGAAATTAAAAGAAAATCAGAGTTCATTTGATCTTTAGAACTAATATTACAATTAAATTTTATGGTATGTATAACATTAATATTTTAGCAAATAGATAGCAAAAACTGTCCAAAAATGTATCCGCCCTAACTCCATTTGAAAAAGAAAGACTACACTTGTTTAAAAATTACGCATTCGAAATCGCATGTACCAACATCATTTATAAATTCAATCATGTTTTTTATTAAAAGATCATTACAATCAATAAAACAACACTCAAGTCAATAAAAACGTTTTAATGCAAGTGAAGAATTAAATAAAACGATATAATTTAATTACCACGCACACTCACACATAATTTTTGCCGTCATAATCAGACAATTTCACGGTAGATTATCATTACAAACGTCATATTTATTATCATCAACAACAACATCATCGCATTATTTTTTAATCATTATTATCAAATGTCAAGTGTTGATTGTATATTGTCAAAAATAATAACTGAAGAAGATTTTATAAAATATCACATCGCCAGTTTATATCAAATGTCGTCTCTCATATACGGCCATCAAACAATTTGTTTATGTTTGTTTATATGTTTGTCTTTTTATAGGAGTGTGTAGACTTTACAGCTCAGATTCACAAGTCATTCATTTATTCGTGCCTTTACTCGTTCAGTCATTCATATGTATATTAAATTAATTCATAATAAACACATACACCAATAAAGGGATACACAGATTCTTGAACACTTGGTCCCTTTTGTACAGGATATTATTGGATTTAAAAGTGGTTCAGGTTAAAGGCAAAATAAACTACACAAACAAAATATTTATTTTGGCAATAAATTCTACTTTAAAAAATGTATACTCCTCTATTTTTTACGATTCTTTTTCTAATTCCTGCAAAATTTCAAATAAAATTATTTAATTTAGCACTAGGAATGTTTGAGCTACCTTGACAAATATCTAAGAAAGTAAAAAATTTATGACTTTTCTACAAACATGCTTTAAATGTTTGTCCAAACAACTAAATACACCAACTGACAACGCAAAAAAATTGTGCAAATATAATGTTTGCTTAATAATAGTTTTATTTATTACCATCTGCCTCCGTCAAGCCAGACCATATGATACACTATACCGCACTATTTAAACAAAAATTTTCGAGAGCGTATCCTGTTTGGGACTCGTGAGCTATTATGGACACGCCAAAATAAAATAAGGTTAATTAATAGCACTGTGTTGGTTGAAAAAATAGACAAGCCGGACACCTGGCGTTTAAACCTAATTAGGGTACGGTGAATCCAGTGGGGCAAACCGTGTTTTAGGTTAGTTCTTGTTTTCGAGATATACCGTTATTTCGAAAATGGAGGAGGTTCAGTTGATTGAAAACACTTAAAAAACCGAAACTCCACAATTAGATACATAATTTTTTTTTTGGCAAAATTTGCACAAAGTAATCCTATTTTGCGTTCGATGCGTATATTTCTTCTACGCGTGTAGCGTGCAACTAGTCAATACAATTTTATAATGATTATAAAAAATGGAGCTTCCGACGAAGCAGGTTTTATATAGCGAGTTCCCACTTTGAAGCAATACATTTTTAACATATACAGGGGTGTCATGGAAATCGAAAACGTAAAACGAAAGAATTTTAAGGGTAGTTTTTCAATAAGCTTTCTGTAATAAAAAAAATTTATGACAATTATTATACAAATAATGCGCTATTAAACAGAATTTTTTAACAAAAATTGTAAAAATTTGATTAAAAGTTTAATAAAAAGAACTGCCAAATTCTTTCGTTTTGCGTTTTCGATTTCCATGACACCCCTGATAAAGCGCATTATTCAGCGCATATAAAAATTGTTGGATGTTACGATCAGCTTTACACAATGAATGTTTTGATACAGTTATTTTTTAGTATTCTCCCTTAGAAACCTGCTTCGTAGTAAGGGAATGCCGTGGAACTTGAAATGTTTTTTTATAAAAGTTGTTGAGAGTTCTTTCACTTACTTAACTGCATTTCTGTATGTCTTATTGCGTAGCGCACAATTGTGCGCTTATTTTTTTAAATGTACCATTAGTGCTTCGCAAAATGATGAAATTTTTTATTGGGATGCTTAAACGCAACAACGCATTGTACTCGTGTTTTCGACCTTTACCATAACTCTCTCTCGCTCTATGATGCGTTCACCAGTATGAATTCGCCTAAGTAGCAACCCAATAAAAAAATCGAGTTTCAACCGAAGCAGGTTTGTAAGGGAGCAATGTAAGAGTTTCGCTTACCATCTTGTTATGGAAGGCATGAATTTTATATGCTGCGTTCCCACTTTGAAGCAATATATTTTTGACACTAAACGCGCTTTATTCAACGCATAAAAAACTGGTGAACATAGCGTTCAGCTTTACACACAGAATGTTTTTTTACAATTATTTTTTAGTATTCTTTCTCCCTTACAAACCTGCTTCGTAGTAAGGGAATGATGTAGCACTCGAAATGTTATTTTTTCTTTTATAAAACTTGTTAAGAGTTCCTCCACTTACTTTACTGCATCTCTGTATGTCTTATTGCGTAGCGCATTATTGTGCGCTTATTTTTATTAATGTATAATTAGTGCTTCGCAAAATGATAACATTTGTTGTTGGGAAGTAAAAAAATAATTTTTTGACATATTTAGTATTGTTTGTTAATTATCTTGTAAACTTATCTTTACCACCCAATACATTGGTTGTTTCGTGTAGAAAAAATGCGAATTTTCAAACCTTAAACTCAGACAGAGCTACGCACAGTGGGATTTTGCGGTCAAACCCCCTCATTTTTCCACCACTTAATTTCAAACATCAATTGATGCATTTTGTAGAGAAATGTTTAATTATGAAATGTGAATTTATAGTTTCATAAAAAAATTACTTTATTTTTTTTAAATTAAAGTTAAGTCCGCGCAAAGATGTTATGCAAGAAACGACTTAAATTCTAACGCAATTCATCTGTCCATATTTGGGCGGTGGGCGTGTACAATTTTGATGAAACTTGGCATATATTTTTTTATTACATTAGAAAGTGTATGTACCAGATTTTAAGACTTAACGCAGTGAAAAGAGTTTTCGTTTTCCAAAGAAAAAAAATTTAATCCCCAGGTCATAGTGTAAATTATTCGCTGCTAGTTGATATTTCTGTTGTCGCTGTTCTTGATTTTTGTTATGTCTTGTGCTGTGTTTAATTAAATTATTATCCTGTCATTTACACTTCTGCTTTTTCGTTGAACATTACGCCTCTCAATTATGAATTAAATGTTAAATTGTTCCTAAAACACACAGACATGCCGGCAGACTTTATGAGTAAATTCATAGTTAGAGAAAGATATTGTTAGCGGCTTTGCAGTTGTTGTGTTAACTCTGCTATCGCTGTTTATTTAATTTATTTATTTTGTGGTTTTATAACACTCAAATCTTGACTTTTGGTTGGCTGAATCGTTGAAATAAAATATGTATTTATCTTTCTATTCGTATTCGTTCATCGATTTAATAATTCAATATTTGCTACAATATTTGTATCTAATTATTTAAAATCACGTTTTTCGTGATTTTATATTTAACGCACGTTTTAGAACGTTTCTGTGGGAGGTGATGATTAAAATTGTTTTGTTTATATTTATTTTTATAAAAAAAAAAAAAATAAAAACTGTTAAAAAAAATTTTGTGCTTAGTTTGCTTACTTTGTAAATGTTTCGAATGGCTTTTTAATAGTAAGATTTTATATTGTTTACAAAAAAATAAAATTGAAACCGATATTAGGTAGCAAATATAATTGAAAACCCATCAAGTTGCAATATTGATTTATTTTAACTACAACTTTGCACAAAATACTTAAAAACGTATTTAGCAAGTTCAGAAATTTCGATTTATTTAATTCAATTTCGTGTTTTGTTCTTATCGTATTTCTTCCCAAAGTATTTCATATATTGGCCTTTCATTTTTCGAAAAAAAATGTTTTTAAACAAGCGAGAATCAAAATACTCTTACCAAATTTGCTTCAATAAAGGCATTCAACTGATATTTTGGATATACTCTATTGATGTGTGCAAAAACTCGAAAATACCATGTTCTAAATGAATCGATAGTGCAGACAGGGAACTACTGTAAAACATTAATTTTGAGATAATCAATGAAAAAGTGTATTTAATTATGATTTATAAAAAACTATATTTGAATATAAATTGATATTTAAATAGAATTGGTGAAATAGGCCTTAACAAAATGTCATTTTTGTTATTCATACGACCAATTTCACCAAGTTCAGTTAAAATTAACTATCAGTTATAACTGTCAAAAACATTGTTGGCTTAAATTAACTTGGTGAAATTGGCAGATGTTTTTTGAATAAAAATTCGTATGATTAACAACATTTTTTACAGCTTTTTCAATTTTTCTTAAGTTTTTGTCAAAATTACACAGATGTTCATCGGGATATGGTTTAACTTTACTCCATCTTTGATTTTCTTTTCGTTAATAGGTGTTGTATCAGGATATGGTGAAAAATTACAGTATCCCGTAACATATTTTGGCCATTTTCGTTGATGACTCTTTTTGAACGGATCAATCAACTCTGCTGTTATAGCCTGGCCAGGTCATAGCAACTCAAAACGCCTTTGACCTCATCGAATACACGGGTATTTTCTGACAATCGCAAAACGCTTAACATTGGCGATTCTGACTTAAGATCGCAAATTAGGTGTTCTGTAAATCGCAATAGCAAGAAGTTTGGCGACTTCAAATTGCGAAAGTAAAAAACTATGGCAGATCGCAAGCTTAACGCACGAGTTTAAGAACACCATAAAATAAATCTGGCGTTTTGCGATTTCAAATGGTGCGATTGTCAGAACATGGCCGATTAATCATATGTATGCCAAAAAGATTTCTTTCGGACAAAGTTTTTCATTTTCTACGCAGAAATAATGAGAAACAATTACATATGTAGTTATGTTACCAGATGTCTAAATTTTTCGTCATGAGTAAATAATAATATCCCGTACTCAAAATTGCAATCCCTTCGGGTCCCAATGTTACCGAAAAGCGTTCCCGTTCTCGAAAATTGTGTAAATAATAGCGGTTTTAAAAGAAATTGTTTCTCCTTCTTCTTGCATAAAACGGGTCACACCAAAATGTGTATTTATAAAGTGACCTCAGTACTACAACAATGCAACAATAGAAAAAACATCAGGCATTTTGATACTAGAATTGAGACGTAAAGTGTCACTTTATATTATAAAGTTATTAAATTATAATCCTTTTTCTTCGACCTTTTTTATTAAATTTTATACTTTATTAAATTATTTAAGCTTAAGGTGACTTTTTAAAAAAATTAATTAAAATGATTAGTATTGTGGTTATTTTGTTGAACTATTTATGGTTTTTAATCCAAATTTTTAATATTTTTAATTAGGCTTAAGTTCATCAAATTTAATTTTCATTAAATTATTTTTATGAAGAAATTTTACAACATGAAAATGAATTAAAATTTACTGATAATTTTTCATTCTTGACTCAATCTGGGCTCGAACCCAGGCGTTTTTACGGACAGGTTACCCTGACATGTTTCGATTGCAACCACTCAATCTCCTTAGAGGGCTTGCCGTTTAACACTCGCAGCCATCGACGACTGCTGACGTCATTAGTCAAACATCAATCCTTAAACCAAATTGTATCATTCAAAGCAAATTTCGATCTACCAAAGGTTAAATAGAACTATTACAAAAAAGCTTTATAAAATACATAACGGAAATTTAGCTCATAGAATAAATTCGAAAAATGAAAAATGTTGAATATAATATAAAGTAACCTTCGGAAGGAAATAATTCCCATTATAATTTAAATTTAAAAATTCCTCATTTATTTCTGAAAACAGTTTTAGTTTTAGTAATTATGCAATTTGACAAAATCTTCCTGTAATAAAAATTAAAAATTTAATTTTAAATTTATTTAGAAAAATTCCAAAAAAAAAAATCAAAAGCAATTATGTATTTATAATTCCAAAAAAAACTTTCCTAAACTTTTAAGCCTCTATCTCTCTATTTCTCTCTCTGCAATTACAACAATTGATACAAAAAAACAATAAAAATAATAAGACATATATACACGTAGAAGGAAGATCAAATAACCATGATTAAAATATAGTATTTTTCTATATGCTGCTGCTGCTGCGGCTGCTACTGGCTACCTCTTCTTAGACTTACAGCAAACTAACGACCATTTTTAGTAGGGGGTATAAAATGTTTGACTAAAACGATGATTGTTAAGGCCGCCAGCTACCAAGGAGGTTTGTTTCCTTGTGAAAAGCAATACAAAACGTTTATATTATTAATAATAAAAAATGAAAATACTCTTTGTATGATAAAAACAACAGCAGCAATGGCAACGAGCAACATTTATTATGGTTTGCTACTTTTAACTACTGCTAATGCTGATGTCCAGTACAGTGATTATTGTTGTTATGACGATGATGATGTTGTTGTTGTTATTGCTTGTGTTCGAGTGCATGTTTTTGTGCAGCTAAATCTGTTTGTTGCAGATGCCTAATCATTTATGCTTCCAAAAAGATCAATGATGCCAACTAAAGGAAAAAAACTAAACACCATGTAACTTGTTTAAGAAAAAAACACTGCCAGTTGTATTCGATTATACAAGCGAGCAAACAAGTCGTATGTTTGTCTGTCTGTTTGTCTTCCTGTCAATGCGAAGGTATGAATAAGACTTTTTGGTTGGTTTGTTTTTAAAAACAGTGGGATAGAAGCAATTTTTTGGCCAATTTCAAAAATTCAATTAAATCCTCAAAGTAGAATTTCATGTTCCATTTTTTTTTTTTTTAAATCTTTAAAAATTTCTTTAATTTTTATTTTTTTTTTACATTTTGCTGCAATGTGTGAAGTTGCATTGTGCATACAATAGTTTGCTTTTTAGCTCCTAACAGCAACAGTTAAGTTAAATATAAGATAAGTACCTATGTAACAAGTTGTTCACTTGGGCATATGTTTATATCGTATTGTTTATTAGTTAGAAATAGAGATGGGAATTATTCCCAGGTGGGAAATTCTATTTAAATTAAAGTTTAGTTAAAATATTTTGAATTTAAAATTTTTCAAGTAAATTCCCCTACAAAATAAATCAAATTTTCATCTATCTTGAAAGTTCTAAAAATGTTCTAAAATTGGATATTTTGTGTCTAGGTGTCAAATATTTCTAAGTAAGGAGGACATATTTCGTAGAGAAGAGTGGGTTATATTTTCGGAATTCCAAATATAGTTTATCTAGTTTTGGCGTAGACAAAAAACATCCGAAAAATCCCCAAAATTGGATACTAATAAACTGAAGTCGAGCGACATTAAATAAAACGCTTATTCAACGTCAAAATATTTCTTGCACCGAAATAATGTCTTTATTTGGAAATTGTTTGCATAACGACCTGTACCCATGTTCTGAAACTTAAGTGATCGAAAAGATGTGAAACAAAATATTCCATCGTTTCCCGAAAAGTGAGAAAAAGTGTGTCTGTAAATCATGTCGAAAACTATCAAAAGAGTTTACGTCGTTACGTTATAAATGTCATAATATTTTACTCGAAGCAGTTGTGACATTGCGAAGCCAGTAACACATATTGTTGACGGCGACCAAAATTTACAAAAATTTAAAATTTTTTACCGACGGCGGCAAAAATAGTACCGTCGGCTATAACAAATAATGTAAAATGCGACCTTCATGTTTGTTGTTTGCACGCGAGCTTTCAAAACATTCGTATATTTTAAAAAAATTTCAAAAGCAAAATAATTTTACAATGAAAAATGTGCCAAGAACAAAATATTATTATTATTATACATAATTTGCATTTTTAATTTTTTTTTTAGTGTTAAAATTTTTTCTCGCCCCATTTTTATTCGTGAGTATATTTGGCAGCTCAAAGCGGGAACTTTTTTCACAAAAATAGGTGTGTTGGAGTACTTGTACAGTAAAATGCAGTAAAGTAAACTAAAAAATTTTCTCTCACAAAAAGCTGTTGTCCAAAAAAGTACGCAAACGCAAAATTTGTAAAAATTCGTAAAATAAAGGCAACAGCTGATGGCAAATAATTGAAGTGTTGAAAAATATTGACAGTGTTAATTTGACACTTTTGACTACTTAAATCGTTTTCTTATCGGTACTCGATTAAATACTTTTTATAACACGAACATTTTTGGAAAATACAAACAAACTATTTTATGTAATCTTTCATATTTGTTTGTTTTTTATTTTATTTGATTTTACTTATTTGTAGCTGGTTAAATTATTAAAAAGAACATGACAAATTTTTTTGCTATTGATTACTTAAGTACCCAAATACTTCACACTTTTACAACTCTAAAAAAAATTAACATAACAAAAAAATGTCGAAAGTTTGTATTTAGCCAAATAAATACTTTACAAACAAGTTTAATTAATTAATATTTATTCACTTTTTGTTTTGGTTTAATTTTATTTCAACTTTTCTTTTATTTAACAATTTTTTCACAATTTGTATGCTTTTTATTTGTTAATTTTGTTTGTTTACTTTTTGAAACATATGTTTTTTTGATTTACTAAACTTTACTGCAAAAATTTCTGCAGTAAAAATGTATAAATACTCAGACAAGAACTGTCACTTTTCGCTCTCATTTTAAGTCCTCATTTACTGCATTTTGTGTACTCTTACGCAATTTCGTAAAATGCAGTAAAGTTTAGTAAAAATAGTAAAAACTTTTGTGTTCTCGAAAGCAACTATTGTTGCAGACACACTTTTTCAGTAAATTGGCGAGTGATTTCCTTACGTAACAGCTAGTACTCGCCAAAAAAAATTACAGATACAGTTTAGTGAGAAAAACAGATGTTTGTTTCAATATATGGCATGTTTGTTTCATTTCACACATTTCAATCGAAAAGTTTCTCGACGCGAGAGTTACAGAACACGCGCACTGGACTTTCACAGAAAAGCTGTTCAAATAACAACTGATGCATCAGGGAGAAATGTCAAAAATGGTGAATGCTTGTTCTAAATATGTACTAATAAAAAACTATTAGTACGAATTCGTTAAAATTTTGTATCATCAATTTTTATGATACATAACAACGGAAAGAATTTTTACTAAATAACCAGAAAATATGGCTTGAACCAAGAAAATTTAGAATGATTTTCGTCCAAGCCAACAATTTCTTATTCTAAATATATGTGCGGCTTGGTTTAAGCAAAAAGTTTTTACTCAAAGCGAACAAAAATTCGAACACAGAAAAAAATTCACTTTCATTCTATGGCTACTTTAATCCAGTTTTTGTTGCTCTATATATCTTACAAAATAGCAAGAAAAGTCTGCTTAATTAAAACCATCCGTTTCTCGAATTTAAACATTTTATTTGTAGATGCAGAAATCTTTTCTTGAATTGAATAAAGTTTAATGTTTTCAAAAATTTTCTCATCATACACCTAAGTCAATTGCTTTAGGAAAATATTTCTTAAAAAACTTAAGAAATTATAACTCAATTTAAGTAAATAAATTTTAAGTTTTCTAGAAAACAAGCAATACTTACTAGATTCAACTACTGTAATAATTTTATCCTAAACAACAGAATCTTGTAATAAGAAAAAATGTCTTGAAATACTTACGTATGTACCCTGCAAATAAAATTGGACCACCTGACCCATTTTGATAAAATGGACTACTCCATGGACTAGTCCGATGTAATGCAAGCATGGACCATGTCATTGTTAAAAAGTGTTTGTAGTGAGACGACATGTCTTCGTTTTTTAACGACATGCTTTCGTTTTTAAACGACTTCAAAACTAATCCTCTTGAGTATACCATGGAGTAGTTTTAAAACTACTCCTAAGTGGTCCAAAGGTGGGTTATATACCATGGAGTAGTTTTAAAACTACTCCTTAGTGGTCCAAAGGTGGGTTATATGGTCCTCTCCTAGGACATCGTAATGTTAAATAGACCAGGTTTTTTCCATACGTTTGGGTTACTTTTGGACTAGTCCTGGTCCCTTGTGGACTACTCTTTACACGCGTGTTTGGACTGGTCCTATTATTTGCAGGGTATGTCTGCATACAGCTGCGTATGCAGCGAAAAAGCGAGAAACGCGTGGTGTGCACCTCCAGCTTTAGTTACACACATGGCGGAATAAGCAGGTGGCATCGTTACGGCAACAAATACAACATTACAACAAAAATGGATATTATATCACCGTTTACGTCAAAAAATACTTTAAACAAAAATCAAAGCGTGCCGCTGAACGTGATGAAATAAATAAATTTTTAGCCAATTTTTATTAAATTATGGTCAATATCTTATTTATTTTAATTTAAAATTATCAAAAACTTTAATAAAATACAATAATCACAGCACAAAACGTGGACTTTTTGTAAACATAAACAAATCTTTAACATAAGCCTAGACAAACAATACAAGAGCAAAAAATCGTCATCTGGTGTAGTGCTGCCACCTGTTTATTTCAACATTTTAAATTAACTGAAATACAATTAAATGAAAATATAAATCAGTATATAATTTGCTGTTCTAAACGATTTTATTTAATGTCAGATGAAACTAAAAACGAACTTGTTAAAGCAAAAGTCATAAACCTTCTTCTTTATTTGTATAAGGATTTTAAATCTGACAAATCCGCCGCAAAATACATGTCATCTAAAATCTTCTTAAGCTTTTCTTTATCATTCAAATCAGAGGTATTAGATTTTTGTTATTTCTTCCAAGATTTTATATTCAATTGACCATGTAGCACTGTGTCTCCACAATTAAACATTGTTGAAATGTTGCTAAGATTCACATTAGCAGCAATGTGTTCTCTAATATGTTTATATACATTAAAAAGTGTATTTTCCAATGTGCATTTTTTAAATTTTACAACTAATAAAAATATGTATACGAGTTCTTAGTTTAAAAATACAATTCTATTAAAAATTAAAATTGGACTATATTTTTTTTAATTTCCGTACGATTCTATTAAGCTATCCGTCTCCCATCTCAAAATTTATTTTGATTTCAGCTTTGTTTTCATCTACACCGTTACAAAGCAGCAAACGGTAGTAGCCATAGTTGCTTGAGGAAAAACTTTTCCTTACTTTTTCTTTGCTATAATTGTAAGATTTTTGTATATTTGACTAGGTATGTGCAGTTATGTAAAACTTTTCTACAATCATTTTTAGTTGCTTTACGAACTACAATTTTTTTTTTTACGGTTTTTTACTATGTTACATATGTCTGTATGTATGTTAGTAAGTATGTATAAGTATTTGCGGCAGTTGCTATAAAAGTTTGGTAGTTACTTTACTGCAAGTTGACAATAATTTTTTTCTTTTCTATTTACAAACTTCTTTGTTATGTTGTTAATTTAGTGATAAATAACAAAAAAATAAATAAAGACTTCCTGATTTTGGAAACACAAATCTGAAGACATTTCCTATTAAAAATTGCAAAAGTTGAGGGAAATAAAAATAATTAAAAATTGATATTAGAATAACGCAAAGAATTTAGGGGCCTGATTCTGGCAGAAAAAATAATTTCGATTTCGACTGAAAGAATTTGAAATAAAATTGCTTTAGAATCGAGAAAGTACTCGATCACGACTGCCAGAATTAGGCCCCAGTCTTATAAAAGTGTAAATCTTTATTTATGAATGTATGATTACTTCATCCATTCCAAGGTAATGAAGAAAAGTAATTGTTCTCTCATTTACTTTTTTTACTTACATTTATTTACTAACATGCAATAAAAATTCTATTATTTTTAAAAAATGTGTAAAATTGGTGGCTATTTTTCCTTTATTATGTATGTATGTACCTATGTACTTTATTTAAACCAATTTTAAGAAAGTAAAAAGCTAATAAAAGTTATTAAGTAACTTATTTTAAATGTTTATTTTAACATAACTTCATTTGTACCAAATATATTAAATAAAATATACAAAAAACTAATCTATATAATTTTGAATTTTCTAGGTTATTATCAACCAGCTGGACCATTGATCTCACCACACGTTATACCACCAGTTACGGCTGGTCCGCCAATACCACCAAATGTGCCATTGTTGCCAGCAACTACAACTAAAATTAAGTCGCAAACACCAACAACACCTACAGCAGTCGATGGCAGTGAACATCTACCAATCACGGGGCAAACAAACCCAGCGTCGACAGATCCTCCTGATGCAGATGTGCTCATAACAGGCGGTGATGTGACACCTTTCCGTTATCCACCACACAGCGCTAGTGGTGGTACATCACCAGCCTCCGCAGCCCATCACAGCCAGCAGCAACAACAACAGCAGCACCATCATCAATTACATCAACAAGCTGCTGCAGCTGCGGCTGCAGCGGCCGCGGCGGCTGCAGCTGCTGCTCATCAAGGTTCACCATATCCTCGCTCGATGCATGCTCAAATGCACTATTCTACAGCATATCCGGCTAATTATTACTCACCTTATCCCGGTGAACCGATGTGCTATTCACCACCTGCCTATCAACCCTATTTTCCAACCAAAGTTTATCAAAGTGCGCCGCCACCACATCATTCGGCTTACAGAAGATATCCGTACTATCAGCCGGGACATCCACCACCCCCAGCAGAATTATATGAACAAGCACCTCCAACAGCAGCTAGTGCTGCTCCGCCTCCAGGTGGTCCACAACCACCACAATCAGGCGGACCTCCTCCACCACAGGGAGGTTCACAATTAGTACCGGCTGGCCCGGCAGCACATAGTCAACATTTGGAACATTATCCCGGTCCGCCTGGATACTATCCCAGTTATAGCCCAGGTGGAGGTGCAGCTGGTCAGTGTTATACACGCAGTATTCAGGCTCCGTATATGGGTAAGGAAAAGTATGGTTCTTCATAAGATAGAGGTTTATGTTAGGAAGACTATAGTATTTTTTAGGAAATTTATTTAAAATACGATTTCGGACACAAGAGAAGGTATTTGAATAAAATTTTTAAAAAGAACATACATAATTACCATTCGTATATAAATTATGAGAGTACGAGTACGATAATTCATTGAATTGAAATAAGACATAAAATGTCCATATCAACTAATTTTTTTAAGCTCCATAAAAGTGATAATGTACTTAATTCTGAAGTATCAAAAATCAGATACTGACGATAAATTAAAAAAAATTTTAAATATAATGGGAAAAAGTTCTTGAAAGATTATGTATATGAAATAAATTGAAAAAGATTGATAACACGATAAGAAAGGTAGAAGGGTAGAAATTAAATTTGTTATAATCTTCTTATATATAAAAGAGTTGACCCTAGAAACTTGTAATTCAGACCAGATATTGGTCACTCCCCAAATCGATCCACTAAGACGGGATTTTTGGAAATTCGAATGTTTAGGGGGTAAAAAAGGGTAAAAAACGGGAAATTTCGGCAACCTTATATTTTCAAAACTAAAAGAGATACAAAAAGAATTTAATACTTATTGTTGTTCTTTAGAAAAATAAGCGGACAGCTGTCTGGTACTTTTTTGAAATTCGGCCCTTTTAGGAGGTAAACGGGTAAAACCTGAATTTTGAAACTTTTTGACACCCCATTTATCCTTTGAACCAATAAGCATAGAAACAAAGTTTATACCACATTCGATACTTATCAAAAAAAATACGAACACGAATTTGGTACTTTTTTGAAATTCGAACATTTAAGAGGTGAAAATCGTAACTATTTTGGTACTTTTTTTACAAAACATTTTCCTCCATTCATTGACATATTCGTACTAAATTATGGGCTGCCACTACAATACTGAAATTTTTGATACTTTAATAGGGGAAAATATAGTACCCAAAAAAGGAAATACGGGAAATTTGATATTTTTCTTTAGCTTTTTGGTTCTACTAAAGTATCGGGTAAAATGCTAGAATTTAAACAAGTTTAAACCTAGAAAAATAAACTTTGGCACAAAAAAAAGCCCACAAAGAAAAAGTAGATGCTAACGAAGTAGCTGTTATATGCTTGTATTAAATAAAATTTCATTTAATATAAATATTTTCTTTAAAAAATTCGAATGAAATGAAATTATAAATATGTTAATTATAATAATGAAGTAATTATAGTAATGAAGTAATTATTGTATATTTTTTTTTTTTAATTTTCTAGATTATCCGCCACAGTGTCCGTGTCCAATGCAACAATCGTGTCCAAAAAACGTCCATACTGGGCCTCATATTGGTAGCAACAGCAGCAGCAACAGCAACAACGTCAACAACAGTACTTCAACCAACAACAACAGCAGCAGCAGCGTAACAACAATGATCAATCACTGCAACAACAGCAACTCCAACAAAACAATCAGCAACAGCAGCAGCAACAACAGTTCGAGTACCAACAGCAACAATTTGATAATGAATGCCAAGAGCAATAACAACAGCAGCAGCAGTATGAATAGCAGCAATAACAATAACAGCAGCCATACATTGACTACCAGTAGAGGCCCAGTTAAAAATTTAACATCCACCACTGTCAACACGAACACCACAACAACCCAATTTATAAATAATGAAACCAGGAAAGAGGCTCCCAAGACTTTGCCGCTACTATCGATAGCAGTGAAAACCGAAATGTCAACAGACGATACGGATAACAAAAGTCAATATGAGGAGAATGTCTTGACCCCTTTAACACCTCCCGAAAGCTATAGCACAAATGAGGAAAAGTTAAGAGATTCTTCGGATAAGGAGGCAGTTACTGCTATACCCTTGGAGGAAGATATCGAAGAGGCTATTGATAAATTGCGGTCTAATAATCCTCAGCATCAGCCACAACACCGACAAAAAGCTAATAATGCTCATTTATTGGCCATAGCTACACCTATAGAAGCATACGATTTAACTACCACTACACCACCTCTGCAGAATAACCCCATACAATCACCTGCAAATGGAACAGTACAACCAGGCCAGCAAACTATCGGTAGAAGAGCTAGAATCGGAAAATCTATGGCTTGGAATATGGTATATGCGGCTGCTGCTACACAACCAAACACGGCGAGTAATACAGCAACCTTTAATAATGCAACTTCACAGCCAACGCCAATTGTCACAAACCGAACCGCATCTCAACCAAGTTCACCAATACATTGCAACAATTTAAATTCTCCACAAAGAGTGGCAGCAATAGCACACAATTCACCACAACATCATAAACATATTAGTAATGGTAGCAATAGTGCAATACCTTCTGCAACTCCGGTCACTGTCGCCCACAATGTATCGGCAAAACAAGAAATAGAAGAAATTACTACACCTCTTTTACTAAAGGCTGAAATAAAAGCGGAAAAAATTAAACTAGAGGATGATTTGCTAGACACAGTGTTACAGCAACATTCTAATGTTTCTCAACATGTTGCAACGTCACCTCAGAAACATATCATACAGGACAAAAATGAGCTTAAAATTATCAAGGCTGAGCCCGTTACTCTAAGTGAAGTTCTTAATGAGAGCAAAGTGAAGATAGAAAATGATTGTGAAATTATTAAGACGTTAGAACTGAAGGAAACAGAGCAGGATGTGAATGATCACCAGACAGTATCAACACTAAGCAAACCAATGGGTCGAATGCGTTTATTGCCCTCCTGGCAGCAGCCCAAACTTCCTATCACTGCTCCTTTAGCTTCCGTTAAGTGTGACATTGATCTATCAAACGCTTCCGACGATGAAGTACTAGATTTATGTCATAGTCCTGTAGTGGGATCGTCCTCAGGAAAACGTATTAAAATATTGGAGTTCAATAAAAATCAGTGCAAAAAGTCACCACCAAATAGTTATAAAAGTCTTATCAAACAGGCCGAACCTAAAACGTACCTTTGTTTAAGCCGTAAATTTGATAAGAAATCCAGGTTTGGTAAATTGCACGCCTCAAAGTCCAGTAAAAATAACAGTCTCAATAATGGCATTAGACGGCGAGAACTAATACTCACAGACCAACAAAAACAAAGACTAAGGATGCGCAAGAAAAAATTGGCCGCCTTGGAAAAGACTAAGAGAGAGGCTAAAGAAATAAGAAAAGCTGAAATAAAAAAGAAACGTCTGGAAGCTAAACTGGAACAGGTTAAAAGCGAAAAAATTTCGAAGGAAAGCAAGCATGACATAAAAATTATTGAAGAAGAGGAGAAGCCAAATATAGTTAATTTGATAGAAGAGGAAGAAGATATGGAGACAGGAGCTAAAAAACAAATACAGACACTGAACAAAACACAACATTCTCTAGCCGTACAGAGTAAAATTATTAAATCTGTGGACAACTCAATCTTAAACACACCTAAGCTATCTCCCAAACGTGGAAAACCAGCCAAAAAGCCCACTATACCTTTGCATCTTGTCGAAACCATAGATGCCGTAGCTAGAGGCTATTTTTCGGAACCAGAATGTCGTTCTTCCTCTACACTATCTTCCTCTTTTTCTAAAACGAAAACTGAGGAACAAGAAACAAGAAAACCCCTGGTAACGCAAACACAAAAAAAAATTAAAACCACTTCCGAAAAAAGATCAAAATCTGAGACCAAAAAGCCGATTAAGAATTCTGACCTTATCACAACGGAAGGCATTATTAGCTTGGATTCACTTACTAAGCCAATTTTGGATATATCAACACTGAAATCAACAATTCACTTACTAACTACCTCAAAAATGGCTGAAAATGAGTTGAGTCAAAAAAGTATAAGTGAATCATCAAGAAACGATGTTTCGCAGGATATTCACATAAAAGCTAACAGCAAGAAATTAACACCATCTTCTAAGAAATTCAAATCAAAGGAATCAAAATCTAACAAAGAAAGAAAAAGTAAAAAATCCTTGGCTTCTACTTACAACAGCAAACAATCAAAATCTACTAAAAAATCAAAAAAATTCACAAGCGAAAAAGTTAATACTCCTAAAGCAGACTTAAACGATTCCAATGGCTTGGATATACCTTTACCAGAAATTATTGCATCAAGTCCTGAACTACTAGTAACAAATAATAATGATAATGACAAAAATTTAGCAGAACAAAACTCACCAACAACAGCACCTGCAACATTTAAAGAATCTCATTTAGTGGAAAAACTTCTGTCGGAAGATGAGGATCACTCGACAGCAACAACACTGGCTGGCACAGTGGAAAATATTGTTAAATTAAACCCTCAAATAACCTCACCCAGTCCATTACCATTAGCTATAGGGCAGAATTCGCCCTCACAACAACAGCTACAACAACATTCCGATTGTACGCCGCCCGCAACACCGGTATTCCTGCAGCCAACTCTTCCTCCCATGCCTCGGGTAGTATGTCATTCACATCATCACCAGCATGCGGGCAAAAGAAATCGTTCACGTTCCAAATTTGGCGGTCGTAAACGCCAAAAGCTTAAACATTCCACGGTATCTTTTGAGCTTGATGACACACTGCCAGCGGTACCGCGTGGTGATGTTGTGCCTAAATGGAACAATGGTTGGACATGGGAAGGAGAACCATTCCAGGGTGCTGTATTTTTAAACGTAAGTAAAAAAAATTCAGAAGTTTTGATTTTATTATTCAACTTTTTTTTTATTATACAGAGTGACGATCCTTTGGTTATACGTACTTGTTATCCTGCTATGCGTCATGTTGAGGGCGATATTATACGTTCACGCGATTGTGTGCTCCTAAAAGCTAACGATGACAATGAGTTACCGTATGTGGCAAAAGTTGCTCATTTGTGGGAAAATCCAGAAGATGGTAATATCTTTAGTTTTTTTTTAGGTTTTTTTTAGGTCTTATATTTGTTTTTTTAGGTGAAATGATGATGTCATTGTTGTGGTATTATCGTCCCGAGCACACTGAACAAGGTAGACAAATCAGTGATAGTCCTGACGAAGTCTACGCTTCACGTCATAGAGACCATAATTCTGTGGCCTGCATTGAAGATAAATGTTATGTTTTAACGTTTAGTGAATACTGCAGGTAAGCTTTTATTATAAAAAAAAATAATGCCAAAGTCTTAAAAAATTCGAGGCTAGCTAGCATTTTCTTTAAAACAACTACATACATATTTTTTCTAATTTTAGATATCGCCGCCGACTAAGAGCTGCTGAAGAAGATATTGAAGATGTCAATATTGTACCAAAACGACCCAATTATTATAGTATACGTATCGTTCCCGATAATACCAATCCGGAATTGGTAATGTTTTGTCGGCGAGCATATGAGTTTCGCACAAAACGTCATCTTAAGATGCCAAATAAACAGGATTATTATGTTGTAACATCATAAACAAAAAAACCCCATACAAATATCAGAATTCATTTGTGAAAACTACGTTTTATTAGATATTAGAAAAACAAAAACATAAAAAGTATTGAACTCTATAGAAAATCTAATTTAAAAAAAAAAAAAACAAAAACTAAAAAATTATAACCTCAAAACTGTATTGAAAGCATTGAATTTGTTAAGGCCTTTTGAAAAGAAAATTATTAAGTTACATGATATTCTATTTCTCAATTATACAAGAATTTTGTTTTTATATACATATAGTTTAAATCAGAAAACAACAATAGTTTTTAATTGATTTGTAAAACACTTATTGTCATAAATCATAAATTAAAAACAACCTAACTTTAGGCTGAAAACAAAATAATTTAAAACAAGGTTACATTTAGTATTAGAAAATCATATGAAAAACAGAAACAAAAACTATATACAAAATTTAACCAAATTATTTAGGCAATAAATTTAAGGTTAACAAATTGCAAATCTAAACTTAAACATATTTAACCAAATTATTTGTAAATTAAAAATTATTTAAGCAATTATAATAATAATTAATTTAAGCAAAACAAATTATTATTAAAAGAAAACAAATAATATTTTTGTTTGTATTATTTTATCTATAATTTTGTTTTATAATTCAATATTTTTATAATTTTAAACCAAGAAACCCAATTTTAGTTACACTTTTTTGGAACCAATAACCAAATTGTTTTTTAAAACATACAAATTTTTGAACAAGATTTAAAAAATCAAAACTTTTTATACATTAATGTTTTTATACACAATAAATACAAAAACTAACTATTAAAAAGTTTTTTAAATACTAAAAAACACATTAAAAAAAATTATAATAATAAAAAAACGTGTACAAAAATCACATTTATACATTTATATTTTTATTATTTTAATTAAATATTATACAATAATATTTATTTATATTGATTTTGAAAATCATTTTTTGTTTATCGTAAATTATTTCATATTTTTAAAAGCTTAGTTTTGAAATACTTTTAAGTTAAAAAAATTATTTTATTTATTTTACTTTATTATATTATGCATAAATTTATGTAAATACACATATGTATTTTTATGTTATCATTTGAATTGTTTTACATTTATTTTATTATTAATGAAATATTTGTTGTTTAGTTTTATGGAAATTTTTTTCGCTCTAAGTTGCAAAATAAACAAATCTCATAAAAACAACCTCTTTTTATTATTTTACTTATTTAGCTGGTTCCGTTTTTATTTTTTAGTTGGTTACATTAAACTCTTTTGGTTTGAGCTGGTAGCATGGTACCATGCATGGTACATTAGCATTTTCTGTGTTGGCAACAGTATTTTCCCTTTTTTAAGGGATTTATTTTAAAAATTTGACTTGTAGTTAATATGAAGAAAGTAAATATCTTAAAACACAATAAAAAAAATTTAACGCTTGTTGATTTAAAAATTTAATTAAAAAGAAAACGTTTACAGAAACATGTATTCTAGGGAATGGTAAATCGATTTCGATTCCAATCGAAAATCGATTTTGTGGTAAAAAAATCGATTTTTTGAAATCGAATTTACGTATGCGATTTTATACTGAAATCGATTATTGGGCTTTTAAAATCGATTTTTTATTTTTATCAACATTTTGGAAATTTTTAATTTTAATCTTAATTAAATCGATAAATTATGGGCATGCACAATACAACTTGAGATTTTTTGTGCGTACAAACGTGTGTAGGTGGTATGTTTACGCAGTTTTCCAAGCTTAAAGTTGTAGTCTTACGCATTTACCTTTTAGTACCCTTGGTATACTTTCGACTTTAATATAAGAGCTCTAGTTCTTCAGATTTTAAAGTCATCCATGCACAGTGAACAAAACAGTCCAAACATACCGTACCAAACCAAACACTGAAAGTCAGCTTATAGAAATATATTATAGAAACACAACAGGTGAATTAAGCCATGGCATTCCTGTGGAAATACGCTAATATCAAAACAGACCAGTATGTGGGCATTATTTAAATTTAGTTATAAGCAAAGTGAACAACAAAAAGTATGTAATTTATCCTAACAAATTCAAAATTACAAGGAAATAAATCTGCATCTTTCCGACATCAACGAAATGCAAACGTTTGTTGTCTAAAACTAACTTATAGTAACTAAACAAAGAAACACTCGCCACCGATGAGGAAAAATTGTCAAAATCCTTTGAAATATGTTCTATCAAAACATTTAGGATTGTCACAGAAATCAATTTCGATCAAAAATGATTTCGTTTTATGTGAAGCAAGATACGAAATCACTTTCGATCGGAATTGATTTATGTGACAGGCCTAACAGACTACACAAGAACACAATTTTAATATGTGAAATGTACTACATACATATCACACTTGTTCCTCTAAAAGCCATCTTAAAATTTACACATTTTCACTTTTTGCAGGAAAAAAATAAACAATAGTCATAAATACCCACTGTAAAAATCGTAGTTCAATTTCTCTAGTAGTTTGCCATACAAATGCTGGGGTCTAATCACCGCATACGATATCGAGCAAAATTGATCGAAATTATTTATTTTGGTATCATGAAACTCGATATCGAATGAAAATTATGGAATTTGAAATAATAGCATTCGTTATCGAGTAACTCGACATTACATTTTTCGAGTTTTCATTCGATACGTCAGTGTCTGTCGTATGCAAAAACATTCGATAGTCTATTCGATACGATAGTATCGAATTAGACCCCTGGTTTAATCTTAATCTTTAAAGATTTGGAAATCGATTTTAAAATCATTTTGAGCTTCGATTAATCGATTGCAAAAACCGAAATAAAAAAAGTTGATCGAAAAATCGAAAATCGATTTTGGAATCCATTATCCATTCCCTAATGTATTCATCAAATTAAATCTGTTTAAGTACAACTTTACATAACTGCTCTTGAAAAGCAAATACATTTTGTCTAACTCTGCAGCCACACAATCAAGTTTTTCTTGGTAGGGTTTTTCATAGTATACTGCTAGTCAAAATTTACATAAATTGAAAGCTGTGACGTAGGCTGCACTCAATTTGTAAGCAATTTACTTTCAAGATGTCATCAAGAAAACAATTTATAAACACAAACATACCTACAAGAAATTAATGAGCGAGTAGTAACATTTTTCGCGTTGGTGTTAAGAAAATGATCGGTCATTTCTTTCTATCATTTTCTTAACACCAAAATGAAAAATGTGACTACTCGCTCATTCATTTCTTGTAGCGGTGTAATCAGCTGTTAAATTGAAAGTAAAATTGCCTGTTCGGCAATGGAGAGGTGAAATTAAAAGCAATCTCGTGGTGAAAAAGTGGTTAAAAAGTGTGAGTATGTTAGTATAAAGTTAGAGTGTATTGCAGAGGAATTGAAAGGCAAAACTTTATCGTGTGGCCTCCAAGTTACATATACTGCTTGTCAAAATTTATGTAAATTGAAAGCTGTGGCGTAGGCTGCACTCAATTTGTAAGCAATTTACTTTCAAGTAAAATTGCCAAGCAAATGGAAAGGTGTAATTGAAAGCATTCTCCTAGTCAATTTAAAAATGGGGAGTGTGTTAGTAAAAAAGTGAAAGTGTATTGCAAAATCTTGTAGCCTCCAAGTAACTAGATGTTGAAACGTTTTTGTCCAAAATGTACGTTGTTTTTATGTTACTCTTATGGTTTTCTTATGTTCCTTTTTGTGTTATTTTTGTTCGATTTGATGTTATTTTTGTATTATTAAATTTATGTTCCTGAAATAAAAATGTACAAATTCAAAATTAAATTTTAAATTACTGTAGGGAAAAATAGTAGTTGTAGGGAAAAAAGGAAAATTTACGCAAACGCTTAGTTTTCGAGTTATGGACGTTTTTAGTTTTCATAGAAATATGTAATTTTTCCACTACCAATATTGATATCATTTTGAAGGTTTTAACTAGATCTTTCTGGATACATATATGGAATTTTTTTAAAAAATTTTTAACTCTTAAGCTCACATTACAGTTTTTGTGTACTAAGTGTATAATTTTTTTAAATAAAAGTGTAATTCAAATTTTATAAAATAACAAACACAAATGTCGCAAAAAAACTTCATGCTTAGCCGGCCTTACAATTTGAAAAAATCTCCTGGCATGACTGGCTGGCAACTCTTTTTTTTATTTTGCAATGAGAACTTCGTTATTTTTTTTAATAACGAGTCAATACTTTTTTTTTTTTTTTTTGGAAGTTATATTAAATATAAATACCAAGGTATATTTACACACTCACCGCGTGTGTAAATATACCTTGATAAATACTATATTTGTGTAAAAATTATATAAAATTCGTACACCTTTGGGGCAAAAGCTTTAAATATAAGTGTTATAAAGGTAAGCCATTAATTTACATAAATAAATACATGATTTAAAAAACACGGTAGAATTTACATATTCATATGTATTAGATTGTTTTTACTTCGTTGTCGGCCCGGAAATGTTTTAGATGTCTATTTCTATTTTGAATAGCACTAAAACGTTGCATTTTATACATGGGATAAGGGGTACGAATCAAAAGTGAGTAAGCATGCGTTTGGAGGCTTGTCTGAACCACAGTCTTATAAATAGAGGGTCTATATTTTCCTATAAAGTGTGTCGGAAGACAATTTAAAAAGTCCACCTAATTACGAAACACAACTTAATCACATCTGCATTACTAGGGAATGGTGTAATCTCCTGTGCTCTATTTGAAACAAGTTAAGTGGAGCAATTGGCAGAGACTATTACTTAGTGATTGCCGAAATGAAATTTCAACTTTAGTCCAAAAGATGATCCTTCATCAAAAACAGAACATACAAAACTCTGAAGTTAATAGCTGTTGCAGTCGAAACCCGTCTTAGAAAGGGTATAAATAACATCAACACATCTTATAACAACATCAACTACAACGTTTCTGCTGTCGATCGTTGGTCATTTTAAAAATAAGACTGAAAAACTTTGCAAAGAGGCTCGCGGTTACCACTCAGCCGAAAACAAAAACGGATGTCTAGGGATGCTTGGGATCTTATCTGACGGTCAAAACAATAACGATGACATACGAGAACGATCCTCAACGAAAAGAAAATTAGCAAACTTATTAAATGTCAAATAAAATAGGAGGCTGGAATCTAGTTACAAAGTACCTAGGGTGATAGAAAATTGAAAAATAAGAAGACAAAATTAAATAAACAAATTGGCGCAAACGCTTAGTTTTCAAGTTATGGACGCTTTTAGTTTTCATAGAAATGTGTGATTTGGCTGAAGTGCAGTTTACGGGGCTACGAAAAAAATATGATACCCGATTCAGAATAAAAAAAGAAAAAACCAAAATTAAAATTTAAGGAGGCTGAGGCCCGTGCGGCCCCCTGGAACCAAAAAACTGCCGCGCCCACTAAGTGATATGTGTGGGTACTCAAATTAAAGGTAATTAGCTCACGATTGAAAAAATGTATCTTGTTTTTGTATTCGCGTATTATTTTCCTCCTTAGGTTAATTTAATTTTTTTAGGTACAGAAAAGTTTTAGTTAGCGAAGCCTGTGTTTGTTATACCATAGAAGAGAAAATCCTTGCGTCTGTCCGAAGGCCGGCTATGCAGAGAAGCTTTAGTTAGCGAAGCCGGTATTTTTTATACCATAGAACAGAAAATCCTTGCGCCCGGCCGAAGGCCGGCTATGCAGAGATTATTTAGTTAGCGAAGTCAGTGTTTGTTATACCAAAAAGATGAAAACATCTGCGTCCGGTCGAAGGCCGGCTAAGCATGAAGTTTTTGTTTGCGACATTTGTGTTTGTTATTTTATAAAATTTGAATTACACTTTTATTAAAAAAAATTATACACTTAAGCCCGTTTTCACAACTTACCGATAGCTAAAGGTAAGATTTTATTGGCCGTATAAAAAGTGTTCCATTATTACAACTTAACTTTAACCTACCAGGTATAACCTTAATCTACTTTATCGTTTACTTTAGGTTAAAGTAAAGTTTTAATAATGGAACATTTTTTATAAGGCCATTTAAAGTCTACTTTAAGCTATCGGTAAGTTGTGAAAACGGGCCTTAGTACACAAAAACTGTAATGTGAGCTTAAGAGTTAAAAATTTAAAAAAAAATTCTATATATCGAGAAAGAAATATTCAAAACCTTCAAAATAATATCAATATAGGTCATGTACCTTTAGAAATGTAGTGGAAAAATTACATATTTCTATGAAAACTAAAAACATCCGTAACTCGAAAACTAAGCGTTTGCGTAAATTTTTTTTATTTAATTTTTTCTTCTTAATTTTCAATTTTCTATCACCCTACTTTTTTATTTGAAGCTGCGTCGGTAAAGTAGATTTGCTCCAAATAGGAAAACAAAAATAAGTCAGAAAATGAGATATAAAGCACCACTTTAAACTAGCCCGAACACATGTTAATACATACATGTTTTTCCTCGAGGGCGTAAATATTAAGTGAATAAGTTATTTATCCGAATCACAGTATAATATTATAACGTAAAAACGCAATTATATTCGCATTTAATAAAACTCATAAAATTACTCCATCTTCCAGCTAGATAATAGGATAAAAGATACGTCGAAAAGAATAAAAAGAACTAGATGTAAGATTCTGGAGGTATTCGAAATCTATTAGGTGGCTTTTTCCCTGCGACGCTCCATCCTAAGGTTCATAGCTTTAATGTTTTTGCAAACTATAGTATAGTACAATTAACACTTACTATAGTAATTGTTCTCTGTGTCGCTAGGAACAACATTTTTAATAATAATTTAAAAGAAAAATGTCCCGTCCACTTTTGGGATATTGTGTATTGATAACCAAGGTGCTTGAATATTACTTGTGAATAAATGAATAAATTTGGAAACAGGCTTTCCCTTTCTTTTGATATACAAAAATCTATAATGCCTTTGTTAAGGAGGTATCACGCTCACTTCTCAAATCCCGCCCATTTTTTAAAGAGGTTTTGTGTTGATAACCAAGATGCTTAGATCCTTTTGTTGAAGCTTTGGCTCTTGCTGTACAGAAAAAAAATAAGAAAACTACAAGGCATTTTTGGGTATAAAGAGAGGCTCTCGTTTTTGTCATATCATTTCATTTCCGGGATTTTCGGAAAGCCCATTTCAACATACAGACGAACTCACGGTTAACCGGATTTGAACTTCTTATAAGGGTCCAGAATATATATGTATTGTCGGCTTAAAATGCAAACCTGTTAACTCCCTTTCAGCACATTTTACAGGAGAGACAAACAACTTGAGGCGTATCTTTCTCTACCACACGGCATCAACATCTTAATTTACTTAAAAAGTGTATTTAGCAGGTTTGCTATGGGACAAAAATGGTGAAAAAAGATGTAACAATTGAAAAATTTTGCGACATTTTAGTAATTTTGAGGCAATATATGGGCATTTCCATTTTGACGTGTCGTTATATTCGTACCACAAAATGTAAAAAAATTAAATGAAGAAGTCAAATTTGTAAAAAGGGTTTTTATATATATAAAGTAATGAAATAGCACTATATTCAGAAAAAAAAAATTACAGCAATCGACGCCAAGTATTTGCAGATATAAGCAAAAATATGCGCCGGCGGGACGTTAAAAAAACGGAAGTGGGTTTTGACTTGCATTACAAAGCTTAATAAGACTACGAATTGAGCAAGACGTTTTGTATAAAACCTTTTTTAGTAAACTGTGGACTTATATAGATTTATTTTCAAGCTATCAAATTTAAAAATCTTTGCTTGTTTTGAGGTACAAATGGGCATTTTCAGCGAAAAGTCTACTTTTTTAATTAACGCCAGAATGCAAATAAGATTTTATTTTAAAACCATGTTGTTCAACTTTATTCCTTTTGTTACTAAATGTAGAGCTAGTTGCGCTTTACACCACAATATAAAAAAGTAAACTATACATATAAAATTTTTTGAGAAATAATTTAAATTATTTCGGGCGTTACGTTACAAAAAATTGACTTTTCGCTGGAACTGCTCATATGCAGTTTTTTCTCCATGAAGCCATGAAAAATTTCAGTTGGCTTCCGAGATATAGCTGTGTGAAGAACGGCATGTACTTCGGAGATATCAAGTTTAATTCAAAATATACATCAGATGATAAAATTCGAACAGCAGCTAAACAAGCAGAACTCATAGGTTTTTGTTAGTTTCAATAAGAACTTCGAGAAATTCCACACAAGAAAAAGTTGGAATTTAATGTGTTGCACTTTTTTCTTTGTCTGTTTTTTATAGTGAGTTTTTTTTACCTATCTACCTACCATGACTACTTACTTCTATCCTTTTGCCAAAATATACATCGATTCCGCGCCAAAAAAAATTGCTTATTTTTTATGCCAAAAAAGAATCAAGTGAATTTCAATCGAATAAAATGGTTTTTCAACGGACAATGTCTGGACTTTATCAAGACGAGATAGCAACACTTCCCAATCTCTATTTTCTAAAAAGTTTTTAAGTGGTCTTGCAATATGTAGTCGAGTATTGTCATAATAAAATATTACGTTTTTCTCTGGTGGCAAATTACCGCATTCGATACCAAATTAATTACAATACAATTTAAATGGAAATTTTAATTGGTATCGAAAGCCCTACCTGCTCCTGTTTGCAAATTCCCGACCAAAAAACATTTAAATAACTTTAATTTAGGCCAATAATGGGTAGTTTGTCATTAATTATGTTTAGTAAAAAGTTTCTAATATTTCATTTAATTTAAATTTGATTTCTTTGTAAGGAATACAATATAAAAAATTTGCATCTCAAAAATCATCATAGTGAACTTAAATTAAGCCTTAGCTAATAATAATTAAATGATCCAAACTAGCAGCTAATTAAGCTGATTAAAAGGCATTTAAAAGCATTCTTAAACAAGGTATACATACAACAACAAAAAATTTATCCTACAAGAGGAAAATAAACAAAATTATTAAAAATCAAATTAAACAATGGTAGATATTTTTAATAAAATTTGTATAGTTTCTTTTAATGTAGCTATCATTATCTATTTTAACAAATTCGGGCGATAATTTTAAAAAATAAATTATACATCACTAAATTTTATTAAAAATTTGTGCCATTGTAATATTTTAGCCAATTTATGCACAACTAGTTTTCTTGCGAATGTTTTGAGGAAAATAGATTGAAAACGATTTAAATGTTCCTTTTCTCACTCTAACTTAAACGCGAGACTTGTAAACAACTTGCTGTATGTGAATTGGATATTTGAAATATTATTTTTTAATTACAATGGAATTTATATACAAACATATTTGAAAAGCATTTAATGCATTCGAAACATAAAGTACTTTTAAGAACCAAAAAAAAAAAAAACTTAAATACAATACATGCGGCCATTCAATTTTTTAAGAATTTACAAATTTTTCTTAAAAAAATAACAAAAATTGGGCCATTTTATAAAAGGGATTAAATAAAAAAATTTTTAAATAACAGTAACAACAAATTACCTTAAATATTAAAAAACAAAAACAACAGAACAGGAAATATAAATTCAATTAAAAAACAAAAGGATAAACGAATATTTTATTGATAAAAAATAAAAAGCAAACAAACATTTTTGAACATAAAATAAAAGAAGGATGAAACTATTATATTTATATACAATTCATAAATATATACATATACATATTAATAATTATGTATAACCATATAACGATAAGTAATAAAAACAATAAAAACAATAACTATAAAAAAATATTAACATAATTACTTAGAAGCAGTAAAAATAAAACTTATGTTATTTTAACAAAGAAAAAAGGCCTCAACAATGTTAAAACTTCTTAACCCTAGAAGGATGTTCTAAAATGTCGTTTATTATTTACATTCAACGCTAAAATAACAAACAGAAAATACAACAATTTATAGTGGAATCATTGTTATTAATCCTGAACATTTTATACATATTAAGCGCGAAAAAATAAAATTAGAACACAAAAATATCAAACATAAAAAATTAACACAAACTAATTAAACGTGTATGTAATAACAAGTATAAACAACAACTAAAAACTAAAATGAAAAAATATTAATGAATAAGAAAGAAAAAATTGTTTGTTTTAAACATTAAAATTCTATTGAAAATTATTTGAAACCCCCGATTATAAATTAAATATAATAAAATCGTTACAATTTGTATTAAGTATTTATAACCAATTTTTACGCAGACAGTTTTCATGCTCAAGTATGGAGTTTAATATTAAAAAAAAGATAATAACGGATAATGTAACAAGTCTAAAATTTCTTTGTTTTCCTTATTCTACTATATTTACTCAAGATTCACACCAGAAAACTGGCTGTGTACAAATTGGATTTTTTATTTCAAATAATTTTTTAAATTTATAGTGAAATCAATTTTTTTGAATATCAGGTATAATTTGCTTTTATGTAGTATAGTTTCTTTTTTTTCTCTTTTATTAAAAAAATAAATATAGATTAAAAATATTAAAAAGAAATTTAGTTTTGTTATTATTATTAAACTTTTCAAAATTAAGTAATTTAATAAATAAATGTGTTTAGCAAATTAAAAAAAATATATATGTATAGGTACATACATATGTATGTATATGGATATATAAAAATAAATCATTTAACGAAACACGAAAAAAATTTTAAAGCTTATTATTAATTTTTTTATTTTAACTTGAATTTAAAAACTGTCACATTTTATTTGCCAATTAAATTAAAAAGTGAAAATTAAAGGAAATACATATGTAACAATTAGTTACGAAAATTAATAAAAAACAAATATTGCGTAAATAAATTATAATTTAATTAGTAAAAAACCAACTTAACTTTTAAAGCGTTTTCTTAAAAAAAAAACCTTAAAAAATCTTGATAATTTCAATACTTTTAAAGTCAAGAAGAAATTTGAATCTTAATTCCAGAGTTTATAATTTTTCGTGTAATTAACATAAGACCCTCAATGTATCAATAAATTGAAAACTCATCTGTTACAAAAACGAAGGGCAATTTTGTTTAAGGTTATGATAAAACAAATTTAACTCGATCGGTTAAAAATTGCGAACGAAAATTGATAAAAAAAAAAAGCTCGCAACTACTCAGGATTCGCCTCTTGGAAGGAAAAAGTTCCCTCATATATGTAGGTTCTTATCCACTCAGGACATTGCATTTTTGATTTTATATTTCTAGGTCCAATATTAACGAAAATTCTAAAAGTATTAACTAAAGAACAAAAAGTCAATGATGATAAAGTCTGTTCAATTGCACTTTTTAGTACTATTAGCATTACAAAAGTACTAAAGTACTCAAGAGACAAGTATAGTACAATTTAAAATTTCAACATTAAAATTTTTTGGTCTAGGTAGATATCAGTAGAACTGACAAAGGTATATTGTCAATACCACTTTTGTCGGCGAATGTGTAACGGATTTTTCTTTTTATACCAAAATATGATAAAATAAAAAGCAAAGGACTAAACTTTATGTAATAACTGTATCCAAATTAATTCAGATAAAAGATTTTTTACAAAAAACTTATATAGAAATTTGTGAAAAAAAAACTAATTTCCTACATCGATCGAACTTTGATCTCCTTGAAGTTAATTATTTTATGATTCTTGCAATCAGGGGTCTAATTACGGGCTCCATAAGGGTTTGATTGGGACCATACACCGAAAAACACAAAAGTACCGTTATCTAAAAAACGGTACTTAGGAAAAAAAATTACAGCGTTTTTCGTGTTCAGGAGGTCCCAATTAACTTATCTAGGCATGGTACTTTTCCAAACTTAAAATTTGTAAAGCAGTGTTATTTTTTTCTCTTTTACCAAATGTATAGCTTTTAATGCTCCACACAAAACCAAAAAGAAGTAAGAAAATTGTTAACGCTTTCGTTGGTTTTTGTCTCATTAAAGCGTACGACTGTCACGTATGTGACTATGGAATTACCCATATGTCATCTTAAAAACATCCAAGGTTTTTTAGTAAACAAATACGTTCTGCAAAGACACTGGTTAGCAAACACCTGCAATTTCTGTTTATTTTGGTGCCGTAGAGTAGGATTGATTTCACATTTAAATTTAATATTTTAAGCTTCAGGGCTCGCGAGCTACAAATGGTTTTCAACCGACCAGCCACCAGTTTTTGCTATAATGTTCACTAAATAGCAGAAGGAGTGCACGTCTTTTAAATCGTGGCTGTTGATATAGAATTTTTCCTGCCTCCAATGTCAATAGGAATTTGCTTTCTAAATGTACCTTTATGCAATATTCGTAAGTTTGCCCGATTGTATAACCTTTGAATCAAGGTTCAATATATCAAATGCTTTTTCAAAGTTGACAAAGCAAAGATATAGTGGCGACCGCCATTCGACTGACTGCTCAAGTATGATCCTTAGGCTATGGACGTGGTTATTGCATGACTTATGAGGGCTAAAGCCAGCCTGTTAGTTCCTCAATACTGTAGTAACTACGTCCGAAACTCGTTTGGTGATAATGTTAGCATGTTGAGAGGTGCTATACCTCGCCAGTTGTTTCGGTCTCTAAGATCACCTTTTTGGGGTTTTGCAAATTACACCCTCCTTTAGATCGTTGCGGAAAAATTCAGATGTCTAAAAGTCTGTGATGAGGGGTACGATAATATGTGCTCAGTAGTTTCGGCGAGATGCCGTCTAAGCCTGCGGACTTCTTGCTCTTGAGTGATTTAATTTTACTACAGTACTTTTCGCTTATAGTCACATCCTTTAGTTGCAACCATAACGTGGACTATATCGCTAATGTGACTATAAGGCTAATTCACATATGTATATGCCACTATGACGCATATAACCGAATTCGAATATAATCAAGTTATGTGAATAAAGGAAATTAAAAATGCATATAAATTACACCGACATACTCTATAAAAAATAGTTAAAATAATAACAAGATATTTCATAACTGATACCAACGGCAAAAACTAATTTTTTTGCGAGTAAAGAGTTGATGACAAAAATTAAATGATTTAATTCATTCTTTCTTTGGATGGATTTTTGATTCGAAAACTAAAAAGAACTTAGTAAATTTTGCTAATGTGACAATAACGCCATTAATTTGCTTTACTCTTCCCTTTGACTACTGTTGATAAATGGCATATATGGCAAATGGGCTTATATCGCTAAATGGACTATAACGTTAATACTTTCTATTAAAGTTACTTATAGCTGCAAAATAAACAGATAAAATGTACTATATCGCTAATGTGACTATAAGCGTTGTGACTATAAACGAAAAGTACTGTATCAACCTTAAGTACACCAGTGGGGTAATTCTGTAACTTTTAGTAGAAAATTTTTACTTAAAAAGACAAAAATTTGTCGGTAAGTAAAAAATTTTTACTTAAAAATACTTAAAATTTACTACTTAACGAAAAATTTTTGTCGTTAAAAAGTTACAGAATTACACCACAGGTCATGAAGTTTCAATGTTGATGCAATTGCACGTTAATTGGGCGTTTATAGTTCTTTTTGCAAGCATTTTAGTGCAAAATTCTTCCGCAGATGTAAAGAAGACGCCATTATCAGTTTTAAGTGGTTTTAGAGCTGTGTTTTAGAGTAACTTCTATGGCCCAGATGCGCTTGTCTTGCCTTGCACTTTTTTTACTAAGGCACTGAAGCTTTCATCGCTTTTCGAAACTTGATTACCCTACGTTTCGTCGGATATCCACTAGGGTGGGTCGAAAAAAAAAGTTGTGCCAGTCACCCCCTAGAATGAAAGATATGTCAATGAAGTTTCTAAAACAGGAAAAAATTTTTTTTTGCCACGCCCCAAAATACAGCACTTTTGGTTTTTTATATGTAGCGCTGCCATTTAAAGTCCGATCTCATCATATCGCATATCGTTGTTCATGGCTTGAAAGTTGCTTCATTTTTGTCTTTGGTGACTTTTCAATCCGACCTGAAACTCTGGACACCACTTATGCCACCTCGGATCCTTCCCCCAAATGTCCAATTTTTTTGACGGTCCAAGAAAGTCCTTATAAAATTACGTATGTATCGATTTTAATATGCTCACTTTTATGACACACCTCCAAATTAAGGCCCTTTTTTCTTTTTCACACACATACTACATTAAACCAAGTAGAAGCCAATACAAACCAAAAAAATGTTCATCAGTCACGCCCTAGAATAAAAGGTATATTTATTAAGTTTTAAGAAATTTAAAAAAAATTGTTTTTGCCATGCCCTAAATTACTGCCCTTTTTGTTTTATATATACAGCATCGTCAATTAAAGTCCAATCTCATCGTATCGTATATCATTGTTAATGGCTAGAATGTGCCTTTATTTTCGTATTTAATGCTTTTTTAAACTAACTTAAAATTCTAGATGGCAATTATGATATCTCGGATCCTTCCCTCTGATGTCTAATTTTTTCACGTGCTAAGAAAGTCCCTCTAAAACTTTGGGTCACCTTGAGTCTAGCTAAGATTTATATACACCGACTGCCCAATTTATAATTTTTCGCATACATGTCTTGAGGCATTCATTTTTATGCATTTAAATTATTTTTTTTTTTTTCATTTTTAGAATTCTGCAGTTTCTTTATATTTTTTAGTTCTTGTTTTAACTCTGTATCATGGTCTCATATATGACATTATGTTTGCTTTTACAAATGTCTTAATTTAAATTTTTAATTTGAGTTTCACAGTCCAGCAAAAAAAAAATGGCACGAAAAATTGCACAAAATATGAAAACTGGCAAAAAAAAACGTTAGTAGTTCAGATCGAGAAAGCTTGTCAATAAATTCATCCGTCTCACTTTCATTAAAATATGAGTAGTCCACTTGAAAACACCGCTTAGTTAAAAAAAAACCAAAGGCTAAGAAACAGTTTTTAAAAATTCAAATGACAAGCCATAGAGGGTGGTTTTCAGGATTATTGAATAATTAAACAAAAATTGCGCGTAACTTACAGAGTTTTGTACGAGATTGATAATGGCTTAGGGAGCCATTAAAAAAAATGGAGGCTTTTACAGAATTTTTATTTTGCTATATATCTAAAACAAAAAGGGCTGTTATTTAGGGCGTGGCAAATTTTTTTTTTTTTAATTCTTAAAAACTGTATAAATATACCTTTTATTCTATGGCGTGACTGAGGAAAATTTTTTTGGTTTGTATTGACTTCTACTTGTTTTAATGTAGTATGTATGTGAAACAGAAAAAGGGGCTTTATTTGGAGGCGTGTCATAAAAGTGAGCATATTAAAATCTCCACATACGTAGTTTTATAAGGACTTTCTTGGACCGTCAAAAAAATTGGACATTTGGGGGAAGGATCCGATATGGCATAAGTGGCGCCCAGAATTTCA
The DNA here is from genome assembly GCA_930367215.1 of Pollenia angustigena. Classification (NCBI taxonomy): domain Eukaryota; kingdom Metazoa; phylum Arthropoda; class Insecta; order Diptera; family Polleniidae; genus Pollenia; species Pollenia angustigena. The sequence goes on from OV884059.1 coordinate 154,031,725, forward strand.
GGACGGATTGAAAAGTCACCAAAGACAAAAATGAAGCCACTATCAAGCCATGAACAACGATATGCGATATGATGAGATCGGACTTTAAATGGCAGCGCTACATATAAAAAACCAAAAGTGCTGTATTTTGGGGCGTGGCAAAAAAAATTTTTTTCCTGTTTTAGAAACTTCATTGACATATCTTTCATTCTAGGGGGTGACTGGCACAACTTTTTTTTTTTGTATGGAGGTCGACCCGGTCTAATATCCACTCTTTTCAGGTGCGTATAGTTTTTAACTTCTTAACGTAGCTGCGCCAACCTCGTTAATGGTAAATCGGGCTAGTTTTCATTCATATTCGTATTTGTGGAGGTCTCGGTAACCATTTTTTCAGTCAGCTTCTGATTGTAAAACTGTAAAGACGTGTAATATGGCTGCTCCGCCTTAAATATTGTGCGCTAAATGTTTCAATGCTCTTACATCGGGTTATATTGCATGTCATATATGTATATTTATTTTTTTTTTCATTATTTATTTATTGAATCTTCATACATATGTGACAGCGCATAGAGAAAGGGACCAGTAAGGTAAAGGGAACAGTAAAAACCAACTACACACAAAAAAAGAGGTAGGGACGACCTACAAGCGTTTTCAAGGTTGACCAACAAGGTTGAGATGTGTCGCTTTCAAATGAGACGAATACTAACACGCTCAGTGATGGTACACCAAAGATACACGTATTTAAATCTTTAAAGTGGCAAAACCCTTCGGTCCCTTTCTATTTTTCGCGTCACATATATTAAATATGAACTAACAATAATTAATCAAATCTTATCCTAATATGTACTTTATTTTATGTCCTGCCAGTGCCAGACAAAAATTTTCCTCATCACGGGTTCTGTTTACATATATAGGTGTTTATCGCTCATCTAAATGGGCGAGTGCTGCAGTGCCTCTTCTCCTTAAGCGAGTGTGGTCGCTATCATTCAAAATATTTCGAGCTAGTGGATTCGGATGCAATTCGAGCCTTTTTGGGTGCATATTTTACTGCTTATTTTGTAATCATAGTCTTAACTAATGACACATTGAGATCCCTAATATACCAAGGGGTAGCTGTGACTAATCGAAGAAGTTTGTTTTGGCGCATTTGAATTTGTTCGATATTAGAGGCCGAGGCAGTAGGCTCATAACTGAATACCATAGCAACAGATTAGATTTAAGATGGAGTTGTAAAGTAGTTGTTCGGACAGAGTTTCTTCCAATAAGCTAATGAATTTGGATGGCTTTTAGTTTCATTTGAGTTAATTTTGCTCCATATGGCTTTTCCACGTTAAGCGGCGATCTAGACGTATAATTTAACATGCGAATATTGAGTTATTATTTGATTGCTGAGTTTAATAGGGGGCATGATTTCCGGCGCAACGTGAATGTTATATATACGCATTTTTGTTTATTGACCTTTATCCTCCATTGTTTTAACAATATTTCTAGTTGAAATATATGGAGGGCTCAGAGCTGAAGCGAACCAACTCAAAAATGAAAATTCGATAATATTTTGAGTTTGAGTTAGTGAATTTCCATTCATTTCTGGAGCCATTGACATGGGTTTATTACCGTTACCTTTGGAACGAAAGGCTTTTTGATTTAGTCCGTTACAGAACTCTATAGAGTTAAACTTTGCGTAAAATTTCACACCAGTTTTGAAATACATATATGAATTTTATTTTATGACTTGGTTCGGTTCAGCTTTGAACGCTCCATATGTTCCTGTAAGTAATGAGATGCTTCATGACGGTTTTCGTGCACGCTTAGAAAAGCTGTATCGTCAGCAAATGTTGAAGTTAGGATGTAGTTGTTCGTTGGCATATCCGAGGTATATATTAAGTTTAAAAGTGGGCCCAGAATGCTTTCCTGAAGGAGTCCAGCGTCAACTGCTGAGGAGTACTCAAATAGTCACCTTCTTTAATAATAAACTTTCGACCGACTTAGTAGCTTTCTAACAGGTTGTGTGTGTTTACTGGTAAGTTAAGCTTCAGTTTATGTAATAAGCCTTCATGCCAGACTTATTCAAATGCTTGAGAAACATCGATGAGGAGAGCGCAACAATATTTTCTTTCTTCAAAAGGTCTTCTTATAGCGTTTACTATTCGATGCGTTTGTTTAATTGTGCTGTTGTCTTCTAAAGCCGAATTAGTGGTTAGGAATACATATATTTTCATTTAAAATTGGGGTTAATTTTGGCACTAAAGCTTCTCAAACAGCTTTGATATGCTAGATAGTAAGCTTATAGGCCTATATGACTCAACTTTTGTGTGATCCTTTCCTGGTTTAGGTATAATAGTAACTTAGGAAACTTTCCATTCTTGAGGGTAGTATTCAAATCGTAAATTAGCATTAAAAAATAAAAGAATAATTATCTTTGTTATGCTGGGCAGCTCTAAAAGTATTTTGTTACTGATCTTATCAAAACCTGGGGATTTCTTGGGGCTTAAATCACAAATAGCCTTTTCGATTTCTTTTATCTCAAATCTTAGGGGAACAGCTGCTCTAGCAGCAACAGGTGGTAACGTAACCGCAGTATCGTGAAATATATTTGGTTACCCCATACGTTTTTCAAATGGTTAACAAACAGATTTCCTTTTTCAATATTATTTCTTGCCCAACTTCCATTCAACTTTCTTAGTGGTGGTTTAGAGACAACTGGGCTTTTAAAATCTAGCTGCACGCCATAATGAGAAGTCTGATTGTGGAGTTGCATCAAGTTCCTTAAGATATTTTTCCAGAGAAGTCGTTTTCTGAGTCTGCAGTAACTATTTAAGCCTTTTTGTACACTCTTTTAATAAATTCTCTTTTTGTACACTCTTTTAATAAATTCTTTAGTTGAGAGGATCTGTGCAATTGCCACTCTCTTCGAGCTCTTATTTTTTCAGACAAGAGACGCTCGACATCTGTGGAATATATTTTAATATTTTTGGTGGCAATACTTGAATGTTGAACAGCTAGTTTCAGATAACTGTCCAAATTAACAATGGAGAGATCTACATTCTCCGGAGTACTAAGCGGTATAATTTCTGTAAAATGGTTACTGAGATATTTTTTATACTTTAACCAATTTATTTGTATGGCTGACGTCGCTATGTAACCTTTCGGAGATACAATTCTATTGGGGTTAATTATAGTAGGTAGGTAGGTAGGTAGAAATGTCGGTGTGAAGTCTCCTTCACACCTTCACCCAGAGACCAATATGATCCATTGTGACGCCTTAATTAGAGATAGCTAAGAAGGTATAAAGTAGGTGAAATAAGCAGCTAAAGCATAAGACAGATCCGAAAGATAGGTAGAAAAGAAAGGAAAGAAAAGAAGGTAAAGGACCAACCCCGAGAGAAATCCCACTAAAACCAAATCCGCCCTACGTGCGGTTAGCACCCAGTCTCCCCTCGCGCAGCCAGGCCATCCCCATTACGAATCCTATCAGATTCTCGAGTCCGCAACCCGAGACATCCCCTAATTCGCCCAGGAATCTACTGCCCAGCCACCTCAACCTGCTACCCTGCAACCTGGACAGTGGCACAGAAAGTGCTCAACTGACTCCAACTCCTCAGGGTCCTCGCACAACCTGCATATATCCGACAAGTCTGATCCCATCCTCACCGCCATCCTGCCTATCATACAGTGGCCCGTGATAATTGCTATCATTGTCCTAACGCAGACCCTGCTCCTGCCCAACAGCGACACCGAATCGGACTTCCTAAGCACCGGCCACAGTGTCCGGGATACCCGACAGTCCGTTTGGCTCCCCCAGGCCCGATTGGTCACGCTCAGTATCCATTCCCTAATTCTACCAAAATAGAAGCCCAATGGAGGCCTAACCGCCTCCACACAGTCAGGATCCTCCAACTCTGAGCCCTGTCTTGTCAACTCATCAGCAATCTCATTGCCGCCTATGTCGCAATGACCCGGCACCCAGCACAACCTTAGCAAATACTCCCCTAAGGCTCCCCTCAGAGCCCTCCTACAATCATCAACCACCCTGGAGTTCACATAACAGCCCCTTACGGCCATAAGAGCCGCCTGGCTGTCCACATATATAGTGACCTCCGAGCCCCTATCAATGTTGTCCCTCATCACTCACTCACTACCCAACTACCCTAACCTCCCTCCACCTCCTAGGAATGAACCCGTTCAGCACACATACCCTAAACAGTTCCACTAACAACAGCAGTGATGATTTCCCGATATTCTGTAACATCGCCGGAAATATACCATCTGGCCCCGCCGATTTGTAGGACCCAAAGGTATTTACCGCCCATGTTACCTTATCCAAGGTAATCATATCCCCCACCGTCTCCCTTTCCTCACCGCCTGAGCCCGAACCAGATCCACACCCCGGAAAGTGAGTCTCCATAAGCAGACAGAGAGATTAAGAGCCAGATTCCGTCCATGAGCCGTCCGATCTCTGAATAAATCCAGGGACTACAGGGTCCTTAGATAAAATTCTTCTGAATCTAGACATCTCATTCACGGATTCAAACTTAATCCACGAGTCCCTTTTCGCCCTTCTAATATCTCCCTTATACCTCCCGTAACTCAACCTGAAGTTACTCCAATCCTCATCAACTCGTCTGTCCACCATCTTGGCTGTGTACCCCTGCCCGGAAAATTTAACGGACAGGATCGCTCATAGCTACTGGTCAATACCCCCGTGAAGGTGCTTACCAGTTGCTCCACACCGGCCGGAGTCGACCCCCAGTTCCGTGTAACCCTAAGGTTCCGTTGCACTAGTCCCGAAAACGAATCCCAATCCGTCCTTCTCGGATTCCTGTATGGACACCTTTTCGACCTCTCAAACATTAGACTAAAGGACAGACGACTATGGCCAGAGAAGGAAAAATCCAAAGCCACCCTCCAGTCCTCTACTAATTCCCTACAGTTCGTCAATGTTATATCTATCACTGCCTCTCTATCCCTAGTTCTGAACGTTGGCGTATTCCCCCTGTTACAGATAAAGCAATTGCTGGCAATAATAAAATCAAACATAGACTCACCTCTTTTGTTGATGTCGGCACTACCCCATTGGGAATGGTGTGCATTGGCGTCACATCCTAGTACCAGCCTCGAGCCGCTTCTGCCCGAGTGCTCCACCAACTCTCGCACTTTTTCACCAGGTGGATCGGCAGCTTTATATGGCAAGTATGCCGATGCTAGTGCCAGGACCGTTTTGTCCTTGGCTTCCCCTGTCCCAACCGTGAGGTCTCCATTACTAAAAGAATGAGAAATCATAAATTTATGTTCAGTTCTCGCCAGTATACAAGTCCGTACCTTCTCATCAGAGCGGGATACGAACAAGGTATTCCCCGTGATCTTTAATCCAACTACCCGGTTTTTGTTAATCCAGGGCTCTTGGATTAAAGCCACGTCCACATTGTTATCAATGAGGTGGGTTACTAATTCGGTTGAGGCCGCTTCACAGTGGTGCAAGTTTATCTGCACCACTCTCAGCCTCTTAGGGTTTATCATTTTTAGGAAACCTAAATCTGATAGACCCTAACCCGAATATAGCAACCCCTCCCATTGATTTCAGTTTTCTCAGAGGTTCCCGGTCTACTGCGAACCTGAAATCTCTTCCTTGGTTCTCCTTACAACCCAGTGAAGCTATCATCTTCCACTGGCCTGTAAAGAGCCCATTGTTCTGATTGGCCAGTAACCCCAGTATGACCTCCACCGGTTTTATAGGTGGAGGAATCCATACAGTGGCCACCGGCCGTAATGGCAACTCAGACGCGAATATGACGTCCAATCTGGCTTCAGGATAAGCGCTGCCACACCTGCCGATTGCAGCCTTTAAAAACTCAAAGGTTTTTAGATTGCCGCAACTGACAGTTTTGACACCTCTTATCCAGTCAGCCCCTTTGAACGATACTTCGTCCGGCCTTCCTTTGACGCTAAAGATTTGGTCGAGTAGTTTGTTTTCTAGCACCTGCCATTTCTCGACACTGATCCTTCCATCGGGATCCATACGATCAATGACAGCTGCTAGAATACCGTCCTTACCTGACGACTCCCTTAGCTTCTTTGACGTAGAGGGTTGTTCCTCTCTGGAGCCAGCCCTCTTAGTGATCTCTTTTCGGGGATCCTTCCTTTTGGCCGCTGGGGATTTCTGGTCATCACCAGACCTAACTCTCTTAAATACTCCCTTATTGGGGGCCTTAGCAGAGCCCTGTCGGTGATCACCCGATTTCCCTGCAGATGTTGGCTGGTATTTCTCAGTAATCCCCTTTGTGACCTCCCTTTGGGGGGGACTGTCGGAGATTATCAAGACTTTACCAGTCCTCATCGCGCAGCTAGTAGAGGGTGGTACATCATCAGGCTTGGTTCCCTTATCCGTGACTGACTATTCACGGTTTAGAGAACCAGGTGTTGATTCTGTACCCCCTTTCTTACTTCCCGTTCCATTATTGGAGGATTCATCAGCAGGGGTTACTGAGGGTTCGTTGTCTTTACTGACAACATTTGAGCCCTCAGCAGCCCTTGCTGTGTATCCCGCAGGATAGGGAATGCCTAGGATATCACCGACAGATCCGTTTATTCGTTCGAATCTGGCAACGTTCTTTCGGTGCTTCCTCAGCAGGTGCCTATCCCGCCCATCGTGTAGTGAGGAGTCTTTCTTAGCTATCTTTTCTAGAAAGGCTAAGGAGGCCCTTACACCACTCTTGGCTTTTTCAAGACTCGTTTGGCCTTCTGACCTATTCTGTCGCATCCTGCCGAACAATGGGTTTTGATCCACCCACTACTCCGCTCCCTATCTCGAGTGTGACCTCAGGAGCCGATGGTCCGGCCCTATGGTCCTGATCATGAGCTGAAATCATTGTAATTTCATGCTCATCATCAGATCCCAGAGCTAGATCATCGAGTCTTTCCGAGACCCGTGTTCGAGACGGGAAAACCGACTGGGGGTCGTTCGTTCCGCTTGTCTCTGTCAGTTCTGTCAATAACTGACCTTCTTGCTCAAGAATATCTCTATAGATACTCAGCCAATCGGCGTCTGGATATGACACCGAAACTGCCGAGTTGTCAGAGATATTGCCTGCATCGACTCTTAGAGTCGCGTCCTTGGTTTTTTCCTTAAATTTGTCCAGTTTTTTGGTCCCACGAGTAAGCCGTAAAGAAAAGGACCGTCTCGCGCAGTGACGGCTTGCACGGACTAGGCTAAAGTTACAACTGACCCTTGCCATCGGCGCCAGAGGGAAGCGACCAGTTTCTTTAACCACTAACCAGCCATTCAGTTCCTCGGCACTGCTAACAACCACCTTGACCTTTAAAGTGGGGGAAATGGGAAATAAAGGGGGGTAGATAGGATCATAGGTAATGGGATGGGGGATGGGAGGATGGATAACCCTTAGTCGTGCTGGCCTTAAAGCATATACCTTCCAACTTGTCCCGGCTAGAATTTGCCGACTCAAGTTACAAGACATTCACTACAGCCAACATTTAAGCCAGCACATCGCGGCAAGATAATTATCCAGGTGGTGGTCATTATAGTAACAATTGTAGGTGTGTGGACGGAAGATAATTCCAAGGAAGCTTCAACAGGATTCGTTTCTATGCGGATGTTTTTAACCACGCCGAAATCGATGACATCTGGAATTTTTGCTGATCAGTAGGCCAATATATTGGTTGTCCGCTCGCTACCATATTTAAATCCATTTTAGAAATTGTATTAAATAAAACACGACTCTTTGGTGTTTTAACTCGTGACCCCAGGAAACAGGGTCCTAATGATTTATAACATTTATAATATTGGCTTTCAGATATTGAAATCTAGAGGGGTAGTATAAAGATGAAATTACTAGGTTTATATTTAATTCCTCAACGCAAATGTTAGTTGCTTGAAGATAATCTTTACGATGACCACACATTAGGTAGTGTTTGACTCGGGTTTTTATCAAAATGGTAGAACCTCCACAAGCTCTATCTCAAGGGTCCTTGGTATCATATACAGGTATGTAACCATTGATTTTAAACGTTTTTCTTAAGGTCAAATGAGTTTCAGAAACCATCATACTATTTCGTGGTTCAAACCATCCTTTATAACTGATGATATTATAGATTATGTTGTAAAAAATACTGAGATAGGCATTTTGGCTTGTAACTACAAGACGCGAAACTATAAAAAAGAAATAAACAAGAATAAAATGTATTTATAGATTCTAGGTTTTCATATGTAAAAGCTTACGACAAGTTTAATAGAGAATTCAAGAAATGTCTGGCAAGAAATGGCCCTAGTGTAAATTGAGACTTGGTTTTATATATTTTAGCCTTATACATTATCATATCAAAATAGATACACCTTATTTAATATTTCATATAACCCGGCTTTTGGGCAACAAGGTTCTATTTGCACCTAAACTACATGATAGTCCTAAGTTTGCGATATAGGTATCATATCTTCTATCTATATATATAAAACAGGATGTGTGTATGTATGTATGTAACGTATGGACTCCAAAACGGCTGGGCCGATTTTGATGAAATTTTCAGGGAATCTTCAGAATATTCAGGCGGGTGACACTGTGAAGTCCGATTTTTCGGTCTGCGGGCGGAGGAGCGTGGCAAAATCCAATTTTAATATTGCACCACCAATGACATCTATATAATTTGGACGATTTTTTCTTTAAAATGATCGCCATGGTCCAACTTAGATTTATACGAAAAGAAAATTTTGCCCCGCGCACTTTTACGCCCACTTTTTTCGAATTACCTAAAATCAGAAAATCGATTTGAGAAATTTTTTTTTCAAATGTTCGTATTAATCCATTTTAAGTTTTCATCGAAAGAAAAATTTACCACGCCTACTTTTATTCCCACTTTTTCTATTAAGCGCATAACTTGAGAACGGCTTGACCCGTTTGAAATGATTGCCATGGTCCAACTTAGGTTTTTACGGAAAGAAAATTTTGCCCCGCCCACTTTAACGCCCACTTTTTTCGATTTATATAAAATCAGAAAACGGCTCCATCGATTTGACTAATTTTTCTTTCAAATGTTCGTATCTTTTTAATGGATTTTAAAAATCGAACGCAAACCTTTTTCCTAATTTGGACAGGACAACGTCTGTCGGGTCAGCTAGTGGTCAATACAGAAGTATTTATGCGTTTGTTTATAAAAGGTGTTTCCCCTTATTACATTTATGTAATTTTGCAAAGCACAGTATGTACGTTTGTACAAACATACATAATATGTCTATGCTATAAAATATGTACACTTTTTTATACTTTTAAATAAAGGGTTTAATAAAAAAATACATATTAAAAATGGTAAAAATAGAAATTGGGAATTATTTCCTTCCGAAGGTAACTTTTTATTACCCAGCAAAAAAATTTTGAAGTTGTTCAAGAAGAAGGGCTATTTTCATGAATTCTTTAGTACCTATTTACTTGAATGCATTTTCAATGACTTCCAAAATTCGAATATATTTTCCATAAGTGAACGCATGAAAATTGCATGCAATAGTCCCACTACTCTTATTTGGGAATTGCAATATTTTACTATAATTTGGTAATCTTAAAGGACTTAAAAGTGAAGAATAATTTTTACAATAAAATAAATAATTAAGTTAGATTAATTCGTATAAAATTTGTACATTTAATTTTAATATTAACAACAATACCGAAATACGCATTTTCTGTTTGTAAGCTACTTTACAAGAAATGTACTCGTATTTTGAGTAACCATACAACAATATGTTAAGTTTGCAAAAAACAAGTACATAATTTTTGATGAAAGTAATAAAATTGTAAATTTAAATATTAACAATATTCCTTGTAAATAATATTAATGGTTTTGTGAAAACTAATTTCCAATTTTAAATACATGCATTGTTTAAACAATGTAAAAGTAATCACTTTGTAGTAGATCATGACTACTTAAGTAGTCAAAATAATTACTTTTTGTTTATGCCGGTAGTCAGATGCGACTTAAAAAAATATCACTAGCTTTAAAATTATTAAAAAATTCGGACGCGTCGGTTTAAAAGTGTTACATTAAACCGTAAAAAAAGAGCTAAAAATATATTTTTATATACAAAAAGTGATAAATACGGTTAGAAAAAAATGAGCAGCATTCGTACATTCCAACGAAACCTTAAAAATGAAAAAAAAAAATTGATTCTATGCTAAAAACCATTTCTTCGAAGACAACAAAGGCACATCAAGAAACTTCATCTTTGCAATATGAAGTAGTTCGTGATAATCTGGAACAACATTTTACCCAAGATTTGCCGCAATCTTTAAGAAAAAAATTGGTTCATAGAGTACAACCCATATGTACAATGCTGCACTAGTTTGTTAAAAATATTAAAAAGTGAAAATATTGATGTACCAACAAGCTGCCTTAAAAATAATGTTCCAAAACATACAAAAATGTTTCCAATTACATCTGTTGATGAATTTAAGAAGGTTGAAGATGGACTTAATGAAGAAAACGAGAAAGAATATGTAAGTAAATAGTAAAACCAAAATTGTAAGATTTTTATATAAAACTATCACCCCAAATTTCTTTTAATTTAACATACATAGATCGCATAAGTAAGAGCAATTTGTGGTCAACGGGGTCTAAGAAAAGGTTTGCGAGAGCTCATAACCCCAGAAATATTAGATATGTATAATTTAGATGGGACTCACAACAAATTGCGCCTTTTGAATTTTCCCAAATTTATGCATATTTTATTTGGTAAGTATTGACTTTATCTATTAATAAATTAATAATAAATCTTATTCTAATTCTGACATTACAGCTGGAACATATTGCGAGGGAAGTACCGATAAGTCCTTTAAAGCTGAGATTAGAGATGCTTTAAAATTTGCTAAAAATCACTTTTGCAAGGAGAAGAAAAGAAATTCGAAGGAAAATACAGCTTCTGTTGTCAAGGAAAACGACTTTTTCGAAAAGCACTACAGCAAATTAATTAATTTATAAATATAAGAAAATATGTACATACAGCCTGTTCATCAATTTCGAACGTCAACGTTTGCATAGAAAATTATATATAAAACAAAATTCTAAAATTTGTATTTGTTTTGAATTTTATTCTCTATGCGACGTTAACGTTCGAAATTGATGAACAGGCTATTATTGTCAGTTATTTTTTTTTTATTCTGTTATAGAAGTTAACAAACTGTTTTTATATGCACATATCGTTACTTTAATATAGAAAAGCCCTAACTAACATTTTCCTTACTTTACAGGAGAAGGAAAGACTTAATAAAAATTGTAGTATCGTAGCTGCGATTTTTTTTAACGCAGTTTTTTATTTAAAATGTTTAGAGATTTTAATAAAAAACTGCGTTTAAAAAAAATCGCGACTACGAGACAATAATTATTATTAAGTTTTTTCCTTCTCCTGTAAAGTCAGGAAAATGTTAGTTAGGGCTTTTCTATATTAAAGTAACGATATGCATGTACACTTAAATATGTACCCTAATATGTTCTTTAAATAGCTTTAAGCACATACATAGCTTTTTGCATTTATTTAATAAAAAAATCCAAATAATGCCAAATTCTTTATTTTATTAGTATTTTCAGGTTAATTTTTAATTAATTCATAATGGATTCAATAATGCATATTAAAATGCATATTGAGCACCAATGAAAATACGTATTTTAATCATTGAACTTTCATTGGTTTTCATTTGCACTAATTTCATTTAACATTCAAGATCAATGAAAACCCAAATCTAATCACTGAACTTTCATTGGTTCTGAGCAATATTTTTAATGACGAGCCGTTTATCTAAATGTGAACCCATGCTCGCCAACGACACGCTAATGTTAAAATCATGCATGTTTCCCCTAAAAAGAACCAGTGCATTATCCGCGGAACCCGTGCAATTACTACATCTTTTGCATGTCTTTTTTTGCTGGGTATATTCAACATTTTTCATTTTTCGAATTTATTACAAACAAGTTAGAGTGCTATATTCGGCTGTGCCGAATCTTTGATACCCTCCACCGACAGTTCGAATGTTTAAGGAGTAATATCTGTATGATGTTATTATTATCTTAAACTGTGACGATTTGTTATTAATTATGGATTTAGGCGACTAAACTGTTTTCCGGTAGTAGGGTTTATATGGGGCCTAGGGTAAATTATGGACCGATCTTCACGAAATTTCACAGTCTTTTTCCCAGTTCTATAAAACTTTGATGTACCAAATTTTGTTATGATAGCATTATTTTTTACGGATTTAGGCGTACTAAACTGTTTTCCGGGAGTAGGGTTTATATGGGGCCCAGGGTAAATTATGGACCGATCTTCACGAAATTACACAGTTTTATTTCTTGTCCTATAAAACTTTGATGTACCAAATTTTGTTATGATAGCATTATTTTTTACGTTTTTAGGCGTACTAAGTTGTTTTCCGGAAGTAGGTTTTATATGGGGCCTATGGTAAATTATGGACCGATCTTCACGAAACTTAACAGTTTAATATCTAGTCCTATGTAACTGTGACTTGCCAAAATTTGTAATGATAGCATTGTTAGTTAGGGTTTTAGGCTTTATATACTGTTTTCCGGGAGTAGGGCTTATATGGGGCCTAGGGTAAATTATTGACGGATCTTCACGAAATTTCGCAGCGTGATTTCCAGTTGAATAAAACGAATTGTTGCGAAATCTTATATCATTCTGTGCATTTTTCCACCATTTATGTTAGTTTTTGTAACAAAATTATCAATTTTTTTTAGGTGGTGGTTCCACATTTTGATTCATAGCTCAGATCCTATTGAACCGATTTTGCTGAATTTCAATCCCAAACTGCTTAGGATAACTACAAGCAATTTGACACCAAGTTTGTTGATTTCTTTTGAGTTTTTCGAAAGTGAGCGTGTTTTCAACAGACGGACAGACGGACAGACAGACGGACATAGCTAAATCGACTTAAAATTACTCAAGGACCCAGAATATATATACTTTATAGGGTCTGAGATGAATAGTAAAAAAGTTTCACACGGAATGACAAACTGAATATACCCTCTTCACAACTAAATGTGGTGGAGGGTATAAAAAGCTTTATAAAATACATAACTGAAATTTAGCTCATAGAATAAATTCGAAAAATGAAAAATGTTGAATGGTAAAAATATTATAAAAAAAATTTAAATAAACAAAAATATAAAATGATCGATGTCGATGTTTTTTAGTTTTGACGTCGATGTATCGCCGATATGTCGTCCGTCAAAACATCAATGTTTTCTAAACGTCTAATGTGAATAGGGATTTTGAGATTTATCTTATAGATTCATTTTGTGATATGGATCTCAATCAGATAAATATCATATGTAATCAATTAGGAAACATTTAAGATCTCCTTTTTATAAAATCGGACTTAAAATGTGTCGTTTATGAGTGCTTTCAACGATTTACTTCTATAAATGCTCATCATACAGCTTTAGTTTTAGAATTGGAATTATATAATTATCTAAAATGTTCAAAAAATAAATCCATTTATCAATTTGACTTTAAATATTTTGATTTTGATGCATTAAACTCAATACTGCTAAATGTAAATTGGAAATCTATTACTGATGAAAACATTGATGAATCCAATGAAATATTTTTAGATACGTTTTTTAATATTTGTAAATAGTATGTTCTTTTAAAGAGAAAAAATTGTGCAAGTCACCCTTGGTATACTCAAGGGCTGTGGCAATTTAACAATCAGAAATAAACTTCACAAAAGGTATGTTATAACAGGTAGTTAAACCTAAACGAAGGTTTAAGAGTTCAATTTAATCTTTATGTAAAATCCGAATATGAATTCAGAATGCTCAAAAGTAGAACAGCTTTCGAAATATTCCAAAATAACCGTTATTTGTGTTTTTGAAAAAGTTGATGTCATTTTAATAAAAGTATCTTCGAAAATATTCAAAGGAGTTTTTATTCCTTTATTTTTATTCAAATAACGACTATGTTAAGAATTTTCTGCTAATTTTTAATGAATTTTGTGAAAATAAAAATCATTTTGCTACAAAATTTGGGTTACTTCAAAGAGATTATAAAATAAGCCACTGCTGAAGCTTTTCCACCAGTTAAAGGTCTTTGAAAATTATTAGAATATACTATGAAATAAATGAAGAAACTGGGATGCATAATAGTTCAGAGCACCAAAATTTGTCCACTTACTTACAGGTCTGTTCTGAAAATCGCGTGATTTCAAATCACATGTGCTTTTATAAAACAAAAATATAAAATGATCGATGTCGATGTTTTTTAGTTTTGACGTCGATGTATCGCCGATATATCGTCCGTCAAAACATCAATGTTTTCTAAACGTCTAATGTGAATAGGGATTTTGAGATTTATCTTATAGATTCATTTTGTGATATGGATCTCAATCAGATAAATATCATATGTAATCAATTAGGAAACATTTAAGATCTCCTTTTTATAAAATCGGACTTAAAATGTGTCGTTTATGAGTGCTTTCAACGATTTACTTCTATAAATGCTCATCATACAGCTTTAGTTTTAGAATTGGAATTATATAATTATCTAAAATGTTCAAAAAATAAATCCATTTATCAATTTGACTTTAAATATTTTGATTTTGATGCATTAAACTCAATACTGCTAAATGTAAATTGGAAATCTATTACTGATGAAAACATTGATGAATCCAATGAAATATTTTTAGATACGTTTTTTAATATTTGTAAATAGTATGTTCTTTTAAAGAGAAAAAATTGTGCAAGTCACCCTTGGTATACTCAAGGGCTGTGGCAATTTAACAATCAGAAATAAACTTCACAAAAGGTATGTTATAACAGGTAGTGAAGAAGTTAAAAAAATTAGTTAAACCTAAACGAAGGTTTAAGAGTTCAATTTAATCTTTATGTAAAATCCGAATATGAATTCAGAATGCTCAAAAGTAGAACAGCTTTCGAAATATTCCAAAATAACCGTTATTTGTGTTTTTGAAAAAGTTGATGTCATTTTAATAAAAGTATCTTCGAAAATATTCAAAGGAGTTTTTATTCCTTTATTTTTATTCAAATAACGACTATGTTAAGAATTTTCTGCTAATTTTTAATGAATTTTGTGAAAATAAAAATCATTTTGCTACAAAATTTGGGTTACTTCAAAGAGATTATAAAATAAGCCACTGCTACTATATCTGAAGCTTTTCCGCCAGTTAAAGGTCTTTGAAAATTATTAGAATATACTATGAAATAAATGAAGAAACTGGGATGCATAATAGTTCAGAGCACCAAAATTTGGCCACTTACTTACAGGTCTGTTCTGAAAATCGCGTGATTTCAAATCACATGTGCTTTTAAAAACACACGTGTGATTTTGTGGTGTTCTGTAAATAACACCGTTTTTGTGTTTTTCGGTGTGATTTGCAATTGTCGAAAGCACAAGAAAATACAAGAAGTTTGTTTTACAAAATTATAGCTGATTTTTTAACGTTTTTATTTTATTTTCCAAGAATTTGTTTTGTTTAAACCGACTAAGCGATCTCAAATTAGTTTCAGGTTGTGTTAAAAATTTTGCAATTTTTGCGAATTTTAGCCACGACACGATAGAAGCGATTTGTTCCTGTAAGTTTTCTGTTTCTTTGCAGCTTTAACGATTTATAATAAATAGAAGACCCTGCTATCATGCCGCTGTTAGCAAATTTTTGCGAATTTCCGCTTATTTAGCAATTTTTAGCGAATTCTTATAGTTTTAGGGACTTTTTATTAATTTTATGGCTTGTTTGAAAAATTAAAAATTTTCGCGAATTTTCGCTATTTTGCAAAAATTTTGTCTGTTCCGACATTTTGTTTTTTTTTTTACCCATTTAGCGAATTCAAATAAATTTTAGGGTTTCTTAAAAGCTTGCAATTTTTCGCGAATTTAGCCAATTTAGCGATTTAAGCCATTTTTTCCTGTTATTCTTTGCAGCTTTTACTATTTTTAATAATATTAGACTTTGCTTTCATGTCGCTGTTAGCAAACAAGCGATCTTTAATTAAACTAAAAAACAAACCTGAAATCACAACGGCTGTCACAAAAGCAAATATCATTTTTCAAGTGTGGTCGAATTTTCTTAATTTTAAATGATTTCTTGTAAATAAAATAGCTTATTGCATACAAAAAAATAATAAATAACACATTGAATATTTTATTTAATTTATTATGACGGTCATCTTACAATAGTCGCAAGATTAACAAAGTGATTTCAAAAAGTTGTTTACGTAGCTGAACGTTTTGAAATCACAAAATAATATGCCCAGAACACCATTCTTGTGATTTCAAATCACTTTCACAAAATGTGATTTTCAGATTTTCGCCGGTATGTCGCGAATTTCTATGAATGAAAAATTTGAGGCACAAAGATCGTAATTTAAAAGAAAATGAAGACACCTAGTAAAAGATCTAATAAGTCTACACGAACTAAACTTTGACATATCCGCTTGGGTACTGACGGAATGAAATATCATATCCAAAATTTAAGGACATGGCGCAAAAATACTTATGTTTTTAAATAAGTTCTGTCACATTTGAGAGACTATTTACCCCAACGGATTCGCAAAACCGTCTGTCTATCTCTGCGAATGTATTGAATTAAATAAATAATCTCAAACATTTTTTTTTTTTTTTTGTTTAAAAAATAATTGACCTTTTGTTAATTTTACCATGAATTCAAATTCAATTCGTTGTTTTTAAAATATTTTTAATACCAATTTTTAATATTAATAATCTCTTACCCATAGATTTGTAACATGGCTAAATTTCATTAAAGTTAATTTTATGTAGGTGTATGTAGAGAGAGTCTAATCTTTACTGTTAAGGGATTCAATCGGTGACCGGTGTTTTTATCGCGCATGTTCTAGAAATCGAAATGAAGTGGATTTAAAATCGAGCAAAGTTAAAAAGCAACCCTGTACTAAAAGTTCATGAAAATATCCTATTTTATCTACTTCGTATCATTTGAGTGCCTATTAGCTTCACAAGAACATATTAGCTTCATAAGAACATGCCCGTATAACTCTTTTTTTAACCTAAATTTTTTTTTGTTAAATTTAGGAAATTACATTTGAATCAAATGGAAAATTTCATGTTGGTAATGCTGTCAGTTACTATAAACGGCATCTCTGTGTTTATTTTTTACGATTTTAACAACTGTGTCGATTAAGAATTATATTTTTTGCCGTTTTTGCAGACAATGACGCATTTAAAGAGGAAAATCATATAAAAAATTTTTATAACACTCCAAATTCTTTTCATTTGGGTAAATTAAAAAAATAAATAAATTAGTTTAAAGAATCCATAACTATGAGTTGCATTTTAACAAATAGCAATTAAAACATTTATAATTTCAATAAAACAAAAAGGCTGTTGGTAAAGAAGTAAAAAGTGTTAAAATATAAAGAGAGGGGAGTAACGTGAATCGCTCTAGCAAAAGATAGCAAAATAATTCAAGCAGACGACAGCCAACCAATCAGTATTTGTGTGTATGTGGACAAAGTGATTAAAGTAAAAAAATTAAAAGGGACCGAGGAAGAAGAAAGTATCATCATAATAATTTTCCAAAGTCACTTGACTTTGAAACGAATCTACTGGCTGCAAATTTGGTTGCAACAAAAAAATTAAAAGATTGTTTTAGTTGAGATTAACCAAACCCGTATATGGAACATAATCATATCAATATTTAAAGTTAAAAAGTTTTCAAGATTGATAAGACAATTAAAAGAAAACAAACCCTTAAGTGATTAGCAGGCACATTTAGTATTCTAATATAAATTTGCCGGTACGTCTAACGCCCAAAATCGAATAAATGCTACAACCAAAAGAAACCCACAAACTTCCATAATTAGAAAACAAAGGCAGTGAAATATCAATAGAATAGAAGTACGAACAAGTGATTTTCTTATCAAATAGTCAACAGCTCGGCACACAACCCTGTCAAGCAGCCCAACCAACCAGCGAACTGAGCAAGTAACATAACAATTAATCCACAACATTAAAGAAATCAGCAATTAAAATTTCAAAATATGTATACGAACTGTTAAAATTTTTGTGGACTTTAATGTTTCCTAAATGATTCAGTGATAACAAGAACAAAAACCATAATATTTACAATAACAATACGTTTTGTACGTAAATAATTTGTAGTCAGTTGCACACAACCGACGTGCGTGGGAGTGCAGAAAATACTAAAAGCGAACCGCAAAATAGTGGTGTATTTTGCAACAAAAAAAACCCCCCATAAATACTTCTTGCAAATTTATTGATAAGAACCTGCAAAGAAACCCATTTTGCCGCATCTTCCATTAACAAATACAACTCATTTTTCTTTTTTAATTTTTTAAACAATGGCTCGAGGATTTGACCACTTATTTAAGCTTTTAATAATAGGAGATAGTGGTAAGTTTTTATTTTTATATTTTTTCATTTAATATTCTTTTAAAAAGTATAAATAAATTTTTAATTGGTAACATATAGTTCGTTGGAGTTCCACGCTTGTTAAGAGAGACTTTAATTTACATATATGTTAGAAAAGTGACGTAGACATTTAACCCATCGTAAACACGCTACGACCATCCCGATTGCTTATTTAGATAAGTACAAATTAACTTACCGGGACTTAGAAACTTTCTTGAAAGTATAAAAATTCGTGTTTCAATCCAAAACTAATTTCGTTTCGACTTGTTCATCTGAATCAAAGGTTATGTGCTCCCGAAAATAAGTCCGCGTTATAGGAAACCCTACTAATTTCCCATATTTATTTTATCTTGTGTACAATCGGTTAGTGTGATTGTATTTTGCAGTTCGATGGAGGCAGAACTGTTAAAAGTATTCGGTTATTTTACATTTTTATGTAGGATTTACTCACATAGAAAAGTTGTACATTAGGGATATGACGTTTTCCCACTATTTGCGAATATCAAAAACGGCATAGTATAGTCGTGTAGAACATTAAAAGTTATAAATAAAAATATGACAATTTTTTCGGATTGTTAATTATATTAATTATATCAAAATTATACGCCTGATATATTAATATATTCCTATACTGATATTTTAATATATTCCTATACACCTAAATGCTATTTTGGAATTTATCCACTGCTTTGGATTTAAAAAATTTCCTACGGCTTACAATTCATCGAGGTTCAAAGTTTCTTGGAAGATTTTAGAAATTTGCTTCCCCGCGTGAGGTTTTTTTCGCAAAACGACGGGAGAAAGCTGTTTTAATTTCTAAAACATGCTTGGCCACTCCGTAGTACTATGCAAAAAATTTGGTTGTAGCCCTATTGTACATACTATAATTTTGAAATGTAGATACCTATTCAGCTATGTGATTTAAAATCGAAAATGTCGTTTTCGGTACCTTTAAAAATTGATTTTTCAATACATTTTCCTTTTTTGCACTGTATATGGTCTTTTAAAATTTATATTATATATATAAATTAAACTGTATTTTGAACAAAAAGTTAAGAATATAATTCAGAAATGAATTTCAAAATCGGTGGAAATACATCACACCTGCTAAAAATTATCGTTTAGAATACAATCGATTTTCAGCACATACGTGATTATGTATGTATGTAATGCTGTATCAATTTTTTTTAAATTTACAATTTTTTTAAAATTTACAATTTTTTTAAAAATTTTGGTGAAAATTAGATCTGAAAAAATTTTGTATAAGTTTTCAATAATAAAAATACAAGTATGTACATATTTGTTACTTAGTACACTGTCTTATATGAATATTACATGCATAATATAAAAAAAATGCAGTCAGTCATTAAAGTATTAAACAAGTGTGACTAACATAAACAAGATGAAAACAAAACTTACCTATACATTTCTTCTGCACATAAGAAAAAAATCGAAAAAGTTTAAATCCATTCGTCTGCTGAAATGTGCTACCTTTTGATTACAACATTAGCTACAAAGTTAAATCTAATATTTAATTCAGTCAGTCTATTCAAACACAATTATGTTCTAATCTAAGAGTTATAAAAACATTTTTTTAGTTTTAAGCTCATTTTATTAATTTATATTTTCTCAAAGGTGTCGGCAAATCATCACTATTAATTCGTTTTTCGGATGACACATTCTCAGGTAGTTATATCACAACAATTGGTGTAGATTTTAAAATACGCACAGTAGTCATCGACGACCTGCGAGTTAAATTACAAATTTGGGATACTGCGGGCCAAGAACGATTCCGTACGATAACTAGCACTTATTATCGGGGAACACACGGAGTCATTGTTGTCTATGATGTTACAAATGGTGAATCATTTGCCAATGTTCGACGATGGTTAGATGAAATACAAAATAATTGTGATGTGGTGAATAAAGTATTAGGTAAGTGGTTTAAAAAAAATAAATTAGTTGGTAGACAACTATAAACTACAATAACTTTTCTATTACATCTTTAAAACAAATTCACAAAAAATTAGTTGGCAATAAAAATGATGATCCAGATCGTAAGGTGGTTATAACCGAGGATGCGCAACGATTTGCTCAGCAAATGGAGATAGAATTATTCGAAACATCTGCCAAAAATAATATCAAAGTTGAAGAAATGTTCCTGTCAATAACACGACAAGTTCTTCAGCACAAGTTGCGCAATGCACAAAATGATCCACAGAAAGACACAATTAATTTAAAGAAATCCAGTGGCAAAAAGAAGAGTAAATGTTGTAGTTGAAACCGGAAGACGACAATATCCATCATATGACCTTTGCCACAACAACAAATACAAACAACCAACCACCACTACCACCGTCGTCGACGTAATTGTCTTTATTGTTGTCTTTGTCGTCGTCGCCGCCATTATTTCTAATATCATTATTTTATCACTAGCATCACCTCCTCAAGCATTTCTAAGAGAGATGAAAATAATACGAATTACAAATAAATTGAGAATGTAAAAAGATTAAGAATTATTTTATATAAAATATAAAAATTACACCTCACATAGCTGGTGCATATACATACATAAATACATACATACTATACATAAATACTTCAGTCGAATAATTTTAAAACTTTTCAAGTTAGGTTTTCTTCAAGTAAGATCTTGTTTAGAAAAAGGGATCAAACATTTGAGTCTTCTCGCATATGTAGACACTATTATATAATTTTTCTAATCAAAACTTATTGTTTCCAAACATTAAAAATACTGTAAATACTTACTATTTTAGTTGCAAATTTTTTGTAATAGAATTTCAAATGCACACTTTTGAAATAGTTTTTATAAGTCACAACTGCCCACGGAAATCACTATTTTTAATTGTTGTGTTGTTTGCTTGCCTATTCCAAGTTTCTCTAATTATTCACCAATAGAGTTTATTATTTCATTCTAATTTTAATTTTTATTTTGTAGTAAAAGTAAATTTTCTGTCATTTCACAAACACAAACACTTTTCTTTATATCTTAAAATAATTTAGTTTAAACCAAGAATAAAAAAAAAGATATTAAAGGTTATATTAATTTAATCCCAAAATAAAATATTTATACACGCAAAATACATACATAAGATATGAAACGATGAGAAAAATAATAAAAAATGACATGATTTCGTAGAAGTTTAAATAATTTGTATTTTTAAAATTTTTGTGAATTTTTTCATACAGTCGTTCAACTTTTTCCTAAAGTAAAGTCGACCGAAATCAATCCAATTATTTCATATAAGAAAATTTTGCAAGAATCTATGTAAAAGGTTGTCAAATTTTAAGGGCCGATGTTGAATGTGAACCACACCTAAACGGCAAGTTTTTTCTGCATTTAATTTCACATTTCTCAATTTCAGAATAACTCAATTTGAACCATGGAAAGATACACAATCGAGCAACGCGTTAAAGTTTTTCAGGCTTATTATGAAAATGGGCGTTCAAATAAAAATGCATATCGTGCACTTCGTGAATCAGTGATGATGAACATTTTCGCCAGTAAGCAGAATTGCCGCATTTGGGCGAATAATAATCCAAGAGTGATTGTCGAAAAACCAATGCACCCACAAAGAGTGTCTGTTTGGTGCGGTTTATGGGCTGGCGGCATCATCGGGTCGTATTTTTTCCAAAATGATGCCGGTCAGGCAGTTACTGTGAATGGTGTTCGCTATCGTGAGATGATAACGAACTTTTTATTGCCCGAATTGGAAGATATGGATGTGGAAGATATGTGGTTTCAACAGCACGGTGCCACTTGCCACACAGCTAACGAAACAATGGGCCATGTCACAGAGTACAATTCCGTTCGGAATTGAAGAAAACATATTTGTTTGTTGATGGAAAGTGTATTTTGATAGTTTTATGGCCTTTCAGATACAGACAACTCCAATACCGTTCATGAAAACAAAAATGGTTTCATTCCGAAACATTTTTTCGTCATTTTCTGAAGCACCAAAATACGGAATGAATTCCGTTTCCGAACGGAATTGTACTCTGTGACATGGCTGTATGTCTATTTTTGCGCGACAAATTCAATCTCCGTATTATCTCACGTGGTGGCGATGTAAATAGGCCGCCAAAATCATCTGATATGACACCGTTGGACTTCTTTCTTTGAGGTTATTTGAAAGAAAAGGTGTACGTCGATAAGCCAGCAACAATTCAAGAGATAAAGGATGAGATAATTCGGCACATTAACGGCATAGAACCTCAATTATGCCTCAACGTCATCGAAAATTTGGACCATCGGATGGAGGTGTGCCGCAAAGGTCGCGGCGGCCATTTGGCCGATATTTTGTTCCATACATAATTGAACCATACCAATATTATAATAAAAAGAAATGACAATAGTTTCCTAAATAATTTGTGTTTTTTTTTCATAATCAACATCGCCTCTTAAAATTTAAACACCCTTTATATTTAATTTGGACATGATTTCTTAGAAGTTTTAATAATTTGTATTTTAGAAATTTTTGTGAATTTTTTTGATACAGTCAAATTTTTCCTAAAGTAAAGTCGACCGGTATCCATCCAATTATTTCATATAAGAAAAATTTTCAAGAATCTATGTATATCTAATTTGACTGAATTTCAATAAGAATCTGTTAAAATTTTCCCTACGAAAAAAATCCACCGAAATATTTGAAAAAAGGTAAGTAAATTTGAATTTAGCTTAAGAAAAAGATGCAGCGGTTAGACGTTAAATTTTTCAAATTTTAAGGGTGCTACCAGATGTATTATTTCAAATCCGACCTGGTAACACTAGCAAACATTTTTTGTTGCGCCTGAAACTATGCATTATTTTATTGGGAGACAAATTAAAAAATACTCCCTGCTATTGATTTCTGTGCGCTTGGTATTTATGAAAATTTTTTCATATCTAAAAATTCCATCCACATTTTTTAATTAACCCTTAAACGGAAATTTGTTTTTTTTTTTTTTTAGACCCAACAATAAAAATATTTATGGAATTCTTACGAACAATAAAAACTATTATTGAAAATATAAAACAATGAATGTTTTTTATATTATTTATTTTTTTATTTAATTGAATATTTTGACTTAAAAATTACTTACTATTTATTTTAATTATTCGTAATTAGATTTCTTAATGGATTTTATTAATAACTTTCGTAGTGATAAGAAGTTAGTTGAATTAAAATATTTTTTTTTTTTTTTCTAATTTACAATACATTTGTATGTTCTTCTTGTAGTTTTTATTTTTGTGTGTTTAAAGCTTCGTTTCGAACAACATCAAAATTGGGTACGTTCGTAAATGCATCAAGAACGTACCCATTTTTACTTGGTGTTCACAATAAAGCAAAAATTTTTCGGAACCACACACATTTTCAATTAGGAAAACTTTTCAAAATTTGCCCAAAACAATATTACGCGTATTTATTATTATTTTTAAAAAATTTTGTTAAAATTGTTGCTTTATTGTTAACACCAAGTGAAAATGTGGCTGTCATTGTGATCGAAGCTTAATTGGAAAATTTTGTAAGATCAATACGATAAGACACTGCAACTACTAAGTTAATTTTTTATTTAATACATTGACAGTTTTTGTTTTTTAGAAGAATTATAGTGGCTTTATAACTAATTAGTTAAAAAAGATTGTGTATGTGTGTTTTTTTTTTTTAATAAATTACATTTAAGTATATTAAATAATCAGGTATGTGATGAAAATCGATCGATTTCAAAACGAACGTTTTAAAAGGTGTGATGAATTTCGAAGGATTTTAAAATCCATTTCTGAATTATAGTCTAACATTTTCAGAATACACTTCAGTTAACGTATATAATATAAAATTTGAAAGAATAAAGACTGAAAATAAAAGGAATATGCATTTAAAATCCATTTTAAAAGATACTGAAAACTATATTTTCGGTTTCAAATCGTATCGTTTTTAAAATCGTTTTCCATCACATACCTGAATATGTATTATATTAGATTTTTTCTTTTAAATTTAGTTTTATCTAAAAGTTATTTTAATAGTGTAGTTATCTATTATTATAAAACATCATGTTTCTCTTATTACATTATAGTTAAATATTTATTTGCCAAAATAAATAATAATAAATTTAGGCCAAATAAATTTCTTTTCCAGTTCAAAATTTTGATTTTTTTTTTTTTAAATTGGAATGTTATTTACTTATCTTTTTAATTATTAAAGTTTATTTTTTTAAGTAATTAAACAAACAGCAGGCTATTTAAATAACTGTTTGTATCTTAAACAAATTATTTTATACATACAATCACTTGGACGTATGCCGTGCTCCTATATTAGTTACAACTGCAAGTTTAAGTAAATACTTGCTAGGAAAAACAAAACTTTTTAATTCTTTTATATCGACCCCTAACCGCGAAAATAATGTAAGCGCCAAAAATCAAATTTTACAGGAGAGAGCTTTTTTGTTTTGTTTCATATTAATTTTGTATGAAATTTGTCGCTTACACTAAAATTGTTTTTGCTATAAAATCGTAACCGTACATTATGTGACCATGATATTTTAGGAGATGATGCAAGTGTTGCCAATAAAGTCATTTATTAAAAAAAACGAAAATTGAAAATCATGTCGCTTACGTTATTTTCGCTGTTAGGGCTCGATATGTTAACCAAATTCTAAAAATACGGAAAACAGCCTTACAGAAGCATGAAGTAAAAAATAATGTATTACATATAAAATAGTGTAATCTCTATTGCAAATACATATACATACATAAATTTACTAAATATGTATTAAAATCTCTTAACATACGTAAAACTTAAAAAAAGAAGCAAATGCAGCATAAAATAAAATAAAATTTTAAGAATATTGACCTAATAGAGAATTAAATTTTTCTTATTGAAAAATTTAAATAAAAATTTGTTAAGTGAAAAAAATTACCATGTTTTGAAAATCGATTTCGAATAAAATTCAAAACAAACTTATGTATCTTTCGGTACCTATCTTCCTTTTCCCATTTTTCCTATTTAAATTAAATTGTAAAAATGTGAGAAGGAAGAAAACTCCCGCAGAGTTTTTATTCATAATTGGATTGATTAAAATTATGAACCTTTTTTAACTTTCTAAAATACTAAAATAACGGAAATCGATCAGACCATATACTTCGAAATCAAAAAATGTCAAATTGAATGTTCAACAGGTCTAATAGTTAATTACTGTTTGGAAAAATGATTGTAATGCTTTTATTTGTTATGTAAATTAAATTTGAATTAAATTTATCAACCAATTACATAAATTATCAAAGTTTTCAAATCAATAAAATGATACCATTTTATCACAATTATTGTGGATAAAAAGTGAACATATGATTCTCTTTGAATTTTGCTATTCCACAACCAAAATTTAGATTCTATAATTAAATAATCTCTAAAATAATGAGGATTTAACTAGAAAAGATTTCAAACGAATTCAGAACGATAATACTTGTAACCAGGGATGATAAATGAGAAAACCAATATCGTACTAAAGAACTCTTAAACTCGTGCTTTTTCGGCCCTTACAATATTTTTTATTTTATTTTTAAAAACAAAAACAAAAGGTACTTAAATTTCATTTGTACATTAATTATACATAATAGCTCTGTTCCACATGCATAACGAAACAGTCCGAACTTGCACAAAGTTACCCAAAAGCGTTCCACATAACAATTTTTGTGCAATTAAGAGAGTAATTGAGAGAGAAATTTTTTTCATTTCCTGTACAAATTTGCACGAACTTTTCTTTGGGTAAGTTCGGACAAGAAAAAACAATCAGCTGTTTTTGTTTACATATGAAACTGATAAATAATTCAGGAAATTTACAAGCAAAAGAAAATGTTTAGTTTTAATAAAAAAACATATTAGAAAGCAAAATGTTAGGTTTTTGTGAAAAAATTAAAGTTTTAAAAACGTTATTGCATACATATTTTCCTTTATCTTTAATAAAAAAAAAAAACAATATATAAAAAATTACAATGATGCAAATTTTTTGGTTTTATTATGTTATGACTTTTAAACGTCTAAAATCACTTAAATAGATCTTAATTTGAAAAGCATTAGTATTTGAAGAAGTGCAAAAATGGTTTTTTGCGTTCCAGCAATTTTGTGTAGTTTCGGCAAATTTAGAGAGTAATTTTTAATTTTACTCTCATTAGTCCGAACATGCCCGAGATCTTGTGGAACACACCTAATAATAGGGTGGGTAAAATTTGTCCGCGTCAAAAGCACATCGCGATTCTTGTTCAATAAGTCATTTCCAGAAACTTTGCCAAAAAAAACATAGGTCAAAAATGAATTTCGGGCGCCGAATTTTTCAAAATAGTTAGTTTTCCAAAATATTCAAGAATAGAGGCAAACAAGTTGTATTTGGTCTAGCCAGACCTGAATCATGCGGTTTTTAGGGTCGAGAAATCCATTAATTTGTATTTTTGATTGCCGCCAGAGAGCGTTTGTAGAATTAATCGTCTTTTTTTGTGAAAAATTGACGAATATTTCTCAAAATGCAATCTCGTATTTTGAATGAGCCAATTTAGACTAGACTAATTGTTCTGGCAGAAAACCACAGTTTGTAGGCGAAAGAGGTGAAGAGAGTCGTTTTTGGTTGGCATAATTTTTAATCCAGCTTCAACCCCGCATTAGCAGAACAAAACCAATACATACAAACTTATGAAAAAACAGGTTCAGTGTTTTGTTTTTTGCAGAGCGATTTTAATCGTTAGTTGTTCGCCGTCGTGTAAACATGAATGTAAAAACAGAGGGTGGTTGGTCACGCCAACAAACTTTAAAATTAATAATGGAATTAAAAATTAAAAATAAACAAAAAAATACTAACACATACAAAGCTGCGTGTACGTATACAATTTTATGCCAGAATAATTAATCCAGTGTAGTTTGGAAAGAACAAAAGTTAATCCGACTAAAAATTAGTCTAGTCTAAATTGGCTCAATGAAAATAATAAGCGTTCTTAAAATATGTACATGCGAACATCTTACATTTCCAAATTTATTGTGTTTACTATTTTCAAAAACGTTTAAAAAAAACATAAAATTTTTATTTGCAATATAGTTTCAAAAACCAACACACATAAAAATTATTAATTGGAATTTTGTTAAAAAAAAAAATTGAAGGAAAAAATTGAATTTTCGATTTAACCATGGAATTTAAGTACATTTTTAAAAAGTTTAAAGTTTTTCAAAAAAGAATCAGAATTTATACATTAAGCTTGGAAATTAAATTTTCAAAACCCAAGTTAAATATCAAATAAAATCTTGAGACCGGTTATTTATATTAGCATGATAAAAGAAAGCCACTTACAATCATTAGACCGTGAAATAATTTAATCCTGTGGTTCACATTTATAATAAATTTAAGTTCCTTTGCCTACTAATGCTAGTTCGTTACATTTGTATAATTTAAAATGGGAAAAAATGTAACGGTACGAGAATTATGATCAAAGAACACTCACAGATTTTTTTTTTTAAATATAAATATGAACTAATACTAAACAGATACATACATTCTTAATTTGAGGGAAAATTAAATTCATTGTTAAAACTTTAAATAAATTTTGTATTAATTTTCTAATCCACCCTCCAAAAGCATTAATCGCATATAATGAATAAAATAATAAAAACTTTTTACAAAAAAACAAAGAAAAAGTCAAATTAAGAAGTGGGCTTAAGAATTTAAACTAGTTTTAATTGTCGAGTTTTAACTAGTTGCTCATGATACATATTTTACTAATGAGATTTTGCAAAAAAAAAAAAATTATTTAAAATAAATAAAAAAAAACTAAAATCCTATTTATTTTACATAACAGTGAAATCTTAAAAAAGCCTTCATGCTTAAGAAAAGAATATCAAAAAATTGTTTATATTAAATTTCCTTCATTTAATTTTTTATATGCTGGGAACACAATTGGGTCGTACGCCGTAATAACGTAGGAAGTAACGCCGTAAATTTGTAAAAACTCTCCATTTACCCATAATTCCGCCTTGAACGTATTTGGGGTTTCTTTGAAAATAATATAGAAAACTTAAAATTTATTTAAATTGTTTATTTTTTCTTGTTTTCAAATATTTAATTTGAAAACACAAAAAAGGAATTTATTTTATATTTTGAGATTTTCTTTTACCATAAATAGAATTAGATCTAAGTCGACGTACGGCGTACGGCGTAGATACGCTTTAACGTTTGCGCCTGTTATTCTGTGCCTTTGTATACAATATGAGACGTTTTAATTTGACAATGTATCTACGTCGTACGCTACTACATTCATACGGGGCAATTGTGTTCCTACGGGTATTCACAAAAATGTTTTTCCACTTTATTTAATACTTGTTAATTTCAAATAAATTTCCTGTGCAGTAACAAACAATAAATGAAATGTGTAGCTGTAGTGATAAAAAAATTCAGAAAATTCTAAAAAGAAGCTTAAGAACGTGCATGTTGTCGATTATGTCGCCGTTTGTGTAAGTATAAACCGGCCGCCTGTGCAAAAGCTGAACCACAGATTTTGCAAATGTATTTTTTAACAGCATCATGAATCTGTTTGTGATTTTGCAAATTCTTAATAGATCTAAATACCTTACCGCAAATATCGCAACTAAACTCCTCCTCATTGTAGTGAGACTTAACATGGTCCATCATAGTGCTGCGTGCATTAAATTGTTTTCCACAGCTGGGATAGTGACAGCGAAAACCTCGTCCATCATCCGATCGTGTTGGTGAACTGTTAGGGATTCTATCATCGGTTATTAACTCATCTTCACCATCATCTGGAGTCAAAGTTAAATCGGGTATAAGAAGTTCGTCATTATGCCTTCGCATGTGTTCATCAAAGTTGCTCTTTTCACGAAAACTGGCTGTACACAAATCACAATGATATTTCACATCTTTAAGTGCTGGATGTATCTGCTTATGTCGATTAAATTGTTCCAAATCATTAAAGCCCAGCTGGCAAACTGGACAATAGTAACTTGATCCGCCCATATTTGCGCCCCCAAGGCCACCAATAAAAAGTTTTGCTGCTGAAGTACCCGAAACAGGATGAGGTTGCTGTTGTATTTTATGTTGATGTGTTAGTAAATGTGTATCTAATTCTCGTGGTGAATTTAAAATCATTGGACAGTGTTCACACTTAAATGGTGCAATATCGCTATCCATGAAAAACATAACCTCATAATAACTGTATGTGGGTGAAAATGCTCGACCGCTCATTTCACACATTAAACGTTCTTGCTTTTGCTTCGAGTAATCAAACCGTAACTGTGATATACGTTTCGATATTTGTATAGTCGTTACATCAATGTAACCTAATAACTCAGCGACCATTTTTTGTAAGGCTTCGCCCCGTTTTTCTTTACTTCGATAATCTATGTTGTATTTGTCATAGAAGCAAGGATAACCTTTTAATAAATGAAGCATTTTATTGGTCGAAGCATCATTCCATAAAGCTGAGTAGCGTCTTCGGTAAACAGTTTCCTTAATAACAGCTTCCGAAATTTTTTGATTGCCGCCGTAGAGGCGATTCAAAAAATGTAATTCTTTGAAATACCACAATGTACTGACATTTGTTTTCTCAAGGGCCATTCGATTACATTCACGTTTATAGACGGTGCGTAAATTATCCCATTTTCGTGTAACAGCATCTTTTGATAGCGTTAAATTGAAACGTTTCTTGAACTCTGAGTTAATGTAATCAATAAATTGACTGCGACGCACACGATCACGAAATTGTGGATGACGATGATCCCATAAAAATGTATTACGACGATAGGCGTCAATAAGAAATTGTATCATTTTTCGATCCTTTATGTGACTGGTAACTCCAACAGAGGCAGAATTCTATATTAGAAATTTGTTTATTTAATAGATTATTTATTTTAATAAAAAAGAAACATTATATATACATACATATCGCACTAAATCAACAAGAGGGTATTAACTCAATTGAAAATTTTTAAGTTGAAGCAAAACTGTTTTTAATTTACATAAAGACATATGAAAAAGAGTATTTAAACCAACCTTTTCATTTCCAAAAAGTAGACAAAATAGCATGATATTTTACCAGCGGGTAGATATAAATATTACGTGTCGCTTTCTTTAAAAAGTAAAAAAATAAAAATTTTGATTTAATACCCTCTTGTTGATCATGTGTTTTTTTTACTTTAGTAGTTGATAGTATTAAAGTGCCAAAATTTAAATGATCTTTTTTTTAAGACAAATGTAGGGAGTTTTCGAAATATTATCTCATTTTCAATATATTGCCTAAGAATTAGAGTAACCAACAACATTTTCGATTTTTATTTTTGATGAAAATCTATCATTTTTTTATCAATTGCATCATCTCTCAAAATCTCATATCTCTGGGAAGTATCGTAACGAAATAAGAGCAAAAGCAATTTCAAACGAAATCCTAGACTTGAAGTAAAAATAATTTAAAAAAAAAACCTCCTGTAAAATTTTATTTTTGTTGGTTACATCATTTTTGCTATACGGGCTCGATATATTCTTCAGAGCTAAAACGTATTGTTACGAAAGTAACTTTAGTTAAGAATTAGTTGTATTTATTAGTTGTCCTTTATTCATAAGTAATTTTAGTAGTCCACATTGTTTTTGAAAAATTGTTATTATTTAGTACACTTCAATCCCAATGTGCAGAAGGCCCTCGAAACTACCGTTAAAAACATAAGTGCCGCCACAAAGCACAATAGACGTTAAAGTCGTGAATAGTAAAGCCTCGAACCTTCGAAAAACATTTCGAATGTTCTAGACGGCTGAATTCAAGTATAAATACTTGCGGCGCACAGAGGAGTATTTGGCCTGAAAAGCTGGCCAAAATTATTAAACGTGTTTTTTGAATTAAAAGTTTTAGTTTTTTGATAGTTTTAGGTGTAGTATGTTATAAAAAGTCTAATGGAAGATTTTGAAAAAATTACACTGCGCAACAAAAGTACACTGCGCAACAAAAAAATTTTTCTCTACCCTAGAAATAAAAGTATGTGGATTATATGGATTTTGATGCCCTTAATTCAAATCTGTTTTCCGTTTTTCTCTAGTACGTAAGGATTTTCTTTTAAAGGCGTGGCATACTTCACCCCCTAAATCGTTGGGTTGCCTTATATATTTTGCCATAACTTGAAAACGTGTTCTCCGATTTTAATAGTAGGACGATCAGAAGATGCACCGGAAAATTCTGCTTAAACTAACCATACACATTTATTTTATATCTATTACTATTATGGAGTTATTAAAAATTTAATGGCGAAAAAAAAATTTACATGCAAAATGCGTCAAATTTTTTGTTTTCAACATGCAATAAAAAAATTTAAGAACCAAAAAGTTTAAATTTTTAAGATTTTTCTAAAAGCCACATCCTAAAGCTTCGTACTGACGATGGTCAGATCTTACAATATTGTAAGCAGGCGTTGCCAACATCAAAATTTTTCTGACAATGGTCCATTGTGAGATGCATTAATTTTGCACATCTGCAAATACAAATGAGCTTACAATGTTCACACGGTTGTAAGACATTTTAGCCAATTTTAATGCAATTTAAGCAACGCTGCTTACTAATATTGTAAGATCTGACCATCGTCTGTACGAAGCTTAAGGAATAAAAGTTGGTATAAATCGCAAAACTCAATTAACAAATGTTGATTTTAAAGGTTTAAACTCATTCTTGACAGACTCTATGTACATTAGGGCGGGTCGATTTGTATGGATGAAAAAAAAAATTAAAAATCGTATAGCAAAAACGTAATCTACATAAAATTCTAAGAAAATTCTCCGAAGAAACCATGGGTCTAAAATAAAATCCTAATCCGCGCCTCACGACTTGAAAATTTTTTATTTGGGTGAAAATTTTTTTTAATGTAAAAAAAATTTTGAGTTGTAAAAAAATATAAAGTCCAAAAAAACTACCTTACTAAACAATTTTTTTCAAAAAATTCGATTTCTTTTTGGAAAAAGCTATTTTTATGACGATATAAAGGTATAAGAAAAAGTGGCCGATGAGCAAAAATAGGCGAAATGTGAAAATTTAAAAAAATCGTCAAAAATAATGGCGCAAACTTGCGCACACTTTTTTTTTGGTTTCTAAAATTAGAGATTCCAAATTTTATTGTGGTATCAAACATAATTCGTAGACATGCTAACCTCACTTTTAAAATCCTCTTCTTTTCCTTTTTTTGCAAAAAAAAGTGTATAATTTGTTTTTTTTTTTAGCTTTTGAACGAATTGTTTGTTTCAACATGAATATTCAACATATTTTAATTTTTTTTTCTGTTTTAAATAACTTTTGATCAAACCTTTCAGCGAAAAAAAAATCTTTGTTAAACCTTTATTCGTTTAGCCGCAAAAAAAAGTCATATAAACATCCAGAAACCGAAAAAAACATTTAAATCTCATATAATTTTCTTCACTTTCCTGAGTTTAGCAGGGTCTCAGAGCTACAAATCCCAACTAAAAGTCTTCAAAATTTACAATATAATGTAAAATATTGTTGTCTGTCGAGCTGCGTACTTAGTTCTTAAGATTTCTTAAAATTCAGTTTTGCCTTTTTGGCCAGCTTTTCAGGCCAAATACTCCTCTGTGCGGCGGCTAGCATCAAAATACAGTATTAGTTCAGACTTTGTCAGATGTAAATAAAGATCAGTTTAATAAAACAAAAAAATTACAATAGTGGAGAGGGCATTATGAGTTTGTTCTGATGTGTGTAACACTAAAAAATATTGGTCCTAGACCCTCTTAGTATGCCGATCGGCTGGTTGTCTGTCCATGTAAAGTGCAGGTCGCAATTTTGATAAAATTAAATGCAATTGTCAGAAGGACGAATCCTATTGAAAATTGTGATTTCTTTCCGGAATAGTTATTGGATTAAAGTTGACTTCTAAAAATATTTTATTGCAATATTAATCGTCGCAAATAAGTTGGGGGCATTCGATTTCTCAAAAAGTTTCCTAATCGTGTCAATTGTCAGTAATGCGATATGAAGCAGATCTTTTTTGATTTATTTATCATATAAAAATAAAAAAAACTTGTGATTAAAAAATTTATTTATCAATCTCATGGTCCAATTAGTAGCTCTGCTCGAAACGCCTGCTGATTTTTTGCTGAGTTGTGTTTTTTTACGTGCAATTGTTTTTGTAGCATGATATTTATCGCAAAAGTTTAAAATTATTTTCAACCTTTTTCATCAGATGAAAAAATTTAAAAATAATAAAAATGTGATGTTAGAAAAAATTATACTCTAAGAAAAACAGTAAGATAAAAGAATATTTATACGTACATTTAAGCCCGTTTTCACAACTTACCGATAGCTTAATGCTAGAAACACAACTGGGACGAACGACGAATTATTTGCAACGAATATTCGTCACCAGAAATAGAAGACCGAAATTCGTCGTGCGTAACGATCTCTGCGATAGGTTTATTTCTATTTCTTACGCAGACGAACGACGAATAAATTGGGAAAGGGACAGCGCAGCATAATAGCAAAGTTCAATATTTATTAAAAATCTTGAAATATGTAAAGAATTACAGGGACAATTCGCTTCTATTGCGAACTTGGCTAAAATTCGCGAAAAAACGGCAAACTTTTAAACAAACACTAAAATTTATTAGAAATCGCTAAATGAGTGAAAAAAAACAGAATGACGGAAAATAACAAAAAAAAAATTGCAAAAATGGCAAAACTTCGCAAAAAATTTGATTATTTCAAAAAAGCCATAAAATTGATAAAAAAAAAAAAAGTCCCTAAAACTATAAGGAATGGCTAAAATTCGGTAAAAAT
This sequence comes from Pollenia angustigena, assembly GCA_930367215.1. Classification (NCBI taxonomy): domain Eukaryota; kingdom Metazoa; phylum Arthropoda; class Insecta; order Diptera; family Polleniidae; genus Pollenia; species Pollenia angustigena. The sequence continues at coordinate 154,065,942 of OV884059.1, forward strand.
TGCAAAATTAGCGGAAATTCGCAAAAATATTCTAACAGCGGCATGATAGCAAAGTCTACTATTTATTACAAATCGTGAAAGCTGTAAACAATCACAGGGACAATTCGCTTCTATTGCGAACTTGGCTAAAATTCGCGAAAAATTGCAAACTTTTAAATAAACACTAAAATTTATTTGAAATCGCTAAATGAAAATGGCGAAAAATCGCGAAAATATTAAATATTTCAAACAAGTCATAAAATTGATTAAAACTCCGTAACACTATAAGGGATGGCTAAAATTCGGTAAAAACACCCGATTAATAGTTTTTTATATATTAAAAAAAATTTTAGGTTCACGCACTTATTGTGTCTCGTTTGACGAATTTACGCAACGAATCCTTGCCGACGAATTCGTCGAAGTTCGTCCCAGTTGTGTTTCTAGCATAAGGTAGGATTTTATAGGGCGTGCAAAAAGTGATCTGTATTAACATTTTGGATAAAGCCACCATTAAAACAAAAAAACTAAATTTAAATAAATATAGGCGTTTGGGAACAAACAAAACATATAAAATCAACTAATAATCTTCTTTTCCAAACAATAGTAATTGAAGCAAATGAAGAACTTCATATTACAAATGTTTATAAGGAAAATCATGTTAATGTAACAAATTTATTGCTCAGTAATATACCTAATATTGGAAATTCACATCATATACTGTTAGGAGATTTTAATTCTCAAAACGTTTTATGGGGTTCTGCATCCAACTCACCAAATGGGAGAGTTTGCAAATGATAACAACTTGGTCATTTTGAATGATGGATCGCCTACTTTACTTAACACCAGAAATACATTGACAGCCGTGGATGTCACAATGTCATCCACAGATGTGGCTCCCTATCTGAAATGGAGCTGTCTACCTGTACCAGATACCGCAGATCACTTCCCAATAACTATTACTAATACTGTGGATATTATTGCTGGGAAATTCTCACCTCGTTTTATAGAAAAAAACGCTAACTGGTCTCTTTTCAAAAAGAAAGCAAATTTAGCATCCAGCCAATTTCAAAAGTCATCAAACGTAAACAAGAAAGCAGCCCAAATAAAACGTATTCGTAGAAAATCAGCAAATGAAGCAATTCCCATCGGCCATAAGCCTAAACTTAAAAATAGCCCAGTCTGGTTCAACTCTGAAATCTCGAAGCTTATCAGTCAAAAACATGAAGCATGGAAAATTTTCAAAAGAACTCGGAATAATGCAAACATATTCAAATACAAAAATATTTGTGCAAAAATAAAGAGAGAAAGTAGAGATGCAAAAAGAAACACATGGGATAACTTCCTAAACTCCCTGAATCCTTCAATGGATGACCGGGTACTTTGGAGCAAGGTTAACAACTTGAAAACAAATCGCATCACAAATTTTCCACCAATTTATGTAGACCAGAACAGTATTAGCCATCCCTCGGTGATTGCAGATCGTTTTGGGTCATATTGGTCCTCGCTTAGTGGCGATGGGGTCTTCAACCACGATATAATACGAACTAAAAAAAATCAGGATATCAACACAATTCATCAAACCTGTCCAAAATACGAAATAATGAACCAAAAAATACTTGGTCCAGAACTTGACGAAACAATGAGATCACTGAGAGGATCCACTCCAGCACGAGACAAAATAACGTATTCCATGATAAAAAATGCCCCAGAAAGCCTTAAGAATCGCCTCTGTGAACTTTACAGCAACATTTTAGCATCCGGAATCTACCCACACGACTGGAAAAGCGCGGTTTTGATACCAATACCAAAATCCTGGATAAAATTATGGCAAAACGTTTCTGGAAATATGCTAGTTCAAACTTGTCAAAATTACAACACGCTTATCTGCCAAGGCACGGAGTTCACACCATCTGCCATCAACTTGAAGAAAAGTTGCGTCAAAACCTCAAAAACGGTAAACACAGCGTGGTTCTTTCAGAGGACATTGAAAAGGCGTTCGACCGCGTAGTATCATCTTTCATCATAGTCGAACTCAGTGCATGGGGAATCCCAGCAGAAATTTCAAAACTCGTAAAATCCTTTCTACAGAACCGCAAAATGGCAGTTAGAGTTGAAGGCCATTTTTCCACAGCATATCCTCTTGATAATGGAATTACACAGGGTTCCCCTCTCTCGGTGGTTCTATATACAGTGTATGCTAACTCTTTAGCAAAAGCGCTTGAAATCCTACCCGGAATTGATTATGTTGGTATCTACGCGGACAATATATTCGCCGTAGCTTCCGGACACCCAGAAACTGTCGCTTCCAATTTGAACAATTTAGATACCAAAGTTCATCAATGGGCAGAGAGCAGGGGTGATGTTATCCCTGCCAGCAAAGCTGAAATTTTACATGTATGCAGAAAAAAATCTTGTGCCGCAACAAATTGCCACATTAGAAACGTCGAACTGAAAATTACAGACGAAATGAGAATCCTAGGTATCTACTTCACCAAAAATTTATTATGGAACTACCACATTAAACAATTATCAAATAAGCTAAATGGGTAATTCGATGTCAAAACGACCAAGAGTGGGACACGACCCCTTCCGATTGTAATGAAATTTGGTGTGAAGGTTGCTTTTATCTTATAAGGAACATGTATGAACAAAAAAAAATTTTAAAATTTGTTTTTCGAAAGTTATGGCATATTCAAAATGTCATAATTTCGCAGAATTAGCCGAATGTGTTGAGCTTATTTCTTCAATATCTCGAAAAATTCTTGACATACGAAGATGATTTTAATGTCATTTTAAAGAGAATACTTGGGGCTACAAAACATATATTGAAAAAAAAAATTTTTTTTGAAAAATGGTATATCTGCAAAATGTTAAATTTTAAAAATGGACTAAGTCAAAAACCTATTTTTTTATTTGGCTGATTTTTTTTTTGTATAATACCTCAAACTGTTGTTTAAAAATTCTGAAACTTTGAAGGAGGTGTTTTTTTTTTCTTTTTTAAGATATGATTTTTTTCCTTTCGCAACCTTTAAACAAATAATATTAAAATAGAATTTTAATATTGTAATTTTGAGCAATAAGTACACTATGTTAGTTGCAAACAACAGACCAGCCGCGCACCTGGCATTTTACCCTAATTGTGGACGCTGAATCCAGTGGTGCTAACCGTTTTTTTAGGTTTGCTCTTGTTTTCAAGATATACCGTTATTTCGAAGATGTAAGATATTGCACAGCATATATTCGCGTAACTCAAAAACGGTTTAGTTTATTGAAATAACTAAAAAAACCGAAATTCGGCAATACATAATAAAGTGGGGTTGGTCATACATTTGACCCATCTAGGAGCATCCTAGATAGAGAAAAGTAAAGACACGTTGTGTAATTGAAAAATTGTCTTGTAGACATTCGATATGTATTTGTATTTTTGTGATCTCAAGTTTTCACCACGTGGTGATTGTGCAAAAATAATTTTGTACAAATGTTAATATATTTATTATTTAATCTTAAATGAAAATGGTCCCCATCTACGCCGTCGCCTTTTTTAAATTTTGGAGGTATATAATATTAGGCAAAGCCGAATGCAACTTGTTTTGTGTTTAATTATATATACAAAATTGCTTAGTGCTTTTTTACGCTTTTTTTTGCTCGAAATAGTGCTTTTTCAATTTTAAAGTGCTTTTTGCTCTCAAAAAGTTGGCATCACTGGTTTTGGGGACGCTTGCCACGACTCTCATATTTGGAATTTGTCTGAAGAGAGGCAATATTTAAAAAAAATTTATTATCTATTATCCTTAAATCTAGCTTATTATTTTCCAGGTGATTCCGGTTATCCTTTGGAACCATGGATTTTGACACCATACAGGAATGCTTCTGAGAATTCTTCTGAATCATTTTTTAATGATCAACATTCTAAAGGACGATCGATTGTAGAAAGAACATTTGGTCAAAGACTATAAATATATAAAGATGATGCACTTAGTACATTTGAAATTTTCAAAAATGTTGTGCTTCTTATTGATGAGGGGGGGAAGTAACAAGAAAGCAAAAACTTCGTGCTCACATTCAGAGAACTAAAGAGAGCAAGAAACCACATGCATTAATCCATACACATGTTTGCTGTTTTTGCCAGCCAAAGTGTGTGTGTGTTTGTGTTTTTTTTTTTTTGTTGAAACCGGTTTTTGGTATTTTTTTTAATTGATTTCGTTTTGTTTTCAAACAATTTATGAGCAAATAACCTATGTAAGAGCGAATGCGACCAATTGCGTAATTGTAGGGCAGCAGTATGTGTTTTATTTTTGTAAAAATTAAACTATATCGATTTGCACCGAATTATAATTACATTTTTTAGATTATTTAATTACGTACTTACCATGTGTGTATGTATACATTAGGGCGGGTCGATTTGTATGGATGAAAAAAAATTAAAAATCGTATAGCAAAAACGTAATATACATAAAATTCTAAGAAAATTCTCCGAAGAAACCATGGTTCTAAAATAAAATCCTAATCCGCGCCTCTTGACTTGAAAATTTTTTTACTTGGCTGAAAATTTTTTTTAATGTAAAAAAAATTTTGAGTGTAAAAAAATAAAAAGTGCAAAAGAACTACGTTACTAAACAAATTTATTAAAAAAATTCGATTTCTTTTTGGAAAAAGCTATTTTTTAAAAAAAAATTTTTTTTTGCAAAGGCGGGCATATACATTTTCAAGTCGAGAGGCGCGGATTAGGATTTTATTTTAGACCCATGGTTTCTTCGGAGAATTTTCTTAGAATTTTATGTAGATTACGTTTTTGCTCTTTACAAGTTTAATGGTTTAAAATTTTAACTTTTTCAGTTCTTGATAATTTGTATTTGTAAGTTTCTTATGTGTAATGCTTCCGTAATAATAATAAGAACTAGTAAATTAAGCATCTCCATCCTGTGTTTATAACATACGTCATTCTCATCAAACCAAAAAGAATAAATTGGATTTTTAGTACAACTCACGCATTGCTCAACAATAAATTTTTTTATGCCTTTCATTTCTTTATTTTGTAAAAATATTTTTTCAAAGACCTTTATGTATATGAATTTTACAAACTTCAAAAAATAAGTCAGAGGGGGCACACAAACCTCCAAAGTCGGATTCTTTTTGTTAATTTTTTGCATGAATAAACTTTTCTGAAGGATATGACAAAATTTGCGCTGGTTTTATTATATCCATACGACATTTAACCCATGATATTCGTTGTGCTAAGTAACCAACAAAATAACGACTCGATGTTAATTCTATTGGCACATTGTTGGATGTAAAAGAATCAGCATCTTCATTAAAATATTCTTCATTTTCATTGTATATATGTACATGGTATGTACAATGTACATACATGTCGAAAAAATTTTTTTAGAAAAAATTAAAAAAACCTGGTATTAAGAGCAACAAAAAATCTTTAATGTGTGCTTATCAAAACTAAAAAAAAATTTTTATTGAAAATTTTTTAGAGTAAGCCCCTAACAAGCCTCAAATTTTTTTTTCAGAGTCACTTTTGAAACTGAAAATCTAATCCGATCGAAATGAAATTTTTTGTTGTTAATAAGCTTATAAAGCTTACTAATATTAAAAAAAAAAATATCGAAAAAAAATTTTTTGCTTGTATGGAAATTTTTTTTTTTATCATTTGAACTTTGACCTCAAAGGGGCAGGGGTAAAAGTTATCCGATTTGGCTGAAATTTTTTCCACATCAGTTTTAGACCATGTGGCACAATATTCCGCCCGGGAGACATCAATATTAATACGAAAAAATTGCTCCATACATTTAGCTGCCACCCTAATGTACATATCTGCGATTTCTATTTCAGGGGTGTGAGTACTCTCTGATGCCAGTACTTTGAGTATCTTTTAAAAAAACTCGATAGCTACTTTGACTGTTTTAATAGTAAAAATTTCAATGATCCCAACCCGCTGAAGCGTGGGTTAACGCTTAATAATAAAACTTGGGAAGTACTGCAAGAGCTAGTTTCGTACATACGGCAAGTTGAATATTTCGGTAACAAAGTATTCTGCATCAGTGGACTAATCGAAACTACCAGTGGTATATTATCGTTAACCGAGGAAATGTTACAAGAAAATTCTAATTTACTTACCATTTTAACGAGCCGTTTTAACCAAGACCCATTAGAAAACGTATTTTCATATGTACGCGCCAAAGGTGGCCATTGTAAAAACCCTTCTGTTCACGAATTCAACATCGCAATGGCCAAGCTTTTATCTTTAAAAATAATGCAATTTAGTTCCTCAAAAATTTGTGCAGAAGACGACGCAATATTTTTTTCACTTGACTTTCAAAACATTTTAGAAGTTAATGACAGTGTATCACCTAATAATCCAACCTCCTTGATAGATATCGCAGATATGTATACAATACCAGGAAAATGAAGCATATTTTGATGAAAGTGCCGACAGCTTTAACTCTGTGAATGTGTCAATAGAACTTACTTTACTTCTAGTCGATATTTCATTGGCTACATAGCGCACTAAATGACGAATGGATATGATTAAACCATCTCAAATTTTAACATACCCATCAGAAATGTATATATATCCATACGAAAAACTATGAAAATTAATCTGATCTTGGAAGTTTATGTTCACCCTCTGATTTGTTTTTCGAAATATGAAAAATTAACATAAAAGTTTTCGAAAATTTATTTTTCAAGAACCGAGCAATGAAACACAAAAAAAAGTTATTATGGAGCAGTGCGTATAATGTACTAATAATACCATTTATTTGACGAGAAAAATGATTGTTACAACCATAGATTGGAAATTTTAAATTTGCTTATACTGGTATTACTAAGAAAGCATTCCTCTTGGGAGACATATAAATACAAAACTTCGAATGCTGAAAAAGCTAAAATTTTAAAACATTAATAGGTATGTATGTATGTACTTGTCGTATTACTCGTCATTATAACCCTAGCGTTAATAATTTTGTAGATCTAATTATGCTTTTGCTGGTCCGTGTACGAGGCTATATCATCAATATAATTATTGTTCTGAATTTGTTGATTATTATTTAAGTTGCTGTAAAATATAACACTTTTTACATAAATAAATAAAAATAAAAGTATAATATGCGAACAATTTTAATAATATGGGATTGATTTTATTGGATTTCATTCTATATATTGTAAGTAGCGAAATCCACATATTATTTTTTGTCCTATCCTAATCCCGCGAAGCTCTTCGCTTGTCTGCAGGAAAGAAACCACATTATCTAACGGGAATCAACCCGCAACCCCAGCGCTGATCGACTAGCTCACTACCAACTAGCCTACCGGGGCTAGTTGGTAGTGCTTATTGCTTTATCTTTTTGCAGACCTTTAAAAGAATTTTACAAACTTCAAAAAGTAAGACGGAAGGAGCACACAAACTACCAAAGCCTGAATCTGTTGCATAATTTGTGATAATAATTTGTTGTAATAATAAATAAAATTGGATTTTTCGGCGGAAACGATTTAATAATTTTTCAAATAATACAATTTTAATAAAAATAAAATTGAAAGAAATTACGTTCATACACATCAAACTGGTGGCAAATTTTTATGAAAATTAAAAGTATTTTGATTATCATCAAATTCACATTGAACCATACTTGTGAGTTTTTTATTACTAACACAATTACAAAATTGTGAGTTTGATGAGGCATGTTAATGTGTGGCCATGTCGCTTTAGAAAATATAAAATATCTTTTATGAACAAAGCAGTTTATTCTTTCAGAAAAATTATTTATTATATGCCTACAATTATTTAAATTTAGACAATAACAGCATTTGAACTTCGGTGCGAATCGATATAATTTCATCTGTACAACAATAAAACACATATTATTGCCCTACAATTAAAATCTGTCACATTTGGTTTAACGTAGGTTATTTGCACAGAAATGGAATGCAAACAAAACATCTTTTATTATTTAAATGTGTTTTCAACGAGAAAACCAGACTTCTTTTAGTTTGTTTTTATTTTTTAAATGCAATGTATACACATACAAACACACACACTCGTGTGCACATACATATACGCTGATAAGTGAGAAAAGTTCTCTGAGAGTAATAGTAAAGACTGTAATTTACTCTCACAAGTGGATTTAGCGGCTAAATCCACCAGAAAAATTAATATAGAGAGAAAAATGTATGAACTTTGTATGGTCGTGCAATATCTTTATAAATCTATAGTCTTTGATTTGGTGTTCTCAAAGCAAGATTTCGTTGCCTTTTGGCTGCGAGAGAACTGCATTACTCTTTAGAAAAGGCAGTTCAAATCCTTAATGTTTGTTGAGCATTACACAATATTTGTTTGATGTATAATTTAGAGTGTAATAGTTTGCAAACTGAGGAAGTAATAACTACTTAATCTTTTAGCAGCAACACAGAAAATAGTTTAGAGACAAATTTAATTAATGTAGCAAAAAGTATAAGAAATGAAATTAAAAATAATATATTTAGAAAATAAAAAATATAAAAATTTTCTAAAATAAATAAATAACAACATTTAATCTATCTTCTATCTTCTATATATATAAAAATGAAAAATGTTTATATGTTTGTTTGTTTGTTTGATTGTGGGCTTATAGACTCCTAAACTACTGAACCGATTTTCCTGAAATTTTTACAGTAACATCACGTGAGCTCTAAAAATAAAATAGGCTACTTATTTTTTCGATAGGGGTAGGGGAATTGGTACCCCCATTGGATGCCAATATCAAATATCGCATATCTTAAGAGCCGCTGCACGCATTTTGTTGAACTTTTGGTAGAAGGATCTTCTGAGCCCCAAAATTGAAATAAAATAGCAGCGGGGGAAGTGGTTCCCCCCATAGGGCGCAAATGTTTAATATCGCATATCTTAAGAACTGTTATAGTAAGAATGTTCAAACTTTGTAGAAGTCACTCTTATGGTATACTACACTATCGAAAATAAAAATAAAGCGGGTAGGCGCAGTGTGGAAATACCTCCCATAGGATGCATATATTCAATATAGGTCAACTGAAAAACTATTAAAGGGAGAGTCTTCAAACGTGGTTAAAGCTACTTTTATGGTAAACTATAAATTTCAATATAAAAATGGGCGGGGTTGACAGGGGAGGAGCAGTGCCGCTGCACGAATTTTGTTGAACTTTTGGTAGTAGGATCTTTTGAGCCCCAAAATTGAAATAAAATAGCAGCGGGGGAAGTGGTACCTACCATAGGACGCCAATGTGTAATATCGCATGTCTTAAGAACTGTTATAGTGAGAATGTGTAAACTTTGTAGAAGTCACTCTTATGGTATACTACACTATTGAAAACAAACATAAAGCGGGTAGGCGAAGGGAGTAAATACCTCCCGTAGGGTGCATACATTAAATATAGCTCAAATGAAGAACTATGAAAGGGAGAGTCTTCCAACGTGGTTAAAGGTACTATTAGGCAAAATTTAAATTTCAATTAAAAATGGGCGGGGTAGACAGAGGAGGAGCAGTACCCCTCATAGATAGCAATATTAATAAGAGCCGCTGCACGCATTTTGTTGAACTTTTCGTAGTAGGATCTTCTGAGCCCCAAAATTTAAATAAAATAGCAGCGGGGGAAGTGGTACCCCTCATGGGACGCCAATGTTTAATATCGCATATCTTAAGAACTGTTAAAGTGAGAATGTTCAAACTTTGCAGAAGTCACTCTTATGGTATACTACACTTTTGAAAATAAAAATAAAGCGGATAGGTGCAGGGAGAAATACCTCCCATAAGATGCATATATTAAATATCTCTCGACTGAAGAAGTGGTTAAAGCAGTGTAGCGAAGCGCACCGGGTTAAGCTAGTAATAAATAAAAACATTTATTGAAAGAGAAAATAATAATAATTCAGTGAAATAATAAAAACAAAATGATTTAATAAAAAGGCACATCAAAACTAATTCATTTATAAAGAATAACATAAAAATTCATAAAAAAGCACATAACAAAACCTCAATCATTTCTTTTGCTCTCGAATTCAAAAATTTTTCCTTTAAGTTTAAGCTTTGCAATTTTACATTTCGTTCTTTCCAATTAATTTTTCTTTAATAAGTCATACTGTTCCGTTTTAAGTATTTATTGGCTGTTATTAGGTTAATATTTGTTTCTTTCATATTTCATATTTTTCTGATTTTCGTCGCATTTGTTTAACAGAATTTTCTTCAAAATGGTTTACCGCTATGTCATTGCAAGACATTGTAATGGCTTCTTGTATTGCATCTTCGTCTCTAATGCTTGTAGTAGCAGGATTATTTGTTTGTGCCGCATATCTTGACGTACCACTCATCCCTTCAATAGAATCATTAATGGCAAGTAATTCAGCAATTTGTTCTTCCAGTGGTGTTAAAGAACACTATTTACTTGGACCTCCTCCAGTTCCAGAAAGGCTACTTTTGTTGCGGCGGGACTTAACCTTAATGTGCTGCTTGAAATCTGCCCATACCTTTAATCATACACATTTGCAAAAACGTTATATTAATGAGTTGTAATATACTTCCATACTTTTTCCACTTTTCAGCCTCTTGTGAAGGTGGACCTGCAGCATTCATATCTTGCGATAACCTCTGCCACAAATCTCTGCTTTTACTTTTGGCATTTGAAACCTTTAGGTGTCCTGTTGCCAAATCCGGATGCAATTTCATAAACTCCACCATTTTTCATATTGCCTTGGTTTCGTATATGCACCTTTTTTAGAAGATTCCCTTTAAACATGTTCAAAACCAAAGCAATTTTTTTTATTATTCAAATATAAAATTCATATACATACTTACATTTTAAAAGTTTTTATTTAACTTTTGTGTATAAAATAATATGTACATGAATTTCCGCAAACAAAATGGCATTCGAAAGAAATTCGTACGTTACTAACACTTTTGACTTTTGCTTTCGTACTACATACATAGTTGCATTTTCGAAAGGGTTTTTTGTTTTCCGAAAGGGGGTAGAAAAAATCCCAAAATTTACGAACGTTCGGAAATAAATTTACGAAACTCGTACTACATAATACAATTTTTACGAATTCGTAATTTTTCCAAATCGAATTACATAATAACCCCCCTGACGTTTAAAATAATTTAATTTAGTTTTGAATGAAAATTTAAACAAAATGTGGAAAAAAATAATAATAAATGCATAATATTGTTGTGGCTTAATTTGCAAACGATTTCTTAATGCAAAATGTGTGTGGTTGCAAAAGAAATTGTTGCTCTGTTATGAACATCAAATGATTGTGGACACATTTGATCGATTATGCTGACCAAAAAAAAATCGAGATGTGCACAAAATGTATTTTTGATTTGAACTCCCGTTTTCGTAAAAGGCTTCAGCAATCTTAATGCGCTGCTCAATGCTGCTTCTCTCCATGGTTGAATTTGGCACTGATACCAAGAAATGTCAAATTAAGTTGGACAAAAAGTTGACATTACGGTGTAACTCACAGTTTACATCGTGCATTATGGTTAGACCACCCTTAAGTAATAATAAACCTTAAAATTATTCATACATAAGGAAATTCGATAATATAAAAACTATAACTATTCGTAAATATATTTGTCACTTGCATACATTTTTCGTTTCGAAAATTATTAAAACTTAATTTTCATATTGGTAAAACACGTGAATGTAGATTTTTAATACCTTATTTTGACTTATATCCCACAAACTTAAAAATATATCGCAAAAAGTGGCGTATATGACAAAATTTAAAAATTTTTTCGGACGTGACAATGGCTATAACTTAATAATTTTTTCCATGACTTTGGATATTTTTTCATACATTGATAAAGAACTTCAAACACAATATCCAAAAATATTGGACGAATTTTTCACGTACATTTTTGTCTATAAAAATTTTAACCTTAAGATTCGATTTCCCAAAAAAAATTTTTGTGATATACGGCAAGATAACTTCGGCTCGACGATATATAAAAACTAATAACAAACAACGTTGCCGTTTTGGTTACTTGTAACCAAAATTGGCTACTTTTTTCCAATGTTTACTTGCGTACTTCTTTACCATTTTGGTTACTTTTTTTCAACACAAAAATAACCAATTTTTTGTTTTGGAACAAGAACTACACGCTCCATTTTTTGACCCTTAAAATTGTGTGTGGTATTTGTGTAGAGTTGTCAAATATTTGTATATTCCAAAAAACCGGTTTCCGAATACTTCAAAAAACCGACTTCTGAAAAAAATCGGTTTTTCGGTTTTGTAACAAAAACCCGGTTTCGAATAATCGGGTTTTCGGTTTTTTTTCTAAATATTTATTTAATAAAAATTAAAACAAAACAAGCAATTTGTATATATGTACTTCAGAACTAAAACGTATAATACATGTTAGGTATATTACTACATAAAATGTAAGTTAGATTTAAATAGAGATCTGTTTAATAAAACAAAAAAATATTTGTTTTTATACCCACAATACACCACAATAGTGGAGAGGGCATTATGCGTTTGTTCTGATGTGTGTAACACTAAAAAATATCGGTCCGGTGGGCACTGGTTTGCCTGAATTACGAAGTTTTCGGTTTTTTAAATTTACTCATCGTGTTTTTACCAGAGCTGCTACAAATGCAAACATTTTGCTACTTAGATATTCCTTAAAATCCTCAAAACATACCATACACTTGTTAAATTATACTATTTTTTTTAGCTTAAAAGAAGTAGGTTTAAAATAAAGAAAATAAATAAAAACATTTATCTACACCTTTTTCAGTTGTAATCCAGAAAACGTCAATTGTAATTCAGATTAGTCAATTGAAGCACAGCCGCGAATAACGTTTTAAGTTACAAAATAATAATTTTTCGGGAGAGCAAAAAAACGTTTTTTGACAAGCAGCATTATTTGTTTTAAAAATTTTTTTTTCTATTATTTAAAATAGTGATAATAAAAACTTTAATGCAAAAGGCTTTTAAAACATTATTCCGCACTGCAAAACCATTTCGGTTTCATCATTATGTTAGTAACTTGCAATGTTCTTCCACTGGCTGACACTTTGTACGCCATTTTGAAGGCGTTAAGGTGCATAGTTTTGGTTGATTTGATGTTTAAACTGTGTAAGAGAGTAAAGTCAACGTTTATCTGCAAAAAAACAGTTTTTGCAAAATGTGGCGTTTACAACGTTTTTCGCGGCTGTGCTTCAATTGTAATTTAGAAAGCGTAAATTGTAATTTAGAATATAATAAAAATACAAAGAATTTTTTGCGAATATCTACCTATTTGGCTTTTTTTATTGTAATAAAATAAAAATAAATAGTAGTTAGTAAAATTTATTTTTCTTATTTACAATTGACGCTTTCTAAATTACTTTCTGAATTACAATTGGAAAAGGTGTAGAAGTCAAATGAGTTGGGGGCATTCGATTCCTCAACAAAGTATTTATAGAGAACAATACTGCAAAACATGTTCACTAATTGTTGAGATTGGTTTAATTGTCAGTAATGCCATGTAAAGCAGATCTAATTTGAAAGATCTTTTAGAAAATATATCTCTGTAGTCAAAATACTCTTCTAAGTCACTATTATTAACTGTTTTTGACCTTTTATCTTGGGTTTGAATTTTTTATGTTATTTTTAAGCGGTTCTACTTCTATTACGGTTTAAAACTCAACTCTGTAGCCCGTTTCTGTATTTCTCACATCGTAAAACTTTTCGCATGAAACGTGTGAATTGCAACAAAAATAGTGTGAAATGAAACAAAAATTGGTTTTTCTCACACAAGTGTTTCTGTATCTTTTTTTTTGCGAGAATGTCATTTAAATAATTTTCCAGCAATTATTGGAAGGATGCGAGAAAAAGTGTTTCTATAACAATATTTTGCGAAAAGTTTCTTTCAACAACTGTCAAAATAAGTCACATTTGAAATTGGTGGCGAGAAAAACAAAATGTAGATATTTTGAATTTAAAATATGTTTATATACTATTTTTTTAAAATAAATAAAAATAGAAGGAATATAAATGATGAATGCATAATTTATATGATATTAAATTTTTTTAGCCTTTTCTTGTTTTGGTTTTCATCAGTGTTGCCAGATAAATTTGTGTCAAAATCGTCAATTTCCTGAGAAAAAAATAAACAATATCGTCTTTATTGTTTTAAGAATCGTGCAATTTAAAATCAATTTTAAACAAATTTGTTTCGACTTTTATTATTTATTTTATAAATAAAGTTCATGGGTATTTAATAATTTCATTAAATTTATATATTTATTTTGTTAAGCTGGAGGATTATTTTTTACAAAATTATTTATTATTTTTTTTAATCCGATAACAATTTAAAATTGTTATTTTCCCCTGGAGAAGTTACACCATGAGAAAATATCATTTTAAACAAAAAATAAAATAAATATTTGTACAAAAGCAAAAAAAAAAAAAACCAAGCTTAATAAAATAAACATACATCCTTTTTTAAAATATATATATATTTACAAAAACCGAGATCAAAATTGGAAATTTTTAAATTAAATCAGCTTTGATAACAGTATTATAAATATTCTGGGTTTTTATGGAATTGATAGTGACAACGTTGTTTTATATTTATATCGTATGTAGTCCGAAATAGTATATTGTTGAAATTTAACTATATCGGTTTACAAATGGCTGAGATATAAATCTTTAATTTACCTATTCCTATAATCTTTTTCTTTTTTACCTGAAATAGACTTAGTAGAATACCTGGTAGTTAAAATTAAAAAAATCGGTTCATAAATAAACGGGTTAAGGACCCAGTAAAATCTTACATACAATTCTACTGAAAAACTAATGAATTTCACAAAGGTTGTGCCAAAATGAACAAATTCAAAAGTAAGTCATTTTTTTTTATCTAAATACATCCAGAAAACAGTAGTTATCGAAGTTCTTATGGAAGAAAGCTACTAAATAACGAGTGAAAGAAGCTATCCATTTTGAAAAAGTTTTTACTGGGAGACAAACAAATTTCTTTCTTGCCGGAATAATGGTTTTGGCACAAAAGTGTACATATAAGATAAGAATATCAAATATCAATCGGTGGCATGTCATAACGTCCAGTGTCATAGTGTCCATGGACGTTATGACACTCCAAAAAGTGTCATGGTGTCCATGGACATTATGACACTTTCAAAAGGGTCATTAGGTCCATTATTACTAAAGAAGTTAAATACAAAAAAATGATCTGCATACACGCAGAGAAAAACATGTTTCATTATGGTCCCAACCAACAAAACTATTTTTAAAGAAACTAATTTAACCATAATATGGTTGTCGGTGACAATGATTTGGTTAAATGAAACATAATATGGTTAAAAAAAATTTTAAAAATGGTTTTGCTGCTTTTTCTCTGGGTGTATATATTAAATATATAACGAAAACACTTTTGGGCGCAAGGATTTTCTCCTCTATGGTATAACAAATACCGACTTCGCTAACTAAAGCTTCTCTGCACAGCCGGCCTTTGGCCGGGCGCAAGGATTTTCTACTCTATGGTATAACAAACACCGGCTTCGCTAACTAAAGCTTCTCTGCACAGGCGGCCTTTGGCCGGGCACAAGGATTTTCTTCTCTATGGTATAACAAATACCGGCTTCGCTAACTAAAGTTTCTCTGCACAGCCACACATTATGACACTTTGCAAAGTCCGCGGACGCTTTGATGGACGTTATGACACTTTCAAAAGTGTCATAACGTCCATGGACACTATGACACTGGATGTTATGACATGCCACCATATCAATCATATTTTGTATATGTATATAAGAAGTATTAAATCTTCAAAATAAGCCAAGTCGGTCCATTACTTTCCCTCGAAATTTTGCTTTTGCCGATACATTTTTTAGGGAAGAGACAAACAATTTCGAGGACAATTTTCACAACAGGGATAAATATAAAAATTTAACCCTTGTTTCTAAAGATTTCTTTTTTTTCTAATAAACAAACATATAAAAATATTTACAATTATCTTATTTCGAAGACTAAGTGTAAAACGCCAACAATTTCATTAAAATCAAAAGCAAAATCAAAAATATTTTATAAAATTGTTGTTGCTTTCTACAGACATTCATCTTATTTTTTTTTTTCAATTTTCAACGCCACAAAATAGAAGTGTTTCAAATTTAAAAATTCAAGATGAATTTCTATAGAAAGTAACAACAAAATTTTAAAATATTTTTGATTTTGTTTTTGCTTTTGCTTTCGTCATTTTTTAGCAAAAATCATCAAAACGTCACTTTGTTAATATCGGAACAAAAAATCGTCAAGATGACGATAACTCGTCAAATCTGGCAGCCCTGTTTTTATTATATTTATTTCTTTTGTTGACGTTTCGCTTTTATTTGACTGGAAATATTCCAGTATAAACAAAATTTGTTGTGTATGTTTTCGCATTCAAATACAGAAACACTTTTATCTCATAAATCGAGAAACGATGGAATTTTTTGTTTCACACTTCATGTAAGAAATTTTACGATGCGAGAAATACAGAAACGAGCTACTGGTTCAGTTGAAATGATGCAGTTTTGCATTATGGGGTTCAACTCTTTTTTTAGAGCGATTTACAAAAGCATCAAAAATTTACAACTTATCACTAGCAGTTGTTTTAATTTCAACTCCACTGAGTTGGGTTGTACACCAGAAACCAAAGCCAAAGTTAGAACTGTCGCTTAACTCATACTGCTGGCAATTACTAAAAAAAGTTAGTGTAGTAGAATTCTTCTGCAAGTTCAATAGCTTGGTGCTGTGATAAATATGTTATGTATGGTGACAACAATTAAAATACTCCCCCTTATTGCTAATGTCAATGTCGACTTAAATGACGTCGACACCGCAGTCATGGCATTACCGCCGTCAATATTTACGATAACCGATTACTATTGACAAAGTATTTGTATTTGTAAACAGGGTTGTGAACTATTTCTAATCAAAAAACGCCGTGTCTCCAATCAAAAAGCGCTAAAGAGCGCTAAATAAAATTTAAATAAAAAACTTAATGACATGTTTAAGATCCAAGTTTTATTAGTAACACTGGCCGTCAAAAAAAATCGTTTTAAATAAAAATTTATGAAAAACAAAGATACTACTGCGCTAAATTCAAATCCGTTTTCAGTTGTTTCTATCATGTCTTGTTCTTTTATGGGCTAGACTTATATTTTGACCGAAATAAGGCATTTATGCTACATATATTTTATCATAACTTGAGAACGATATTGATATTTTACAAATAATTATTTTATATTTTATATTATACTAGCTTAACCCGTGCGCTTCGCTACACTGCTTTAACCACTTCTTCAGTTGAGAGATACTTAATATATGCATCCTATGGGAGGTATTTCCCCCTGTGCCTACCGGCTTTATTTTTATGTCAAAAGTGTAGCATACCATAAGAGTGACTTTTACAAAGTTTGAACATTCTCACTTAACAGTTCTTAAGATATGCGATATTAAACATTGGTGTCCCATGGGGGGTAACACTTCCCCCGCTGCTATTTTATTTCAGTTTTGGGGCTCTGAAGATCCTACTATCAAAAGTTCAACAAAATCCGTGCAGTGGCTCTTAATTATATTTCTATCTATGAGGGGTACTGCTCCTTCTCTGTCAACCCCGCCCATTTTTATATTGAAATTTAAAGTTAACCATAATAGTAGCTTTAACCACGTTTGAAGACTCTCCCTTTAATAGTTCTTCAGTTGAGTGATATTTAATATATGCATCCTATGGGAGGTATTTCCCCCCCTGCGCCTACCCGCTTTATTTTTATTTTCAATAGTGTAGTATACCATAAGAGTGACTTCTACAAAGTTTGAACATTCTCACTATTACAGTTCTTAAGATATGCGATATTAAACATTGGTGTCCTTTTGGGGGTAACACTTCCCCCGCTACTATTTTATTTCAGTTTTGGGGCTCTGAAGATCCTACTATCAAAAGTTCAACAAAATGCATGCAGCGGCTCTTAATTATATTTCTATCTATGAGGGGTACTGCTCCTCCCCTGTCAACCCCGCCCATTTTTATATTGAAATTTTCATTTTACCATAATAGTAGCTTTAACCACGTTTGAAGGCTGTCCCTTAAATAGTTCTTCAGTTGAGCTATATTTAATATATGCATCCTATGGGAGGTATTTCCCCCCTGCGCCTACCGCTTTATTTTTATTCTCAATAGAGTAGTATACCATAAGAGTGACTTCTACAAAGTTTGAACATTCTCACTGTAACAGTTCTTAAGATATGCTATATTAAACATTGGCGTCCTATGGGGGGAACCACTTCCCCCGCTACTGTTTTATTTAAATTTTGAGGCTTAGAAGATCCTACTACCAAAAGTTCAACAAAATGCGTGCAGCGGGTCTTAAGATATGCGATATTAAATATTGGCATCCTATGGGGGGTACCAATTCCCCTGCCCCGATTTTGGATTTCAAAATCAACTAACCATCATCACTCCTCCCTGTACCTTCCCTAAAAATTTTATGGCAATCGGTCGAGCCGTTCTCGAGTTATGGAGTGACAATCAAAATGTACACTTCTTTTTATATATATAGATTTTTCCATGCAAATTAGTATTTTTATCATTTATCAGAAATCCAGGTATATTATGAATAAAAAAAAAGCAAGAAATCAGTAAACAAAATGATAACTAGACGTGATTGAACAAACTATTTGCATTTAGCACGCTAAAGTGAATTAAAATCACATAATCAAGTTCTCTAGATCGACTTTTTTTAAGTTTTTTGCCGAGCAGTGTTAATAAAACTTTAATATTTTTAAAAAGCCTTTTCTGATATTTAAGGAAGCTTAAAGTAATATAATTTCAACTATACACGGAAAGAATTATTTACTAATTCACCAGAAAATATGTATTGAACCACGAAAATTTTGCACTATTCTCGTCCAAGCCAAAAATTTCTTATTGTATATAAACATAAGCAAAAAGTTGTGACTCAAAGCGAACTAAAATTTACTAAAATACAGCTAAAAAATTAATTTTAATTCTATTGTTGCTTAAATCAAGTTTTCTTTGCTTTTTACTTTACAAAATCAGAAGAAAAGCCTAAAATGTTTCCATAAAAACGTATAGCACTAGTTAGTTTATAAAAAAAAACTTTGTTTCTTGATTCTATTTTAAAATCAGACTAATATTAAATAAATGCTTCTTGAAATTTTTGATCATATACCAAAAACGTGAATTTTTTAATCATGAGAAAATGTTTCTTTATTTAAGAAACTTTTACTTAATACGAACAAAATAAGTTAAAATCAGTTATTTAGTTTTGAATTTTCTTGTTTTAAGAAACGAAATGGATTTCTTTAGAAAATAAACTTCTTTCCTTGTATAGAATGCCTTTCAGAGTAAAGTATTTTCAAAACGGAAACAAATTTTGGTTTAATGTGTCTTGATTTTAATGTATGCAAATAAAAGTACAAAAATGATGGGTATCAATAAAAGCGCTAATTTAGCGCTCTTTTTAAAAAAAGCGCTAAGGAAAAAATATGCGCCTTTTCGACAGTTAAAAAGCGCTTAATCTAGCGCCAAAGGCGCTAAATTGGCAACTCTGTTTGTAAAGGCGATTTAACGCCGACGTTGACACGAATTGGCTTTGATTTTGTCAACAAAGTTTTTACCGTCGTCTAGTGAAACTGTGACAAAGTTTTTACAATATATTTAAAAAATAAAAAAAATATATAAATAATAAATACATAAATGGAAAAAATATTAAAGTTACAACTTTAAAACAATTTGAAACCCTTATTGCTGAACTTGAAAATAAGCCGAGTTTGGCAAAAGGATTTCATCGAAGTACAACTCCTAACAATTTCATAGAAGAATGTGAGGAAATAACAACAAAATTAAATCCAATTAGAGACAGCGAGGGTTGGCAAAAGGTTTGGCTAGAAAATTTTTTAAAAATATAAATTTTTAAATTTCGACCATTTCCAATGGTTGCCAATTTGATTGTGTTGGAGATTGTGATGGTGAGCGAGTTATACTCATTGACAAACTTAAATGCCTGTTTGTTTAACCGAAAATACTCATTGAATCTTTATAAAGAAACAAATTTACGAATTGCTCGTACGAATTTTCACAAATACAAGCCAAATTGTTTTATTTCTCACGTATTGTCTGGCAAAATGAAAATGGATGATCTTTGCCCCTAAACTTTCCTCTGAAGCTTTAGCATTTCTTTATTTTCTGCATCACTACTTTCAGAGTCAAACAAAAATAACATTTTACACGAAAATTTAAAAAATAAATTAAATTACTGTCAAAATACATAGAGATGAGCAATATTTTATTTTAAATATCGATAACATGTCGACATCAATTTATACATGCAAATTAATACCGATTTAATGTCGAGTTGACGTCGGCGTCGACTAAATATGACTTGAGCTAAAAATTAACGACGCCGTCGACAACGAGTTCAGTAATAGAGGGGACTGTTGTGAATAATGAAAGTGGTTACTAAAAAATTTCATCGAATGCAAGATAATTCAATTATTAAATATAAGAAAAAGCCGATTATTCGAGACCAAAAAACCGATTTCTCGAATACTTCGAAAACCGGCCCTTTTAAACAATCGGTTTTAAAAAACCCGAAAAAGAAATAAAAAATCGATTTTTCGAATACTTCGGAAATCGGTTTTACAACTCTAGTATTTGTGTATCTAAAGCCAATACTTTTTTGCATCTACTTCAAAAAATAATTTTAGAAGCTTAAACTTTAACAGACTATCAACTTAACCATATAAGGTATACATATATGTACTTTGAAGTGTATATGGCTCTTATCCGCTACTCTAAATGCTTCAAAGGTCTAACTAAAAAACCTTTTTAGGTAAACGATAAGGTGAAAGGCCCTTCACTTTCCATCCCGTTTAATATGATTATATTTCCACCGGCCAAAAAGCATCTATATATAAAAGATCTACGGCATAGTTAAGCTCAAATTTCCACTTTGATACTATAACGCACACCAACACTTTAAATTATTACGTCTTTGGCTGTAAAAACAGGTGTTATTTTACTCCAAATACTGATATTTTACTTGTGTTTTTTACAATGTTTACAAATTGTTAACTAAACAATACTTTTAATTTGTTAGCATGGAAATTTAATAAGTTTTGTAATATGTATTTTAAAAAATTTGACAATCGGCTAATGTGGAATTACTGAAGGCGGGTATTGTGAAACCTAATCCACCAATAGTCATGAAGGCTGAGAAATAATTTTAAATGGAATATTTTTCCATTATGCAAAAACAAGTTATGCCAAGAAGGGTTTAACATTACCCTCCAATTTTTCAAATCACTGGCAATTGATTTAGAAACATATTCCAACTAGTCCGATGCTTATACTTTTTTAAAAATTGCCAAAACAAAACAGTCAAAACTTTACTTAACACTATTTCTTCTTAATGCACATAATTTTAAATTGATGCGCGAATAAAAAAGTTCTTTTGATACAAAATAATTTTGGTTACTTTTTTTTATTTTATTTTTACATTTTGGTTACAAATTTTTTTTGTCGTGGCAACGCTGATAATAAATTGATCTGTGGTGAGATTTAAAAAAAATTCAAAAGATTATTAGATTTTAGAGTTATTTTAGGAGTTACACTAATTTAAAACCTTGTTTTGTTGCTAGACGGTATCTCTCCCAAGTTTTTGAATAATCTGCATGTACCCACTCAGAGGACAAATTTTTATTGTGCTAGCAAAGTAGCACATGTGCCTTATATAAGGTAGCCAGATTTTGAATTCAGAAAAACAGTACATTGGTTATGAAAAACAGTACAATCAAGAAAAAAAACAGTACATTTTTTTACGAGAGCATAACTATTTATTTAATATTTACAACTCTTGAACAACAATAACATAAAGTAATACACTTTAAAAGTATAACATCAAAGGTCGAATAAAATGCATTTTATATCAAAGGAAAGATTGACATTTAATGGTATTTCATATACAAAATGACACCATTTGCGTTTATAAATCATATATCACAAACAAAGCATTTGGCCATAGTATTATTTTCCAATGTAAAACTCACTGATTAAGATTTGACGACCATAGGCAAACATACTTGCCCAGGGGATTTTGCATCATATAATTGTTCACGTAAGAGATAGAGTAAATATGTTCAAAACTTATTTGTAGCGGAGGGTTGCGGCAACAAAAATGTAGTAGGTGGTAGGGCCCTACATAGCCCCATTTGCCCGCTACGATACCTCAAATTTGGCCAAAAAGTCGCTTTATTTCAGGGGGTTGCTGTGGGAAGAGCGAAGGGCACTCCTGGCTAAAACTCGGGTATATTTTGGAGGCGCCTCTTACCTTTCAAAATATATATGGGGGAAGTATGTATGTGTAAATTTCAACCTGCCCACATTTACCCCAAATATGTTTAACAAGTATGTTTGCCTGTGGGTTGAAATGAAAAAAACGCACCTAAAAATAATCTAAATATTTTTTTTTATCAAATAGAAACTGGGAATTATTTCCTTCCGAAGGTAACTTTATATTATATTCAACATTTTTCATTTTTTCGAATTTATTCTATGAGCTAAATTTCAGTTATGTATTTTATAAAGCTTTTTTTGTAATAGTTCTTTTCCTACAATTTTTCAGAAATGACTTTATACACTACCAGACTAAAAAGAAAATACAATATAATAGTCTGGTAGTGTATAAAGTCATTTCTGAAAAATTATAGGAAAATAACTATTACAAAAAAGCTTTATAAAATACATAACTGAACAGCCTAAACAAAAGCGGCAAGCGTTTTTTTAAAAATTAAAATTTTATTTAAATACAATTTCAATAAAACAAACCGACATAGCGATCTGTCAAATAAGATTTATCAGCCGGGTGGTTCCTAATTCGCATTCTAATGGTTTGTTTCGTATAAATTGTATGCAAATGAGAAGTTTTGACATACAAAAAACGCTTCCGCTCTTATTTAGGTAGCTCAGTAACTGAAATTTAGCTCATAGAATAAATTCGAAAAAATGAAAAATGTTGAATATTTTTTTTTATTTTTATCATTGTATGTATGTGTGTGTGTGTGTGTTGAACAAAACGTTTTTTTTTTGCGCTGATTGTTTGTTTGATTTTATAAATTTATTATTCGAAATCAATAAGAGCATACGTGTTTCGTGCATTACTATTTGAAAGTGTATTATTGTTGTATTTCGAAGCTACTCATTGATTGAGTTAGTAGAATTTTCTTAAAGCATGTTGGTATCTTCACCACACACAGAGTGTCGAGCTATCGTATAAATTTCAGAAAATATTTGTTTCTTTCTTCAATTAATTTTCCGATATCAAACAAATTTTTATTTAATTACGGCCAATTTCAGCTATATTTCTATAACTGTATTTTGTACTATTCACATTAATAGTTATAGTTAAGTATAACTGAACTTAGTGAAATTGGCCGTTAATCTATAAGTTCAAAAAAATTGTTTGGTTTATTTTTTTTCACAAAATCTGAAAATATTTTATCAATATAAAAGAATTTTTTTTTCAGGTGTGTTAAATTTATGCACTGTTAATATCCTGATAACGGGAAATACTAATGAGGGATTTAAAGGTTATCATATGTCTTAAAATAATACCACGAAAAAATATGAATGATTTGCGCAACCCGTAATTTAATCTGTGTATTTTTTGACAAAACAATAGACGTAGTAAAAGAATTCTAATTATTTTACAACATTTTTTGTTTGCAACACAACAACAATTTCTTAAATATTAAGACAATAAAGCTTGATAGCATACCGTTAAAATGCCCAAATGTGTATTACATAAACACGGTTTTTCTTAATATCATTGTTTTTTGGATACTAAACCAAAAAATCAGTACAAAAACAGTACAAAGTGTAAAAAACAGTACATTTGCGTACTGTTTTGGGTGTTGTGCATAAAACAGTACAATTGACAAAAATCAGTACATGTACTGCTACAAACAGTACGTCTGGCAACCCTAGCCTAATACCACGTCCAAATAATCCGAAACATTTTGTGTATCTCTTTTCAAATTTAGGTTCTGTCTTGTTTAAGTATCTTAATTCTTTTATTATTTTGTGATGCTTTGAAAAATAAAAATATAATTTTGAACTTTAAGTTTTGGGAAGATTGTTTTCCGAATTCATTAAGTTTAATTCAGAGATAGCACAGGCAATTTTGACAACGTGTTCATGTTTGTTTTTTAATTGACGCAAACTTGTATTACAATCAAGGCATATAATAGCAGAACATTTCTCATCGGAAAAATAAAAATGTATCACAATGATATTCAACTTAACATTCTCTTTCTTTTGTTTAGACACAGCAAACATATTTGAACCGATTTTTAATATGGTTACCGTTTTTTTATAGTTTGGGAAATACATTTTTAACAAGAAATATATCTACAAACTTACAAGTTTATTTTGTAAAATGGTATGAATTGCTAACATCTTAAGCGAGGCGTCTTTGTTTTTTGCTGTCCGTCTGCATAGTACAATGGGAACTCCAAATAACAACTTACATTTCCAAGTAATTTACAAGAAATAATGAAATTATTCTTTTAAGTCTCATATATCAAAATATATGTCAAATATAATTTGTAATCTAACCCCTAGTTGAATACGTGATGCATTTTTTGTCTTGCTATGCTTTTACTAATAAAAAGCGTGTAAAAAAGATGCGCGACTTTTATTTTCTCAAACGACTTTTTTGTTTCAGTATCAAAAACTACACTCTACACTTTGATGCTAAAACGTGAAGAGCTATTACTCCTTTATTGTGGTTAATGTTAATTTTAATTAAACATTACCTGATGATGATATTCCAAGAATATCGAAATATCGGAATAAATAAAGAAAAATTTTTATACAACTTGAGCATTTTAATTTAATGTAATTTACAGCTATTTATTCTTATTATTATTTTAATAACAAAAAATAAAATATTAAAGAAACACAAACAAAATTAAATTAAATTGAAAGATAAAAAACTAAAAACAAACAATACTCAGAGACCGGAAAATCAAAGTTACGATTCTCTGCTCCAAACTATTGATGATCAAGATGACGAACTTGTTGTCGATAAAACCGTGAAGATAAACATACCGCCAAAACCAATACTTAAGTGTAAAATATAACAAAAACAAGAATTATGTAGAGTATTAAAAATAAAAGAATATTCAAATTTTGATATTTTAATCAGGCCAAAGTTTAAATTCAATAAACTTTTCAATAACCACAATACTAATAACTGTAAAAGAATATTCTTGACACAAAATTGTTTTGTGCCAACAAGGAAGATTATAAATGAGTTTGCGTATCACTTAAGCCTAGATTACACTATCTCACAAGCCTTACGTATTCCATAATACTTTGTGAGATAGAAATCTAATGAGTTTTGTTGCGACTGTCAAAAAATCTAATGTAACATGACAGTTCGTGTTCACACCATCTCACAAAGTATAAACACTCACACATGAAATAAAATGCAACCCTGATCCAATGAAAAGTATTATTGTTTTGAAATTTTTCAAAAAACGATGAAGTCGTATGGGATGTCAAACTTTTTTTCTTAATACTTGTTATTTTCGTGACACATTGCATTCACACTATCACACTTTGTCATATTACTTGAGTTTTTGACATGTATTAATACAAAGTATAATAATAGCATTTTACATATGCAGCTAAAAACGAAAAGCCGTATAAGGCTGTTCCATTGGGCCTAGATAAAACTGACCCAGCAGTTGTTAAAAATCACTCTTAAGTCTAGGTCTTAAATGTACGGATGTAAAAATCATCACTTAAGCTAGAGAAGGTATAGCGTTATACTAGTTATACCAAGAAAATTTTATTGTCTACTTTTAACAAAAATTAACAAAAAAAAAAGACAAATCTATTCAATCATCGATTATATAAAAGTAAGATGGGAATATTAGGGACCTAATAAAGCTAAACTGACTCAGTGCTACCACTGCCAAATTTTTGGCTACGGTTCTAGTAGACGCAAGGTCAAACCATGTTGGGCCCGTTGTGCCGGGCCCAACATGCTTCTTTTGAAAAATGTGCAAATTACAGTGATGGTGGTGGTAGAGAATCATACAATCAAGCCCTTCTAAGGAACACTAGAGAAAAATACCGTTAATTTAACAATGACACGAACTACAAATTAATATTCCTAATTCGTTAAACTGAAGGCAAAGTCCAAATACAAGTATGTAGTGTAAATTATAATCGACATAATTTTACAAATACCAACAACAATGCCGGTAATACCAACAACAATACTAGTAACAACAACATCAATACTGATAATACCAAAAACAATTCTGGTAATACCAAAAATAATCCTAAAAACATCAACAACTTGTTTTGCTTTGAAGAAATTAAAAATTTGACTTTTGAACTGATGTCTAGTTAAAAAAATTTTAGGTCTCGAGAAGACCAATTTGAGGTTCTTACTAACCTTGTCTGTAAGCTTTTTGTATTTATGAATACCAACATAAATATAACATCATGAAACGCCGTGGCATTCACAACAAAAAATAATTATTCCAGTGTTTATTAAAACGAAATGTTGATATTTGTCTTATATGTATGTATGTGATAGTTGCCTCAACGATAAGCATTAACAGGAATCTTCAATCGACTGATGCAAATGAAATAACGAACAGTTACAAGTGACGCTACTATTAAAATGTCCATCGATGATTGTCTACCTAAACGCAGAATATCACCCCCTAACAAACCATTAACAAACAACATGAAAGTAATGATGCAAATAAAAAATGTTTATCGACGAAACTGATACGTTTGAGGACATTGAAGACCACCAACAAATGTCTAAACTAAAAAAAAGCATTACTAAAGAAATACAACATTTTGGACACATTCATGGAATGAGATTCTGTCTACACTTGACAAATCGTCTTCCTCTTTTTGGAACCTATAATGAAAATCCATTCCAATTCTAAAACACAATAACGTGGTATGTTAAACCCAGCACGAAAAGTGCGAAATCCTAGCTTAATGCTTTAAATCGAATTACTGTATTTCGAAACACCTTAGGGATACGACCACTGTTGCTGAAGTAAATAATGCTGTTAATGAAATTCGTTCTGCAAATCCAAGTCCACAAGATTCTTACTTTATACATCAAAGAACAGCAGCCGACATTTTCGAAAAACTAAAAAACAAAAAATCTCCTGAAGGGGATGGTATCACCAACAAATGCTTAAAAAATCTTCCAAATAAAGGAAAAGTTTATCTTACAATAATATTCAACGCATGTCAAAAGCTGTGCTATTTCCCTAACTCATGGAAAATATCTAAGACTATACCAATACTAAAACCATACTAGCCTGTAAATACCATATTGTCATATAGGCCAATAAGTCTACTTTCTTCTACAAGTAAAATACTGAAAAAAATAATAAAAGAAAAATTGAACGGTTTTATTAATGAAAATAATACCCTATCTCCACAAAAATTTGGTTTTAGAAAAGAACACAACACTACCCAACCGTTACTTCAAATTGTGAAAAATTATTTTTTAAACGGCAAATAAACGGGAATGGTTCTCCTAGACATAAAGGCTGCCTTTGATTCTGTTTGAAGCTACTTGGGACAAATTTTGCTAACACCAATAGGTAATAAGTTACATGGATGAGAAAGAACACCTGTATGGCCAAAATGTCAAACTTTGACCCCCTCTAACTCAAAAACTTTTTGACCGATCTTGTTAAAAATTTGTGTCTAAGCTACTATCCAATTGGACTAACCTTGGTGCAAATTTCGGAAGACATCGATTTAAAAATTGGGTCGCTTGGAATGAAATCCCCCATATGTAAAGATATTATTTCTGCAGATATTTTACCATTTTCAAATTGCGTTACATCAATCTTTGTACTTTCAGCAAACATACAGGCATGTTCTGAAATCACGGTGATTTCAAATCACGAACGATTTTGAAATCACCCGAGAAATATTTTGGTGTTCTGAAAATCACGAGATTTTTAATTTTTAGTCGTGATTTTCATTGTTCTAAACCACGAGAAAACAACTGTGCGCTTCTTTTTAAAATATTGCCATTCATTTAGTACGTTTGGTTGCCATTTTCATTTATTTTTTACCGTCATATATTAAAATTTAACCAATCAAACTTCATAATTATGGTTTACTTTTAGTTTTTTGTAACAAATAAACTTAATTTTTATTTTTAATGTTTAATTTAATTAAAGAAAATAGTCATATGCTACACGACTTTAAGACTTTTTTGCTTTGGCAAACACAGACTACTAATTAGTATATCACGAAAAATGTAAACAAAACTGCAAAAAATACAGCGGCCTCCTAAATTTTTAAATTTTAAGGTTCTCCCGTGCCAAATAATTAATTTTAATGCAAAAACAAATAAAGAACAAATCATTTAAAGTGTTTGTGATAATTTTATTACAGATCTAAAAACAAAATGCTTAAAAAAACTTCAAGTGATTTGAAATAATCATGCTGTAATCTAACCGGTTTTAAATCACGAGATTTCAAAAATTTTTGTGGGCAGGACACCTTTTTAGTGATTTCAAATCACTTTACGAAAAAGTGATTTTCAGAACATGCCTGATAATGGCCAGCCTTCAATTAGCCTAACCAGTCTGAACAGCTATTTTACCAAATGAAATATCTTGGTTAGCCCCGATCGGATCTTTGCACCGGAACGACTCGGAGCCCTCGGGACTTCGAACAAGGATTATCACCTCAGCAACACCCCAAGCCCACGTATGTATCTATTATTGTTTTTTAATATATGGAGCAGCAGTTTCCGGCAACCCTGCTCCAATTCCTCTTGGTCCGTGCCACGTTAAAAACTAATCCGGGAACATGGTTCTGCTCAGTATGATAGGACCAGGTACATCCTAGCGGAACATCAGTTAGGTGTAACATCTCCCACCAGTGGTGTCATCTCAGGAAAGATAGCAGTATGAACTGCAGTGGCCTCAGAAGCCACAGGGAAGCCATGCTGTATAAATATGCAACGAAGCAGTTTGGTGTCTTCGACGTCATCTTCATCAGTGTCATCGTTTGCACCACATGTTGCTGAACCTAGACCTGAGGTGATCACACTGATGCAGCTCAACTGCAACGGCCTCTAAAACAAAATTACCGAGATAACACGTTTTATGCAGCTTCATAGTCATGGCCCAGCCCACAGAGGTGTAATAACCCAACATCATGCGGAGGAGGGGGCCTCGCCTTCATTACCGACAACACCTTGCAATATAGGTCTATCTCGCTCGAACGAAATATGCAAGATCCCTACCTAGAACACCAAGGGATCGCGGTCAGGTCGGCCGCTGCACAGATAGAGTTGTATAATGTGTACAGTTGCCCTACCGGTTATCAGCCCGACATAGGTTTCCTACTCGTAGGCGTTAAACCCATGGTTATGAGAGACTTCAATTCCCACAATGAGCTCTGGCATTTGAACCTTGGGGACGGCCAGAGAGGGATAGCACTGGCGGAACAGATTGATGATTCCACATTATGCACTATGAATGATGGTGCCCCACCGGATCGCGGTCAGGTCGGCCGCTGCACAGATAGAGTTGTATAATGTGTACAGTTGCCCTACCGGTTATCAGCCCGACATAGGTTTCCTACTCGTAGGCGTTAAACCCATGGTTATGAGAGACTTCAATTCCCACAATGAGCTCTGGCATTTGAACCTTGGGGACGGCCAGAGAGGGATAGCACTGGCGGAACAGATTGATGATTCCACATTATGCACTATGAATGATGGTGCCCCACCAGATTTATGGGAAACCACGCTAGCTCACTAGACATCACCATCTCTAGCGCAAATCTAATAAATAATGCCAACTGGCGAACAAACATATATTTGGACTTAGACCAACTAACTTTATCGTCTCTGAACGCCGCACTTATATCAACCATAAAAAAGCAAGCTAGTTGAACTTCAGGATTAGTGAACTAAACTGGAAGATCAGCAAGTTGGTGTGCGAACATAAGCTGTGTTCGATATCATTCGCAGACAACACGATATCGGACCCGAAAAGTTGCGCGTGCTATTTTAGCAGGCAGTTCATAGAGCATCCCGAGAGAGTGATAAGGCGAAAAGAAGCATCGTCAGGAAACTACACAATCTTCGATGCTATGACGTCCCAGTCTTTTACCTTGAGTGAAGTTTCAGAGTAGAGTACCTGAAAAAACATCTTTACCTGTTTTTAGCCATCCTCATTGTGCCCGAGGTCTGGAAAATGGGCAGGGTAAGCCCGGTATTAAAACCAGCGAAAAGCGCAGACCAAGGAGAATCATACACGCCAATCTCTCCGGTCGCAGACACTGGAAGCACTATTCCTCCCAAGCTTGACACAGCACTTCTAAATGGCGCAACACCAGCATGGATTCCGAAAGCAACACAGTACGACAACTACTTTAACCGCCATAGCTACGCAGATTAGCCACGGTCTTAACAAGACCCACCCTTGTGAAAGGACGATTCTTGTGGCACTCGAGCTTTCGAAGACCTTCAACACGGTTAATCACGCCTCCCTCTTCAGAGACATCCCAACAACCAGTCTCCCAAACTGCACGAAGAGGTGGTCGTAAACTATATGTGTGGCTGCCAGTAGTTCGTGGAGTTTCGAAATAGAAGATCAAAACCCCGTATAATTAAACAAGGAGTACCACAGGATGGAGTTCTCTCCTCGATTTTGTTTAATCTCTTCCTTTCGAAACTCCCCACCCCACCAGAGGGAGTGGACTAAATTTCCTACGCGGATGGCTGTACGATACTGGCGACGGGTTACAACATTGATGAACTATGCGGTAGGGTAAACAACTATCTCGGTACACTTACGAGCTTTTAAACTGATAGGGACATGAAAGTGTCACCGCGACACTTTTCACCACATGGACGAAGTAGATACGGATGGAACTGGATGTAATAGTCGATGGATTAAAAATTCCGACACTTAACCTAGGATTCTGGGGGTTACATTCGACAGCTCTTCTCGTCCTCTGCGCATACCACTGTAGGCAGTACTTGGGGTATAGATAAAGAAACCTTGTTGGCTACCTAAAAACTATTGGTCAGCTAGTGGTAAACTACGCTGCGCCAGTTTGGTTCCCGAGTATAAGTGACACTCAGTGGAAGAAGCTCCAGAGCTGTCAGAACGCAGAACTCATCTACATTAGGAAACAAAGATCCTGAAGGCAAAGAAACACAGTTACTTTCTGACGAAACAGTTCCTGCTGGGGTGCCATCGGAGGGGACATCTGAACCACCATCTAACCGAATAAGACCCCCCACGTCCGCCCTGCATGCGATAAAGGCCTGCACGACGTAACCCACCTATTTAATTGCAGGGCAAACCCGACTTATCTGGATCCCGAATCAATCTGAACTCACCCTTTATAACAAACCTCTTGAGTTTTTTTCGTGCAACTTAAATAAAATAAAATAAACACAACAATTTTATAAACATGTTTCACTTTAACAACCGTAATTTTCAATTACGACCTCTATTTGAGATCTGTACACTTTCACGTTTGAACTAATACTGACTTTTTTGCCATCTGGATGTGGTATTTATACTCTAGCCCTTACGTCTAGATGGCTGTAGACCAATGTGACCACAACTAAAAAAATATTGGATGCTAAATGGGTATTAAAACAATGCTAAAAATGCTAAAATTACAATTTGAAAATGCTACAATAATGCTAAAAATTTTTAAAGTAATTGTATCATTTTAATGAATGAATTATGCATTAATTTACCTGTAAATATTATATTTCTTTAAAATAAAATGAAATTTATATAAAAAAAATTATATACATACATAGACTTTTTAGCGACTTTTTAACCAACAAAACAAAAGGCCCTATCTACAAAAAATTACATGATAAACGCTTAAAGCCCTAACCTACAGTATGCAACATTGTCAACTGTCAAAAAAAAAACTGTTTAGGTGCAACCATAATGTGCTAAGGTTGGCTTAAGCAAATGTGCGAATACATGTTATTCATATGAGGCAAACCATATTGAACTTAAAGAACATTTTTGTTAAGTGTTATGAAACTGTCATTTGCTTAAGCAAAGTGCGAAACTGATCGCACATACCGTACGGAATCAAATGTTTTTTTATTTTGGTTTTTTAAACACATTTGAGAGACTTTTTGTTAATTTTTGACAGTAGGTTAAGCAAGGCTATGCATATTATGGTTGGGCCTTTAGGTTTAGAAAAGTAGAAGAAAAATAAATTATAAACAGT
Organism: Pollenia angustigena; assembly: GCA_930367215.1. Lineage (NCBI taxonomy): Eukaryota > Metazoa > Arthropoda > Insecta > Diptera > Polleniidae > Pollenia > Pollenia angustigena. The sequence goes on from OV884059.1 coordinate 154,098,239, forward strand.
TTAAGGCGATTAATAAATTAAACATTTTAAATGGTTTTTCGTAAAATTTTCAAAATGCGTTTTAGGTAACGATATACCTACATGTCTGTGGCAATAAATAATAATGGCTAAAGCCGAAATTTCGTGTTTTGAGATATTAAGGGTTTTGTCTCAAATGAATTGTGTGTTGTATTGTGAAAGTTAAAATATAAATGCATATAGTTTTATTAATAATGACATTTTATACTTGAAATTTAGCTGCGCCATAGATCTTTAAGAAGATAATAAGAATATGAAATAAAATTAAAAACATGCGCATATAAGAAAAACGTTTTACCTTTCTTAAAGTAAATTTTATTGCGGAATTTCGGTTTTCTTTTAGTTTTTCAATAAGCTAAAACCGTTTTTGAGTTACGCGAACATATGTTGTGCAACCTCCTTAATACCGTGCAATTCCAGCGAAAAGTCTACTTTTTGTAACGTAACGCCAGAAATAATTTAAATTATTTTTCAAAAAATTGTATATGTATAATTTACTTTTTTATATTGTGGTGTAAAGCGCAACTAGCTCTACATTTAGTAACAAAAGGGATAACGGTTGAACAACATGGTCCTAAATTACAACCTTATTTGCCTTCTGGCGTTACATTAAAAAAAAGTAGACTTTTCGCTCAAAATGCCCATATGTGCTTTTAAACGAGCAAATATTTTTAATTCTAATAGCTTGAAAAATAAATCTATAAATAAATCTTGCTCAATTCGCAGTCTTATTAAGTTTGTAATGCAAGTCAAAATCCCCTTCCGTTTTTTTAACATCCCGCCAGCGCATATTTTTGCTTATATCTGCAAATCCTTACCATCGATTGCTGTAATTTTTTTTCTGAATATAGTGCTACTTCATAACTTTATATTCGTAAAAACCCTTTTTACAAATTTGACTTCTTCATTAAATTTTTTTACATTTTGTGGTACGAATATCACGACACGTCAAAATGGAAATGCCCATATCTCGAAAACCAAAGCCAACATAAAGAAAAAGTTTTAACTTTCTTAAAGTAAATTTTATTACGGAATTTCGTTTTTTTTTTAGTTTTTCTATAAGCTAAAGCGTTTTTGAGTTGCGCGAACATATGTTGTGCAACATCCTTAATTTTCGAAATAACGGTATATCTCGAAAACCAAAGCTAACCTAAAAAAACGGCTAGCACCACTGGATTCAGGGACCCCGAATTAAGTTAAAAACCTTTCATCGTATCATACTAAAATATTAAACAGCAAATACTTTAATCTATCTATACAATATATAATTTCTTAGTATGTCAGGATGTTTGCATGTATGTCCTATTCTTTCCGCAACTTTCTGAAGCCATCTGATGACATAGGAAGCCGAATTTGGCACACTTGAAGTACTTTCTCTGCGGAAGATCGTAACTAAGCCATATTTTTGATTTTCGGCTTTTCAACTAGTATAACTATAAAGATCTGATAGAAAAGATGTTTTTTTTTTATAAAATGGGGAACTTTGGGCCCCACCCGGCACGGCTAGGCACCGTCGGATTGACCTGAAAAATTAGGTCATGATTTCTTACACCAAACCTCATATTTTAAGCAGCGCAAACAATTAAATTAAAAAAAAAATCCCTTACAAGATGCGACCAGTCTAATATGTACTAGAAAATTCTGTACAGTGATTTTTACACTAGAAATATGCATAACTAATAAATTAACAATTTAAACTAATAAAACAACTAACAAATACAAAACAACTAATATACATATACAAGATAACTAATAAATGAAACTAACTCTTAACTAAAGTTACTTTCGTAACAATATTTTACTGCGCTCCTGTATGGTCTACCTCAGCTAAATGTCATTTAAAAAAGCTGCATGTAGCTCAAAATAAGGTACTAACATTTATATATAGTTCATCATGGCACTACTCCACTGAACGTTTAGACGCACTTGCCAATTTTGACCTCGTTTACAATAAAATTGACCGACAATACTCCCAGTATATTCACATAAATGATCTGATCTCCCCTTTATTTTACACAAATAACCCTAGTTTAAGCTTCTTATTAAATACACCCACGTTTCAAATAGACTTTTGTTAAATTGTTTCCCTTCCTTTAACATAACAAGAATTTGGCTATTCAGTTGTGTATCTGTTTTTTTTTTCGTGGTATTTCCGTTTTCAACTTTGTAAAAGTTTGGTCTTCAAAAATGTTTAATATACACAACTGCTAAAAAGTAGTTGTGTTATTGGCAGTTAAAGTTTATTTTTTTTTTTTTAAATCGGTGAAAATCTAAAACAAAATGCAGAAATCATATTTATAAATTTTTGTAATAACTTTTTCGCTATTTTTAAAAACTTTTATTAGTTTGAAAATAAAAACGAAAGCTCAATTGGAGCGGCTTGTCCAGCTTATTTAGAGAAACTTAGAAATTGCTAGCGGAAAACACTAAAGTTTGGTATGATGAAAAATTCATGTAAGGAGTTATGGGAAAGTTTATAATGGAGGAAGGCTATCACATGAAGTTCCATTAAATAGCGTTGATGATACTGTTTCGCAGCTCTTGTATTGAAAGTCCGGCCAAGTATTTGGTGTTGAAAATATTCCACCATCAAGTGACAATTTTACTGCGTCAGTTGAACCAAAAATACGACCAGCAGATAGGCCTACAGCTACCGCAACCAGAAGAAGAACTCATCAGGCACAAGAAAGTTTGTAACTTATTAGAAGATCTTACTTGGCACTGGGAAGTTCAAGAGGGTTCGAATTATTACGAATTTGTCTTCTTGTACCTAGCGCATCTATACAAGAGTTTTCCTTTTCATCATCATATAATAAATCGACACTTATATCCATTATAAATACTTTTTATTCGACACAACAGTTAAAAACACTTTTAGTTTAAAAAAAATATTTAATTTTATAAACTTTTCACTTGTCAAACGTGATATTTAACACAAAACATAATTTCAAATAATATTAAAGATTTCTGGTTCCATTGAACTCATTTTTGGACATTAAAACCGAGAATTAATGTCAGTTGCATACCATATTTTTTCGAAAAATGGAGTTACAATTTTTTAGAATTTGTTTTTGTTTTAAATGTAGATGTTCGAAAGAAAGAATTCTTTATATACATAAATAATAATATATTATTTATTACGCCATTTGTGCAATGAAAAGACCGGTTTGGTCAAGACGTGGGTACAAATTAAAGTCATTTTTGGTCCAAAGTTTTTTGTCATACCAAAACGCTGGTGGTTCGAAACCTGTAACATGTAACGCTTGTTTCTATAATAAATAGAATCAAAACCGAAATTCGCAACATAATGCAGTATGAGTTATTAGAAGCTCTTATTACAATAAATACACACTTTGAAAATAATCCAGTGTAATGCTTACACTTTTTAATACAAACAACATGTAAAACAAAATTGCATTGGCGGAAGAACCAGAAGTTTTTAATTCTGAAGTTTTTGAAATGATAACCATTGATGCATAATTATTTTTCTTGTGCGTCTTTTTAATTTACTCGTTTTATATACCTTTAAAAGATGTAGATGGTATATAGAGCTCAAAGTATAAATCTGTGACATTTTGACACAAAAGCTTAAGTCAAATTTAAAAAAGTTGAAAAAATTGTTGTTTATCATACGAATTTTTATTCAAAAAACATTTGTATTTACGTTTTTAAAATTTTGTTTTATAAAAGTAATTTTTCTTTAATATTGGTTTAGTTTCAAAATACCACAGCAATAAAATTAGTGTTAATAATATTACACAAATGAATTTAATTAAAGTAAAAACTGTGTGCATGCATATTTTTCCTTTGAAAAAAAATTTTTTATTTTTTAGGATCTTTAGGGATTTTTGGGGATGAAAAGTCGTAAGTTGGGGATAAGGTATAAAATAAAACTGAGAGCCCCAGTCACAAGACAGAAAATATTGTTTGTCAGTCTTTTTCCTCGAAAGCTAGCCTTTTTTTTTTTTTTTTGATCGCGCACTTTGTGTTGATTGTAGCGGCCTGCTTTTACACAAACCAAAAACCGCGAGAAGCCGCTAAATTTTTTATTTAGCGTAAAATGTTTTAAAATATCGCTTAAACCCCAATATTATGCAAAATGTATATACAAATCATGATATAGGGTGCTTTCTTAAAGGTATACGACTTTTTTTTAAATTATTTAGTAAGGTTTTTAACTTCCCTGACTTTTTTTTAGTCCCGGGACGTACAAGAATGTTTCTTTTAAAATAGTGCCTACAAGTTGTTAAAATATATTGAATAAAAATATTTTAAATTCATATGCGTCTTAAGTTTTTTTCTATCACGTCTAGTTTTTTAATATGGGCTGGTGATGCTAATAAATTTCATCATAACTGGAAAATGATTTGTACGATTTTGATCCAATGGTTGAGAACATAATTTACAAATGATTAGGAATAAAATTAAAATTTCCTTTAAACATTTTTTTTTAAATTTTTAATTGTTTGGAACTATTCAGAAGTAAGTTGCGATAAATTGGTTTTTTATGCAAAACAAAAAATAGTACTATTTTTGGTTTTCAAAAATGTATAAAAAATTATAGGGACAAAAGTTTTACATTTTTATCATTTATCAAAAAGGCGGACATATCACGAATAAAATAAGAAATATATTATTAAAATGTCTAATATTTCGGGCGAATTAAGGCGGATTTGTCGGATTTGGATTTAACAACTAGCAGATAAAATTCAATTAAAGCATAGCCACCTTATTTCGGATAAAATATTAGTCAAGCCAATAAAAAACTAGATATAATAGAATCAATCTGTGAACAGATTTGAATTCAATTAAAATCACATAACAAGGTTCTTTCTCCTGCCTATTTTTATTTTTTCGACCAGTGTAATAAGCATAACCAACTAGTATGAAACTACGAATTATTTTTGTTAGCTAAACATAATTTAACTGAATTCCAATTAATCCTAATCAAAAAAGTAATAAAAAAATCATGTAAAATGTTTTTATTTCGAAAAAAACAACATTTTTTTTCTTCTCACTTTATAATTTTAATTGAAAAAAAAATACATACTTGAAATCTCTTATTTTATGAAAACATTTTAAATTTTCAAATACCTAGAACAAAAATTTTATATTTTACTAGCAACCAACTAGCAGTTGTGAATAGCCTGTTTTTGGAGAAGTTAAACTTGCATCTGGCTAATAACGCAGAAGTTATTTTTACTGATGGCTCTGTGGCTGATAACTTTACCGGTTTTGCTTTTTTTCACCATGGAACGAATCATATTGAGTCCTTTTATACTGGCCGTATTCTGTCTTCAATGTCTGCCGAACTGTTGGCGATTGATAAGGCAGTAGATTTTTTCAATCTCCCGCTCTTTTCGTAATATCACTATTTTCACGGATTCTTTAGCCTGTTTGCTTGCCCTGCAGGATCGTAATCACAACAATTATATCACTCGTAGAATACTTAATAAAATTGACGATAACCATTTCGATAACGTTGCCTTTGTTTATATCCCTGGTCACATGAAGATTTCAGGCAACGAATGCGCTGATAGGGCGGCCAGAGGGGCGATGACCCATGGTGCTCGTGTTCATGTTAAGTGGTCATTTGGAGACGCTGTGTTGGCGATCGAATCACTTTTACGTGGTGAATGGAATGCAGATTATCAAAGTGCCAAGTCCACTAAAGGAGTAGATTATGGTAGGTTGTTCCCGACGACTGTAAGGGATTTCTGGTTTAATCGAACTGTTACTGACGTTGATAATAACAAAGCTTCCGACTTAAGAATGGCGAATAGAATTTTGTCTGGCCATACTTACTGTAATTGCACATTAAACAAAATGGGGGTCACTCCCTCTGAAAATTGTGACCACTGTGGTATTGTTGAGAATGCATCTCACGTTATTTTTCGCTGTACTCTTTACGACAGTCAAAGGTCTAATTTCCCTGACATTTGCAAGTATGTCTTGTTGGTCGATTTTCTCAAGCATGAGGGGGTCGGCAAGATCTGGGTTCTCATTAAATTTTTGAATCGCATTAATGTCACTCTGTAACCTCATCCATAATTTTCATGGTTTCATCATCTTTTTTTTTAAGTTTTTTTCATTCATTCATTGTGTACTGACGTTAGTACATTCTAGCGAGAATTGGCGTTGGCGTTTTGTATTCACTTACAGGCCAAATAATTCTTAACTGCTGGCGCAGTTAAGTAACTTAAACCAAAACAAACAAACAAACAAAAATTTTATATTCTACTAGCATATATATATACCCGCTACTTCGTTAGCGTCTCCTTTTTCTTCGTGGACATATTTTTATGCCAAAGTTTATTTTGTTAGGTTTAAACTTGTTTAAATTCTAGCATTTAACGCGATACTTTAGTAGAACCAAAAAGCTAAAGAAAAATATCAAATTTCCCGTATTTCTTTTTTGGGTACTATAGTTTTCCCCCATTAAAGTATCAAAAATTTCAGTATTGTAGTGGCAGCCCATAATTTAGTACGAATATGTCAATGAATGGAGGAAAATGGTTTTGTAAAAAAAGTGTTCGTATTTTTTTGATAAGTATCGAATGTGGTATAAACTTTGTTTCTATGTTTATTGGTTCAAAAGATAAAGTGGGTGTCAAAAAAGTTCAAAAATTCAGGTTTTACCCGTTTACTTCCTAAAGGGCAGAATTTCAAAAAAGTACCAGACACCTGTCCACTTATTTTTCTAAAGAACAACAATAAATATTGAATTTTTTTTTTGTATCTCTTTTAGTTTTGAAGATATAAGGTTAACGAATTTTCCCGTTTTTACCCCCTTAACATTCGAATTTCCAAAATCCGATGGATCGATTTGGGGAGTGACCAATCTCTGGTCTAAATTTCAAGTTTCTAGGGTCAGCGGTTTGGGCTGGGCGATGATGAATGATTTAGTCAGTCACTCACGCAACTCTTTTATATATATATAGATTGATATTAAAAAAAACCGCTAGATTTCCCGCTTACCGTCAAAACGGAAATTTTTCCGCGATGGGCACATGAAAACCGCTAGAATCGCGGCAAAACCGTCAAATTGGCAACAGTGCTCGCAAATGATATGGGCATTTTTCTTACTTACAACTTTGTTTGTACAATTTTTTCATCTCTGTATGCTCTGTGATTTTGCGCTTTTACTTATGGCGATTTCTTTTCTGAGAAATATGTTGCATTAATGTTACATGATCTACATTTTTGTGTTCGTTTGTACAAAAAATACAACTGTGGGAAACATTTTCAAGTTCTTTTGTGAATATGTTGATGCCCTTTTTTAACTTTGGTACTTACAACTTTGTTTGTACAACCAATGTTTTATTTTGATTGTCATAATTCATACCGCTCATAATTTTGTAAAAAAATTGTTTTAAAACAAAATATAAATATATTTACACAATAAAATCAAAAAAAGTCTATTTATATTATTATAATCGTTTTGACTTTTCTAAGCCATTAGTGATTTCAATATTTGTTTCCAAGCCATAATTGCGTGCAGAAACCGCTTAAATAGCTTTAAAAATCGCTCATGAAGTACATTAATGATGAAAGTGTAATAGCTGTAAATAAAAGCAGCTAATTGTTTTCTATTGAAATTGCACAACATGTAACACTTCCAGTGATTATAGGTAACATTAGAAAATGTTACATGTATATACTGTAACAAATTTTTCTTAGAAAAGAAATCGCCATTAGTAATTTATCGAACTTTTTCGGTTTGTTTTTTCTTTATTTTTCTTAACGGTTTTTTTTTATTTTTCTTAACTTTATTTTACTTAACTTTGTTTCTCACATTAGCTTAGTAAGATACTAAACTGTTTAGTTTCCCACTTCGAATTATTGCAGAACGAAAAGGGGTCCCCTCCCTCTTCCCACTCTAATTTTTAATTTGTGTAATGGGATCGGAATTATCTTGATATTACAATGACCCTTTTCAGTTGTCGATAATGTTCGTACTTCTTCAATCCCGCCCATATTTTGTTATTTATATTGATAACCAAGTTCCCGTTGCCGTTCTTCAGATATACAGAAATCTTTAATGTGATTGTACGGAAGGTGCCACGTTCACTTCTTTAACCCGGCCCCCATTTTGTCGGATATTGTTTATTGATAACTAAGATGATTTAACATAATTTGATAATTTGGAAACTTTGGCTCCTGCCGTTTTCCAGACAAACATAAATCTATAATGTCTTTGATGATAAGTGCCACGCCCATTTCTCCAATACCGCCTACATTTTTGTCGGATATTGTGTAAACAAAACCTAACATTAATTTTAAATCGCTTAATGGGTCAAAAACCAAAATGTCGGAATACATAAAAAAAAATTATCCTAAAATAGCGAAAATTCGCGAAAATTTTTATATTTTAAACAAGCCATTAAATTGGTTAAGAATCCCTAAAATTATAAGGAATGGGAAAAATTCGGTCAAACTTGCTTAATTAGCGGAAATTCGCGAAAACTTGGTAACAACGACATGCAACAAAATTCGGGTCATCGCCGCCAGCCAAAATACTTGCAACGCGAAATGAAACTAGAAAATTGATAGAGCAAATCTGACAAAGTTTTGAAAATTTTGAATCTCTTGAAAAGTCGTTTGGTACAAGTCATAAAAAATGTACTTCTGATCTAAAAACTATTTCAGAGGACTTCAGTAGAGTTGTATGGCGATTATTTTCTTAGAGTATATTAACCCTTTAGCACTCATTTTAAGGGGTCATTTTTGTCCTTCCACGCAAAAGTATATAAAAACGGCATTTTAGAGGGTTAAAATGTTCCAAGAATATTTTCTGCATCAAATTTTACGAAATTCCATGCCTTGAAAGTTTTGAATTTTTCGAAAACCCGTTTTACATACATTGCACGATCTGTTGGTCTTTGAAGACCCCTAGTAAAATTTGAAGCAGAAAATATTCGTGGAATATTTTAATCGAATTTACGTATGCGATTTTATACTGAAATCGATTATTGGGCTTTTAAAATAAAATTTTTTTATTTTTAATTCATTCTTAACTTAAATCTAAATTAAATCGATAAATTATAGGCATGCACAATAAAACTTGAAATTTTTTGTAAGTACATATGAGTGTAGGAATGTTTATGCTGTTTTTGAAATTTAAAAGTGAAAAAACAGGTGTAGTATTAGGTATTAGTACCTTTGGTATACTTCCAACTTTAATATAGTACATCTTGCTCTTCATAAATTAAAGTCATCAATGGACAGTGAACAAAACAGTCCTAAACGTATCGTACCGATCAAAACACGGAAAGTGAGTGAAAATCAACATAATATTATAGAAACACAACAGGTGAATTAAACCATGGCATTCCTGTGGAAATACGCTAATATTTAAACAGACCAGTGTGTGAGCGTTAATTAAATCTAGTTATTAGCAAAATGGAAACGCAGTTAGTACTTTATCCTAACAAAAACGAAGTTGGAAGGGAATATCTCTGCATTTTTCTGACATCAATGACATGTAAACGTTTGTTTTCTAAAGCTTACTTAGTAGTAACTTAGCAAAGAAGCCATCTCCACCGAAGGAGAACTTTTGTCATAATCCTTTGAAATACTATCCAAACATAATTTGCAATATTTTGATATGTATTTAATTAATTATAAAAAATATTGCTAAAATTTAATATATTTTTTTTAATTTTAATCAAGATTAATATGTGAAATGTACATACATATGACACTGGTTCCTCTAAAGGTCATTTTAAAATTTACACATTTTCAATTTTTGCAGGTAAAATTATAAACAGTATTCATATTTACCCACTGTAAAAATGTTAATTTAATTTCTCCAGTATTTTGCAAAAATAAAAAAAATCCAGGTGTATCCCCCTTTGTGATATAAGGTATAAGGTTGCAAATTTATCTTAAACAACTTTAATCGTACCTCAAAATCGATTTCAAAAATCGAAATAAAAAAGTCGATCGAAATATCGAAAATAGATTTTGGAATCCATTTACCATCCCCTACTCAGAAGTACATTTAGTATACTTTTTTGTCTTATACCAAATGCCTTTTCAATAAATTAAAAAATTTTAGGGGCCGACATTTCAGGAACCCGAGCTTACTGGTTATTTTTTTTTTTTTTTTTTGATGCACAGTGTGCTCATTAAAGCTCCAAAGAATCAGGAAACTTTCAGCAAAAAATCGCTTATATCGCGAACTTGAAAAAAATTCGGAAAAATGCAAAATTGGAGAAAAATCTCAAATCAATTTGAAATCGATTAAAAATAACATGTCGAAAATGTCAAAAATAGCATTAAAACTTAACTATTCTGATGAAATACAAAAATAATAGAAGACATCGACACGAAGTTAACTTCGAAGTGTTGTATGTATTCGAAATTTATAATTGATGTCGACATCGACGACTTGCATAAATAATAAATAGCTTACCTCCAATAAAGATTCTTCAACTAAATCGTCATAGTTAGTGTCATCGCCGTTATTACTTCGTTCATGATCTTCGTCTTCTCCAACATATTCATCATTATAACTACCAAATGAGTCACCCATATAACTGGCATCACCTACATCCATACTCATTTCAGGATCTGTATGTTCTTGTTTAACACTATAGTAGCCACCTCCATAATCATCGTCCTCGTCATTCGCTAAAGCCTCATTTTGTATTAGAGCACCCTTTAATAGAATCATATTATATATCATACAAAAAAAAAAGAGTAGTCACCATAAATACACTTACATCGTCATCCTCGTCCTCATCTATTTTCTCCTCTTTTATCATAACCACTGGTGGTTGCAATAAAGTTGTCAAATCTTCTTCACTATCTAGACGGCGCTTAAGTTTGTTTCTTTCAGCATTATTTGTATTGCGACCGTAATGACCACTACTGCTGCCCATGGCATTGGAGGAGCCATCATTGCCATAAGACACATGCATGGTTTGCATGTGTTCTATGAAAGCATCAAAATACAAAAATTTTTCGGAACAGGTAATGCACCCAAGCGCAAAATATTGTCGATCTTCTGTGGATGTAATTATGCCGCATTCTTTGGTACAATGGCGAAATATTTCCTCTTCATTTGTGGGTGGATAAGCGAGCACACTCATTTTATTTTAATGCCCTTTTTAGCTTGCAATTTAGAAAAATACAAAAAATTATACAATTTGCGTTGATTGCCCCAACTTTAACAACATATATCTTTTTCTTATCGTTTGTAAAGAAATTTTCTGCAATTTTCTTCAAAATTTATTTCCTTCTTCCTAAATTTTCCACCACTGCTTTTTTCTTGTTCTTATTCTTCTAATGTTTCTCTTTTCTTTTGTTATTGACAATAATAATGTTGACAGTTAAGAAGTGATGCCAACTAAGCCCTTTTTGGCCTAGATTTTTCCCTTTTGTAAGTACACGAAACGCGAACAAATGCTTATAGGCCTTTTTACACTTGCTCACATCTTTCATCTTATCGCAAAGATGATAACATCTTCCCATAAGAATTGTACTGGGCTTAAAATCAACATCTTTCTTCATCTTTAAAAGATGTTCCTATCTCATGTTGTTTCGTTCAACATCTTTCGTTTATTTTAGTGTCATCACTAGAAAAAACAAATAATTTGTTAAAAAGTATACCTACGCCATCACTAGAAAAAAATACAAAAGAGCACGACAGCAATATATTTTTTTTTGTTTTTATTCGCTCTTACACGTGAAAATAAATATTTTTATGATGAAAGATGTTACAAATGTAAACAAGTTTTTTTTTCATTTTTAACATCTGCCACGCATTCCTCTAAGATGTGCTCAAGTGTAAAAAGGCTATTAGCCCTAATACTTTTTGCACTGATCAGCATCTACAATCAATTTGCGAAGTAGTCAACATATTTCCATAAGAAATACATAGGGCTTAAAACCAACATTTTTCAAGATATCTAAAAGATGTTCCTATCTCATTTTATTCCATTCTACATCTTTCGATTATTTAAGTGACATCACTAGAAAAGTGGCAATTAGTTCGTTTATGCTATGTTCATACGACGATATAAACCACTAGTTTCGCTCTCTGAAACTAGGTCACAGACATGCTGTTCATACGATTCATTCTTAGGGATGAAACGATACCTCTAAGGTATCGATACTTTTACTCGATGTGGTATCGCTCGTAAAGTATCGATACCTACTTAGAATCGAAAAAAAAGTATCGATACTTAGTTACTTGTATCGGTACTTGTATCGGTTTGTATCATAAAAGAATAGAAAGCAGTATTTAACGTTCTTATTAGTGCTTTATTACTATACAATAAATTATTAGAATTTTTATGAAAAACGATAAGTGTAAAGGTTGAGACCACTTTTAGTACCAATTTCCTTTCGAAAAATCTTTTTTATCTTAGGAAACAAAATTTTATAGAACGTTCAGAATAACAGCCTTCAATTCACCTTTTATTTCAGAAATCAACAATGTCACTATGAATTTATCTTAAATGTAAATATGTACAGTAGTTTTGACTTAGCTGCACAATCTCCTTTGCACGATTTTTTGTGCAGGTAAATTAAAAATGCAGTTATCTTATGGCGATTTCTTTTCTGAAAACAATATGCTACCGTATATACATGTAACATTTTCTAATGTTACCTATAATCACTGGAAGTAATACATGTTGTGCAATTTTAATAGAACACAATTAGCTGCTTTTATTTACAACTATTACACTTTCATAATTAATGTACTTCATGAGCGATTTTTAATGCTATTTGAGCGGTTTCTGAACGCAATTATGGCTTGAAAACAAATATTGACATCACTAATGGCTTAGAAAAATTTAAACGATTATAATAAAAAATTGACTTTTTTTGATTTTAATGTGTAAATATATTTATATTTTGTTTTAAAATAATTTTTTTACAAAATTATGAGCGGTATAAATTATGACAAACAAAATAAAACATTGGTTGTACAAAAAAAGTAGTAAGTACCAAAGTTGTAAGACAGGGCAGTATGAACACCTTAAGTAAAAGTAAGGGTAAAACATGCAACATGTTTTGCATGTTTTTTATCAACATATTCACAAAAGAACTTGAAAATTTTTCCCACAGTTGTATTTTATGTACAAACGAACACAAAAATGTAGAACATGTAACATTAATGCAACATTTTTCTCAGAAAAGAAATCGCCATTAAATGCATTTACCTGCCTTAATGTGCAGGTCCACAATTGTGGTTACCTGCACAAAAGTAAGTGCAGCTAAAGTAAAGTGTTTGATTTAAAAGTAGAATAAAAAAATTATTTTAATACATAAATTTATATTTTATTTAAATTTTATTCCAACCCAGCTAGCATTTTCAATCGTCTAGGAGTCTACTGGGAATCTCACAAAGAAGGGTTTTGATCGTTGACGAGCTCATTTTTTAATTGTAGACAATTCCTCGCACGGGAGAAACTGTTAAACGTGCTGATTCGTATGAGAGATTCTTCCATAATGCAGCGAAAAACACTTATATTAATCGTAAGGGGAATCGTTTATGATGTATATAGAGATTATCCAACGAGTCTTTCAAAAAGAATGACAAGAGTCGTATGAGACTCATGTAGGTATTATTTTAAAACTCGTGAAATGCTCAGTGTATGACTGAGCCACGTAAATAAGGGCATCAAGCGTATTTTTTATGTCAAATCTTCAAAATACAATTTCTATAAAACAAACCTTAAGGTCGCGAAATCAACACCATCCTGTCGGAAAATCCTTTTTTACAGATCCTAAGGCCGGTTTGTTTTGTTAAAATTGTATTGGCAATAGAATTTTCATACTTCATACGTTTTCATACGTCTTATTTAGGTAGCTCAGTAATTGTTATACGACTCTTACAGAGAGTACCAAAAGGTTCATTCCAAGACGAGCGTGTCAAAAAATAAATAATAAATTAAAAGAAGATTTAGATGTTTTTGTTACTTGTCAGATATTCATCAGAAGATTATTTTAGGAGTTGTATAATCGTCTAACAAACAGCCTATGCTAGCTGGGATATAACAGATCATTTTATACATGTATGTATGTTTATTTAATATAAAAGAAACATTAACAAAAACAATGAGAATTCACAAAGAACATAAAAATGTATGGAAAAAAGAAACAAAATAATTCCGATTTATATTTTTAAAACAGCTTAAATTGGATATTTATGTGAAAAAGTTGCCACCAAATATTTTTATGTGTGCAGCTAACTTTGATGTTTTGTATGAAAATATTTTAAAGCTGCCCAAAAATATGAAAAAATGCAGGTATACAAAATGCACGTAAACAAGGATTTTGAAAAATAATTCCAGAAAATAATTTTTTTGGGCAGTTAAGTCAAAATGCAGCAAACTTTGATTTTTTGTATGAAAATAATTTTGAAATGCCAAAAATTGTGTGCATTTATCTTAAATGTGCAGGTATATAAAGTGCACTTAAAAAAGGAATTTGTATGGAATTATAAAGAATAATTCCAAAAATGATCAATTTTGTGCAGTTAAGTCAAATGTGCACGTAAACAAAAGGCAGTTAAGTCAAAACTTGTATTTTATTTCCTTTCAATAATTTCTCAAGCTCAAGGTCCGTTTTTTTTATTTAAAATGTATACAATATTTCGCCAGCTCAATGGATAGCTTCTTCAGGGATTTTTTGGTTTTTTTATATTTCAAACAAGTTTAAAAAAAAAGGAAATGATATTAAAAAGGTCGAAGAAATTATGCTAAATAATTTATGTATTTTATTTTTACATTGATAAATATATAATAAAGGGTGGTAAACCATAATCCATGATGTTAATTGTGAGTCACAACTTAACGTCAAGTTTTTTACGCAACTTAAATTGACCTATCTTTGTTTCAGTATTTGACAACTTCGATCATTGAGAGGTACAAAATTGAGCAGCGCGTTAAGATTAAGAAAGCCTTTTACGAAAATGGGCGTTCGATCAAAATGCACATCGTTATTTTTTTGGTCAGTATAATCGACCAAATGTTTCCACAATCGGGAGAATTTCGCGTAAATTTCAGCAAAGCGGGTCTGTAGGAAATGGGAAAATATATGTGCATGCTCCCCAGTTGGTTCTGCGGCTGGCGGCGTCTTCGAAAATGATGTCGGCCAAGCAATTATCGTGAATGGTGTTCGCTATCGCGGGATGATAACGGACTTCCTATAGCCAGAAATTGAGGAAATGGACCAGTTAAAAATTAGATTCATGGCCAGTAGTATTTAATATTGAATTTTTACTAAGCCCAAAATCTCGGGATTTTTATAGCAAACCCCGGGATTCGGGACTTAAATTTTTAAAATAATCCCGAGTTTTCGGTATTCGGGATTGGCATCCCTAGTGTTTAGGTACTGGTCAAACGGTTTCTTGATACCGTTACTGCTGCTCCAGCTTTGGAAAATAATCAAAAATTTAAGATTAATTTCAATACCAAAGTAAAACGAATATATTTGACCGATACCGAGTATTTTTTTACCGATACTACTTGGTATTCGGTTGCTAAGTATCGATTACAAAAATACTTGGTACTTATATAAAAGTATCGAATATGTACTTGTATTTACTCGTATCGTTTCATCCCTATTCATTCTTGTTTAATTTTGACAATTTGTTGTGTTGTTAGTGTGATTTTTTTTTTAGATAAAAAAGTAAATTAAACTTTAAAATATATTATTTAATACTTGTATTAATATTATAATGTTAATTTTATCACTTTATTTTATTAAACATAAATTTTAATTTTGTTTTTTTTTTTCTTTGTTTTGATTTATTTTGAGAGCTAGTTCAGATAAAATAACGATAAATGTTATCGGAATTGGAGATGATAGTACATTTTTCCTGTTTCGCAGCCTGTTTCAAAATGAAACGACCTGTTTCGCTCTTAAAATTTTGTATTTGCCGGTTTACACACGTAAAGTTTGACTCGTCAAGTCTTGAGTTTTATGGATATAGGGGAAAAGAAATGGCATTCTCTTTTCCCTTCTTTCCTAAAAGCTCAAGACTTGACGCGTAAAACTTGACGTGTGTGAACCGGCAATATGGGGAACAAGTCGTTTCAATCATGTTTGGGGCGCGAAACAGAAATAAGATAGCGAAACACGAATATTGCTGTCCGTGTGAACATGGTATTAGTGCTGGTTCACACAGGTCAAGTTTACTTGAACAGTTTTATTTAAATTTTCTTTTGAACTTGCGTTTACGTTCGTGCACAAAATTAATTTTTGTTTTCTTTTCCTTCAACTTTGTAGCTTTTTATTATATTACGGATGAAAAAAGAAAAGAAAAATAAAAACTGACTGGTACGGTCAAGTATGTACCTCTTTCCATTCTCTTTACCCATCTCTCCTAAAAGCTCAAGACTTGAAGAGTCAAACTTGACAGTATTTTCAATTTTTAAAAAAACCTTTGACTCTCAGTCATATACTTTTTCCCCATTGAATGTGAAAGGCGAATTAGTTTATATTCGTCATTATATTTTGCAATGATTTCAAAATGTCAAATAGAACAATTTTGAAACAGTAATTAATAATAAGAATTATAAATTTGAAATAAAATTTACAAACAGGAGAAAAAAGTTTTTATAATTTTTTAGATATATGTCAATTAGAAAATATTTACATAAAATTCATTTCGCCAATCGTTTTCAACGTCGCCAAAACAATCGCCAGACGTAAATTTTCATCGACAAAAGGATTAAAAAATCGCCACATTTGACAGTCCTGTCAATAACAGCTAAAAATCAAAATACAAATTTCCTTTTTTGTTATTTATAGCTGTGCAGTACAAATTTTGTTTATTGTAAACGACATACATATTAAAAAACATTCAATTTATTAACTATCAATTTTCAATACCGTTGCGCTTGGACCACAAACAAAATTTTTTTCACGAGACCAAATACATGTCTTCAGTTCTTGCAGGTAGTAATTTTTTTTCAATATTTTTTGCCTTTATGTCTTTTAAACGAAAAAAACAGACCCTTTTAGAAGCATCACAAAATAAAAAAAAAACACATTTTAGTTTATCAGCCAACAAATAATTTTACAAGACACAAACAGGCTATCGTGCTGCCTAGCGGGAAAAATTGCGAGGGCTTTGACTTTTCAGGCCTTAAAGAAGGTTTTTCAACTAGATTTTCAATAAACTTTTACTTATTCCGCTCTGCCTTCTTCGAAAAGGGGTTTTAGAATGGGTTTTATGAAAAATTTACAAATTCAAATTAACTTTTCTGAGATAAGGCCTGTCGAAATAGTTTTATTAGCAGTAATGTTGGAATGTGTAGCAAGTTTAGTTATTAATTTACTTACTTCGCGTTATTAGCAACAACAATTTGCGACCTTAGGACAACAAGGATCTATATGCACCTAAACAACGTGTAAGATAGAACCTTGTCGTTCTAATACAGTTGGAATGCGACTGGAAAACTTAATATTGGTAAAAAGGCCTTCTTTAAGGCCTCTTTACAACTTCATTTTCCCGATGTTAATGGTCAGGCAAATCGCGTTTTTTTCATTATGAGGAATTTGAATGTGAATTTTTTTAAATTTTTCATATCTGACAAATTCATATATGAATTTTTTTGTTTGCTCATTTTTCATGAATGAGGAAATTAAAAATATTTTTTTTCCTCACCCTCATGAATGTAAAGAAGCAGTTCAATTTAAAATTTTTCACGCTCGCTCATGACTGAAAAATGAGTGAGCGTTTCGGTACTCTGATAATTATACCCTGCACCTCAGGTGGAATAGGGTACATATAAGTTTGTCATTCCGTTTGTAATTTCTGCAATATTGATCTAAGACCCTATAAAGTATATATATTCTGGGTCCTTATGAGGAGAGAACTTGATTTAACTTGATTTAACCACTTCTTCAATCCCGGATGGTGTGTATTGGCAACCTAAATGTGTGTACCTAATTCGCAAACTTTGGCTCTTGCCGTTCTCAAGATATACAGAAATAAAAAAAATACAACAACAAGGGATTTTTGGAAAAATTTAGAGGTAGTCGTGGTGTTTTGCTCATATCTCAGCCATTTGTGGACCGATCTTGCTGAATTTCAATAGCACGAAATGGTGGACTATATGTGACATAAATGTAAAACAACCTAGCCGCTATCATGTCTGGAGTCTCCGGAAAACACATATCAAACGTAAGACGGACAGACGGATGGACGGACAGACGGATAGACGGACGGACATCGTTAAATCAAGTTCTCTCCTCTAAGGACCCAGAATATATATACTTTATAGGATCTTAGATCAATATTGTAGAAATTACAAGCGGAATGACAAACTTATATATACCCTTTTTCACCTGAGGTGAAGGGTATAAAGAGAGTAATTTTTGGGATTTCAGTATTTTGATTATAACTCAGCCATTTTTTAACCGATTTGACAGATTTATATACCGAAGTGTTTAAGAAGAAATTTGCCAGTTAGTTGGGTTATAAAACTTGGACTCGGCAAGATCTAGGGTTCCCGAAAATGGATATTTTTCAAAAAAAAAATTAATATTTTGGTCATAACTTTTTCGTATCTGAACTGATTTTCTCGAGTTTTTCAGAAAATATTTTCTACTAAAAATTTCCGATCTTTTGATATATAAGGCGTAACCATAGGTCATATTACAGTAAAAAAATTCAGGTTATTATACAATTTTTGAAATTTTTTGTATGGGGGTTGCCACGCCCACTTCTCCAACCCCGCCCACATTTTGTGTGTTGGTGTGTATTTATAACTTGAATGTTTGCACCTAATTTGGAAACTTTGGCGGACCATATGTGACATAAATGTAGAACAACCTAGCCGCTATCATGTCTGGAGTCTCCGGAAAACACATATCAAACGTAAGACAGACAGACGGACGGAGAGACGGACAGACGGACGGACGGACAGAACGACGGACATCGTTAAATCAAGTTCTCTCCTCATAAGGACCCAGAATATATATACTTTATAGGATCTTAGATCAATATTGTAGAAATTACAAACGGAATGACAAATTTATATATATCCTTTTCTACCTGAGGTGAAGAGTATAAAAAAGTGTATTGATTTACAAGGTGGTCTGAAAAAACAGCTGACTGTTAATGCTTTGTCTGTTGTTGTTGTATTGTTGTGATATTGAGGCCACCTTGCTAAAATATTACAATGGTAACTTAAGTTGAAATTAAGTGTACCACATCGGTGACTTAAGTTTCACTTAAGTTTTTAGTGAAGAAGAGAATTTTGTATTTAAAACGATTTTAAAAATACATGTGTTTTAATATCAATCCTGAAAATTGGCCATAAGAGTGTATTGCAAATTTAAAGGAATTGAAACACAAAACTTGATAGTGTGACCTCCAAGTTATGGTGTTTTCTTTTCTGACAATAATGTTCCATATATGCTACCATTCGTGCAGGTTTTTATTCTATTCTAAAAATATATGCAAAAATGTGAGAAGTTGTCGTTTTCCTTTCTAAACATGTTGCAACAATAAATGGCAAATTTGTTCCATTTCTTACCCGCAGTTATAACTCAGTGTGAGATAATACCCTTTTTTGCATCCGCGTAAAGTACTTTTTTATGCAAGCAAGTATTTTTTATTAGGGTTTTCTTGTGTTTGCGTACAATTTGCGTTATATTGTGATTTTTAGTTATATTGTGATGGATATAAAAACTTTTTGTTTTTCGTTTGTTTTAGTTTTATTATATTTTTTTAGTCGCAAAATTTTTAACAACAACAAAAACAACATTAATCATTGAAAATCAGTGCTGTTAACGCTTATAGGAATTGTAAGAAAATTTAATGTTGAAAATTGCTACAACATGGTGAATATCGCTTTTAGTACAAACTTTGCATTCAATATTTAACACGCTAAATACACATTACTGTGAGTGTAAAACGTAGCTATTATTTTGTTCCATTGTAATTAAGAAAAATTTACCACTTTGTAAGGGTTCGTGCAATCTGATAAATATATTACACAACTATAATGCATCATTAATTTTTAGAAAAGAAAGCACCATTAATCATAAAAAGTGCACAAAAAAGTGGGGCATTGAAAGTCCCAATAGTTGGCATCACTGTATTTGAGAAATTGTTTAAAGGTACTGCCAGATGAACTATAATATGGCGCTGGCATTTTTGCAGTGCTGCCAGCCCATATGTAATTACACATATTGTGTGTAATTTTTACTTGCATGTGTAATCTGAGTGTAATTTTATATAAAGTTCACTTTTCATAAATTATTGACATTCAAGATTTG
Source organism: Pollenia angustigena (assembly GCA_930367215.1). NCBI lineage: Eukaryota > Metazoa > Arthropoda > Insecta > Diptera > Polleniidae > Pollenia > Pollenia angustigena. The sequence continues at coordinate 154,118,510 of OV884059.1, forward strand.
CTTTTCGAACATTAAGTTTTGGTTATTGTTTTCAGACTTCATTACAGTCAAACTTGCTTTTGAAACCCTGACTTTTTTCACTTTCCATAGCATGTTCTCTTTTCAACTCAACAATAAACATCAACTATCTGCAACAAGACTATATGTTCATCTGTAGACCGCAATATCATACATACATACATAAAGCACATACATAGACTTATAAAATTATTACAATAACTGATTGTGGGTTATTAAATTCGTTTTCTGTTCTGTTAAAATTGAATAAAAATATAGTTATTTTTCGAATAATTTTATTTTTTAACATTTATGTTTGTTATTCAAAAAACAAACTACAAAAAAATAATGTTTTATCGTATTCATTTTGTTATGTAGTTTGATTTTTGTCGTTTAAAATATATTTTTTAATAGTAAAAACCATTCAATTTTAAGGAATATGATGTTCAATAAATAAAAAATTAAAAAATGAATGTTAAAATCATTTGTTTTAAATGAAATGATCCGTTTTTAAGTGAATTTTAAGTTGTTTAAAATGAATTTTCGTTTGAATTTAACTTCATAATATTTTGAGTGTACATATATCGCGAAATAATTTTTCCAACATTCGTTGAAGACTGACTGTCAATTTTGATTTTAATTGCTTTGACTTTTGTTTTTGTGCTATTTTATAAAAATGTGTGTAAATTCTAGAGATTTTAGGTTAATATTTTTTACATTGCGCAACTGTAATTGATAAATTTATTTATAGCTAGAGAACGGTAAGAGAAAAATTGTACAAATTTGGTACACATAACTGGATTATCAATACACAACCTTTCTAGTCGACATCGACACAACTCTCTTATAAAATACCAAATTAACGTCAAAGTGATTTAGTCGTCGAATTGACACCGACAACGATTTTCGTAATAGAGGTAAATAATAGAAAACATATCGCTAATAAAGACTCTTCAACTAAATCATCATAGTTAGTAATATCGCCGTTATTACTTCGTTCAAGATCTTCGCCTTCTCCATAATATTCATTATTTTAACCATCAATTGCATCACCCATATATGTTACTATCATTACCTGGGCGTGGCACCTCCCATACAAAGATAATATATATTTCTATATATCTAGAGAACGGAAAGAGTTAGAGGGTGTTTTTTTGTAAAGAGTGACACAAGTTTAAATCATAATAAAACAAGGAAATATATTTTTAAAATCACTGAAACGGGCATTATTGGAAAGAAAATTTTATGAAATTAATGCTTAAAAATGATTTCTGCAATGCGACCGCCACGGCTGGCGCGTAGAAGGCACAATCTGGAACACCAATTTTCAACAACTTTTCGCAATCTGACCATCATCGTTTTTGAAGACATATGGGCCAATGACTCCGCCAGCCCATAAAGCGCACCAAACAGTAATTTTCTTTGGATGTAATAGTGGGCTTCTTCGGAAAATAAAATTTTGAATGGAAATTCAAAATCAATATCAATTTGTGCTTCAGCCCATTCGCCGAATTGTTTTGATTAAAAATTACAACAATTTGCACACGTTGCTCTGGTGTAAGTCGATTTATACTGAAATTTCAAAGCAAGCTAAACAAAAAACAACTATCAGCTGTTAAATGGGTGCTCAAATAAAGCAGTGATGCCAACTCAAATTTTGACAATCTAAAAAAACACCCTTTAGTTTCCATATTTGATCGAAACATCTTAGCAATCAATACACAGCATCCTACAATATGTGGGCGGGATTGGAGAATTGGGAGTGGCACAACATAGATTTATTTATATCTGTAGAGCGGTAAGAGAAAAAGGGTCCAACTTTGGTAGACATAGCTGGGTTATCAATACAAAACATCTCTAAAAATGGGTGGGCAGAGAGATGTGGGCATGGCACTTCCAACACAAAGACATTATAGATTTCTGCATATCTAGAGACCGGTACAAGCTAAAGTTTCTAAATTAAAAAGAAGCAGCTTGGTTAGCAATACACCACAACCGACAAGATCTGGGCGGGATTGTAGAAGTGGGCGTTTCATAAAATAGACTTATAACTAAAGAACGGTATCTAAAAATTTTCCAAATTTGGTGCAAATAGCTGGGTTATCAATACACAACATCTGTCAAAAAATAAGTGGAAGTGGATAAGTGGGAGTGGTACCACACATAAAAAGGCAAAAGAGATTTCTGAATATCAAGAGATTGGTACCGGTGGGCGTGATTAGTTAAGAGAGCGTTGCACAAAATAGAATTCCGTATATCTAAAGAACGGTAAGTGTAGCATTTTCAAAATTTGGTACAATTAGAATGGTTATCAATACCACACATGGTCGTACTGCAGTATATTAATTTTACATAAAGCAGTAACCAGTAAAATTGCAATATTTAGTAAATTTTTCCTGTAACTGTAAAAAATCAGTATTAATTTTTAAGACAATCTAAAATAAATCTATAAAGATAAAATTAAACATGCATGGCCCTGAGTGAATAAGAATATGTAAGCGGAGCTTTTTAATACCTTTTCGTTCAACATCTGATAGGTTAGGTTAGGTTTGGCTAGGTTAAATGGGTAGCCGTCACGACGACGACTCACTTGGGTCCATATAGCGGTTCCTTTGTGATACCCCTAGCCAGTGACAAGAGTCAGCCAGTATCCACCAGACTATTCCCCAGAGGTCACAGCCGCCTCGAACCACCCCGACTCCCTGCAGAACAAGGAGATCGATTTCAGTCCCACATTGGACATGGCAATTCTGGTCTTCCAAAATGCCTAAACCTAATGCTCCCCAGATCAGGGCATTTGTAGAGAAAATGAAACACCGTCTACTCCTCCTTCTCCTCATCATGACAACTCCTACAGTCATCATTATACGCAGGACCCATCCTCCTAGCATGAGTCCCTAGTACCCATGTCAGCGTTACACTGGAATGTTTCGCGATCTCATTTTGAGACATCCGGCATTCCACTGATAACATAGATGTCGTAAAGACTCCAGCTAGAGCTGCAATGGCAGCCTTGCTGTCCGTAAATATACATATGTATATCCCTCGATATACGATAGTACTTCAGCCAGATTTCCGCTTGCAGCACACTACTGACATCTGGCAGCCTAAAAGAGACCCTAATGTCCAATTCCTCGATGAAGAAACCTCCACCCACTCTATTGCCCATCCTGGAACCATCGATGTAGACCCGTAGGGCCGGTTCCAGAGATTGCGCATTATCGAGCAGCTCATCATCATTACCATGATGAACTGTGAACAAAGCACCGAAAAAGGGTTCCGGAGTGCAATAGTCCAGCTCCGCCAGGTTATATGATGCGTGAAGCGTGACCCTGGCATAACCATAGTTCCGCGTATACCATAGGCCCACCGCCCCCAGTCTAATAGCTGAAGTCAGGGCCTGTTGTTCGGCCATGATGTCAACCCGCAGCCAGTTCAGCAAAGTAAACAGTGCCTTCGTCGGTGTCGAGCGAAGTGATCCCGTGATCATCAGCGCAGCCACCCTATATACTTTCTCAAACATCCTGCAGTACCGTCCCCTTTCCATGGCAGGCCACCACACTATGACCCCGTAGAAGATATCGGTTTTACCGCCGCCTCAAAGACCCATTCGACGCCCCAGCTTCTGCCCAAAGATCTCCTGCAGGTGTATAGGCCACAATTAGGCTTGCCAACCGTACTTTATAATAAAGTATTGTACGTTATTTCGAGTTATTGTACTCTATACTTTATGAGAATAATAAAGTACGCGAAAATACTTTATTTCGCATGATTAGATTTATCTAGAATTCAATATAGATTCAGGTTATATTAGTCAGGGTTATATTAGTCATAAAAGTATAATACTTATTGTACAAGTTTTTTTTTTAGAAAAACTAAAGAACAACTACATAATTAATATTAGTCAGGGCCATTTGTTGATGATTTTTTATATTGGCAGGACGATTTTTCGAAAAAAATAATCTGACAGCACTTTTTTACTTGCTTGTTTTGTTTGAGTACAATAACTGCCTGTTTTTAAAACACGAGTGCAGAACTCTTTCAAATTACTGTCTGCTTTTAGATTGCGAGAACAAAATTGATTCGTTTAACTAACATTTAAAACAAAATTTCAAAATGTCCATTCCTTAAGGGGGCTCCCATACAAAATGTTTAATACAGACTAGAAATATATTGAAGAAAACATACCATAACAGCCAAGGAGCCGCCTTAATAATTTCTCGAGACATACTAGCCCCTTATTACAACTTCTTAAGGGGGCTCCCATAAAAATTTTGCGTTTTATGAAATATTTAAATTAATTAAAATTTTTCGACTTTTGTGAATAAAATCAAAAGTTCTTAACAGATTTTAATCATTTATCATATATAGCTTGTTTTGTTTGAAGCTTTGTTTTTTATATGTCTGGAAAAAATTAGAAGCATATCTGTAATTTTTAATAAATTTTTAACAAACAAAAATTTCGAAATGTTGCTAAAAAAATCATTTATGTTGCCAAAAAAAAAAATTATGTTTCTAAAAAAATTTAACGTTTAAAAGAAATTTTATTGCGATTTTCGTTTTTTTTTTAGTAATTTCAGTAAACTGATCCGTTTTTGAACCGGTATTGGATTCAGCGTACCCGAATTAGGTTAAAGCGCCAGTTGCCCGGCTTGTCTCAAAAAAAAGAGTCAAATTCTAGCACAGTGTAATTTTTTGATAAATCTTGCGAAAAGCAATAAAAAACATTTTTAAATATAACAAATTGTTATTGTTATTAACACTAAAAAGAAATTAATTGCACTTTATATTTATACTGTGTACTTTTTTTTCTTAACCTTTAATAATCAATGTACTTTAATTGACACAAAAAAAGTTGGGAACCCTAGCCACAATGGCCCTATCAAACCTCGTGCGAACGTTGAGTTCCCATGATAGTTTGCTATCGAGAATTACGCCCAAATATTTGGTACTGTTCAAGAGCGTCAGCTCCGTGCCATTTAGCCTAGGAAGCCTAAAGTTTCCAATATTGTACTTCCTGGTAAAGTGTACCAACTCAGTTTTCTGTGGATTGACACCAAGTCCACAGGAGATGCTCCAAGAGCTTAGAATCTGTAATGCAGATTCCATACATCGGGACAGTGTGTCCAGGTGTTTACCCATGACCGCCACCGCCACGTCATCCGCATACGCGACGGTTTTTATCCCTAGTAGAGGGGACAGAACCCCACCTTGCGGGGTGCCCCTGTGCACAAATCTGCAAACATTATCGAGTAGATTACCAATAAATCTACAAATAACATCGTCAACACCCACCTCCCTCATTGACTCCAAGATGGAGTTGGGTCTGACATTGTTGAAAGCGCCCTCAATGTCCAGAAAGGTCACAAGTGAGTATTCTCGGAATTCAAGGGATGTCTCAATGTAGCCGACCAGTGAGTGAAGCGCCGTCTCTACAGACTTGCCCTTGTTGTAGGCATGCTGCGATGAAGAGAGCAAATGTCTAGGAAAAGACATCCTCAGATGAATATCAATGACCCTTTCAAGGGTTTTGAGAATAAATGGCGACAGGCTGATTGGCCTGTAGTCCTTAGGCCTGGTGTGGGATGCTTTACCTCCCTTTGGAATGGAAACAACCCTACATCTAGTCCATCGGATGAGAACGTACGAGAATTTAATACATTCCGTATAAATAGCGGTCAGCCAAGGAATCAGAAGCCCCGCAATCTTTTGAAGGTCGGCCGGAATAATACCGTCCGGACCAGGAGCCTTAAAGGAGTCAAAGCTCCTTATCGTCCAATTAAGCCTATCATAGCACAAAGAAATGGACACGGGTCCAGGTTCTGATAAGCAATTGATCTTCCGTGGTGTTGGAAGGAAATTGCCAGGAAAGTGAGTGTCACTTAACACCTCCAGCGTCTCCTGACTATTCGTAGTCCAGCTACCATCTACTTTTTGAATGTAAAGTTTCTAGGTACAGCCGGACAAGAAGCCATTATTTTGCGCAGTGGATTTGCCTCAGAGGAGCCTTCCACGCCGCTGCAGAAGTTTTTCCAGGCATTCCGTTTCGCCGATCTAACCAAATTCTTAAACCTATTCAATGCCGACTTATATTCCACCCAGTTTCCCAGACGCTTAGCCATATTGAATAACCTACGACAGTCTCTGCGAGACTGTGCAATCTCAGGGCTCCACCATGGTGGCTTACCCCCCTTCTACCTAACTACTGGCCTACAGGCCAGTGCCAGCGCAGTGCCCCCGATAGGAATTCCACTGCCATTTCAGTCTCCGTAATGCCAATAATGACAGGGACTGAGCCCAGAGAATCAACATCTGATACTTTCATTAATTTTCATTAATATTATACAGAGAAAAATAAAATTATACATTAATGAGCGAAAGACAATCTATAAAGTAGATTTTTTGATACTTTTTTGTTTTCCAATTGATATTTTTTATATTGAACTTACAAAAATAAATTAACTCACGTGGAAGATAAAATATGAACCAGAACCTGGCTGGTTGGTCTCTCGCCAAATCGATCCACTAGGTCGGAAGAAATAAATGCTCGATACATGTAAATTCATATATGTACACTCAAAAGAAAAATCAATCCATCCGTACTCAAATCAACCCGAAGCGGGATTAAAAGTACTGTTAGTACGGATTTTGTTGAATCAAGTACAGAAAGATTGATTCAAGTACGGATTTTCAATCCCAAAATACTTAAATTATCCATATTCAATCCCGATTTCGTACTTGAAATAATCCGAAAATGAGATTGATTTAAGTAAAACTAAGATTGACATCAATCTCAAAATGAGCTTCATTCAAGTATTATAAAGTTGATTTTATCCCCAATTCGTGCTTGAAAAAAATCAAAATAGAAATTAGAAAGAAAAAGTTGTATGAATGATTTACTAACCTGTTTTACAACTTAAAGAATGATAAGACACCAACATCATGCCCGATATGGTTTTTACTTTAAAAATCTTATGAACATATTTAACTAAAACAAGTAAGAAAGTATAGTCGGTCAAGCCCGACCATATGATACCCTACACCACAGTATTTAAAAACACATCATGCTTATGTAACCATATAAATATGGATTTATCTATGTTTATAAACTTCACTAAAATCGGTTTGAAAGTTTGTAAGAGACAGAAATTACCCCCTACCTGCCCTTGTGGTCCTATTTTTAAAAAACTGTATAGCTTTTGTGTCCATATAGATATGGATATATCTATGTTTTAAATTTATTAAAATCGGTTTGATGGTTTCTGACAGGAAGAAATTTCCCCCTATCTTCCCACGTGGTCCTACGATTTGGCCCATTTTCAATAGGCTTGGTGCCAATAAGAGCCAATGTCGCAAATTTTATCAAATTATCTCTGAAATTGCGACCTGTACTTTGTGCACAAGGTTACATTGAAATTCAGCCGGACGGACAGCGTTAGTTCGACTCAGAAAGTGATTCTGAGTCGATCGGTGTACTTTAAGGTGGGTTTAGGACCAATATTTTAAGGCGTTATAGACATAAGCACAAATGTATAATACCCTCTCCACTATTGTGGTGTGGGTATAAACATAAACTAAATGAGAAGCAATATTTCAAATTTATTTTTAACCCTTCGTGGTACAAATGAGTCTGGCCAGACCTTTGTTTAATGTGTATAGATAATCAAAACATGCGTAAGCCGGAGGGTTAAACATGAAAATAATACATACATATATATGTATGTATATTTTTATACCCACACCACAATAGTGGAAAGGGTATTATGCATTTGTGCTGATGTGAGCAACACCTTAAAATATTGGTCTGAGACCCACCTTAAAGAATACCGATCGACTCAGAATCACTTTCTGAGTCGAACTAACGATGTCCGTCCGGCTGGCTGGCTGGCTGTCCATGTAACCTTGTGCACAAAGTACAGGTCGCAATTTTAGAGATAATTTGATCAAATTTGGGTCATAGGTTCTTATTGGCACAAGGACCAAGCCTATTGAAAATGAGCCGATTCGTAGGGCCGCGAGGGAAGATAGGGGGAAATTTCTTCCTCTCAGAAACTATCAAACCGATTTTAATGAACTTTAAAACAAAGATAGGACCATATCTTTATGGACACAAAAGGTATGAATTTTTTAAATAAAATAGGACCATGAGGGAGATAGGGTAAATTTCTGCCTCTCAAACCGATTTTAATGAAATTTAAACCATAGATAGATCCATATCTATATGGACACATAAGCTATACAGTTTTTTAAAAATAGGACCACAAGGGGAGGTAGGGGGCCATTTCTGTCTATCACAAACTTTCAAACAAATTTAAATGAAGTTTATAAACATAGATAAATCCATATTTATATGCACACAAAAGCATCATGTCTTTTTGCTTTTGTTGTTTCTACAAACAAAAAGCAAATCGTTTTGTTCGAACTTGTACAACAAATTTTGCAAAACACACACGTACGCACGCATAAAATAATGCAATGCTGAGAGATTAGACTATGTAATAAGTTTTATGAGACTAAAACCCTCATTTTAAGATTAATCTTTTTCAGGGACATAACAGTTATAACCAATATTTGAAAAAATCCTGAAATAATAATTTATCACGAATTTTTAAAACTTGCTCTCTGAATAATTATTACAAAAAACCAATATTTTTTTGGTCTTTGATAACCGTTATAGTTTGTTTTTGTTTTTTTGGGCTTCCATAACCATTACAAAAGATTTTAATTTTTTTTGGTCTTCCGTAACCATTACAAAAGACTTTTATTTTTTTTGGTCTTCTATAACCATTATAATAGATTTTAATTTTTTTTGGTCTTCCGTAACCATTACAAAAGATTTTTATTTTTTTCGGTCTTCCATATCGAATTTCACACTTGTTTTATGAAAATATTATTTGGAGTTTGCGAACTGTAGCGTGGTTATAGAAGACAGAAAAAATAAAAATTTTTTTATAATGGTTATAGAAGACCCATAAGAATAAAAATCTTTCATAATGTTTACCAAAGACCAAAAAAAATTAATAATCTTTCATAACGGTTATCAAAGACCAAAAAAAATAATAATTATTCAAAACGGTTGTCAAAGACCAAAAAAAAATAATAATCTTTTATAATGTTAATGGCAGACCTATAATTTGCTGGGTAATTTATAATTATTATTACAAGACCAATTTTTTTTCACTTATTTTTTCCATAACCTATTGGCTATTTAAAAAATATTAACAGTTATTTCGGGTCCCTGATCTTTTTTGTACTTGATTTCAGAAAACATATGTATGTGAGCAAATTTTACACAAAGCTTGGTCATTATCAAAATCAAAATATTTTTCAATTATTCTTCGAATTACACGCAGCGCGATAATTCTTAGTTCTTACCGTCAAAGATTTTTTCAAAACTAATTACTGCAACAGCAAGCAACAGTGATCAAGTCAAAAAATGTTTAAACAGCAACTACATAAAAAAACAAAAACATACCTATTACTTACAGCAACAGCATTTTTTTTTAGTGGTTGCTTGGCTGAATGTTTAAACTTTAAGCTGAGAACATAAACATAGTGATAGTAAATAAATTTTTTACTCTCACTTTTTCTGCTTTTGCTTTTTGCTTTTACTGTGTTCTTTTTCTTAAGTTAAGTTAAGCAATAACAAAAGCATTAAGCTGGAGGTCCATACCACGCGTTTTCGCCTCCACGCAGCGCATGCTTTTCTAACCTTAATTGCGTTTTACATATCAAGTTACATGCAACGCTTTTTATGCAGCAGCAGCACAAGTAAAAATAAAATTTAATTTGTCAAAATCAGCTGATTTGTTCGAACGCTGCTTGTGACGCTTACAAAAGTAGAAAGTAAACCTACTTTTCGCCTCAAGGCATCTACGCTTTTGTGCATGAATCTTACTACGTTTAACTACACAGATTCTACTTTTTTGACAGCTGCGTATGCTGCGAAAAAGCGAGTAACGCGTGGTGTGGACCTCCAGCTTTACAAATAGTCAATAGGCATTTTTTTAAACACTGATTTAAATTTAATTCTCTATTTTATTTTACAATCTGCGAAAATGTTCAAGTTATAAGTTTTCTTAAAATCAACATGGCATTTAATATGTCAAATGTTATTGATTACATTTGTTTGCAACTGAGCAAATAAGCATGGTATGTAGTGCTTATTATATATGGTCCAATTAGTAGGTCTGCTTGAAACGCCTGCTGATTTTTTGCAGAGTTGTGTTTTATACGTGCAATTGTTTTTGTAACAATTGCTTTTGACATTTCCACCATTTCTTACACAAACAATTGCTTTTGTTCTTGACATCTTTATCATTTTTTACACAAACAAAATGCGTGTTGTTTTTTCTGTTGTTGGATTGTTGTAGTTGCGCGCAGACCTACTAATTGGGCCATGCTACATACTAACTTTGCTCATGGTTTTTTAGTGCAAACGAAGTAAAAAAGAGCAAATTGCAAATACCTACGTACATTTTGTTGTTGTGTTGTGCAAATGTGTGTATTTTTGCACGCATTTACATCGTTTGCACACTTTGCACTACCCATCGTGATTTTCCTTAATATAAAGAAAAATAGAAAAGTTGTTCGTACATTTTGAAAATTTTTTATTTTGAAAAGAATTGTTTGACTAGCTATAGTAGGTAGGAGCAAATCAGAATAGGTTATCTTAAAATGGGCACGTTCATAGAAGAAACAGTTGAGCTTAACTGCTAAAAAAACTGTTAAAACGAACAGTTGGATATACCCCTCCCCCAGTCATCCGATCTCAACCCCAGTGAATATTTTTGGTAGCATAGGGGCTGGCAAATAAGAAAAAAGGAAGTAAGAGGCAAAAATTCTCTAAAATCGGTGATAATGGAGATAGCTATTGGAATCCATGCCCTAAAGACAGCAAGCTGTATTAAAATAAAATGGCTATCAGAATACATAAAAACATATCGTACTTAATCATTAAGAGGGTATTTATTCATAATTTAAAAATGTTCAGTAGAAGCAAAACAATTTTTAATTTTACATTAAGGGCATATGAAAAAAAATTTAAACCAACCGTTTCATTACCAAAAAGTAAAAAATAAAGAACGATATTTTGACAGCGGGTAGATATGAATATTACACACCTATGTTCCAAAAAGTAAAAAATAAAAATATAGAGATGATGTACAATTTCTTTTGACGCTAAGAATATGAAGAAATATTTTTGTTGGATATTTTTTGAAATGCAAAAAAAGAAAATATTATAAAAAGTGTTCGAAAATAAACAGTACATTATTTAACGTTCGGCTCACACACCCAGCAACGATATCTATTTTTTAGTGATTGTGTAGACATACACAACCCTTAATACCGTTCGTAACTATTATCAAGAAGGTTCTTCGTTAAAAAACATAACAACTATAGACAAACAGTATATTGTAATGTTCTATGTTTTTTCGTGTGTGTATTTTGTTTTTGTAAAAAAATTTTGGTTATTTTTACCAGCCGAAAGGGACTAACATTAACGAGCCGAACTGAACACATTGAAGTTTGTAGATTTTCAAAAAAAAACCGAACGGAATTAAATGTTCACATCTTTTGTTGAGTTTGATAAAAACAGTAATATTTTTGTGTTCGAAAGATGACTAACAGGGAAACGTTATTTTTTTAATGATTTTCTTCACAAACACTATTAGCGTTTTTGTTTTCCACAAATCTACCGAACCGAACATTAAGAAACGATATTTAGTGTTTATTTTCGAATAAATAAAAAACCACAAATATTTAATAAAATTTTAAAATATATCAAGAAAATACGGGTTTTAATCTAATATTCTAAGGTGTAGTTTTTTGGCGCTTACGGTATGTGTAAAATTAACACTTACCCAGCGGTAAATATTGAAAGGACCGCAAGTGGCAGGCCTTTTTGAAGGCCTCTATACTCCTTTCTAAAAGATTCGCTTCGCATGATATCCTGCCTTCAGAATTATGCCTTCTAGAAGGTATAAACTTCTTTTTAAAAGACCTTCTGAAATATTCAGTACACATTCGCTACTCCCTTCTTTGAGAAGGGAGAAAGGAAGGTGTTCAGTTTTATTTATTTTTTATTTTTAGTGGCCTTTCTTACTCCCTTCTTTGGGAAGGGATCGAAGTTGTTTTTAAAGGAAGTGTGGAAGGCCTTGCACCCAATGACAACCTGTGTAAAAAATAAATAAGTATGGAATGCGGCGAGAAGGGCTTCTGACTGCTTGTGACTGCTAAATAAGGCCTTCTATTAGGCCTCTTTACTCCTAGTTACCGCTGGGTTACATACATATCGACCCCTTTGCGCGAAATTATCGTATGTTACAAAAACCAAATTTTACAGGAGAGCCATTTTTATACTTTTCTCTGCTATCACTTGCAATATAAATATGAAAATATACATCCAATTTTTGGAGCAAAGAAGTGGAATTCGTTTACAATATTTTTTCAGGCGACGTCTCTTTGAATGTAGACCAAGATTGCATCAAAAACTCAATTTCAAAAAAATTGGCATATACGATAATTTCGCGCAAATGGGTCGATATCTTTAAAAAAATGAAACTCTAGAGATAATTATCTTAAGTTTATGGTAATAATTTGAGATTTAAAAGCAATTTTAAATAGTTCACCTAAAAATGCAATAACCGATATATTTTGAGGCCCGTGGGGCTCCCTGGAACCAAAAAACTGCCCCGCCCACTTAGTGATATGTGTGGGTACTCAAATTAAAGGTAATTTGCTCACGATTGCAAATATGTATTTTGGTTTTTTATTCGCATATTATTTTTCTCTTTAGGTTAATTTAAGTATATTTTAGGTGCAGAAAAGCTTTAGTTAGCGAAGCCGGTGTGTTATACCATAGAGGCGAAAATCCTTGCGCCCGGCCGAAGGCCGGCTATGCTGAGAATCTTTAGTTAGCGAGTATTTGTTATACCATGGAGGAGAAAATCCTTGCGCCCGGGCGAAGGCCGGCTACGCAGAGAAGAACTCTTAAGCACATCGGAAATAGGCTATTAGTTACAAATAAATTAAAAATAATCGAGCATAAAACATTAAAAAATACAAAATAAAACAAAATATTTACAATCGTGAGCAAATTACCTTTAATTTGAGTACCTACTAGGGTATTCATTCGGTTAACCGTCAATCGGTTTATTTCAAATTGGCTTTTTTCGATTAACGATTAAACCGGTTAATTTCAGTCGATTAACCGATGGAACAAAATTTTCAATATTCTATACAAGGCGAATTTATTACAGGTGGTCTTAAAAGCCCTGCTGATATTAGCTAAAATCACTGTTAGATGTGAAAATTTTGTTTATTCTCTTTTATTATCTTTGTTTCTGTTTTGTTTTATTTCTGTTTTTGACATTGTACAATGATTTTACCAAGGCGAATTGACTAGAAGGTGAGGTCAACTCTACAACTACAATGCTTCTGTGGTCGGGTTGTCAAAAATATTGCTAGTAAAAAAAACAGGTTTGTTTACTTGAGGGTTACACGATCAAGTTTTGCCTATCAAGTTTTAATACACTCACACTTTTTTACCAATACACTCATACTTTTAAAATACGAACTTGCCTTTAAAATTCTCTTGCCAGTGAGTGTTTCAATTTACGTTCAAGAAAACAGCTGATTTCAAGGTTAGTGACCAAATTTACGTGGGCCAAGATAGCGTCGAGAATTTAAAAACCGGGAAAACAAAATACCCAAATTATGGTGTTTTTCAGAATAAGAACAAAAAGTTAGCGTCGAATTTAGGAATTTATGGGGATTTCTAAAGTAAAAAAAAGTTAGCGTCGAATTTAGGAATTTAAAAAGGGGAAGTAAAAATAACTAAAATTTTGAATAAAAATACAAAAAATAGTTTACACAAATTAAAAAATACACATTTCGGAACAAAATAAGCGATGCGTGCAAAAAATCGTTCGCTTAGTTCCCGAGATATTTGCGTGCATCCAAAATGGTCAGTAAAAAGCGTTGCTGATTTATCCCATGGAACACAGGCTTTTGCACGCTATAAACTGTATATATTCTGAAAGTAAATCGTTTTCCGCACAAAATGAGTGATGCGTGCAAAAAATCGTTCGGTTAGTTCCCGAGATATGTGGGTGCATCCAAAATGGTCAGTAAAAAGCGTTGCTGATTTATCCCATGGAACACAGGCTTTTGCACGCTATAAACTGTATAAATTCTGAAAGTAAATCATTTTCCGCACAAAATAAGCGATGCGTGCAAAAAATCGTTCGGTTAGTTCCCGAGATATGTGGGTGCATCCAAAATGGTCAGTAAAAAGCGTTGCTGATTTATCCCATGGAACACAGGCTTTTGCACGCCATAAACTGTATATATTCTGAAAGTAAATCGTTTTCCGCAAAAAATGAGCGATGCGTGCAAAAAATCGTTCGGTTAGTTGCAGAGATATTAGGGTGCATCCAAAATGGTCAGTAAAAAGTGTTGCTGATTTATCCCATGGAACACAGGCTTTTGCACGCTATAAACTGTATATATTCTGAAAGTAAATCGTTTTCCGCACAAAATGAGCGATGCGTGCAAAAAATCGTTCGGTTAGTTCCCGAGATATTTGGGTGCATCCAAAATGGTCAGTAAAAAGCGTTGCTGATTTATCCCATGGAACACAGGCTTTTGCACGCTATAAACTGTATATATTCTGAAAGTAAATCATTTTCCGCACAAAATAAGCGATGCGTGCAAAAAATCGTTCGGTTAGTTCCAGAGATATTTGGGTGCATCCAAAATGGTCAGTAAAAAGCGTTGCTGATTTATCCCATGGAACACAGGCTTTTGCACGTTATAAACTGTATATATTCTGAAAGTAAATCATTTTCCGCACAAAATAAGCGATGCGTGCAAAAAATCGTTCGTTTAGTTCCAGAGATATTTGGGTGCATCCAAAATGGTCAGTAAAAAGCGTTGCTGATTTATCCCATGGAACACAGGCTTTTGCACGCTATAAACTGTATATATTCTGAAAGTAAATCATTTTCCGCACAAAATAAGCGATGCGTGCAAAAAATCGTTCGTTTAGTTCCAGAGATATTTGGGTGCATCCAAAATGGTCAGTAAAAAGCGTTGCTGATTTATCCCATGGAACACAGGCTTTTGCACGCTATAAACTGTATATATTCTGAAAGTAAATAGTTTTCCGCACAAAATGAGCGATGCGTGCAAAAAATCGTTCGGTTAGTTCCCGAGATATTTGGGTGCATCCAAAATGGTCAGTAAAAAGCGTTGCTGATTTATCCCATGGAACACAGGCTTTTGCACGCTATAAACTGTATATATTCTGAAAGTAAATCATTTTCCGCACAAAATAAGCGATGCGTGCAAAAAATCGTTCGGTTAGTTCCCGAGATATGTGGGTGCATCCAAAATGGTCAGTAAAAAGCGTTGATTTTTTGCACGCATCGCTCATTTTGTGCGGAAAAAGATTTACTTTCAGAATATATACAGTTTATAGCGTGCAAAAGCCTGTGTTCCATGGGATAAATCAGCAACGCTTTTTACTGACCATTTTGGATGCACCCAAATATCTCTGGAACTAACCAAACGATTTTTTGCACGCATCGCTCATTTTGTGCGGAAAACGATTTACTTTCAAAATATATACAGTTTATAGCGTGCAAAAGCCTGTGTTCCATGGGATAAATCAGCAACGCTTTTTACTGACCATTTTGGATGCACGCGAATATCTCGGGAACTAAGCGAACGATTTTTTGCACGCATCGCTTATTTTGTTCCTAAATGTGTATTTTTTAATTTGTGTAAACTATTTTTTGTATTTTTATTAAAAATATTAGTTATTTTTACTTCCCCTTTTTAAATTCCTAAATTCGACGCTAACTTTTTTTTTTACTTTGGAAATCCCCATAAATTCCTAAATTCGACGCTAACTTTTTGTTCTTATTCTGAAAAACACCATAATTTGGGTATTTTGTTTTCCCGGTTTTTAAATTCCCAAATTCGACGCTATTTCGTCGACGCTATCTTGGCCCACGTAGCAAATTTTTCGTTTATCTTCATAAATTGTAAATTGTTCAAAAATTTAATGCAGCCTACGTCACAGCTTTCAATTTATGTAAATTTTGACAAGCAGTAAAGACTATCAAGAACAACTTGACCGTGTGGCCGCAGGGTTACATAAAAAACAAGTTTGTATACTTTGACAAGTCGACCACCGAAAAAAAACACCATATGTTGACTTGACCCCACCTTCTATTCAATTCGCCTTGGATTTTACAAAAACAAATTGCTTGTGGTTTTTGTAGGAGTTGTTTCATCTCATATACAAAATGTATGTATGTATGTATGTGTAAAGAAAATATTTTTTCAAGCAAACAAAGAAGGTGTTCAGTGATCTTCAGTTTAACACATTTTCCACCGACCGGTGACTCAAATTACAATGTTTGTTATCTTCATCATCGATCAACAGGAATGTTTGAAATGTTTGATTGCCAACACCTTTTTTGTTTCAAGTACTTTTATTATGTACATATGTGTTTAGTTATTTGTTTCTTCCCAGCCAGCAAAATAATCCGACGTCATTCAGATATCTGAAAGAAACGTTGGCAAAAAATTCGGAATTCTGTCAGATTTCTGACTCAAAAACGTATGAAGTGGTTGACACGAATTCTGACAGACATGTCGTGGGAAATTTTGGTATTTTGTCGGCATTTCTGATAGATATCTAATGAAAAAGGCATGGGAAGTTCTAATGTGTTAGCCGAGATTTTTTTGCTTTCGAACTGATAGCTGAAAGAAATAATTTTATTGCAAAATAAATACATAATTATAAATTTTACACGTACGTACCTTTTTTATGCTTTTTATCTTGAACAAATTAAATAATATTATACTTATTTCCAACTGAATGACAATTGTCACTATTTTAAAAAAATAATAAGTTTCTTTAGACAAATCTGAATGAATTCCGTCGGAATTCTATTGGACATATCTGCTCATAAATTCCCCCTATATATCCATGCGAAATCGGCCAGACAGTATATTCAATGTGTGACAGAAATCTGAACGAAATCTCTAAGAATGAAGTCAGACATTTGAACGAAATGTCTGATTCCGACAATGTCGAAGTATTTTGCTGGCTGGGTTCTCATATCTACTCATATCAGTCTTTTAACAGAATTAACCGAAAAATTTTGATAAACTAATGGCATAATGGAGTACTTTATATGTTTAGAGAAATTCTAGGAAATGAGTCAAGTTTTGTCAAAACTAATGAAAAGAATCGTTAAAACAACTAATAAAATTATCCCAGTTTATTTTTTTATAAATACATATTTGGGGGATTCACAAGGTAGTCATAAACTCTTATGTAGATATGACTGTTGTGGGCAGAGTTGCCAATTTAGCGCCTTTGGCCCTAGATTCAGCGCTTTTTAATTGTCGAAAATGCGCATATTTCTTCCTTAGCGCTTTTTTTTTAAAGAGCGCTAAATTAGCGCTTTTTTAGATACCCAACATTTTTGTACTTTTATTTGCATACATGAAAATCAAGACACATTAAAACAAAATTTGTTTCCGTTTTTAAATTCTTTTGATGTATAGTACTCTGAAATGCATACTATACAAGGAAAGAAGTTTATTATTTTCTAAAGTAATCCATTTCGTTTCTTAAAACAAAAAAATTCAAAAATAATTTCCTGATTTTAACTTGTTTTGTTCCTATGTATTTAGTAAAACTTTCTGAAATAAACAAACATTTTCTCATGATCAAAAAATTCACGTTTTTGGTATATGATCAGAAATTTCGTAAAACAAGATATACAAAAGTAGCTTAGTTTTATTAAAAATAAGAAAGATATTTCTGAAATCAAGCAGCATTTATTTAATATTAGTCTGATTTTTTTGATTTTTAAACAGAATCGAATTTCTTGCATCAAGAAACAAATTGACTTTAGCGTGCTGAATCCAAATAGTTTATTCAACCACGTCTAGTTAACATTTTATTTACTGATCTTCATGATTTCATGTCTTATTTTATTCATAATATACCTGGAGTTCTGATAAATGAGGTTAGCGCTGTAAAATCTTTGTATTTGATATATTTCTATTTAAAACGATTTTCTTTTTGACGGCCAGTGTAATAAATAAAACTCGGTTCTTAAACATTTCATTAAGTTTTTTGTTATTTAAATTTTAATTAGCGCTTTTTAGCGCTTTTTGATTGGGGGCACGGCGCTTTTGGATTAGAAATAGTTCACAACCCTGGTTGTGGGCTACCGCTTATAATTTAGATTTATACTGTACAGTTATGACGAATCAATGAAGACAGCATTAACATTTTTATTTTCTTTGAAACACAACAATATTTATTTTAAGCAATTGCAAAATAGTATTTGGAATATTATGAGGATATGACTTCATAGCACAACTTGTGTATAAATTTGAAAATGCATATGTATTACATATTTACGTTTTTTTGTTTGGTTGCTCGCTTTAGTTCAAGAATTGTTATGTTTGGTATGTTATTGTTTTTTTTTTACTAATAAATTCCAAATAATAAACAATTAATGCATTTGTATATATTGAAATCACTTAATTTAAAAAAAAAAACTTTTGTCCCTATTGCGGTTCTCCACTTGTGTAACAGTTTGGTTGTCTTTTATAAATTCACATTGCCATTCTCAACTCAACTGGCAGTTGGCTATTCAGTTGTGTATCTGTTTGAGCTGGTTCACACACGTCAAGTTGAACTCGTCAGGTCTTGAGTTTTTAGGAGAGAGGGGAAAAGATATGGCATCCTCTTTCCTAGCATTTACACATGCCACTGCCACTTCGAAAAACTCAATACACTCACACTTTTTTACTTATACACTCACCTTTTTCGCAATGGCAGCTCCAGTGGCAGCAAAAATTGCATGCGAGTGGAAATTTGGCACTTGCATGCCACTAAATGTCAAAACGATAAGCAATGTTACCCTGTTTAAAATTTAATTCACATTTACTGGATTGTTGTTAAATTGTTATTGAAGTTTTACCTTAATAAAGAATTATTATGATTAATTTTTTAAAAACGCGCATAAATAAAAGCAAGTTTGTTAATAATAGAGCATTAATATCGTTAAAATAATGCTAATATAAATAAAGGAAAAAAATAGTTTAGGACCACGACAAGAACTTCTTTTAAACACTTATAATCGAATTATAATATTCTTGGCACAGGTTTGGATACACTACAAGACAAGTATAAAAATAAAAGAAACTCTCAAGCGACAGGGGGAGGGCTATCACAAGAAGTTCCATTAAATAGCCTTGAGGATACGGTTTCGCAGCTCTTGTATTGCAAGTCCGGCCAAGTATTTGGTGTTGAAAATATTCCACCATCAAGTGACAATTTTACTGAGTCAGTTAAACCAATAATACAGTCAGCAGATTGGCCAACAGCTATCACAACCAGAAGAAGAACTCATCAGGCACAATAAAGTTTCATTACATTTTAGAAGTTCTTACTTGGCACTGGAACCAAAATTGTACTTTTTCAACAGTTGATATTTATCTTCAAACCGAAGCGAAAGCAAGAGATTACTTTTTGAACATAAAACTGAAACTTTAAAGCAACGGCATAAAAATTCAAACTTTGGCTTTTCTGCTGTCAGTGTTATTTTAACACTTCTCTTCGTCTAATTTCCCCATTATTTACTTAATTTTTCTTTTTGTTAATTTCCAAATATATAGTTATTTAAAATATAAAAAATATTTTGGGTTTCAGTACAATTAGTGTCAAAAAAGTACAATTTTTTACTGAATTAAGTACAATTTTGAAAATGACATTTATCATCCCTGCTCTGTATTAAATGTTTGAAATTCCCTGCAAATAAAATTGGACCAACTGATCCATTTTGATAAAATGGACTACTCCATGGACTGGTCCGATGTTATGCAAGCATGGACCATGAGACGGCATGTCTTCGTTTTTTAACGACATGTTTTCGTTTTTAAACGATTTCAAAGCTAATCCTCTTGAGTATACCATGGAGTAGTTTTAAAACTACTCCTTAGTGGTCCAAAGGTGGGTTATATGGTCCTCTCCTAGGACATCGTAATGTTAAATAGACCAGGGTTTTTCCATACGTTTGGGTTACTTTTGGACTAGTCCTGGTCCCTTGTGGACTACTCTTTACACGCGTGTTTGGATTTGCAGGGTTTTTAAATTGCACTAAACATGTCATTGGAGTACTTCAGTACTTTTGCAATGCTAATAGTACTGAAAAAGTACAATTGTACTAACTTTATCATCCGTAGTATGATTGGTGTTACTGACCAGTTGTAGGGCCTTTTGTTTATATGTATGAACCTATGAGAGAAAAAATGAAAAATCCAACCTATTCTGACAGCTGATTAGCAAAAAAGTAAACAATTATTAAAATCACATCGCATTGTTATAATTTATTTTAAATTTGTTTATGTGTTCATATTTGCCTAAAGTTTATCATTTCATTACTCTGTGATTTAAAAATAATTTATTTTATAAATTTTTCTGAAGGTCTACTATACATACAAATAACCAGGAGGTGGTGTGGAGCTGAATGCAGCTTTGCTACACTAGGAGTCAAAAGCTCTAAAATAAATATTTTAATGTTCCTCTTACACCTCTCTCTCTCAATAACACTCCAGTTTTATAAAGATAATTGTCGTTTAAGTATAAATTTTAAATAAAATTTATTAAATAAAAACAAAACAACAACGGCTACATAACAATAACAAAAACAAGTTCTAGGAGTGTTTGTACTACTGTATGATATTGAAATAATTAAAAGCGGACGTTGAATGGAATTTATTACAAATTTTGTTTTGCAAGTGAACAAACGCACTTTCGCTACTAAACAAGCAGGTAAATCAAATAAAAATAATATATAAGAGTATATATTTCTATAAACAGATTTATATACATACTTGTTTACCTATATATGCATATACATATTTATTTTTTCACGGGGTTGCCCAAGTCAACTAAATTACACTTGCAAGCGTACTTGATTTTTTTATTAAGTTTATTTTGAGGCGCTCTTATTAATGTTGTTTTTTTTATCTGTAGAACGACTTACTTCAACTTTTAAAAATAAGAACAAAATGACTACAACGAACTCTCACGTTGAACGCAGTGTACATTCGGCCAGTATTAATGAGGTTCACCATGTTCCAATGAGTGTTATTCATAGGCCAATACCCTCGGTATTGAATGAGGAGAAAGTTAAGTCGTTAATGGAAACTATTAAGGTGTGTTTGAAATAATTTTTTTTAGATATTACGTTTTTACTTTCAAATTAATCTTTTTAGAATGAAAAATCTTCAGATCAAGTACCACCAATAGATGTTCTATGGATTAAGGGTTCACAAGGTGGCAATTATTTTTATAGTTTTGGTGGCTGTCATCGATTTGAGGCCCATAAACGTTTGAAGTGTAATACTATTAAGGCGAAATTAGTCAATTCAACATTATCTGATTTATACACATATATGGGCTCTAGTACTCCAAAAAATTTGGTTTAACTTGTTCATATCGCACTTGATCATAAAGAGTGTATTAACTTAAAATTTAAACCCTTTCAGTAGAAGCAAAATAATTTTTAATTTAATATTAAAGGTATAAGAAACAGAATTTTTAAACCAACCTTATCATTACCAAAATGTAGGCAAAATAGCACGTTATTTTTAAAACGGGCAGATATGAATATAACGTGTGTTTATTCCAAAAAATGTAAACAAATAAAAATTTCGAGTTAATACCCTCTTTATGATCAAATGCGTATGTAGTTATAAACAGGACCTAAACTGCAGAAGCACACATTGGTATAACATTTAAATTAAAGTTTACATTTGCATCTAAAATTTTAGGAGTCATTTAGAAACTAAGCAATATTTATTTTTTAATAATATATGGAGTAAAAAAATATATATGTTTATACCTATTAATGTTTTTCATGATGTAAGAAAATACAGGTAATACACTATTTTATTCAGATTTATAGTTTAATTTTAAATTGAATTTATCTATTATCTACGATGATGACTGATTTGATTTACCTTATTTGTGTAAAATGTAACAAAGAAAATATTTAGAAACATTGGCTATTAATAACTTGTGGTTTTGTATGCTGTAATTGTTTATATCTGTCGGAGATTACTTAGCTAAGAGTCAGTTCTCAAAAAAAAATAAAGTAGGATTAAGTAGATCTTGATGCATACTCAAAACTTGTAGATAATACTTAAGCCTTAGACTTTGTATGACTTACCTAAATCATTGCAAACATATTGCTTGTCTGAAATACTTCCTAAACTACTAATAGGTTAAAAAATTATTTTATATTTTTAATATATAGAACTTTCAAACTACCATAAAAACGTTGCTTTCTCCCTTAGTATACGTAAACCATGTTTTTTCCATTCACTTGCAATTAACCAAAGTTCTGGAGCACTTTCTAAGCATGACATAATAGCGGCACCTTTCCATGCTATCATAGCTGCATCCATTTCTTTAACACAAACATTTACTTCAAATGGTAATTGATCTATGGTACGATTGTGCATTGTTATAGCTGACAGTTGTAGCGCAATTTTCTGTTCAAGCCATTTTGCAAAACCTGGTATTTTACTGCTGCCACCCACTAATAAAACGCAGCCATACATTTTACGTTTCATATCATCCGACGGACAACGTTCTATGCTACGCACAATGGCTAGATCAAGAGGTACAACTTGTCCATTCGTTGATGAGTAGTAAAGTTCTTCATCTTTTTCAGAGCTACGTAAATTTGCCGAACGATCTTCTACTTCGTAGTTGTCAACTACAACCAGCTCATCATCGGCAGTTTCCCCAGTAACTGGCATTGAGCCTTCTAACAATTGGTCCCCGCGTCCATTACGAACTCTACCTGTCTCCCTAATATACTCGGCATCAAAACAATCTTCTGGATCTGACTGCTGACTACTGCGAAATTGTAAACGTACTAAACGTTGTTTGCCAGTTATATTTAACAATTCAGTGTGAAAGAATGACAGGGGAGCGACTACACATTCATCGCCCAATTGAAAAGTGAATCGTAAACGCTTCTTAGGTTTTGTTATCTAAAATAATTAAAAAGCAAATCAAATTTATGTTTGTCAACTAATTTTTATGATTTATAAATAGAAATCTTACCTCAAAACTTTTCTCCTGAGCTCCACATATTTCCAACTTTAAATGACAACATTTTTCTTTCAAACTCATTAATAAAACCGCATCATCATAATTGTCTTCTACATTACACTCCTTATAAGGAAAACAACATTTACGCAAGAGAGCATAAAATACTTGTGTCAAATCACCCCCACCATAACCCAATCGTACACGTGTATCTGGCTGTGATATGCCGTCCTCTACACAAGATATTGAACATTTCTGATCTCCAACGTCAACTACACAAGCATAACCTAAACCTGCTCCAAAAGTTGAAGCCACATGATCTTGCAATAGAAAACAAGCACGAAATTTTAAACGTTGTAATAACAACGTAACCATTTCCCTGAGAACACTACGATTATACACATCGGGAACAACCAATACAGCACCATACTGAATCAAATTTTTTCTTGGAATTGCCATACGTTCATGTATAGCATAAGACCAAATCGCCTCTAAATCTGCCAACACTGATGTCAAGGATCCTCCTACATTGCAGTGTAAATTTAATTCGCCTCTTTTAATAGGAAAATGTATGTTATAATAATTCTTTTTATTAAAATTAATTTTAAGCAAGTCTTTATCGAAGATATTTTCTGGCAAATGATTTACCTCTTTTTTTAAATCAATCCCTTCAGTTTTTATTGCACTATCAAATGACAATTCCTCTGGCACTGTACGTCTATTAAATGTTGCTATTTGTTGGGGTGGTGTCGCTATGCGTAATCTTTTAAGTCCTCCGCTGCGTTCTTCATGTTCTGGCATATGTGATTGTATAGCATAGGACACCTGTAATCTGTTTTCTTCAAATTCTTGCATAATTTCATTAACATTTTTAGCAATCGAGGGTAATAGTGGGTCATGATGCTGTAGTTTTGGATTATGTTCTCCAATTTGTTTACGCTTTCTTCCTATGGCGTGGAGTATTGTTAAAGGATTAAGATCACTAGCTCGTCCTATACGTAAATTCAGAGACCCTGGATGTATTACAATTATTTTTTGAGCTTGCATTGTAAACTTCACTTTTATTAAATAAAACACGGTTTTATTTGTAAATTTTTATAAAAACTCCATTTGTTTATAACTGCTTCTTGTAAACTTGTAAGCAAAGTTAGTCACTGTAAGATGTTAACTTACAGTGATGCCAGCTCTTGGGATACTTATGGGTTTTCTTTTTTAAAAAACTCAGGCAAAAGTGCCCTTTACGGGGCGTACGAAAAAATTGGACACCCCCTGGAATAAAAAAAGAAAAAAACCAAAATTAAAATTTAAGGGGGCTAAGGCCCCTGGGACCCCATGAGTAATATTATGATAAAAATATACAAAAGAAAACATTTATTTATTTTTAGTTTTAATAATATTCTTTATTTTATTAAAATATATCTTTTTTCTTCAAAGTTCCTTTTTTTATAAAAAATAAACATGAGTTTTTGAATGAAAGTTAATAACAAAATTCTTGATAATTAAAATAAAAGAAAATATTTGATAATATTTAAATTAAAGAAAATATATGATAAATTAGATAAACCCTTAACGAAGATAATTAATATTAAAAAGAAACATGTTGAAATACATACATTCATGTAACTCATGGATCAAAAAAAACCGCCCCGCCCACTTAGTGGTGTGTGTGGGTACTCAAATTGAAGGTACATAATTGTGTAAAAAAAACGAAAATAATAAAACTTTGGTCGGTCCCTCTGGGGGTAAAAAAATTGCCCCTCCCACCCTCATAACTATGTGTGGGTACTCGAATGAAAGGTATTTTGCTTACGATTGTAAATATTTTGTGGTATAACAAAGACCGGCTTCGCTTACTAAAGCTTCTCTGCATAGAATTTTCTCCTCTATGGTATAACAAAGACCGGCTTCGCTAACTAAAGCATGTCTGGGTGCAAGGATTTTCTCCTCAAGAAAGACCGGCTTCGCTAACTAAAACTTCTCTGCATATAAAAGATACATAAATTAACCTAGTGAGGAAAATATTAAACGAATACAAAAACAAAATACATATTTACAATCGTGAGCAAATCACCTTTAATTTTAGTACCCACACAGATATAAGTGTTGTGGGTGGGACACTTATTTTGCCCCAGAGGGCCCTAGAAGTGCCGCCCACCCAAAATTTTAATATTTTCGTTTTTCTTGCACAATTACCTTTAATTTGAGTACCCACACATACCACTCAATGTGCGGGCGGTTTTTTTGACTTTTTTTGAAATTTTAAATTTGGTTTTTTTTTAATTCTGAAACGGGTGGCATATTTTTTATATTTTTTTTCGTGAAGTGCACTTCAGCCAAAACTCACATAGCATTTACACGTGAAAGTAAATTTCTTGAAAGTCGCAATACACTCACACTTTTTCACTAGCACACACATAATTTTGGTACTTTCAGCCAATCGGCTGTTTCTTCGATTTTTCGTTGATAATACGTATACTCTACTTGCAAGAAAGTACTTTCACGTGTAAAGCCCAGGTTAATAATATTTTTTAAGTAAAACTTCAAAAATTTTGATCTGAAAATTAGGATACAACTAAAGCTCTATTTAAGCGGCCCATATACTTGCAATGTTATTGTTATCATTCATTCATTAAAAAGGTGAACATAACATATAGGAATAACATAAACACCATTGTACAATTTTGCCATCACATATCACTTTCTGTTCGTTGTGTAATAAAAATCAAAATGCTTTTGATTTTTGCCAATATATTGTGCCACCTTCACTTACACGTTGGCGATATAATTATACAATACGTAAAATTGAACAATTTTATTGCAAGTGTATGCGCCGCTTTATAAAAAATTTGCAATACATCACTGTTAAGTGCTGGTTCACACAGGTCAAGTTTACTTGAACAGTTTTATTTAAATTTTCTTTTGAACTTGCGTTCACGTTCATGCACAAAATGAATTTTTGTTTTCTTTTCCTTCAACTTTGTAGCTTTTTATTATATTACGGATGAAAAAAGAAAAGAAAAATAAAAACTGACTGGTACGGTCAAGTATGTACCCCTTTCCATTATCTTTACCCCTCTCTCCTAAAAGCTCAAGACTTGACGAGTCAAACTTGACGTGTGTGAACCGGCACTAACTAACATATGTATGTCTAAAAAATGATATTAAATCGATCGGTTACTCTACAAATAAAATGATTTGAAAGTCAAAAATTAATATATCCAATTCAAATGGTAAATACTTCGTTAAATACATTTTTATACTTCTTTTTGTTCTAGTATTTTTCAGATATTAACGGATTTCGTCTAATTCATTATGTTTAAAATGTAATATCTGATTTGAGCACTTTTTCCGATTTTTAATTATTATTATTTTGCAAATTTTTTTTTAACATAAGCGACTTTTTTATGTTAGCACTGTATATAAAATAAAAGATAAAAAAGTATTAACGCAACTTTAAATAAAAATATCCAACATATGTTATACTACAGCCCCTTAAAATAAATAAAAAAAACTATTAAAAATCGAGTTAAGCCTTTTTTATATTAACCCTTAAATGCTAGTTTTAAAGATACAACCATCAAAAAAATTCCCACAGTCTCATTTTTAGTAAAAATAAAAAAGAAACTACACAAGTGTGTATAGAAATCCCTTGAAAATCATCTAAAAATTATTTTTATTAAAAAAATTTATTTTTGTATGTTTAAATAGCCATAAACTTTAAAAAATTAATCAAAAGGGTTATTTACAACGTTAAATCTCAGATCTGAGCGGAAATTGAGGTCCAGAAAAAATATAAGGTGGTTCGAATATATGTCCAGACGCTATTAGCAATAACTTGAAAAATTAAGGTTTGTGAACCCGTCATAAAACTTTGTCCAATGGTTGTATCTTCAAAGATACAATGGGCACTCACCAGCAAATTAAAAATTCGGTTTTTGTTTACTTACGCACCGCTTTATTGCTTTGTTTTATTCATATGCTGAGCTCTAAAGAAGCTCATAGGTTTTGTTATAGATGGGTTCTCTTGAGATACGTTTTCTATTTTCTTTCTTCTTCACTTTTTCTTATTTTTCTTAACGACCTCTGGGGTCTAACTTTCAATCCTATCCAATGTTTCGCAGATGGCAGAAGCTATGAGGAACGACAGGAACGACACACTCAATCAGGAACTTATGACGATCTCCGAGTGCTGATTTACGAATAGGGTCGATTTTCTATCTCGTAAGAACCAATATTGTATGTTGACCCACAGACGGCTTGAGGAGTCAGCGTCCTGAGACGGCTAGTTCGACCGGCAGGAGCCTTCCCAGTCGGCTACAATTTGGAAAAATTCAAACTTAACGTCCACAAACACTACTCCGTCTTTCCTCCTCATAACCTAGTTTTCTTATACAGTAGACGCTCGCAAATTAGAACCGCTTTGTTTTTGAGGCGATTCTAATTTCTGAATTATTCTAATTTCTGGACTTTTTTTTGAATAAAAAATTGAGTAAATTTACTTCCAAAACCTTAAATAAAAGACTTTTAAAATTGTTTTATGTGGTGTTTATAGAATACGAGCGCCTTACTCGTCCGTTCAACATACATTTAAAACAAAAACAAAATTTCGAAATTTGTTTTTGTTTTAAAGGTAAGTTGAACGAACGAGTAAGGCGCTCGTGTTCTATAAACTTCACATTAATTCAATTTTGTTTGATAAAAACAAGAAAACAAAACGTAACAATTCAGTCCAATACATTAACTGTATTTTTTAAAATTAAAAATATGAATATAAAAAACTAATGGCAACAAAACATAACAATTCAAAAAGGAAAAAACATATATGATTTGGTAATTCCTTTTTTTAGTTTTACTATGTTCAAACAGAATAAAAATAAACTGCGGATTTCTTGTGTTCAAATAACAAAAAAAAAAAAAAACGCTCTGAAATTAGAATTTTAAATTCGAATTTTAGAGTGTTAAATGTATTGCAAACACTGATTCTAATTTCTGGACGTTCGAATTACTGAAAGCTCTAATTTGTGAGCGTCTACTGTACCAACACAATGCATTGCATTAATAGGGGCATTATCCCTTTTGTTTTCAAAAATTGTATTTACTTGTATAATTTTTAATTGAAATGATATAAAAATATTTTAAAAATTCTAGCTTATGTTTTCTTTAAATGTATGCTTTGTATTAGTACTTTCGATGAAACGTTCTAACGGGGAACTTCTTTTACCATTTTACACATCATATATTTTTTTTTATTATTAAAATCGGTGTCCTTGGGCATTTAAGCCATCGATATAAAGATATTCATTTTAACTAGTATTGTGGTTATTTTTGTTGAACTGTTTATGGTTTTTAATCCAAATTTTGATGTTTTTAATTAGGCTAAAGTTCATCAAATTTAATTTTAATTAAAGCCTCGCGGCAGTCAAAAATGAAAAATTATCAATAAATTTTAATTAATTTCATGTTGTAAAATTCCCTTCTTCATAAAATAATTTAATGAAAATTAAATTTGATTATATTAATCTTATTTAAAAAAAAAACACGTTTAATAAAATATATGTACATAAAATATGACATCTAGCTTTAAAAATTAATTTACATATACAAATATAATAAAGGTAAGAAAAATTTATTTTAACAATCATAATTTTTGCAAGATTGCTTCACTTTTTACACGGCAACTTCTTCCTTGATTTCTTTCAAAATATGAGCTAACATAAGTACGTTTCCCCATGCCTTTAACATAAGCTGAGCGATAAGAAATATTGCCCTGTTATTCTGCCGAAGTTATTGCCAAATTGCTGAGATATTTATCTTTGGTGTAGACTTGGGTTAACTATTACTGCAACATAAATTTCCGGCAGTAAATATGTACAAAAAAGTGCTGTCTCCATTAAAGATAACATAATTTTGTCATTTTCGGCAATATATCGTCAGCTCATTATTGGTTCTGCGCATATGCCAAAAAGTCGGAGTGGAGAAAAACGACAAAGAAGGTTTACATGAAGATTTCTTAAAATGTATACGATAGAACTTTTTTGTTTGTTTTCTCTGCTGCTTCCGGCATATGGGCAAATCCTGAGTGACGAACGCTACATTCGCACGCGATTTCTGATTTAAATATAAACATTTTTTGGTCTTTCAAAAAAGATAGCTTCAACTTATATATAGTATTTAGTGACATTAATTTGTACTTACGAATGGCATATATCATAATTTCTTAGCAAGTACTTGTTGCGAAATACAAAGTTTTGTGACGCACGCTACAAAAAGTGGAAATAACTTCAAAGGTTGAAGTGCGTTTTCCTAATTTTTTAGCGAATTTGGCATGAAAAGGT
Source organism: Pollenia angustigena (assembly GCA_930367215.1). Classification (NCBI taxonomy): domain Eukaryota; kingdom Metazoa; phylum Arthropoda; class Insecta; order Diptera; family Polleniidae; genus Pollenia; species Pollenia angustigena. The sequence goes on from OV884059.1 coordinate 154,148,009, forward strand.
ATACAAAATCTAATTCCTAAAATAAAGATGACTATAAGAGAATTCTAAACGCACTTATTCGCAGCCAAAAAATGTTGTGATTTTTAGACAAAAGCCGTGAACCCTTTGTGACGCACGCTACAGTTTTTCCAGTAGTATTTTATTATTATATTTTATTTATTTTAAGAAAACAAATTATATTTTTATGAATTGCATTTCTTAAACAAATTTCTTAACTAATGAATATCAACTTTTTTTTAACGACATTTATATTTTGATAAGTCTACTGTAAGTGCTATTTTAAGCACAAAAATCACCTAAAATAATCCTAAATTCACGTATAACATTAAGAAATCAGCAGTGGGGTAGGATTTGGTTAAAATGATTGCTTTAATGATCATTGAAATACATTTTTTTTAATATAAAAATGAAGATATACATCTGGTCTTATATTCCATTAAAAAAAATTCATTTGAAAAATTTTTGCTTTGTGGACTGTTTCTGGGATTTGCCCATATGTTTTGCCGAAAAATTTAAATTTTTGTCAACTTTCACGAATGAAGTTAGAAGTTTATACTATTTAATTAAAAGTAGTAACCAGTGATGCCAACTTTTTGAGAGCAAAAAGCACTTTAAAATTTGAAAAAAGCACTAAAAAGCACTATTTCGAGTAAAAAAAAAGCGTAAAAAAGCACTAAGCCATTTTTACAATTTAATTACATAAACACAAAACAAGTTGCATTTGGCTGTGCCGAGTATTATATACCTCCAAAATCTTACAAACGGCGACGTCATTGATGGACCATTTTCAGTTAAGATTAAATAATAAATATATGTACATTTGTATTAAACAGTTTTAAATGTATTATTATTATATTCAATAAAAATTATATCATCCAAATCATTTGGATCCTTATCAGCTGAATTTAAATTGGCCATAAAACAGTTTTAAAGTAATACAGTGGCTTGATTTTCGTAACTCGAAAAAATCTGGCCTGTTGCAATTAACGAAAATTTCCAATGACCGATCATTGTTCATAAAACTTAATTTTATCGTTTTAATAAATCTAAATTCAAATCGTGCCAAACCTTTTTTCAATAGCACTAGAGGAAGAAGTGCAAAACACGTGGATAACTAAAGTGCATGAAAAATGGCAGGTCACACAACGCTCGTTATAAAATTCTTTTCTGTCACATGTTGTTAATTTATTTAACACTTTGTTTTTAAAGTCTGCGTTTTTTTTTTTGTATGTTTTCCAAGCCATATTCTATTTTTGAAACAGTGTCTACATCTTTAAAAAAATGTTTACCAATATACATCGTTTTTATTACGATTATATGTTGTCAACGCTAAAAAGTGCAACGTTTCGTAAAATTTCCAAATTGCTAGGAAGCCTAGCTGTAACCTCGTAAATAAAGTTTTGGTTAAACGAATGTAACTTTCTTTTATCACTTTTTTTATCATTTGAAATCTTTAAATCTTTACAAGCCTTCTTAAAATTGTACCCCAAATAGCAAAGCTCATCTAAATCATCATCTATATAATCCAAGTTTTAAAAAATGGTAGAAAAAAAATAAAAATTGTAAAAAGCACTAAAGGCACTACCGAAAAATTGAAAAAGCACCAAGTTAGTGCTTTTTCTTAGTTTGGCACTATGGATAAAATTTTGGCGTTTTGAGGCATCAAAAAGCACCATAAATAGTGCCAAAAGCACTAAGTTGGCATCACTGGTAGTAACTTGCTAAATGCATTAACAATCTTATAAAAAGTTAACATTGATGATTTTTTCTTTTACTTGGTTTTATTTTACAAAAACAGGTCCAATTTTTATATTATTAATACATTTTAGAAATTTTTACTATTTATTAAAACGCGTTTATTATTTTATAAAACTATTTTTTTCTTGTTGTCATTTTGTTTTGCGTTTGCTCATGGTAATATGATGTTAGTGTTAAGTCTGAGTTCATACGGCTCATGTCTTATTGACAAGATTGCTACTTTATAGGCGAGAGGGACGAGGGGAAAAGAAACGAGTACACAGATTCATGTACTGTCCAAGGCGAATCATTTGAACGCCAATTCATGTTCAAAGAAGAAAAAGGAAGAATCTTGTCAATAAGACATGAGCCGTATGAACTCAGACTAAGTATAGACTCATCATGTTATGCTGGGTACACACAGTACAACCTATATGCAATCTGGTTCAATGCAACCTCAAAATATCAAAGCGTTTTGATGTTGATGCAATCTGGAATGAATTTAATTCACTAGTTGCGTAAATGCGTTGCATAGTGTGTACCCAGCATTAGAAGTTTTCTCGTGTTATAGCACGTTTGTTAATGCAAATGTTTTTATAACTTCAAGTTATAGCAACAAATCATGTCGGTTGTAGACGGGCAGTAAACTACGTTTTTTCTTACGGACATGAAGTATATGGAGAAAAAGTAGAGAAACTGCAATTTCTTAAATAACTTTAAAATAGTTGATATAGAGAAAAATTAATGCTTTATATCTCAGGAACCACAACAAATTTCGCAAAACATCTTTTGGATTTAGAAAAATTAAAAAAATATATTTCATAGTCGGTAGGACAAGCCAATAATGAGCTGACGATATGTCGCAATATTTATCGCTGGTATAGACGGGCAGTAATTCAATATGTCAATACATATTCAGCATAAAAATATTTTCATCTGGCATCTTTTATAGCCAACGGCCTTGATTAAAAAACGAACAAAAAAATGATCAACAATTAAAAAACAATAACTCACTGTTATTTACATTTTATTTTTCAATCAGAGAGTACGTACAACAAACCGACTAAATTAACTAAAAAATAAAATAACTAACAAAAGTAAGAAATTGTGATAGTTAAAGTCTGCCTATAAAATAAAGCATAGCATACACATTAATTTAAAAAAATAGTCAAAAACAAAGCAAATAATTTAATCATTAATACGATAAAGCTGATAAACGAATTTTATATATTGTTTTTGTAATATGAGTTTAAATGCTAAAGATACGCCCTTACATGAGGAGGCAGAAGATAAGGCAAAAAAAACATCATTAGCCACACAATTGGCCACGTATCGTGTGTATGTTGTTACCTGGAATGTGGGCAGTAAATTTCCCGACAACATTTCATTACGCAATTTGTTGGGTCTGAATTCTGCTGAGGACCATCATTTACCTGATATTTATGCTTTGGGCTTACAGGAAGTCAATGCACAGCCTCAACAACAGGTACTTGGTCTGTTTAAAGAAGATCCTTGGACGGCAAAAGCAAAAGATTTGCTAAAAGATTTCGATTATGTAGCAGTAAAAAGTGAACAAATGCAAGGCTTATTACTTACTATGTTTGTACGAAGAGTACATGTAGGCCATTTGCGGGATATGGAAGCAGAATTTACCCGTACTGGTTTTGGAGGAATTTGGGGCAATAAGGGTGCAGTCAGTATACGTTTTAATATTTATGGCTGTGGCTTAACATTTATTGTGGCCCACTTGGCTGCTCACGATCACCACTTGGAGGAGCGGATAGAAGATTTCAAGCAAATCATGGATAATCATCATTATCATGTACCTCGTTTTAGGGAGATACTTGATCATGATTATGTTTTTTGGTTTGGTGATTTAAATTTCCGTTTAATGGGCGATGATACGGCACAAGCTCTCCGCGACACAATAGTTAGGGAGGAAACATTAGAACATCTAATTCAACGCGATCAGTTAAATCATGTGCGGGAAGTGACCCAAGAAGCTTTTCCCCTACTGCATGAACGCAAACCTGCTTTTCCACCCACTTTCAAGTTTAAAGAAGGAACGTCAGAATATGACCTAAAGAGAAGGCCCGCCTGGACAGATCGTATTTTATATGCCGTACAACCCATCAATCGTCAACCCAATATGCCTTTGGAAATAGAACAATGCGCTTATAAATCTCATCCTGGTTACAATATAAGTGATCACAAACCAGTAACTAGTGAATTTACCATTAAACTCTATCCCAATTATCGTGATCCCTGTGTGGAGTTCAAAGATATCACAATATGGGTAATTGGAGAGGAAAATACCGTTGAATATAAAAAACCTTTGGAATTTGAGGAACGTGATCATGACTGGATTGGTATTTTTCGAGCAAACTATACCAGTCTAAAAGAATATGTAGCTTATGAGTATGTTAATCAAGCCGATTCACCACCCTCTTCTCCTGATTCCGTAGCAGATCCCTTTTGGGATTCCGGTCCTTCAAGACGTCATGGCCATTCTCATCGCCATAAACGAGAACGTTTACGTAGACAACAGCAAGCCAACGAGGAAGTTGTGCGACTTGATTTTGCCGATGATGTAGAACTTAAAGGAGATGAAGAATATTTTTTGATTTATTTTCAAAACACCGGACTGCGTGGTGTTACTTCAGTGGCTGGTACAAGTAATGTTTTCAAAGCCATTAAAAGAACATCTTCACCGCATTTTGGCAATGTTGATTAACATCGTTACACCTTAAAAGCAGTAGATTTAATGTAGATGAGAAGCATTTAAAAGAGGCCTTTAGTTTTCAAATAGAAAATTAGTTTTTTATTTTTTATTGTTACTTATTTTTGTTAGATCGTTTATAGGTACATACATGCTTTTTAATTAAAATAAAAATAAAACTAAAATTTTAATTTAGGAGGTAGTAAGTATTTGTAAAAATATCAGATTTTTTTTAATTAAAAAATATTCGCTATTGTATTAAAATAATTTAACTGGTCTGTCACAAGTTTGATTATATATAGTTTATTACATAAGTTTTATGTATGCATATGTATCTACATAAATTTTTAAACATATACACATCTATAATACTATGTAAACTTCTTAACTCTTAAAGTAGCTATTTCGCAACATTTTTCTAAATAAATTATGTATACATACATACATATTTTGATTTCCAATTTCTATATTTTATTAAATAGAGAAGTATGTATGTTAAAACGAAATAACGTACGTATGTGCGCTTTCCACAATACAAGTGATTGAACGTGCACAAAAATGTATGTATGTACTTATATGAAACTGGGTGCTTTACATCTACATTTTACTAAACGTTCAATCACTTGTATTGTGGAAACAGCACATTAAAACCATCATATAGGTATATTATTTCTAAAGCACTTTTTTTTTGTCGGTTGCAAATATCTTCCATACCACCGCATCAAATTTAATGAATGATATCTCATTTTAAAGCTTATTTCTAACACTAATGACGAAAAATAAATAAAAGAAATTGAAAAATTAATATTTTTATTGATAAAAATTATATTTTAAAATGTATTGAAGTTACTAAAATTTCTATTAATTATTTTCATATTATGTTACAAAAATGACAACTAATGGTGCGAAATATTCGCACGGGTCATCTAGTATACAATAATTTTATTTGTGTTTTCGCGACTTATGTGTATAAAAACGTCATTTCAAATAGTTTTTTTTAATGTCTAATATGTAGGTACATATTTTAATACCATGTTTATTTAACACAGTAGTGTTTTACAGAAAGAGACAGCTTCAAATAGAACACACACTTACATTTTACTTGTAACAGATTTAAAAAAATTTATTTGGTTTTACGAAATAAAATTAATATATATGTACATATATTTAGGTATGTAATGGCAATCGATTTTAAAACCGAAACGGTTTGAAACCGAAATTATATTTTACAATATCTTTGAAAATTGATTTTTAATACATATTCATTTTACTTTCTGTTAGTATTACAGTAGAATCCCGATACTTCGTAATCGCAAGGGACCGGCCATTTCTTACGAATTATAGGGGTTTTCGATTTAGCGGGGTTTCGATTTAACGGGGTTAAAATAAAATAAATACGAATAATCGGGGTTTTTCAATTTATTTACTAAAACTATAAAAAAACATAAAAAACAATTGTTAAAAATAAAATTTATAAAAATTATAAATAAAAATTATGCATGTAACAAACTGATCTTAAAAAAATTAATCCACACACAAGCAAAAACCCACGAAAAAATAAAAAAATGGTAAGCAAAAAAGCATTCTTTCCATGTTTTTGTTGTTTTTATTACAAATTATAAGTGGTAGTTAGCAAACAATTACGATTTATAAGAGGTAAAGAAGATTTTTTTTGAAAAAAAAATTTCGAATTATCGAGGGGACCAAAATGTATGGAAATTTTACCAATTAACGAGATTTTTTCAAGGGACCGACAGTTTATCACGAATTATCGGGAATTACGATTTATTAATTATCGGGATTTGACTGTATTTCATATATAAAGGGTATTCATTTCAAAATTTTTTTGGTTGGATAAATGGAAAAAGGAAAATTACACCTTATTGACGTGAACGGTATTTTTTTTTTTTTTTATTAAAGGTACAAAACTGTCAAAAACAAAAAATCTGTCATATAATTCTTGCAAGTAATTGATATTTTTCAAGATGTCAAATAAAAGAGTTAACATTTAATTAATTGATAATTTAATTGTCACGTCATTTTTAAGTTCTTTTTTTACATATATTTTTTTGTATAGAATTCATTTTTAATTTAGTTTGGAAAAACGGCGTTTTAAAAAAGGAAGATTTGATTTAATAAAAAAGGAGTTTAAAGAATCATAGTTGATTATCTTAAAAAGAGATGTAAATTTTAGTGCTTTTTATGAAACATAACAACATTTTTAATATGGTGGCAGCCACACTCAATTGGAAGTTTGTGAATTGCCAACTTTTTAAAAATTGTAAAATTGTAATTTTCCAATCTGATTTTTTTTACACTTGGTTAAAGCTTGTTTACATTTGACACAAGGCGAATTTATTACAGGTGGTCTTAAAAGCCCTGCTGATAATAGCTAAAATCACTGTTGGCTGTCAAAATTTTGTTTATTCTCTTTTATTATCATTGTTTCTGTTTTGTTTTATTTCTGTTTTTGACATTGTACAATGATTTTACAAAAACAAATTGCTTGTGGTCTTTGTACGAGTTGTACTTGTTGTAGTACCGAGATTACCTGGGATGAATTCGCCTTGATTTGACAGTACTGGCAAGACGGTAAGAAAATACATATTAGTTTCCAAAAACACTACTAACTGTCTTCGTGACGTAGGCGTCCAGACAGTAGTTAAGACAGTTCACTTTTAAAAATTTGTCAAACTTGAATGTTGCTGTTCAAGTCCAGCTAAACGTGTTTTACATGAACTAAACAACATTAAAAACAGCTTAAAATAACTATATTGTGTTAACAAACATAACACTTAAATAAAATATAAAAAAAAACAAAGCAAAATAGGTATATTTAATTATTTTTTACATTTTGATTTTTTTTCCTTTTGCTAACAAAACTTCAGATTACTGTTAGCAAATGTCAAATCACTGTTCAATTTTACTGTCTGCAAAATTTGCTAGACAGTAGACAAGACAGTTGGAAAAGTGTGCATGGATTAGTATAAAAGTTTGCATGTATTGCTACTGTATTGCCAGTACTGGCAAGCCCAGCGGGAAAACTCAGAAGACCTTCTTACTTCAGGCCTTTTTAAAGGCCTGCTTAAAAAATTTTTTGATTTAATTCATATTCTTACGTAACTGCTAAAGAATGCCTCATAGAAGGCCTCGGCTCTTTGGTATGAGAAGCGAGAAAAGAAGGAGTAACATTTTTTGTTTTGTTTTTTTTGCACAAGCAAAAGCAAAAGAATTCAAATCCCTTTACAAAAACAAAGTAAAATATGCTGTAAATCATTTTAGTTGAAGTGGAAAAGAGAAAGAGTAAAATTTTTTGTTTTGTTTTTTTCAGATCCCGTTATCAAAACAAAGTAACAAAGTAGGTGCATATTAAAATACAAAATAAAAACAATAATGTAAATCATTTTAGTTGAGTTTTGTCCATTAAGGAAGATAGGTACTTGTGCTTAAAAGTTTTTTTTATTATAGGTATTCTTTTATTTACAATGTTTAGCAAATTTGATTATTTCAATAAAAAAATAGGTACCTATCACAAGTGTTATTAAACCACAATAAGTTTAATAAAATATATAAACATACGTTACATGAAGCCTATTCAGTCTTCTAATTTTATTTGTAAGGAAATATTCCTTAATGTTTTAGACTGATAGCCCTTCAATATGACCTTTAATGCATTTGTAGAAGGATGGTCTGAAAGGCCTTTTAAGAGCCATTAATTGAAAGGCCTTTTAACATACCTTTCTTAAAAGCCCTTCAAGATAACCTTTTTGCTAAGGCCTTTTGAAAGTCGTTCTCTGGAAAGCCTTCTAAGAGCCATTTATTTGAAGGCCTTTAAGAAGCTCTTGGGAAGAATGGAAAGCGGAAGGCCTTCTCCGCAATGACAACTCGTGTAAAAAAGATATGAGTATGGAATGGAGCGAGAAGGCCTTGTTTATCCAAAAGAAGGGGTACAGAGGCCTTCTGGAAGGCCTCCGTACTCCTTCTTTTTCCCGCTGGGAGACAGTAAGCATATACATATTAGTTGGCAAAACAATGCAAAAACAAAATAGCTGTAAAAGTGTTTATGTATTAGTGAAAAAGTTTGAATGAATTGCTACTCCCTGCAAATAAAATTGGACCACCTGACCCATTTTGATAAAATGGACTACTCCATGGACTAGTCCGATGTAATGCAAGCATGGACCATGCCATTGTTAAAAAGTGTTTGTAGTGAGACGACATGTCTTCGTTTTTTAACGACATGCTTTCGTTTTTAAACGACTTCAAAACTAATCCTCTTGAGTATACCATGGAGTAGTTTTAAAACTACTCCTTACTGGTCCAAAGGTGGGTTATATACCATGGAGTAGTTTTAAAACTACTCCTTAGTGGTCCAAAGGTGGGTTATATGGTCCTCTCCTAGGACATCGTAATGTTAAATAGACCAGGTTTTTTCCATACGTTTGGGTTACTTGTGGACTAGTCCTGGTCCCTTGTGGACTACTCTTTACACGCGTGTTTGGACTGGTCCTATTATTTGCAGGGCTGTCTTGCCAGTACTGGCAAATGTAAACGCTATGTAAATTGCAACTTTCGGTGGAAAAGTTTTTCCTTGTGTTTGTTGAAACAAAAATTACATTTTTCCACTTTTCCATTTTTCCAACAAATAAAAAAACTGAAATGAATACCCTTATATTTTTTTTAAGATTTTATTTATGGAATAAATAAATCTCGAGCTTAGGACAACAAGGTTCTATTTGCACCGAAACAATCACCCTTATCGTGTTTGGCGTATTTAAAATACGCCTACGACTGTTTGGTAATATATTAAAGGAAGTAAGTTCACTTTCTCTTTTTTATCTATTACCAAACAGTCGTAATCATATCTTAAATACGCTAAACACGATAAGGGTGAACATGTAAGATAGAACTTTGTCCTAAGGTCGCGAAAAACTTGGACCGCTACTTTTTATGATGTACCTATGTTAATGATATTTTTTTACAAATACATGTTTTGCTTACTCCGATGATATACAGCTAGTTGCATCTGATAAAGGAAATGGTGCTTATTATTTATCTTTAAATGTAAATAAAGTTAAATTAAATTTTTGTACCCTCCACCACAATTAGTTGTGAAGAGGGTATATTAAGTTTGTCATTCCGTGTGAAACTTTTTTATTATTCATCTCAGACCCTATAAAGTATATATATTCTGGGTCCTTGAGTAATTTTAAGTCGATTTAGCCATGTCCGTCTGTCCGTCTGTTGAAAACACGCTCACTTTCGAAAAACTCAAAAGATTGCCAAATTGCTTGTAGTTATCCTAAGCAGCTTGGGATTAAAATCCAGCAAAATCGGTTCAATAGGATCTGAGCTATGAATTAAAATGTGGAACCACCACCTAAAAAAAATGGATAATTTTGTTACAAAAACTAACATAAATGGTGGAAAAATGCACAGAATGATATAAGATTTCGCAACAGTTCGTTTTATTTAACTGGAAATCACGCTGTTAAATTTCTTGAAGATCCGTCCATGATTTACCCTAGGCCCCATATAAGCCCTACTCCCGGAAAACAGTTTAGTAAGCCTAAAACCCTAACAAACAATGCTATCATAACAAATTTTGGCACGTCACAGTTAAATAGGACTAGAAATGACTCTATTAAGTTTCGTGAAGATCGGTCCATAATTTACCATAGGCCCCATATAAAACCTACTTCCAGAAAACAGTTTAGTACGCCTAAATCCGTAAAAAATAATGCTATCATAACAAAATTTGGTACATCAAAATTTTTTAGAACTAAAAATAAGACTGAAATTTCGTGAAGATCGGTCCATAATTTACCATAGGCCCCATATAAACCTTACTCCCGGAAAACAGCTTAGTACGACTAAAACGTAAAAAAGAATGCTATCATAACCAAATTTGGTACATCACAGTTTTATTGAACGAGAAATAAGACTTTAAAATTTTGTGAAGAACGGTCCATCATTTACCATAGGTCCCATATAAACCTTACTCCCGGAAAACGGTGCATAACTTACCATTGGCCTCATATAAAGCCCACTCTGGTAAAATAATTAAATACGCGGTAAACTTTCTTCCAGTTTAGCTTCATATGGCCAGAAAAAATTTTATGCAATTTTGTGATATACGGTCCATAATTTTCCTTAGATTCCATTTTAGCAGCCTTCTGAAATTTACTGTAAACGCTGTATTGAAATTTATGTTTTTTAATGCCAGAAATCGTTCTGCAGAATTTGGGATGATTGGTTCATAGCTTACCATGGCTTTTATATAATTTGTTCACTTGAAAATTATTTAAGTTCAGCTTAAACTGATATTCTACTCAAACTTTTTAAAATTGATTCTGATTGTCGATCAATAATTTTATATATGTAGGTCTAAACCGCAACAAATTTTAATGCAGATGTCTGTTTTTACAAAGATTATAATAATAAATAGACATCATACAGATATTACTCCTAAAACATTCGAAGTGTCGGTAGATGGTATCAAAGATTCGGCACAGCCGAATATAGCACTCTAACTTGTTTAAATCTCAAACCGATAAAAACAATAGCAGTTTTGTTTTCCAATAACTCACGTTCAAATATTAACCTTATCTTGGCAGGAGGCCTCATTGAGTTTGTATCATATGTTTAGTCGCTTGGCATATGGGCATTTCCATCATGTCGAACGTGACCATCGTACACATTTAAAGTTAAAAAAAAGTCAAAACAAAACGTATATTTATTTTGGTAATATGTAGATTCAAGTTATAGCTTTTAATTAGCGCTATAATTGGTGATATTGTTCATTTTGATAAATTGTTTCGTTTTCAAGAAAATCGCAAAAAAAACAACGCATTTGCACGTGACGAAAACAGAAGTGGTTTTTGTGGCCATTTTTTCGAATGCCGATTTCAGCGAAACCTGAGGCAATATTTCAATGCAAAAAATTGTAGAATGTTATGCACTCATATCTCTTAAATATGGCTGTCATTTTAAATAAAAATAATGTATACTTTTGTTTTTTATTTAGCTTTAATCGCTGTCGCACGTGATTTGTCGCACATGACATTTTTTCCATCATGATATATATGTTGATCAGACCGGGTCGACCTACATACAAAAAAGAAGTTGTGCCAGTCACCCCCTAGAATGAAAGATATGTCAATGAAGTTTCTAAAACAGGAAACATTTTTTTTGCCACGCCCCAAAATACAGCCCTTTTGCTTTTTTATATTTAGCGCTGCCATTTAAAGTCCGATCTCATCATATTGCATATCGTTTTTCATGGCTTGATAGTGGCTTCATTTTTGTTTTTAGTGACTTTTTAATCCGACCTCAAATTCTGGGCGCCACTTATGCCATCTCGGATCCTTCCCCCAAATGTCCAATTTTTTTTACGTGCCAAGAAAGTCCTTCTAAAACTACGTATGTATAGATTTTAATATGCCCACTTTTATTACACGCCTACAAATTAAGCCCCTTTTTTCTTTTTCACACACATACTACATTAAATCAGGTAGAAGCCAATACAAGCAATAATATTGTCATCAGTCACGCCCTAAAATAAAAGGTATATTTATTAAGTTTGAAAAACTTAAAAAAATTGTTTTTTCCACACCCTAAATTACAGCACTTTTTGTTTTATATATGTACATACCTATATAGCATCGTCATTTAAAGTCTAATCTCTTCGTATCGTATATCATTGTAAGTCTGCTTTCACAAGTTTCATCTTTTGATGCTCAACTCTTATGTTTTTAGGTGAGAGAAGAAAGAAGAGAGGGGGTTAGTACGGAGATGCCTGTACTCGGTCAGTACGCTTTGTGTTTTTATTCATTGATTGGTATATGCACAATGATGGCTCCATTACATTTTTTTCTTTTCCTTTTCTCTTTGATTCGCTGTTAATAAAATTGTTGTTGTTTTGAACCGAAAAAAGTTGAAACCGATTGCTGCGTGTGATTATATTGGCATCTTTAAAAGGGAATTGAAAAGAAGTTGAGCATCAAAAGATGAAATGTGTAAATTTAGACTTAATGGCTAGAATATGGCTTTATTTTTTAATTTAGTGCTTTTTTGCTCATCTAGATTTAAATGATTGAAATGTATATATTAACATAAATAAATCATTTACATAGGATATAAAAAATTATTTTCAAATTATTAATTTTCACACTTACGATGTCGCACGTAAACAACTTTATGTAAGTACCAAGATCACAAATCTTGCTATTTTTTTTTTTTTTAATATTATCAAAACTCTCTGTTTGGCCTGGTCATTTGATGAGCTTTCTACTTTTACTTTCGACGCATTGATAGAAAATGATGTTTTTCAATGTCGCACATGACATCGAAATATGAGATAATACAAAGAAAAAAATTACAGTTATTTCCAATCGCATAGTTTCTTGTGCATTCTATTCTGACTCTTTGTACCTTCCGAAAACTTTTAGAGAGAAAAAATCAATGCATAATGTCTCTCTTAAAGAACTGTTATCATAGCAACAATAGAAATATCCAAATAAGAAAAGTTGCACTTGTTCCACTTTGCATTCATAAATCTTAAAGTGGGTTATAAATAAATATAAAATTTTTTTACTTTTATTAAATTTGATTGTTTTCCTGTTTAAATATGATAAAATAAAGTTTTTTCAAGAACTTATAATTTTTTTGTTGCGGTGGACCTTTCGGTCCATATACCTTGATAGTCATTTAAATTTTGATGTTCATATAAGTCATATCATTGCTTCGATGTCTTTTACACTGAAACGCTAATATAACTAACTAGGTTGTTATCTACCAGTTTGTGTCAAGAAAAAATACGTTTTTTCTGTATGCATGCCCGTTTTCCTTATATTTTTCTGGTTTATTGGCACCTATAAAAAATTTAGAATGTGATGGAAATCAATTTCTTCCTTTTCAGTATTTCTAAGGTGAAAATTTAAAACATTAAAAAATTTGAATTATTATATAAAATTCTCTTAAAATCAAGTTTTGCATTTGCAAAAAAAATGGAGCAATTTTTTAATCAGTGTTCGAAAATAAAAACTAAATATCGTTTCTTAATGTTCGGGTCGGTAGATTTGTGGAAAACACAAACGCTAATAGTGTTTGTGTAGAAAATCATTAAAAAAAATAACGTTTCCCTGTTAGTCATCTTTCGAACACAAAAAAATTACTGCTTTTATCAAACTCAACAAAAGATGTGAACATTTAATTCCGTTCGGTTTTTTTTTTTTTGAAAATCCACAAACTTCAATGTGTTCGGTTCGGCTCGTTAATGTTTGCCCCTTTTGGCTGGTAAAAAAAACCAAACATTTTTTACAAAAACAAAATACACACACGAAAAAAACATTATAGAACATTAAAATATAATGTTTATCTACAGTATTACTACAATTGTTCTGTTTTTTAACGAAGAACCGAACAGTCGTTTTAAATTCTATTTATTTCCTTAACGTACACATAAAATTTGAGGGAAATGAAAAAATGGACAAACAAAACACTAATCTCTAGCACATTTGGCATCTAATATACACAGTTTAATTTGAAATTTAAACACGCAAACACACAGTACATCGAACTCTAAAATAATATAATCGCAATTGCTATTAATCCTGCGACAACAAGTCCAAAAACTTTAAGTTCCTTGTTTTAAATGAGTGCCCTGGTAGGCTAGCAGGTAGTGAGCTAGTCTATCAGCGCCGGGGTAGTGAGAGACTCCTGCAGACAAGCGTAGAGCTTCGCGGGATAAGCTTAGAGAATTAAAAACATAATAATTTCCCCCTGTATTCAAAACGATTATTAAATTTAACAACTCGAGCCCTATTTGCGATTATAGCGATCGAAATGTCCCAAAGGATGTTTACCTTTTTGAACTACATATGTACTTTTCTAAGCGGTTTCAAATTTAAAAGAGTACAATAATAAACATAATATTCCTAATGTCACAGATCGGAAGTACACCTTAGTTTTTATTCTAAATGTTTTTGCACATTGAAAGAAGATAATCAAAAAGTAATTTTTCTCTTACTTTCTGAAATATCGTACAAAAATCGAAACTTTGCTCATGGGTAAAAAATATTAAAGAAATATCAATCATTCAATCTGCCAAACTTCGGTATTGTTCCAACAGTAATTGCTTCTATTTATCGAAATTTTAATATTTTATTTTTCGGCTAGCTGCCAGAGTTCTTCGTTTGTACTGCATTAGATCAAGTTTCTTAGACAAAGAGAAGGACAAATCGAGCCCTAACCGCGAAAATAACGTAAGCGACATGATTTTCAATTTTCGTTTTTTTTAATAAATTACTTAATTGGCAACACTTCCATCATCTCCTAAAATGTCATGGTCAAATAAGGTACCGTTACGATTTTATAGCAAGAACAATTTTATTGTAAGCGATAAATTTCATACAAAATTTATATGAAATAAAATAAAAAAGCTCTCTCCTATAAAATTTTATTTTTGGTGCTCACGTTATTTTCGCGGTTAGGGGTCGAAGATACATAAGAAAAATATTAGATTTTGACTTAATATCAATGTTACATAGTACATTTTTTACATGGATATATTGTAAACTCAACTCTATAGGGAAGAATACAATTTTGTTTTTCCATTATGTTGTGTATATTTTAAACTTTAAAGTCGTTTTCTATTAAACTAATATTTTTGATTTATGACTACGTTGCAGCGATTTGTAGATTAGGCATATACATAACTTTTTACAATTTTTGCACATAGAAAAAAATGGCATATCAAAGTCGAATAGAGCTTAAAAAGTATGAAACCCATTATATTTTTTTCGAAATCGCAAAAAAGTTTCACCAAACGCAATAACTTTTTTAAACGATCATATAGCCATTTGCTTTATGATTAAATTTAAAATTTTTAATAAATATTATCTGTGTAAAAATGTTTAAAGAAGTGACATACGGTTGTGTTCTAGAATCCGAATCCACTCGAAAGTGTATTACTTCAGCATTTCACATCCACATGTTTTTATTCATTTCCAATTAGAGTAGTAAGTGGTTGGTAAAAGTAAAACAAATCGACTTTTATACTAAAATGTGATAAAATTTTTAACAAAAAAAAATTTTACAGCCAGGCCCACAATAGGTGCGTTTGAGTACTTTTACAGTTAAATGCAGTAAATGAGTAAACTGAAAAATTTGCTCTCACAAAAAGCTGTTGTCCAAAAAAGTACGCGAACGCAAAATTGGTAAAAATTCGTAAAATAAAGGCAACATCTGACGGCAAATAACTGAAGTGTTGAAAAATATTGACTCTTTTGACTACTTAACTCGTTTTCTTATCGGTACTCGATTAAATACTTTTTATAGCACGAAAATTTTTGGAAAATACAAACAAACTATTTTATGTAATCTTTCATATTTGTTTGTTTTTTATTTTATTTGATTTTCCTTATTTGTAGCGGGTTAAATTATATAAAAGAACATGAATAATTTTTTTGCTATTGATTACTTAAGTACCCAAATACTTCACACTTTAACAACTCTAAGAAATTAACGTAACAAAAAAATTTTCAAAAGTTTGTATTTAGCCAAATAAATGCTTCACAAACAAGTTTAATTAATTAAAATTTATTCACTTTTTGTTTTGGTTTAATTTTTATTTCAACTTTTCTTTTATTTGACAATTTTTTTACAATTTGTATGCTTTTTATTTGTTAAGGCCGTGTCAGATTAAACTTTTGCTTCGCGTTGCGTTACATATACGCTTTGACATTTGAGTAAAATGTACATGTTTATATGGCACTTGTCACATAAACTGCTTTTAACGCAAAGCGAAAAGTTGGGCATCTCTCATCTTTTTGCGCGCTTTGACAACCAGCTGATTTCATTTTATTTAATTTTTTCTTGGTGTGAGTAGTAAACAAAATTTTGGCGAAAAAATAAATAAATTTTATTAATTTAATAAATATTTAAAATAAATATTTATTACTTTTGTTTGTTTACCTTTGAAACATATGTTTTTTTGATTTAATAAATTTTACTGCAAAAATTTCTGCAGTAAAAATTTGTAAATACTCAGACAAGAACTGTCACTTTTCGCTCTCAATTTATGTTCTCATTTACTGCATTTTGTGTACTCGAACGCAATTTCGTAAAATGCAGTAAAGTTTAGTAAAAAATTATCAAAAAGTAATTTCAATTTTTGGGAATACAAAATTTTAATTTCAAAAGATTTTGTTATTCGTGCTTAATTCCCAGTTTTTATTCTTGATAAAAACACTTGAAATTTATTGTTGATGGGATAAGCTATGCCTATGCATTTCACTGGTTGCTTAGGCCAGATCATCAGGAAACTTCATCCATAAAGATTTTAGACAAACTAAAGATATTAAACCAAATAAAACTGTTAAACGTATAAGACTTATAGCAACAGCTTTACTTGTAACAATATCAAAGCTTGAACAAAATACATCAACAATAAAAAAGTGGGTTTATCTCATCTTACACTCCCCACCACAATTAGTTGAAATTCTCTCAACATTAATTGTAGTTGTAAGTAGGTTAAGAAAAACAAAAATAAAAAACAAACAACAACTTACAAAAGATGTTGTCAATTAAGTGTTTTTTTAGGCCGTGCACTTGCCTGTTTATTATCAAAAAGTAATTTCAATTTTTGGGAATACAAAATTTTAATTTCAAAAGATTTTGTTATTCGTGCTTAATTCCCAGTTTTTATTCTTGATAAAAACACTTGAAATTTATTGTTGATGGGATAAGCTATGCCTATGCATTTCACTGGTTGCTTAGGCCAGATCATCATCTACTTACAACTACAATTAATGTTGAGAGAATTTCAACTAATTGTGGTGGGGAGTGTAAGATGAGATAAACCCACTTTTTTATTGTTGATGTATTTTGTTCAAGCTTTGATATTGTTACAAGTAAAGCTGTTGCTATAAGTCTTATACGTTTAACAGTTTTATTTGGTTTAATATCTTTAGTTTGTCTAAAATCTTTATGGATGAAGTTTCCTGATGATCTGGCCTAAGCAACCAGTGAAATGCATAGGCATAGCTTATCCCATCAACAATAAATTTCAAGTGTTTTTATCAAGAATAAAAACTGGGAATTAAGCACGAATAACAAAATCTTTTGAAAGTTTAGTAAAAAATAGTAAAAACGTTTGTGTTCTCGAACGCAACTATTGTCACACGCTAATAACGTTCGCATAGAAAATTACATTTAAAACAAAAACAGATTTTAGAATTTTGTTTTTGTTTTAAATGTAATTTTCTATGCGAACGTTAACGTGTGACATCGTGGGCCTGGCTGTTAGTTTTAGTTGAATATCTTCTTTATCCAAATTAAACAAAAATATATCGTTACCTAAAACGCAGAAGGCCCTAACTAATCCAAAATTTAAAATCTACTGTTTCATTGATTTTGATGTACATTTATAGCTAATTTTTTAACACTTTTCATGTTATCTTCCGACAATTTGTTTTTTTTTTTATCGATTTAGGGATCTCAAAAAAATTTTTGTGTTTGTTTGAAATTTTGCAATTTTTCGCGAATCTTAGCCATGTTCGCGATAAAAGCGATTTGTTCCTGTTAGTTTTTTAATCCTTTACAGATCTAACGATTTATAATAATAGCAGACTTTGCTATCATGCCGCTGTAGCAAATTTTTGCAAATTTCCGCTAATTTAGCAATTTTTACAAAATTTTTTGCCATTCCTTATAGTTTTAGGGACTTTTAATCAATTTTATGGCTTGTTTAAAATTTTCTTGAATTTCCGCTATTTTTGCAATTTTTTTTTTTTTTTTTGTTACTTTCCGACATTTTGTTTTTTAACCCATTTAGCGATTTCAAATTAATTTCAGTGTTTGTTTAGTGTAATAAATAGCAGACTTTGCTATCGTGCTGCGGTTAGCAAATTAGCGATCTTTAGTTCAAAAACACCATTTTCTTTCGCATCGCAATAGAGAGTAGCCCCACTGGTCCAAGCTTTTTAATACTTTTAAAAAATAAATATTTTCCCTACAACAAATTTAAAGCAATGCCAGCACTCAGTAATGCCCGTTGGAATTCTGGGGCTATTCTGAAACTTTTGTCTTTTATACTTATTCCAGAGTATCAATATTAATTATTTTCTATTTGTTAACTTGAATGCAATGTTTGGAGCCAAGCAGAGACCTGCGCCGTCAAGTTTTGTCGGCGGCGGCGGCTTGCAAAAATATTGCCGGCGGCGGCTCAAAGCCGGCTTAAGCCGACTTAAACTTAGGCCAATTTAAAAATTATTTTTTTTACCAACTTTCATATTTTAGTTTGAATAATAAAATTAATTTGCATTATCTATTCCTAAATGAGATTTTAAATTTTTACCGCAAGACCTTTGAAAATATGTATACAAGGACTATATCTTACTCATTAACATTTTTATTTATTAAAAAAAAATTGTTTTTATTAAAAATAAAAAGAATGGAAAATATTTTTTTCTGGTTTTGGTTATGCATTTCTTGTAGCGAATATTCGTTTAAATGACTGTGACCGGCGGCTGATTTTAAGCCGACTGTAGTCGATAAATTTTCGGCGGCTATTAAAAGTAATCGGCGGCGCGGCTCAGCCGGCTTAAGCCGTCAAGGCGCAGGTTTCTGTAGCCAAGTTTGGTTTTCTGATTATCCTTTCAGCAAAAATAATTTCGCCACACTACAAAAATCATTGTCCGGCTTTACAATAGCAAAGGAATGTTTTCTGAGATATTGGGTCAAAAACCCTCAGCTATTCAGGAAGTTCTGCGAAGCAGCCTCTGCGAAGAACATGTAAATTATCACATACCTACATTTTAAAACTTATTTCATATAACAGTTGAAAACTTGTGTTTCAAAATAAAAAAATATTTAAAAAAAACTCTGTTTTTTTAGAAATCACGTTTAGTGCGGAACATTTTTTTAACCAAATCACCTAAAAAAAGTGATATATTTAGTGGTATGCAAAATTTTTCGTAAAATTTTGTTATATGGGTAATTCCATGTCAAATCGACGAGTGGGACCAACCCCGTTCGATAGAAATTGCACCAATTATGGTAAAACACCAGGTGTCCGGCTTGTCTGTTTATTGTTACACGCACAGTGTACTTATGCTCAAAATTACAATATTAAAATTATATTTTAATATTATTTTTTAAAGGTTAAAGGTATTTTTAAAAGTCATATCTTCAAAAAGAAACATTAAAATCTAAAGGGGTCGGGTCCCACTCGTGGTCGATTTGACGTGGAATTACCCATATGCCTAATGTACATACAAACAATGAACAATATCCATATTTTTTTACATATTGTCCAGCTTTTATTCCTTATTTAAACATAAAATTTCTTTAATAATTCTCTTTTAAACAAAACAAATTTTTTAAAATTCCATATTATCTGTCTTAAAATATATATTTTGTGTAAACATAATTTTTATAGTACATACTAAATATTTAGATAAGAAAAGTTAAAAAGCATAATTATTACTTGTTTGCACTGACACAAAAACTAATGATAAGAATATTTATTTTTTACATGGTGCAGTTATACATCAATACATGTTAAAGAATTTGTAGAACAAATATTGCAAGAATTCTTCTTTTTTCCATAAATTCGTCCATACTATCAAATGAAATTGTAATCAAACATTCATTACTATGAAGTATTACTGATGGGTTAATCTAATTTACTAGAGTTTTATTATTAATATGGTCAAATTTTATAATGTTATTGCTATTTAATATTTATGAGGTATTTTATATTTGAAGCCCTTTAACACTTTTATGAATTCAACATTAATTCCGCTTGTTATTAGGAAAATTGACAAAAAAAAAACCAAGAAATTGGAAAATTTCTTGCCTTGATATTCGATCTTATTTTTTAAGGCGTTGGTCGTTATCGCCTAAACCGTTTTTTGCTGTAATATATTAAAGAACACAGGTTGTGTGTTACTTGTTTCTTTCTTACTTGTATCATATTATGGTAGAATCGGTCTTCCAAAAGGAAATCACAACCATATTAGACTAACCTAACTTCCTTAAAAGATGGAAATTAGTAGCCGAAAACAATGTTTTATTTAAATAAATTCTAATGAATAATATTAGCTTTAAAGTTTAAACTCTAGTTTGTCGTTTGGATTTTTATAAAATGCTATTTCTCTACCTGGCTATTAAAATATTTCTGCAATTTTTTTTTTTTTAATTTAAGCCAACATTTTTTAATTTCAATCCAGTCTTTAGTCATAGTGTTTCTTATTATTTCTATTTGTACTTTATTTTTCATTGGTCGTATGCTAATTTATATTTTTCCTAATCAAACTAAATTTATCATTCTTTTGTATTTTTGGATATCGATTAGTGACAAAAAGTACAATAGTATCACATTTGAATTAAATTATTTCCTTTAATTTGCATACTTATTTAGGCAAAATAAAATAAAAATATAATAACCTTCATCATTTATATGCTTTAAAAAGAACTACTTGATTTAAATAGTAAAAATTAGCAAATTCGCATTGAAAATGATAAAAAAAATGTACCAACACTCCAATCAGGTCACTAAGCGTTCCCATTTTATTATTGCATTAAGCTAATTGTGAATTTAATTAATACACAGTAAAGAAATCGATTCTCTTTTATTTTTTTATTAAATATCACGACACTGAGCCTAATTATAAGATGGCGTTCTAGGTTTCGTAACACAAAAAATTGCATATTTGCATATGTTTTAGTAATTATCAAGAAGTTATTAAATTTTTTCAATTTTGTTTTTAATATACTAAATTAAGATGATAAATAGTTATATACATTTATAGCCTTAAAATTAAAATAAAATTTTTTTACACACTTTACTCTCCCTTATGCAGAAAAAAGTTAAAGTTCATTAAGCCCAGAAAAGTGTATATGAATTTATATGAAGATTTCTCAACACAAAGTAATTTAGAAAATAGATTTCCTTTATTTTAAATAATTATATAACAAAACAATGCAACAATGTAAAATCAAAATAATTTTGATTGTACAGATCGTAGGCTTCCCAGATCGAAATCGGCAAAATAAAAAGCTTGATTTTTATTTACAATTCATATTTCGGTTAAATTGACAAAATAGGTTTACATTATTTATACCCTCCAACACAGATGGACATAATTACGTAAGTTCGTTTTTTATATAAGTTTATAATTTTTACAATATTGATATAATAATTGCGGAGTTAATTTAATGATCCCCGTCTATTCGTCCGTCGGGTTTTCTGTATGCGTTAACGTTGAAATGGGTTTTCTGAAGAAGATATGTATTTATAAAGTCTGGAATAGCTTGCAACTGAAATTTGCCCATATCGGTCTACAAATGTCTGAGATATCTGCAACAAATTACGACTGCCTCTAATTTTTACCGATAAAACTTAACTTTTAAAAGTCTTGTCTTGGCTGTAAATCCAAAATTGCTTTCTAAAGACAATATTGATGCTTCAATTAAATGTATTATGGTATAAATGAAAAACAAAATAGAGTCTGATAATCGTGCTATACATTCTTCTAACAATTCAAAATTCCTTGGGATACAAATTCCCACAGCTCTTTCCGAAAAATACATTATAACTGCAGCCCAAAAATACCAAATAGATCAATAATTGTTATTGTTTCTTGATTTTCTTAACAATTAAATGGAATAATTTTTAAAATTCCGGTTTAGCTTGGCAAATGATATCTTATCTTGATTCTTTACACTCATTGAAAAAGCTTAACAATCAAGGCAAATCAAGCCCATCTGGCAACCCTAATAGACCGCCATACATTTTTTCTGTTATTTAGCTTCTTCCTAACCCCGTTAAATCTTAAAATAAAAATAAAATCTTGTTAAAATAAATTTACAATAAGAAAAAAAAATACTTACATGGGTTATTTTTATTTATAATGCCATATAAAATAATTTTAAATTTGATTTAAAACTACATTATTTTAATGTTGTAAATGTATTCAGTTTTTATTTAATTCTTACAAAATATATTTCGTTGTAAAGCAATTCCATTACATATGTATTTAAAACTTCTACATAATTTTTTACAAGTTAAATAAATAATTTTAAAAATACAAAAGTATGTAATTGTTTTTTTCGTTTTTTTTTGAGATTTTTATAAAACATTTTTTTATAATCGATTTTTTTTAAAGTCAGTTCTTTTTAAACGTGACATTTATTTAAAATGTCAACATTAAGTGTTATTTTTTTATATAATAAAGCTTTAAATAAATAATTTTAATGTTAAGCCCCCTTATGCAAAAAAAAGTTAAAGTTCACATAACTTAACTACACATTAAGCACAGCAAAAGTGAATAAGTTTTTTTTGTGACCTTCAACTTTTTTTTGCATAAGGGGGTTGTAGTTCTTGAATGGTATATGATAAGAAGAGAATGAATAGAGTATATTAATTGACAATATCTTAGTTTTTAAATAAATGTTATACCAGGGCTCGACCATTCATAAGGTACAGAGAGAGTATTTATTGCTGGCTGACAATTTTTTTGAATGGAGTTTGACACTTAAAATAAATAAGTTAAATAAAACCTCCATACAATAAAAAAAAATTGACAGCCAGCATAACTCTTCTTTAAGCATATGCCTAATGAATGTGCTTTGTTTTATACATATTGTAAAACTAATATTTTTTTACAGAAATTTAAAAAAAAATGCGTGTTGTTTTGTTCTTTTGGATTTGATTCCAAGGATATTATTAATTTCTCAAACATTTTTACAAACTCAATTTAATTACGACTTTTTTTAAGATTTTAGGCAACATTTTTCTTATATTCAAGCCAAATGTTAGCAATAAATTTTTCAATATTTAAATACATGGCTTATAATGAAAAATTGCTGAATATTAGTTGTTACCTATTGGTAATAAACTTTTTTTAGAAACAAGATATTTAGTTTGAAAATGATGCTGTAAATATTATTTTGACTATTTCCGAAGCGTTTAAGCCATAATCGGAAACTTTTAAGCCACAATGTTTCTATACAATTTTAAAATGTTCGTTTTAATAGTTTTAAGTTTTGAAATTAGTTATGGTATACATATTTTTAAAACTATAATAAAGTTACTGTATAATGTAGTTTTACTTTAAAACTTTAGTTTAATTTTTTTTATTTTAGTTATTTAGCTGCTTTTCAGATATAAATGTTTGCAGATGTATAAAAAATACATATTGATTTCTTTATTATTATGATTTGTTAAGTTTTTAACTTTATTACTAATTAATAAATTTTTCTTCAGTTTGGTTTTTGCATAAATTTTTAACTAAAATATACATATGTAGATATTGAGCAAGGTAACATTTGTTTCTTTCTCGTTTGTTCAGATATATGTACATACATACGTATGTACATGTGAGTTTTTTTATTAAAAAAAAAAAAAGATTGAGAAATAAATATTTTTACGAGTAAATTTAGAATATTATACATACTTTGAATATTTTTAAAATGAACTCATAAGTTTAATTCTATCAAAGCAACAAACCGGTTTTGGGACAGAAATTATAATTAGACTTTTATCTGAATTTTATTGTGGTATGAGAAATAAAAGTATGGTCACACTAGACAAATATTTGATAAAAAAAAAACAAAGTAAATAACGCTGGGTCTCCGTACCATTTTTTTTTTTTTTTTTTGCTATGCACAAGCAAATACGTCGGGCAGAACAATGGCGCAATAATTGCTGATTATATTGCTGGAGTACACGTGAAATCGCTTTGCCACAGAGTACAGAGAAATGAAATGTCAGATAAATTACAACTGATTTTACAGCAGATTGCTAAGCAATAGTTGCTTAAGAAATCAGAAGAGCAATCATTGCGCAATTGAATGCCGCTCATGGAAATATGTGGTACACACGTCGCAAATTTAATGGAGCAATCAAATTTGACGTTTGCCGCAATAAATATGTATTCGAAATCAAATTTTAAAGATACTGGAAACGACATTATCGATTTCAAATCGTTTTGTTTTCAAAATCATTGCCATCACATACCTGTTTAGATATCATAATGAAATTTGGCAGCAATGTAGATTAAAAAGTTCTTAAAACAGTGCACTTAAACATTCTCCTTTTTGAATAAAAAAAATACCTTAATTCTCCATCTTAATCAAAAGCATTTTCATAATAAATTTCTAACGAAAATTTCGTACGCTTATGTTACATTAAAAAAAAAACATATTTTAAAATGTAAAATTGCTTGTACATGCTTTTACTTCTGATTCATTAAATGTAAACAGTGACTGTCAAACCAACTCAAAAAGCAAAAAGTTGTACACAAATTTTCGTTTTTTGTTCGACAGTTTTAGGTTTCCACTGCAGTTTTTAAGCCCTGATTTCAATATTTTCGTGATGTATATTTATGTATTTATAACGCAATTTTAATCAGTTAAACTAAATAAAATGTTTGTTTAAAACAGTTGTTATGCTTATTTTACCAAATATTGGAATAATGTGAATTAAACTTAAAGGGAAAATAGAATAAAAGTAAACAATGTAGGTAGACTAGATTTTAAAGTAAAATAGCTAGAATTTTTTATTATGTTTGTAATAATAACATTATAACAATATTTTATATTTGAGTTCTTTAAAACAGGATCAAATCTTAATTATATAAAATAAACTCTATAGTTATTTGTTTACTGTGCGTTTAATTTGTTTGTTTACTATATTAATTTTTTTTTTTTCATTATACTGCAGCCGTATTCTGTAATTCGCTTAGCTAAAGCTCAATCTCGATCGCTAAAATGCCTAAGAGAATACAAAATTTAAAAATTTTAGCGATGACATTAAAAGCTAAAATTGCTGCGAATTAAATTTGTACAGCATTGCCAAATTTAGTAATGCCATTTACAGTATTGCATTCGTAGCCAAAAATCGCTAGATCAACTTTATAGATTTTTAGCGATAGAGATTTAGCTTTAGCGAATTATGTACAGAATACGGCCACAGGTAAACATAATTTATGTTTTTAAAAAAAACATCATTAAAAATCTCTGTTTTTGATCATTGAACACTTTAAATTTTTATGTTTTAATTCGTTGTTTGCTTTAAAAAAAGTTAAAATATTTTCGTTGTTTAATTTAAAAGAAAAAGTCTAATACAAATTTGTTTTTCTTTTTCTAGTTAAAAACAAGTTATTTAAAATAAACAAAAATTAAAGTAATTACTTTTAAATAATACAAAACATTAAACAAAATTAACAATATGTAAAAAAAAAATTTTAAAATTAGTAATTGTTTATTGTACTTTTAAATAGTTTCGCGTTTTTTATGATTCTTCAACTTAAATTTTAAAATTATAAAACAAAAATAACAAATGTTAAAAAAAATAGAAAAAGAAAATAAAAATATGGGTAATAAAATTAGAAAAAAATAAAGACTCTTAATGGTGTGTGAGCGGTGTTTATGTACATTGAAAAAATTATAATTATATTTATGGTTTGCAAATTAATTTGTTTATGCTTAATTAACAACAAACAAATCTTAAAGCTTTTAGTAAGCCGTAGAGCTATGGGAGATTTTGTTTAAAAATTGCTTTCTAATTGAATGATCTACACATGACTTCGAGGAAATTGTTTACTTGTTGTTTTTTCTAAAGAATTTCAAATTTCGTTATCGATTAGTTTAGTTATTTTGTATGTTTTATACGTTTTTTAGGAAATCTATTAAATTGAAAGGAAATAAAAAGAGAAAGTGCTTATAAATAGATTGTAATTATAAATATAGACATCCAGCTGATATTGTTTTTCTAAACCTTATACAGTTTCAAGTTCGAAAAATTGCATATCTCTTTTATCCCAAATCTTCTTATCTATTTACAAGATGTGTTAAGGGAACTGTTTGAGATTATTCTTAAACTTGATCTCTAACATTTTATATAAAAATAACAGAAATTAGTTTATTGTGGTCTACTGAAGCTTAAACAATGTTTCGATTGATTTAATAATTTTTAAGCTAAACAAAATATATCCCTTTAACTCTAAAGCTTATTTTAATCTAAATTATAAATAATTTATTTTTTTTTTTTCAAAATTAGAGGTTATTTAAAAATTTAAACCCAACAAATTTGTGTAGTATAGTTTAAAGAAAGAAAAAAAAAAAAACTAAAACCAGTTTGAACCAAAAAAAAAACTCCTGCATTTTATAGTCCTAATATTTTTTTGTTAATTTTCTGAGGATTTTTTTGATGATTTTGATGATCTTCTTAGATATCACAAAACTCTTTTTAGGTGATCCACATTAAGTGAAACCATTTTTTTAAATAAATTAATTAAACAAAAGAATTCAAGTCAGTCAGCCAACCAGACACAAAATGAATATCAAACACATTATAATAAAAATTAAAAACAGTAAAAAATATAGCAGAATGTTTAAATAAAAAATTGAAATTGAGTCAGAATGAAAAAAAAAATAAATTAATGAAAAAAAAGTAATGAAGCCTTATAAAAGAAAGAAAACGTAGAAACATGTTTTTTCCTTATTATTTTGGTTTAGGTTGCAGTTTGTTTATATCAAAAACATTAACAACAACAAAGCGCCATTTGTTGGCGTTGATGATTTGTGATTTTTGCGGTTTTGTTGGCGTATGGGACATATGGTTTGTGGAATTGGAGATGATGAGTTTGAATTTTTGTGCGAGTGTCGTCTTGTTGTCGTTATTTTATTAAAATCAAATCACATCACAACTCAACAGTAAGAGAATTGATTTTAAATGTTGATGGCAGAGAAATATTGAATTCCTTAATGCAACCAACCAAATTTTGTTTACTTTAGTTTGTTCTTTGGAATGGCTGGTGGATTGACTCCTCTAAAGTTTTTGTTTGGAAAACTAGCAGCTGCCTTATAATAATGTACATAGAGTTATTTTATAGCTACATTAAAATTTAAAAATGTTTAATTATTTTACATTAAATCACATACATACATATATACAAAAACACTTTCACACACACATACACATTAATCTATATTAATATTATATAAGTGTGTGTTTAAGTGTAGTTTTTTCCTTAAGAATTATAATATTTTTTTAGTCGAATACTGTTTGCAAGTATTTTTTTGTAATAATTGTTTAAATAACTTAATAATCCAGTTCATAATAGTCAGCATCATTTCATCATCATTATTATCATGATCTTAAGGAGAACCCAAATGTTATGTTGAAGATGCTGATGATTATCAGTTTTTTGTTGTTTGCAGTTGTCATTGAGATTATTATCATTTTACATTCTTTTATTTAAAGCAGTCTTAATGAAAAATACTTTTGTAATGCGTTTTTTGCCATTGTCTGCGAATTTTACATCATTTATTATTTTTTTTTTATTTAGTTGCCTGTGGAAATAAAGAGGAAAAACATTAATAAAATGAAAAATTAATATTAACAAGAATGTATGTATAAAAAACTATTTAAGAAAACATTTCTTAAGATGAAAATTACGATTTTAAAATCATGAGAAACTAAAAACCAGGGACCGAAAATAACAGTTATATTGGAATTTTAAAACAAAAAAAGCATATAGAAATAAATGTTGAAAAACTGATTCAAGTATACCATATTGTTCCTTATGCACTTGTCAATGATAAAATATATTGATTTTTATAATTTTGATTTTTATATTTTCGATCAAACTTAACAGTTATTTTTTGATTTTTATGTTTTTGAACAAAAATAACTGTTATTTTATGATTTTTATTTTTTCGATCAAAAATAACAGTAATTTTTTGATTTTTATTTTTTTGAACAAAAATAACTGTAATTTTTTGATTTTTATTTTTTTGAGCAAAAGTAAAAGTAAAAGTAACCTTCACAAGGAAATAATTCCCAGTTTCTAATTGTTAAAATAGTTGAGTTAAATACATTCAATTTATAAAGTAACACTATCCAGTGAGACACAAAGAATGCTGACGAAGGCCGTAGCGGGCCAGAAAATGCATTACATTCTGCTGGTGTCTAATAATTGTAAATTTTTCTGTACATTCAATATACTTCATTGCTTTCCAAAGGAAGGCTAAGGTAAAATGTAAAAAGAAAATACAATATAATAGTCTGATAGTGTATAAAGTCATTTCTGAAAAATTAAAAGAATAGAACTATTACAAAAAAGCTTTATAAAATACAGACCTGAAATTTAACTCATAGAATAAATTCGAAAAATGAAAAAATGTTTAATAAAATATAAAGTAACCTTCACAAGGAAATAATTCCAAGTTTCTAATTGTAAAAGTTATTCTCTAAATAAATGCACGTGATTTAATAATTTAGATGACTTTAAATTTTTATTTTAGTGTGTAATTATCATAGGAATTCCTTATGCACATTAAAATAATTATTAAAGTCATCTAAATTATTAAAATACGAACATTTATTTAGAGAATAACTTTTATTTTTGCTCGAAAAATTAAAAATCAAAAAATGACAGTTATTCCTGTTCAAAAAAATAAAAATCAAAAAATAACTGTTATTTTTGATCGAAAAAATAAAAATCAAAAAATAACTGTTATTTTTGTTCAAAAAAATAAAAATCAAAAAATAACTGTTATTTTTGTTCAAAAAAATAAAAATCAAAAAATAAATGTTTTCATCTGACTTTTATGAAAAAAGGCATAACTGTTACTGTCCCTGCTAAAAACAAAAGGGGCTTAGACTAGAGTTGTCAACTATGTATTTGATATATTAAAAAATCTGAGTTGTAAAAGCCGCATTTTTTACGAAACCGGGTTTCGGCTCATTTTATTAAAAAATCGGGTTTTACGGTTTTTTTAACAATTTTTTTCAACAAGAAAAGAACAAAGAATAAACTATTTTTATTTCAGAAGTTAAACTATTAATAATACATTTTTAACATACATATCGTCACCTAAAATGCAAAAGAGCGTAACAACACTTTTTATTTTTTATTTTTACAGAAGCAAACAACTTTAAAAGATCAATAACAATTTAATAGTTTCTTTAATAAAGTCACCATTTTTGATCGCAGGGACCTAAAATTTTTTGTGAACATGTCGAGCCCTAGCCGCGATAATAACGTAATCGACATCAGTAAAATAAAATAACGCTCTCCTGTAAAGTTTGACTTTTGGCGCTTGCGTTATTTTCGCGGTTAGGGCTCGATTTAGTTCAGTAAAACGAACTAAAATCAATCAAAAACTATTTTGAATTGTTTGTTGTTACGCCCATTTACATTTTAGGTGACCATACGTTTATTAGGGTGCTTCGCAAAAAAAGTTTCTTTGCCACCATCTCGAAAGTTTCTAGAACGCATAAAAAGCTCTCCCTCCTCAACGACTTGTAGTTAGTTGTTAGTATTCAAAGTCTAACAACTTTTTACCCAGAATGAAGATAAATCGAAATAATTTTAGTTTTTCCACTATTTTTCTTAACAAAAAATAATTAAATATTTGGCATATATTAATTACATAGAGTGTTTTTAGTATTCTCTCTTTAACTAACGATGAATTTTATATGCGTCAGGGATCATACAAAAACTTCCTGTGAACTATTCTTAGAAAATTGAAATTTTCCTTTTAAAATACACTCGAAAAATAAAAATGTTAAATATTAGAAAAAAAAGTAACTTAAAATGATTTATCACTTTCCGCCCCTCTATCTGTTTTTTTTTTTAAAGCAAATATATTCGTTAGATATTGAACATTTTTCAGGCGGCTAATTCTGACAGTCGTGATCGAATACTTTTTCGATTCGAAAGAAATTTCATTTCTACTTCATTCAGTCGATACTGAACGTATCAAACTAATTTTTTCAGTGTTTTGAAAATTAAAATTATTGCTTTACAAAACTGAAAAAATAATAATAAGACAATTTTATAGATCCTGAGAGTGATAATTTTCCACTGGAATATATGGAAGAAGTGAATTGACTGAATAGTAATACAGGTAACCCTCCTACAACACGGTAGATAGGTTCCTGGAAAACGCCGTGTTGTAGAAAACGTGTTATATGAGGCTAGGAGACAGTGTAAAATATAAGTTTTTTTAATTAAATATTTTCTTTAAATTCATTGTTTTTATTAGAAATATGTATGTACATACATATTGCTGAATCACTGAAATCTAACTAAATCGTAACAGAGATGCAAAAACTAGAACTTTTGTACTATTTTGGTACAATTATAACAACTCAATCATGATAAAGTTTCAATTCCATTTTATCGTGTTAGAATGAAACCGTGTTGTAGATGAGGAGATTTCCGCAAATTATTTTTCGTGTAAGATCGAAATCGTTTTGTAGGGAGCCGTCTTGTAGGAGGGTTACCTGTAGTTTGAAAAAAAAAAATAATTAGCTTTTGGGCGGTAAAACATGGGTTAACTACAACTGTAGTCAACGAATTAATGGAAAATGAAATAAAAGTTCCGAAAATCGTAAGGACGTTAAAAGGTACACCAAAAGAGTTATAAGCCAAACTAATGGGAGACGGAGCATATGTTCACTATCATGTAAAAGTCTTTAAGGACGCATTAACGGATTTTTTCTAAAAAATAATTATTACCTTGATTTTAATATGGTTTTGCCATTGTGCAAAAGTTCTAATATTCAAGTGTGGCGAAGTCTGGGTAGTGTTTTCAACAATTTAGTATAAAGCACAAGCAAACAAGTGCAAAAACAACAAAAATCATACAGGTCTAAATTTTTGTCGAGTGATAGATATTAGTATCAAGTATTGATTCTTGTATGTAATGCCCAACCAGTTTTTTTTATATTTGGCACTTGTACCCCTTTGCTTTTAAGCCCCACAATTATAACAAGTGCTTTTTATGGCATGCTCTTACAGCAATCAAGTTCGAAATTCCCCAAAGCTGACGATGCAGGTATGAATGAAGTATTACAGCCGCACTTTGTACAAGCTGGTGACCGACTATGAAAGGGAACCAATAAGGGTGACAAAACCTAATCATATATATTATTTCTAAAGCACTTTTTTTTGTCGGTTGAAAATATCTCCCATACCACCGCATCAAATTTAATGAATGATATCTCATTTTAAAGCTTATTTCTAACACTAATGACGAAAAATAATTAGAAATTGAAAAATTAATATTTTCATTGATAAAAATTATATTTTAAAAAGTTACTAAAATGTCTATTAATTATTTTCATTTTATGTTACAAAAATGACAACTAACGGTGCGAAATATTCGCACGGGTCATCTAGTAGGTATATAATAAAGATATTTAAATATATGGGGGATTTCATGTCAAGTGACCCAATTTTTAAATCGATGTCTTCCGATTTGGGTGAAATTAGCACCAAGCTTAGTCCTATTAAATAGTAGTATAGACACAAATTTTCAATAAGATCGGTCAAAAAGTTTCTGAGTTAGAGGGGACCAAAGCTTGGCATTTTGTCCATACAGGTGTTGTTTCTCATCCATGTAACTTATTACCTATTGGTGTTAGACAAATTTGTCCCAAGTAGCTTAGATAGCTATTTGATCAATCTTTTTTAAAAAAATCTTTTTTTTTTTTAATTTTTTAAAATTATTTTTTTTTAATTTAAAACTTTTTTTTTATTTTGTTTTTAGCGGGAATGTTTTTTTTTTTTTTTTTTGCTCAAAAGAAAGCTTATGTCTTTTCCTTTAAGGTAGTTTTGGTCGCTTTTTGGGATACGAGTGGCTTATGTATAAAAAAAATAATTTTCAATTTTTAACATAAGCAGTGCTCTTTCTCTCAGCTATGTAACTTATTACCTATTGGAGTTAGCAAAATTTGTCCCAAGTAGTTTCGATAACTATTTGATCAATCTTTTTAAAAAAAAAATTTTTGTTTTTTTTTTAAATTTTATACGGAACGTTTTTTTTTTTGCTCAAAAGAAAGCTTATGTCTTTTCCTTTAAGGTAGTTTTGGTCGCTTTTTGGGATACGAGTGGCTTATGTATAAAAAAAAATAATTTCTAACTCAAGGCGAGGGTTTTTAAATTTATAGCATATGCAGCACTATTTTGAATTTTTTCCTAAAAGACCAGAACTTCCTTAAAGGAAAATACATAAGCTTTCTTTTGAGCAAAAAAAAAACATTTCCGCTAAAAAAAAAAAAGATTTAAATTTAAAAAAAAAAATTAAAAAATTTTTTTTAAAAAAACAAAAATATTTTATTTAAAAAGATTGATCAAATAGCTATCTAAGCTACTTGGGACAAATTTGTCTAACACCAATAGGTAATAAGTTACATGGATGAGAAACAACACCTGTATGGACAAAATGCCAAACTTTGGCCCCCTCTAACTCAGAAACTTTTTGACCGATCTTGTTGAAAATTTGTGTCTAAGCTACTATTTAATAGGACTAAGCTTGGTGCTAATTTCACCCAAATCGGAAGACATCGATTTAAAAATTGGGTAACTTGACATGAAACCCCCCATATGTATAATTATAAAACTAATTTAATTTTTTTTTATAGTTTTGATCTTAACATGGATTTTTTTTATTATTATTAAAGAACATATCGAGCCCTTATAGCAAAAATAATGTAACCAACAAAACTAAAATTTTACAGAAGAATTTTTTTAATATTTTTGCTTCAAGTCTAGGGTTTTGTTTGAAATTGCTTTTGCTCTTATTTCGTAACGGTACTTCCCAGAGATATGAGATTTTAAGAGATGATCCATATGATCAAAAATCAAAAAACAAAAATTTTAAATGGTGTTGGTAACATCGTTTTTGATATTAGGGCTCGATATAACAAAAAAAAAATGATTATTATTTTGTACCTCACTGTTAGTCATTTTAGAACTAATTAAAGATATTTTTGGAGATTGTTTCAAGACTCTTACATGATTTTTGGAGCATCTTAGAAGACTTAAGGCCTTTATTTAAGGCTCGTTTAAAGTAGTAATAAAATAGCCTTACACAATAGTATACTTTCTTCTCTGCTGTAGTTAAATGCTTTTCAATTACTTGCTTGGTTTGCAAAAAAAGATTATACATATACTTTTTTTAATTGCTGATTGAAATACAAGAAATTACGAAAATTACGAAATATCTGAAAAATGGATTACATACCGTTTACTTCACTGTCGCAAAAAAAAGAACAGCTTAAAAAGGAAAAACATAACATCATGTAACAAGAAAAAACAAAAAAGTCGAAAGGCACAAAATTGATGAGATAGACATCCATAATATGGTTGATAATGTGCCGTGTTGTTTAATTTGAACAAATTAAGGTTCAGTTTGACCATATAATGGTTAATTTTTAACATCTAATGTATTGTTTAACCTACCATATTATTTTCGATCATATTATGGTTAATTTTGACCTGCTTACTTCACCTACTTTATACCTTCTTAGCTATCTCTAATTAAGGCGTCACAATGGACCATATTGGTCTCTGGGTGAAGGTGTGAAGGAAACTTCACCCCGGCCTTTCTACCTACCTACCTACCTACCTACCTTGACCATATGATGGTTAAATTAAAACATCTAATGTATTGTTAAGCCTTACTACGGCCATATTTAGGACAACCAAAAGAAACAAATGCTTATTTTTTGGTTTACAAGATAGAATGTTTTTGATTGAAAACAAATTCCGATCATGAAAAAACTAAAAAAAAAAAAAAAAAATAGCTATATTTGTTAGGGCTTTTTTGCTTATTTTGGAAATATCGGCTTTTTGCCATTTTAAGATAATTTTTTATTTTTTCCAACAAAAAAAAATTATTTAATAAATGCAACTTTTTTTATAAATGCAAAAAAAAAATCAACCCTTTTTGTGCTGTAACAACTCTTTATTATAATCTGCACGCAAAGAAAAAACATGGTTGTGGTAAACATATTCTGAGAGCAACATATTATGATAAGATTCATGATTGTAGTCACCAAATTACGATTATTATTGAATCATATTATGACTAAATATATTCGTAATATTACATCATAATACATATTTTTTCCTTAATCATATTCTTAACCTGTTAATCATCATAAGTAAAGAAGTGATCATATTATTGTCATGGTAATCAGAATAAGTTAAGTAGTAATCATATTATTGACATAGTAATCATAATAAGTTAAGTAGTCATCATATTATTGGCATGGTAATCATAATAAGATAAGAAGTAATCATATTCTTGTCATGATAATCATAAAAAGTAGGGATGAGATTTTCATGCACTAAAAAATAGAAAATATGCGCATAAAATAAGTATGCACTTAAAACTCCAAAATATGCGTTAAAAAAATAAAAAAATATGCACTGAAATCTTGAACATTTCATTAAAAAGGCGTTTTTTTAATTTTTGTTTAAACAAACAAACAAAATAAAAATAAAAACTTACAGCCTGTTCGTCGATTTCGAACGTTAACGTTCGCATAGAAAATTACATTTAAAACAAAAACAAATTTTCGAATTTTGTTTTGAATATAATTTTCTATGCGAACGTTAACGTTCGAAATCGACGAACAGGCTATTAGTTTAAATAACTAATTTAAATTTTTGTTTGCATAAACAAATAAATACTTTTTTATATTATCAAAAGTAAGCCTTTGTCTGTTCGGTCGCAAAAAATTTTTGTACGTGGCAAATGAGCTCATAACTCTAACGAAGTATGCTCCTATTAGAGTTTTTTTCCCGGAGTTTTTCGATTCCCGGGAAAGCGGGAAATTTTTTTGAATTTCCCGGGATCCCGCTCCATATAAATAATACACAGTAAATTAAATAAAAGAAATCCTTAAATACTACAAAATTAATGAAGATCAAAATAGGAACTTGAATTATTATTACCTTACGGTTTTATATGTAAATTCCGTATTATTATTATTATGCTCTAGATACAAGATAAAAAATTAAGATAAACATAACAATTTAATTCATAAAACAATAATAAAAACAAACACAAATTGAGGTACTCAAGATATGAGATCAAAAAGTTAATTCATAAAATAGATAAAATATTTTAAATAAATATATTAACATTTTTTAACGGCTTAGGAAATAACTTTCTGACACACTCAAAGCGCTTAGTAAGACGTCAAAAAGTATATTGATTATTTTATTTACTAATTACCATGTTTCCGAAAAATTTCGTTCATTTTTTTACCGAGGTTGGATAAATAGTTAAAAGTGCACCGTTGTAGAAGGCTTTTGATTCACAATAAGAAGCATTTTTTTTTATAAACAACGTCTATATCAGTCAAATGTATGTCAAGGTTCATGCAAAAAATAGCATCAACCTCTTACAAACCTTTTCATTTCATTAGGTCTATCTGTAATCTTTAGGACAATGTGTTTTTCAAATTGTATGTTGTAGTATCTTACACGAGCTTCCAAATTTTTTTTATTTCGGTTTCCCCGCACTTCAAGGGTATATAAACCAACACAAATTGAAAAAAATTTGTGTTTATCACCTAATAAACATATCGCTCCTTCATTGCAACATAGTCATATCTCAAAAAATCCAAAATTTTAAGTTATTTAAGCAAAGTGTTCCTTCATGCCTTCTCGTATTTTATCTCAAACTGAACCGAAGTTTAGCAAAATATATCTTTAAATCGGTACATTTTGAAAACTTTAATCGCATTTTGCCAAGTTCATTTGTTTTTGTAGATATGACTATGTTGCAATAAAGACTTGTCCAAAATATATCTTTAAATCGGTACATTTTTAAAACTTTAATCGCATTTTGCCAAGTTCATTTGTTTTTGTAGATATGACTATGTTGCAATAAAGACTTGTCCATGGACAATTAAGCTTTACTACCTGCATCTTATTTTGAATTAATGTTCTTTATTAACTTTTCACTTCACTAAATTTATTAATTATCAACTGTTGCACTGCCTATTCTGCTTTAAGTAGATTTATTGCATCAGGAGACATTGATTTACGTATGTACTCACTTCTTGTAATTGATCTAATCGACAACCCATCCACAGATGCTTATTTTAAGAGAATAGAAAACTAAATTTCAAAGTATAAATAGCTATTTTCTTAAACTATGAGGAATTTTTTATTTCCCGGGATCCCGCATGAAAAATCCCGGGAAAGCGGGAAATATAATTATTGAAATTCCCGGGAAGGGAAATCCCGGGAAAAAACCCTAGCTCCTATTCATTTGGAGAATATTAATTTTCTTTTTCAAATCCCACATTTGATTCCAGATCAAAAATAGTTAAAATTTTATTTATTTTTTGAAATCCTTAATTTTTTTGCAAAACATTTGGATTTTTTTTAATTGGTCGGGATATTCTTCCTTCCACATTCTTAATTTTTCTGCATATCAGTTAATTTGACTTGAGTTGTCTTAAATGAACAATATTTCTCAATCTTAGTTATTGTTACACCAATATATCCGTAGTTGGGAAATACAACTTCTAATTGACTTTTAATGTTATTTAAATTTAATATTTATTCTACCTTTTTAATTGCATAAGCCCCGGTAGCAACAAGTAATAAAATAACATTTTTAAATTACTAAAAATTTTTTGAATAGTATTCTACAGCATCTAGCCAGGTTAATACTGACTGCGGTGGTAAGGGTTCCAAGGGATACATTTCATTAAAAATTGCAACTCGTAAAGGAGCCTTTAAAAATATATTTTTCACGTATGAAACCAATAAATCAATACTATCGAATTGGCTTCTAATTTCCTCTACACCTCAGAACCACCATAACAGCCATACACTCTCGAAAATTTGTTTTTAGATACTGTGGTGCTGGATATCATATGGTCGGGCTGGACCGACAATACTTTCTTACTTGATTTTTATGTAACTCTGTCTCAGCGGTACTGGAGCGTACTTTTTATATTGTTGCATATATTTGTTATATGTTTGAGTTTTTAGTATTAAGCCTTTTTTAACCATCGAGTTCCTCAGTTACACTGTCACTTCATACAAAAATACTCTTTCTGTAATGTCTTTTTACCATCATAGTTTGTAACGTCTTATTTCTTTTTAAATAAAGGTTTTTTATAAAGTAACGTTAGTTAGTTAGTTAGTTAGTTAGTTAGTTCCCCTTCTCTCGATTTTTGGTATAGTAAAGTTGTTTTATTTTTGCTTTTTTAATATAGTTTTAGCTATTAAAAATATCTCTGTATATATTGGAATGAAAGTGATTTGGGTTTTTACACGAAGTTGTAACAAAATTGGAAACAAAAAATCTTTTATTGTTTTTCCAAGTGAATATAGTTATGGACACCGTTAGAAAAATGTCCGGTGTTCCAGGGGATATAGGAGGCAAAGTTAATAAAAACATTTAAATCAGTACTTTTGTTATGTACAAGAACTTGCTTACTCCAAATAAACAGAGTTTTCTTCTCGAAAATTTATCGCATCAATTTATAATTACCTTTAACAACGTATTAAACGAATAAAGTGGAAAATAAACAATAAATTTTAATTGCTTTGTTTTTAAATTTGAACAGCTTATTTTCACGTTTTTAAACGTTTTTTTAAGAACTTAAAACTGTTTTTTAGTGCGTTTTTTGTGGTTGCCCTAGTCATATTAAACCATAATATGGTTACCTGCAAACATAACCTTCGTTAAAGCACAAACATAGTTTGTTGCTCTCAGAACTTTTCGTTTATAGTCACATTTTTTAGTTGCAGACTATATCGCTAATGTGACTATGTCTAAGCCTAATTCCCATATATGCCACTATGAGGCATATATCCGACTTCTTATGTATTCAAGTTATGTACGTAAATATCGAAAATAAAAAATTTATATAAATTATATCGACAACAGGCTTATGGTTTTGCAACAGTGTTGCATACTGTATAAAAAAAATATTTAAAATAATAATATTTCATAACTGATACTAACGACAGAAGCAAACTTTTTTTCGAGTAGAGAGTTAATGCCAAGAATTAAATGATTTAATTTTTAGTTCCTTAGAAAACTAAAATTAACTTAGAACATTTTGATTATGCGACTATAACGCTAATAATTTGCTTTACGTTGCCTTTACATTAAATGTGCTTATACTTAATATTTAATTTACTTATAGCGGTAGAATAAACCGATAAAATAGATATATCCATAATCTGACTAAAAGGTAGGGACTATAAACTAAAAGTACTGTATTGTTTTACTAACATAAATCTGCACAAAGAAAAAGAAACGATTTACAATAGTCTAAGTCCAGGTTGTAAATTTAATCTCTCTGGCACTTCAAGACTTTCAGACTGAAGCCAAACGAATTTAATGGTCAAAATAGTATCAAGATATTAAGTCAGCTTCGTTAAGAAAGTTCCGTTTCCTACTCTATTGGCTTGTTCGTCGATACCGAATAAAGACTTAAAATTTAAAACAAAAACAAATTATAAAATATTATTTTTGTTTTACATGTAAGTTAAGCGAACGAAGTCTTCATTCGTTCTCGACGAACAGGACATATATAATTTTTCTACTTCTTTTTAATATTTTACAATTATTCGAATCGGATAAAAATACTTAAAAGGCAGAGCGTCGGTAGCAATGTTGCTGCAT
Source organism: Pollenia angustigena (assembly GCA_930367215.1). Taxonomy (NCBI): domain Eukaryota; kingdom Metazoa; phylum Arthropoda; class Insecta; order Diptera; family Polleniidae; genus Pollenia; species Pollenia angustigena. Next base: position 154,186,938 of record OV884059.1, read on the forward strand.
CTACCTTAATATAAGTATATAAAAAAAAATAAATTTTTTCGACACATCTTTTAGCCATCTACCAGGGCTGAGAATTGGAGTAACTTATGAACTTAATTTGTTTTTATTTATTTTAATTTGCTTGGAAAATTTTATAATTTGTTTAAAGCTTACAAGTAAAAAACCATTTGGTTTAAAATAAGAAAGTTATTAGCAATTTAATAAGTAAAATATGACAATAACTAAGGAACTCAATAATTGGTCATTTTAATTTTTTTCGAAATCTGACCTTTTTGATTAAAAGTTGTGCATATTCTAAGTGTTAAGAGTTACAAAAACTATAAAATATGTTAATTGATCGATTTGATCTAATTTTTAAAATATCGATGTTGCGGTTGAGGGCTAAAATTAGGTCACAATTATTTTTCTTCTATTATTTTTTCAATATATCTGAGAATAAAATGCAACGTTTAAGTGCTATTCGAAATTAAAATTCGCAAAAAAAAAAAGTGAGACTCTCCATTGAATCGGCACATAGCTTGTGGTATCAGCAAAAAAACTGATGCGTACATCATCTAATATAAAGTATTTTTGCAAGGCAAATATTTTTTTTAATATCTGTGTACATATGTATATGAATTTATTAGCTAGGCCCACTGTGTTACTTTTTACAGTTTTAAAATAAACTTTTTCAGCATGTTTTACCTTAAACTAAAGTCCAAAGATCAATTTTGAATGCATACTATTATTTAAGTTAAAACTTAACACAATAAAGAAAACTACACACAGTTTAAGTAATGATTTTTTTATAATTTCAATAATTATAAAGTTAAATATGTTACATATGGGTTAATAAAAACTAAATTTTGCACTAAACATTAATATTATGCAAGAATTTCCAAAAGCGGCGAACACGCACAAAAAGGTACGTATTAGAAATAAAAATATGGGCAGTTGTAATTTTTTTAAAACTAAGCAGATACTACTTAGAGAAAAGGGGGAGTTACAAAACGCATGAAAGAGTATTCAATACGAATAAGCATAAATTTACTACAAACACATGTCTTTCAAGAAATTTTAAAATGGGCCAGCACAGCCAGTCTTTTTTTCTACTTTTTATGTTTTTATTTTGCTTCATTTTTTAACTCGTATTTGTAAGCAAAAATTGTTTTGGATCGTAAAGCAAGTTACTCACGCGTTTCCATGTGCAAAATGTAAAAAAAAAACATCAACTCGACAACGACTACAACATACAACAATAAATAAAGAAAAAGAAAAGAAATTAAACTTAAAGTAGAACATCAATTTTATTGCAGTGCAAAAATAAATTAAGAAATTTGTAGATACAATCGGTAGGTCGGTTGGTCGGTCTACTATCGTGGAAAGATTTAGAGACAAAAAAGAAAGAAAACACACCAGAGTATGCCGTTGTTTTGTTTACATTGAAACAGTCTGAGTGGGTTTTTATAAATTTTTCAATACATTTGAATAAAAAAAATTTTAAATTTTTGATCACATGAGTGGTTAATACGAGTATTTACTGGATAAGAAAATTTGTTAATATTATTTACTTCCGGTGAAAAATGTGAATATGTATCAGTGATGTCAGGAGAAATTTCAAAAAATCCCTACGTGTCTAAAAAAATTCCTTTTTTCTTTTTGGCAATAACGCCTCTATATATCCTTTTATATAGAGCAGTGTTCGTAAATAAACACTAAATATCGTTGCTTAATGTTCGGTTCGGTGGATTTACACTAGAAGTATGCATAGCTTATACAATAACAATTTTAACTAATAAATTTACTAACAAATACTTAATAACTAATCAATAAAAGATAACTAATAAATTAATCTAACTCTTAACTAAAGTTACTTTTAAAACAATATTGACTTTTCATGTCCTCATCTTTTTTCTTTTTAAAGGAACTTAACATTTTTCAAGAATACTTATTTTAAGTAATTTTTTTTATATAAGTATCTTATATTTTTTTAGCAAACTCGGTACCAAATTAAAAGCAAGGCTCTGTTAAATTTTAAAAAAATATTTTCTTCCGATCGCCTGAACTAAAATATAAATAAATTTCCATTTCGAAATATCGACCCTTTTGCGCGAAATTATCGTATGTTACAAAAACCATATTTTACAGGACAGCCATTTTTCTACTTTTCTCTGCTATCACTTGCAATATCAAAATGAAAATATACATTAAATTTTTGGAGCAACGAAGTGAAATTCGCCTACAATATTTTGTCAGGTGACGTCTCTTTGAATGTAGAACAAGATTGCATCAAAAACGCAATTTCAGAAAAATTGGCATATACGATAATTTCGCGCAAAGGGGTCGATATATTCTTGTTAGACATGTTTTCGCTTTTAAACGATTTTAAAACTAGTCCTCTCAAGTCTACCATAGGGTAGTTTCAATAGTAATCCACTGGGGAGTATGTATGATCATTGAGCAGTTTTAAGACTACTTCGTTGTAATGCAAAGCTGGGTAATGTTAAATATTCCATGTTTTTCTATATCTTTGGACTAGTCCAAGTCCCTTATTGGCTATTTTTAACAAGCGTGTATGGACTTGCCGTTATATTTCCTAAAATTTTAGAAATGCATATCTAAACAAAAACACTTTTGTAACGATACATGTTACATTAAAAAATTGGTGGACGATAAGATTCTTAAAATGCAATCACAAACAAATTGTTTCCGTATTTATATAAAGGAATATATGTATATGCGCAAACATCTTAATCTATATTATCTATATACAGCACTTTTCGTTTATAATCGCTACCGTTTTTAGTTACATTAGCGATATAGATCATTTTAGCTTTACTTTCTGCAGCTATAAGCAAATTTAATAGCCACATATTCCATCTATCAGCGGCTAGCAAAGGCGAAAGTAAAGCAATGGGCCGATTTTCTTAACTTCCAATATTTTAAACTCTTTATATTTAAGAAAATCTAAGCAATATTTGGTCTTCCCAGCTCCAATTGTACCAAAACCATTATTTTTGGAAAAAAGTATTAATGTATTTCTTTAGAACTCGGTTATTTATGAACCGATTTTGTTAATTTTCACAATAGTGTTCTACTAAGTTTATTTCAAGAAGAAGAAGAAGAAGACTTTAGAAATTACAGATTTATAGGTAAAAACTATAGGCTGTCACGATTTTTTTCTTATATCTAAGTACCGACCTGCATTTTAATATCAACCTATTGCGAAATATGTTTGATATAAAAAATATAATAATCTACTCAGCATCATATCTGATTTCCTTGGAAATCTCATTTAAACATACACACAGGCAGACAAGTTGATGGACTCAATATATTTTGGCAAAAATTCTTGTTAATTTATAGCGTTCTTAAAATATATTGAATTCGGAACTTTCCCTAAATTGTAAAAAATTTTGAATACGACAAAACAATAGGGTCACTGTTTAAAACACTTACAGCCTGTTCATCGATTTCGAACGTTATCTTTCGCATAGAAAATTACATTTAAAACAAAAACCAATTTTCGAATTTTGTTTTTGTTTTAAGTATAATTTTCTTTCCGAACGCTGACGTTCGAGATCGTTAAACAGACAGTTAATAATTTTCCTTAAACGTCAAAATATTATCGAAAGTGTTTTTAAAACCTTTTCTTTATCTTCACTTCGGAAATTCAAATCTTGTAACGTTAATTTAACCGTTATACTCAATGCAAATGGATGAAACTTTGCAGGCATACATATTCCCGATGACTATACACGAATACATCGTAGCCAGGATAACATCTAGGGGGGGTTGGGCAAAATTTTTTTTAAATGTTCTTTTTTAAGAAAAGCGTTTCTTAAAAAAAATTTTTTTTAAATGTTCTTATTTGTGTTAATTTGATAATCTTTATAAATTTAATTAAAAAAAAAATGTTTTGAAAATATGGGCAGTGGTAAGCATAGTTCGGAGAGATTATTCATTAAAAGGCTGAAAAATTAAGGTCAAAGCACACGACAAATAGCGAAATCTATTGAAAGGTCCCATAATTATTTTATACCCTCCACTACAATTAGTTGTGAAGAGGGTATACTAAGTTTGTCATTCCGTGTGAAACTATTTTATTATTTATCTTAGACCCCATAAAGCATATATATTCTGGGATCTTGAGTAATTCTAAGTTGATTTAGCCATGTCCGTCTGTCTGTCCGTCTGCTGAAAACACGCTTACTTTCGAACAACTCAAAAGAAATAAACAAACTTGGTGTCAAATTGCTTGTAGTTATCCTAAGCATTTTAGGATTGAAATCCAGCAAAATCGGTTTAGTAGAATCAGAGCTATGAATCAAAATGTGGAACCACCACCTTAAAAAAATTTATAATTTTGTTACAAAAACTAACATAAATGGTGGAATAACGCACAGAATGGTGGAATAACGCACAGAATGATATAAGATTTTGCACAAATTCGTTTTATTAGACTGGAAATCACGCTGTAAATTTTCGTGAAGATCGGTCCGTAATTTACCCTAGGCCCCGTATAAACCCTACTTCTGGAAAACTGTTAAATACGCATAAAACCGCAAAAAAAAAAATAATGCTATCGTAACAAAATTAGGTTCATCAAAGTATTATTGGACTAGAAATAAGACTTTGAAATTTCGTGAAGATCGGTCCATAATTTACCCAAGACCCTACTTCCGGAAAACAGTTTAGTGCGCCTAAAACCGTAAAAAATAGTGCTATCATAACAAAATTTGGTACATAAAAGATCAGTTCATAATTAACCCTAGGCCCCATATAAACCTTACTCCCGGAAAACAGCTTAGTACGCATAAAAAAGTAAAAAATAATGCTATCATAACAAAATTTACTACATCACAGTGAAATTTCGTGAAGATCGATCCACAATTTACTATAGGCCCCATATAAAGCCCACTCTGGTAAAATAATTAAATACGCATAAAAGCGTAGCAGATATAGATATTGCGGTATACTTTCTTCCAGCTAAGCTTCATATGGCCAGAAAAAATGTTATGCAATTTTGTGATATACGGTCGCTAATTTACCTTAGATCCAATTTTAGTAGCCTTCTGAAATTCACTGCAAACGCTTAAACTCTGCACTCACTCTGCAGAATTTGGGATGATTGGTTCATGGCTTACCATAGCTTCAATATAAATCAGTGTTCGAAAATAAACAGTACATTATTACACCCAAGAACGGTTTTTTTTTAGTGATTGTGTAGACAACACAACCCTTAATACCGTTCGTAACTATTTTCAATAAAGAACCGAACACTATATAATGTTCGGTTCTTCGTTAAAAAACAGAACAATTGTAGTGATACAGTTTTTTTCGTGTGTGGATTTTGTTTTTGTAAAAAATGTTTGGTTTTTTTTTACCAGCCAAATGGGACGAACATTAACGAGCCGAACCGAACACATTGAAGTTTGTGGATATTCAAAAAAAAAAACCGAACGGAATTAAATGTTCACATCTTTTATTGAGTTTGATAAAAACAGTAATATTTTTGTGTTCGAAAGATGACTAACAGGGAAACGTTATTTTTTTTAATGATTTTCTACACAAACACTATTAGCGTTTGTGTTTTCCACAAATCTACCGAACCGAACATTAAGAAACGATATTTAGTGTTTATTTTCGAACACTGATATAAATTGCCCTCCTGAAAATCATTTACGTTCGGCTTAAACTGTTACGAACCATTATATTTTACTCAAGCTGGTTAAAATTGCTTAAAAAAAACATTAAACTTTCTGATTGTCGGTCAATAATTTAATATAGGTTTAAACTGCAATATAGGTTTAATGCAGATGTCTGTTTTTATAAAGATTATAATAATAAATAGACATCATACTGATATTGCTCCTAAAACATTCGAACTGTCGGTGGAGGGTATCAAAGATTCGGCACAGCCGAATATAGCACTCTTACTTGTTTGTATAATGTATTGTTAGTTTCAAAACACACTAAGCGCACACTTGGTTCTGGGTATACCAATAAAGACTACTGAAAAAGTAGATACACATGTAAAACTTGTACATAGTCGAGACCCTTTCACGTCCAGGGCGGCAGTTAAAACAGAATTGGGACTCGAAATTTCTACTAGAACTGTAAGTAAACGGCTAGTAGAACTAAATATATTCGGGAGATCCTCAAGTAAAGTGCCAATGCTTGCTCAATGCTTGACATCGTCAAATCGACTAATATTCGAAAAGCTCATAAGGATTTGGATGACCCTCTTCATGGAAAAAGTTGCGCAATGTGCTTTGGTCGAACGAATCTTAAATCAATTTAATTGGAAACGATGGCAAAACGTGGGTACGGCGTCCAAAAAAGAGCAGAATTGAAACCACGTTACACTACTAAAAATTTTAGCATGGTGGGAATGCTTTTACTGGCATGGTGCTTGGCCATTATTATACTTTTTATTCCCGTGATTATTTAATACAATTGTTTGTGTTCAAGACATTAAACCATTACCGTATTTTGCAGTCAATATAGAAAAAAGTTTTTTGAGTCAAGATGATTTAAATAAAACAATTTACAGTGCTATATTCGGCTATGGTAAATCTTATATACCCTTCACCATAGCATTAACAATTGCACCAAAACCTTAATTTCAAGAGGATACTTGCTTGTATGAGGACTAGGTGAAGTAATGAACTGACTTGGCTTTTTTTATAAAAATATTTATTTTATATGTTCAATATGATATTTTGTCACGCCTTTGTGACTTCTTCAGGGAAAAATAACAACTTAAAATCGTTATCGGATTAAAGAAAATAAATAATTTTATAAAAAATAGACCTCAAGCTTAATAAAATAAAAATAAATTTAAAAAACTTAAGGTCGAACAATAGACAATTTATATGTATGTATGTACGTTTAAAATACCCAACCAGCTAGCATTTGGGTGATTATTTTTTGTAAAAATCCCCTAAATTAATCTTTTCAGATCAGTTTTGATGATTAAAAACGGGTTTATCACTTGAGTGATAGAAAATGGATTTATATATGGTTTATTTATATGTTTAAATAATGATTATTAATTTGTGTTTTTGCCAAATCAAACAAATAAAAAAAAGCTTGGATAAAAAAGAAGCCCAAAAATTATTGACAATTTATGAGCATAAATGTAAGTGCAAATTGTTTCTTTTCTTCTTTTTTTGGTTCAAAATAAAGCTGGTTTGAATAATCAAAAGCCATAATGGTGCAGATTTTATAGGAGAAAAATTAAAAAACATGGCAATGAAAAATGATATGAAATATAATCAAAAACTATATAATTTACGATTGAAAAATGAGACGCAAACGATTCAATAATGACTATAAAAACTAACATTAAAAGGATAAAAAATTGTACCACATATGATTCTTTCAGGTGATTCATCTGAAGGGTACCATTTTCTCACAACGAGAGTATCATTTATGATTGAAAAATAAGCTCATATACGGGTATTTTGCTCGTGAAGATGGTTCCTAAATGATTAGATTATGATACAAAATGCTAGCTGGGCATGAACATTATGCTTTTGTTTGATTATGTTTTAAAAAAAATCGAACAAAATTTGCTTAAAATTAATTTTAATTATTTTAAACAAAAAAGACGATCTTATAATTTTTTTTTCAGGAATTTGACGATTTTTGCACAAATTTATCTGGCAGCACTGAATAAAACCAAAACAAGGAAAGGCTAAAAAAAAAAGTTAAAATAACAAAATATAAAAATTGTGTTTTGTTTATTTTCATCATTCATCATTTAAATTCCTTCTATTTTTTAATTTATTTAAAAAAAAAATGGTATATGTATCAACATATTTTAAATCTAAAATATCTACATTTTGTTTTTCTCGCACCTATTTTATATGTGACTTATTTTGACAGTTCTTGTAAGAAACTTTTCGCAAAATATTGTTACAGAAACACTTTTACTCACATCCTTCCAATAATTGCTGGAAAATTATTTAAATGACAGATAATTCTCGCAAAGAAAAGATACAGAAGCACTTGTGTGAGAAAAACCATGGAATTCACACGTTTCATGCGAAAAGTTTTACGATGTGAGAAATACAGAAACGGGCTACAGGTTTCACTTAAGTTTAATCCCGATAGGTGTCGCGGTTGTCGTTATATTTAATTTTTTTTATTTGTGGTACGATTTGGCTGACATTCACAAAACACATTTATTAAACTAAATTAATTTCCTGATAAAATTTTGAACAGGCAGATAGAGCTTGGAAAATCCCAAGAAGCACCGGGACAAAACAGCTAGTTCTTTTATAAAATTTAAGACAATAAAATAACCCTTTAGAAAAGTTAAGTTTTAATATATTATTTTCTAAAATGTAGATTTATCCAAAAATGTTTGGCGTATGAATTAAGATGTGTGTGAAGATAAATACGTATTTAATTAGTGGAGACATCCACCACAGTTAAGTTTTAATACATTATTTTCTAAAATGTAGATTTATCCAAAAATGTTTGGCGTATGAATTAAGATGTGTGTGAAGATAAATACGTATTTAACTAGTGGAGACATCCACCACAATTTCTTAACAGCAACTATTTTCAGTTAACATTGTACTTAACAGTGCTACTGTAATAGAAAAAAGTGTATTTAGGACTGCCATCGGCAACCTATACTATTACATTTTGCGATTATATGCGTTGTATGAATTTTACATATGTTGTTGTTAATGTTGTTAAATTCTCTGCAATGTGTGTGCACATGTACGTAATAAAAGAGCATACAAGAGAATAAAAGAGAAAAGAGAAAACGCGGCGCCCTGATTTTGCCGATGGCTGAGACTTTTAGGTCAATGGAACAGGTTGCACATAAGAACATAGATCTTTATAGGATTCAGGTAGTGGGATATCTGAAATAATTTTGGAATTTCAGAAATTCAGATTTGAAAAATATCGTTTTTTTCGGAAATTTCTGGAGAAGATTAGTGACCATTTTGGAAAAATAGGGAATGTTACTAGCAACACACTATATGGAAATGTTGCTCCAAGGGGTCTTCTTAGGACCGTAGTAGTGGTATATCTGGAATAATTATGGAAATTCAGAAAATTTAATTTTAAAAAAGTGCTATTTTGAAAAATGTTAAAAGTGGACTTTATGGACATTGGACAATTTGGAGAAATGGTGATAGTTACTAATATGACACCATATAGGAATGGGGAAGAAGAGAGTCCTAAAGAGGATTCTGGTAGTGGGATATCTGAAATAATTTTGGAATTTCAGAAATTCAGATTTGAAAAATCTCGTTTTTTACGGAAATTTCTGGAGAAGATTAGTGACCATTTTGGAAAAATAGGGAATGTTACTAGCAATACACTATATGGAAATATTGCTCCAAGGGGTCCTCTTTAGGACCGTAGTAGTGGTATATCTGGAATAATTATGGAAATTCAGAAAATTGAATTTTAAAAAAGTGCTATTTTGAAAAATGTTAAAAGTGGACTTTATGGACATTGGACAATTTGGAGAAATGGTGATAGTTACTAATATGACACCATATAGGAATGGGGAAGAAGAAAATAGTCCAAAATAGTCACTAATCTTCTCCAGAAATTTCCGTAAAAAACGATATTTTTCAAATCTGAATTTCTGAAATTCCAAAATTATTTCAGATATCCCACTACCTGAATCCTATAAAGATCTATGTTCTTATGTGCAACCTGTTCCATTGACCTAAAAATCGTCCTAAATACACTTTTTTCTATTACAGTAGCACTGTTAAGTACAATGTTAACTGAAAATAGTTGCTGTTAAGAAATTGTGGTGGATGTCTCCACTAGTTAAATACGTATTTATCTTCACACACATTGAATTAAGGAGGTATATGGCAACGGTTTCTTAAATAAATATATTTTTTTTAAACATTATATTAAATTGAAACCCATAATTGGTAATCATGTTTCTATACCGTTCGTTGTAGACGATCCAACTATATTTTTATAGTTTTGTTCCTAAGTTCTTTGTATCAATTTTTGCTTCTAACAAATCTTGCTTTTGGATTGATCCTAAATAAGTTTCCTCATCTGAGTTCTTGTAAGACAAGCTCTCTCGTAAGTATACGTTTTACATTGCACCTGGGATATTTTAAAAAATTGGACAAACCTTTAATAAATTTATGATTTTGAGAAATCGGCTGTAACGATTTCTTTGATTTGGGCAATTACAAAAACTAAAATATCTTAATTATTTCCAAATTTCCTTTAAGCTAGTGCATTATAATGTCATAATATAAAATTTTAAAAACTTAAAATAAAATATTACTTGCAAAAAAATCTTAAATGCAGAAACGTACTAATTAAGAAAATATTAAAACACACACTTGAATAAATTAAAAGCAGAAATGTTTTCAGTTATTTTTTTTTTAATTTTTGTATAATAAAATTTACAAGAAAAGAAAGAAACTACTTGAAATGGTTGTTTGTGGTATTGTTGTTTTATGTCCAGGCCAGACTATTATTTGCCTCTGATATTGTACTACTTTTTTTCGTTTTAATTAATTTTTTTGCAGTCAAGTCGTTATTAACGTAATATAACCATATGCCAGCCAAAAAGTCAAGTATGTATTTTTTAATTAATTTTTAAGCAAAAATCGCGTAAAGAAGCATTTTTTGTAGTTGTTTTGTTAAAAAAAGAGAAACAGGAAAAAACAACACACCACGAAAAATTGTGGTCATATAAATAAAATTCTGATTTTATAGCAAGAAAATGAAGGCAAAATCATGGAACCATAAAATTGGCATATATTTTGACATGTGCGTATTTCATGTTGCTGTTGTTTTAAATTGAAACATTACATTTAAGTCTTAAATGATGTGAATTGCTTTTTATACTTCCTCAAGAAAAATTATAAGGAAAAATAATATTTATCATTTGCAGGAATACTGTAATAGAGAATTTTATTTTTAAAGTATAATAATAAAAAAATTAAACGTTTTCTTTAAATAAATAAATCAATTAAACGTTTTCTTTAAATAAATAAATCAATTTGTATACCTATGTATATTAGGGTGGACCATCAATGAAGGGTAAATTTAAAAAGTTATCTGTTTCAAAAAAGTAGACCAGTTTTGTGTTAGGCAGGGTTGTCAGATTGATTTTGACCTTTTTCGCCAAATTCAATGTCAAAAATCGCCAAAGCCTTTATTTTCAAGTTTTTGGCAGTAAAATACATATTTTTTAATTTATAAAAAATATTTTTTAAATATATTTAAAAATTAATTTGTTCCGTATCGCTAGAATACGCCAAAAATTTAAAAAAAGTATCCTTGATATATATTATGCTTAATTTATATTTAGAAAATTAAAAATAGCTAGTGAACACAAAAATGATACGATGTTTTCAGTAAAATAGTTTATAGTAGTCTACTTAAAGCAACAAAAAAAAGTATTAAACAAATATTGGATATACATTTTTATATAGTTGCAGTTTTATTATATATCTCAAACGCTTCACCGGCAAAGCTCCCTATTTGTCTTCTTTTTTGGAATACATTGTAAGGGTATTGCAATAATTCAACGATGGTACAAAATAAGTGCAACTTCCCTGCAAATAAAATTGGACCACCTGACCCATTTTGATAAAATGGACTACTCCATGGACTAGTCCGATGTTATGCAAGCATGGACCATGTCATTGTTAAAAAGTGTTTGTAGTGAGACGACATGTCTTCGTTTTTTAACGACATGCTTTCGTTTTTAAACGACTTCAAAACTAATCCTCTTGAGTATACCATGGAGTAGTTTTAAAACTACTCCTTAGTGGTCCAAAGGTGGGTTATATACCATGGAGTAGTTTTAAAACTACTCCTTAGTGGTCCAAAGGTGGGTTATATGGTCCTCTCCTAGGACATAGTAATGTTAAATAGACCAGGTTTTTTCCATACGTTTGGGTTACTTTTGGACTAGTCCTGGTCCCTTGTGGACTACTCTTTACACGCGTGTTTGGACTGGTCCTATTATTTGCAGGGTTATAACTCGTAATAACGCGTCTACACTCACAATATTCTGTACGTAAAATTAACTGAAACTGTAATATAAAATTAGTGAAAATTCAATTAAAAACCGGTCTACTTATTTTTCATTTATTTTTAATAAAAAGTTCATTTAATTTTTACTGTCAAAAATTCAACACCATATTCCGTAAAATCAAATAAATATTCAGTTATTTTGTAAAATTTTACCGTCGTAAATTCAACACCATATTCAGTAAAAACAATTAAATATTCAGTTATTTTTTAAAATTTTACTGTCAAAAAATTGACCCCATATTCAGTAAAAACAATTAAATATTCAGTTATTTTATTAAATTCAGTAATTTTCGTTTACTACACAAAAGAGCCGAATTTCTAAAAAATACCAGACAGACACCTGTCCGCTTGTTTTTTTATAAGCGAGAGAGGGAGAATATTATTATTTACTTAACCTGGTACACACGTTTATTTAACTTTAGTTGTACTGATCATGTTATTTACAGAAGAACTCTCAATTATAAGACACCAGCAGCATGACCGATATGGCTTCGCAATTATTTTACTTATAAATTTTGATGTATTTAACTAAATTATATTAACAAATAGAAAATGGGAATTGCTTACACAAAACAAGCAATACATTTTTTTATAGATAAGTAAAAATTAATTTTTGGTAGTAAAATTATATAAAATAACTGAATATTTAATTGTTTTTACTGAATATGGTGTTGAATTTTTGACAGTAAAATTTTATAAAATAACTGCATATTTATTTGATTTTACGGAATATGTAGTTAATTTTTTGACAATTAATTTATATAATATAATTGAATATTCATTTGGTTTTACGGAATTCGCGGTTGAATTTTTGACAGTTAAAATTAAATAAACTTTTCGTTGCTTTAAATTACATTTTTATTTAATTTAACATAAAGAAGAATTAAACTCAATCAACGGACAATATTAATAGCAACTGAAAATCCGTATTAATATGCACTTAGTTTTTTGAATTACTGTTAAGCTAAGATCCCACTATCGGCTCAAATAGCACAATCTCTGACGATTTTTATTGTGCTGTATCGGCGCACATTAAAAAACATTGCACAATTTATTCTTGGGTGGTCCCATTATCGTCGCACATTGTGAGAATTTTTTTCGGTTCATATCGGCCAAAACTCAATTGCGACAATAATCGGTACAATGCGGTCACACTATCGTGTTATTTGGGCCAATTTAATCATATGTTTTGGTTTATTTGTTTGTTGGCGACAAAATTTTACTTTAAAAATTCGCAAAATTCTCCGTTTGAATATTCCTTTATTAGTTTCCTAGCAAATTTTAAATAATATATTAATATAAAATTAAAAATGTATTCAATTTTATTCAAACTTACTGCAATTGTTTTTTTTTTGTAACATGTAGTCTACAACTGACATGAAATGCTTAACATTAACAATAATATGATGATAGTGTTAAGTATAGACTCATCATGTTAGAGGTTTCCTCATGTTATAACACGGTTATTAGTGCAAATGTTTTAACAACGCTTTTATAACATAATGTTATAACAGCAAATCATGTCAGTTGTAGACGGGGAGTAATTGTTGTTCTGTAAACAGATGTTTACAAAGCAGGGATGGCAACATCGATACAACAGCAATGTTTTCGTTAAAGCAAATTGTTTTCTTTCATTTAACAGTTATATTTAACTTTTTAATACATAAATAATAGATAAAACAAATGTAATTTTGGTACAATTAAGCTCAAAAAAGTAAAATTTTAGTAGCCAGTTGGTGCACTTTAAAAAATTCGTTTTGCCATCCCTTGTATCGGCGCTGATTGGCGACTGTGATCGGCACACAAGTGGCCGATAAAAATCGGTACATATTAAACAATTTGATTGCTCCACATTGTGCAAAAGGGTGTTCACATTATCGGCGCATCAAGGTTAATTTTGATTGTCTACAGGCAGCACAATTTCGGCACAGATTGTCGCAAATTAAAAAATATTAACCGTTCACACTATCGGCACATGAAATAAGACAAAAATTGGTACATTGCGCCGATAGTGGGATCTTAGCTTTAGAATCAGTTAAAAATAAATTTGCTTGGAATTTTAAATGTTAATTTATTTAAAAATGACTGAACGGAATACATATTTGTTAATTAACTACAGTCCGTTACTGTAATAATATTGTGAGTGTAGAAGTTCGTCTTGCATTCTACATCGAAGGCGAGTTTAAGTGGAGTTCATAGCTTAAACACAGGCATTACTAGTACTAATTACCAACATATAAAGAACAGTCAAAGTAAGTTCCTTAAAATTGTACGTACCTACCGTATCATTGCAGCTTAAAAGTTTTGGCATAAACATATTTACCTTTTTAATTAAACAACGCTAATTTTTGTTTTCCATTGTGTTTCAAAAATGTCCAAAGGTATGTAAGAGTTCATAAAAATCTTTAAAATATTACTAACAACAATGTAATGTATCTATGATAATAAATTGCCACATACATATATATAATGAAAAAAATTTGCATAGACTTTAAATATATGTATGTTTAATTCTATATATTGATTCTTTCAAGAGCACTTTTAAATATGAAAAACTATTTTCTCGAAGATTTTTCATCAGCCATTTGAACACACATACTTTCAAATATTAACCAAACATATGAATGCCTTAAATTTCTTACATAAAGATACTATAATGAAAATTTCAAAACAAATGCATAGCTCATCAAAAATAGCCAACAAAATCGCCAACTTTTTTGTTAAATCGCCAAAAATCGCCAAATCAGGAATTAGGTTTGACGAGAAATCGCCACATCTGACAACCCTGGTGTTAGGTTAGGGTAAAAAAAATTTGGTAAAAATGTGAGTTCGATCGGTTGAAAATTGGATTGCACGCGCATTGAAATCTGTGAGAATGAAATTCGGGCTAAATTCAGAGAAAAACGACCGTAACAACTGAGGAGTCACCCCTAGAGATGTAAAATGTATGAGCAACCCCCATTATTTTTGCATCCCCAATATGTCTCTAGAACAACAGTCGGTTTTCGAGAAAATTTAATTTTTCGTGTGGGGACCATATGAAGGGTTTGAGATAGAGGATAAGTTTGTTCTAGAGAAATATTGGGGATGCAAAAATAATGGGGGTTGCTCATACATTTTACATCTCTAGGGGTGACTCCTCAGTAGTTACGGGCGTTTTTCTCTCCATTTAGCCCGAATTTCATTCTCACAGATTTCAATGTGCACTAACTTGGTGCTTTTTCAATTTTTTGTTAGTGCCTTTAGTGCTTTTTACAATTTTTATTGTTTTTCTACCATTTTTTAAAACTTCGATTATATAGAGGATGACGTAGATGATATTTGCTCTTTGGAGTACAATTTTGAGAAGGCCTGTAAAGATTATAAGATTTCAAATGATAATAAAAGTGATAACAGAAAGTTGTTTTCGTTTTAACAATAATCTTATTTACGAAGTTAGAGCTATTTACAAACCGTTGCATTATTTAGGGTTGACAACATATTAAGTAATCGTAGTAAAAACGATGTATTTGTTGTACTTGGAAAAATAAACAACGAACATATCTTTTTTAGATAGAAGTCAACGATTTTAATTGTCCAATTTTGTATTAAGAATTTTAAGTTTTCCATACTCTAACGCGGGCATTGAAAGAACATTTAGTTCGATGAACTACAGTTAATCCAAAATCGGAAGCCGATTATCCTTAAACTCTGTTAATTCAATTCTTCACGTTAGATGTGGACATCGTCGACATAATTCATGCTGTAATGATTACACTCAATTATCTAATGTCTGTAGAGATGAAACATAGAAAAAATCAAAATAAATATTACTTTAAAACTGTTTTATGGCCGAATTCAAACTCAGCTGATGATGATCCAAATGATTTGGATGATATTATTTTTTTGAAGATAATAATGTATTATTTTAAGTATCTTCAATGTATACATTAAAAATGTTAATATATAAATGTTAATATATTTATTATTTATTATAACCACACCACAATAGTGGAGAGGGTATTATGCATTTGTGCTGATGTGTGTAACGCCTTAAAATATTGGTCCTAGACCCACCTTAAAGTATACCGATCGTCTTAGAATCACTTTCTGAGTCGAACTAACGATGTCCGTCCGGCTGGCTGGCAGGCTGGCTGGCTGTCCATGTAACCTTGTGCGCAAAGTACAGGTCGCAATTTTGCAGATAATTTGATGAAATTTGGGTCATAGGTTCTTATTGACACAAGGACCAAGCCTATTGAAAATGGGCCAAATCGTACGACCACGAGGGAAGATAGGAGGAAATTTCTTCCTCTCAGAAACTATCAAACCGATTTCAATGAAATTTAAAACATAGATAGAACCATATCTATATGGACACAAAATGTATGCATTTTTAAAAAAAAAGGACCATGAGGGGAGATAGGGGCAATTTCTGCCTCTCAAACCGATTTTAATGAAATTTAAAACATAGATAGATCCATATCTATATGGACACATTAGCTATACAGTTTTTCAAAAATAGGACCACAAGGGGAGGTAGGGGGCAATTTCTGCCTCTCACAAACTTTCAAACCGATTTTCATGAAGTTTATAAGCATAGATAAATCTATATTTATATGGACACATAAGCATGATGTGTTTTTAAATACTGTGGTGTAGGGTATCATATGGTCGGGCTTGACCGACTATACTTTCTTACTTGTTTGAAATTAAAATGGACCGACATCAACGCCGCGCCGTCGCCTTTTTTCAATATTGGAGGTATATAATATTCGGCACAGTCGAATGCAACTTATTTTGTGTTTAATTTCATTGTAAAAATGGCTTAGTGCTTTTTTAGGATTTTTTTGCTCGAAATAGTGCTTCTTAGTGCTTTTTTAATTTTAAAGTGCTTTTTGCTCTCAAAAAGTTGGCTTCACTGGTAACCAGATGATTTATTCTATTTTTTTAATTATTATTTATTTAATTATTTGTGTATGTTCCTAAATGGGATCATTGGGCGCTAATGAGTTAAGTAGGATAAGAGTCATGAATTAAAATGTGGAACAACCACCCTAAAAATTCATCCTTCCGACATCAATGACATGCAAACAAGAACTATTGTCATAATCCTTTGAAGTACTATACATACATTGACAAATTTGCAATATTTTGAAATTTATTTAATTTTTTATAAATAATATTGCTAAATTCAGAACTTTTTTTATAATTTTACTCAAGAACACAATTTTAAGATGTGAAATGTACATACTAAAGGGAGTCAATTCAAAATTTACATGTTTTCCCTTTTTCAGGAAAACGATACCCTCTGTAAAATCTTACTTCAATTTCTCTAGTAGGTATTTAATGATTTTGAAATCGATTTCGAGGTCCGATTAATCGATTTCAAAAATCGAAATAACATAGCTGATCCAAAATCGATCCATTTACCATTCCCTAGTCCAGGAAATAAAAATGTTACTTTGAAAACTTTTACAAACAAATTGATGTTTTGCAAAAAGTGTAATGAAAATGTAGTTTCCGCCAAAAATAATAATAAAAATAATCATTTAATGAGGTCTTATAAATATATCAAACTTAAAACAAAAACAGTACTCTTTTTTATGAACACCATTAAAAACACATTTCCATCTTATTGATGTTTAAAATGCAATTAAAATTTGTTTTCAAAAATATTTTACTTTTTCCAAAAAAAATAAAAAAATACGTTGAAAAATAGAGGAGTAAACAAATTTTGCAACAGAACAAAAGCGGTGACCTTAAAGCAACAGCAATTTAAAAGAACATTTAGTTGTAACAGCAAAAAATTGTGTAAAATTTTAAATTAACACATGTTAACAATACGAATGAGTTGAACTGAAATTTTTCTTACGTTTTTATGGGTTATTTTTTAAGTGTTGTTATTGTTGTATTTTTTCCAACATGTATGTAAGTAAAACAGAAGAAGAAGAAAAAGGAAAATTATGTTTTGCAAGCGTAATTTAAGTTGTTAAATATGATGTTTATTATTGTTATATCTACATTTAGTTACTTTTCTTATTGTAGTCGATTTTCCTGTTGTTGTTATTCTACTCGTCTTTTAGTCTGTCTTACCTGCCTGACAAGATTTATTGTTGTTGTTATTGGGTTGGTTGGCTGTTTAGGTCGGTCACATACTTTATAATTTGGGTTGGGTTTGACTACGTAAGATAATCATATGTTGCGTTGTAAATTTACACTCATATTATTAAAGCAATGTGTATATGTGTACACACTTCTAAGCAACTTTACTCAAGTACTTTCATATGTACCTACTAGGGTTTTTACTCAAAAAAATTCCAGGGAATTCTCGGGAAAAAATTTTTGTAGTTTCCGGGAGTTTTATTTCGGTAAATTTTGAAAACAAAACACAACATTATGGAACGTATAAGCAGAAAGTGATTCTGAGTCGATCGGCACAAATGCATAATACCCTCTCCACTTTTGTGGTGTGGGTATAATGACAACATGAAAAAACATAGTTTTATAAAATAATAAACACGTGTTAAAAAATAGTAAAATTCCTAAAATTATTAAAAATATAAAAATGGAACTGTTTTCGTAAAATAAAACCAAATAAAAGAAAAAATCATCAATGTTTACTTTTTACTAAATTGTTAATATGGAAACTTTCATTTTAGAAAGTTACTCAATGCAAAGCAATAAGTATACGCATGCAGCACAAAAGCTACTTTTTGAAAATATTTTTAGAAAAGCGGCGTATGAGGCACAAAATAATATTTTCCACTTTCAATAAAATACTATTATGTTCTAACTTCATTCATGAAAGTTGAAAAAAATTTACATTTTTCTTCAAAACATATGCCGGAAGCAGCGGATAACATATAACAATATTCTATCGTACCTATACAATTTTAAGAAATCTTCATGTAAACCTTCTTTGTCGTTTTTCTCCACTCTAATTTTTTGGCATATGCGCCAAACTAATAATGAGCTGACGAATTGTAGAAAAGATACAAAAAAATAAAAAAAAATCCAAGAAAACGTCAAATTTACAGTTATCTGTAATGCAGTGCTGCCAGTTTAAGGTATATAGATTTGAATCACCTTTCTTGTAATTCGGAAAAATGTCCACATTGATATTTGCAAAAAATTTTAAATTTTTTTTAAATTCAAGCGGAATTTTTGAAGTTTAATAAAAAAACATTTTTTTTTTTTATGTTATTATGTACAACACTGGCAATTGGTCATTTATTTACAAATTTCTGTTACTTTGGTCAATTTAGAACTATGCGATATATTTCTTTGCAAAAATTGCACTTCTAGAAAGCTGCTGTTTAAGCTGTCCTTATGTGTTTTAATACTTTTCTGTATATACTATGGTATAGGGTACCAAATAACCGTGCTTGACCGTCCATACTTTCATACTTGTTTTTTTTTTACAAGTATCTCGCGTTAGTATATGTACCTATGTAGCAATTGATCTTTTTTAACATTTGGCTTTTAAATACTTTATCACACTTTTTAAAATTTTTATTTGTAATCATTGTTATTTTTATTTCGCAATTAAACTAGAAAAATGAAAGGAAAGCAAAAGAAATGCAATTTCGTGAAAAGAGTTTATAAGTTAATGTAAATACAAAGTACAAAAAAATAGAAATTATGTTTTCATAAGAAAAAGTAAAAAAACACTTGGTAACTAACAACAAAAAGCATACATATGTACTTTAAACTCATTTGTAGCAGTTCTAGGAATAGGAAGAATGGTTTGTATCTCTATTTGCTGGTGAGCTAATTACTTTCGAAATTAGCGCCAGTTATAAAGTAAAACGGCACTAAAAGCAGCAGTACCACCATTGTGTTTGAAATATGTTTGTGTGTGAGAAAATGAACAGAAACAAACAAAAATTCATAATAACATTTAACACTTTCGCATTAAGAAAATCCTAAGAAATAATTTATGTTTTAATGCCAACAACAAAAAACACAATAAAATAAAGATAACTACATCTTAAGTGCTTTTTCTTTTAAAAAATTTTATATTGCGTACATTTAATATTTTTTAAAACAAAAACAACAACAGTGTCTAATAGAATACAGAGTTCACTATAGCTCGATAATGACAAATATTTTCAATGAAATTTTTAAATTTAAACTAATGTTCATTTGTTTATTGCTAAAAATACAGCTTGCAAATTTAAAGAACTTAAATTTCGTGTAAAGTAAATGCATTCATTAAAAATATAAAATTGTGCACATAGTAATGAGCACCCATTACATAGTAATGCCACAAAAAATGCCAGAATTTTTGTGTGGAGTGAATACGTTGGCCTTAAGGACAGTTTTATGATTGATTACCCATTACCCAGCAATGTAACAATCTTCTAATAACTTCTTTAAAATCATTTATAATTTATATATGTATATCGCATTAACAAAAAATTTAAATTTTGAAACTATGCAAAAAGCAACGACCACGCCACGCCCCACATTGGTTCAAGTTCATAGAACGAGCGGCAAAAAAAAAAGCAGTTGTCGAAAGAAAATGAAACTTGGCACATAGGCATTTTTTGTTTGAATCAAGAAAAAATAGAAGAAAAAAAATAAAAATTATCCGCCCCATTTTACGCCTACTTCCTATTACCTCCCATTGTTGTTTTGCATTGTTATTTTGCACATAGAATTTTTAAACACTCATAACACTGGTTTACAGCCAAAAAATACCAAGAACACCACATGCCTAGATAAGTTAATTGGGACCTCCTGAACACGAAAATCGCTGTAATATTTTTTTCCTAAGTACCGTTTTTTAGATAACGGTACTTTTGTGTTTTTCGGTATATGGTCCCACTCAAACCCTTGTGGAGCCCAACCAAAAAATCCGATCGAAATAAATGACATATCGTTGGAAAGGTAATCGAATGCCTTTTCCATCGATATGCTACAAATTTCTATCTGATAAGAAATGGCTGAGTAATGGCACCTCAAAGTTCAAAAAATTTAAATTTTTTATGTTCTACGAAATTTTTTATATGGCACTTTTTCCAACTTTTTTTAATGCAAATCTCATCTTTAACAATTGCTTTTTACGAAAATATACAAAAACGTCAAATGTGTAAGTTTACTGTGATTGTACCAAAAGATTGATCATACAGTAAATTTGCATGCCATTTTAAACAAGCGAACATATATGAACTTTAAGCGTGTCTGTCCAAACAAATAATAAATATATCAGGCCTATATTTCGGAATCATAATATTCAGATATCTGACAACAAAATATCAAAAAATTATCTAAATCGGCGAACATTAAAAAATTAATTAATGCCGCTCTTGAACCTACACGGAAATAATTATTTACTAAATCAACAGACAATATAGCTTGAACCAAGAAAATTTGCACGATTCTCGTACGAGCCAACAATTTCTTATTCTAAATATAAGTGCGGCTTGAAATGAAAAAGCTTGGAAGGAAAAAGTTATTACTCAAAGCCAACAAAAATTTACTTAAATACAGCTGAAAGAAATCTATTTTAATTTTATACACAGAAAAAAATATTGCCGAATTATTTTCAAACAAACGCTTGTTTGAAAATTTTTTTGATTTCTACAAATTTTTTACTGATTCAATCAATATTTTTGTTTGATTTTTATTTAACCAACAAAAATGTGGACAACTCTTCAAAAATTTAATAAGCGCGCTATTGGTTTGAAGTTTTCATAATTTTGTATGAAATATTTAACGCTCTTTAATGTTGTCGTCTTTTTGCATTTTTTTATTGATTGTAAGCAACACTTCTTTATGTGAAATATAAGAACTACAACAAAAAACACATGCAGTCTATTTTTGGACGCTTTAAAAAAGTACAGCAATAAGAAAAATGATAAAATAGCGTGACGAGGTTTGTAGTGAAAAAAACAACAAAAACAATAGCAGGTAAAAAAAAACGTTTCATTTTTTTTAAACAAGAGAAAAAACACATTATAAGAAACAAAATAAATTTTTTGTTGGTTTCAAAGTTGGTAAAAAAAAACAAAATCCCGTATTCAATTTGTTCAAATAGTTTGTTTAAATACATTAAATACAAAAATAGAATGATGGCGGAAAACATATCGAGTCGGTCTGCCGCCGTTTTTGGTTACATTTCTTCTTCATTAGCAAAGGAAAGGATAAAGCAACAGTGAGTGATGAAGAAAAACACTGTGAGTATAAATATGACTTCGTTCAAAAATTATTCCAACAAAAAAATGTGTCTCAAAGCCAGCCGGCCGCTCTGTTCTGCTTCATCTCATCTTCGCAAACAGTGCTTGCTTGAGTGCGCGTCATTGCTTGTGCCAAAACTTTTTTGTTTGATACAGCAAAATTATTTGTTTGAAATTTATATGAATTTAAGTAAACTTTTTGTTTGATTCTGTAAAATTATTTGTTTGAAAAAATCGGCGTTTTTTTCAATAAACAAAATGCAAATAAATTTTTTGAATATGCGAATTTGTTTGTAGGACCGATTTTAGACAAAAAATTGCTTGATTCTACAAATTTTTTGTTTGAATTGGAAAAATAATTTTTTCTGTGTAGTTACTTCAAACCCTTCGTCTCTCGAATTAAAACAAACATGCATATCTTTTCTTGAATTAAAAGAAGTTTTAATGTTAATGCCTTAAATTTTCAACCAAAAGTTATTCATAATACAACTAAGTAATTTGCTTAAGAAAAAATTTCTTGAAAAACTTAAGAAATTATAACTTGATTCAGGTAAAAAATTTTAAGTTTTCTAAAAAAGTAAGCAGTACTTCCTCGATTCAAATATTGTAATATTCTTATCCTAAACAACAGAATATTGTAACAAGAAAATTTTTATTGAAAAACTTAGAAATAACTAGATTCAAGTACATATAAATTCGAAATTTACTTACTCAATTCAAATACATGTTTGATCTTTAAAATTAAGTACCAACACTCAAAATAAAAATCAATTTCATTTACTAAATGTAAACTAAATGAGACCTTTTGTTTTTAAAAAATGAAAACAAAAAAACGTGTAGCATTAGTTACTTATAGAAAATTTCATATGAATTAAGAAACTTTTGTTTGATTTGATTGATATGCCGATTCAAATAAAAATAATTTGAATCAAACCAAGCTTTCTTGACTACTTTCTGTGAAAAATTTCAAATGTCCGTAGCATTTGTTTCTTGATGCAAGAAATTCGATTCTATCGGGTGATTTTTTAAGAGCTATAGGAAAGTTAAAAAAAAAACACATAAAATTCAGAAAAATGCATGAAATCTTTATTTGAATCGATAGTACGGTCCATATAATTTAATGTTTGAAGATTATTTCATGCAAATGTTGACCGTGACTGCGCCTCAAATGGTCCATCCGCTTAGTCCAATTTTGGCATACTCTTTCCAACATTTCGGCCGGTATCTCATGAATAAATGCTTCAATGTTGTCTTCCAATGCGTCAATTGAAGCGGGCATGTGTGTATAGACATGAGCTTTAACATAGCCCCACACAAAATAGTCTAAAGGCGTTGAATCGCACGATCTAGGCGACCAATTGACCGGTCCCGAACGTGAAATAAAATGTTCACCGAACTCTCCTCTCAATAAGTCCATTGTTAAGCGTGCTGTGTGGCACCATCTTCTCCAAACCACATGTCATCCAAGTCAAGCTCTTGCATTTTGGGCAAAAAAAGTTGGATGTCATCTCACGTTGTTGAGTAACAGAGGCCCAATTGCTGCGAACAGCGACGAATCGATAATTGATGGTCATCATTAACACTGGCCGATACAGCTGCGATATTTTCTTCACTTCGCACTCTACGTAAGCGTGTTGGTGGTTTAATGTCCAACAATGCAAATTTGGTGCGAAATTTAGTCACAATAGCCTGAATAGCCGCTTCAGTGGGTCGATTAAACTGAACATAAAATGGAAGAAGCGCGCGATGAACTTTCTTAACAGAGCACGCATTTTTATAATAAAATTCAATAATTTGCAAGTGTTGTTCGTTTGTAAGACGATTCATGGTTTAATTATAGACCAAACTGAAGATGTTTGACAGTAAAACAAAACGCGAAACGTGCGTCAGCTGTTTAAACCAGTGTTGCCAAAAAGATAATAGCTAAGAAATCAGCCGATATTTAAATATCAAGAAAACCAGACTAATATTAAATAAATCTTTCTTATTTTTAATAGAAACTAGCAACTTTTGAATTTCTTGTTTTAAGAAATTTTCGATCATATTGAGCCCCACCGCGAAAATAACGTAAGCGCCAAAAATCAAATTTAACAGGAGAGTTTTTTTTTTATTATTTATTTCCAGGGCAAGGAAGTTCATGCACTTAAAATCGCAAAATATGCGCATAAAACATGCACTAAAAATCGTAAAATATGCAAAAATAAAAGTAAAAAATATGCATTAAAAATATATTTATTTAACCATATTTAACAAAAAAAAAACATAAATACATTACTGTGGCATTTTGACAAAACATCTTAAGTCGAGATAAGATAGCAAAAAAGTTTTTTAAAAAAACTCGGTGAAAAAATCATTTTTATTAAATAATAAAATAAATCAAAATTAAAGAAAAATTTCGTTTATAATACAAAATTTTAAAAACTTAAACAAAAATGTTTTTTGAATGAAAATTCGCATTATTAACAACATTTTTTTCAACTTTTTAAATTCGAGTTAAGATGTTTTGTCAAAATGCCACAGATTTCATTCAGTTTTAAAAACTTAAAACCTAGTTTAAAAAGTAGTAGTAGATAAAGATATATTTACATATATAAATAAATAAGTTTTTTTTAAGTTATCAAATGGTAAACTCATTCTATTTGGTCTTAAAACAGTTTTAAGCATTGAAAGTATTCGTTCGACATCAACGGATGTAATAGGTGGATATTTAAAAGTGGGCAACTCCTTTGTAGAATATTCATTGTCTACAATTTTTTCTGTACTGGAAGGTAAATTAAAAATATTACCAATTTCTTTAACTTTTTTAAATCCGGCATTCTTTTTTAAAACTGCATAAATTTTGGCTTTTATTATTTCGCCGATTTGACCTTCTACTTTTCTTATTTTAATGACAGCGTCATCAACGAGTTTAACCGAGATGTTCAATGATTTAAACCCCCTGAAGTTCGGTTATTGTCTCGACTAGAAACCCATTGTTTGAGTGTATAAATTCTAATTGAGCCTTTATATTAGGTACATTTAAAATATTGCTTACTTTTTTATCGCGACTGCATTATTTTTGTTAAAATTATTTACCACATCTAAAATTCTTCAAAATTTTTGGCATAATACTCAACTGCCCGCAACCAGGTACCCCATCTTGTTATACATGGTTGAAACGCAAAGGCGACTTTAAAAACGTTCATGTATGGCATGAGCTTAGCATGTGACATGTAACATTTTTGAGTAAGATATCTTAAAAAAAAGGTAAAGTAGAGCAAAATTTTTTTTTATTAAAGGATTCTAAAAGAGAAATTGACTCTTTGAAAGTTCGAGCTATTGAAGAATGATCCACCTTTTCCAACTTTACAATATTTAATAAAAATTTGTTTTTACTTTGTTCTTCTTCTGCATTCAAGATCCCAATTGCGTAGACAACGAAACGTCCTTCAGTGTCCATTGCTTCGTCAATAGACAGCCACAAATTATGTCACTTAATTCTTTCAACAATGTCACATAGTTGTATAGTGTACAACTTGGCGATATAAGAGCATTATACAATTCAAAACTAAATTTCCTAGTCTTATCCCCAAAAGTTGATTTTCTTGAAATTAAAGTTTGCGTAAATCTTTGTGTTTCTGGCTTTGAAGGTGCTGATTTACTTGAAATTTTTAAATGAAACACCTTTTTGTAAACTTTGCAAAAAAGTACTTTTCCCTCTATTTTGAAGGCTCAAAAACACACTTCTTTAAAAGATTATTTTTTGATATTTTTTCTTTTGGCATTTATTTCCTTAAAAACAATTTATTTTATTAATACTTTTTGGATTTTAGGTCATACTTCTTACACCGTTAATCAAAAATATTATGTTGAGTTCTATTTTTTCTTCGCCGAACATTATTTTTATTTGCTGTTTCTTTAAGTAAAAAAAAAACGGCGAACAAAATGAAATGTCAAAAACTGTTTTATTGTTACTTCTACAATTATGTGCACAATTATACAAATTGTATAATTTTTGTATGTGCTACTTATTAAAGGTAAAAGAAACAAGGTGAATTTATAATAAAATGTAGGTAATTCAGTACCAAACACCAACATGTTGTTTTTGCTCCTTGAAAATTTCGAAGTTAGCAGATTTTCCCATACTATTTTGACTGTTTGACAGCTTCAGGGCTGAAACAACTATAACCAGCTGATTCACTGACTACACCTTATAATGAATTCGCCTTGAACAGAAAGATATTTCTAAACAAAAAACTAAGAAAAGAGCAATTTTTTTTTTATAAATACATATTGCAAAATATGCCGAAAAATGTGAATTTATAGCAAAATATGACGAAAAATATGCATTTATATCAAAATATGCAAAAACATGCATTTAAAGCAAAATATGCAAAAATATGCACTAACAAATTGATGCCATTTTACTGGAAATATTGTGATTCGCAAAGATATTAACTTTAGGTGGGTCTCAGAGTACCGACAACAAACATGCATTTGCATGAAGTCCCTTGCCCTGTTTATTTCATATAAATTTTTTATGAAATTTGTCGCTTACGATAAAATTGTTCTTGCTATAAAACCGTTACGGCAATTATTATATAAAAAAAATAAAATTATAAATGATGTCGCTTACGTTATTTTCGCGATTAGGGCTCGATATACCAAAAACGTGAATTTTTTGATCATGAGAAAATGTTTCTTTATTTAAGAAAATTTAATTAAATACGAACAAAATAATTTAAAAGCAATAAATTATTTTTGGATTTACTTGTTTTAAGAAATGAAATTGATTACTTTAGAAAATAAACTTCTTTCCGTGTAATAATATAGCAAATAATGTCTAAATTTGATTTCTAATTAAACATGTTAGTATTTGCCACTTTCGTTTCAGATTACAGTTTACAACTTTCTTTAACATTTCTTTTAAAAGAATTAGTGTCTTTTGCCAATTAACTCAATTCGTTGTTATTAACTCACTAAGCTCATTAAGGAATTAAATAGTTATTAAGTAGTCAATAAAAAAAAATACAGCAAATAATCGCTTTTAATGAAATTAAATACTTTTTGGTCTTTAAAAGTTTTATCTATTTTGTAAAAAGTGGTTATAGGTAAATAAGTAATTTTCGAGTTCAAAATACAAATTTAATAGAATTAAGCCAACCGGCTAAAAGAAATACAAATGATTGATTCAATTTAACCAAACTTGTTTGAAGTAACGCTGTCAGATGTGATGATATCTTGACAAACGTGGCGATTTTTAACCAGTGTGGCGTGGCGCTGGAAATTTTTATATTTAATTTTTGTTTAAAATTTTTGGCTATTTTATTTATATTTATCTAAAAAAAGTTTTTTCTCTTGCATTTAACTTTATTTCAAATTTATATTTTTCATCATTACTGTTTCAAAATTGTTATATTTGGATCATTTTGTAAACCTGTTACTACTGGCTGCGGTGGAAAGGGAATCAAAGGGATGCATTTAAATTAAAATTGCAATATTATCCCATACCCATGCGACAAGCAAGTATCTTGTAACAATTTTGAATAAAATATGTCTAACCCCATCTATTTAAAATAAAAGGATCTTTTGCCGAAATGATGAAAATCAGCACCAAACGAATTTATTATTTGATTTTAAAATTTTTTTTTGAAGGTTTCTTTTGAGCATTTAAATTTTTTTTTATAATATGGAAATTAAAGAAAAAATCACTCGAAAATATGCATTTAAAACCTAAATATGCAAAAATATGCATTTTCACCAAATTATGCAACAATATGCAAAAACAAATTGATGCCATTTTAACGCAAATTTGATGATTCGAAAAGATAATTGGTCGGCATCGTTTTAACTATCCACAAAAAACATGCATTTGCATGGAAATCGCATCCCTATTAATAACATATGTATGCTTTAACAGTTGTATACCCTTAACAAGCAGTGGTGTATGAAGTAGTGCTGGAATACTATCGATATTTTCTTCTATCAATATATATCTTTAGTTCAGATTTCACTATCGATATATCGATATTACTATCGACTGAATGTTTGTACTTGTGCAGGAAAACATAAATTATTTTTTATAAGGCTACAGTTTGTTGTTTTTAAAAATTGATAAGTACCTTTATGAAGGAACCGAAGTAGGGACTATAAGATATTACTTTGCAACTTTAAAATTTTTTCTAAATTCTAAACCCAAAAAGGAATCAATCTAGCGGACTTATCCTCTAATGGTCGTCATTGTTTTGTCCTATGCTTGCGATTGCATTTGGATTTGCATTTCTTTTACAACATTACAAAAATATTTGACATATCAGTCCCTATGTAAACATGTAAAAATTTTGACTTAAAGGCCTTTAATTAGCAGTAAAAAGCACAGAGCACAAAAAGCACTGCTAATCAATCCATACCACTTGCCATTCTTGTTGTTTGTATTCATTGCTGTAATTCAGCGCGAATTAATAATAGCAAGTAAAAATTTGCGGCAAAAAACTTCGTGTATACCTGCTGTTAGATGTCTTCATAGCCGTATTTTAAATAATAAAAATATCGATATTTATATTTTTCCTATCGATATTTTCGATATTTTAAGACTATCGATAATATCGTCTATCGATAGTTTCCCAGCACTAGTATGAAGATATACAAAGTTGGGCATTCCATGTGAATCCTTTTTAAGATTCATCTGACAATATTATGGTTTATATATATGTCAAACTGTTTTTAGTTCTCCCAGGCAGATTGAATTCCAGCATAATCGGGTTACTAGGAAAAGCGTTATGCACGCAAATGTGAAACAACCTCCCTAAAAAATTAAAAAAAAAAAAAACATAAATTGGTGGCCGAATGCACCGATTGTCATTAAATTTCAACAAATTCGTTTTATATGTAACCAAACTTCGTGAAGGTCGGTCCAAAATTTACTTACGGCTCCATATTAAGACAACTCTCGGAAATCATGTTAGTATAGCTAAAAGCATAACAATTAATTCTATTGTGGTGCAGTTTAGGATAATATAAAGATCGAGTCTTAATTTATCATACACCCCATATAAAATACACTCACGGAAAACACTTTACTACACTCAAAATATTATGTAGTTAAATTCAAACGAAAATTCATTTTAAACAAATTAAAATTCATTTAGAAAACGGATCATTTACATTTCATTTTAAACAAAGTTTACATTAATTGTTAAATTTTTTATTTATTGAACAACAGCATATTCGTTAAAATTTAATACATAACAAAATAAATACGGAAAATCATTATTTTTTGGTAGTTTGTTTTTTGAATAACAAACATTAATGTTAAAAAATAAAATTATTTCTAAAATATCTACATATGGGCATTTCCCCAGAATGGTCTACCAGGACGAAAAAATAAAATGTTGATTATCATCGTCTTTTATTGTTTCTTATTAGTAAAAAGGCTATGTTCTTATAAAAGAATGGTTTCCTAGCATATCTGAGCTGTTTTACTCGAGGAAATTGGTCTGGAAACTGGAAAATTTTATAATTTCCTGTATTTTCTACTTCTAAAGACATTTTTATATACTTATTTTACATGCAAAAAATATGTTATGTTTACACTCTTTCTTCATAATCTCGCCATTACAGTCAATTGTAAAAGGAGTATTAAGTTTTTTTGTTAAGGAAATTTGAAGACATTTATGGTAAAATGCATGGTGATAAAAAAAAATACATGGAAAAATCGTACGTTCGCGATCCGTACGTTCGCGACCGGTACATAAGCCAATTAAACAAAAACCAAGAGAGATATTTTATTTTGTAAATACTGGATGGAGACCTACATTAATACACTTTTAAAAGAAATTAATCACTTTTGAAAATTCCGTTTCATTACGCAGATTTTTAAATTTCACTACTGCCAGCCGAAGTTGACTTCTATTTTGAGTACGTTCGTGACCACACGTTTATAACTCTTATTATGAAAACTTAAACACGATGAAATCCAACTTTTGTACTACACATAGAGCTACCCAAATGCTATCGAATCGCAAAAAAATGCTAGGAAAAGTGTTGTTCTTCTATATTATTTGTACATCAAAAGCGTACGAACGTACGTTCGTGACCCCAGGAAATGACCATATATTATTATTCAATTTTAACAGTACAGAAAACGAATAATAATTTTATGAGTGTACAGCCTTAACCGCATAGCTTAATATTTAGCCCGCTACAATTTACTAAGACAAGAAATAAAATTTCGTGAAGATATGTCTTAATTTACCATAGGACCTTTATAAAGCCCATTCTCAAAAATCTGCTTAATAAGCTTTAAACTGCAGCAAATTTATATATTGTGGTGAAATTTAGTTGATTAAAATATCTAAAGACACGAGTGCCACATACATTTATAAAAGTTTTAAAAAAAGCGTTTTTTTTTAAATTTCCCCGGGAACCCGCAATTAATTCTCGGGAATGCGGCAATTAAAAACTTTTGAAAGCCCCGGGAATTCCGCCCTCAGGAAATACCGGGAACATACTCTAGTTGTTATGTAAATGGGCTATTATATTTCAGTTTTTAGAAACGTTAAAATTACTCTTGTGTGCTATTTCTTATATAAAAATCACATTTCGCACTTGGTCTAAAGATATATTTTTGGTGAGTTTGTGAAAAAAAAGAATAAAATTTACTGTCGCATTAACTGTTTTACATAATTTTTCGTTCGTGTAGTACGGGTAGGTACATACCTAGTTGCCAAAATTTTATTTAAATTTTTTCAGCACGTATGTGATTTCGCTCGGCATTAGAATAAGAAGAAAAACACTACACTGAAAAATCCTAAATTTGGAAACTTTCAAAAACTTTAAAAGAAGTCCGTTATTTCTTTTTTCGAATACAAACTCAATATTGGCCTTTATTGCACGATTTTGCAATGATTTTTGTGATCCGTGTGCTATGAAAATTTTGTTCATGTCTTTAATTGGGTCAAAACTAGAATATAGTGCAGTAGTTTGGAGTTCCTATATATGCTAGATTGCATAACGATCTTTTTGAAAAATTTGATTATACTTTCTTATTTGTTTATAATGGATATTTGTAACCCAAAAAAAATGTTAATTGTTTTTTATAATGAATATTTGTATCCAAAAAATCTGTTTGGTTGAAGTAATGGTTATGAATAACCAAAAATAATAACTTTTACTTTAATTGATTTCAATAACTAAAATAAATTAAAGGTATGTAGCGATAATATTTAAAAATTACCAATTAAAAATAAAGGGATTTTTTCTCGTAACCTTTAAAAAATAATAAAATGTAATAATAATTATTTTCAGTCCCTAAAATAAACATATTTAATCAACAAATAGAATCTGGGAATTTATTTCTCATGGTGAGTAACATTTATAACATACATTTTCATATTAATTCTGATAGTGCATAGAAAATATTCCTGAAAAATATTGAAGGAACAGGACTATTAAATATTAAAGTATGAAAGCTTTATAAATTGTAATTTGACTTAGAATACAAATTCGAATTAATTCGAAAAATCGTATTCAATAAAATTTAATTTTAAATATCTTTTGCATTATCCATTTTTTTTCTACTATTTATTAAGCCTTAATTTATAACACTCTAGTTTTAAATGGCTTTTTATAACTTTTAATTTACCTTATTCTTCATTATTCTCTTACAATTTATTAATTGGCGTGTCGTTAATTATTAAATTACTCTTAATTGCACTAATTTTTTTTTTTTAAATTTTAATTACAATAATAACTAGGTACTTCTCAAATAACAATTTCCTGTAATCAAGACGAAAATATTTTAATGCAAATGTTTGTTTCTATTGTATTGTTTTGTAACACAAAGTAGGTGTCACTAAACCCACTGTGTAAAGTGAAGCTAAAAAAAGGGATTGTTTATTGCTTTCAAGTAATTTTGTAAAGAAAAACTCAGAAATAATGGAAAAATAGTAAAGAAACTAAACAGGAAACGCTATATAGTTTTTCGCAGTCATTTATTTTTGCGTTTACAATTATTTTGATGCCTGTTTTTTCCCCTCTTTGATGTTGAATAGAAAAACACAAGAGATAAAAACTAAAAAAAAAAAAAAAAAATAAAAAAAAGTAAGAATAAGAAAATGTATAAAGAGAAAAACCAAATACTAAATTGCTTGTAGATATATAAAAATTAACCATAAATAATGGCATTATTGAACATTAATGTTCAATATTTTTTATATCAAAGTACTGTAAGATAATGGTAATAGTTGGGATCGTACTTGAATTCTTCCACTCTTACGTATGCAAACCATTAGGTTGGAAAACATTATTTTTTCTACGTCTAAGCAAATAACTTAACTCATTCGAATGTAAATAAAAAAGAGTGCTTTTTTTAGTTTGGGGAACAAATTGTTAGTAAAATATTCATATTCAGAGTTAAAAGCACAAGTAAATATTTATAAATTCATTTACAATTTACAAATGGTTTTTCTGCCAGTCAGCCTATTCTATTGCTTTTCATGGCATCTATTCAAAATAAAAATTGTGAACTGTGAAATAACTGCTTGTTTATACGTAAATAATACTTCAGATAAAATAATGCATTGAATAAATTAGACTTGGTCTATAATATTTTTGTTGATTCATCATTTTAAGGAAAAAACCAAAGATATTTTTCGACTTGCTAGAAAAATTAAAGAAACGTTAGATATTTAAAAAATTTGTTATACAGTTTAAATAACGAACTTGGAAAATTTTATTTTTTTTTATTTAATTACTAAAAATTGTTAATTTCGAAAAATTAACTTTCTTCCAAAAAGTATGTGAATAAAAAGTTTACATGAACAATTTGAATGTAACTAGATGCTGATTTGCTAGCTTGTGTTTTAGCAGAAATGAATACTTGATCGGGTCATTTCCCAGATTAACGAGTCCTATTTGTCTTTGCTAAGATCGGGCTAAGATTATTAAAAAAACTCGGATGAATTTTTGTATAGACAGAAAATCTTGCAAGCGAATATTCAGAGTACGATCTTGGTAGTGAATCATATAATATCTACAGTATTCTACGGATAATTTTTGGGTAATTATGCAGGGTAAGCAATTAAACGAATACGCTGAACTTCCTCCTTGAGGTAATTATAAGAATACGTTTAACTACCTCATTGAGGTAACTAAGTGAAGTAATTAAACGTATTTATTTACATGATACCTTAACTTTGATGTATGAAAAAAAGTTAAGGCATGGAATTTTCATGTATCAGCTAAATCTAAAGAGCTATACAATTGGATTTGCTTTCTTAAATTTTATTTGAAATGCTTTTTGAGATGTCCTGTCATATCCTACCAAAAAAAGCGTACTCATACATACAAACTTATGATCAGGAAAACCGTAAATATGCAATTGCATGCTTTTTCTTTTGCGACCAATGAAGGCAGAAACAATATATTTATTCGTTTGAGAGCTTTTAATAAATTTTGGTACCGATTTGTTTGTGAATAATTTGCATATTTTAGCTATTGCTGCATTTTTATTATATTAACGTTTTGAAAGCACATTTTAATACACGTTCAGCAAATAAAAAATTGCTTAAAATTCTGGTTAACAGATGAATTTTCTTTTGCTTTAATTTCGCCATCTACATTTAATTTTCACTCTACAATTGTAAGCCAAAGCAAGTTTTCGTTAAAGATTAATGTTATTCCAAACTGTTAAGTTTTATATAGTAATGTATATGCAAAAATTAAGAAAAACGCCATTACAGATATAAATTTGTGCTGATACATAGAAATCTGCACTAATCGTGTAGTAAACCAATCGAATTAGAAACACTTTTTAAAGTGATCCTTTCGTGTCTGTCTGTCCATCTGGCTGGTTGTCTGTTCATGTAAACCTTGTGCGGAAAGCAAAAGTAGCAGTTTTTAGATAATTTGATAAAATTTGGTAAATACGTTTTATTTGCCATAAGAACGAAACCTATCCCAGCGGTAACTAGAATGAGTAAAGAGGCCTACTAGAAGGCCTTATTTAGCAGTCACAAGCAGTCAGAAGCCCTTCTCGCCGCATTCCATACTTATTTATTTTTTACACAGGTTGTCATTGGGCGCAAGGCCTTCCACACTTCCTTTAAAAACAACTTCGATCCCTTCCCAAAGAAGGGAGTAAGGAAGGTCACTAAAATAAAAAGTAAATAAAACTGAACACCTTCCTTTCTCCCTTCTCAAAGAAGGGAGTAGCGAATGAGTACTGAATATTTCAGAAGGTCTTTTAAAAAGAAGTTTATGCTTTCAAGAAGGCATACTTCTGAAGGCAGGATATCATGCGAAGCGAATCTTTTAGAAAGGAGTATAGAGGCCTTTAAAAAGGCCTGCCACTTGCAGTCCTTTCAATATTTACCGCTGGGATGTAAATAGTGAGAATCGGTCTATAATATCACATAGTCCCCATGCATACTTATTTCTTTATGTCCATAAACCATTTAATCATATTCGTATTAAGATTAAATTTGGCGCAAGATGTCTTACAACAAATTTAATATGGTTGAATCGGTTCAGATTTAAACATACAGCTTCCATTCAAATATCAATCCCTAAAATATTCAAGTTATTTTATCCTTTTAAATCTATATACATATATAAAACAGGATGTGTATGTATGTATGTTTGTATGTAACGTATGGACTCCAAAACGGCTGGAACGATTTTGATGAAGTTTTCAGGGAATCTTCAGAATATTTAGGTGGGTTACACTGTGAATTCTGATTTTTGATTTTCGGTCTGCGGGCGGAGTGGCGTGGCAAAATCCTATTTTCATATTGCACCACCAATGAAATCTTTATAATTTGGACGACTTTTTCTTTAAAATTATCGCCATGGTCCAACTTAGATTTATACGAAAAGAAAATTTTGCCCCGCCCACTTTTACGCCCACTTTTTTTCGAATTACCTAAAAACAGAAAACGGCTCCATCGATTTGACAAATTTTTCTTTCAAATGTTCGTATTAATCCATTTTAAGTTTTCATCGAAAGAAAAATTTACCACGCCTACTTTTACGCCCACTTTTTTTATTAAGCGCATAACTTGAGAACGGCTTGACCGATTTGGACGATTTTTTCTTTAAAATGATAGCCGTGGTCCAACTTGGGTTTTTACGGAAAAAAATTTTGCCCCGCCCACTTTTTTCGATTTTCCTAAAATCAAAAAACGACTCCATCGATTTGACTAATTTTTCTTTTAAATGTTCGTATTTTTTCGAATTACCTAAAATCAAAAAACGGCTCCATCGATTTGACCAATTTTTCTTTTAAATGTTCGTATTAATCCATTTTACGTTTTCATCGAAGGAAAAATGTACCATGCCTACTTTTACGCCCACTTTTTCTATTAAGCGCATAACTTGAGAACGGCTTGACCGATTTCTTTAAAGTCATCGCCATGGTCCAACTTAGGTTTTTACGGAAAGAAAATTTTGACTCGCCCATTTTAACGGCCACTTTTTTCGATTAACCTAAATACAGAAAACGGCTCCATCGATTTGACTAATGTTTGACAAATGTTCGTATCTTTTTAACGGATTTTAAAAATCGAACGCAAACATTTTTCCTAATTTGGACAGGACAACGTCTGTCGGGTCACCAAATGTTAATAAAAATTAAAATTTTACGAGCTTCCCTTTAAGACAAAATCACTCATATATTTGGTGTATCCAGATAATATTCAGCACAAATATGTTTTCTATTAATCTTAACCACATAACATGACTTTATTCTGGTCAGCCCAGGATAAAGTTTATTTTAATGCAAACATAAAATTGTGAAATATTTTGCTTTAAAATAAGCCATATTTTGTTTTTTGCGCATATATTTTTTATGTAAACTTGGTTGCATGCTGTGCTGTTGTCAAATAGTACGGAGGCAATTAAGCGAATGAAACTTAGGTGTAAGTTTTGGGAGTTTAATTTTTAAGGCAATTACCCGAATTGGCAATTAAACGTGGATTGGTGTTTAAAAATGGAAGAAAAATAACGGGAATCTAAAACTCAAGGTTAATAAGGGCGAAAGGCATTTAAGCGTGGGGTAATTAACTGGGTTATACTGTATAAAGTTAAGAACAAAATATTTCCGTAAATATAAATGAAAACCTACTAAATGAAATTGTTCTATTACTTAACCTTAATATTGCAACTTAAAAATATCACATTGCAGAATTGTAACTTAATCTCTTTTCAGCTGGGATTATAGAGTGTTTAAGATTTGCAGAAAATCCCTACTAATCTTTGAGATTTTAAAGTCTTCACTTTAGGAGGTGTAATAATTTAAGGGGCTTATTAACCAATTTTATTAAGCATTTGTGAAATTTTATGAAATAATGCAGGGAATAGCTGCGGGTAAAAAATGGAACAAATTTGCCATTTATTTTTGCAATATATTTAGAAAGGAAAACGACAACTTTTCCCATTTTTGCATATATTTTTAGATTAGAACAAAAACTCGAGCGAATGGCAGCATATATTTCAAAGTTAATATATATTAACCAATTTTATTAAGCAGTAATGAGATTTTCTATAATTCTTAAAAATAATTTTTTTAATTTACAAGATTTTGTTTGTCGTGCTTAATTCCCAATTTTTATTCTTGATAAAAACACTGAAATTTATTGTGGAAAATCTTGTTAATTAAAAATGTTGCATTCCCAAAAAATTACTTTGATAATAATCTGGCAAGTGCACGGCTGAAAAAACAAAGCTGGCAACATGCTTTATTTTTTGCGAAATCAATATAGCAAGTTGTTTTTGTTTTCATTTAGTTTTTTCTTAACCTACTTAAAACTACAAATAATATTGGAAGAATTCCAAACAATTGTAGTGAGAAATGAAAGAAAAGATAAACTCACTGTTTAGTGTTGTTGTTTTGATATTATTTCAAGTAAAACTGTTGCTTATAATTCTTATTCGCTTAACAGTTTAATTTGTTTAATATCTTTAGTTTTTCTAAAATCTTTGGATGAAGTTTCCTGACGATCTGGCCTAAGCAACCAGTGAAATGCGCAGTGATTTTATCATGAATAAAAATTGAGAATTAAGCACGACAAACAAAATCTTGTAAATTAAAAATTGTGTATTCCCAAAAATGACTTTAATAATAATTTTTTAAATAAATATTATGCTTTAATGCATTAGATAACATTGCTGCAACTAAGTTTCAATTTCAAGATTGTAGTTTTTGTCCTAAACTATTTATAAATATAAAATCTATTTTAAGGTATTTTTAATAGAAACAAATAAATTAATATAAAAAAATAAAACATAGAAAAAAATAAAAAAGAAAACTTACCATTAATATTGTTAGCAAACCGTCTCCATGGGAATTTTCGCTAAAGTAGATGTGTTATGTACACCGCCTCCAACGCTGCCATTCATTGTGGTATTAGCCACTGAAGTATTTTGTGTAGTTTCGCCACCGCACGCAGCCATAGATGGTAAACCTTGCGAAGATGAAGAATGTTGCACACCATTTGTGGTGTTAGTAATTTCTGCACGAGAACGAGGGCAACAAAAACGTTTACAAGCGGCCCAAACCTGTGGCTGACAACCAACGACTAGAAAAATGAAAACACCTTGAAGCGCATTGATAAGATCGGTAACAAACCACCAACACTGAGGACCACCCACAATCCATGACAAGACATCTACAATCCAAGTTACACCCATGACTACTACCAGTTTAAGACATA
Source organism: Pollenia angustigena (assembly GCA_930367215.1). Taxonomy (NCBI): domain Eukaryota; kingdom Metazoa; phylum Arthropoda; class Insecta; order Diptera; family Polleniidae; genus Pollenia; species Pollenia angustigena. Next base: position 154,224,829 of record OV884059.1, read on the forward strand.
CCTTTCCCAAGGCGGTCTTTTCTGTAGTGGATTTGACATCATCGCGCTTCCAAAGTCCACATGTTAATTGATGTGTGGTTGACACAAAAAGCATTATGTTGATTGAAAGGAGTATACCTATGGGTCCAAAGAAGTAGGCAAATATTGACAATCTTTCGCCACTAAACCAACAATTACTTTCGCCAAATCCTGGCCTTAAGAGAGAAGATTCTGGTATAAGATTCACACACGCTGCTATAGTGGCTATAAGTAAAGGTATTCCCCAGGCATAGGCGGAGTACAGTCGCAGTCTTATAAGTTCCTGATTTCGTTCTAAAGAACTAGGACGAAAATCTCTAAATGTCCACCAAATATTAAAACACATAGTGTTGAGCCAGAAAAACGCAGATAAAAAGAAAAAGTGCATGCAACTAGCCACCAAATTGCAAAGAGCGTCATGTAAGACCAAAGTTTTGGACAATTGGATCCAGCATAACATTAACTCAGCTATGAATAGACAGAAAACGTAATATATTTGACATCTCCAGTGCAATACATGATGTACCGAAGGCATTAAATAACTGGCAACTAAAGTGGCCGCCAAAAATATCACCGAAATTACTAGACCAAAATTCAGAGCTGCATTTTGCCTCCTATAAGAATCACTATTAAAATCATCTATATCCGAACCAAAGTGATGTAAACAAGCAAAAATTTTCAAAGAATTATTGATACGCAAATATTCCAAGCAATAATCACTAGAGGTTAAATTCACTTTATGTGTAGGCAAATGTAAATGGCCTGTTTTTGTATACAATTGAGAACCATCCCAGTCGCCAGCTACAGCAAATGACGTAGATCCTGTCTTGCACTCGGGAAAGCCATAAATAGTTTGAAATTCATTTTCCTCTAATTGGGTTATATTTAATTTTTTCTTATGACCCGCATCTATGTGACATTTTTTTATTTCATGATCGTAGGCTCCATGTTGACCGCAACACTTTTTAAGTTTCAGATCTGGAAGTTTTTCCTTGGATTTTGGAAAGCATACTAAAGCAGCCTGTTGATCGACACAATAACGTGGAGGTGGTAAAGATATAGCTCTCTCAGGCAAAAACAATGAACCATTGGAGAATAGTACAATGTTGTTATTACCCGTTATCAGTTCAAGATCATCAACGGTACATGTCACCTCGTCCTCTATAGAATTTTCAACTATTTCATTTATATTGCGGGCTCTATTTATAGGAAAAACGTTATCTTCAAAAGTAATAAATTTCGGTGCAGTGCCTGGTGGTTCGTGATGTTTCTTCCGATTTATTAAATAAATTAAAGGTATCCAAAGTTCAGAACTACCCGCAACACAGTTTTTAGATTTATCCAAATATTCGCCAAATGAACAACATTTATTTAGCACTACGCGTGGTGGTGGTCTTCGTTGGGGTGGTGTGTTCGTTGAAATTGGGGTGGACGTTATTAATGCTGTTGTTGCAGACATTAAATGCGTAGTTAAGTTCATGTTTGTTTGTGTCATAGCTGTCAAAATCTGAGCATTTTCTGGTAGAGTAGCAGCTGCCAAATTGTCATCAGTTGGTGATGGTGGTGTCATCATAAAAACTAAAGCTGAACAGCCGGGTAAAAATTGTAGTTGTATCATGATTATAAACATGACAAATAATAAATGATGAGATAATCCTATTCCTTTCTGAAGTCTCATGTTATAGTGACTGTGGGATTTGTTGTTTTTCTTATTATTATTTTTTAATGTGTATTTACACATTTTGTTTTTGTTGTTGTATGTTAGATTTAAAAATTCATTCATAATTTTCTTATATTTTTTGTTTTCTGCAATCACTGATTAACAACTTTAAAATTCACTTTAAAATTTTTCATTATTTTCTTTTGACTTTAATTGTTTTTATTAAATAATACAATAATGATAATTATAATTATAGGGAAAAATTTTTTTTTAGTAACACACTCAATGAAATTTATTTAAAGTCACATGTATTATTTTTAAATTGTTGTATTTAATGTTATTTTATGACGAATTTTAAAACGAATTATTGTTATAAAATGTACTAAAAAATTGTTTTCCTTTTTCTTATAAGATAACTAACTATGTATTGGTAAATATACCTATTTTTGTTTATTATATTTTTTTATTATAAAGTAAATTTAATTGTTTAGTAAGTATGGCCCTAAGGGCTCAGGTTTTTAATTGAAGAAATGATAATAAAATAAATAAAAATTAAAGTTGACTTAAAAATATTATTATGGGTGATCGGAGCTTTTCTCAGATGTAGAAAGCTTTTTGATTGCCATTCACTTGGGAATGGCCAGAAGTGATTCATCTGACGAATCTCCCAAGACTCACACTTCCGGTCTCTAACCAAGTATACCCAGGTAATGTCATGTGGGCTACCCTCCACTGACAGCCACTCACCCTAAATAACAATTATTACAGAAACGAAAACAAATTCAACAAACAACTACTCCTTGATGACGACTTTACAGAATTGAGCAAGTACGAATGGAAATGGTACGTAATAATATAGATATTTTGGGACTTAGTGAAGTACGAAGGTTTAATAGCGGTTTAAGCCAGTTATCATCCGGACACCGCTTCCTGTATTGCGACAACTCTAAGCACCGAAGAATGGAGTCGGTTTGCTGTTGTCCCCAATGGCAAAAGCTGCATTATTAGAGTTCAACCCAATATCAGAACGTATTATCACTGCAAGGTTAAATTCCAAATTCCGCAAAATATCGATTGTACAATGTTATGCCACAACCTAACTTGACAGAGATGATGTGAAGGATGACTTCAAGAATCAATTAGAAGCTGTTACAAACTCGTTACATGATGCTGACATACAAATATTTCTGGGTGACTTCAGCGCTATTGTTGGAACTAGCAACAAGAACCTCTAGCCTAGAATGGGTTAACATGGCCTTGGAGCATCAGGTAACAACAATGGAGATCGCCTTGTGGATTTTCGCGCCCGAAATCGTCTTTTTATTGGTGGTACCAAATTTCCACACAATTATATCCATAATTATACTTGGGAGTCACCGAATGGTCGCTCATTTAATCAAATAGATTACATAATTATCAGTAAGCTGTTTATTGGCTCCCTCATGGACGTGAGAACTAGACGTGGTACTGATATTGACCGTCAACTTCTTGTGGCGACACTCAGATAAAGTCCTGCGGCATGCATTTTGTCATAAAATATTGAAAAATATAATACAGCACGTTTTCAAGGCCCCAACACAATAACGTTATTTCATCAATGCCTGCGTTTGAATCTGAATCGCAACCACACTGACCGGAACGAGGTAGCAAAATCCTGTTAAGAGTCTGCTAAAGCGGTGCTTGATCAGGATCTGCTCCAAGCAGATTGTGAAATACATTACAATGTAATAGCTGAGCAATCATACATAAGAAGTACGGCAGTGTTAAAAGCAGCCGATTGTACCACTCTAATAACAACACAACAACAACTTATTAGGTGGCGTGAATTTGTGCAGCCCAGTCAACTGATCCAAATGATATAATCCGGATGGAAACCCGGGCGAGATTGTTCCGTTAATAAGACATAATCCGAGAAGAGGCATCTCAACAGGTCCCCATACGGGTCAAGAAGTAGAGACAGCTTTAAGTAAAATGAAGGACTACAAATCACCAGGCCCAGACAACATTCCGGCAGAGTTGCTGAAATATGGTGCTAAAACGTTAGCAGAGTTTCTCACGTTTCTTAATAGAAATGCTTGGCTCAACGAGCAGATACCATCAGAGTGGAAAGAAGGCGCTGTAATTACCATCCCAAAGAAAGGCGACCTAACCCTCTGTAAAAACTGGAGAGGTATCACATTACTCAATTCCATAGGTAAGGTCGTGGCCACCATAATACTGCAAAGAATATCACCTGTGATGGATGATATTTTGAGAGGGAGCAAGCCGGTTTTCGACCTGGTCGTTCCTGCGTAGATCATATCAATACATTACGCATAATTATAGAACAATCAACAGAGTATAATTCACATATTTACCTGCTCTTTGTAGATTTTGAACGTACCTTTGGCATAGTATCACGTACACTAATTAAAAAAGGTATCTCGGAGAAAATTGTAAATATAATATGTGAGTTATATACCAGATCACAGTACATAGTACATAGTACGTTTAATTGGAAGGGAAAGCCAACCCTTCGGAACATATACAGGAGTAAGACAGGGTTGTATACTATCTCCAACTCTTTTTTTCTGCTTTTGGATCGTATGATGGAAGAAACGAATATCGAAGCACCTTCACAAAAAACTAAGTTGAGAATATTAAACTGCAGTGTAAAATCGGTTCTTCTGTATGGCTATACTACATGGACTATACGAGACTGACCCCAAACAAAATCCAGACTTTTGAAAATCGTTATCTAAGACAAATTCTACGGAATGGAACCCTCAAGGAAACCGCAATCAGGTACAACGACGTAATACTAATAATAATAGTAATAGTAATAATACGCAACAGCTCATATAACATTGAGAAAAATCCTTGCCAATAATAGAAGAGAATGGAGAGATTTGTTAGCGCCCTATGTTCTTCGTGAACTTTTTATTTAAGTAAAATTGATATTTAGATAAATAAAGGATATACATTAGAGCGACTCAAGTTGTATGGAAGCAAAATTCGTGCTAGATGTACCCTCCTAAAAATGAACCTTGTACTTTTTTAAGATGACATTTTAAATATTTCGGCTCCAGCTTTGACCTCTCGTGAGCTGGACCAGTTTGAAAAAGGGTATATTTTTGCATGTTTTGTTAATTTAAGAATTTGTTTCCTTACCAACATATACAAATTGGGTATCGTAAGAAAGGTGCGTCCAACTGCATATACAATTTGTCCAAGGACGATCGTCCAAGTCCTTTTTTTAAAGATTTTCTGTAAAAAAAAAACGATTTTTGAATTTTTTGTTCGGGGTTGTTTGTAATAAAAGTGCCAAATTAACATGTTTTAATCTTTAGTGGATTTAATAAAATACGTGTCTCAGCTTTTTTATACCCTTCACCGAAGGTAAAAGGGTATATATAACTTTGTCATTCCGTTTGTAATTTCTACAATATTGATCCTACACCCTATAAAGTATATATATTCTGGGTCCTTATGAAAAGCGAAGTTCAAATCCGGTTGTCCGTCTGTCTGTTGAAATGGGTTTTCCGAAGCCCCCAGATATGATGGGGGCTTGGTTGGGGTATCTTTCTGTCAGGTATTCTTATTATAATTTTGCTATTGAAGTTCAGCCAGATCGGTCCACAAAGGGCTGAGTTATCAGCAAAAAACCACGACTACCTCTAATTTTTTTAAAAAATCCCTTGTAGTTGTATTTTTATTACCTATTGCTGTATATCTGGTGAACGGAAAAAGCCAAATTTTCCAAATTAGGTACACACAATTAGGTTTACAATACATATTAGTATTATTACAAAATTGCATTTATATATATTCCAGAGCACCTTGTAAAATGCATCTAATTTGCAAAAATCTAAATTATTTACATACAAAGATGATATACTTGCCAAAAGATAAAATTTGATACCCATATTGCCCTATTTAGAACGAAGGGTTACCATCCCATTGCATTTTTGTCAAAACGCGAACTAGGACGAATTTCAAAAAAAGCTGAGACACGTATTTAATTAAATCCACCAAAGATTAAAACATGTTAATTTGGCACTTTCATTACAAACAACCCCGAACAAAAAATTCAAAAATCGTTTTTTTTTACAGAAAATCCTTAAAAAAAGGACATGGATGATCGTCCTTGGACAAATTGTATAAGCAGTTGGACGCGCCTTAAAAAAACCTTTCTTACGATACCCAATTTGTATATGTTGGTAAGGAAACAAATTCTTAAATTAACAAAACATGCAAAAATAGACCCTTTTTCAAACTGGTCCAGCTCACGAGAGGTCAAAGCCGTGGCCGAAATATTTAAAATGTCATCTTAAAAAAGTCCAAGGTTCATTTTTAGGAGGGTACATCGAGCACTTTTTTTGGTGAGTCGCATAATATACATTTGTATGTATATAGATGATAAAAAAAGTTTTAAAAAAACTCTCAGTGAAAAAAGCATTTTTATTAAAAAACAAAATAAACCAAAATTAAAGAAAAAATTTCGTTTATAACGCAAGATTTTAGAAACGTAAACAAAAATGTTTTTGAATGAAAATTAGTATGATAAACAACATTTTTTTCAATTTTTTAAATTTAACTTAAGATGTTTTGTCAAAATGCCACAGATATACATATATGTATGTATATGTATATATAAATTAGTATTAAAAAATTTCAAATTAGCATCACACACTTTATTCGGTTTAAAATCTAATTTTGATCGGAATTTAAGTTTGAGAACTTAAAATTTACATTTGTAATTAAACGAATTCAAAAACAATAAAATTAAGTTTCATATATGTATCGTCAGCTCATTATTGGTTTGACCTACAGACCATTTTTAAAAAAAATTTAGTTAGGTATTAGAGTTGTCAATTATTCGCCTTTCAACGTTGTTCGAATAATTCAAATAATTGTTTTTGTTCGTTCGATCAAATGATTAAATTTAAAAAATTATTCGATTAATCGAGGAGAATAAATAGATATCATTCCATTCATCTACAACTATCTTCTTCATTTTTATAATTGCTTGCCAAATATTTGTTTAATAAGAACATGAAATACATTTTTGAAATACTATGAGTACTTAACACAGTTTTTGCTTACTAAACATTGGGATTAATTACAGTCAGGGTTATGGCTACAATATTTTTTAACTTTTCTACATTTTGTAAAGGGTGGTCCAACCATAATGCACGATTGTGAGTCGCACCTTAATGCCAATTTTTCTGTCAAACTTAATTTGACATTTCTTTGTTTCAGTATTTGACAAAATCAACCATGGAAGTCTTCAACGAAAATGGGCGTTCAAATTCAAATGCATTTCGGGCACTTCATGATTTTATTGGTCAGCAAAATCGACCAAATGTGCCCACAATCGGGAGAACTGTGCGTAAATTTCAGCAAACCAGGTCTGTAGAAAATGTGAAAACATGTGCATGCTCGCGCAGTTCGTTTATGGGCTGGTGGCGTCATCGGGCTTCATTTCTTCGACAATGGTGTTCGCTATCACGACATGTTAACGGACTTCTTGTAGCCAGAAATTGAGCATATGAACATGGAAGATATGTGGTTCCAACTCTTTTGCGCTCTTGTGGCTCTTTTGCGCGAGAAATTCAATGGTCGTGTTAAAAGAAAAATTGTACGTCAATAAGCCAAGAACAATTCAAGAGCTAAGGAATAAGATTATTCGGAATAAGATTATGGACCATTGGAAAGAGGTATGCCAATGTAGCCGTGGCGAGCATTTGGCCGATATTTTGTTTCAAACATAGTTGCCATAGATCCTTCTATAAAAATAAAAAAAATATTAAGATACTTCTCTGAAAACTTTATGTATAATAAAAAATCATTAAAAACGTATCAGAATAAATCAAATTCTAAGCTTTTGCTTTATTTATTGTTTTTCGATTAATCGCCATTTTTTAATCGATTTATTCGTTATTCGAAAATTGCCATTTTAAAATTATTCGAACAAGAGTTTGGTTTTGTTTGATCGATTAATCGAATTATTCTTAATCGGCTGACAACTCTATTAGGTATGAGGTATATATTTTCTGAATCCAAAACCAGTTTTACGAAACTTTTTATGGTTGCTTGATTGCCATTCACTTGGGAATGGCCAGAAGTGATTCATCTGACGAATCTCCCAAGACTCACACTTCCGGTCTCTAACCAAGTATACCCAGGTAATGTCATGTGGGCTACCCTCCACTGACAGCCACTCACCCTAAATAACAATTATTACAGAAACGAAAACAAATTCAACAAACAACTACTCCTTGATGACGACTTTACAGAATTGAGCAAGTACGAATGGAAATGGTACGTAATAATATAGATATTTTGGGACTTAGTGAAGTACGAAGGTTTAATAGCGGTTTAAGCCAGTTATCATCCGGACACCGCTTCCTGTATTGCGACAACTCTAAGCACCGAAGAATGTAGTCGGTTTGCTGTTGTCCCCAATGGCAAAAGCTGCATTATTAGAGTTCAACCCAATATCAGAACGTATTATCACTGCAAGGTTAAATTCCAAATTCCGCAAAATATCGATTGTACAATGTTATGCCACAACCTAACTTGACAGAGATGATGTGAAGGATGACTTCAAGAATCAATTAGAAGCTGTTACAAACTCGTTACATGATGCTGACATACAAATATTTCTGGGTGACTTCAGCGCTATTGTTGGAACTAGCAACAAGAACCTCTAGCCTAGAATGGGTTAACATGGCCTTGGAGCATCAGGTAACAACAATGGAGATCGCCTTGTGGATTTTCGCGCCCGAAATCGTCTTTTTATTGGTGGTACCAAATTTCCACACAATTATATCCATAATTATACTTGGGAGTCACCGAATGGTCGCTCATTTAATCAAATAGATTACATAATTATCAGTAAGCTGTTTATTGGCTCCCTCATGGACGTGAGAACTAGACGTGGTACTGATATTGACCGTCAACTTCTTGTGGCGACACTCAGATAAAGTCCTGCGGCATGCATTTTGTCATAAAATATTGAAAAATATAATACAGCACGTTTTCAAGGCCCCAACACAATAACGTTATTTCATCAATGCCTGCGTTTGAATCTGAATCGCAACCACACTGACCGGAACGAGGTAGCAAAATCCTGTAAAGAGTCTGCTAAAGCGGTGCTTGATCAGGATCTGCTCCAAGCAGATTGTGAAATACATTACAATGTAATAGCTGAGCAATCATACATAAGAAGTACGGCAGTGTTAAAAGCAGCCGATTGTACCACTCTAATAACAACACAACAACAACTTATTAGGTGGCGTGAATTTGTGCAGCCCAGTCAACTGATCCAAATGATATAATCCGGATGGAAACCAGGGCGAGATTGTTCCGTTAATAAGACATAATCCGAGAAGAGGCATCTCAACAGGTCCCCATACGGGTCAAGAAGTAGAGACAGCTTTAAGTAAAATGAAGGACTACAAATCACCAGGCCCAGACAACATTCCGGCAGAGTTGCTGAAATATGGTGCTAAAACGTTAGCAGAGTTTCTCACGTTTCTTAATAGAAATGCTTGGCTCAACGAGCAGATACCATCAGAGTGGAAAGAAGGCGCTGTAATTACCATCCCAAAGAAAGGCGACCTAACCCTCTGTAAAAACTGGAGAGGTATCACATTACTCAATTCCATAGGTAAGGTCGTGGCCACCATAATACTGCAAAGAATATCACCTGTGATGGATGATATTTTGAGAGGGAGCAAGCCGGTTTTCGACCTGGTCGTTCCTGCGTAGATCATATCAATACATTACGCATAATTATAGAACAATCAACAGAGTATAATTCACATATTTACCTGCTCTTTGTAGATTTTGAACGTACCTTTGGCATAGTATCACGTACACTAATTAAAAAAGGTATCTCGGAGAAAATTGTAAATATAATATGTGAGTTATATACCAGATCACAGTACATAGTACATAGTACGTTTAATTGGAAGGGAAAGCCAACCCTTCGGAACATATACAGGAGTAAGACAGGGTTGTATACTATCTCCAACTCTTTTTTTCTGCTTTTGGATCGTATGATGGAAGAAACGAATATCGAAGCACCTTCACAAAAAACTAAGTTGAGAATATTAAACTGCAGTGTAAAATCGGTTCTTCTGTATGGCTATACTACATGGACTATACGAGACTGACCCCAAACAAAATCCAGACTTTTGTAAATCGTTATCTAAGACAAATTCTACGAAATGGAACCCTCAAGGAAACCGCAATCAGGTACAACGACGTAATACTAATAATATTAGTAATAGTAATAATACGCAACAGCTCATATAACATTGAGAAAAATCCTTGCCAATAATAGAAGAGAATGGAGAGATTTGTTAGCGCCCTATGTTCTTCGTGAACTTTTTATTTAAGTAAAATTGATATTTAGATAAATAAAGGATATACATTAGAGCGACTCAAGTTGTATGGAAGCAAAATTCGTGCTAGATGTACCCTCCTAAAAATGAACCTTGTACTTTTTTAAGATGACATTTTAAATATTTCGGCTCCAGCTTTGACCTCTCGTGAGCTGGACCAGTTTGAAAAAGGGTATATTTTTGCATGTTTTGTTAATTTAAGAATTTGTTTCCTTACCAACATATACAAATTGGGTATCGTAAGAAAGGTGCGTCCAACTGCATATACAATTTGTCCAAGGACGATCGTCCAAGTCCTTTTTTTAAAGATTTTCTGTAAAAAAAAACGATTTTTGAATTTTTTGTTCGGGGTTGTTTGTAATAAAAGTGCCAAATTAACATGTTTTAATCTTTAGTGGATTTAATAAAATACGTGTCTCAGCTTTTTTATACCCTTCACCGAAGGTAAAAGGGTATATATAACTTTGTCATTCCGTTTGTAATTTCTACAATATTGATCCTACACCCTATAAAGTATATATATTCTGGGTCCTTATGAAAAGCGAAGTTCAAATCCGGTTGTCCGTCTGTCTATTGAAATGGGGTTTCCGAAGCCCCCAGATATGATGGGGGCTTGGTTGGGGTATCTTTCTGTCAGGTATTCTTATTATAATTTTGCTATTGAAGTTCAGCCAGATCGGTCCACAAAGGGCTGAGTTATCAGCAAAAAACCACGACTACCTCTAATTTTTTTAAAAAATCCCTTGTAGTTGTATTTTTATTACCTATTGCTGTATATCTGGTGAACGGAAAAAGCCAAATTTTCCAAATTAGGTACACACAATTAGGTTTACAATACATATTAGTATTATTACAAAATTGCATTTATATATATTCCAGAGCACCTTGTAAAATGCATCTAATTTGCAAAAATCTAAATTATTTACATACAAAGATGATATACTTGCCAAAAGATAAAATTTGATACCCATATTGCCCTATTTAGAACGAAGGGTTACCATCCCATTGCATTTTTGTCAAAACGCGAACTAGGACGAATTTCAAAAAAAGCTGAGACACGTATTTAATTAAATCCACCAAAGATTAAAACATGTTAATTTGGCACTTTCATTACAAACAACCCCGAACAAAAAATTCAAAAATCGTTTTTTTTACAGAAAATCCTTAAAAAAAGGACATGGATGATCGTCCTTGGACAAATTGTATAAGCAGTTGGACGCGCCTTAAAAAAACCTTTCTTACGATACCCAATTTGTATATGTTGGTAAGGAAACAAATTCTTAAATTAACAAAACATGCAAAAATAGACCCTTTTTCAAACTGGTCCAGCTCACGAGAGGTCAAAGCTGTGGCCGAAATATTTAAAATGTCATCTTAAAAAAGTCCAAGGTTCATTTTTAGGAGGGTACATCGAGCACTTTTTTTGGTGAGTCGCATAATATACATTTGTATGTATATAGATGATAAAAAAAGTTTTAAAAAAACTCTCAGTGAAAAAAGCATTTTTATTAAAAAACAAAATAAACCAAAATTAAAGAAAAAATTAAAGAAAAAATTTCGTTTATAACGCAAGATTTTAGAAACGTAAACAAAAATGTTTTTGAATGAAAATTAGTATGATAAACAACATTTTTTTCAATTTTTTAAATTTAACTTAAGATGTTTTGTCAAAATGCCACAGATATACATATATGTATGTATATGTATATATAAATTAGTATTAAAAAATTTCAAATTAGCATCACACACTTTATTCGGTTTAAAATCTAATTTTGATCGGAATTTAAGTTTGAGAACTTAAAATTTACATTTGTAATTAAACGAATTCAAAAACAATAAAATTAAGTTTCATATATGTATCGTCAGCTCATTATTGGTTTGACCTACAGACCATTTTTAAAAAAAATTTAGTTAGGTATTAGAGTTGTCAATTATTCGCCTTTCAACGTTGTTCGAATAATTCAAATAATTGTTTTTGTTCGTTCGATCAAATGATTAAATTTAAAAAATTATTCGATTAATCGAGGAGAATAAATAGATATCATTCCATTCATCTACAACTATCTTCTTCATTTTTATAATTGCTTGCCAAATATTTTTTTAATAAGAACATGAAATACATTTTTGAAATACTATGAGTACTTAACACAGTTTTTGCTTACTAAACATTGGGATTAATTACAGTCAGGGTTATGGCTACAATATTTTTTAACTTTTCTACATTTTGTAAAGGGTGGTCCAACCATAATGCACGATTGTGAGTCGCACCTTAATGCCAATTTTTCTGTCAAACTTAATTTGACATTTCTTTGTTTCAGTATTTGACAAAATCAACCATGGAAGTCTTCAACGAAAATGGGCGTTCAAATTCAAATGCATTTCGGGCACTTCATGATTTTATTGGTCAGCATAATCGACCAAATGTGCCCACAATCGGGAGAACTGTGCGTAAATTTCAGCAAACCAGGTCTGTAGAAAATGTGAAAACATGTGCATGCTCGCGCAGTTCGTTTATGGGCTAGTGGCGTCATCGGGCTTCATTTCTTCGACAATGGTGTTCGCTATCACGACATGTTAACGGACTTCTTGTAGCCAGAAATTGAGCATATGAACATGGAAGATATGTGGTTCCAACTCTTTTGCGCTCTTGTGGCTCTTTTGCGCGAGAAATTCAATGGTCGTGTTAAAAGAAAAATTGTACGTCAATAAGCCAAGAACAATTCAAGAGCTAAGGAATAAGATTATTCGGAATAAGATTATGGACCATTGGAAAGAGGTATGCCAATGTAGCCGTGGCGAGCATTTGGCCGATATTTTGTTTCAAACATAGTTGCCATAGATCCTTCTATAAAAATAAAAAAAATATTAAGATACTTCTCTGAAAACTTTATGTATAATAAAAAATCATTAAAAACGTATCAGAATAAATCAAATTCTAAGCTTTTGCTTTATTTATTGTTTTTCGATTAATCGCCATTTTTTAATCGATTTATTCGTTATTCGAAAATTGCCATTTTAAAATTATTCGAACAAGAGTTTGGTTTTGTTTGATCGATTAATCGAATTATTCTTAATCGGCTGACAACTCTATTAGGTATGAGGTATATATTTTCTGAATCCAAAACCAGTTTTACGAAACTTTTTATGGTTGCTGAGGTATTAAGCATTAATTTTCCTCCATATCAACCATTTTAATGTTTATCAAGTATTATTTTGCTCTACATGGTTTGGCGAATGCAGCAAATTCCTCAAAAAAACGTACAAAATAATGCTGTAAGAAACACAAGTAGTTTAAGAGGAAGCAAAATAAAATGACAATAATAAAATAAATTTCACTCTTGTTTCGCTTCATTGCCGTAAGAAAAAAAGTAGTAAAAGCAAAAGCAAAATAAAATGTCAACAACTCAATACACAGCAGTAAGTACACGTATGCAGGACAAAAAGCTTCTTTTTAGAAATAAATTTAGAAAAGTTGCGTAAGTGGCCCAAAACAATAATTTTCACTTTCAATAAAATTCTATTAACTTCAAAGTTCGTTTCGTTTTTCTCCACTACGACTTTTTGGCATATGCGCCAAACCAATAATGAGGGGACGATCACCTTAAATGCAAACGGACGTAGCTATATTTAATTTTTTTTGTTTTACAGGAGAAGCATAAAACTACAAAATCAATAATAACAAGGTTTTTGGGTATTGGGTCTAAAAATTAGCTTGAACATGAAGTTTAATTTAATTGAATAAAAAAAAGGTGACTATAAATAAAAATGTTTACAAAAGTTTTAAAAATGCATACAAGGCAATAATACAAAAAAGAAGAAATCGTGCATATAACGAGACCATACGTGAACAACAAAAATTCATATTTCAGACATGACAATCTGTAGTACTAGTTAATAATCAACCCATGTTACGGCGCCATTCAAACCCTACTATCTGTAAATGAAATTTAATTTAAAAAATATTTCGAACAGTCGAACAGGTGCATTTCAAATTGGCCAACCACGATAAGGATGAATATGTAGGATTTGGCACTTTTAAATATCAACAAAAGTAAAGGAACAACATGTTAAAGTAAATTAAAATAGATAATCATTCAAAGCAAATTTCGATCTACCAAAGGTTAAATACAATTTGGTTTAAGGATTGATGTTTGACTAATGACGTCAGCAGTCGTCGATGGCTGCGAGTGTTAAACGGCAGGCCCTCTGAGGAGATTGAGTGGTTGCAATCGAAACATGTCAGGGTAACCTGTCCGTAAACACCTGGGTTCGAGCCCAGATTGAGTCAAGAATGAAAAATTATCAGTAAATTTTAATTGATTTTCATGTTGTAAAATTCCTTTCTTCATAAAAATAATTTAATGAAAATTAAATTTAATGAACTTAAGCCTAATTAAAAATATTAAAAAATTTGGATTAAAAACCATAAATGGTTCAATAAAATAACCACAATACTAATAATTGTTAAAGCTAAGGCACGAGCTCTTTGTTTGCATTTGTCCTTCAAGTTGTGCTGAAAAGGTCAACAAGAAAAAGAAAGACAAAAAAAATGAAAAAACAAAAAATATGTACTTTGAACTTCAAGAAGAATTCTTGACAAAAGTACGAAAAAAACAGAAGTAAAGGAACAACATGTTAAAGTAAATTAAAATAGATAATCATTCAAAGCAAATTTCGATCTACCAAAGGTTAAATACAATTTGGTTTAAGGATTGATGTTTGACTAATGACGTCAGCAGTCGTCGATGGCTGCGAGTGTTAAACGGCAGGCCCTCTGAGGAGATTGAGTGGTTGCAATCGAAACATGTCAGGGTAACCTGTCCGTAAACACCTGGGTTCGAGCCCAGATTGAGTCAAGAATGAAAAATTATCAGTAAATTTTAATTGATTTTCATGTTGTAAAATTCCTTTCTTCATAAAAATAATTTAATGAAAATTAAATTTAATGAACTTAAGCCTAATTAAAAATATTAAAAAATTTGGATTAAAAACCATAAATGGTTCAATAAAATAACCACAATACTAATAATTGTTAAAGCTAAGGCACGAGCTCTTTGTTTGCATTTGTCCTTCAAGTTGTGCTGAAAAGGTCAACAAGAAAAAGAAAGACAAAAAAAATGAAAAAACAAAAAATATGTACTTTGAACTTCAAGAAGAATTCTTGACAAAAGTACGAAAAAAACAGAAGTAAAGGAACAACATGTTAAAGTAAATTAAAATAGATAATCATTCAAAGCAAATTTCGATCTACCAAAGGTTAAATACAATTTGGTTTAAGGATTGATGTTTGACTAATGACGTCAGCAGTCGTCGATGGCTGCGAGTGTTAAACGGCAGGCCCTCTGAGGAGATTGAGTGGTTGCAATCGAAACATGTCAGGGTAACCTGTCCGTAAACACCTGGGTTCGAGCCCAGATTGAGTCAAGAATGAAAAATTATCAGTAAATTTTAATTGATTTTCATGTTGTAAAATTCCTTTCTTCATAAAAATAATTTAATGAAAATTAAATTTAATGAACTTAAGCCTAATTAAAAATATTAAAAAATTTGGATTAAAAACCATAAATGGTTCAATAAAATAACCACAATACTAATAATTGTTAAAGCTAAGGCACGAGCTCTTTGTTTGCATTTGTCCTTCAAGTTGTGCTGAAAAGGTCAACAAGAAAAAGAAAGACAAAAAAAATGAAAAAACAAAAAATATGTACTTTGAACTTCAAGAAGAATTCTTGACAAAAGTACGAAAAAAACAGAAGTAAAGGAACAACATGTTAAAGTAAATTAAAATAGATAATCATTCAAAGCAAATTTCGATCTACCAAAGGTTAAATACAATTTGGTTTAAGGATTGATGTTTGACTAATGACGTCAGCAGTCGTCGATGGCTGCGAGTGTTAAACGGCAGGCCCTCTGAGGAGATTGAGTGGTTGCAATCGAAACATGTCAGGGTAACCTGTCCGTAAACACCTGGGTTCGAGCCCAGATTGAGTCAAGAATGAAAAATTATCAGTAAATTTTAATTGATTTTCATGTTGTAAAATTCCTTTCTTCATAAAAATAATTTAATGAAAATTAAATTTAATGAACTTAAGCCTAATTAAAAATATTAAAAAATTTGGATTAAAAACCATAAATGGTTCAATAAAATAACCACAATACTAATAATCAACAAAATAGATTAAAAATAAACTCTGGCAAGATAAGCTTTGCAAATATATTCGTTTGTCCCCTAAATATCTATTATTTTAATCCATATGTAGTAAAAAAACCCACCTGAAACGTTTGCGCCTTTTTTGTCTCCATTATTATTAGAATCTAATTAATTTGGGATAGGTATAACCCTGAAATACTTTACCAGATTCTTAAAGTTTTTTGCTTGAAAAATATTTTTTGCATAGGATTTCGCCAGGCTTTTGAATTTTGCAATTTAGCAAACAATTTGATAACAAAATGTTTTTGTTAATAAATGCGTGTTCCCCTTTTTTAAATATTCGAAACAAATGAATGAATCCGCCTTAATGGTTAAACTAAGATATCAATAATTTCAATACCTACAATAAATGTATATTTTATTGATAAAAAAAGTAAAACTGATTTTCTAAACTCAACAATGTTTCCAAATTTTAGGTTTTCTTATAAACTGAACAATTTACAACTTTAAGTTTAGTACCTACTTATTAGAAATATAAGAAATTTAGAGAAGCAGCCAGCATACAAATTTAATAGTTCTTTTTATATTTCTATACTTAACAATAGTGGAGAGGGCAGGAATCGTCTATGCTGATGTTTGTTACACTTTAAAATATTACCCCTAGATACACCTTTATGTACCTATACCGATCACTTTTTGAATCAATCTTACGATGTCCGTCCGTCCGGCTAGCTGGCTGTCCATGTAAACCTTGTGCGCAAAGTACAGATCGTAATTTTTGAGATAATTGATGAAATTAAGTAGGTACATATATAGGTTTTAAATGTTACAAGGAGCAAGACTAATGAAAGTTGTGTAAATCGGTCTATAATTTAACAAGCTTCTTTTCAGAATAGAGTTGTTGAGCACATAAATGTATTATTTTTATTGGAATCGATACATATTTGGCCATAGCTACCATAGAAGTACACTCCTGAAAATAGCTTGGAACAAATCTAGTTTACCGACGCAGCTCCAAATAAAAAAAAATGTACGTAGGGTGATAAAAAAATTGAAAAATAAGAAGAAAAAATTAAAAAAATTGGCGCAAACGTTTAGTTTTCGAGTTATGGACGTTTATAGTTTTCATAGAAATATATAATTTTTTCACTTCATTTCTAAAGGTACATGGCCAATATTGGTATCATTCTGAAGGTTTTGACTAGATCTTTCTGGATATATAGAATTTATTTAAAAAATGTTAGCTCTTAGGCTTATATTACAGTCTTTGTGTACTAAGTGTATAATTTATTTAAATAAAAGTGTAATATAAATTTTATAAAATAACAACCACCAATGTCGCAAACAAAAACTTCGTGCTTAGCCTGCCTTCGGCCGGACGCAAGATTTTTTTCTCTATGGTATAACAAACACCGGCTTCGCTAACTTAAGCTTCTCTGTATAGACGGCATTCGGCCGGGCGCAAGGGTTTTCTCCTCTATGGTATAACAAACACCGGCTTCGCTAACTAGAACTTTTCTGCACCTAAAAAAAACTTAAATTAACCTAGAGGAAACTATTATGCGAATACAAAAACAAAATACATATTTGCAATAGTGAGTAAATTACCTTTAATTTGAGTACCCACACATATCACTAAGTGGGCGGGACAGTTTTTTGGTTCCAGGAGGCCCCACGGGCCTCAGCCCACTTAAATTTTAATTTTATTATTTTTTTTTATTCTGAATCGGGTGGCATATTTTTTTTATTTTTTTTCGTAGCCCTTTAAGCTGCACTAAAGCCAAATCACATATTTCTATGAAAACTAAAAACGTCCATAACTCGAAAACTATGCGTTTGCGCCAATATTTTTATTTAATTTTTTCTTCTTATTTTTCAATTTTCTATCCCCCTAGGTCCTTTTTTTATTTGGAGCTGCGTCGGTAAACTAGATTTAAGCCAATAGCTTTTAGAGCCCAAACTTCCTTATAGGTAAGTAAATGTTAATACATATTGACATAAAAATTGGCGACAAAAACTTTTACGTTAGGCACTACCTATGTCATGACTTGAATGTTGTGCTGCTAGGCCCAAAATTAACCATAGATCCCATAAAATTGATTTTTATATATTGTGGTGTAGGGTATCATATGTTCGCACTTGACCGACTATACTTTCTTAATGATTATACATACATACATTTTTATATTCTTTTAAATGTTGTACATACATATGTATACTCTTTTTGTGAATTATTGTAATGTGTTATATGTATTTCTTAACAAATTAAATTTAATTTATATTACAGTATGAGGGTGCTTTAAATTAATATCATTGAGTGTAAAATGCATTGTTTGCACATTTTTTCCTTTGAATTTTCTTTTGTTGTTGCTTACTTTATTTTTTTACAAAAAAAAAAAAAAAACTTTGTTTAAAGATTTTACTTGAGCTTCACTTTACTTCAAAATTCCATTGTTTTGCAATTGGTTACAATTTCACTATTTTATTTAGTATTTCTTGAGTTTTTTATAAAACTTCATATGCTTGTTGTTTTGTTGCTGGTGTTGTATTACTCGTTTTTAACTTCAATTATACTCTCTTTTTTGTTTTGTTTTTCTTTACTTCACTTTGTTGTTGTTAGCATGTAATATTATTGTGGTTGCTATACACACATGGGCACATTGCATTCTTTCTTATTATGCCTTATTAAGGTTTTTTCTTTAAGTTTTTCTCTTTTTCATAAAGCATTTATTCGCCTTTGTAGGTATAAACTAGACAATTGTAATAAAATATTTATCATTTTTGTATCTTTTATTATTGTTTTATTTCTTCATCACATTCAATTCATTGTTAAATTCTTTTTAAGATAAAATACACAAACAACACGTTTAGATACAAAAATTTTTAACACTATGCCAAATACAGAGTATATGCATGTACATATCAAAATAAATAAAATATGTTTGTTTAACACAAAAAACCGACCGTATTAAAAACTTTTTTTTCTTAATTTTAAAGCGTTGCAACTTGCTCGTCGTCGTATGCGTTCAAATAGTAAATTACTTCTGTTTCTCTTAAGAGTTTTAAAGGTTTAGCAAGCTACCGTCGCTGCTAGTGCAGAGTCTGTTAGTTAGTATGAACAGTTGCATAAAAAAGGTACTATTCACAAAAATACACAAAAAGTGTTATACATATAAACAAAGAGTATGGCTCTCTAAAGAGAACTTAAAAAAATATAATAGGAGAGATCAGGGGTGGAAATCATGGTACAATTGTACAATTTGGTACGATTGGACCTTGTTAGTAGCTTTGTACTATCGCAGCTTACTTGGTACAATTAATTTATTGTTCTCTTTTTTGACCCTTTTTTTGTTCTTTTGAATGGTCAGCTTTTGTTCTTACGTTGTTTTAATTGGTATTTTTGTAAACTACTTGCGCTGTAATATTCGTTTGCACTGGTTGCCAACTTTTCGTTTGTTATGATTTTATGTGGTGTAAAAGGCTAAGGCCCATATTCCAAACATACCGTATTAAAAGTGTTCAATTATTATAATTTATCTTAACCTTCCAGGTAGAAGGTTTCCTTTAAGCGATAAAATCCAAACTTTTGGTATTGGTAAGTTGTGAAAACGAGACTTAGATTAATACATGCTTGAAAACACAAAGTAGCTTCTTTAAATTAACATTCAAATTATCTATAATGCAGGTCAAGGAAGCAATTAAAGCCGTATGTCTGTAATAATTATTATTTTTATGTTAATGATGTTAACACAAGCTAATAATAGTTAATTTTTTCTGTTTTTTTTTACCTTAATAAGTTTTTCAATGTAGGAGTTTTGTTGTTTTAATTTACATAAGCGTTTGAATTTTGTATTTATACATTTATTTGTTTCTTTTTGTTACTTGTAATTTCTAGATTATGGCTCAGAAGTTGTTTTTCAAAGAAAAACGAAATGTCCGCACAATTATATACATTATTATAATATAAAATTATAAAAAAAGACCTCGAGCTAAAATATTATCACTGCTCAGCACTGTTAACTATGCTAAAGTTTATGGAGGGCGCGACTATGGGTCAAAGATAATAGCAAAAGAAGTAGCGGTTCGAACGTGAAAAAATAGAAGTAGTTTTTGTGGCCATGTATAAAAAGGCGCAATTTTAAGTCAAACTACTTTCAGAATTTTACGTAGCAGTGTAACATTAAAATGTCTTTGGTTTGATTCCAAAATCTTCTGTATTTTTTAAGCCAAAATCTGGGTCGATACGTGACATTTCGAACGTGAAATGTTTTCCGTAATAATTTAACTGAATAAAGATTAAGACAAAATAAAAATTTTAGGTTAATCCGGATAACATATTTCTCTTCGAACTCTTCCTTTGATTACAGACCATGTCAGAAAATTTGTTTGGAATTATTTTTATCAAATATCACCTCTTTTAAGGAAGATAATTTTAAAGAAAACATACAATAAAATATTCTCACAACTAAGAAATTACGTTTGGACAACTTTGCAGTCTGATTGTTCATCCAAGTGAACAAATTTATGGGTAAATTTATAAGATTAGTAAAATCTAAATATTTCTCTGTAACAATATTGTAAAATAATCAGCTTTTAATAACTTTTTCGGTCATGGTAGACCTTTTGATGGAAATGCCCATATATAAAAAAATTGTACCATCATGGCCTAAAAAGTACAATTTGTTTTTATGTTGGTACAAAATTATAAACGACATTATCCATCCCTGGGAAAGAGATAACCCAATCAGTGTTGCCAGGGCATTAAAAACCCCCATACTTAAAAGATATATATTTAATTAATTCCTAATTTTACTTGACTCTATTTGAATTAACGTACTAATATCATTACTGAAATAAAACAAAAATGAACAAATTTTTAACATTTAACTGAAATTCCCCCAAAAACATTTCGTTTATAGTTTTTTGAATATTTTTATTTAAACTTAAACACAATTTATGAACAGTTTAAAAGAGACTGTGACTTATGTACAAGTATAAATAATATATCGAGCCCTAACAGCGAAAATAACGTAAACGACATGATTTTCAATTTTCGTTTTTTTTAATAAATGACTTTATTGGCAACACTTTCATCATCTCTTAAAATATCATGGTCAAATAATGTACCGTTACGATTTTATAGCAAAAACAATTTTAATGTAAGCGACATATTTCATACAAAATTAATATGAAATAAAACAAAAAAGCTCTCTCCTGTAAAATTTGATTTTTGTCGCTTACATTATTTTCGCGGTTAGGGGTCGATTTGTATCTAATCAAATTAGAATTAGTAGAAATATAAGAAATCTTTTATTAACCCTGCGGCCACACGATCAAGTTGTTCTTGATACTCTTTAACATATACTGCTTGTCAAAATCTACAAAAATTTAAAGCTGTGACGTAGACTGCACTCAATTTGTAAGCAATTTACTTTCAAAATGTCGTAAAAAAAACAATTTATAAAGACTTACATGTAATCAGCTGTTTAATTGATAGTAAAATTGCCAAACAAATGGAAAGGTGAAATTGAAAGCAATCTCGTGGTCAATTTAAAAATTGTGAGTGTGTTAGTAAAAAAGTGAGAGTGTATTGCAAATTGAACGGAATTGAAAGGCAAAACTTGATCGTGTGGCCATCAAGTAAAGTAATTTTTGGGAATACAAAATTTTTAATTAAAAAGATATTTATACCATGGTGGAATAAACTTATTCCACCATGATTTATACCGAATTACTTCTATTCATTAGAGAATAAATTCGGCTACCACAAATGGACATTACGGTGGCCATCATTTATCCGTTGCGTGAAATAATGTATGATATTTGCGACTTTAATTTTTCAACTGAATTAAAATTAGACAACGTAGTATTTTTTATAATTAAAAAAACAATTGTTTTGAATTTTGGTATACTTAGTTGGAAAAGAAATCTTCGTTTTAGATAAAACATTAATCAGCTAACTAAAAAAAAAATTGCTGAAAAATCTTAACTTTACATTTCAAATGGCACAAAAATGACTAAAGTCTTTTGTGCAAAAATTACTCGTTCCAATTTGGAATTTTAATATCTTAAATTTCTCTGTGCCGCTTGACGGTTGAATGTTTTGTTTGGACACAAATTAAAAAAAAATCTAAAAAAAAGAAAAATGCAAAATTCTTAGTTTTTTTTATATATGCCGCTATGTTGTATATCACAAAAACTAAGCATTGCATTTTTATGCGGAATATAGAAATTTAAGATATAGAAGTTCTTGAACAGTGTGCAAAGTTTCGAGCAAAACTCTACCCGTTTTTGTACCATTTAAAAAAAAACTTAAGCAATTTTTTGCTATTCCAAAGAAATATGAAATCATGACACAATTAAATGATTTTAATATTGTAATAACACATTGTCCTCATTAAAAAAGTTTTCTACATAATTTCAAATAACATATGTATGTAGATGTTGGTCTATGTATTACAAATGTACCTCGTAATATTTATCAGATAACGGTACATTTGTGTTTGTCGCTGTATGTATACTTCGTTTTCAGCCGTCATCCAGATTCAAACGCGGATTTAATTAAAATGAGTTATATCTTGTTTGAAAGGCTACTAAATCGAATTGTGGATAATTGGCTGTAAACCACATATCGTAATTTTGGAAAATGTTTTATAGGTATCACAATTAAAAACTATGGATTTTAACTTCATTGTAAGTGAATTTGATTACAAAAAATTTTAGCCATTATGCACCAATATCGGGTATAAGCTAAAAATCTTATAATAAAAAAACGAAAATATCTCTCTTTCAAGTTCTTCAAATTTAATCATACATAATGACATACGTGCTAGTAAATTTTAATGATTCTTAGGAATTTTAAGGTTTGATTTATATACTTTTGCCTCTAGTTGTCAATTTTTTTACACGATTTTCATAAGTAAAACCTTTTTGGAGGCCTTGTAAAATTAAAACGTCACCGGAAGATGGCGCTAATCCATTATTTCAAAAACGATACCAATTTGCCATTATTCGAGGTTGCTATGTTTTAAGAAAAATTGTAGAACATTGTTAAGTCATATTTACGGCCATTTTCACCAAGTTCGGTTATAATTAACTATCGGTTATAGCTGTCAAAACATATTGGTTACCGGAACTTTAATTGAAAGTTAGTTTTAACCGAACTTGCTGAAAATGGCCGTTAGAGGGTTTGAGGATCTAATTGGCGATTTTCTTCAACAACAGAAAAATAACGCTACATTTTCGTATGGGCCAAATATAAAAAGTCTTGGAACAACTATTGTTTTTGAGGCCCCAATGAACTATTTTCTACAATAAAAAAGTTATTTTTAGCAAAAAGTTGATTTTGATATACATACGTATTCCTAATTATATAATAGTAAAATGTTTTTCCATAAAAAGTTTGTGAAAAGAGAATGCCATTTCTTTTCCCCTCTCTCCTAAAAACTCAAGACTTGACGAGTCAAACTTGACGTGTGTGAACCGGCAATTTCTGTTTGGAAATTGTCAGTTTTTTAAAAAAAAAATATGGCAACACAGACTACAATAAATTTATATTTATTGAACATTTAAAAGAATGAACGTATTCGTAAGCGAACGTTAATTTAAAAATACTTAACTAATTTATGTTTTTTTTTTAGTTTTCAATTAAATAAATATTCTTCGATCGCAGTGTATTAGTTTTTATTGATTGATACTGGTATTAATGAAAATATATTAAATTTTGCATTGTAATTTGCAATTTGAGTGCGATTTGTTAGTAACAATGTATTCATTCAATCGTTCATTCATTATTCAAATTGGAATGTTAATAAATACAGCCTTGAGTTGGGCAAGTAGGTTTTATTATAACCACACAATAATTTTGATAATAAACAAAATACAGATTTTGAATTGAAATCAAATAAAACGAAAATTAAACAGGTGTTTTTAATATAATTTTTAATACCTTTTTCAATAATTCCTACAGGTGGAAAGCAGTGAAGAAGAGACCATCGTATATGTATGACTGTCTCAGTGTTGCCAATTTAGCTATTTAGTGGCAGGATTTAGTAATTTGTCATCTATTTAGCCATAAGCCTTTTTTATTTAGCCAAACTTCTCTGCTGCATTAGTTGTATTGTAAAGAGCAACTTTTCTTAGCAAATGAGTTTTACAATAAAAAAATCTCTGTTATAACAAATGTTTTCTGTTATCATATAAAATTGTAATTAAAATTTTCGAAAATATGTCATATAAAACTAATTTTACCATTTTTATAAAAATGTTTCCAATTGTTTTTAATGTTATTTAAAAAGCTGAAATATATTAAAAGATTTTAAAATACACACATACCCCACATACATACAAACATATGTATTGACTAATTTGTGTCAAAAATAAAAAAAAAGATTTAAGTTAAATAAATAAAAGAACACAAATTCATCATGGAGCTTCCATCGGCTAAATGAAAAAGGAAAATAATACAAACAAAAACATATATGTATGTTTACTAGATTTTATATATAAATTTAGCTAATTATCATAAATCATATAAAACATTTTCATCTTCGAACAAAAATTTAACATACGTTAAATTCAGCATAAAAAGAAAATAAAACATTACTGAAACATTAAATTTGGCGCTTAAAATTTAGAAAACCTAACAAAAAGTATTGTCGATGTTCGACGACGATCATCATTATCGGCATACATAAATAAATTTTGAGTTAAAGTCAACAAACTAAACAAATATTTTTTAATTTTTTTTTTCAATTTAAGTTTTAAATAAATATTAAAGCTTACACAATAAAAAGATTCGAAAAATAATATTAATTATGTATTTACAGTTTAAATTAAAACGCGAAAAATTGTTTAAAATGTTTCCTTTCATTATGATTAATTCAACTTCATTTGAATTGATTAATTGATTAACGTAACTATTTTTAATTATTTTAATAAATTTAAGTAAAAAATTTAATTTTTTCAAAATTTCTTTAATTTATCACAAACATGTGTGTAAGTGAATGATAAACACATTACGTCACAAACATTTATCATCATTAACAAATATTTGCAAAGGAAATATACAAATCACTTGGCTTAAAGATTTTTTTTAATTAAATAAAAAAGTAACAAATTTAAAATTTTCTTTTCAAAAAAATTGTTTTTCTATGAAATTCTTTTGTAAAAAATAAATAAAAAATTAAAGACACACACTGAATACATGTCTTCGTAAATTGAGGAACATAGTTTAATGTGATTTTTTATGATTTATGTGTGTTTTATGCTTTTTGTGGACACACAATAATTTTTTAAAAGTATAAAAAATTTTAATTTGGAAATAAAAAATAAAATTCGAAATTTTAATATGGCAATGCAAATGGATTATAGAATGATTAAATTATTTTAAATTATAAGTAATTACTAGGAATTCTGATATTTAAAACGAATCTTTAGTTTGTCCCTATTTTGGGTTTTTGCACTTTCGTGGAATATATATTTATGTATGTATGTATGTTGGTACAACTAATAAAGGGTGTTTTTTAAAGACCGATATAACATAAGGAAGGCTTAGCTGTGAAACGGATTGTCATACTCAACTCACTTTTTGATATTTTTTCTTTGGCAAATCATAATGAATATTTTCACGCTTGAACAACTCTACAAAATCATAAAAATTTCCTTTCAAAATCAATCATCGGTTTGCGCAACTTATGTCGCAAAATTGTTGAGTTTAACGGTGAGACTTATTTTTGGCTTAACTTGGTACTTAATAAACAATTATTGCCGCATATGGAGTGTGACCAATCCACGGCAGACCCTGCAGACTGCATTTCATCCAGAAAATAGAGATTGCGTTAGCGTCAATGGAGAATTTAACCACACCATGATTAATGATTTTTTGTTTGAAAATATGAATGACAACGATCCGGGAGCGATGTGCTTTAAGAGGATGTAAATACGTTTTATTCGGCGATCCCAACTCCCGACTTCTTAATAAATATTTGTGTATAAACATAGAGCTGGGAACACACAATTGCCGCAAATGCACCAATATGACACAATATTGATTGTACTTTATTGTTGCACAATAATAAAATTGCACCAATCAAATATTTTTAAATCACACGATTGCCCTGTTTTATAAATATTTAATTGTCGCTGGTTGGTACAAAGTGAAATGGGTACAATAATTGCCGCATCACAGTCACACGATTGTTCGAAATTGACAACTGCGAAAACAGCAGTTGTAGGTAGTAGTTTTTTTTTATTTGTTTTGAATTTCTAAAAGGTTTGTTTGTAGAGAATATTTCAATTCAAATTAAAAATATTGCTTTAGTTGATTTAAATTTAGTATCAAAATAATCTTATTTAAATATCAGTAACTAAATTCTGTAACTTTATTTATTAAACTACCGATATCGATTACAAAAAGAAATCTCGGCTAACAAATATTTATATTAACAAATATTTCCTTTCAGACATATTTACGACAAATATCTGTAATAAAGCAATAGAAAAAATACTTAAATATCTTGAAAAAAAATATTCGCACGGAACAGCTACATATGTATGCTTCTGAAAATACATAATTTGTTAAAAGCAAAAATTTAAAATGCATAATAAATAATTACATATTAATCTTCATTACTTACTAAAAGAGAACACAAAAACTTAAATTCATTAAAAAAAAGCCAAATATTGCCGCGAATTGTGATGTTTGATTGCCGCTCAAGAACACAATAAATATTGGTGCATTTTTGTTACTTATGAAAATCGATCGATTTCCAAATGATCGTTTTTAAATACAGTACAATAACCGAGGGTACAACATAAAATTTCAAAGAATAAAGACTGGAAATAAAAAGATATATGTATTCTATTAGTGCCAGTTCACACACGCAGTGTTGTTAGATGTGACGATTTTTCGTAATTTTGACGATTTTTTTGAGAAAATACTGTATAATGACGATTTTTTTATCAAAAGTAATAGTGTTATGACGATTTTCTGGCATCAATAAAACACTTACAAGAAATATTAAGAATTATATTGGAAACAGTCCAAAACGCAAAAATCAATTTTTCGAAATACAAAAAAAATTCTTCCCCATCACAAACCAGGTGGCTTTCATTAGAATCATTAGTAATTCGAATTCTACAATTATAGGAATGCCATCGATACTGCAAAAAAAATATACACTAGAGCCCGAATTTGCGTCGGTCAGCTTAGCGTTTATATGATTTCGATTTGCGTCGCTACATACGATTGCATTTTTTCGCTGAAGTCATAATCACATGTGAAGAATTTCTCTATTTGCGTGTAAAAATGCGAATTTCCATTTAATTCTGTTAGGTAAGTTATTTAAGTAGCGCGTTCGGAAGTAAGAAGTTAGTTCTTAATTAGAAGTTGTGTTGAAAAAAAGGTGCAAAGAGTTGAAAACGCATTATGTAGGTTGGAACTAAGATTGGACGTAAAAAGACTGTTGATATAGACAGAAATAACCCTTGGTTTAGCACATTCAACAGTAAAAACTGTTTGCAATAGTGATAGCGCTAAAAATTAATAATTCAAAGATAGCTCGAGATAATAGCATATGGCTATTTCCAAAAAAACTTCAACCACAAACAATGGAAAAAAAAAATTTTCTTTTCAAGATTTATTTAGAGAATTGCTTATATTTTTTTAATATATGCGTATAAGTTAATTGATTCGAAAAAAAGATGAATGGTAAACGAAGTACTACAACTTTTAGCACATACTTGTGTATATTAGAAAATATGCATTTGGAACAACAATACTCTAATCTAAGGCATATTTATGATCTGAAAAACATTTTTTATTAAGTTTCTTATATAAAGGATTATAAATAGCAACATAAAAAAAATGTTAAATCATGGTGGAAAAATTGTCCCGTTTACAATGTCCCGTTTACAATTTCTTTAACAATTTATTTTTAGGGGACATTAGTACGCAACATTTTAAAATAAATCCCAATAAAATATTGTGTCAGGTTTCGCAGAAATCACTGTTTAAACGGTTACCCCTTAAAACCCACTTCCGTTTTTTGTCCCGTTTACAATAACTGGTTTTTTGCAATTATCTCGGAAACCACGACCGTAAGCGAAAAACGTGTGCGAATGTCCCGTTTACAATCTTGGAAGTGCCCATATGTGTTTTATTTTTTATTTTATGTTTTTGTGATTATGGATAGATGAAATAAATAAATTTTTGTTATGTTTTTATGAAAATATATTTTTTCTTATGTATTTATTTTCAAATAATAAATATATTTCAGTCCACCTGCTGAAACCATATTACTTTCATTATCATAAATAGAATTTCTTGCTAAAAATGTATGTATTTGAACCAATCAATGCAATAAATTGTCTCTAAAGCTTCGTACAGACGATGGTCAGATCTTACAATGTTGTCATTAAAATTGCCTAAAAATGTCTTGCAACTGTTTGAACTTTGTAGGCTCATTTTCATTTGGACGATATGTAAAATTAATGCATCTGACAATGGCATCATTGTCAGAAAAATGACAACATTGTAAGATCTGACCATCGTCTGTACGAAGCTTAATTTGTAAAATTTAAATTCATATTTGACGATTTGTTGACGATTTTGTTAAATGTTCGTGACGATTTTGACGAATTTTGTTAAAACTTTTGACGATTTTTTTAAGAAAAAAGAATAACAACTCTGCACACACGTCAAGTTTGAGAATGCCATTTCTTTTCCCCTTTCTCCTAAAAACTCCAGACTTGACGAGTCGGACTTGAGGTGTGTGAACCGGCACTTAGGAACACATTTTTTAAAATACTTGTACTGTTTTGTTTTAAAAATCGTTTTTTTTTCACTACCGCATTTTCTGAATTTTCTTTTTTGGCAGACAACGCTTATTTCTTTGAATTTAACATCACGTCCTCTTTTATTTTTTAAGTTTAATTTAAAAAAATTATTTACATATTTGATGGCCTAAGAATGTTTAAAGGTAATTTCAGAAAGTTCATGGAAATTTTTTTAATAATTAGTATTGTGGTTATTTTGTTGAACTATTTATGGTTGTTAATACAATTTGTAATATTTTTAATAAGGCTTAAGTTCATCAAATTTAATTTTCATAAAATTATTTTTATAAAGAAGGAATTTTACAACATGAAAATTAATTAAAATTGTTATTGATAATCTTTCATTCTTGACATTCTTTAATTTTTTCTACCAAAAAAGAAATAAGAAAACAAAAATTATATCTGCAAAAAAAAAATATAAATCAAATATATTAAATACTAGTCACAAAGCCTGTCCCTGCCAGGCATAAAAATCGTTTAGATAATAACTAACATAGTAACACTCATAAAAGAAATTAAACAAAAAATTATTATTCAATGTTTTAATACATTTAGTAGGTATGTACAATAAGTAACTAAATTATAATACATACTTCTTTAAAAACATTTTTTGAAAATACTGAGGAGCAACCCTGTTTTCTATCTACATGCATCACTTTTACCTTAACATCATATTTTTTCACTCTTGAGAAAGCAACGTACAATTGTCCATGACGAAAACTGGTTTGGGTAAATATATCCCCCCTCTCTAACGTTTGACCTTGAGCTTTATAGGAAACTGTCTGCTATGCAAAATAAATGGTAGGTCGGTATTTATGGGAGCCAAATGAATCCTCGGAATAAATATAGGATTGGCTTTTGCAGTGCCGGTTAATATAGTTGCGCATATTATATTCTGTGACAATTGTGTAACTTGCAGTCTTGTGCCATGGCATAGCCCTCTTTTAGTGTTAAAATTCCTCAGAAACATGATAATGGCTCCCACCTTGACTTGCAACTTATGAGGAGGCATTCCAGATGGCGATAGACTGTTTAAAAACTCCACCGGATGTCAACGCTCAAAAATGTAAAACATTCACCCTCTAAAAGACTTAGTACTTCTTCATTAATTTGGCATACTTCATCATTCTTAGGGCATAAAATGGCAAATTTAAAATACTGTTCTACATCAGACGGCTTTAAACATTCACCTAAGATATTTTTAAGAATTGAGTTTTCAGCCAGCATTTCGTTTGGTAATGCAATAATGTAATCTCCAAATTCCGAACTGAGTTCACCATTCCCCATTTTTAAAGCCAATTTTTGGACCAAAGATTAGAAGACTTAATACATGATTCGATAATGGCCGTCCTGTGAGCATGTGGTACCACTGGTAAATATTGGCGAAAATCTCCTCCAAGAAGCACAACTTTACCTCCAAAAGGCTTGTTATTTTTCATCAATGTTTTAAGCAACTTGTCAATAGCATTAAATGCATAGGTAGGTGCCATTGTTGCCTCATCTCAAATGATTAACCTAGCGTTTCTTATCTGCTTTGCATCCACTGAATTTGCTCTCATACTTGAAGTTGATGTTTCTGTCAATTGTACTGGTAGCTTGGACAGAGAATGATATATGCGGCCCCCTCTAAATAATTCAATAATGCTATTGCATTAGCCTTTCGCTGCCGG
Source organism: Pollenia angustigena (assembly GCA_930367215.1). Lineage (NCBI taxonomy): Eukaryota > Metazoa > Arthropoda > Insecta > Diptera > Polleniidae > Pollenia > Pollenia angustigena. Next base: position 154,255,558 of record OV884059.1, read on the forward strand.
CATTAAACTGTAGGTCCCTTCAATGATTTTAAAAAAAGAATCGGGTGCAAATCATTCACTGGGAAAGGTCTTTCCATGCCCTTAACGGAATTGGTTTTTTATAGGAAAATATTGAAAAATATAACGAACAATTGAATACTCTTATATACTATATTTAGGGTCTCTGATTTAAATCCTCGGCGTTTTACATATTGCTGGTTATAAACCATCCACCAAACCGAAGTATATTAAAATGTAAACGTATGAAACAGTTGATACCAAACACCGAAAAAATCTCTGCTTATTTATACGAAAACTGTCATACATCGTACGAAATATTCGTAAAAACGTGTTTCGAAATAATAGACAATGAAAGTTTTTCGTAAAATTTCGCAGTAAATTTTTTTGGATGTACATAACAAAATTTAACGTACCTTGAGGAGGACTTTGAGCAGCTTTTAAAATTATTAATGACTTAAGTTAATTAGTTGATTTTTGTAAAAAAAAGAACTTTAACTTTATATTTATAACATTATATAAATTCACTTCAAATAGGTAGCTATAATTTCTTCTTTTAATGATAATTTAAAAAACGCGCAACGCACCGTAAATATGTAGTTCAATCCAATTCAAATGGGCGCAATGAAGAATAAATTCCAATAACTCAATATTATTATTTATTAATTTAGATAAATGAAAATAACCGTTACTTTCTCTTAGAATATGATTGTTTTTTAAATCACTTTACAAACAAATCTTAAAAATCAAAACAAAAACCCAATATTTTTGTTAGTAATTATGTATGTGATACAATACGATTATCTCTACTTTTCAACAGCAGTATTAAAATCTGATTCCACTACGATTTCTGGCAGAAAAAGTACTTTCAGTATAACAAATTTTATGTTGTAATATCGAAAATATAAAAATTCTTTAAAAAATACATAATGCAAAATTGAGGGTTTTATGATGAAATAAGCCACATGTACAGCCCGGAGACCGAAAATTAGGAATCTGACAATGCGATGACCTTCCTCAGACAGAGGGCTTTAAATATAAAAAGTGTCATTAGGAAAACGCAAAAGTTTCCTGCAAAAAATATAAGAAAAAGTGAATGGTTTATTCAATGACCACGCCCACCGCCAACATACCGAAAATCAAAAATCGGGCTCCGTCTTGCACCAGTGGAGCAAATGAGCTTTACGTATGCCAAATTTCATCTTTCTGCGATGTCAGACGGCTTCAGAAAGCCGCGGAAAGAGAACCGGACATACATCCGGACAAACAACGAAATTATATATATACATATATATATATATATATATATATATATATATAGATTTTTGCCCAAAAAAAAAAATATATATAAAACCAGAAAATAACAGTTGTAGGGCTTATTTATCGTAAGAAGTAACGCGAATTGAAAAGCTGGTTTTATGTGTGTTTTTTTCTATAGAAGGCAATTATATTTCTAACAATAACTTCAACTGCACGCACTTTCAATTCAAACGTTTGCTCTTCGCATATACATATGTACATATGTATATCAGCGTTATCAGAATCTTATTTTGAAGAGAAAAATCTTAAAAATGTTTATAACAAGAGCAAAAAAGTAAAAACTATTAATCTATATATGTATGTATATAAAAACGTTTGTGTCGTGTATGTGCTCCTAAAACTCAAAACCCGCTGTACCGATTGCACAATAAATTATTTAGTCGGGAGCGCGATTTCTCTTAAGTTTGATCCCAATAGGGCGATAATTAAATATTTTTTATTAATAATACGATTTGGCTCAAAAAATATATTTATTACACAAAAATGTGTTTCCTGATAAAATTTTGACCTGGTAGATAGTGCTGGGGTCAATTTATTAACAAAATTCTCCAGTATTTAATTTTTATTAAGAAAATCCCAAGCAGCGCCGGGATCAAACGTCTAGTTTTTTATAAGAACATATTTTTTATTATGGAAACAAAATTAAATTATAGGTTTAAATTGTGTTTTTAGTTATATTTTGCATAAAATATTTTCTAAAAAAAACATTTTTTTAATCCATTTAATTTCTAATAAATAAGAACGTAAAAAAGTCCATCTAAATAAAGAAGTTTCAATGAAAGTAATTAAATTATAAAATTAGAGATATAAATGGTGGTTAAATTTTAAGGGCTGATGTTGAATGTGAGCCACACCTAAGCGTCAAATTTTTTTTCCGCATTTCATTTGACATTCCTCAATTTCAGACTAATGCTATGTTCATACGACGATATAAACCACTCGTTTCGCCCTCTTAAACTAGATTTCCAATACGACTTATTCTTGAATCATGCAAAGATACACAATCGAGCAACGCGTTAAAGTTATTCAGGCTTATTATGAAAATAGGCGTTCAAATCAAAACGCATATGGTGAGTGACTGTTTGGTGCGGTTTATGGGCTGGCGGCATCATCAGGCCGTATTTTTCCAAAATGAGGCCGGTCAGGCAGTTACTGTGAATGGTGTTCGCTATCGTGAGATGAAAACGAAATTTTGATGGCCCGAATTGGAAGATATGGATGTGGACAATATGTGGTTACAACAGGACGGTACCACTTGCTACACAGCTAACGAAACAATGGCTTTTTTGCGCGACAAATTCAATGGCCGTGTTATCTCACGTGGTGGCGATGTCAATTGACCATGGGATTTGTCACCGTTGGACTTCTTTCTTTGGGGTTATTTGAAAGAAAAGGTGTACGTCGATAATCCAGCAACAATTCAAGAGCTAAAGGATGATATAATTCGGCACATTAACGGCATAGAACATCAATTATGCCTCAGCATTTTGAGAAAATTACTTTTAAAAAAAGCTCATTGAAAATATATGGATTATCCTATATATATATATATATATATATATCTAATGGAATAGTTATTAAAATAATATTGGTACACCTTTAAAAGAACTTATGTATGAATATAAAGTTTGTTTAAAAATGATCACAAACATGGAATGTGGAATTTTCAAACTAAAAGCTTCTTAAGTTCTTTTAATAAGGTTTGCCGTTGAGCATATGAAACTTTTTAAAAATACGTTTTTTCCTTTCACAAATAATTGTTTTTCATCAATATTTCCAAAATGAACAACGGCTGTAGGAAAAATCGCAATTTTTCGTTATTATTGGGTGATTTTTCGTTTTTTAAATTTGGTGATTTTTTTCACTTTGTAGAGTGTCATAATGTCCACAACATACTTACCAACACAAAAGCATAGCCGGCCTTTGGCCGTGCGCAAGGATTTTCTCCTCTTTGATAAAACAAGTACCGGCTTCGCTTACTTAAGCTTCTTTGCACAGACGGCCTTCGGCCGGGAGCAAGGATTTTCTCCTCTATGGTAAAACAAAAACCGGCTTCGCTAACTAAAGATTCTCTGCGTAGCCGGCCTTTGGCTGATAACAAACAAAATTAAAAATTCAAATCGATCAGACATTAATCATCAAATCTTAATAACAAATTTGTTGGGATTTTCTTAACGTATTGGGCCCGGGTAAGAATTACAAAAAATTTGTGTTATTTTGTCCTACATTTTTCAAAGAAATCAAAATACACTCATAGTCATAATAATAGCTACACAGCATTAACTTGTTTTTGATGCCAATTACTGTTCAATTCCATTTTTTATAAGCGAATTTGTAAAATTTTGTGATGCAACAAAAATAAATTTGTTTAAATTTCACGTTAGAGAAAACATTATGGAATGCGGGTATAAATAATAACCCAAAGCATATGTCTGCGTTGGTCAAGAATTGGTTCAGGGGGAACAATATTACTATTTAAAGTTGGCCTAGCCAATCACCAATTTGAACCCCATCGAAAACCTTTGGGACGGACTTAAAAAGAAGCTAAGCAACGAAACTTTTATAAATAAGTACGATTTGTGGGGAAAATAATTTAAGCAGTCATGGCACGAAATAACACGAGATACCTGCCAAAAATTAACCACTAGTATGCCAAAGAGAATGCAGATACTGGAGAAAAATAAAGGCGTCTATACTGGATACTAATTCTTATTTAATATTTAAAGTAGGGATGACCCGATACGCCTTTTTGTCGATACGACACCGATACTCAGGAAGGAATATCGCCGATATCAATACCGATATGAATATAAAATTAAAAATTTAAGGTAAAATTAGAAAAACTCATGTAGAGTAATTTTTTTAATTATTAAACATTATTACAGTGTCAGCGATTATTAATATATAAATTGAATTTAATAAGATTTTTAAAACAACGAAATAAATTTAAACTCATGGTAAAATAAATTAATTTTTTAAACAAAAAACAGTTTTAAGAGATTATTAATATTTAAAATTATTATTAATACGATTTTTGTTTAAAAACAAAGTATTCTCCACTTTTGCGGATATAATTTTGCAGCTCCGTTTGAAGCAGACCTGCAGTAAAAAATCGTCTTTCAGATGTGACTGAACGCATTGGCCTTAAATTTTAAGTATAACATTTATTTGCGCCAGTAAAAAAGCGGATCTGCGTCGCTAGAAACATTACAAAATCAAAGGTAAGTCAAGACTTCTTCTTTAGCTGAGCCACAGCGTAGGATCGACATAGGATTATCCTTTTTCAAAATTTCTTTTAAGATTTTTACAAAGGCTTATTAGAACTATTACTAGGTGTAGGTTTGACCGTGTCTTTAATACTTTCAGAATGCAGAGTCATGTTAAGAAGCTCAATAAAACGTTTTTTCTATATATTGTGTTTGAAATTTTATAGCTTAGTATCAAAGGTAAAGAATTGTAGATAAACAATAGATTTCATTATTCGCTAAACACTCATAACTTTCATTTAGAGCTAATGCTACGTAAATCGCCAATTTTCGGGACTCTGAACTATTATGCATTTCACTTTATTCATTAATTTTTTTTTAATAATGTTCGAAGACTGTTAACTAGCGAAATATCGTCAGAAAATGTAGCAGCGACTTTGCTTATGGATTTTGTGGTCTCTTCGAAGTGACCCAAAAGCTGTAGCGCAGAGATTTTTATTTTCTCAAAAATCGTTAAAAATTAGCAGAAAATGCTGCTGCAGGTCCACACCAAGCGTTTATGCATCAGCCCAAAAAGTTGAAGTGTAAAATTGTATTGACAAGTTACAAAGCAAACGCGTAAAATGCATATACGTATAGAAGGCATGAAGTAGGATTACTTTCTGCTTTAGCATGCGTCTCGAAATAAGGTCAAAAAAGAAACAGGCGCATACAACGCGTGGTGTGGACCGACCTCCAGCTTAAGAATTGAAAGAAACAACTCATTATTCTATGTATTTGATTTTTTGCTCTTAGTTGCTATGCAAAAAATAAGTATTAAAAATTAAACTGTTTGTTCAAAAAAACTATAAAATTATATCGGAGTATCGACAGTATCGATACCGATATATCGGCAAATCCGAAGACTGGTTGCTTAAGCCAAATCGTCAGGAAACTTCATCCAAAGATTTAAAAAAAATAAAGATATTAAACAAAAATACTGTTCAATTTTTAATTATTATTGGAATAAACCTATTGTCACGATCAACAAATTAATTGCTTTAAGCTGAAAAAGTATCTGAATTTTTGTAAGTTATTTTTTACTATTTAGGTAAAGAGTTATGCCTGCAGCCGTATTCTGTAACTCGCTTAGCTAAAGCTAAATCTCGATCGCTAAAATGCCTAAGAGAATGCAAAAATTGACATTTTTAGCGATGACATTAAAAGTCAAAATTGTTGCGAATTAAATTTTCATAGCATTGCCAAATCTAGCACTGCAAGTTACAGTATTGCATTCGTAGCCAAAAATCGCTAAATCAACTTTATAGATTTTTAGCGATAGATATTTAGCTTTAGCGAATTACAGAATACGGCAACTGTTTTTATAAAAATATTTTAAATTTGATAAAGATTTACAAAACAAGTTTTGTATGAAAAATTTCCTTAATAAATATTTGTTAAATTTAACAATCCTTTATAAATACGGGGGTTATAGTTTTGTATAAATTTGATCTAAGAAATAAATATATTTTTGTTTTTCAATTTCATAAAATTTTTTTGTTTTGTTTGAAGAACGGAATAATATTAGAGAACTTATTATTATGATCATGAGTGTATGTACAATAAATTGCGTAAACAAACAGAAAAAAACCAAAAAGGTAAAACCAGCATTTAATGCTCTGATCGCTCACTGTTTGTGCAATCGTAAATTTGAATACAGTTTTGCTGTAAAATATAATAATAATAAAACACAGACACATGATATTAACGGTCAAATAGTGCGTGTAAATGTATATGAGAGTATCTGTGTGCATTAAAACAGTTTACATAATTCCGGCATTGTTTATGCGTTTTAGTATGACGTAGGTAAAAAGTAATAAGCAAAATTGTGTAAGGCTTAACGTGTTTTTTTTATATACATAATTTTCTTTTATTATGACTGAAGTTTTTTTTCATAAATTATTTTGAACTCGTTGAACCTTTCACAGTTAATGGGATGGATGAACGATGCCTACGAATATTTTAATTAACACAACAAACATATAGGGATTTGTTTGTAGTAATTCTTTTATTGAGATTGTTTTTTCTTGTAACCTAAAAACTTATGCAAGTAGTTGTTACGGATAAAGTGATTGCTACTGCTGGTAGTAAGTAATTTAATAGTTAATTACTTAAATTACTTTTAACTGTTTGTTTCCTTTACAATAAAATATAACACCATTTCCAAGTGTATAAGTAAGCAATAGGGATTTAAGGAGAAAAAGAGAATTTAGAGAGTTTTATCATCTCCTATTGTCTGGCAATCATAGATTCTCTGCCTGTTTAAGGTGCATGTATACGACATGTTTTTTACATCTGACTTGTCAACTTCTCAAGTCACATGTAATTGTGAATGTCTGTCAAAATTACTGTTTTACAGAAGGTTTATAATATTCGATCACAAACGTACATGTAATTTGCTTCTGACATTGTCTCTGTTTTTTTGCATAGTTAGTGAAAACCCAAAATAAAAATGCCGCCACGAACATTTTTATTTATTTTAAAATAGTTTAGCCATCTTAATATATTTTTCTTTTAATTCAAAGATACCAATTTAGGATATTATAATGAAACGGTTTATATAAATATATATATATTCACATAAAATCTATTCAATGGTGCGATGATCATACATATGTATCTCGGTATTGTAAAATATTAACTTCAGCCGGCTAATGATTCCGTCAATAGTGGATTTCATAGATTTCTGATATCAGATGGTTTGTCAGAAGAAAATAGAGCACACTCTAATTGAAATTTTGTCAGATGACTTTGCATCTGACTTTTACAGAAGCAAAGTTAAAAAGGTAACACACGACATGTATGTCTTTTATAGTGGGAAATTTTACATGTCAGATGACAAAAACATGTCGTACACAAACTGCCTGTTTAACGATTTCGAACGTCAACGTTCGCATAGAAATAATACAAAATTCTAAAATTTGTTTTTGTTTCAATGTAATTTTCTATGCGAACGTTGACGTTCGAAATCGTTAAACAGGCAGTTTGTGTACGACAACAGTATATATGGTTACAATAAACATAGTGTAGTTGCCGTAACCATGCCCAGGCATATATTTTTTCTACGTTTGGTACTGCTACAGGTTATTTTTGGGAACACTATTAATAGTCATATACTAACTTGCGTCGTGTTCTAATGGTAGTAACGTTTACATTCATATTAAAAAACTTAAGACCGAATTTGCTTAAAAAAAATTTCATTTTAAATGCAGCTTATCAACTTCTTAAAGACCATTTTTTTCTGATAAAAATAGGTTTTTGGTGCATAAAATATTAAGAGCATTCACGATGGCTGTTGCGTAAATTTGCAATTTGTAAATTTGCAGGGAATATAATGATTGATCGTGAGCATACCTCTTTTATTATTTGTGCAAATGTGTTATTTATCCAAAAATTTATTCTGGCAACACAAAAAACTTCTGTAGCACTGCATTTGTTTACAATAATACACAAGCATATTAAAATACATTTTTTTCTTTTTAAATTATTTAAATTTAATTCTCTTTTTGTATTAAAATCCACAAAATGTTCAATTTATTAGTTTTCTTAAAACCAATATGGCGCTTAATATGTCAAATGTTATTGTTTACATTTGTTTGCAACTAAACAAATGTGCAGTTAATTTTGCTAATGGTTTGTTTTTGTGCAAACGAAGTAAAAAAGAGCAAATTGCAAATACGTACATTTTGTTGTTATGATGTGCAAATGTTTTTTTTTTTTTGCACGCATTTGCATTGTTTGCACACTTTGCAATACCCATCGTGATTTCCCTTATTAATTTGCATCATTGAATTATTTCAATTTCATTTTTTTTTGTTTTCCCATACTTTTGTTAATTTTTTGAAATACATTTAAGATTACAAAAAGATTAGAATCTATGTACATTAGAGCGACTCACCAAAAAAAGTGCTCGATGAACCCTCCTAAAAATGAACCTTGGACTTATTTAAGATGACATTTTGAATATTTCGGCTCCAGATTTGACCTCTCGTGAGCTGGACCAGTTTAAAAAAGGGTTTATTTTTGCATGTTTTGAGAATCTGTTTCCTTGCCAACATATACACAAATAGGGTATCATAAGAAAGGTTTTTTAAGGCGTGTCCAACTGTATATACAATTTGTCCAAGGACGATCATCCATGTCCTTTTTTTTTTTAGGATTTTCTGTAAAAAACGGTTTTTGAATTTTTTGTTCGGGGTTGTTTGTAATAAAAATGCCAAATTAACATATTTTAATTTTTAGTCGATTTAATTAAATACGTGTCTCAGCTTTTTGAAATTCGTGCTAGTTCGCGTTTTGACAAAAATGCTATGGGGTGGTAACCCTTCGTTTTAAATAGGGCAATATGGGTATCAAACTTTTTCTTTTGCCAAGTAAATCATCTTTGTATGCAAATAATATAGATTTTTGCAAATTAGATGCATTTCGCACCGTGCTTTGGAATATATATAAATGCAATTTTTTAGTAACTCTAAAATGATAGTGGATTTAGTTTCTAGATCATGTATGGATGAAAATAGGACTAAAGAAAGAAAAAAAGAAATGATCCACGTCTTTTTGGCGGCATATTTTTTTCGCAAATTAAAAAAAATTTAAGTCGTGGATTAGTTCTTTATACCCACACCACATTAGTGGAGAGGGTATTATGCATTTGTGCTGATGTGTGTAACTCCTTAAAATATTGGTTCTAGACCCACCTTAAAGTATACCGATCGTCTTAGAATCACTTTCTGGGTCGAACTACAGATGTCCGTCCGGCTGGCTGGTAGGCTGGCTGGCTGGCTGTCCATGTACCCTTGTGCGCAAAGTACAGGTCGCAATTTTGGATATAATTTGATGAAATTTGGGTCATTGGTTCTTATTGGCACAAGGACTAAGCCTATTGAAACTGGGCCGAATCGTAGGACCACGACGGAAGATGGGGGAAATTTCTTCCTCTCAGAAACTATCAAACCGATTTCAATGAAATTTAAAACATAGATAGAACCATATCTATATGGACACAAAATGTATGCATTTTTTAAAAAATAGGACCACGAGGGGAGATAGGGGCAATTTCTGCCTCTCAAAACGATTTTAATGAAATTTAAAACATAGATAGATCCATATCTATATGGACACATTAGCTATACAGTTTTTCAAAAATAGGACCACAAGGGGAGGTAGGGGGCAATTTCTGCCTCTCACAAACCGATTTTCATGAAGTTTATAAACATAGATAAATCTATATTTATATGGACACATAAGCATGATGTGTTTTTAAATACTGTGGTGTAGGGTATCATATGGTCGGGCTTGACCGACTATACTTTCTTACTTGTTTTTTCTTTCTTTAGTTTTCAAAAGTTTTAAATTTAAAAAAAAAAATTTTTAAATTTAATAAAAACATGTAAGAGTGCTATATTCTGCTGTGCCGAATCTTATATACCCTTCACCATTGTGCGAGTAGAATAGAGAGCAACTAAATAATTTTTACATATACATACATATTTACAATACTTAAAACTTCATTATAAATGAAATTTAAAAAGCGAAAACTGGTAAATATTTTTTTAAATCGTTTTTAGATTCTATTTGTTAAAATTATTTCGTTAAATATATGAAATAATAAAGAAGGGTGATAACGAAAATCATATTGGGCATTATGCTAGTATATGTAAATAAATACGAAGGGGGGGTGAGGGGATTGGAAGAAGAGACGACAACCGGATTTGAACTTCGCTTTGCATAAGGACCCAGAATATATATACTTTATAGGGTGTAGGACCTTCGGTGAAGGGTATGAAAAACAAACTAATTATAAAAAGGAGTAATTTTTGGGATTTCAGTATTTTGGTCATAACTCTGCTATTTCTCAACCGATTTGACAGATTTATATACCGACGTGTTAAAGAAGAAATTTGCCAGTTATTTTGGCTAAAAACTTGGACTCGGGAAGATCTATGGTTCCTGAAAATGGGTATTTTTCAAAAAAAAATTAATATTTTGGTCATAACTTTTTCGTATCTGAACCGATTTTCCCGAGTTTTTCAGAAAATAATTTAAATTAAAAATAGGTCATATTACAGTCAAAAAATTTTTAATACTTTTTGTATGAGAGGTTCCACGCCTACTTCTCCAACCCCGCCCACATTTTGTAGGATGGTGTGTATTTATAACCTAAATGTTTGTACCTAATTTTAAAGCTTTGGCTCTTGCCGTTCTCCAGATATACAGAAAAAAGTAATAAAAATACAACAACCACAAGGGAATTTTTGGAAAAATTAGAGACAGTCGTGGTTTTTTGGTCATATCTCAGCCATTGTTGGACCGATCTGGCTGAATTTCAATAGCAAGAAATGGGGGACTATATGTGACATAAATGTAAAACACCGTAGCCGCTATCATGTCTGGAGTCTCCGGAAAACACATATCAAACGTATGACGGACAGACGGACGGACGGACGGATACCGTTAAATCAACTTCTCTCCTCATAAGGACCCATAATATATATACTTTATAGGGTCTAAGATCAATATTGTAGAAATTACAAACGGAATGACAAACTTATATATACCCTTTTCCACCTGTGGTGAAGGGTATAAAAACAAAAATTTTTTTTAAAAAGATTGATCAAATAGCTACTTGGGACAAATTTGTCTAACACCAATAGGTAATAAGTTACATGGATGAGAAACAACACCTGTATGGACAAAATGCCAAACTTTGGCCCCCTCTAACTCAGAAACCGATCTTGTTGAAAATTTGTGTCTAAACTACTATTTAATAGGACTAAGCTTGGTGCTAATTTCACCCAAATCGGAAGACATCGATTTAAAAATTGGGTCACTTGACATGAAATCTCCCATATATTTAAATCAATTCTTTATTTTTTAGCTTTTTGTTTATTTCTAAGTTTTTCACCCAAAATTCAAAAACCCCCTTTCTTAAAATTTTTTTAACAATTGATTTGAAAAGAAAACATTTGATACCATTTTTTTGTCAAAGAATTGTTTAAGAACATAAAATACATTTTTGAAATACTATAGGTATTCAACAGGATTTTTACTTATAAGCTTATGGCTACAATATTTTTTTAACTTTCCTACATTTTGTATAAAATCACTAAAAACGTATGAGAAGAAATCAAATAATAAGCTTTTATTTAATTTATTTTTTAATAAAAAAAATTTTCGATTAATCGACATTCATTAATCGATTTATTCGTTATTCGAAAATCGCCATTTTAAAATTATTCGAACAAGAGTTTGGTCTTGTTTGATCGATTAATCGAATTATTCTTAATCGGTTGACAAATCTAATACATATACATATCGTTACTTTAATATAGAAAAGCCCTAACTAACATTTTCCATACTTTACAGGAGAAGGAAAAAACTTAATAAAAACTTTAGTATTGTAGTTGCGATTTTTTTTAAACGCAGTTTTTATTAAATTGTTTAGAGAATTTAATAAAAAACTGCGTTTAAAAAAAATTTTAGTTAGGGCTTTTCTATATTAAAGTAACGATATGTATCTAGGAAATCAATCCATTGATATACCTATTAGGGTTTTGTGATTTCTGAATTTAGAACATATACATATCTAGCCCTTGTTAAGTCTTAAATGATTTCCCAATATTTTTTTTATGGTATACATAATAAACTAAATTCTTAATTTTACGTCCTGCCAATGACGGATAAAAATTCTCTTAATCACGGTTAACGTTCACATAGTGGTTTTTGTTGTTCAATCTTGCTAAAGGTACTTACATAGGTATATTCTTGAAAAGAAAACATTTCCGCTATAAAGTGAATGAAATAAAACTTTGGACTAGTTGTTTATATGCGCTGTAGTTATTTATGCAAAGTTCATGTGAATCAATCGAAATGCTTTTAAATTCTTAATTGTCTTTATTTAAAATATGGAAATTTATTTATCCCTAATACATGCAATAAAATTTATATACCTATTTACTCGTTGTTTCAAAAATACCTACATACCTACCTATGTTAACTATATTTTTGCAAACTAAATCGATTAAAAATGGTGTAGTTATTTTTGTTATTCTGTTAGAATTTTTTTCTTGCACTACAAATAAAATAAATAAGATTCGTTTTCGTTTATTTTATTACTTTGAGAACTACATTACGAATACAATCTGTAGATATACAAAATTAAATTAAAAAAGAAAAACAGAGAAAGAAAATTCTGAGTTTATGTTAATCTGCTCTGACTAACTAAATGACTGACTCGCTGGCAGCCGGAGTGGCAGACTGACTGCATTTTTTAAAACACACTGAAAGAAGATGAGCACATGGAGGTTTACTGACCTTGGCATTTTTTTGTTTCTCGATTTTATTTTTTTTTTATTGTTTTTTGTTTTTTTGTTTAAATTTTTTATTGTGGTGTTGTTCGCTAAGATAAACAAACATTTGAGAAAATAAAGCACATATTTGCTATAGGTATATTTATACCAGGGATGATAAATGAGAAAACCAATATCACACCAACGAACTTCTAAAATCGTACTTTTTCGGCCCCAATAGTACTAAATCATTTTTTTGTTATTTTTTAAAACAAAAATTTAAACCAACAAAAACAAAAGGTACTTAAAATTCATTTGTTCATGTAAAGTATAGATAGCAAAAAATACATGATCATTAACTACACATAATAATAGGGTGGGTAAAATTTTTTCGCGTCTAAATCACATCGCGATTCTTGTTCTATAAGTCATTCCAAGAAACTTTTCCAAAGAAACCATAGATCAAAAATGAATTTTGGGTCCCAGATTTTTCAAAATAGTTGGTTTTCCAAAATATTCAAGAATACAAATTGAATTTGGTCTAGCCAGACCTGTATCATGCGGCTTTTAGTGTCGAGAAATCCACTTTCATACACTTTTTAGAATTTCCAAATTTATTGTGTTTACAATTTTCTATACATATGTACTGCAGAAACAGGAAAGGAATAGAAAAAATCTCCTTCAAACTAATTCGGAGTAAAATAATAATGGAGTGGGTGTCCACTGTTCCAAAATGCTGTTGATTACTTTTTGACGTGACAACCATCATGTTGACGAATATTTGAAAATATTATGAATTCGTTCCAAAATAATCTTGAATTGAGAGGAAGTCGTCTTTTCTACTATGTAGAACGTTTGCAGAAGTGGTTTCCTATATCTTTTAAAAACTTGTCAATATCATCAGAAAATGCACGCTTTTATGCTGCTGTTGATACTTAATTTAGAATGTGGCATAAGCAATCGTTCAATGAACAAGTGCAAAAATCTATTCGCAATAGCGGAGTTCAGTGTTTGGTGCAAATGGTATTTCAATAGAGAAAATGCAAAATATCATAGCTGATTTGCTAAATCCAACAACAAAAAATAGAATTTCCCTTAGATTTCATAAAAAAGCTACGACATTTTGCATTTTCGCAAGACTATTTGCACCAAACACGAAACTCCGCTTATATTCATTGGACAGTAAATACGAGTTGCCATTTTATATCAATTATAAATATGTATGTAGGTTTGAAAAATTTGGAGATAGTACCAAATCAGTCACGGGGGTACCAGCGTACATTTAAGTTTTGAATTGTACCAAAAAAAGTACAATTGCACCAACTTTATCAACCCTGATCTATACATATGAAGGTATATACATATGTACCTTTAAACAAAAAAAGATTTAAAGTGTAAAAAACTCACATAAATTATTTAGTAAAATAAGGCAAGAGTGGGAATTGATTGACTTTTCTTCACAGGGAAGAATTTAATTTGTTTATTTTTTTATAATTATCCGTACTGATCAGTAAGAAAAATACAATAAATACCTACGACTTGCTGTTTTCAATACAGGATAGAATTAAAATTTTCGAATGGAACCCTATAGTCAGAAAGTAAATGCATTAAAGTTTTTTAACATTTTCTTACTCTGTTAATTCCTTATATTGGGAGTTATTGCATTGGGACTTATTGCGCCATCCACACTTCTCTCGAAGGAAAACGTACATACCAGAGATTGGGTGAAAAGGGTTAGCCAAAGCTTCAAGCTTGTTTTGGGTAAAATCTTCAAAAGATCGTAAATCGCAGGGAAGAAGATCTTAAAAATGCCAGGTCAGTCGTGAATTTTTGTCTGTAATCAATGGTAAAGTTTACTTGTTTAGACGGACGTCCAGACGGACGGACGGACAGACAGACAAACTTATATATACCCTTTTTCACCTGAGGTGAAGGGTATAAAAAAGCGTATTGATTTACAAGGTGGTCTGAAAAAACAGCTGACTGTTAATGCTTTGCCTGTTGTTGTTGTATTGTTGTGATATTGAGGCCACCTTGCTAAAATATTACAATGGAAACTTAAGTTGAAATTAAGTGTACCACATCGGTGACTTAAGTTTCACTTAAGTTTTTAGTGAAGAAGAGAATTTTGTATTTAAAACGATTTTAAAAATACATGTGTTTTAATATCAATCCTGAAAATTGGCCATAAGAGTGTATTGCAAATTGAAAGGAATTGAAACACAAAACTTGATTTTTCTGACAATAATGTTCCATATATGCTACCATTCGTGCGGGTTTTTGTTCCATTCTAAAAATATATGCAAAAATGTGAGAAGTCGTCGTTTTCCTTTCTAAACATGTTGCAACAATAAATGGCAAATTTGTTCCATTTCTTACCCGCAGTTATAACTGAGTGTGAAATAATACCCTTTTTTACATCTGCGTAAAGTACTTTTTTATGCAAGCAAATATTTTTTTCTTGTGTTTGCGGACAATTTGCGTTATATTGTGATTTTTAGTTATATTGTGATGGATATAAAAACTTTTAATTTTTCGTTTGTTTTACTTTTATAAAATTTTTTTTTTGTCGCAAAATTTTTAACAATAGCTAACATTAATTATTAAAAATCAGTGCTGTTAACGCTTATTGGAATTGTAAGAAAATTTAATGTTGAAAAATGCTACAAGCGTGGTGAATATCGCTTTAAGTACAAACTTTGCATTCAATATTTAACACGCTAAATACACATTAGTGTTGAGTGTAAAACGTAGCTATTATTTTGTTCCATTGTAATTTAGAAAAATGTATCACTTTGTAAGGGTGCGTGTAACCTAATAAATATATTACACAACTATAATGCCGCATTATTTTTTAGAAGAGAAAACACCATAAGTTGTTGGCGGATGTCCTTCCTCGCTATTCAACAATTTTTTTTGTTTTTTTTTTTTTTTTGTTTTTACACGACATGTATGTATGCATTTTGCAGTGGGAAATTTAACAAGCACACCGCTAAATACATTTCGTCTTAAACCACTTTAAAGAAAAGATTTATTTATGAAATAAATTTTTACAACATCCGCTTAACATGTGCTAATTGTCGACACAAAAACATATAGGTATTCTTACAATTCTATACTAAAGATTTCGAGACAATTGCATAAAATGAAAAATTTTATTTAGCTCATTCAACATTCGTTAAATTCCTAAATATTTAACAAAATTTATTTGTTATATTTGTCGTTTTCGTTTTCGATCTAATTATACTGTAATTTCAACATAATGTAGTACATACATACCTACAATAGTTGTTGTAGGTATCTGCTGAATATGTCTATCCTCTAAATATTAGGTGTAATAAAATGATCTTGCATTAAGTTGTGCGTATAATTTTTTATGATATTTCTACATATATATATATATATATATATATATATATATATATATATATATATATATATATATATATATACAGGAAGACAAAGAAACGAAGAAAGAGAGAAACGGAACAGGTCGGTATTTGATTCATTTGGGTAGATAAATGCATTCATTATTCTGACACTGAATAAAAATTCGTTTCTTTTATTTTCATTTAAAATAGGTACATATTATATTTTTTTTTTTTTTGTGTTTAAGAACACTTCTATTTTGGTTATTTTTAGTTTTTGTGATTTTTTTGTTTAATTTTTTTATAGACAAATATTAGGGTATTCATTTAATCAGGGTTTTGCTTTAATCGGTTAATCGCTCGATTAATTAACCGAGGTTTTGGTTTAATCGTTTAATTTTGTTATTGATCGGATAACCGATTAATAAAGTTTTGTTATAAAACAATTTCAATAAACCAAAATTCAAAAATTATTTATTATTTAGAGTTAATTAGTAAAAAAAAAATAAAATAACATAACAAACAAAATAATTCTTGAACTTAAAGCAGTGACGGGCACATTTGCAAATCCTATGTACGCGTGCATAGGAATAAAAATGCTGCTTGTGCGACGTCGACACATGTACACTATAAACTTCTTTGTGTGTCTGTGACAAAGTACGTTCGGCTGTTGCTTTGTTGTTATTTCGTCAACACAAGCATAAATGTGATAGTATGTGTGTGCCCTTCACTGACTTAAACGAACAAACTAGAAAGTAATTTATAAATATGTTATAGGTAGGTAGGTACATATTTTATTTTTCATAGATATTATGTATTTATTAAAAAATAAACTGTGAGAACATTTGAATAAATAAAAATAAAATCATTTAGAAAAATAAATTGTTTTGATAAAACTTGATTTGGTAAAAATTTTTTCACTTATCGAAGATGTTGGAGAAATTAAAAGCAACCTATAATACAGATTACTAAATTTCTCAGTCCTTTTCCTGGATTTCTCTAAACATATAAAATCTTCCATTATGCCATTAGAGTCCTGTTTTACTTTTTTATTTTAATTTTTAACACTTCTAATTGTTTCGGTTGATTCTGTAAAAAGATTGTGTTACAATCGAAAATTTCTTCTTTTGTCAGGTTATCATCTGACTCAAAACTGCAAAAAATTAATTTCCGAATTCCTTAGTTTCTAATTTTGTATTGTATTTTAAGAAAGTATTGCTAGGAAATGTATTGTATGAAAAAATATTTTCTAAATACATACATACATACATATGCACATACAAACATACATACATACTTTTGTATATGAGAAGAAACAAATACATAATTAAAAACACAAAAAACTATTATTCACGATTAACCGAATGAATACCCCAGTATGTATGTACTTCTGCCTTTCGCTGCGATTGTACATTTTTAAAACATTTATTTTGTTTGCTTTTTTAGTGCATTTAGACCCGTATCTATAAAATGTGCATTTTAAATTAGGGAAGTAACGAATACCGATATATCGGCAATGCTCCGTGTTTGCCGATATTTTTTTTATTAAACAAACAAGCGAGAAAAGAGCGTAAGAAGCAAAAAGAGAATTAAAAAATAGTAACTATAATGATTTTGTAAATAATGTTTCGAAACGTTGACTAAATTTTTATAAACATATCATGAGCATACAATAATTTTAATTGTAGTTCAGAATCTTTACCCTGTTCATCAGCAAAGCGATCGAAATCGATGTAACTATCGATAGTATTAATACGGGAAAGAAGATCAGCAACGTTATTATCGCTGCCTGATACATGTCGAATATTAGTCGAGAGCTGACCTATAAAGTCCAGCTGACGAACTCTTCGTGGCGAGGTTTTTTCTATGTTCAGCCGAAATGCATAAACTAATGGCTTGTGGTCTGTAAAAATTGCCTTCCCTCAAGTAAATGCTGGAAATGGCTCAAACCCTTATAAATAGCGACCAATTCTCGATCGTACGTACTATACCTCCTTTGGGTGTCCGTTAGTTTTTTTGAATAAAATCCCAATGGATGGTTTACGATATCAAAGACCTACTGAACCACAGCTCCGACAGCTTCATTCCACAGTAAGTGTAAGTGGTACGTTTTCCGCTGGGTGGCTCAATAGTGTCGCATTTGCTAACTCATTTTTACAGGCATCGAAAACTACCAATGATTCTGGTGTCCACTGGATTGGACTTTTATCATTCTTTCGATTACCGTTAATGAGTTTTGCAACTTAGACTGATTTACCGTAGCCTGGGGAATGAAAGATCGATAAAAGTTAGTCATTCCCAAAAATCGTTTTAGCTCGAAGGCTACCTGGGGCATTGGAAAATTCCTTGATAGAATTTTCTCTTCTGTAGGTCGGATGCCGTTAGCAGAAATCTTGTGCCCCAAAAAATCCACCTGATTCTTGCAAAAAATTAATTGTTAAATTATGCTTTCGTAAACGATCAAAAACAGTTCGGAAATGAATCTCGTGTTTACCTACCTTGTTCGAAACAACCAAAATGTCATCAATATATAAAAAGAACAAAAATAAGATCACGAAGAACATCATGCATACGTCTCTGAAAGGTTTGGGCAGCGTTCCGTAAGCCAAAGGTCATGAAATGAAATTCAAAAAGACCAAAAGGGGCTATGATAGCCGTCTTTTGAACGTCTTCGGGTTCTCTTGGGATCTGATACACTTGCTTTAGGTCAATAACAGAAAATATACGTCCTCCATTTAAAATTGTACGGACATCTTGAATAAAAGGAATTTGGTAACGATCCGGCATTGTTATAGTATTTAAAGCCCTAAAATCGCCGCAAGGCCGCCACTCCCCGTTGGATTTTCTCACCATATGTAGTGGGCTGGCCCAATTACTGCTTGATGGTGAACAGATGCCCTGTTCTACCATAAATTGAAATTCGTTTTTCGCCGCACGCAATTTTTCGCCGACCAACTTACGTGGTCTTGCAAAAACAGGATTGCCGTTTGCAATGATATGGTGGGTTAGACTTTGTCACTTTGCTATTGGAGTTGAACGATGTTAAATCTTTATATTCATTTTACAGATGGGAATATCTGCTGTTCCTATTTTACGGTAAAATACCAAAAACATTAGCGAGGATGGTATCGCATTTTGCCTCCATTTAAGTAATTCTGTCGATTAGCGATTTTCCCTTGACATCTACCAGCAAATTGTAACTTCGTAAAAAGCCGGAACCTATTATAGGAGCTGAAACATCTGCAATGACAAAAGTCCACTCAAAATTCCGACGTAAGCCCAAAGATAACCTTAAACGTCTTTGACCATAAGTTTGTATGGGCGAACAATTTGCGCAAATAATTCCAGTGATTTTGTGGGCTTACGTTGGTATACAGGGCGTGGTGGCAGGACCGAAAATTCGGCACCAGTATCAATTAAAAATGTGTACGCTGTGTTGTGGTCAAAAGTTGTTAGCCTTGCTATCGATTGGGGATGAAAGTCTGACCTGTCCTGCAACAGATCAGGCATGGTTATTAGTTTTTTTTTTTTTGTTCTGTTCGTACTTGCATTGCTTGCGACATTTTTTTAACAAATTTGCTGTGGTACCAGCAATTCTCACCATCGTGAGAACCTTTCAGTGACTTTTCTTTTCCTCCACGGTTGGCATGTCTGGATGAAGAGCGTCTACGGTGAGGTCGTTCATTTAATAATTGTTCTAGACTTTTCTCCAATCGAGCCATACCCTGGCTTACTTCAGCAATTGTAGAATTCGTTGGAACATTTGTTGCTTCGGCCGAACAAACCTGTTTGTAATCGCTTACTTCCATAATTTTATCCGCAAGCTTAGCAAGTTCGGGCAAACTAGCGTCTGATGCCTGTAGAATTGCTCGTGCATGTGGTAATAATTGTTGGAACCACAAAGATTTTAAAAAATCAACACTGACACGGTCTTTGGCAAAGCCGCTTAGCTAATTTAGTAGTTGCGTAGGTCGCCGATCACCCAAATCAATATCAGAAAGTAAGTTTTGAATCTTTTTCTGTTCACTGTCGCAGAATCGTTCAATGATGCACTTTTTTAGGTGTTCATACTTCTCTGTTGGGGGTGGCTGCAAAATAGCGTCAGAAATTTGGGCAAGTACATTTGATTCAATCGCTGCAACAACGGTGTTAAATTTTGTAGTATCCGTTGTTATGCCGGCTATTTCAAATTGAGCCTCTAACTGAGCAAACCAAATTTCTGGGCGTTCAGTGGCACCTTAACTGCTACTCTGTTCACCACAATGCCAATTGCTAATGGTTCGTTAGGTCATTGGGCATGATTTCTTTTTTTCGATTTTAAAACGCGGGGTAACCACTTTAACTATTTGAGTTAATATATTTCTTAAAATTCTGCAGTAAAAAGAAGCGCTTGTGTTTTTTGTATGTTAATTCGAAAAACTATTTTTTGCTTTATTGCCAAAACCTTGGTGATTTCAATAATTGTGCCAGTATCAGAACAAACCTAATTGTAAGGAACAAAAATGATCAAAGTTCGATTTATGTGTGTGGAAAATATGTACATCTTTTGACAAATTTTCTACACAAGTTTTTTGTTAATTTAAAACTATAGCAACAAGATTCTTTAGACTGTAGTAAATCTTTTGTCTGAATTAAATTCTATACAGTATTTACATAAAGGTAACTTCTTTGCATTGTTTTGATCATATTTTAGTAAGAAGATCAGGGTTAAAAAACTGCAGTCAAAACCAAAAACTGTCGAACAAAATACGAAAATATGTGTGCAACTTTTTGCTTTTTGAGTTGGTTTGACAGCAACTGTTTACATTTAATGAATAAGAAGTAACCCTACAGATAATATTGGACTACGTGGTCCATTGTGGCTTAAATGGACTACTTCCAACATGGTCCAATATACTCTAGTATGGACCATGTTATAAAAAATGTACATGCAGTGCTGCCAACAACTGCATGATGTATACTTTTCTATAGTTTACAGTATAACACATTGGTAGCCCAGATGGTGTCCATTAATAATTGTTTATTTAAGAGTGAAAGTTTGTGAAATTTGTGGAAAAAAGGTAAAAAAATTAAAAATACCAAGTAAATATATTTAATAATAGCAATAATAGACTACAGTACACACCATAAAAGGCGATTAGTAAAAAATTAAAAAGAAAAATGCTTAAACTACCCGTTGAGTGTACTTTTTACTGTAGTAACATGGATTACTTTTAAAACTAACCCACTTTAGTTCTCCATGGAGTAGTTTAGGGACTACTTCGGTGGGTTATATGGTCCCCTCCTAGGACATCGTAATGTTCAATGGACTACCTTTTACCCATATATTTGGAATAGCTTTGGAGTGCTCCTACTCCTTTATGGACTACTCTTTACATGCATGTATGGACTAGTCTCCTTATCTGCAGGGAAACCACAAAGCATGTGCTCTGTGCAAGGCCCATCTATCAGGTCTGCTTACTTGAACAAAAACAAAAAACGACATGCACATATTTTGTTTGTGTTAAATTTCTTTTTAGCTGTCAAAAACTTCCCTGCAAATAAAATTGGACCACCTAATCCATTTTGATAAAATGGACTACTCCATGGACTGGTCCGATGTAATGCAAGCATAGACCATGTCATTGTTAAAAAGTGTTTGTAGTGAGACGACATGTCTTCGTTTTTTAACGACATGCTTTCGTTTTTAAACGACTTCAAAACTAATCCTCTTGAGTATACCATGGAGTAGTTTTAAAACTACTCCTTAGTGGTCCAAAGGTGGGTTATATGGTCCTCTCCTAGGACATCGTAATGTTAAATAGACCAGGTTTTTTCCATACGTTTGGGTTAGTTTTGGACTAGTCCTGGTCCCTTGTGGACTACTCTTTACACGCGTGTTTGGACTGGTCCTATTATTTGCAGGGTTACTACCCCATATACAAAGCAAAAGGAAAAAACGTGTATGTCTGGCATACCATAAACGTATGTGTGGGAAAAAGCCCTGCAAATATAATTGGACCACCTAATCCATTTTGAAATTCATTTTCAAACTTTGTTACGAACCTGCTGTTAGCCTCCGGATTCCACCAATCCCACTAGCTCCATCGGCATGATCCCGGGGAGCGGTTCTCAACCCTTTTGATGGCTGAGGTCCGTTACAAAAATAAAATATGAATTCACATAACAACAAACAAAACGCTAAATCGATAAACAACGGGTGAAACCTACACACATAGGGAGAAAGATGACAATCTCCAATCGCCCACCCTACCATGGCCGTACTGCATCCACTACACATATCTTACGGGCCCCATGATCCGTCCATCACGTCCTATCACTCAATAATCCCAATTACTAATTTACTCAAAATTATTCATTTTTCTTCAAACAATTTATTCAATATTATATAAACTAAACATAATTATTTTTAATAATAAATAAAATAAACACTTAAAATACTTAATCACACAAATATACGTAACTTAATAAAACCTACAAATAACCAAAAACTTAAACAAATCAAAATTTTGTCTTTTTTCTTTTTCTTTTTTTATTTCCTGTTAACTTTACAAGTGGCTTTTAAAATGTTTATATATTAATTTTTATTTCCTGTCTGATTGATATTATTATTTTTTTTCTGTCTTCTTAATTTTTACCACTATAATTTTATTCAAAACTGTCCCTTTACTAATTTGCCTCAGTTTATCCTACATATTTTATCAACTCTGTTCCTACAAAAAGCTCTTTTTTCCAGAATGGACTTCCAATCCACATTCCACTTCATAAACAGCTGACATTAAAGAAAAACACATAGGCACACAACATCTCAGCAATTTAAAAACCAGATTAAAAAAACCAAACTAACGAAATCAAACTAAAAAAAATCAAAACACAACAAATGAAACAACCTTCATACTCCAGACCATCAAAAGAACACAAAAACAACACCTCCCTGACACCCCTAACCGGAACAACAAAAACACAAAATCACAACAACAACTGCAAACGGATAGTCGCCTAGCCATTATCAGGTAAGTAAATAAAATACTAACTCAACAGAACTAAATTTTGTGTCATTCTTTTGCCTACATAGAACCTTTCCTGGCATTAAGCAACAGAAACCCCGGACAAAAAAACTATCTGGCCCCTGAGCTAAAAGTCAAAAATAAACCCGCAACAACTTTTCTTTTGAAAAGTTGGTATTAATGAAGTCTAATGTCCTTTTTGAATTACATATATACATATAAGCAGAATCAGCATACATTTAAAACGACGTAATTGTAATATATCCCGCCATCTCTGATGGAAGCACAGCTGAATGCTATCGGGCGCGTCCACAGGTTGCTGATAGTGGAAAGTTCCGTAGATATACGGAACAGCTGCAAATGCAGTCGCGGACAATCAGCGGTTCCGGGAGGAGAGTCTCAGAGGGTTTCCGGGTGGCGCCGGACTCCTAACAAGTTCTGAGTGCCAATGATACTCGGAACGTCAAGGCGAGAGATTGGCGCCTTCAAATAACCAATTGCCACCAACATGCTGGCAGCCCCAGTTCCAGGATCGGATGCAGAAGCCCAATCAGCTACTCATCTTAAAACAAATGATTACCGAAACCTCAAACAATGTAGAGGCCCTATGCTCCTTATAGGAACTAAAGGAACCAATATATATATATATATATATATATATATATATAATTGTAATATATATACATACATACCTATTTTCTTTTTTTACAGCACCTACTGAATATGCATTTTTTTTTTTTTTTTTTTGTTTGACATTCTGTAAAATTCGTTCTTTATATTTATTTCATGTATACATATAGTTTGTAAATATATGTATGTATGTATGTGGCAATATATAATGCAATTTTATGCAATATTCAAAAACTGTTACATTGTGTAAATATAGCAACATATGTGATAAATAAATATTTTCTTTTCACAAAAATAGTTAAAAATAATTGATCTAATCAAATCTAATCAAAAATAATCAAGAAATCTAATCAATTATTTTTTGGATTAGTTTTGATTAGATTTGATTAGAAATGCTAATCGTCACTAATTGTGATTAGATTTTTGATTATTTCTAATCAAATCAATTAGTAATCTAAAATTTTTAACAAAATTCAATTCTAATGATTAGATTATTTTATTTCTCTAATCGTAATGATTTCTAATTCTAATCGAAATTCCCCAGCTATGGTTGTTAGTGTGATTTTTTTTTTAAATAGATTAAAAAAAGTAAATAAAACTTAAACATATATTATTTAACACTTTTATTGATACTGTTTTGTTATAATTATCACTTTATTTAATTAAACATCAATTTTTATTTTGTTTTTTTCTTTGTTTTGATTTTTTTTTTTGAGAGCTAGTTCAGATAAACTAACGATAAATGTTATCAAAATTGGAGATGATAGTACATTTTTCCTGTTTCGCAGCCTGTTTCAAAATGAAACGACCTGTTTCGCTCACAAAATTCTGTAAAGATGTTGAAAAATTTAGATTTTTAGCCCTATGTATTTCTTATGGGAAAATTCCAACATCTTCACAAATTGATGTTAAATGTTGACAAGTGTAATACCCTTTGCTCACTTGCATACATTTCGGAGGAACGCATGGAAGATGTTGAAAATGTGAAATACGCGTTCACACTTGAAACATCTAACGCTGGATCTCCACGTAGCAATTTTTATTGCTAAGTACAAGCTATAACGTCGGCAGAACAATGGAGCAATAATTGCTGATTATATTGCTGGAGAACAGTTGGAACTGCTTTGCCATAAATTTGCAATTTTCACCGCGAGTAGTTGTATAAAGTTTTGTGGCTGTATTTATAACAAGTGTTTTGAAGTGGTTGTTAAATTTTCTTTTTTTTTTATTTTAGTTAACGTGTTTTACAATATTTATAAGAACGCTACTCCAAGTGGAGCTTCTAGCAACAAAAAAAAAAAAATAATTAATAATTAAAATAATTAATTGTAATTGTCGTAGCTGTGTTTTGTATTACTTTTTTCTTTATCTGTGTATGAAAAAAAACCAAAAACTTGTATTGTTCTATTGAAAAAATAAAAATAAAAAAAACAAATTGACGTTTATTTAAAGATATACCCCCATATTCATAAAAAATATTTTTATTTTATTAGAGGTTTATTGAACACATTTTCATAGGAAATTCGTTCAATAAACCTTCAATAAAATAAAAATATTTTTTATGAATATGGGGGATAATATTTAAAAACTTTTTCTGTATTTTGTTATATTATTTTTTCACTTGGCAGCTTTTTCTTGATTGATTTTTTAATAAATAAACAACCGAAGAGAGAAATGAAATGTCAGATAAATTACAACTGATTTGACAGCAGATTGCCAAGCAATAACCGAAGAGAGAAATGAAATGTCAGATAAATTACAACTGATTTGACAGCAGATTGCAATCTACTATCAATTATGTCACCATTTCTGAAAAAAAACTTTTTTTTTTTAAATACTTTTTTTCTACAAAAGTGCCAACGTTTCAAAAGATAATACCAAAATGTATTTCTAATTCATTTTGTTTAATAATTTTAGCAAAATTAAGCAAAATAAAGCTGGAGGTCCACATTACGCGTTACTCGCTTTTTCGCAGCATACGCAGCTGTCAAAAAAGTAGAATCTGTGTAGTTATACGTAGTAAGTTACATGCGCAAAAGCGTAGATGCCTTGAGGCGAAAAGTAGGTTTACTTTCTACTTTTGTAAGCGTCACAAGCAGCGTTCGAACAAATCAGCTGATTTTGACAAATTAAATGTTATTTTTACTTGTGCTGCTGCTGCATAAAAAGCGTTGCATGTAACTTCAAACTTAGAACGCAAGTAAGGTTATAAAAGCATGCGCTGCGTGGAGGCGAAAACGCGTGGTATGGACCTCCAGCTTAAGGCTTGCAAAAAAGGAAAAACTTGAGAAATGGTAACGCTGCTTTCAAAGCATCTTCCCAAGGTATATTTACACAAGGTAGACTCATTTGGGAGTGTATACATGCTGCTCTATAAAAGGAACGGAGTTGTCAAAATTGTCTTCATATAAAAAAAAAAACAATTTAACGCACACATGTACAAATTTTTTCTCATATACACGAAATTTGACGTTAAGCTTCCAACTAGGGGTAATCAGCTGACAAACATATGGGCCAACGAGTTTACCTTGTGTAAATATACCTTGCAATAATAATTTTAGTTAGAAATCCCCAAAAATCCCCAAATAAAAATTTGTAGTCAAAAAAATTATTTTAATTTGTTTTTTAGCTACTGGTTTCGGCATGTTTTTTTAACCCTTATGTGTGTACCTATTGCGTTTACAAATCGAAATTTTTTATATAAGATTTTAGTCTACAATTCTACAATTTCATGAGAACTCCTAACTTTTTGTTATTATTATATTTTCATAGGTGTTTATATACAATGTCAGTTGGGGGGGGCGTGGCATATCAATTTGCTTTTTGCACCCTTAATAGGGTGAATAGGTACCTGTATACGTTTTATATTAATGTATGAAAAGGGGAAAACCAGAGTAAAATTCTAATATTATATCATTAATTATCGATTTTTTGTACAATACAAGGCAAAAAAATATTAGATTTCTCATACAATTTGCATGAAGGTACACAGGTACCTATCCACCCTATAGAAGGTGTTTTTTTTCACACACATAAGGGTTAAATCCTTACTATGCGATTCCAGTGAGGAATTACAAGCAGAACAATATGCTGTTATTGAAGACGAATGAGCCAATTTATAAGAATTTGGTGCTTTTTCAATCGGTTTTAGACATCCTTATAATCAACAATAAAAATACATACGTATATTCGTCATTTATTTAGTACTTCGATGCATCATAACTACTAGCCAACATCCCAGCATTCTTTTTCCCAATGTTTATTATATTGTCTTTCATATTTACTTATTTTTGTGGAAGACATACATATTTTTCTTGAAAATTGTCTTTAAAAAATTAAAAATGTTGTGTGTTGTCAACGGTTTAAGATTCGGAACAAATCTAGTTTACCGACACAGCTCCAAATAAAAAATAGGTACCTAGGGGGATAGAAAGTTGAAAAATAAGAAGAAAAAATTAAATAAAAAAATTTGCGCAAACGAAAACGCATTTCTAGAGGTAATATGGCCAAAAATTGGTATCATTTTGATGGTTTTGACTAGATCTTTCAGGATATATAGAATTTACTTAAAAAAATATAACTCTTAAGCTCACATTTCAGTTTTTGTGTACTAAGTGTATAATTTATTTAAATAAAAGTGCAATACAAATTTTATAAAATAACAAACACCAATGTTGCAAAAACAAAAACAAACACTGGCTTCGCTAACTAAAGCTTCTCTGCATAGCCGGCCTTCGGCCGGGCGCAAGGATTTTCTCCTCTATGGTATAATAAATACTGGCTTCGCTAACTAAAGTTTCTCTGCATAGCTGGACTTCGGCTGGGCGCAAGGATTTGCTCCTCTATGGTATAACAAACCCCGGCTTCGCTAACTAGAACTTTTCTACACCTAAAAAATACTTTAATTAACCTAAAGAGGAAAATATTATGCGAATATAAAAACAAAATACATATCTGCAATCGTGAGTAAATTATCTTTAATTTGAGTACCCACACATATCACTAAGGGGGCGGGACAGTTTTTTGGTTCCAGGAGGCCCCACGGGCTTCAGCCCCCTTAAATTTTAATTTTTGTTTTTTTTCTTTTTTTATTCTGAATCGGGTGGCATATTTTTTTTATTTTTTTTCGTAACCCTTTAAGCTGCACTTCAGCCAAATCACATATTTCTATGAAAATTAAAACCGTCCATAACTCGAAAACTAAGCGTTTGCGCCAATATTTTTATTTAATTTTTTCTTCTTATTTTTCAATTTTCTATCCCCCTAGGTTATTTTATTTTTATTTTTATTTGGAGCTGTGTCGGTGAACTAGATTTAAGCCTAAGATTCTATGTTTAAATTCTTTTATTTTTTTTTTTTTGTGATACATTCCCTCAAAAAAAAAACATATAAAGTACCATGCATATTAAAAAATTATAAAATCCCCAAAAAATCCCCGATATTGTTTTTAGTCTTCAGTTTTTGGAGAGAGGGGAAAATAAATGGCATTCTCTTTTCCCTTCTTTCCTAAAAGCTCAAGTCTTGAATAGTGTGTAAACCGGCACTTATTGCCCGTGTGGTCGGGTAGTAAAGCACAGTCGACATTTTTAGTATTTTTAGTAAAAAATTTGTTTTCTTTTTATTATCAGATGTGTTGTTTACACACAATTTTATTTCGTTATTTTTTCCACACACAAATCTTCATAAAAAATATATAAAAATTATTTCAAATTAATTAAAAATGGAAAAAGTAAGCCTTAAAAGAATGCGGTCTGAAGAGTGTCCCTACTTTATGCAGACAAAAATGCATGTTAATGAAAAAATCGTTGATTCTCATGACTCCAATAAAATGAAGGAAATACATGGTAAGTGCAAAATAACCTGTTAAGAGTTGACTTCTTTAAAGTGCTAATACTTTTAGCAAAGACCAGAAAACTATTGTTCCAAGCAGCACGTTCTGTTAATAATAATAATAATATACAACCAAATGGCAACCAAAAGTCACGTGTATCAAGTTTAGTGATGCTGTTTGGCAATGGTCAGATCGAAACGACCAAAGAAGCTGAAGATGTATATGACGAATTTTTATGGGTGAAGCGGAAAGCTAAATGTTGTGACCGTAATACTTATGTACAAAGTGATTGCACCAATTGCCAAAAACCGCTGTGCGAAGGATGTGGCTTTTCTTGTGCCGAGTGTGGACAGTTTATATGTAATGTTTGTGTTACTATATTGTGAGTATTTGTATAGAACGGCAAGTTACGGTAAATATTTTAATAAATTTGATTTTAGTGGCTCTGGTGATGCTGATCATCCTATTTGTGAAAAATGTTCTTTATTTACTTAAGTCTAGCGGCCTTTCAAAATGTACAAATTTATCTAATATCTATTCATATGTATCTTATATTGTTATCTTCTATTAATTTATGTATGAGCTACTTGTTTAAAATGTTAAAAACAAATATTTAAGAAAAATTATTGCTGGTCAATTTAGAAAATTGCATTTTTTCTGTTCTGGCATATATAACCATTATTTTAACCAAAAACAGTTTTGTTTTAAATTACCATTTTGTTTTTGTTATAAATTGCTTCGGATACAATTACCCATTATAAAAATAATCTATTTTTGTTTATGGTGGTTAAATTTATAAAAAGGCTTAAATTGGCATATCGTCAGCTCATTATTGGTTTGACCTAGCGACCATTAAAAAAAAACGAGAGGTATGAAGAATATATTTTTTAATATCCCTTTTCTAAATCGAAACCCTGTTTCGTGAAATTTTTTTTTAATTTCCGAGATATTAAGCATTAACTTCGCTCTATATCAACAATTTTTAAGTATTGTTTGCTCTACACGCCACTATTTGGCGATTGCACCAAAATTCTTCATATAAAAACGTACAAAATAAATTTCACTCTTGCTTTGCTTCATTGCCGTAAGAAAAAAGTAGTTTAAGCATAAGCTGACTGCTGATTTTTCGTAGAGTTGAGTTTTATTCATGCAATTGTTTTGGATATCTTCATCATGTTATACACAAATATCGTGTTGTTTATTTTATTTGTTGTATTTCTGCATAGACCTAACACGTGTTAATAAATAGTAAAAATTTCTAAAATTATTAAAAATATAAAAATGGAACTGTTTTTGCAAAATTAAACCAAATCAAAGAAAAAAATCGTCAATGTTGGCTCTTTATTAGATTGTTAATATAGAAACTTTAAATTTAGCAAGTTATTCAATGCACAGCAATAAGTATACGTATGCAGCACAAAAAGCTACTTTTTAAAAATGTTTTTCGAAAAGTGGCGTGTGCGGCACAATATAATATTTTTCACTCCCAATAAAATACTATTAACCTCTAACTTCATTCATAAAAGTTGACAAAAATTCACATTTTTCTTCAAACATATTCAGGAAGCAGCGGAGAAAATATTTTTAATTAGACACATAAAAGTTTGTGTCATATTGAGTTAAATTTTGGGTTAGTTAGGGCCAAGGCGAATTCATGTAAACGGTGGTGTCGATACTACAACAAGTAACAACACCAAAAACACAACAATGTATTTTGCGTAACGATAACGATATATTTTTGATTTAATTGGATAAAGAACATTTTAAACTAAAAACAAATTTTAAGACATTAGAATAAAAGTCGATTCTTTAACTTTCACCAATTCCTTACTACTCAAGGCGAATTTATTACAGGTGGTCTTAAAAGCCCTGCTGATATTAGCAAAAATCACTGTTGGATGTCAAAATTTTGTTTATTCCCTTTTTTCTGTTTTGTTTTTTTTCTGTTTTTGACATTGTGCAATGATTTTACAAAAACAAATTGCTTGTGGTTTTTGTACGAGTTGTACTTGTTGTAGTACCGAGATTACCTGGGATGAATTCGCCTTGTTACTACTCTAATTGAAAACGAATAAAAACCTGGATGTGATATGCAGAACCAGTGTTCGAAAATAAACACTAAATATAGTTTCTTAGGCCTCTATTACGGTTTACAACACAACTCAGTTGAGTTGTAATTTCTTAATTTTTGTATTATGGTTTACAACTTTGCTTAATTGCGGTAAACAATAAATAAAAATATAAAAAATTTGGATTAAAAAACCATAAATAGTTCAACAAAATAACCACAATACTAATTATTGATTATCAATAACAATTTTTATTAATTTTCATGTTGTAAAAATTCCTTTGTTTATAA
This sequence comes from Pollenia angustigena, assembly GCA_930367215.1. NCBI lineage: Eukaryota > Metazoa > Arthropoda > Insecta > Diptera > Polleniidae > Pollenia > Pollenia angustigena. The sequence goes on from OV884059.1 coordinate 154,286,603, forward strand.
AAATAATTTAATGAAAATTAAATTGGATGAACTTAGCTTTATTAAAAATATTAGAATTTGGATTTAAAACCATAAATAGTTCAACAAAATAACCACAATACTAATTATTACAAAAGCTAAGGCACGAGCTCTATGTTTGCATTTGTCCTTCATGTTGTGCTGAAAAAGGTCAACAAGAAAAAGAAAGACAACAAAATGAAAAACAAAACAAAACAAATGTACTTTGGACTTCAAGAAAAATTCTCGACAAAAAGTACAAAAAAACAGAAGTAAGGAAAAAACATGTAAAATAAATTAAAATAGATAATCATTCAAAGCAAATTTCGATCTACCAAAGGTTAAATACAATTTGGTTTAAGGATTGATGTTTGACTATTGACGTCAGCAGTCGTCAATGGCTGCGAGTGTTAAACGGCGTGCAGCGGCACTTAAGATATGCGATATTTAATATTGGCATCCAATGGGGGTACCAATTCCCCTGCCCCTATCGAAAAAAATAAGTAGCCTATTTTATTTTTAGTGCTCACATGATGCCACTGTAAAAATTTCAGGAAAATTGGTTCAGTAGTTTAGGAGTCTATAAGCCAACAAACAAACAAACATACAAACATTTTTCATTTTTATATATATAGATTTTACCTGAAAAAGTCTAAAAATTAATTGACAATGCTTACAATATAACTTTTTTTTTATTAAAATTCTTTTAAAAAGTGAATACTGGGGTCTAATCACCGCATACGATATTGAGCAAAATTGATCGAAATTATTTATTTTGGTATCTTAAAACTCGATATCGAATGAAATGTATTGAATTTGAAATAATAGCATTCGACATCGAGTAACTCGACATTACATTTATCGAGTTTTCATTCGATACGCCAGTGTCTATCGAATGCGGTGATTAGACCCCTGATTTTTTTAGTTATCAGTAAAAATTTACTGAATATTGCCATTATTTCAGTAGTAACCAAAATATCCCTGATGATGTTGGGAATCTCCAACGAAACGTCGGAAAATTAAATTATGAAATAATCTTTTATTTGCATAGAATACATGACCTTAATAAGCCCGATTTAGAATTTTCTAAACAAATCAATAATAAAATATATACAGTTCTATGTTCTTGATTTAACACGGTTTTAGGGCCCCAAAATGAAATTTTGTATGTATCTCATGTTTTGATTTACGCGATATGTTAAATTTCTGGTCCCATAAACGGAATTTGTACCAGTCCTGAACCTTGTTTTACGCGAATTTGATTTACACGTGCTTTCTTCGATCCCAACAGACCGCGTAAATCGAGGGTTACCTGTACATTTTAAATTTTATTTTTCCTTGCAAAAACTTGTTTGTTTAATTTATTTTATTCAAATTAAAAATGTCTTTTTTTTAAGCAAAAAATAAAACTTAAAAATAACGTTTATTTTCTAAGCTAAAAATAAATTTTACTTCTTAAGGAATAAACAAAACTCAAAAAAATAATCGGTGAAGTTGAGTTTTTTAATAAAACTTTGAAAAAAATAAAAATTAATGCATTTAAAGGAAGTCCATGTAACAAGGATTATCTTGGCATGTTTATCATTTCGAACGAAGACTTTTTTAGCTTAACTTGCATGTAAAACAAAAACAAAATTTTTAATTTGTTTTTGTTTTAAAAGCGTTTTCGTTCGCAAATAGATAAGCCACAAAAATTTACTTTATTGATACAAAACTCATCCATTGTTTTTCCATTTGTCATTTTACTTGCGACAAGTGTCAAAAATTTACTTGCAAGTCCCCTTTTACAATATGGCAAGAAGGCAGACAGACGAAGTTTGTTGGTGAGGAGTTGTAGAGGTAGAGTGTGTAGTACATGACTTTGGGTATGTTCGTAAATGCATCACTGCGCTGCATCAGAAAAGCAAACTTTTTTAATACCGATAAAAAATAATTTAAATTTTTTTTTATTGTGTGAATATTATTTTTGTGGAGTATTTGACAATTTTTTGGTCAAGATCTACTTCACTGATATATATTTAAGCTTTGGAAATCACTGATGCAGCGCAGTGATGCATTTCCGAACAGGCCCTATTTGTACTGGACATTTTTTTGGTTATCTTTTAGACTTTTCGGCATTTTCATGTTGTTGCTTCATATAATTTTTCTCACACCAATGTAATTTTAGTATCAATGCCTGTTAAATGTTCATCTTCGTCAACAGCGAAAAGAACGCAAAAAGGAAAACAATAATTTCTGTCTGTCTATTATTTTCGCGATTGTGAAAGGTTTAGGCAAGTTCAAAAGAGAATAAGAAAAATGTCTGCCTTTCAATTTCAACGTTGTAAATTGGGACCAAGCAAATTCTCTTGCAAGTTGAGCTGCAAGTACGAAAAATGTGATGGTGTTAGTAAAAAAGTGTGAGTATATTGAGTTTTTCGAACTTGTACTTGCATGTGGAAACGATAGGTAACAACCAGAGTTCGTATTTGCTCATGCGCAGTCGTATGTGCAACATTTTCTTATATCAATGCGCATGAGCATTGATCGATGGAACTCATGTGCATATGCGCATGAGCATAAAATACTAGCGCACGCATGTACACTCATTAGAAGCCATGTTGGTTTTTTATCTTCATTTCAAACAATGTTGCCAGAAATGTAGTTCATCGTGTAAAATATTATTATGAAATATGTAGTTGTTAGTCAAAAATTAAGGTATTTGGTTATATTAGCAATTCCTACATAAATTTATTAAAATAAATAATTTTATGTTGCATTTGTCTTCTATTTATGAAATTTTAATTTATGACGTACAAAATATGAAAGTAATGTACATACATACCAATTTGAATAATAAATATTTTCAATAGTAGGTCTATCAGTAAAAATTTTGGAATACATAATTTTGTTGTTGCATCAGATTATGTCTTTGCATTGGTCAAAGGGTTATGGAAATTTCCAACTATTCTTATAAAAAAGACACATGTAATAACTGTGTAAAAATGTAACGGAATTTTGTGGTTTTTTTTACTAGAACATTCAAAACAGGTAGACTATTTTGTATTGTGTCTAAAAGTACATGACAATTTTTACATACAGAAACCAAAGTATACATAAATTTTGTTGTTGTCATTCTTTGTTTGAAGGAAATTACAAAATAACTTAATCTTCAAATAATTTTATATGATCAGTAATAAAATTTGTAATACATAATTTTGTTGTTGCATCAGATTATATCTGTGCTTAGTCAAAGATTTATTCAAATTTCTATAGCTGTGCAAATAGTGAAGGAAATACGTTTTTAAAACAGTTGCTTTAGAAGCAGAGTGAAGAGCATACATTGTTTTGTATACGCATTTAAAAAAAATGGATTGTGAAAATAATTTTTATAAAGTTTTGAAAAGCGCTAATAAAATTGTTGGCTTAGAATGTGAGAAACAATTAAGTGGAACCAATTCCTTCAACATTAAAAGGCATAAAAAACTCGTCCACAAAAAATACATTACGCAAAATGAAAGTGATGATGAAGGTGCACTAACAAAAAAACGGAAAATTGAAGAGGTCGTAAAAATTAATATTAACAATTGTGTGGGCCTAGTAACAGTTAAAAATTTACCTTTTTGGACTTTCGATGATAGCGAATTTTTCAAAGTTTTAATCTCGGCGTACGAGAAGAAATTTGAAACAAACCTAAATTCAAGGAATATTTTTGATGTTCTTGAAGATTCCTATATAAAAGTTCAGCAAAAAATAACGAAGCGTGTGAAGAATAAAATTCGTTGTCTAAAATTCGATATTGCTAGCAAAATGGACAAAAGTATCCTGGGAATTAACATACAATCAGGGTTACCGTTAGGAATTTTTGAAAAGTCGCACAAGAGGTTGTTTTAAAAAAATAAAGTCGCACAAAAAAGTCGTTTCAGAAAATAAAAGTCGCACATCTTTTTTTTAACGTTTTTTATTAATAAAAAGCATAACAAAACAAAAAACAATTGAAACAAAAAGCTTATTGCAGAATTCATATATTTTTGAAAGATTAGGGAATGGGTTCTGAGGGAGACAAATCGGGTATGAGTTTGGGACAATACAAGAGTTTTTAGTAAGCATAATTACTATGGAGAAAAGTTTTAGTTAGCGAAGCGAGTGTTTGTTATATCATAGAGAAGCAAATCTTACCGCCCGTCCGAAGGCCGGCTATGCAGTTAAGCTTAAGTTAGCGAAGCCAATGTTTGTTATATGTACAATAGAGCAGAACATTTTTGCGCACGGCCAAAGGCCGTCTATCCAGAAAAGCTTTAGTTAGCGAAGGTGGAGTTTGTTATTAAATAAATGTTAAAATTTTTTGTACACTTCAACTGGAATAACCTACACAACATTGGCCATATAAGTTCGGAAATGTAGTGAAAAATCGCATATTAATATGAAAATTTTAGAGGTCCATAACTCGAAAACTATGCGTTTGTGCCACTTTATATTTTCTTTTTATTTTTCAATTTTCTATCACCCTAGGTACTTTTTCTTTTTTTTGGAGCTGCGTCGGTAGACTAGATTTGTTCCAACCTTATCTTGTCCCGCTTGTCTCTGTCAGTTATTGACAGAACTGACAGAGACAAGCGGGACGAACGACCCCCAATCGGTTCCCCGTCTGTGGGGTGGATCAAAACCCATTGTTCGGCAGGATGCGACAGAACAGGTCGCATCAGAAGGCCGAACGAGTCTTGAAAAAGCCAAGAGTGGTGTAAGGGCCTCCTTAGCCTTTCTAGAAAAGATAGCTAAGAAAGACTCCTCACTACACGATGGGCGGGATAGGCACTTGCTGAGGAAGCACCGAAAGAACGTTGCCAGATTCGAACGAATCCACGGATCTGTCGGTGATATCCTAGGCATTCCCTATCCTGCGGGATACACAGCAAGGGCTGCTGAGGGCTCAAATGTCAGTATGGACAACGAACCCTCAGTAACCCCTGCTGATGAATCCTCCAATAATGGAACGGGAAGTAAGAAAGGGGGTACAGAATCAACACCTGGTTCTCTAAACCGAGACAGTACGGTCACGGATAAGGGAACCAAGCCTGATGATGTACCACCCTCTACTAGCTGCGCGATGAGGACTGGTAAAGTCTTGATAATCTCCGACAGTCCCCCCCTAGGGGAGGTCACAAAGGGGATTACTGAGAAATACCAGCCAACATCTGCAGGGAAATCGGGTGATCACCGACAGAGCTCTGCTAAGGCCCCCAAAAAGGGGGTATTTAAGAGAGCTAGGTCTGGTGATGACCAGAAATCCCCAGCGGCCAAAAGGAAGGATCCCCGAAAGGAGATCACTAAGAGGGCTGGTTCCAGAGGAACAACCCTCTACGTCAAAGAAGCTAAGGGAGTCGTCTGGTAAGGACGGTATTCTAGCAGCTGTCATTGATCGTATGGATCCCGATGGAAGGATCAGTGTCGAGAAATGGCAGGTGCTAGAAAACAAACTACTCGACGAAATCTGTAGCGTCAAAGGAAGGCCGGACGAAGTATCGTTTAAAGGGGCTGACTGGATAAGGGGTGTCAAACTTGTCGGTTGCGGAAATCAAATAACCTTTGAGTTTTTAAAGGCTGCAATCGGCAGGTGTGGCAGCGCTTATCCTGAAGCCAGATTGGACGTCATACTCGCGTCTGAGTTGCCATTAAGGCCGGTAGTCACTGTATGGATTCCTCCACCTATAAAACCGGTGGAGGTCATACTGGGGTTACTGGCCAATCAGAACAATGGGCTCTTTACAGGCCAGTGGAAGATGATAGCTTCACTGGGTTGTAAGGAGAACCAAGGAAGAGATTTCAGGTTCGCAGTAGACCGGGAATCTCTGAAAAAAAACTGAAGTCAATGGGAGGGGTTGCTGTATTCTGGTTAGGGTCTATCAGATTTAGGTTTCCTAAAAATGATAAGCCCTAAGAGGCTGAGAGTGGTGCAGATAAACTTGCACCACTGTGAAGCGGCTTCAACCGAATAAGTAACCCACCTCATTGACAACAATGTGGACGTGGCTTTAGTCCAAGAGCCCTGGATTAACAAAAACCGGTTAGTTGGATTAAAGATCACGGGGTATACCTTGTTCGTATCCCGTTCTGATGAGAAGGTACGGACTTGTATACTGGCGAGAACTGAACATACATTTATGATTTCTCATTCTTTCAGTAATGGAGACCTCACGGTTGTGACAGGGGAAGCCAAGGACAAAACGGTCCTGGCTCTGGCATCGGCATACTTGCCATATAAAGCTGCCGATCCACCTGGTGAAAAAGTGCGAGAGTTGGTGGAGCACTCGGGCAGAAGCGGCTCGAGGCTGGTACTAGGATGTGACGCCAATGCACACCATTCCCAATGGGGTAGTGCCGACATCAACAAAAGAGGTGAGTCTATGTTTGATTTTATTGTTGCCAGCAATCGCTTTATCTGTAACAGGGGGAATACGCCAACGTTCAGAACTAGGGATAGAGAGGTAGTGATAGATATAACATTGACGAACTGTAGGGAATTAGTAGAGGACTGGAGGGTGGCTTTGGATTTTTCCTTCTCTGATCATAGTCGTCTGTCCTTTAGTCTAATGTTTGAGAGGTCGAAAAGGTGTCCATATAGGAATCCGAGGGCGGATTGGGATTCGTTTTCGGGACTAGTGCAACGGAACCTTAGGGTTACACGGAACTGGGGGTCGACTCCGGCCGGTGTGGAGCAACTGGTAAACACCTTCACGGGGGTATTGACCAGTAGCTATGAGCGATCCTGTCCGTTAAATTTTCCGGGCAGGCGTACACAGCCAAGATGGTGGACAGACGGGTTGAAAACTCAAAGGTCCACCGTCAGAAGGCTGTTCAATAGGGCGAAGTATACGCGCAGGGATGAGGATTGGAGTAACTTCAAGTTGAGTTACGGGAGGTATAAGGGAGATATTAGAAGGGCGAAAAGGGACTCGTGGATTAAGTTTAGCGAGTCAGTTGAATCCGTGAATGAGATGTCTAGGTTCAGAAGAATTTTATCTAAGGGCTCTGTAGTCCCTGGATTTATTCAGAGATCGGACGGCTCATGGACGGAATCTGGCTCTGAATCTCTCTGTCTGCTTATGGAGACTCACTTTCCGGGGTGTGTGGATCCTGGGTCGGGGGAACAGGCTGTATGTGGTGACCCCTTCTCTGGTTCGGGCTCAGGCGGTGAGGAAAGGGAGACGGTGGGGGATATGATTACCTTGGATAAGGTAACATGGGCGGTAAATACCTTTGGGTCCTACAAATCGGCGGGGCCAGATGGTATATTTCCGGCGATATTACAGAATATCGGGAAATCATCACTCCTGTTGTTGGTGGAACTGTTTAGGGCATGTGTGCTGAACGGGTACATTCCTAGGAGGTGGAGAGAGGTTAGGGTAGTTTTTATTCCCAAGGCGGGTAGAACCGGTCACTCTAAACCCAAGGATTTTAGACCAATCAGCTTGTCGTCTTTTCTCTTGAAAACGTTGGAAAGACTGATTGATCTACATCTGAGGACGAAGATTGACGCCGGCATCGTCAGCGGCGCTCAACACGCCTACCTTAAAGGTAGATCTGTTGAGAGTGCGTTGCATGATGTGGTTGGTTATGTGGAGCGGGGTTTGCGAACCAGGGAATACACCCTGGCGGCATTCCTTGACATAGAGGGCGCCTTTAACAATTTGAGGATAGAGGCCATAAGTCATGCACTGATTGACCTAAGGGTTCCGTTGTTCTTGGTCGAATGGATAACTATGATGCTTAGCAGCAGAGTTATTCACTCGGACTGGGGAAACGAGCGCTCAAGGAAATCGGTGACTAGAGGGACCCCACAGGGAGGAGTTCTCTCTCCCTTATTGTGGCTCTTGGCCGTCAATGTCGTTCTGAGACGTTTTGACAGAATGGGTCAGAAGGTCGTAGCCTACGCGGATGATGTGGTGATATTGGTGTCGGGCAAGTTTCTGCCGACAATTAGCGACATCATGCAAGGGGCGCTGGGCGAACTGGCGGCATGGACAAGGGACTGGGAGTAAATCCGGAGAAGACGGAGTTGGTTCTTTTCACTTGGAGGTACAAGGTGGAGGAGTTTAGACTGCCGGTACTGGGAGGAGTGGAGCTTGGACTATCTGATAGTGCTAAGTATCTGGGGGTTTTTCTGGACAGCAAGCTGTCATGGGGTAGGAATACTCAGGAGAGACTCAAAAGGGGTCTCAATGCTTACTATGCTTGCAGATCATCGATAGGTAGGAGCTGGGGACTCCGGCCGTCAGTGGTGGGATGGCTGTAAACTTCGGTGGTTAGACCCATTCTTACGTATGGATGCTGTGTTTGGTGGGAGTCATTGAGATTGGCAAGTCGTAGGAACCTTCTTTCTAAGGCTCAGAGGTGTGCTTCAATTGGCATGACAGGTGCCTTGAGAAGTACTCCTCAGGCTGCCCTGGATGTCATTCTACATCTTCTGCCCATTGAGCAGTATGTGATGGGAATGGCGGCCAGGAGCATTCTTAGACTGAGGGAGTTAGGACTTACGAGGAATGACACTCAGGGTCACTCACGGATCCTGGGTGAGATTGAGGCTGGTGGCTATTGCATGGGACCGCCGGGATCCACTGATTATGTTAGCACCAGTTTGGATTTTGGTCGGTTGCCAGAGGTAATAATGGCCTCTAGGGAGAGCTGGTCGGGCAGGGGCAGATTATTTGGTGGATTTGCTATTTTCACTGATGCCTCAAAGATGAGGGGCACGGGTGCAGGGGTCTACATTGAGGATCTGAACATAAGAAAGTCATATAGGCTTCCTGACGACTGCAGTGTTTTTCAAGCGGAGGTTCTGGGGGTCTAGAGGGCCGTGGAACTGATGAGGGACAACATTGATAGGGGCTCGGAGGTCACTATATATGTGGACAGCCAGGCGGCTCTTATGGCCGTAAGGGGCTGTTATGTGAACTCCAGGCTGGTTGATGAGTGTAGGAGGGCTCTGAGGGGAGCCTTAGGGGAGTATCTGCTAAGGTTATGCTGGGTGCCGGGTCATTGCGACATAGGCGGCAATGAGATTGCTGATGAGTTGGCAAGACAGGGCTCAGAGATGGAGGATCCTGACTGTGTGGAGGCGGTTAGGCCTCCATTGGGCTTCTATTTTGGTAGAATTAGGGAATGGATACTGAGCGTGACCAATCGGGCATGGGGGAGCCGAACGGACTGCCGGGTATCACGGACACTGTGGCCGGTGCTTAGGAAGTCCGATTCGGTGTCGCTGTTGGGCAGGAGCAGGGTCTGCGTAAGGAGCATGATAGGAATTATCACGGGCCACTGTATGATAGGCAGGATGGCGGTGAGGATGGGATCCGACTTGTCGGATATATGCAGGTTGTGCGAGGACCCTGAGGAGTTGGAGTCAGTTGAGCACTTTCTGTGCCACTGTCCCAGGTTGCAGGGTAGCAGGTTGAGGTGGCTGGGCAGTATATTCCTGGGCGAATTAGGGGATGTCTCGGGTTGCGGACTCGAGAATCTGATAGGATTCGTAATGGGGATGGCCTGGCTGCGCGAGGGGAGACTGGGTGCTAACCGCACGTAGGGCGGATTTGGTTTAATTGGGATTTCTCTCGGGGTTGGTCCTTTACCTTCTTTTCTTTCCTTTCTTTTCTACCTATCTTTCGGATCTGTCTTATGCTTTTGCTGCTTATTTCACCTACTTTATACCTTATTAGCTATATCTAATTAAGGCGTCACAATGGACCATATTGGTCTCTGGGTGAAGGTGTGAAGGAAACTTCACACCGGCCTTTCTACCTACCTTATCTATGCTATGTGTTTCGTTTAAAAATACATTCATTAATAACTTATTTCGTGAGTGTGCGTGATTCTGATAATTTTAAAATTTCTTGTTAGTGAACGATTACATTTATTTCCCTTGTAAAAGTGCGTGTTCTTAATTTAATAACCACTGAGGAGTTGGAGTCAGTTGAGCACTTTCTGTGCCACTGTCCCAGGTTGCAGGGTAGCAGGTTGAGGTGGCTGGGCAGTATATTCCTGGGCGAATTAGGGGATGTCTCGGGTTGCGGACTCGAGAATCTGATAGGATTCGTAATGGGGATGGCCTGGCTGCGCGAGGGGAGACTGGGTGCTAACCGCACGTAGGGCGGATTTGGTTTAATTGGGATTTCTCTCGGGGTTGGTCCTTTACCTTCTTTTCTTTCCTTTCTTTTCTACCTATCTTTCGGATCTGTCTTATGCTTTTGCTGCTTATTTCACCTACTTTATACCTTATTAGCTATATCTAATTAAGGCGTCACAATGGACCATATTGGTCTCTGGGTGAAGGTGTGAAGGAAACTTCACACCGGCCTTTCTACCTACCTTATCTATGCTATGTGTTTCGTTTAAAAATACATTCATTAATAACTTATTTCGTGAGTGTGCGTGATTCTGATAATTTTAAAATTTCTTGTTAGTGAACGATTACATTTATTTCCCTTGTAAAAGTGCGTGTTCTTAATTTAATAACCACTCACACAAACAACTCTATTGAACAATCCTACTTTTTAAAATTTTTCCCTAAATAAAAGTTGCGAAAATAATAATAATACTTTTTTTTCATTTTTATGTTTTATATTTACGTAAATAAAAAAAAAAAAAAAAATAATCACAACATCTCTTTTCACAATACACAATATTAGTTTTACATACATATTTACACTTTTCCCTTGAATTTATGATATTTTTGATAGTCCTTTACAAATAGTTCATATAATTGGCGACCAGCTTCATTGGAGCAACGTAAAATAAAGCCACCTACACGATGATCACAAATACCAACCAATTCGTAGCAAATGTTTTCAACATGAGTTTTGATCTAAAAATTAAAAAATCATTAAATAATTTTAAAACATTTAAGAGACATACATATGTACAAAGCTGCTATAAGAAATATCTAAAAAAAAATTGAGCCATAATTCTTATATGTAGATATACATAAAATTTTGTTCCTTTAACTAAAATTTATTTTTAATGGAAATAAGTTTTGCTTTTATATAAATCTTATTCATAATACATACATGGGTCAATTGCAAACTAATGGCTCAACATTAATATGCTTAAGTTGGCTTAAGCATGTGAGTCATATGTGTCGAACCATATTGAACTTAAGAAAACTTTATGGTTAGTTTTATGAAACTGGCATTAGCTTAAGCAAGGTGCGAAACAGATGTCACTGTCACAAAATATTTTTTGATTTTTTTTTATTGTTTTTTAAAATTTTTTTTTAATTTTGTAGTTACTTTTTGACAGTAGCTTAAGCCAGCTTATGCATATTATAGTTGGGCCTTAAATGTTATTTTTCTGTACCTGCTGTTTCAACTCTGTTTTGATGTAAAAACATGAATTAAAAAAAAAAAACAAAAATAGGAGAGTTGGCATTGAAGAATATTGCTAGAAACACAACTGGGACGAACGACGAGCTTCGCATAGTACGACGAATTCGTCGGCAAGAATTCGTTGCGTAAATTCGTCAAATAAGATACAATAAGTGCGTGAACCTAACATTTTTTTTTAATTTTTAAAAAAATATTAATCGGGTATGTCCTAAAATCCTAATCCACTTGAAATGGATTTCTTCAGCATTTTTGGTTTTCTGCATTTCGATTTTGCGATCTCAAATTAGTTTTTAGTTTTGTTTCAAATTTGCAATTTTTCGCGAATTTCAGCCATGTTCGCGATTTGTTCCTGTAAGTTTTTTAATTCTTTACAGCTTTCACGATTTATAATAAATAGTAGACTTTGGTATCATGCTGCTGTTAGCAAATTTTTGCGAATTTCCGCTAATTTTGCCATTCCTTATACTTCTACGGACTTTTTTTTATCAATTTTATGGCTTGTTTGAAATATTAAATTTTTTTTTTCGAATTTTTAAAATTTTTGCAAATTTTTTTTTTTTTTTTTTTGTTATTTTCCGATATTTTGTTTCCTTTTTTCACTCATTTAGCGATTTCTAATAAATTTCAGTGTTTGTTTAAAAGTTTGTAATTTTTCCGCGGATTTTAGCCAAGTTCGCAATTGAAGCGAATTGTCCCTGTAATTCTTTACAGATTTCACGATTTTTAATAAACTTTGCGCTGTCCCTTTCCCAATTTATTCGTCGTTCGTCTGCGTAAGATGCATTGCTCTCTCATACTCGTGCCATATAAAAACACTTGTATCCAGCTAAATTTTTTGATAAACAATATTAAACAAGTAAGATAGTATAGTCGGTCAAGCCCGACCATATGATACCCTACACCACAGTATTTAAAAACACATCATGCTTATGTGTCCATGTAAATATGGATTTATCTATGTTTCTAAACTTCATGAAAATCGGTTTAAAAGTTTGTGAGAGGCAGAAATTGCCCCCTGCCTCCCCTTGTGGTCCTATTTTTTAAAAACTGTATAGCTAATATGTCCCTATAGATATGGATCTATCTATGTTTTAAATTTCATTAAAATCGGTTTGAGAGGCTGAAATTGCCCCTATCTCCCCTCGTGGTCCGATTTTTTTAAAAATTTATACATTTTGTGTCCATATAGATATGGTTCTATCTATGTTTTAAATTTCATTAAAATCGGTTTGATAGTTTCTGAGAGGAAGAAATTTCCCCCTATCTTCCCTCGTGGTTCTACGATTCGGCCCATTTTCAATAGGCTTGGTCCTTGTGCCAATAAGAACCTATAACCCAAATTTTATCAAATTATCTCCAAAATTGCGACCTGTACTTTGCGCACAAGGTTACATGGACAGCCAGCCGGACGGACATCGTTAGTACGACTCAGAAAGTGATTCTGAGTAGATCGGTATACTTTAAGGTGGGTCTAGGACCACTATTTTAAGCACAAAAACATATACATATTAACTGTTTTTAAAATATTGTAATTATTTTTAAAATTTTGTTCTGTTTTTATTCCTAAAGCATTGTCAACGCGGATGTGGATTTTTGAAAGAATTTTGTCCACGCTCATTGTCGTGAACGCCACGCTTTTTTAATTTTTAGGTGCATTAGGCTAAGAAATTGTTTTATTAAAAAAAAAAATACGAAGTTTAAAGAATGAAAAAAGAGAATTAAGTGAAGGGTTTTTAAATCTGGGGCCTGATTCTGGCGGTCGTGATCGAGTATTTTCTCGATTCGAAAGCAATTTAATATCTAGATATTTCAGTCAATACTCAACGAATCGAAATTATTTTTTTCAGTGTTATAAAGCATTAATTTGAGTTTCATAATAGTGAAAAATGATTTCGATTCGTGCAGTATCGACTGAAATAAAATTGCAATCGAATCGAGAAAGTACTCGATCACGACTGCCAGAATTAGGCCCCTGTTTTAGTATACATATGTATAACGGTAAGTACGTTTAACATTTCTTGAACGTCATGCTCATTTTTGTAGAAGCAAACACCTAAATTAAAAAAATGCAAGTTTAAAATCATTGCTTCATGCGTTTTAATTAATTTCTTTTCGGTTTTATTACATTTGCAAAATAAACTTCTTTAAAAACAATAAAAATGTAAATGTCTTGAACGCCATTCTTAAACTTTAATTTAATTTTTGCTTTTCAAATTACGTTTTTTGAAAAAAAATATCTCAATAATTAAATAACAAGTTCTTGTACATCAGAGAAAGGTTTTATTTCAACCATCCTTCCAATATACATAAGTGACTTTTCATGTATTTTTGCATTGTGACGTTCGGACAGAAAGAAAAAAAGGCTTTAGTGAACGTTTTAATTGAAATTGACCCACATACATATGTATATATTTTTTTTTTCGTTGCTCATAACTTTTATTTTCGATTTTTTGTTCTAAATTTCCTTGGTATGAATAAAGTCCTATAAGTGGTCAAATCGATACACTGTTTGTTCTAATACTTCTTTTTACTATTTCCTTTTTAGTCAGTTTTTTACACAAACAACAATACACCAAACCTGAAACTCAAAAGAACCGAAACAACAAAGTGTCTGCAGTTTTTGTTATTGACAGGGCAACCATAAATATGTAATTGCATGTTTTTCCTCATGCGACCAATGAAGGCAGACAATATATTCATCAGTTTTAGAGTCTTTTAAGAATTTTGGCAACGATTTGTAAGTGCATATTTTTGCATATTTTACTGTTTGCAGCATTTTTTTGACGTTTGTAGCGCATATTTGGCCTTTTTGAGGCATACGTGAACTCGAGATAACGTGAACTAAATTTTACCATGGCGTTTCACGTTATCGAATGCCAAAATTTAAAAAAATAACACACCTATTTAAAAATAAATAGATAAACAAGTATTTTAAAACAAATATTTTATTAATTTTTAATAAAAAAAAGCCATCGCTGGCATTCAAACCACGATCACTCTCTTTAATTTGTTGGTAAATTTTTAAAGCTTTTGCTTTTAACATCAATCCGCTTACTGTAAATTTTTTGTTTCGCATGCAAAGAAATGATTTGTAAAAAGTTTTTTCCATTTTCGGAAGCTCAGAAGAACATAATGTTTAACACTTTCCTGTACCAGAAATAGTGTTATTTACACGATTTGTTATTTCCTGTTTTTTTTTTTAATGAAACAAACTGTTAATTAAGCAACACCATATTTTCGCATCAAGCCACTGACACTATAACCTTTTTCAATAATTCAAGAATATGTATTTACTTTGTCTTTTAGAGATCACACTTTTTTTAATGATATTTTTCACTTTCATATTTAAACCAATAAGTGAACTCATTTCGGGGATTTCCTAATTAAAAAAAAAAAAAAACATTTTAAAAAGTAAACAAAAATGTGTTCACGTTTTAGAGCTTCCAGATTTTGTTCACGTTTTAGAATAGTCTGTGTAAAAATCAATTTGTTCACGTTTCTGAGACGGTCGCCTTTTGAGTGTTCACGTTTTCGCGAGTTCACTGTATTTTGATACATGTTAAATTTTTTATATGTATGCTTTTGCAGCAAATAAAAAAAATTTTTTTGCGAAATTTTGGCTTTTCTGTTTTAAATATGTATTTATCTGTATGCGACATTTAATTTTTACTCAAAAGGAAAAGTTAATTATATACGTTTAATGCGATGTGTGTAATGCATAGAAATTTGGAGCAATCTTTTAGTATCCCGACCGACTCGAAATCACTTTTAAAAATAACCTAACGATGTACATCCGTCCATCTGGCTAATTGTGCGCAAAGTACAAGTTGCAATCTTGTAGATAATTTTAACAAATTTGGTAAATACATTTTAATTGTACTAAAGACGAAGTCTATGTAAATGGTGAGAATCGGTATATAATCTCACATATTCCCGATTAAAAATCCTTTCTAAATTATACTGTCTGTGCCCTTAAACCATCTAATTATGTTGTCATTTAGATTAAAATCGTCCCAAAAATATTTTACTGCAAATTAAATTATTTTCGAATCAGTTCACATTTGCCCAAAGCTCCCATCAATTAACAGCTTTAACTTTCTTTCAAATGTTAACATTAATAAACAATTTAGCGACCGTCCCTTAAATTACTTTAAGACAAAAAATCTCATATGAATTAGGGAATGTTAAATAGATTAAAAAATCGATTTTCGATTTTTCGATAAGCTTTTTTTATTTCGATTTTTAAACTGATTAATCGCACCTCAAAATCGTCTAAGAAAAATTTGCAAACTTATATCACAAAGGGGGATATAACTTATTTTTTTTTTTGCCAAATGCAAGAGATACTTATTTAACTAAGACTTTTACAGTGGGTAGATATGAACAGCTTATCGTTTTCCTGTAAAAAGTGAAAATATGTAAATTTTGAGTTGACTCTGTGTAGAGGAACCAGTGCGATTTGTATGTACATTTCACATATTAATTAAAATAAATTAAATACCTACATTTCAAAATATCAATGACTTTAATCTCTGAAGAACGAGAAGAGCTTCATTACAGTTGGAATTACATATACTAAGGGTACTAACAGGTAAATATGTAAAACTACAACTGGTTGTTTTACTTCAAACTTGGCCAACTACATGAACATACCTACACACGTATGAACTCTCAAAAAAAAATTTTATGTTGCATTGTGAACGCACATATTTCATCGGTTTAATAGAGTTTAAAGTTAAGAATTGCCAAAAAAAAATCGATTTTAAAAGACCAATAATCGATTTCAGAATAAAATTGTATAAGTAAATTCGATTGCAAAAAATCGATTTTTTTAAACACAAAATCGATTTTTGATTGGAATCGAAATCGATTTACCATTCCCTAATATGTAATGAACCGAATATTATCTAGATATTAACATACATATTATGTATGTTAATATCTAGATAATATTCGGTTCAAATAACTCTAACAAGTATTTTAACCTCTTAATATAAACATTGTTTTTGTGAGTCGATGACTGCCAATCGTTTACAAATGGGGTAAAATCACGTAATTTCGTCTGTAAACACTATAGTGTTTGGGCATTACCGATCATAATTTTATGTTTGTTTTTATTACATGAAACTGTTATTAAATTGTTGAATATTTTGTTTTCAAATTAACAATTTTTGATTTTTTTTGGAGCATAGTTTTTGCTGCATATTTAATGCATAAAATGCATTTTTTAGAGTATATTTCTAGTTTCCCTGGTTATTAATTGGTTACTGTTTCTCTAGCGAAGTTTATTTACAATGCACAGTGCCGTCATTTCATATAACGAGCGGTCATAAACAGAAGGAGTTTTTGAACAGCGACAAAAGTTTGCGCACTTGTTTATATTCATAAAGGAAAATACTCAAAAAGTTTCCAGCATGTCGAAGTAAGGAGTCGAGTCCTTCCTATATATTAATGAATTATTTTTGTATATAAATCGTTTTTATTTAATTTTAATCTCGTTAAATCGAAATCTCTTTATTTCAGAAACTCTTCTAGTTAGTACAAAGCTGTCGGACCCTTCGATTATAAATTATTGGGATTACTATGTAATAAAAAAAAAAAAAAAATCCGGGGGTGTTTTAGTCAATTTCTCCTACCGGACGCGTCCCCAGGTGACGGATAGGGGGGGGGGGGTGATGGGCGTTCTGTCCTCTCTCAACCATAGTTACACCTATGGGGGAGAGGGGGCAGTATGCCGATTGCCTTAGGGAGTTTAGTACTCCCCGCGGACCAAAAAAATTGACAAAAAGAAAAACATGGAAACCGAAAGTAAAAATGAAATGAAAGTTACGGTGCAGGGCTTAAATAACCCAGTGCCGGCGGCAAACGTTGATCTGCTCGCGAGTCATGTGCCGTCGTCATCCCGCGATCGTGAGCACAAAACTACTACGGAGGTGGGTACCTTGGCCTCAGTAGTGAGAAATGTGACAAGCGTACATAATGCCTGCGGCAAAAATGTAGAGGTGAAAGAGAAGGACGCACTCAGAGGGGGCTCAATGCAACCTCAGCCCTTAAACAAGGGTGAGGGGTCCGACTCCGAATCCTCAAATGAAAACAATAACACCATTTTACCAAACCCTAACAAAGATGAGGTAGACCGTATGGTGGAAGAAGTAAGTGATATCATAGCCAAGCTATCAACAACCAAAAAACGGCTATCTGGGGCACAACGAAGGAAGCTGAAGAAGATGCACCAGAAGAACATATTGGGCCAATCCCGGGACACTGCTACGGTATCGGATCCTCCTTCAGTCTCTGAGACGAAGAGAATCAGATCTCCTGAGGAGCTGAATACTGAGAATAAGCCCAAGAAGAAAAAGAGCTCCCCGCCATCAAATAGACTGGTTGAGCCTAGCCATAAATCACTCAAAGAAGGCTCTTGTCAGAATTCGACGAGTAAGGGAGGCAAAGCAAAATCAGCTATTGAGAAGGCGAGCACGTCAGCTAAGTCAACCCCGACGGGAAGGGCACCTGTAAAGGAGCCTCCCCCGACGCGGAAGAGGAGGCTAGACGCTGAAACAGGGAAAGAGCCGCCATCTTATGCCAAAATTGCCAGGAAAAAATACCAGGACGATCTATGCTATGCAGTATATGACGCTGGTAATCCAACAGGCAAAATACCAGCAGACCAACAAAGCAAAGTAGAGGACTTGGTCAATAATAAGATAGTGGACCATGCAATCGCGTCTAAGGGACAACAGCCCATAGAGAGCGTTAGCAGCGAGTTCGTTAGGGGTGTGATGATCATGAGGCTGGCATCACACCAATGTGCTTGCACCCTGAAGGACTTAGTGGAGAGCATTCCTCCCCCCTGGGACGGCGCAAAGCTAGGACTAGTGAAGAGGAAGGAACTTCCGTTGCTCTTGAAGTCCACCGTCTACATCAAAGGATGGGGCAGCAAACTGTCGAATGAGCGCATACTGGAAATTCTAGGCAGCCAAAACGCTAAACTAGCCGTGGAGAAATGGGAGGTCTTTCACAGGAAGGAGGACTCTGATGGTCACGTTTCTCGGGCAGGACAATACCATTGACCGACAGGGTTAAGTACTTGGGCGTTACCCTTGATCGGAAACTGAAATGGAAACACCACATAGAGGATAGAACCAACAGGGCGAGCCGGTGTTGGGCGCTATGTAGGAGGACCATTGGCCCGAAATGGGGCCTGCGACCGAAAATGACACACTGGCTTTACAAGAGCGTAATAAGACCGATTTAAACTTACGCTTCTGTAATCTGGTGGGCTTCTTTGGTCAAAAGGTGCAACATAAGACCACTTCAGGGGGTCCAGCGTACGTGTTGCTTGGGTATAAGTGGGGCAATGTGCACCACGTCAACCAGGGCTCTGGAGACACTGTTGGATATACCACCAATCGAAACGCAGGTGAGGTACGAGGCGGCACTCACGGCAAAGCGCCTCCTATCTCTTGGCGAACTATATATAGGTGACTTCAGAGCAGGTCATCAGTGTATACTGGGAATGTTGCCCGGATACACACACTCATCAGACATCCCCGACCGCATACCGGAGACGGAGGCTGTCGCAAACTGCGGTATTATGATCCCTGAAAGGGGAGAATGGTCGAGCGGAACTCTGGAGCAGATGCCCGTGGGGATCTGTTGCTACACGGACGGATCTAAATTGAGGAATAAAACAGGTATAGGGGTCTTTATTGAGAACCCGGAGACCGAGATATCCTACCGTCTTCCCGATCACAACACAAGCTTCCAAGCGGAAGTCCGTGCTATCACGGAGTGAGTGGAATGGATTGGATCGAATATGGGGAGAGTGGACGCTAACATTTTCACGGATAGCCAAAGGGCAATTAGGGCGATATCAGCTAGTAGGGTTAAGTCCAAAACCTTACTGGACTGTGGAAGGGCCATTACCGAATTTTCCTACGGGGGCAGAATCCATATCATATGGGTGCCGGGCCACTCGGGGATAGCCGGGAACGAAAGGGCCAATAAACTGGCAATTGGGGGAAGGGAACTCGAGGCAGTTAACTTGGCGAACGCAAAACCGTTTGAGGCAACGAAAGCGGAGTTAAAGACGTGGGCTAGGGAAACCCACACGGCCTGTTGGAACAACGGGACGGTGGCCAGGACCACTAGAATTTTATGGGGTAACCCAGACGGAAGGAGGACTAAGGGCCTCCTGAATGGGAGTAAGTCCGAGGTCAGTATGATGGTACGTATCCTGACTGGTCATGCAGGACTACGGGCACAACTGTATCGGATTGGACGGGCAGACTCCGACGAGTGTAGAGCGTGTGGCGAGGAGAGCGAGACGCTGGAGCACTTTCTCTGCCACTGTCAGGCTATTGCCGAATTAAGATCCAGGCACCTCGGGAGCGATGTCTTATCGGACCTGGAATCCCTGAGGAACGTCGACTGGAGAACTTTGAGGAGTTACGTCCGGGAAACCAGGTTTCTGAATACCGGTCATTGACAATTGGATCTCCATGTTCTTAGGGAGCGCACAAGCGCGGCAACCCGTGGGTTCGCTCCTTGTAAGGTGGGGGCTTTACCAGTGGTTGGGGCGCGAAAGATGCACTTTTAAGGACAACGTGGTTGGTAGCAGTGCCGAGGTCCTGTGTGGCTAGTTAGTGCGTAAAGAAACTAGTTGTTAACAGCTCCCCTCAGCGTCAGGGCAAAGCGCTGTTGTATGTTAGTTGCCTAGTCCACGCACGCCGTCACTGCGTGGTACGGTCCGTCTGTACGAGCCTACTCGTGGGAACAAAAATGAAAGCCTTTAAAAATAGAAACAAACAAACCATAACAAGTAATAAAAATAGCACGGAAAATGAGGACACGACGGACGAGATTGACAAGGGTCAGTCGGACGTCACGGTCTCTGAGTCGGAGAGTACCCTCTCGACTGTTCATGAGAACATAATTGAGCAGGAGAGACAGGTACTGACCGACCTTTATATGGATAGTTTTCTGGTTCAATCGGGGGACTCCTGTGGTGAAACCGGGGCTACTCAGGGGTTAGAGAGGTTGACTCTGCTCTCCGACACGGAGCTGGATATTGATATATCAGCCCACAGTCAAACTGCAGAGCCTGCCACTCTCATCTGTGAGGCCAGGGGACATCAGGGGGGTCACCCGGGAGAAGACTGTCTACAACTTGTTCGGCAGGACGCCGTGGAGGACGGGCCAAGTGCCCCTCCACGAGATATTAGGAATCCTAGCCGAACGAAGGAGGAGAAGGCGCAGAACGGGACAAGGAGCTCTCTTGCATATCTGGATAAGATGGCGAAGAGGGATCCTTCAACGTTCTCCGCGAGGGATAGGCACCTTCTGAGAAGGCACCGACAAAGCGTCGCTAAATTCGAGAGAATTTACGGCCCTGTCAGTACCGTGCTCGGTTGGCCCTATCCTTGGAGAAAGCAGGAGGATGAGGTCGTCGGCCCGGAAACTACTCAAAAGAGTACAGGGCCGGTGGCGCCGTCAACCTGCCGTAGAGAGATAGACAAAGGAGGGGTTGCCCCGGTGACCAAAGCGCTCATGTCTTCGGAACGAGCTGCGGAGGATAAGGGGGCGATACCCAAGAAAGGCGGCAAAGTGGCTAAGGTAGCGAAAGCGGGGAAGAAGGCTGGTAAGCCTCCGTCCGATTCCTCTAGTGGCTCTCGTAAGGGGGTCATTGGGGGAAAAGTTGCGGGCAGGAACGGGCCTTCGAAACCAGTCGTACCGGAGTCACCGAGCATAGTGAAGAGGGCTGGTACATCTCCGGCTGATGCTCCTAATGGCTCCAATAAGGAGACCATTAAGAGGGTCAGATCTGGGGATGATCAGCCTTCTTCATCGCAGAAAAGAATGAAGAAGTCGACGAGCCTGGAGGGTCATCTACAGGTGGCTGTCATAGATCGGAATGATCCGGATGGGAAGATCAGTACCGAGATATGGCAGCTAGTAGAGGCTAGGCTTATTGACGAGCTGGCAGTTTTTAAAGGCAAGGAGGAGGATGTATCCTTCAATGGTGCGGACTGGGTAAAGGGAGTCAAGGTTGTCAACTGTGGTAACAAGAATTCACTGGAATTCTTAAGAACCACAATTGGCAAATGCGGCGACATTAATCCGGGGGCAAGGTTTGAAGTCATACAAGCCTCCGACTTGCCAATTAGGTCCATAGTGACAGTGTGGATTCCACCTCCCGTACGCAAGGTGGAAACTATACTGGCAGTGTTGGGCAACCAAAACAGTAGGCTTCTTACTGACCAATGGAGGCTAGTGACCTCACTGGTGTGTAAGGAGAATACCGGCAAGGACTTCCGTTTCGCAATCGATCGGAAATCCATGGAATTCTTGGAGGAGGTGGGGGGGGTTGTTAGGTTCGGTTTAGGTAACGTTAGGTTTCGGTATCCGAAACATGACAGGACCAAAGAGGCTGTTAGTGGTACAGATAAACCTGCACCATTGTGAATCAGCCTCGGCCGAACTTGTAACCTTCCTCTCCAGTACTCGGACGGACGTAGCCCTTATCCAAGAACCTTGGATAAATAAAAATAAGGTTTGCGGTTTAAGGGTTGCGGGATACACTCTGTTTGTCCCGTCCACAGAGGACAAGGTAAGAACGTGTATACTAGCGAGAAGTGAATTGGGTTTTCTCATATCTCATTCTTTCAGGTGCGGTGACTTGACCGTGGTAAATGGAGAGGCCAAAGGGAAGCGTACGCTTACACTGGCCTCGGTATATATGCCATATGAGGGGTTGGACCCTCCGGGTACAGAGGTACGGCAACTCACGGCATATGCAAGGAGGAGAGGTGCAATCCTTGTGTTGGGCTGCGATGCAAATGCTCATCACAGCCAATGGGGGAGTGCCGATATTAATAAAAGAGGTGAGTTAATGTTTGATTTTATAACTACTAACAATCTTATTATCTGTAATATGGGTGACACGCCGACGTTCAGAAATAAAGATAGGCAGGCAGTGATAGATCTGACATTAGTAAATCGTGACGAGCAAATTGTTGTTGATTGGAGGGTGGCAACGGACTGTACTTTTTCAGACCATAGTCGTATTACCTTCACACTGAATTTTTACCTACCTAGGGCTCTTCCTTTTAGGAACCCGAGGGGGACAAAATGGGACTCCTTCAGGGAAGGGGTCCGAACTGGGTTGGCGCATCAGGCCTTGGGCGACTTGCTGCCGACGGATCTGGAGGGGGTGGTGAATAGGTTCACTCATCTTCTAAGGGAAAGCTATGAGCAGTCCTGCCCGGTCACGTTTCCGGGTAGGCGAAAACAGCCTAAATGGTGGACCAGGGAACTTCATGTTCAAAGGTCTACGGTGAGGAGACTGTTTAATAGGGCCAAGCTTACAAGAGCACCAGATGATTGGAACAATCACAGGGTGCAGTTCAACAGGTATAAGGCGGATCTGAAGAGAGCAAAACGACTATCGTGGAGACAATTTTGTGCGTCCATCGATAATGTCAACGAGCTGTCAAGATTCCGACGGATTTTATCTAAGGACCCTAAGGCCCTGGGTTACATCCAAAGGAATGACGGCTCATGGACTGAGTCTAGCTCTGAGACCCTAACCTTACTCATGGAGACGCACTTTCCCGGGTGCAGGGAAACCGGTGGTATGGGAGACGGTCAGTGGGACGTCATGTCCGTGACATCTGATCATACTTCCGCTCGCGTCGATGAAATGGTCACAAGGGAGAAGCTGGCGTGGGCGGTCAATACTTTCGACCCATATAAATCACCGGGTCCGGACGGTATTTTTCCGGCTATGCTTTGCAACATCCCGGATGATGCATCATTTCTACTGGTGGATATATTTAGGAAATGCCTCAGTAGGAGGTATCTGCCTAGGGGGTGGAGAGAGGTCAGGGTGATTTTTATACCCAAGGCCGGTAAAGCGGGCCACTCGAAACCGGGGGATTTTAGACCTATTAGTCTGTCTTCATTTTTGTTGAAGACTCTTGAGAGGCTGATAGATTTCTATCTCAGGAGTAATATTGAGACCAGCCTTATTAGCAACGCTCAACATGCTTACCTGAAGGGTAAATCTGTTGAGAGCGCGTTACACGAGGTGGTGGGTTGTATTGAGCACGGTCTGAGGCATAAGGAGTATACTCTCGCCGCGTTTCTAGATATAGAGGGAGCCTTTAATAACATTAGGATAGAGGCGATTAGGGATTCTTTGTTGGAGTTGGGAGTTGAGGACTTTCTGGTGGAGTGGATAACCTGCATGCTTGGCAGTAGGATTATAAACTCGAGCCTGGGGGAACATGTGATAAGAAGGAAGGTTACCAGGGGGACACCACAAGGGGGGGTATTATCGCCTCTACTGTGGTTACTTGCGGTTAACGGGATCCTTAGGTCATTTGATTCCATGGGCAGGAAAGTTGTTGCCTATGCGGACGACATAGTTCTGCTGGTCAGGGGAAAATTTCTATCCACGATCGGGGAAATTATGCAGGTGATGCTGGGTGAACTCTCGGCATGGGCAAAGGATAGGGGACTGGGTGTTAACCCTGCGAAGACTGAGCTGGTGCTATTCACCAGAAGGTATAGGATAGAGGGTTTTAGGGGGCCAGTGCTAGATGGCGTCGAGTTGCCTCTATCGGACGGAGCAAAGTACTTGGGTAACTTTCTGGACCGCAAACTGTCTTGGAAGAGAAATACTCAGGAGAGGATGAGAAGGGGACTCAATGCATACTACACATGCAGGAACTCCATTGGTAAGAACTGGGGTCTTAGACCTGATATGGTAAACTGGATTTACACATCGGTCGTTAGGCCTATACTTACCTATGGATGCACTGTTTGGTGGGGTGCGTTGGGAGTGGATAGCTATAGGAAGATGCTCAGCAAGGTTCAAAGGAGTGCATCTCTTGGCATCACAGGCGCAAGGAGAAGCACTCCGCAGGCAGCGCTGGACATCCTACTATATCTATCCCCTATCGAGCATTATGTTAGGAGTGTGGCAGCTAGGAACCTATTTAGACTTTACGAGTCTTCTTTAGTTAGACCTAGGCGGGATGATCACACAAGAATTTTGTACGAAATGGGTCTGCTTGATCAGGGTATTATTCTCGAGGGAATTTCGGATCATAGGACTATGACCCTGGACTTCGGTGCAACACCACCAGTGGAGTTCCCTGGTAGGGAAATTTGGAGTGGATCCAATGGACTGTTTGAGGGGTGGGCAGTATTTACGGATGGATCCAAGATGGAAACCGGCACTGGTGCCGGTGTTTATATCGCGGACACCGAGGTAAAAAGGTCATTCAGACTCCCTGATGAGTGCAGTGTCTTCCAGGCTGAGATCCTAGCGATCTGGAGGGCGACGGAGGTGATACTGGATCACATCGTGGGTGGATCTGAGGTGACAATTTACGTCGATAGTCAGGCGGCGCTTCGGGCATTGAAGAACCATACGGTGCGATCATGCCTGGTTGCGCGGTGTAGGAGCGCTCTTAGGGAACTCATGGGTGCATTCAACTTGAGGCTGTGTTGGGTACCAGGACACTGCATGGTTGAGGGAAACGAGGTGGCGGACGAACTCGCGAGAGAGGGTTCGGGTCTCGACTTAGTGGTAAGGGACAGGGGGGTGAAACCACCCCTATGCTATTACTATGGGGTGATACGGGAGAAATTCCGTGATGACGTTGACCGATCCTGGAGGGGCAGAATGGATTGCAGGGTGTCTAGGGCACTATGGCCCAAATTGGACGCGGGGGCAACCAGGGTTCTACTGGGATTGGATAAGGGTAGTCTAGGAACACTTATAGGGTTCTTGACGGGTCATTGTCCTGTCAGGGCTTTTGCGAGCAGATGGGACAACGCCATACCGGACTTCTGCAGGCTGTGCGAGGATTCGGAGGAGCTAGAGACGATCGAGCATGTACTGTGCCATTGTCCTAGGATGCAGGGTCTCAGACTGAAGTGGCTAGGTGATAGGTTTCACGACGAACTGGGGTGCATAGCTGGATGTAATCCGGCCGATCTACTGGGGTTTGTCAGGGAAATAACGCGGCTGTTTCTGTTGAGGGGACTGTAAGGGGGGTATTGGTCCTACTTTCTAATTTTCTGTCTTTATCTTACTTCCTTTTCTCTATTTCTTCACTTCGTCTTATCTCTATCTCTCTAACTTCATATTTT
Organism: Pollenia angustigena; assembly: GCA_930367215.1. Classification (NCBI taxonomy): domain Eukaryota; kingdom Metazoa; phylum Arthropoda; class Insecta; order Diptera; family Polleniidae; genus Pollenia; species Pollenia angustigena. The sequence goes on from OV884059.1 coordinate 154,312,120, forward strand.
CATTGAAGGGAATCACAATGGATCGTATTCGGTCTCCGAGTGGAGGTGTGCCTGTGGGCGCACAACCCTTCTTAACCTAACCTAAACCTAACCTAGGGAGCGCACAACAGGCCCAGCAGAGGCCTAGGTGTATATCGTAAAGATATGAGGAGGCATTTCGATGCTTCATCTTCCTTTCGACCTAACCTAACCTAACCTATGTAATAAAAAGCAAGAAAGGCGACGAAAAAAACTTCTTTTGAGTTATGCGCAACAAAAAAAAATATTCTTGGGAATAACTCTTATTACGCATCGTAAAAACATGTGAATTGAAAATAGAAGTAATGACCAACGAAAAAAAAATATTCTTAAATAACACAGATTTATGGCCAATGTTTTCAAAAAGTTAATAACCGTTATTATTGGTCTCTACATTTAAGTTGTTAGGTAACTCACCTTATTGTATAAAGTCGTAGGTCTTTTGTTCGCCACCATTAAATTAATGATAAATGTTAAAACGAATGGTGCCACTCTTTTGAAACTTAGTCTATGTTGAGCGATTAAATGCATTAAAGCTTCTAGTTTTAAGGCCAACTCCGACAAATCATCTATTTCGTTTGTGGGTAAAGCAGTATCCTTTTGGCGTTCACTCTTATACCAGACTATCGCTTGAACGAGATCTTTAAAAATGTGCATATACTGAGGAACTCGATCCATTAGTAAGATATGACGATATTTTAAAAGTGACGAGCACACTTCTGTCATTGCCAGATGAAGATTTTGGAAAACTTTAAGATTCATATCGTTAAAGCGGAATTTTTTAATGTTTATGTCCATAAGGAACGATAAAATGCTATCCATGGTGTCAGTTGAAATAGGAATCTGTAAAAGGATTTTGAAATTTAAGATGAGTACAAATAATTTTTAACTTCAAATATTAGAAACTTAACATTTATTAGGATAAAGGTATTTAAGAATATTTTCATTTTTATTTAAGTTAATATTAAAGCAAAGAATTTGAAAATTAATTAATTAGCTTACGAGTACTTCGCGTTCTTCTTGTAAATATATTTGACATTGCAAACTTACCATTTTATTATCTAATATGGCTTTATGGCAATTTAATAGGTTAACAATTAAGCTATAATCTTTAAAATGTTGCTGCTCATCTCTGTCCAAACGTATAGTTATATTAATAGTTATTTGTTTATATTGTTCATTGAATATCTAAAAGTATAAAAAAATAAGATATAAAAGATTAAAAACTAATAACAGCCTGTTCATGGATTTCGAACGTCATCGTTCGCATAGACAATTACATTAAAAACAAATGTTATTTTCTATGCGAACGATGACGTTCGATATCGTTAAACAGGCAGTAACTAAAAACTTACAGCTCCTTTAATTGTACTAAAAGGACATTTAGCTATTAAAGTCAATAGCCTTAAAACATTAGAAAAGTTAGTCTCCTCTACATTGTTAGCTATAGTTTTGAGTATCAACAGTAAATCTTCATTGGTTTTATTGCCTATAATCATTTTAACGGCAGATTCTATGGTTTTAGTGCAAAGTTTTTCTTGTGCTTGTTCATCTTTTAAATCCTCATTAATTTGAGTCCAATAGTGAGTTAAAACAAATTCAATTTCATCTTGGTCCAAATGTAATAGTTCACGATGATTAAGGGCAACTTGCATTAAATGAATAGCATGAGGATTACGATAATCCATCTTGAATAAAAGCAAAAAGGAAAATAATCGGAATATTAAACAAATTGATAAAAAAACAACTTACTGAATGGCCTATATAGATTTTACTTATGCGTCTAAAATTTTCATCAATTTCAAACCTAAACTCTTCGGATTCTTTTGTTTTTTCCGCTGGCTTTTTATTTTCCTTAGCCTTGGCTGCTTTTGTTAAAACAGCTGATGCGTATGGAGCAAATCCAGCTAAACTATTTTGTACAAACTTCTTATCTTTTTTGGTAGTGCCATCGATAGCTTTCGTAAAATAACTATGCAGAAAGTCAGAAAAGATTTTCAAAAATACATCTAAATGTTTGCGCATATGTTTTGCACTAGGCCCGCTAAGTAATGATAAAGTTTCTATTGCAGCCAATAAAAGTTTACGTTGTTCTTCTTTTACACTTGAAGATGCTTGGGATTCGGTAAGTATGACGGCTAAACCTTGTAAAAATTGCTCTGTTCCTTTTTCTTCATTTTTAACAGTGGAAAACAGAAACTCATAGAGTTCCCAACAACTTTCAGCAGGCATTAGTTTTAGTAATAAAGATGTTGGCAAATATTTAAAGATTAAGACTTGCTGACCAAAATGCAAAAGATCTGTAAACAAACATTTTAATATATTGAGTCGAAAATACATAAAAAATTACCATAGTTATTGGATCTTATTATTATGAGTGTCGTTGTAGTAGACTAAAACCAGTCGTTTTTAAAAATCTATTAAAAATAATTATTAATACGACCAACTTCCTATGTGTTTTACACTGTGGTAGTCGTAAAATTTAAATAATAGCGAAAAATTTCAAACGATTACGACTTTAAGCGACCCCAACAACCACTTTTATAATAGGACTGATTATACATAGTCGTAAACTATATGTACATATGTATGTATATGTAGAGCATTATTACTATGAATAATAATTTACCTTCCATAATTTCCAATGCTTGCAAAGCTAATTCCTCCTCCTGACCAGCTTTTAAATCACGATACAAACACAAATGTAAAGCAAAAATTATAGTTTTACGTTGACGTCTCAACTGTCCCAGAGGCAGCCGAGATATAATATCTAAGCTTGCTTTTATATCTTCTGCAGATAATTTGTTCACTTTATATTCTTTCTCTGAACGATTGATAACAACATCAATTAATTCTTTAATCAACAACTCACATGCAGTTATTTCAACACATTGGCGTACTTTATCAAAATCACAGGACAAAGATTTTAGTAGAGAATGTTTGGAGTTTAAGGATTTACAAATATTTTCATAAACAGCCAATGAAACAAATTCTAAAAGTTCCAAATCATCAAATATTAAAGGTAAAAATTCCGTTTTGGCTATTAAATATTGAGCAATTGTAACTTTTTCGGCTCGCTGCAATTGGTTTAAGTACCATTTGGCCTGGGGGCTTTTTAAAAGAGTATTTAATATTTCATGATCAGTGGATTTTAGAAATAACCCCTCATTTTTATTTTTAGTTAAAAGTAAAAAAGAAGCCTGGCACCTTTGCAATTTTAATCGGTGTAATAAGTGCTTGCAGGAAGATTTGCCGAAATTTAAAACACGTTGCTGTATTAAAGTCCATTCTTCGTTGGTAATAAAACTGTGAAGCTGTTTCACAATTTCCTTAGACATTAGTGAATCTTCTTTGTATCCATCGGGACGATAATAAGTCAAAAGTAGTTCAAAATTTGAAGCAAAATAAGCCAATTCCAAAAATGCACTCATGATACGTGGCTGGTGTTCTTTTTCTAGTAAAAATTGTCCAAATAATTTTAGAACTTGTGAGGTAAATGTCCTTTGCTGTTTCAGCTCTTGCAAAAACATATCGGATTGTTCAGCCAGTCTACAGCCTGCAAAGTATTGAGACAATAAAGCTGCCTGAAAATCCAATTGAAATAAGGAGTTTTCATTTATTTCACTCGAATCTTTTAAAGATTCAATGAGTTCTTTTAATGCGAACAAAAGAGACTTCCATATGGTCAAAGAGGGTTTAGACACAAGACCTGTAATGAGTTTAGAGAATGATAAACCGACAGGACTACTAGGCCAAAAATTTTGCAATTTCGTAAAAGAATCTGTGGCGGTTAGTTTAGTGTTATCATTTGATGTTTTCATTAAAGTAGGTTTGAAAAAATCTTCAAATAAAATATTTAAATATTTTAAAAAATCTAAAGTATTTTCCTCTGATGTCATTTTATCTTCCAACTTCTTTTTCTTTTTCAACGGCGTTTGTTGATCCAGATCTACTTTGGATTTACGCTTTTTATTTTTACTCAGGTCTGTTTTTTTTAAATGCTCATTTAAGGCCTTAAGAAGATTTGTCACAAATTTCTCTGCTCTACTTAAACGTCTGAACATGTCCATTAACAAAACCAAGTACTCTTCAAACAGTTTTTCTTCTTCTTTATCACCCGATTTGGGTGCCAAGATCATCCATGCGGTAATTTCGAATACATTTTGTTCCAATATCAAGGGATTCAACCGCAAAGCGGCGCACAGTAACATAAGTATCTCCTTTAAATAAAAATCTTTTCTCTGTTTAACGGCGCCAAAAATGTTTTCGCCTAAAAATTTTACAGCACTTTGAGTTTCACTCATTTGTACATTTAAACCCACATCATGACGTCCTAACATTTCCATAACATATGCCGCCACAGTTAGAGTCAGTGAAGGATCCATATCTGGTGTGCTATTATGTAAAAATCTACGAAACACATGATTAAGCAAGCATATTAGAAAACCGTCCACCCCTCTACGTTTCACTATAGCGACTTCGAAGCATAAAAGTCTAACTGGCAAGTTTAAGACTAAAATACGATTTATAATATCTTCATCTTTCATTTCCATACACAACAAACTTTCAATTTCCAAAAGCTCATCAAAGAAATTTATTTTAAAAAGGCGCAATACCAATAAAACATGTGTCATCGACTGTAAAGCACGCGTAGTATATGCCTTTTCAAATAAAACAATATCACCACAACGTTTTATGGTCTCCTTAATACCTTTTAGAATAGAGACAAAAAATTCAGACTCAAATGTACTTAAAAATTGTTTGTCACCTTCTTGCAGAACCAATAAATACTTCTCATAACTACTGAAAATCTCTCCATAAACACGACATTGTAGTTCATAATCCGTTCGATATAAGTCCTGTAATATTTCGAATTCAACTAAAAGTTGTAGTATATTACACCATTTCCTTGTGGTTCCATCTTTTTCTTGGGCTTGTGCCAACATCCATTCAACAAAATCTTTTTTAACTTTTTGTGTTGTTAAACCAGGTTGGGCACGCAACTTAAGGAATTCCTTAAAATCATCTTCTAATATTTGCTCGTTTTTTAATTGTTTCTGTTCGGTAAGCCATTTTAAAACAATTTCATATTTCGATGTTAAGGTAAATTCCACCGATTGCCAAGATTTAATCGCAAATTTGAGACATTCCTCGAAAGATTTTTCTTTGCGCCTTAGCCATCTTGAAAATTCTGTAAATATTTCAAATATTGTTTTTTTTTATTATAAAAATTTTAACCAACTTACCTTCATCCTGAGACATATTTTTAAATATAAATCTTATAAATGTATTCAGAAATAAAATAAAAATATTTTTATCACTAATTCAGATTCATAAATTTGTAAACAAACTGCACGTGTAGTTTTTAGAGCGGCCAGATTTTTTTGAAAATGCTAAGAGATTGAAGGGATGCCAGGCAAATTCTTTATAAACACAACAGTGCTACATTCGGCTAAGCCGAATCTTACTACCCGTCTCCATCATCCATCAACTTGGTAAGAACAGCATGTCGCACATGAATTCTACTCGTGTAGACTGTTCATGTTCATGTTTCGTCCATGTGCTGCCATCGTTGCCTAAACATTCGTCTTATACCATGTTCACACGGACAGCAATATTCGTGTTTCGCTCTATTATTCCTGTTTCGCGCCCCAAACATGATTGCAACGACTTGTTTCCCCATACAAAATTTTAAGAGCGAAACAGGTCGTTTCATTTTGAAACAAGCTGCGAAGCAGGAAAAATGTACTATCATCTCCAATTTCGATAACATTTATCGTTATTTTATCTGAACTGGCTCTCAAAAAAAAATCAAAACAAAGAAAAGAAACAAAATAAAAATTGATGTTTAATAAAATAAAGTAATAATAATAACATAATAATATTAATAAAAGTATTAAGTAATATATTTTTAAGTTTTATTTACTTTTTTATCCATTTAAAAAAGAATCACACTAACAAAACCAAAAAAATGTCAAAATGAAACAAGAACCAGGGTTGTGAATTATTTCTAATCAAAAAGCGCCGTGCCCCCAATCAGAAAGCGCTAAAAAGCGCTAAATAAAAAAATGTTTAAGAACCAAGTTTTATTAATTACACTGGCCGTCAAAAAAAATCGTTTTAAATAAAAATATATGAAAAACAAAAATTATTATTTTCAAAATTATTTCTTAATTTGTGGCGGCCATTTTTCCATGCAAATTAGTATTTTTATCATTTATCAGAAATCCAGGTATATTATGAATAAAATAAGACAAGAGATCTGTAAACAAAATGTTAACTAGACGTGATTGAATAAACTATTTGGATTCAGCACGCTAAAGTGAATTAAAATCACATAATCAAGTTCTCTAGATCGACTCTTTTTTTTTTTTTGCCGAGCAGTGTTATTAAAACATTAATATTTTTTAAAAGCCTTTTCTGATATTTCAGGAAAATTAAAGTAATATAATTCCAAATATACACGGAACGAATTATTTACTAAACACCAGAAAATATGTCTTGAACCACGAAAATTTTCCACTATTCTCGTCCAAGCCAAAAATTTCTTATTGTATATAAACATGTGTTTGCCTGGTTTAAGCAAAAAGTTATGACTCAAAGCGAACTAAATTTATTTTAATTCTATAGTAACTTAAATCAAGTTTTCGTTGTCTAAATTTGTTCCATAAAAACGTATAGCACAAGTTAGTTTAAAAAAAAAAAACTTAATATAAAAAAATAAGAACATTTTGATTGATTTGTTAACATGTCGATCCAAATAAAAACTAATTGAATCAAACCAAGTTTACTTGAGCATTTTCTGAAAAATTTAAAGAAATCGCTAGCATTTGTTTCTTGATTCTATTTTAAAATCAGACTAATATTAAATAAATGCTTCTTGAAATGTTTGATCATAGACCAAAAACGTGAATTTTTTAATCATGAAAAACTGTTTCTTTATTTAAGAAACTTTTACTTAATACGAACAAAACAAGTTAAAATCAGTTATTTATTTTTTGATTTTCTTGTTTTAAGAAACGAAATGGATTTCTTTAGAAAATAAACTTCTTTCCTTGTATAGAATGTAAAGTATTTACAAAACGGAAACAAATTTTGGTTTAATGTGTCTTGATTTTAATGTATGCAAATAAAAGTACAAAAATCTTAGGTATCAATAAAAGCGCTTATTTAGCGTTCTTTTTAAAAAAAGCGCTAAGGAAAAAATATTCGCCTTTTCAACAGTTAAAAGGCGCTAAATCTAGCGCCAAAGGCGCTAAATTGGCAACTTTGACAAGAACGAATCGTATGAACAGCATGTTTGGCAATCTAGTTTCAGAGAGCGAAACCAGTGGTTTATATCGTCGTATGAACATAGCATTAGCATCGATGCTATGTCTTCATACAACCAAACGCACAACAACAAAAATTGTGGTCAATCAGAACATGAACATCAACACGTATTCGCCACATATAAGAACATGAACAAATTAATACCGTTGCTTTGCCGGCGTTATGGTCATGCCATGGTCTAGTCGAAAGCGCATGGAGACGTGGGGTTATATACTATGTCGCGATAGTAACAGAAAGTTATATAAGTACCGCCCTTTAGATATAAAAAAGTATTTTGTGCCTTCAATAACGCTTATTATTTTGTCGTATGTTGTGTGTTGATAACCAATATACTTGCACCTTATATGAAAACTTTTACTTCTGCCGTTCTCTAGATAAACAGAAGTCTATGTCTTTATACAGCATGGCATGGCACCCACTTATCTAATTCAGCCCATTTTTAGAGAGGTTTTGTATTGATAACTGAGCCATGTGTACCAAATAAAATAAATGTAAGCATTAAAAAATGACAATTGAAGTTAAATTTTACAATTAAAGAAAAACTACATGTTATGTGAAGTGAATTCGCTGCTAGAAAATTAAACGGGAAAGTGAAGAAAATATAAGTTTGTTGTACGATCGCGGTAGACCGCCATGACAATCCTCAAAATAAAAAGGAACCAAGTATTTCGTCTTTCCAAGTATGAGGAGGGAAATAACACTATATTATCTTTAAGCTATGACGCTGAATGTTTAGCTGACTGATTATTTAAATAAATAAATAATTTAAATTTAAAAAAATATTTTTCATTTATGTTTCACATTGTAATGAAATCCACATTTGAAAAAAATCCGAGAATAACTTTGAAAGCAAGTTGAAAATAAATGCATTTCTCAATTAAAAAATAATGTCCCTTTTTTTGTTGATAATGACATGATATCAAATCATGATCAAACGGTAATCGTTTGAGAAAAGGTTTGATTTCAAATCATTTTCAATTTGAAATTAAGCTTTCGTGTTTGTTGGGCTATTACTGGCCAAAAATTTTACAAAAGCAGTTAAGCGAGAAAAAATTACATATTTGTTTTAATTTATGGCATTTTTGTTCTTGACGCGTGAGTTGCAAAACCTGAGCAAATCTTAAAATATCAGTAAAAATATATTTTGCATATTGAAAAGGGCGACAAGGAGTAAAACATATTTCATTTTTGGTACTTTTATAAATAGCGTTTTTCTTTTCAATAATTTTATGAAAGAATAAAAAATGTTATTACATATATATAATTGAAAAATAATTAAATACATATAAACTGCATAACAAAACAAATATATATATTTATATATATCTGGAAATCGAATTCGATTGAAATTGAAATCGAGCAAATTTTTAAAACTGTCCTGTTTTAAAATATCATAAAAATATTCCATTTTATATACGTCATACTTTGAGTACCACTTATATTCATTAAAATTATACCAAAAATCATGATATATAAATGTAATTTTCACAAACGTATAAACCGATTTGAATCTTTGGTGCAAATAGAATCACTACAGGGGAAATCAAATTATTAACTCCATCAATAAGGAATCGATCTCTTTAATAGCGTCTAATAGATGCCCTGTTTACCGCCTCCTCTCCACAGAACTAGTCTAATTGAATTTAAATTTTTATTCATTTTGAATAAATTTTTCTTTCGTTTTTGATCGTTTTTCTTCAATTTGTTATATATGTACTATGAGCATCAACATAGTGTGTACAGCTTGTTTTCCAATATAAAGTAGAAGCTAGCTTTCCCTCAACAAAAAATTTCAGTGTAATTATCAATTATGAAAAAATAGTGTTATGTTAGTTATAAAAAGTTTAATTTCTACTTTGCCAAATTTGATCCGACTTCAAGCTTGCTGTCATCTGTGGCAAATACGTTGCTCCAAATATTGACGAATTCAACGTAAAAATACAGTATCTATAGTGAAGCATGATAGGATTGGCTTTTGTAATACGTCCTAAAACAGATGGATCAGCCAAATAGTCGCTCGATATCAACTTAACTTAGCATCAGGGAACATTTGGACAGACAAATTAAAAAAAAAAAACATGACTAGCAATATGAGTACGTAAACCTTCTAAAAGTTAAAGTCAAATTATTCCAGGTTCGGCATATCCTGATTTGAAAAGAGTGTTCAAAAACGGAAAGATGTATTTGTGGTAATTCTAGTTGCATATTACGAGTTGAGTGCATAAAAGTGAATTCATCCACCACCTGAATAGGCAGTCCAAATTTCATAATCTTGTAGAACTGAAGCAAAAGGCGTAAATGTAAAAATTATGTAAAAAGTTTAATAAAAACCTAGTAACTGCGGGACTAGTTCAGTGGTTCTATTGTGGTCTCTAACAGAAATATTATATATAAATCGCACAATTCGTCTGAAAATCCGTTCGAGATAATCTAAATTCTAGATAGAGTTCCAGTAAACAGTAAATATTTCAAGGCAGTAAATGAGTTTAGACATAAGCAGAGCATGTGCCAAACGATATCTTATGCACTTTGGCGTATATGCCATTAAGACGTACAAACATCTTAAAATAAATGAAACTTGGCTCGAGAGAGAGTTTATGTTCTTCTTCTCTTCTTGTTTTTTTTTTTTTTTTTTTTTTTTTTTTTTTTTTAATATCCTAAGCTAATCCCGCGAAGCTTTTCGCTAAGATGATTATTTAGTGTATTTTCAAAAACATTATTAAAATCGGAGTAAGTACTGTAAAGAGGGTTTATCATGTTATATCACGGTTGTTAATGCAAATGTTTTAACAACGGTTTTATACCATTATGTTATAACATAAAATCATGTCAGTTGCAGACGGGGAGTTACATGATTGAAACAACAGGTTTTGCTATACAAAATTTTGAGAGCGAAACAGGTAGTATCATGTGCATCCATCTTCAATTTTGATAATAACTATCGGCAGTTTATCCGAACTAGCTCTAAAAAAAATCCAAACAAAGAAAAAAAAATAAAAATTGATTTTAAATAAAATAAAGTGATAATTATTAAATAATAATATGTATTAATAAAAGTATTAAAAAACATACTGTCTTGCCAGTATCGTCAAATGTAAACGCTATGTAAATACTGGCGATATATATCGACTATTCTTTTATATATCGATATTTTGATATATCGATATTTATTTACTATCCCTAGACCTAAAAAATTATACCGGCCACATACAAGGCGAATTCACTAGTCAATTCGCCTTGGCCACAAATGTTAAATTGTTGCCTCAAAAAATTGTTTATTTTACAAAAAATTAGCAAAGGTTCATTAAATTATTAATTTCTATAATTAAAAACGAAAAAAAGTATAGGATAACAATTAACATTTAAGAAATGAGTGAAAACAAACCAACAGATCCCCAAGCCCCTGTAACCCGTAAAGGCTTTCTAATCTCCATAAAAACGGGAGACCCAACAGAAATAAAAGAAAGAGATGTGGTAAAAAATAGAAATTAATTATGCATGGAATATCTTTTATTCTTTTATTATTTAAAAAATCTAAAATTTTTTAAGCATGGACGCTGTCGTGCTGTAACAGAATTTGAAAAGTTGAATCGCATTGGTGAGGGTACCTATGGCATTGTTTGTACGTGATTTTTGTTGTTATGAGCGTATGTATATCAATCTTAAGGTTTCTAATGATTTTTTTTTTTCAGATCGTGCAAGGGATACTCGAAATAATGTAATTGTAGCTTTGAAAAAAGTGCGTATGGATCAGGAGAAAGATGGTTTACCTGTAAGTGGTTTAAGAGAAATTACCATTTTAAAGACATGCAAACATGAAAATATTGTAAATTTATTGGATGTGGTGGTGGGTAAAAGTCTAGAAAGGTATGAAATAAAGATTTTCATTGCAAAATATACGCATTTGTTATGCTTTTGGTTCATTTTTAGCATATTCTTAGTTATGGAATATTGTGAACAAGACTTAGCATCTCTTTTGGATAATATGTCTCAACCTTTTTCTGAATCTGAAGTGAAATGTATAATACTACAAGTACTGCAGGGTCTTAAATATATGCACTCTCGCTACATTATCCATCGAGATTTAAAAGTTTCGAACTTATTAATGACAGATAAAGGATGTGTAAAAATAGGTAAAAACTAGCTAACATTTAAATAATTGAATGCTTACTTATACAATTATTCCAGCGGACTTTGGTTTAGCCCGTTTATTTGGGTTACCCTCTGTACCGATGACTCCGCAGGTTGTCACTTTATGGTATCGTTCCCCTGAACTATTATTAGGTTCACCTACTCAAACTACCGCTGTTGATATGTGGGCGGTAGGTTGTATCCTAGGAGAGCTGCTCTCGCATAAACCTTTGCTGCCCGGTAATACTGAAATAGCACAACTAGAGTTGATAATCGATTTATTGGGCACTCCATCGGAAACTATTTGGCCGGACTTAGCTAAAATGCCAGCTTTACAAAATTTTACTTTAAAAAAGCATCCGTATAATAATTTAAAACAAAAATTTCAATATCTATCACCGGCCGGTTTAAGATTGCTTAATTTTTTGTTCATGTATGATCCCAAGAAAAGAGCTACTGCAGAAGAATGCCTTCACAGCACTTATTTCAAGGAACCACCGCTGCGTAAGAAATTTTTTTGTCATTTATCTTTAAATACCTATTTAAATTTTTTTTATAGCATGTGATCCAAAATTAATGCCCACATTTCCTCAACATCGTAATATGCAGGGCAACCATGGCAAAGTGGCAGCCGGCAGCCATCTACACAATCAATCTGTACCCGAATTACCTGCTATATCTGATTTGTTAGGAAGTCTGTTAAAGAAAAGAAGGGTGGAATAAAAATACGATTAATAAAAAATTTTTAATTCAAACTGGGAATTATTTCCTTCCGAAGGTTAGGTAGGTAGGTAGGTAGGTAGGTAGAAAGGCCGGTGTGAAGTCTCCTTCACACCTTCACCCTGAGACCAATATGGTCCATTGTGACGCCTTAATTAGAGATAGCTAAGAAGGTATAAAGTAGGTGAAATAAGCAGCGAAAGCATAAGACAGATCCGAAAGATAGGTAGAAAGGAACGAAAAGAAGGTAAAGGACCAACCCCGAGAGAAATCGCACTAAAACCAACTCCGCCCTACGTGCGGTTAGCACCCAGTCTCCCCTCGCGCAGCCAGGCCATCCCCATTACGAATCCTATCAAATTCTCGAGTCCGCAACCCGAGACATCCCCTAATTCGCCCAGGAATCTACTGCCCAGCCACCTCAACCTGCTACCCTGCAACCTGGGACAGTGGCACAGAAAGTGCTCAACTGACTCCAACTCCTCAGGGTCCTCGCACAACCTGCATATATCCGACAAGTCGGATCCCATCCTCACCGCCATCCTGCCTATCATACAGTGGCCTGTGATAATTCCTATCATGGTCCTAACGCAGACCCTGCTCCTGCCCAACAGCGACACAGAATCGGACTTCCTAAGCACCGGCCACAGTGTCCGTGATACCCGACAGTCCGTTCGGCTCCCCCAGGCCCGATTGGTCACGCTCAGTATTCATTCCCTAATTCTACCAAAATAGAAGCCCAATGGAGGCCTAACCGCCTCCACACAGTCAGGATCCTCCATCTCTGAGCCCTGTCTTGCCAACTCATCAGCAATCTCATTGCCGCCTATGTCAAAATGACCCGGCACCCAGCACAACCTTAGCAAATACTCCCCTAAGGCTCCGCTCAGAGCCCTCCTACACTCATCAACCAGCCTGGAGTTCACATAACAGCCCCTTACGGCCATAAGAGCCGCCTGGCTGTCCACATATATAGTGACCTCCGAGCACCTATCAATGTTGTCCCTCATCAGTTCCACGGCCCTCCAGACCCCCAGAACCTCCGCCTGAAAGACACTGCAGTCGTCAGGAAGCCTATATGACCTTCTTATGTTCAGATCCTCAATGTGCCCCTCATCTTCGAGCCCTCAGTGAAAATAGCAAATCCACCAAATAATCTGCTCCTGCCCGACCAGCTCTCCCTAGAGGGCATTATTACCTCTGGCAACCGACCAAAATCCAATCTGGTGCTAACATAATCAGTGGATCCCGACGGTCCCAGGCGAAAGCCACCAGCCTCAATCTCTCCCAGGATCCGTGAGTGACCCTGAGTGTCATTCCTCGTTAGTCCTAACTCCCTCAGTCTAAGAATGCTCCTGGCCGCCATTCCCATCACATACTGCTCAATAGGTAGAAGATGTAGAATGACATCCAGGGCAGCCTGAGGAGTACTTCTCATGGCACCTGTCATGCCAATTGAAGCACACCTCCGAGCCTTAGAAAGGACGTTCCTACTACTTGCCAATCTCAATGACTCCCACCAAACACAACATCCGAAGGTTACTTTATATTATATTCAACATTTTTCATTTTTTCGAATTTATTCTATGAGCTAAATTTCAGTTATGTATTTTATAAAGCTTTTTTGTAATAGTCCTATTCCTTCAATTTTTCAGAAATTACTTTATACACTACCAGACTATTATATTGTATTTTCTTATTATAATTTATCTTAGTTTTCCTTTGGAAAGCAATGAGGTATATTGTATGTACAGAAAAATTTACAATTATTAGACACCAGCAGAATGTAATGCATTTTCTGGCCCGCTACGGCCTTCGTCAGCATTCTTTGTGTCTCACTGGATAGTGATACTTTATAAATTGAATGTATTTAACTCAACTATGTATATTAACAAATAGAAACTGGGAATTATTTCCTTCCGAAGGTTACTTTATATAATCAACCATGTCACAGAGTACAATTCCGTTCGGAAACGAAATTCATTCCGTATTTTGGTGCTTCAGAAAATGACGAAAAATGTTTCGGAATGAAACCATTTTTGTTTTCATCATCGGTATGGGAGTTGCCTGTATCTGAAAGGCCAGAAAACTATCAAAATACACTTTCCATCAACAAACAAATATGTTTTCTTCAATTCCGAACGGAATTGTACTCTGTGACATGGCCCTATATTCAACATTTTTCATTTTTTCGAATTTATTTATATGAGCTAAATTTCAGTTATGTACTTTATAAAGCTTTTTTGTAATAGTCCTATTCCTTAAATTTTTCAGAAATGACTTTATACACTACCAGACTATTATATTGTATTTTCTTGTTACCTTAGCTTTCCTTTAAATTCTTTTAAATTTCATTAAAATCGGTTTGATAGTTTCTGAGAGGCAGAAATGTCCCCCTATCTTCCCTTGTGGGCCTATAATTCGGCCCATTTTCAATAGGCTTGGTCCTTGTGCCAATAACCTAGAAATATTTTAAATAAAAATTAAATTGCGGGATTTTTAAATTGCGCGTTTTTTTCTCCATTTTAGTGTGTTTTGAAATTTTAAAGTTGACAACGCTGTTCATAGTATTCAATTCGCCTTGTCTCCAACAAAAAAAAATTTCTAAAATATGTGGCAACTATATTCACCATCGCGGTCTGTGGTTTTGATTTTGTTTGTGTATTATTTTGCGAACCTTTTAGTTTTTAATCCGATTAAAATTAAGTTAAAGAAAAAAATAAGACTAATCAAAATGAGTGTTGAAGAACTAATTGACAATTTTGATAAATGGAATCCAATGGAAAATGATTATAAAAACATACAATTTAACCAATACGTATCGGGTCCAGGCGCGGAATTAGATTCTGAACTACAACCAGCTCAACAGGCTTTACGAAGTAGCAAAGACAATAATAACGTTGACAAGAAAGGGGAACAGCCGGCAGTACCATGCTTGATATTTAGAAACTTACCAAAAGAAATGACAATAAAAGCAATGCATAATCTTTGTTCCCGGCACGGTCGAGTTAAAGCTGTTAGAGACAGCACTAAAAATGATTTTTACTTTGTGGACCTGGCCTCCGTAGCGTAGGTTTCAAAATTTATTTTTGTATACATTTCGCACGCTAAATTATAAACAGTTCAAACTCATAATTTACAAATGCTTAGAAGAGGCAAAAAACTGTTAGAAATATTGTAATTTTGTCATCGTTAGTTTCAAGTTAAGAAAAACCGGTTAATGTGCAGTTTACGACCCATTTGCGCGAAATTATCGCATATGCCAATTTTTTTGAAATTGAGTTTTTGATGCAATATTGTTCTACATTCAAAGAGACGTCGCCTGACAAAATATTGTAGGCGAATTCCACTTCGTTGCTCCAAAAATTGAATTTATATTTTCATTTTTATATTGCAAGTGATAGCAAAGAAAAGTAGAAAAATGGATCTCCTGTAAAATTTGGTTTTTGTAACATACGATAATTTCGCGCAAAGGGGTCGATATTACCTAGAGGGCCCCAGAAGTCCCGCCCGCCCTTAATTTTGTTATTTTCAATATTGTACATTTACCTTTAATTTGAGTACCCGCAAATACCACTAATTGGGCGGGACGGTTTTTTGGATCCAAGGGGGCCATGGGCATCAGCCTCCTTAAATTTAAATTTAAGTTTTTTTTGTTTTTAATTCCAGAGTAGGTTAATTTTTTATTTAGCTTTCGTACGTCCCGTAAACTGCACTTTTGCCGAAAAGCCTCTCCTCTGAAGAGAGTTTCGCAAAACTGCAGTTTACGAGGCACCCAAAAAAATTGGACCCCCTATGGAATAAAAAAAGGGAAAACCAAAATTAAGAATTAAAGGGGCTGAGGACCGTAGGCCCCCTGGATTCAAAATCTATCCCGCCGACTTAGTGGTATGTATGTGTGGGTAATTGGGCAACAAAAACAAAAATAATAAAATTTAAGGCGCGCAAGACTTCTGGGCCCCTCTGGTGAAAAAAGTGCCGCCAACCCACTTATGTATATCAATGTGAAGTTACTCAAATTAAAGGTAAATTGCTCACGATTGTAAATTATTTTGTTTAATTACGTGCAAAACTGACTCGTTTAACGAAAATTTAAAACAAAATTTTTATAATTTTAGTTAAACGAATCACTTTTGCATTTGCGTTCTAAAAACAGCTTCCCAGCATAGCCGCCTTTCGGGCGGCGCAAGGAGTTTCTCCTGTATCTTATAATAAGTGCCGGCTTCTTTAACTAAAGCTTATCTTTATCTATGTATCTAAAATATACTCAAAGTAACCTAGAGGGAAAAATAATAAACGAATACAAAAACAAAATACATATTTTCAATCGCGGGCAAATTTCCTTTTATTTGAGTACCAACTATGGGTCTGTTTTTAATAATTCACTTGTTTGCCTTTACTCAAAGCGCACAACATTTGCTCAAATATAAAACACTCAAAAATATAAAAAAAAGTAAACCATATACAAAAATAAGAGAGAATGAATTGAATACAAAACTTGTTTACTGTAAATGAATTTGAGAGTCATTCATAAATAACAAAACATTGGAACAGTGATGTTAACCGTACGGTAATTACGGGTGCGTTCGTAAATGCATCACTGCGCTGCATCAGTGATTTCAAATGGTTATATACAGGGAAACCATAAATATGCAATTGCATGTTTTTCCTGGTGCGACAAATGAAGGCACAAACTATATATTTATCCGTTTTAGAGCTTTTTATGAATTTTGGCATCGATTTGTTAGTGCATATTTTTGCATATTTTACCGTTTGCAGCATTTTGTTGCATAATATAGTTAAAAAAGCTTTTTTGCAGCATTTTTAAGTTTAGAGCGCATATTTTGCCTTTTTAAGGCATATTTTGATACATTTTAGATTTTTTTTTGGTGCCTACAATAGCTTTCGCAATAAATAAAACATTCTTTTTTTTGCGAAATTCTGTTTTGAATATGTATCTGTAACCCAACGTGTTGCTTCAATTTCTTCAACACTTTTTAGAGTAATCTAACGATGTCATCCGTCCGTCTGGCTGGTTATCTGTCTATGTTTACCTTGTGCGCATACATAGGTAAAATGGCAATCTTGTAGATAATTTGAGAAAATTTAGTAAATACATTTGTACTAAGGACGAAGTCTATGTAAATGGTGAGAATCGGTCTATAATTTCACATACAGTATAACCCGGTTAATTACCCCACGCTTAAATGCCTCTCACGCTTAGTTACCTCGAGTTTTAAATCCCCGTTTTTTTTCTTCCATTTTTCAAACAAAAATCCACGTTTAATTGCCATACGCTTAATTACCCGATTCGGATAATTGCCTTAAAAATTTAACTCCCAAAACAAAATTATACCTAAATTTCATTCGTTTAATTGCCTCAGTACTATATATACAAAATATGGCTTGATTAAAAGCAAAATTTTTCAACAAATTAATATTTGCATTAAAAGTTATGTTATGAGGTCAAGATTCATATAGAGTTATATTCTTACAATTTACATAGGTTTTGTTCTTATGACAATTAAACGTATTAACCCAATTTTATCAAATTATCTAAAAACTGCTTCCTTTACTTTTCGCACAAGGTTTACATGGACATACAACTAGCAAGATGGAAGGACGGACGGACACGAAAAGATTACTTAAACAAGTGTTTCTGATTCGATCGTTTACTAAACGATGCGTCCAGGTTTCTATGTTATAAGTTGCGAAAAACATTTATCTTCAACAAAAACTTGCTTTGGCTTAAAATTGTACAGCGAAAATTTAATCTAGGTGGCGAAATTAAAGCAACAGAAAATTCATCTGTTAACCAGAATTTAAAGCAATTTTTTTTTTTTTTGCTTAACATGTATTAAAATATGTTTTAAAAACTTAAAATATGTGTGCAATAAAAATGCAGCAATGGTTAAAATATGGAAATTATTTACAAACAAATCGATACCAAAATTAATTAAAAGCTCTAAGCGCATAACTATATTGTTTCTGCATTCATTGGTATCACAAGAAAAACCATTCAATTGCATATTTACGGCTTCTCTTAAGATTTAGCTGGTACATGTAAAAATTCCTTTCTTAAATTTTTTCATACATCAAAGTTAAGTTATCTTGTAAATAAATACGTCTAATTACATCACTGAGGTATTTAAACGAATTCGCTTAATTACCTCAATGAGGTAGTTAAACGTATTCTTATTATTACCTCAACGAGGTAGTTAAGCGTATTCGTTTAAATGCTTACCCCGCATAATTACCCAAAAATATTGGCATTTTTGTCGAGGTAATTATCCGTGGAATACGTATTCCCCATAAAAACTTCTTTCCAAACAAGACTCTTTGTGTCCGTTAACCATCTTATTATGTTGGCTTTCGTCTGTAAATACTGTGGTGTTTGGGCTTTACCGATTGTAATTTAGGATTGTTTTTATTAAATGGAACTGTTAATAATTTGTTTTAAAATTAGCAATTTTTTGGGGCATATTTTTAAAAGTTTTCAGGGCATATTTTTAAGTTTTTATTGCATATTTAATGCGCATAAAACGCTTTTTTTGTAGCATATTTCTGGTTTCCCTGTTTATATATTTATCAGTGAAGTAAATGCGGATCGAAAAACTGTGAAATACTCCACAAAATTAATAGTCACACAATAAAAAAATTAAAATTATTCTTTTATTGCCATTAAAAAAGGTTGCTTTTCTGATGCAGCGCAGTGATGCATTTACGAACGCACCCTACCCTTTTTTTAGGGTAATTTTTGGCCGCAAAAGGTTGCAAGGTAATTTTATTTTAAATACGGAAATATAAAGAAAATTTGATTTTTGGTAACATGTGTGGGGCTTATAATTTTAACTTGACTTGAGAGGTGATTTTCAATTTAAAAATACATATAAATTTTTAATCCAAATTTTTAATATTTTTAATTAGGCTTAAGTTCATTAAATTTAATTTTCATTAAATTATTTTTATGAAGAAAGGAATTTTACAACATGAAAATCAATTAAAATTATCAGTAAATTTTAATTGATTTTCATGTTGTAAAATTCCTTTCTTCATAAAAATAATTTAATGAAAATTAAATTTAATGAACTTAAGCCTAATTAAAAATATTAAAAATTTGGATTAAAAACCATAAATAGTTCAATAAAATAACCACAATACTAATAATACATATAAATGTTGTAACAAAAAAAATCCAGATCCTTATGTTCTGTAAATGTTTTTGTAACAACGATAAGGGTAAAATAAAAAAAAAAAATAAATTACTCTTGTGTGTTATTAATGTTATATTAAACTTTTTGTATATCAAAATAATTTTTGGGAACACAAAATTTTAATTTTAAAGGTTTTGTTATTCGTGCTTAATTCCCAATTTTTATTCATGATAAAAACACTGAAATTTATTGTTAATGGAATAAGCTATTCCTATGCGCATTTCACTGGTTGCTTAGGCCAGATCGTCAGGAAACTTCATCCATAAAGATTTTAGAAAAACTAAAGATATTAAACCAAATAAAACTGCTAAACGTATAAGAATTATAAGCAACAGTTCTACTTGTAACAATATAAAAGTTTAAACAAAAACATCAACAATAAGCAGTGAGTTTATCTCTCCTTACATTCCCCACTACAATTGATTGAAATTCTTCCAACATCAGTTGTAGTTGTAAGTAGGTTAAGAAAAACAAAATTAAAACAAAAACAACTTGCAAAAGCATGTTGCCAGTTAAGTTTTTTCAGGCAGTGCACTGCCAGCTTATTATCTAAATAATTTTTGGGAATAAACAATTTTAATTTAAAAGGTTTCGTTATTCGTGCTTAAGGTGCTATCAGACGGGATGTATTTTACATATGTGCTGTCACTTTCTTACCTTATGTAATTCCTTATGTATTTCACTGGTTGCTTAGGCCAGATCGTCAGGAAACTTCATCCATACAGATTTTAGAAAAACAAGATATTAAACCAAATAAAACTGTTAAACGTATAAGAATTATAAGCAACAGTTCTACTTGTAACAATATAAAAGTTTAAACAAAAACATCAACAATAAACAGTGAGTTTATCTCTCCTTACATTCCCCACTACAATTGATTGAAATTCTTCCAACATCAGTTGTAGTTGTAAGTAGGTTAAGAAAAACAAAATGAAAACAAAAACAACTTGCAAAAGCATGTTACCAGTTAAGTTTTTTCAGGCCGTGCACTGCCATTTTATTATCAAAATAATTTTTTGGAATACAAAATTTTAATTTAAAAGGTTTTGTTTTTCGTGCTTAATTCCCAATTTATATTTGTTTGTTTAAAAATCAACAATTCTTAAACTTATTAAATAGCAGTACAGTAGTTTTGACTTAGCTGCACAATCTCATTTGCACGATTTTTTGTGCAGGTAAATCAAAAATGCAGTTATCTTAAATGCATATACCTGCCTTAATGTGCAGGTAAACAATTGTGGTTATCTGCACAAAAGTGCAGCTAAAGTAAAGTGTTTGACTTAAAAGTAGAATAAAAAAAGTATTTTATTAATACATAAATTTTTATTTTATTTTAACCCAGCTAGCATTTTCAATCGTCTAGGAGTCTACTGGCAATCTCACAAAGGGTTTTTTTGATCGTCGACGAGCTCATTTTTTAATTGTAGACAATTCCTCGCACGGGAGAAACTGTTACACGTGCTACTTCCTATGAGAAATTCTGCTATATTAATCGTAAAGGGAATCGTTTATGATGTATGTAGAGATTATCAAACGAGCCCTTCAAAAGTATGCCAAGAGTCGTATGAGACTCATGTAGGTATTATTTTACAACTCGTGAAATACTCAGCCGTAATAAATAAATAAAAAAAAATAAGGGCATCAAGCGTATTTTTCATGCTAAAACTTCTAATTTTCATACAATTTTTATAAAACAAACCTTAAGGTCGCGAAATCAACACCATCCTGTCGGAAAATCCTTTTTTCAGATCCTTAGGCCGGCTTAAATTGGATATTTATGTGAAAAAGTGGCCACTATATACATATTTTTATTTGTGCAGCTAACTTTGATGTTTTGTACGAAAATATTTTAAAGCTGCCCAAAAATATGAAAAATGTGCAGGTATATAAAATGCACGTACAAAAGGATTTTGAAGAATAATTCCAGAAAATATGTTTTTTGGGC
Organism: Pollenia angustigena; assembly: GCA_930367215.1. Classification (NCBI taxonomy): domain Eukaryota; kingdom Metazoa; phylum Arthropoda; class Insecta; order Diptera; family Polleniidae; genus Pollenia; species Pollenia angustigena. The sequence goes on from OV884059.1 coordinate 154,333,480, forward strand.
AGTTAAGTCAAAGTGCAGCTAACTTTGATTTTTTGTATGATAATAATTTTAAAATGCCAAAAATTTTGCGAATTTATCTTAAATGTGCATGTATAGAGAGTGCACTTAAAAAAGGAATTTGTATGGAATTATAAAGAATAATTCCAAAAATTATCAATTTTGTGCAGTTAAGTCAAAAGTGCACGTAAACAAAAGGCAGTTAAGTCAAAACTACTGTATTATATTAAATTCGGATCGGTTCAAATGTAATCCGTAACTACCTCACTATTGATAACGCTTTGCTTTGGTTTAATTACGGATGGATTGATTTTCCTTGTGGCTGTAACAAATCAAAAATTATTATAGTACATACGTATGTATTTTTATCTTTTTAATGTATTTAATTAAATGAATTAAATAAAACATTATTTTTCTAACGTTTATCACATACATACATATGTATTTACGCTAAGCGTATAAAATAAAAATGTTTTGAGTTGAATGAATCTACATATCGTCATCTGAAAGTCCTAATAACCTATCTGCAAAAATTTCAAAATTGAGTTTTTTTATGGAAATTTATTCCATATATCATAACGCATATGTGTGCAAAATTTTGAACATGTAATATTACAACTGACAAAGTTTTTGTACCTAGAGGACCGTTACGCACAAAAAAAGAGAAAAATAAATCATCAAAAATCACGATAAAAGTTTAATTTTGTTGCATAGTGTAATTTAAACAAACATTAAGTCCTTGTTTTTGCTTAAATCAGTAAAAGAAACTACTACTGTAATTATTTAATGTTTATAATATTCATGTGTATAAAGAAATTTTTATTTATTCATACTAATTAGTACTGCAGATAGGTTATTTGGTTTCAGATTTTTTACAATTCCAAAAAACCTAAGTGTCATAACATAAGCTGTGATTAGAAAAACAAAATTTTCTCAACCGATATATATTACTGGTTTCATTTTAATCAAAATGTGTAATTTTCGTTTCAATATCGTTAATAGTTCAAATTTTATAACGTTTTTTCCCGCTCCTGTAAACTTTTGAAAAGTGCAGATAGGTTATTTCGTCTTTTAGGTGACGATATATAAATGTACCTATTTTATTAAACATTATTTTACTACCCCAGCTAGCATAGGTTGTTTGTTAGACGATTATGTTTAATATACAACTCCTAAAAGAATCTTCTGATGATTATCTGACGATTAACAAAAACAAAAAAATCGAATTTCTTTTATTATTACTTTTTTATAAATTTTTTGACACGCTCGTCTTTTAATATTGGAATGAACCTTTTGCGACTCTCTGTAAGAGTCATATAACAATTACTAAAAAGGAGCGTTTTTGAAATATGAAAATTCTATTGTCAATACAATTTCAATAAAACAAACCGACCTAAGGATCAGCGATGACAACTTAGTGCTTTTGGCACTATTTATGGTGCTTTTTGATGCCTCACTAACTTAATGCTTTTTCAATTTTTCGTTAGTGCCTTTAGTGCTTTTTACAATTTTTATTTTTTTCTATAATTTTTTAAAACTTTGATTATAAAGAGGATGACTTAGATGAGATTTGCTATTTGGGGTACAATTTTAAGAAGGACTGCAAAGATTTTAAGATTTCAAATGATAGGCTTCCTAGCAATTTGGAAATTTTACAAAACGTCACACTTTTTAGCGTTGACAACATACAGGCAAAGCTCGATATAACAAATACTCACTTTAACGAAAATCCGATATAACGAATGAGCAATTTTTTCATTAGTTTCCTTATTTAACGAACGATCAACATTTGTTTGTCCCGGTTTAACGAATGGTTACATGCTGGATGGGCTTTTTTATTTGTTACAAAGTAATACAACACGTAGATTAGTACATAGGTTAAAATAATTGGACAATATCATATGCCGATTGTTTTATTAAACTTTGCACGATTTTAATATAGAATTATTTAATTTAAGGTTTTTTTTATTAAAATAAGGAATGGTCGGTCATTGCAAATTTTCGGTAATTGCAACAGGTACGATTTTTTCGAGTTACGAAAATCGAGCTCGCACTGTATTACTTTAAAACTGTTTTATGGCCAATTCAAACTCAGCTGATGGTGATACAAGTGATTTGGATGATAGTTTTATTGAAGATAATAATAATACTGTTAAAAATGTTTATATACGAATGTAAATATATATTTTTTTTATTAAATTTTAAATGAAAATCCCTCACACAGCTGAGTGCTTTTTAACGCTTTTTTTTTGTTCGAAATAGTGCTTTTTAGTGCTTTTTTTTTTAATTTTAAAGTGCTTTTTGCTCTCAAAAAGTTGGCATCACTGCTAAGTATCTGTAAATAATGGATTTTCCGACGGGAGAGTGTTGCTTTCGCAATCTTAAAGGTTTGTTTCATGTAAATTGTATGAAAATTAGAAGTTTTAACATAAAAAAGACGTGTGATGGCCCTTTTTAGGTAGCTCAGTTATACGGCTGAGCATTTCACGAGTTGTAAAATAATCCCTACATGAGTCTCATACGACTCTTGGCATGATTTTTAAAAGACTCGCTAGATAATCTCTACATATATCACAAACTATTCCCTTTACGATTAATATAAGCGTCTTTCGCTGCGTTATAGAAGAATCTCTCATATGAATCAGCACGTGTAACAGTTTCTCCCGTGCAAGGAATCGTCTACAATTAAAAAATGAGCTCGTCGACGATCAAAAACACTCTTTGTGAGATTCCCAATAGACTCCTAGACGATTGAAAATGCTAGCTGGTACGTTATTCATAAACAATACAATGATTTTGGTTAAAAATTTATTTTTTTTTTCCAATATTTATTGAATCTTCATATACTAAATATGAACTTACAATAATTAATCAAATCTTATTATAATATAGAGTTGTGTCGTTCCGGAACGACCTAGTTCCATTGAACGATTCCCTAAATGGAACGGTGCGGACTTTTTCAATAGTTAATTTTTTGTCGTTCCTCGTTCCGCAATTGCAATCCGTGGGATGATCACATGTATTTTTGTAGGGTTATTTTTTGTGTATTGATCAATGTTGCCGACTTTTGTGTATTTTTGTCGTGACATATAAAAATTTTCTAATTAAATCAATTACTAATGTGATCCAAAGCAATATATTTTAGCAATACATAATTCTTATGTAGGTAGTTGTTACGCCACAACATAAAAACAAACAATAACAAATTTTTGATTGTTGACGTTTTAACGAACGACATAAAAGTTTTTTCGTTCCACGTTCATTCATTGTTCAAAGTAAAAACCGGAACGATGAACGAAAGGAACGACCTAGTTCCTTTGATCTTTCGGATCGGTCGGAACGATTCCACAAAAGGAACGATTTTGCCCAACTCTATTATAATACTTTGTTTTGTGTCCTGCCAGTGCCAGACAACAAATTTCGTCATTACGGTTTCTGTTCACATATGTAGGTGTTTATCGCTCTTCTGATTGGGTGAGTGCTGCAGTGTCTCTTCTTCTTAAGCGAGTGTGGCCGCCATGATTTAAAATATTTCGAGCTAGTGGATTTGGGTGTTGTTCAAGCCTTTTTAAATATTTTACTGCATACTTTGTAATCATAGTTTTTACTAATGGCACATTGAGATCCTTATGAATGTTTGAGTTTTTAACATACCAGGGAGCGGCTGTGATTATACGAAAAAGTTTATTTTGGCGCCTTTGAATTTTGTCGATATTAGAGGCCGAGGCAGTGCCCCATAGTTGAATACCGTAGCACCAGATAGGCTTTGAGATAGAGTTGTAAAGTAGAAGCTTGCAATCGAGACTAAGGACAGAATTTCTACCAATAAGCCAATTAATTTAAATGGCTTTTAGTTTCATTTGAGTTAATTTTGCCTCTATATAGCATTTCCACGTTAATCGCCGATCCAAATGTATACCGAGATATTTTACATGCGAATGTTGAGGAATTATTTGATTATTGATTGTAATAGGGGGGCAAGATTCCCGGCGCAAGGTGAATGTTATATGTACGCATTTTTGCTCACTGACTATTATGCTCCATTGTCTTAACCATATTTCTAGTTGAAATATATGGTGCTGTAAGTAACGAGATGCTTCATAACGGTTTTCGTGGACGCTTAGAAAAGCTGTATCGTCTGCAAATGTTGAAGTTTGGGTGTAGTTGCTTGTTGGCATGTCCGAAGTATAAATTAATTATAATAGAGGGCCAATGGGCTGAGGTCAACTTAAGAAATTTCCTTCTTTAATAATAAATTGACGACCGACTAAGCAGCCTTCTAGCAGCTTGTGTGTGTTTGTTGGTAAATTTTGCTTCAATTTATCGTCAGCTCAGACTTGGTTTGACCTACCGACCATTTTTAAAAAAATTGAGTTTGGTATGGGGTATACATATTTTGAATACCCTCTTTTTGAATCCAAAATCTGTTTCGCGAATTTTTTTGTGGTTTCTGAGATATAAAGCAATCATTTTGCTGCATATCAACTATTTAAAAATTTTTTAAGTTTTTTTTTTTTGCTCTACAAGCTACTGTTTGGCAGCAAATTCTTCATATAAAAACGTACAAAATAAAATTTACTGTTGCTTTGCTGCATTGCCGTAAGAAAAAAAAAGTAGTTAAAGCGAAAGCAAAGTAAAATGACAACAAGAAAATAAATTTGTGAAAAATAGTTTTATAATGGACCCAACCAAGTGTACGGTTTGCTATTATTTGTGTTTTTAGCCTACCTAAGGGAAATGCTTCAAAATTTTACTACAAACGAAAATTAAATCAGCCCTATTATGAATAAAAATTCCCCGGGAGTTTTCTCCCTTCTCCCATTTTTCCTATGTAAATTCTATTGCAAAAATGGGAGAAGAGAGAAAACTCCCGGGGAATTTTTATTCATAATTGGGCTGAATATGTTTAATCTTACAGCAACCATTATTATGTCATATATACCAAATTTTACTTATTGTGCCTTTTTGAAGCTCATAGGGGTCGGAGTGGTATTAATATTGCTAGTGCTTAAATTAAAATTTTAAATGAATTAATAAAAGATTATCCACTTATTAAAACCTTGACATTATGGAGCGATTCTTGCGTACCTCAAAATAAAAATCAAATTAACGCAACCGCAATCAAAATGTTCTTTAAACAAAATAATATTGATGCCGTAATACAAAAGTCTTCAGAACCAGAACATTCTTTAATTCAAGAAGTGGACTGTGTCCATGGTGTTATTGACCGGTACTTAAAGAATATTGAAATTCATAGTCTTCTTCATTTACTAAATTTGCTTAAAACAATGCCAAATAATAAAACAAAACTTAAGTTATGGAAATGCTTCCGGAAAATTTTCGCACATACTCGTTGGAAGCAAATAAAATGGACTTTCGAAAAGTCCCTTTTGCAAAAATTAAATTAATTTTAAATTATAATTAAATTACAGTTAAAATAATGATTTATGTATATATTATAAAACTTCTACCAGAGAGGAAAAATATAAAAATACAATTTTGGTTAAGTCTGCATCAAAAAATTGTTTGAAAACTCCTGAGAATTTGTTGACGAATGTTTTGAAAATATCGAAACCATCATTTATTTCCAGCGATAAAAATAGAGACATAAAAGACTTGCTTATATTTCTTCCACGTGTTGATAAAGCTTATTATAAAAATTTACTCAATATTAAGTTTTAAATTTTCTTTTTACTTTTGCATTATTTAAGTTGTTTAATTTGTGGCTTTTTATGTAACTTTTCATAACAGTAGAACTGTTTTTTCTGTTTTTGTAAAGTAAAATCAAATAAAAAAACTATAAAAAAAATTCATCTCAACAACAAGTTACTCAATACACAGCAATAAGTATACGTATGCAGCACAAAAAGCCACTTTTTTAATTTTTTTTTAGAAAAGTGGCGTATGCGGCACAAAACAATATTTTTCATTTTCAAAAAAATACTATTAAATTCAAACTTTATTCACGAAAGTGCGCAAAAATTTACATTTTTCTTCAAAACATATACCGGAAGCAGTGGTAAAAATATAAAAAAATTCTATCGGGTACAATTTGAGAAATCTTCATGTGAATCTTCTTTATCGTTTTTCTCCACTCCGACTTTTTGGCATATGCGCCAAACCAATTCTGAGCTGACGTTATGTAATAAGCCTTCTTGCCAGACTTTATCAAAAACTTGCGAAACATCGATGAAAAGTGCTGAGCAACATTTTTTTTCTTCAAATGCTTTTCTTATGACATTTACTTTTCGATGAGTCTGTTCGATTGTGTTGTGTTTTCTTCTAAATCCGAACCAGAGAATGGCTTTGTACATTTGAAAAAAAATCGCATTTAATACATGACAACAAATACACTCGTTTACGGGTCATACAGTCAAACTAGCGCAACCGCAAATATTCGCTGCTGGTTTGCAGTCATTCAAATAACGCACATCGTGCTTTGTTATCTATACAATCGTTGCCTTCGTTTTTTTTTATAAAGATTCTAAGTGTTCTGAGCGCAAATGATTGTTTGGTAAAGAAACAAAAAATACAAACGAAAGAGCCAGAAATCAAACAATCATTACTCATGTATTTATGCAGCATTAACTATGTAGTACAAGAAAAAAAAAATTTAAATGAAACTAAACACACATACTTATGTAGGTACACACAATTTCCATAGAAACAAAAAATACAGTAGTAGTAGTAGTAGGTACAATGTATTTTTGTTATTGTTGTTTTTATTGTTGTTAATTTTGAAAAAGCGTCTCATCGTTGTTTATTGTTGTTGTTGTTAATGTAAACAAAAGAATAGAGAATGTGCTCTTTTGAATTTACTCAGTTGTGTTATATTGCGTGAGCAACAAAAATGCAAATAAAGCACTTTCAATAAAAAACGAATAAATGAAAATATCAAATGTGTACGAAAGGAAAAAAAAATTACCAACGTTGAACTTTGTTTTGCATGTATAGAGTTATTGTAAATTTTAGCGTATGAATAAATGCACAAAAATAGTGAGATTTGAGGTTCTCTGATCCGAACTGATGGTTTGGTATACATCTATTTTCACTTAAAACCGGTGTTAATTTTGAAACTAATAATTTCTCAAACAGCTTTGACATATTTGATAATAAGCTAATAGGCCTATAAGACTCAACTTTTGTATGATCTTTACCTGGCTTTGGTATCTAGTAACTAAGGAAACCTTCCATTTTTGAGGATAGTATTCAAGGCGTAAAATAGCATTTAAAATAAAAAGAATAATTTTCTTTGCTATGCGAGGTAGCTCCAAAGGCATTTTATTACTGATTTTATCAATACCAGGTGCCTTCTTAGTGTTTAAGTCACAAATAGCCTTTTCGGTTTCTCTTATCTCAAATCTGAGGGGACTAGCTGCCATAGCAACAACAGGTGGTAACTCGACCGCAATATTGTGAGATATATTTGGTGTAAATACATTTTTCAAGTTACTAACAAACAGATTTCCTTTTTCAATATCGTTTCTTGCCCAACTACCATTCAAGTTTCTTAATGGTGGCTTAGATATAACTGGCCTTTTTAGATTTTTAGCTGCGTCTAACTACTAATAGATTGTGGAGTTGCATCAAGTTTCTTAAGATATTTTTCTAGAGAAGCCGTTTTCTGAGTCTGCAGTAACTTTCTTAGCCTTTTTGTGCACTCTTTTAATAAATTCTTAAGTTGCGGGGATCTGTACAGTTGCCATTTTCTTCGAACTCTCCTTTTTTCAGTCAAAAGCCGCTCGACATCTGAAGAATATATTTTATTATTTTTAATTTTTTTTGGGGATAACGCTAGAATGTTGAACAGCTAGTTTAAGATAATTTTTAATTTGTTTGGGGATAACGCTAGAATGTTGAACAGCTAGTTTAAGATAACTGTCAAAATTAACAATAGAGAGATCCACATTCTCCGGTGTACTAAGCGGAATATTTTCTGTGCAATGGGCACTGAGAAATTTTTTATATTTTAACCAAATTATTTGTGTGGCTGACGTCGCGAAGTAACCTGACGGAGATACAATTCTATTTGGGTTCGATATAGTAACAATTGTAGGTGTGTGGTCGAATGTAATTCTAAGGAAGCTTCAACATGAATGGTTTCTGTGGGGATGTGTTTAACCACGCCAATGTCGATAACATCTGGAATTTTTTGCTGATCAGTAGGCCAATATGTTGGTTTTCCGCTCGCGACCACATTTAAACCCATTTTAGAGATTGTGTTAAACAAAACACGACCTTTTGGTGTTATAAGTCGTGACCCCCAGAAGGAAGGTAGGTAGGTAGAAAGGCCGGTGTGAAGTCTCCTTCACACCTTCACCCAGAGACCAATATGGTCCATTGTGATGCCTTATTCAGAAATAGCCCTAGGGAGATAGAAAGTTAGTGAAATAAACAGAGAAAGCATAAGATAAATAGGAAAGAAGGTTTCGGACCAAACCCGAGAGAAATCCTACTCAACCAAATACGCCCTACGTGCGTCCAGCACCCAGCCTACTCTCGCGCAGCCAGGCCATCCCCATTACGAATCCTATCAGATTCTCGAGTCCGCAACCCGAGACATCCCCTAATTCGCCCAGGAATCTACTGCCTAGCCACCTCCGCCTGCTGACCTGCAACCTGGGACAGTGGCACAGAATGTGCTCCACCGTCTCCAACTCCTCAGGGTCCTCACACAACCTACACATATCCGACAAATCGGATCCCATCCTCACCGCCATCCTGCCTATCATACAGTGGCCCGTGATCATTCCTATCATGTTCCTAACGCAGACACTACTCCTGCCCAGCAGCAAAACCGAATCGGACTTACTAAGCACCGGCCACAGCGTCCGTGATACCCGACAGTCCGTTCGGTTCCCCCAGGCCCGATTGGTCGTGTCCACAATCCATTCCCTGATTCTTCCAAAATAGAATGCCATTGGAGGCCTAACCGCCTCCAAACAGTTAGGATCCTCCATCTCTGAGCCCTGTCTCGCCAACCCATCAGCAACCTCATTGCCGACTATGTCGCAGTGACCCGGTACCCAGCACAACCTTAGCAGATACTCCCCTAAGACTGCTCCAAGAGCCTTCCTACAATCATCAACCAGCTTGGAGTTCACATAACAGCCCCTTACGGCCATAAGAGCCGCCTGGCTGTCCACATATATAGTGACCTCCGATCCCCTATCAATGTTGTCCCTTATCAGTTCCACGGCCCTCAAGACCCCCAGAACCTCCGCCTGAAAAACACTGCAGTCGTCAGGAAGCCTATATGACCTTCTGATGTTCAGATCCTCAATGTAGACCCCCGCACCCGTGCCCCTCATCTTCGAGCCATCAGTGAAAATAGCAAATCCACTAAATAATCTGCCCCTACCTGACCAGCTCTCCCTAGAAGGAATGTTTAGCGTTAAAATCGCCAGCGGCCAGGAAACAGGGTCCTAATGATTTATAATATTGGCTTTCTGATATGGAAAATCTAGGTGGACAGTATAAAAAAGAAATTACTGTGTTTCGATTTAGCTCTTCAACACAAATAGTCGTTGCTTGCAGATAATCTTCACAATGATCAAACATTAAGTAGTGTTTATTTCGGGCTTTTATCAAAATGGCGGAGCCTTCACATACTCTATCTCGAGGGTCCTTAGTATCATATAGTATATAACCATTGATTTTAAACATATTTCTTGAGGTCAAGTGAGTTTCAGAAACCAACATGACATCTATTTGTTTGTTTTTTAGAAAGTATTCTAATTAATTTTTATGTTGGCGGATGCCGTTTGCGTTCCAAAAACAGATTTTTAAACAGTTCATGGCTTGTTAAGTACAGCTTGCAATAACATCGATTGCATTCTAAGAATTTCCTGCATCATGTTACCCATTGTGTTCTGTTACTACTAGGCTGTGGAGCCTGAATGTCATTAGTGTTTAGTTGATTTGTTACCTGCATTTGAGGGGGATTAGCTTTCGGTCCTAAGATATTAAATTAGGATATTTAATTGATTCTAATTCGTGCTAATTGAATATCTAATTGCATTAGCAGAAGTCAATTAGATTTCTAATTGTAAAGGTAAACCAATTTTTTTTGCTAATGGCAACTAATTGCAATTAGTTTTACCATTGGAATAAAAATTTCAATTATCTAATGGGAATTAGTTGAACTATTTCTAATTGTTTGATGAATTAGAGAATATAAACTAATTGCATCAATTGCTAATTCTAATTGGAATTTAACATGTATGGTGTAAGGTCACTCTTGACTTCAACTGAATTGAATGAGTTTTTATTTGTTTTGTCTTTGGTTAATCTTTCATTTGTTTCGTTATTAGGTGTGTTTGAGTACTTTTACAGTTAAATGCAGTAAATGAGTAAACTAAAAAATTTTCTCTCACAAAAAGCTGTTGTCCAAAAAAGTACGCGAACGCAAAATTTGTAAAAATTCGTAAAATAAAGGCAACAGCTGATGGTAAATAATTGAAGTGTTGAAAAATATTGACACTTTTGACTACTTAACTCGTTTTCTTATCGGTACTCGATTAAATACCTTTTATAACACGAACATTTTTGAAAAATACAAACAAACTATTTTATGTAATCTTTCATATTTGTTTGTTTTTTATTTTATATGATTTTACTTATTTGTAACGGGTTAAATTATTTTAAAGAACATGAATAATTTTTTTGCTCTTGATTACTTAAGTACCCAAATACTTCACACTTTTACAACTCTAAAAAATTAACATAACAAAAAAAATTTCAAAAGTTTGTATTTAGCCAAATAAATGCTTCACAAACAAGTTAAATTAATTAATATTTATTCAATTTTTGTTTTGGTTTAATTTTTATTTCAACTTTTCTTTTATTAAACAATTTTTTCACAATTTGTATGCTTTTTTATTTGTTACATTTGTTTGTTTACCTTTTGAATTACTAAATTTCTGCAGTAAAAATTTGTAAATACTCAGACAAGAACTGTCACTTTTCGCTCTCAATTTATGTTCTCATTTACTGCATTTTGTGAACTCGAACGCAATTTCTTGCACAAATACCTTTAATTTGGGCATGCACACATACCAATGAGTAGAAGGGGCTCCCATACAAAATGATTAATACAGAATAGAAATATATTGAAGAAAACGTACCATAACAGCCAAGGAGTCGCCTTAACAATTTCTCGAGACATACTTGTCCCTTATCACCACTTCTTAAGGCGGCTCCCATGCAAATATTGCGATTTTTGAAATTTTGAAATTAATTAAAATTTTTCGACTTTTGTGAATAAAGGGTGCGTTAGTAAATGCATCACTGCGCTGCATCAGAAAAGCAAACTTTTTATAAAGCGGATAAAAAATAATTATAATTTTTTTTTATTGTATGTCTATTATTTTTGTGGAGTATTTCACAATTTTTTGGTCCACATTTACTTCACTGATAAATATATAACGATTTGAAATCACTGATGCAGCGTAGTGATGCATTTACGAACGCACCCAAAATCAAAAGTTGTTAACAGAATTTAATCATTTATAGATTGTTTTGTTTGTTTTTTTTTTTATCGAAAATAGGCTTTCAAATCGAAATGCATTTCGTGCACTTCGTGGTTTTATTGGTCAACATAGAGAATTGGGAGAATTGGGCGCAAATTTCAGCAAACCGGGCCTGTAGGAAATGTGAAAACACCTGTGCATGCTCGCGCAGTTTATTAATACTTTTTGACAATGAACTCAGCCTTCTATGATAAAAGTTATTAATATAATTCTGTAAAAACTTAATGTTTTTTCACAATTAAAATCGTGCGGTTTAGTTGGACCACTTTAAACAACAACAAAATTGTGCGGTTAATCGACATTAATTAATCTATTTATTCTTTATTCGAAAATCGCTATTTTAAAATTATTCGAACAAGAGTTTGGTTTTGTTTAATCGATTAATCGAATTATTCTTAATCGGTTGACAACTCTATTAAGTATACAAATGTATAGGTACATAAAATAAATAATTCTGATAGTGCATACAAAATATTCCTGAAAAATATTGAAGAAATAAGACTATTATAGTATAGAAGCTTTATAAATTGTACACATCCGAATTAATATGAAAATGTATGGAATATGAAATATTTAAAAAAAAAATATTATAAAATTCAATATTCCTAAAAATCCCTAACTTAACAAAAATTAAAAATCGACTTTTTCATTGATTCTTATGTATTGCATCAACTTAAATGTTCACAAAAAAATTTGGAATTGTTTGACAAAAGTTAACGATTTTTTAACCAAAAAAAAAAAAACAAAATTTTCTATCTACAAAATACCTATTAAATCATAAACGCTTAAAGCACTAACCTACAGTTTGCAAAATATGTTACATTGTCCACAGTCAAAACAAAGAAAAGTAAAAGAAAAATAAATTATAAACTGTTTAAGGCGACTAATAAATTTATCATTTTAAATAGTTTTTTGCTTCTTCAGTAAAATTTTCAAAATGTTAGATAGGGCTTTTTGCGTTTTAGGTAGCGATAAATATATAAAAAATATAAGTAAAAACAAAAATTGTCATTGAAAACATAAAAGGCAGTAAATTTATTTACACATTATTCTATTAATAATATTCCTTAACTAACAAAGTCTTGGTCAAAATACCATTAGAATATGATCTGTTTTGATCACACATTTTAATAAGATCAACAGTAATGATAAAATCACTGCAACACTTATTTAGCCTTTTTAGTCCACATCTAACGTAAATCAATGAGTTCAATACCATCCTATTTCTAATCTTGGTTTTAATAAGGTTCATACCTTTAAAAATTCTTTCAACTTCCGCGTTACTAAATCGCAAAACCAAAAACTTCATAACAAAAGAAGCTAACTCGTTAAAAGCGTTTCTGTACTCATAAACACCTATCCAGAATTCAATATTTGAACTGTGGTTCATCCATTCGTATGCATTCAGCTTTTGCCATTGCTGTACCAAAACCGTTATTTCTTCTGTAGTAAAATCTACCATTTCTTCTTTGATGTTTACAGGGTTGCTATTAATATACATTTGCATGAACGTATAAATGACAAAATAAAATGACAGAGATTGACAGATTTGTTAAGTTATATTGTGAAAAAGCAATATATAAAATTTATAAGATTAAAAAATGCTAAATAATGCTAAAAAATATTACAAAAATGCTGAAAAGAATACCAAATGCTATTTGAAAAATTCGCTGCTAAATCAAATTAAATAATGCTAAATTTAGCAGTGAAAATGCTAAAAGGGTCACACTGGTTGTGACTCTTAAAGCCTAGATTACACTATCTCACAAGTCTTACGTATTCCATAATACTTTGTGAGATAGAAATCTAATGAGTTTTGTTGCGACTGTCAAAAAATCTAATGTAACATGACAGTTTGTGTTCAGACCATCACACAAAGTATAAACACTCACACATGAAATAAAATGCAACCCTGATCCAATGAAAAGTATTATTGTTTAGAAATTTTTCAAAAAACGATGAAGTCGTATGGGATGTCAAACTTTTTTCATAATACTTGTTATTTTCGTGACACGTTGCATTCACACTATCACACTTTGTCATATTACTTGAGTTTTTGACTTGTATTAATACAAAGTATAATAGTGTAATCTAGCCTTTAGTAGTGTCTGTTCAGTTCGGTTACGCATTTCGGCAAAAATTATGGTTGAACAAAGTTCGGTCTTCAGCTTAATTTTTACCGAACTTATCCGAACACCGGCATTTTTTTATTACACTACATAAATATTTATTATTACAAAGTTTGCCAGCCCGGTGGTCGAATTTCGACCACTTGACATTTACAGTTTAAGCGAACCAAGTAAAAAAAAAAAAAAAACCATTTCAAAATATTTTGCATAGATGATAATAGATATTTTCAATATAATAAAAAATATTTTTATTTATTTATTGATTTATTTATATTTTACAAATAAATTTACAAAATATAAGTAAAAAAGCGCTGGGTAACTAGACCATATGCGCTCGTCTATCTAAATTACAAAATTCTTTTGAAAACTCCTTCGCGTATGTACAGTTTTTCGATTTTATACAAATGTAATTTAAAAAAAACTACAAAAGTTAAAAAATTAAAATAAAAAATGGCTCTAAACATCCCGTATATCATGTTTCCGTAGACATCTTTGGATTTTTGGCAAATTGTCATCCACTGCGCAATCAAGGATTTTTTCCAGCGGTTCTTCAATTTTAGAATAAGGGCACTCTATTAGCATATGAGGAATAGAAAGTAGGACATCACAATGGCTGCATTTTGGAGGTTCTGTTTTCTCGTAGTAGTGTTTTGAGTTAAAAAGGGCTTTGCCCACTCTAAGTCGGGCTAGAATTATACACTGTGGCCGTGTTAGATTTCTGCTGTACTTGGGCCTTTTAGGTGTTGAGTTTTGTTCTGCTTGTATTTTGTTAAAAGGGTTGGTTAACGTCTTAGGAAAACACGGCACTTCAGTAATCTGGGATAAATTTAAGGCTTCTTTAGCACTTTTATCAGCCTTCTCATTCCCCTGAATTCCAATGTGCGAAGGAATCCAAAGAACCCGGACTTGATGGTAAGCGCTCTGCAGTTGCAGCATATCATCATAGGCACCATTTTGATTTTTAATTAAGGCCTTTGTGGCACTTAGGCTATCCGTGCAGATTAATGTTCTCTCGCAGTGTACGGTGGACAAGTTAATAGCAGTTTTGACAGCTGCAATTTCAGCGGTAAAAATTCCGGTATGGTCCGGTAAACGAGCTTCATTTCTTACTTCGAACTCTGTTTCTGATATTTGTTCAATAACAGAGTAAGATGTGGCACCATTTTGAAACGAACCGTCAGTAAAATAAACTACTGATGGCGAGAAATCAGAAATTTTCTGCCTAAGCAGTTTTCTAAAATATAACGAGTTGGTGTTATTTTTGTTGCAAACGCTTAAGCTGTCGTCCATCTTGACAGTTGTATCAGAGGATGCAATGTTTCTCGGTTTAAGTGGCATGGCTATATTAGACTTACGCAAAAGCGAAATTATGTTGCTGATGGCTGTTGTGGTCCCATTTGAAAGTGAATCCAAATTTCTCCAAAACGTCGTATGTAGACCATCTGTTGATATAGTGATTGATCTGGCTGCCATACTAACAGCACTCTTCTCCAACATAGTTTGAAAGTCTGTATATCCTGCTTCAGCTCTCAGCAAAACAAGTGGGGTTGTCTTTAGCAAGCCTGAAGCGGTTCTAAAGCAATTGTTGATTGAGGTGTTAATCTTATTTATGTTTCTCTTTGAGGTAAATCCATAAATAGTAATGCCGTGCAAAAGTGTACCGATTGTTAATGATCGGCATATAGCTATGGCCGTGTCGATATGGGGTCCTTTGTTGCGAGAGCAGATAAGCTTTAAAAGGTTGTTAATTTTGGCCAATTTATAAGTCATGTGTTTAATATGACTGTTCCAAAGAAGATTTTTAAAAAATTGAATCCCAAGTACTCTCATTTGATCACTAAGTTGAAGATTGACATCCCTAATGCAAATTGTGTGATTTAAGCAGTTTTTCTTTCTACAAACGTGGAGTACCTCCGCCTTATGAGCCGGAACAACGGCACCTCTGTTCATTGCCCAATGTTGAACTTTAAAATCAAGGTTGTTTAAATTTAAACGAACAAATTCTGGACTTCCAGAAGCCACGGCAAAAATATTGTCTGCATAAATACCAACGTAGTCAATACCAGGCAGATTCTCCACTGCCCTTGCCAAAGAATTCGCATATACGGTGTACAAAACCACTGAAAGTGGAGAACCTTGGGGAACTCCGTTGTCTAGCGCGTAAGTCATAGAAAAATGTCCATCCACTTTAACCATTACTCTTCGATTATCCAGAAAAGACTTCAAAAGCTTCATAATCTTCTTGGGGACACCCCACTCATTGAGTTCTAATATGATATACGTATAAACAACACGATCAAAAGCTTTTTCAATATCCTCGGACAGCACTCAACTATGTTTAGCATTTTTTAGGTTCTGACGTAATATCTCCTCTAATTGATGGCATATGGTGTGTACTCCATGTCTGGGCATAAAAGCGTGTTGCATTTTCGAAATTTTGTGTTTTGTAAATTTCCAAAAACGTTTGGCCAATATTTTTTCAAAAACCTTAGAAAGCACTGGTAACAATGAAATAGGACGGTAACCCTCCAGATGGTTTGGGTTTTTGCCAGGTTTAGGAATCGGTGAAAGAATAGCTGTTTTCCAGTCCTGTGGGTAAATACCAGTGACCAGTATGTTATTATAAAGTTCGCAGAGACGAATTTTAAGATTTCTCGGAGCATTTTTTACCATTGAGTATGTGATTTTATCCCGGGCCGGTGTTGAGCCTTTTAGTGATCTCAGTATATGATCAAGCTCGGAAACGTCTATTGTCTGGGTCAACATCAAAAATTGTTGGTCTGATACTGGTAGATCCTCAATGCAAAGATTTTTCTTTGCCGATACAATTTCGGGATCAAATGCATCATCCGATCCGAGAGAGCACCAAAACCGGGCAAACCTGTCAGCAATTTCCAATGGATGCGAAATGATATTCTCTTCTATATATATTGTCGGAAAATTTGCTAACACGATTGGATCTTAAATTTTTAACTTTACTCCATAATACTCGTAAGTCCATTGTGGGATTTAAGGAATTGAGAAAATTTTCCCATGTGGTTCTTTTTGCAGATTTGCATTCCCTTTTAACTTTAGCACACAACCTTTTGTACTCTAATGCATTTTGTTGATTTCTACAGCTCTTAAAAATTTTCCACGCTTCTTGCCTAAACTTAATCAATTTACTAATTTCGGAATTAAACCATGAAGGGCTGTTTTTCTCCTTTGGCTTACGACTAAGTGGTATAGATTCATTAGCTGTTTTTCTAAAAATACGTTTAATTTGTGCCGCCTCTTTGTTGATGTTTAATGTTTTTTCATATTGTGCATTCACTAAATCCGCCCTCTTTTCGAATAGAGGCCAGTCAGCTTTGCCATCTTGAAAACGTGATTGGAATTTCTTTTTCACTATATCAATATTATTCGTAATCTTGATAGGAAAATGGTCTCCGACTTCCGGCATGGGTAGACAGTTCCAGTTGAGACAGGGCGCTATGTCAACACTAGACATGGACACGTCAACAGCAGTGAGAGTATTTCTAGTACTTAGTAAAGTAGGGGATCTATCGTTTAAAATTACTAAACCCTGATCATCAGCAAAATCTTCCAAAATCCTTCCATTTGATGAATTTGTAGCAGAACCCCATAAGACATTCTGCGAATTGAAATCTCCCAATAACAAATAATGTGCATCCTTTGCTAGAGTGATGTTGTTAACCATTATGTTCGTTAAGTTCAACTCACTTTCCTTGTATACGTTCGTAATATGAAAGTCCACTTCACCACCAATCGTAATGGTTTGGTAAAGTAAGTTTCCAGTAGATGTAGTATGCTGAGTAACATTTAAATTATTTCTTACCAACAGAGCTATACCCGATTTCGCATAGTCGTAGTCGTTGTTGTGATGGTAAACTTTAAAACCCGGTAAATGTAGCATATGTAGGTTTTTCTCTATAATATGTGTTTCTTGAAGTGCTAATATGTTTGGTTTATGCCTATCAACTAGGAGTTCTAAGGCGTATTTGTTGTTTATATATCCTTGTAGGTTCCACTGTAGGAGAGTAATGTTTAGGCCACTAATCATAAAAATTATTTAGATTTTTTGCCTCTTGTAGACTGAGTTTTCTTTAAAGTTTTAGGAGTAATTATAACATTTAGCTCAGGAAAGTTATTATAAAGTTGCGTACATGGTGTGTCTGCATTATTTGATGTATTTAATGTGGTTTTTGTTGGTGTGTTCAAACCTAGACCTTCGGTTATTTCCTGAATAACCATATCTTCAGTTAAATTTTCATCAATATTCGATTTAAAACAATCGTCAAAAGAGTTATTTGGGGTATCTGAGTTGGCATCACTAAAAGAAAAATCATCTTCTATACTGACAGCTGCATTTTGGTTTGTTGATTCTTTACTAACAGTGCAGCCACACGATCAAGATTTTCTTGATAGTCTTTTACATATACTGATTGTCAAAATATGCAAAAGTTGACAGCTGTGACGTAGGCTGCACGCAAGTTGAAAGCAATTTACTTTTTCAATATGTCGTCGCCGAGAAAACAACTCAAAATGTTTTGCTATTTTCCACTTTTGATTTTTCTGTACTGTAGGCTGTTCGAAGGGACTTTATCATTTTGCTTATTAATTTTATTAATAAACATATTTCACTATTTTTTTAGGTTTTTAGTTAAAATTTTAAAATTCCCGCAACAATTTGTAAAAAAAAGAACTTCAGCTTTTGCCGGCAAAATATTTGTGAAAAAAAAACAAAAACAACTTCAAAAGATTTGTAATAAGCTGTTTTCTTGAACGAAAATTGATACACTCACTGGCAAGAGAATTTTAGAGGCAAGTTCGTATCAATTTTTAAAAGTATGAGTGTATTGGTAAAAAAGTGTGAGTGTATTAAAACTTGATAGCCAAAACTTGATCGTGTAACCCTCAAGTAAGTGAGGTTATTTGTAAATATGAATTTTGTATTGGTGTGAGAGTAATTGGAAGTGTTGTAGTAGAAATTTTCTTTTCTTTGTGCGTAGATGTGTGTGTGATTGCGTTGGTTGAGTTTATTTTGTTTTTGCTGAAATTTGGAGATGAGTTATCTGATGTTGGTGGAATGTTTTGAATTTGTTGTTTGAGGTTAGAAGTTGAATTTGCTGCGGCTTTGTTTTGATCGTTTGAGACATTTTTTTTTGCTTTCCATGTCAGTGTCTAATGTTATCGATATGTTATTTGTTGTTGTTTGGTTATTTGCTACTTGTGCGTAAGTTGTTTTTTTGTTATTTCTTTGAACAGGTTTAAGAGTGTTTAGGGTTGGATTTTCGTTAAAAATTGACCATGCCTCACGTGTTGTACATCTTCTAGAAATTCTCAAGTAATTAACCGATTTATGCTTCCAGAAAGTAGGACATTCCGAGTCATAAGATGTATGATTTTCTGCTTGGCAGTTAACACAGTACTTCCGATTACAAAATTCTTGTTCTCCAGCATAACCACATTCTTTGCATTGTTCCACACTTTTGCACCATTTTTTTGTGTGACCTAGTCTTTGGCACGTTAAGCACCTCATTGGATTCGGTATATATTCTTCTACGTTCACTCTTTCCCATCCAATATTCAGTTTTTCTGGGCGATAGATTAAATCAAATGTGATGATTGCCGCACCTGTTGCTACTATTTTTTCCCCTTCCTTTTTGGTGATCATCCGTACGTCTACAACTTTTTGATCTTTTAAACATTCGTGCAATTCTTCTTGCGTTATATCCACAATTTTCCTGGAGAAAATACGACCTTGGGTGGTATTCAAAGTTCTGTGTTGAATTATTTTAACCGGAATGTTGTCTATGTATTTGGCTTTAAGAAATTTGTCTGCTGTTTTGCTATCTGGCACCTTTACAAGCAGATCTCCGCTTTTCATCTCCTTTACCTCCAAACGATCACGAGATATATAATTAAGCCCCTTTTCCACCTGGAAAACGTTGTAAGCAGCTAAAGGGATAGTTTGTAATCCCTCATTTTGGGGAACAGTCGATGCCACTAAAAAGCGTGGTAGATTTTGTTGATCATGCTCCGTTTCCGGCAAAGCCATGAAATCTTCAGGTCGTGGTCGTTTTGGTCTGTTCGGTTTGTTCCTCCCGGCCGTAGAGCTAAGCTCCCGGAACCGGTTATAATCCGGGGGATGAACCCCGTTCATTGTTCAAATATACAAATAAATTATTTGTCCAGCTAAAACCAATTTTCCTTATTTGCAAAAGAAAATTAAAAATAAACACACTCGATAAGTCCAAATGTTAATCGATAACACTAAAATCAACCGTGCGCAAAAAAGTGCGTGTTCTCTTGGCAATTGCCTGACACAGACTGAGAAATAAAAAATATATTCTCAACAAAAAGGATTACCTATGGGCTCTCTAGATTTTCCAGTTGTAGTAGAAACAGTAATGGAGGTGCTACTTGATACATGTATTAAATATTTTCTATTGAACCAAAAATTATTACAAAATATGTAGATGATTTATTTTGTATTTTTTCAGAATGTGAAATAGAAAATATGTTTAACATATTTTACACTTTCCACCAAGATATTAAATTTACTATTGAAAAGGAATGTCATCTCTATCTCTATCATTTGTAATATTTTTCACTTTTTTAAATTAGTTTTAAACGAAAAATGTTTACGTTTTCTGTAGAAGGTAAAAACGTTTTCATTTTAACTGACACACCTGATTAATCAGTTTTACTTATTTCTAGTGTTTTAAAAAAATAATTATGATTTTTCCTAATTTGTTATGTATTTTTCTCTTTATCGCAGAAAATCAAAATGTTAAAACCCTCCATATTGGTATACATATTTAAATATTCAGCTTTATTGTGGGTTTCGTTGTCGTAACCCAACAGACCAAAACATAGAAAAATGTAAATGAGTTGTAGAACAAGCTTATCATAAGAGATTTTCTACAACATGACAACAAATATGATTGCAAATAACTTATTCTCGCTATAGTTTTGTTAGTGGTTTTGAGAATGCTGTCCCGTTATTTGATGCGGGCCTTAATTTTGTATTATTTGTTAATGTTTTCAGTCTTTGTATTTGGTTCGAAGAGTGAAGTGTTTTAAACTGTTTTAAACAGTGCACAATTGTTTTTAAAGTAATTAAATATTATATAAGTAAAAAACTTCTTGTAAATATGCCATATAAATTTAAACAGAATGCTCGTAAAGTATGTTATCAAACTAATTAAAGTTTAGAAAAGTATTTTTCTGTAAGCTTGTTCTAATATTAGACTTTTTAGCTTATTATATTATATACAAGTAATATTATCGCAAGGGATCAGTTTTCATTATTAAATAATTGTTTATAAGCCTTTTATAATAGTAATCACAACACTTTTCTAAGCTTAAGGCTTATGCTAGTAAACTTGCTGCAAGTTCTTTCTAAATCGTTTTGGTTTGTTGGGAAACGACTCACTATGCTTCGACCCATAGACAAAAATCAAAAAAAAATTTTTTGTCTCAAATTGTTTTTAAATACAGATTTTTTGAAAGATAATAAGGTATCTCAAATAAATGTTAACAAAAAAAATTTTTCTGATTGCTTTTGCTACCACGAGAGGGCGTTAAAAGTAGATAATTTCTTGCAAAAATTACTTAACAGAAAAATGAGTTTTAGTTGTTTCAAAAATATAATTCTGAAAAATTCATTTTTTTAAAAAGTCCCTCGAAATTTGGTTTTCAAGTACTTTGATATATTTGCAGTTAAATTAAAATTTATAACTTAGTATTTATTTACAAAATAACTTTTTTAATTGCTCTGAAAAACACATTTTTTTTGTTGAAAATCCAAAAATTACTTAAGTTTGAGATATTTTTTTTTTTTTCTGTTTTTGTAAGTTTATACTCTTAGCTAACAGGGTATTCAAAAATGATTGCCTATTTTTTACCACAACTAAAAAAAAAAAATGCGTTTTTTGAAATGCCTAATTTTATGATTTTTACTCAAATATCAGGCATTTAAGAGTGTTTAATATCATTGCGCAACACGATTTTATATTTTGAATGTTAAAAAATAAAAAAATTTAATTATATCATTAGTTGACCAAAACCACTGAAGTATTTTCAAAATTTAGCTCGAGTTCTTTTTTTATGGCCCACTGAAGTTTTTAATTTTTATTAAAGGTGTTTTGAGTAAGTCAAAAAATAAATGTATTCAATCTAATTCTGAGCTAAATAAGGTTAATATATGATTTTAATAAAATTTGATGACGGTTCTTTTCATAGAACTAATTAACCCTCTATCTGCCATTTTTAGGGGTCATTTCAGCCCCTCCTCATAGAACACCACTAACACGTACGTTTAAAGGGTTAAAATATTCTACAACAATTTTCTGCATCGAATTTCACTAGGGGTTGTAAGTTCGTGTGATATAAGCATAATGCTTAAAACAGTAAAGTTGTAAATTATCATATATTATAATCAAATTGTGTTTCAGCAAAGTCGTATGAAATAATTCGTAAAAATGTAATAAATCTACTTTTGAGCTTAACATATTATCTAACCCTCTATCTCCTATTTTTAGGAGTCATTTAAGTTTTTTTTTTAATATTCTTATTGAAAACCTTTAAAACGTGTGTTTAAAGGATTAAAATGTTCTACAAACATTAAATAGTTTTTTTTACACATTCCAAACACCTTTAAAAAAATTAAAAAGTTCAGTGGGCCATAAAAAAATAACTCGAGCTAAGTTTTTAAAAACCTTCGGTGTTTTTAATTTAATGACATATTTGTTGTTGTATTCAGATCCCGTATTATCATCAAAGAGAAACATTAAGATTAAAAATAGAATAATAGATGCTGAAATTGGGAAATATATTATTGGAGAAAATTTTGAAATCGAAGATGAGATAATAGAAGGCGAGATGAGTTCTTCGTTAAGCGAAAATTGGTTTTGGAAAGAATCAAGTAGCGATGATGCTTTGTTATAAGTTTGTCTTTATATGTTTTTTTAAGGTTTTTTTTTTAGGAGTGATAAAAATAATTATTAAGTTAAGCTATTATAATTTTTAAGAAATGATGAAATTTTGGCGCCCTATGCTCCAGTGGCAGTGGCATTGGCATTGGCAGTGTTTCAAAATCCAAAATTTTAATTTGTTTATGGAAATATATCGCACTTTCAACAGGAGGGTATTAACTCAAAATGTTCAGTAGATGCAAAACAATTTTTAATTTAATATTAAAGGCATATGAAAAATAATTTTTAAACCAAAAAGTAGGCAAAATAGCACGATATTTTTACAGCGGATATACTACGCGTCGATTTTTTGCGAAAAGTGGAAAAATAAAAATTTTTATGGATCAAGTGCGATGTGATTTTTTCACCATTTTTTAATGACGTTAACATTGCTAGTTTTCCTCTTTAATTTTTTCATTTATGTTATCTTTCAAATATCCTTATAGTTTTGTTTTTGCAAGAGCATTTTAACCGTTTTAGCCTTTTTTTTAATTAATGATGTTTTTGTATTTTCCACATTAATAATTTGATTCTACCCAAATTTGGTATAAATATATATCTTGCAAATATCAACTTATATATCAAAATTTATTAAGAAAGAGGATATATAGCAGGACCTTGAGTCCTTAGCCCGATTTAAATAAAAATTTACACACACGTTGCAAGTTGCATTTGTATCAGCATGACCACTTTTTGTAATTTTGTGGGCATTATTGAAGCTAAAATTACATTTTTAAATTTCAGGACACATGGGACATGCCTACCTGTACTGGGGCCGATTTTTCCAAAAATTCTAATTTTTCTTAACTAAGCTTTGTTATGCTAGTGTACCAAGTTTCAAAAATATCTGACAACTCCTTCTATTTTTGTTCCTTCGTTATATGGGAACGAAGCATAGTGTCGTATACGACAACGACAACCACAATAAGGCAGATTTTTTTATAAAGACACATATGCTCATATATAAGAACATATTAATAGTATTTAATTCATTGCTATATTTACAGATTTTCTAAAAACAAATAAAATAAAGATTTACTTCGAAATTATTAAAAGCTTAGAACATAAAAGTAGTTATTAATTAAGATCGAGGGTCAAATCTAGTTAACCAATGCAGTTTCAAACAAAAACAAAATTTACATAGAGTGATAAAAAATTTAAAAATATAAGAAAATAATATACGGAAAAAGTCTCGGAAACGCATTGTTTTCGAGTTATGTACCTCTGAAGTTTTCATATATGTATTTCTTCCGATTGGGATGAAAAATTGTTCTATAGGATAGTAGTTTGGTTACAATTTTTCAACAAGATAAGCCAAGAACTCTCAGTTATAGGGGGTCGAAATTTAGCATTTTGGCCAAAAAGGTGTTTGTTCTCATTCATGTTACTTATTACTTATTGTTCTTAGCAAAATTTGTCCCAAGTAGCTTAGATAGCTATTTCATTAATCTTTCGAAAAAAATTAAAAAACCTTTTTTTTTGACTTTGTTTTTGCAAAAACAAAAATTTTTTTATTTGTTTTTTCAAAATGGTCCGTAAAGATTTTAATCGTTTGCGACTTTGTTTGCTTGGAACTTTGTATTACACTGGTTTACAGCCAAAAAATACCAAGAACACCACATGCCTAGATAAGTTAATTGGGTCCTCCTGAACACGAAAATCACTGTATTTTTTTTTTCCTAAGTACCGTTTTTAAGATAACGGTACTTTTGTGTTTTTCGGTGTATGGTCCCACTCAAACCCTTGTGGAGCCCAACCAAAAAGTCCGATCGAAATATGTGGCATATCGTTGAAAAGGTAATCGAATGCCTTTTCCATCGATATGCTACAAATTTCTATCTGATAAGAAATGGCTGAGTAATGGCACCTCAAAGTTCAAAAAATGTAAATTTTTTACGCTTTTTTCAAAATTTTTTCATTTTTATTTCGTTTTTTTACTACGTTATATTAAATATCTGGATTGTTTTATTTCTCAACCAAATAGTATATTTAATTACCAACATTTTAAGCGTAATTTGAAAAAAATCGGAAGAAAAATAAAGTTTTTATTAAGGATTTTGTGGAACGACAATATTTTCATCTCATATAAGCCATTTCTTCTCAGATAGAAATTTGTAGCATATCGATGGAAAAGGCATTCGATTACCTTTCCAACGATATGCTATTTGGTTGGGCTCCACAAGGGTTTGAGTAGGACCATACACCGAAAAACACAAAAGTACCGTTATCTTAAAAACGGTACTTAGGAAAAAAAAATACAGTGATTTTCGTGTTCAGGAGGACCCAATTAACTTATCTAGGCATGTGGTGTTCTTGGTATTTTTCCAAATTAAAAATTTGTAAAGCAGTGTTATATACTTGTAGAAAAAAATTAACAGCTGCATTTTCCAATTTTTTATGCCGTTTTAAAAAACAAAAGTTTTTAAATTTTCTTAAAAAATTATTTTGATTTAGCCAGAAAAATTTATATTTCTAAAACGAATCCAAGACTAAAAAGAAGTTTAGCCTTACTTACATTTCATTTCCACTTCATTTAGATTTCTAGAACATTCCCATATGTGTAAATTAATAGATATTTATGTATATTTGTCGCCACAAACAAATGACTTGCAAAACAACTCATGTCAGATGGTTTGTCAGTTCAAAATAGATCACTCTCTAATTGAAAAATTTTACACTGTTCATTCGAGTATAATATGTATGCATTTTGCAGTGGGAAATTTGAAAAATACACTGCTAAATACATGTCGTGTATGTACATACGTAAATTTCTTGTTATTCAAATAATAAATCTACTAGTAAAACATATTTATGTGCTGTTTTCACAACACAAGTGACTGAACGTGTAGTAAAATTTATATGAAAAGCACTCAGTTTTTTGAGTGTTTTCCATATAAATTTTACTACACGTTTAGTCACTTGTGTTGTGTAAACAGCACATTAATATTTTTTCGATTTTAGTACAATTATTCAAAAAAAAATTTTGAAAATGTCGTCGATCATCCCGGATTTAGGTAAAAAAAAACTCAAAGTTATTTACGGGAATACAAAATTTACTATTAAGATTTTTGTATGACGTGCTAAATTCCCAATTTTCCATATTTGATAAATACACTGAAATTCATTGTTGAGGGAAAGCTAGCTCCTATGCGCATTCCACTGGTTGCTTAGGCCATATCATCAGGAAACCTTTTCCAAAGATTTTAGAAAAGCTAAAAATATTATACAAATAAAACCCTAAAGCGAATAAGAATTTTAAACACTCAAAGTCTTACTTGTAACAATATCAAAGCTTTAACAAAACACCAACAATAAACAGTGAGTTTATCTTTTCTTACATCCCCCTACAATTGGTTGGGTTCTTTCCGACTCGAATTGTAGTTGTAAGTGGGTAAATACTCCATTACTCATCTATTATATAAAAATAAGTCGGGTTCCTGACGCTATAACTCCAGAACGCACGAACCGATTTCCACGGTTTTGCATTCGTTGGAAAGGTCTCGGGCTCCGTGAGGTTTATAGCATATAAAATTGTTCCCCGCCCACTTTTTCTATTAAGCACATAACTTGAGGACGGCTTGACCGATTTGGACGATTTTTTATTTAAAGTGATCGCCATGGTCCAACTTAGGTTTATACGGCAAGAAAATTTTTTCCCGACCACTTTTACGCCCACTTTGTACGATTTACCTAAAATCCGAAAACGGCTCCATAGATTTGACTAATTTTTCTTTCAAATGTTCGTATTATTCCATTTTAAGTTTTCATCGAAAGAAAAATTTACCACGCCTACTTTTACGCCTACTACGAAACAATCAAAGCCGATTTGCAGGTACGATGATTTGTTGGCAGGTGATTTTTGGCAAACACTTCCAGAGATACCACGATCAACACCCGCCGATGAATTAAATGCATGTTTGAAGTCGTCTGCTTTGTGGAAACACGTTAGGAAGCTCAAATTGACTCTGAAAATGCGGGTCGTGCTGCAAAACAATCAATCTCGAGACGTATTTGCAAAACAATTGCTGGACATAGGAAACGACAAAATCCCGTTGGATATTTCAATTTCTGCCGGTTCACCGAATCAAGTCCGAACTCATCCGAAAGGTGTTTTCAAACATTATACAAAATTACAGAAATCATGATTTGTTGAGCGAACGTGCTATATTAGCTACGTTGATGTCGACGAACTGAATTTTAAGATTCAAAGTGAAATCGCTGGCAAGTTGGAGACGAACAAATCGGTAGATTCCATTACTTCTCAGAACTCTCTGGGATTACCCGGATAACCTCCTCATAAATCTATATATATAAAATAGGATGTGTGTGTATGTATGTATGTGTGTATGTAACGTATGGACTCCAAAACGGCTGGGCCGATTTTGATGAAATTTTCAGGGAATCTTCAGAATATTAAGGCGGGTGACACCGTGAAGTCTGATTTTTGATTTTCGGTCTGGGGGCGGAGGGGCGTGACAAAATCCATAACTTGAGAACGGCTTGACCGATTTGAACGAGTTTTTCTTTAAAATGGTCCCGCCCACTTTTTTCGATTTACCTAAAATCAGAAAACGGCTCCATCGAGTTGACTAATTTTTCTTTCAAATGTTCGTATTAATCAACTTTAAGTTTTCAACGAAAGAAAAATTTACCACGCCTACTTTTTCTATTAAGCGTATAACTGGAGAACGGCTTGACTGATTTGGACGATTTTTTCTTTAAAATGATCGCCATGGTCTAACTTAGGTTTTGCGGAAAGAAAATGTTGCCCTGCCCACTTTTACGCCCACTCTTTTAAATTACCGAAAATCAGAAAACGGCTCCATCGATTTGACTAATTTTTCTTTTAAATGTTTGTATTAATCCATTTTAAGTTTTCATCGAAAGAAAAATATACCACGCTACTTTTTCTATTTATCTAAAATCGGAAAACTGTTGCATCGATTTTGCGGAGCCCTAAGGGAATCAGTTCAAACAAAATTTCCACTGTTGATTCGACAACAAAAATAGGCATACGAAACCCTTATGAAAGCTGTGAAAGATAAAACTGGAGGGATTTTTTTCTAAACGCTCCCGGTGGAACTGGGAAAATTTTTTTAAGTTAGCTGAATATTGTTCTTACCAACTAAAATCGTCTGGAAATACAACACTAATGTTTGCTTAGGGCCAGCAACGCGGACAGGGTCAGCTAGTTAAGTTATAAGTATATAACACGCTTTAGTGCGCGCGCGCTCTTTAGACTTCTGTCCAAAAAAGTTAAACTACTAGTGTATTTTCATAGAGCAAGCTACATGCAAAATATTTTGATGCGTTTGCGCCAGAAAGTTGGTTAACTTTGAACTGTTTTAACGCGTTGTGTATTTTTGACAAGTAATCAGCTGACCATAAAAAGAATAATTTAACAAATTTATGAATAATGAAAGAAAAACTTATTGAAGAGCTTAAAAAACATACAATAAGAAGAAATTCAATAAAATAATAAAATCTTGATACATTTTCGAATCCGTTTTCAATGCACAAATAAGTAAACAAATAAAAAACAGCTGACAGGAATGAATTTCGTAACGCGCGTTGTGTAACTGGCAATATTTCATGCGCTAAAGTTTTTAAGCGAACGCCAGACGTCGAAGAATTAATGCGTGTTATGTACTTCTACCTTTATCGTACTGTCGTATTACTCTTTAGTTGATGATGTACTAGCGATAAAACTTAACATATCGTCAGCTCCTTATTGGATTGGCGCATATGCTAAAAAGTCTGAGTAGTGAAAAACGACAAAGAAGGTTCACATGAAGATTTCTCAAAGTGTATACAATAGAATATTTTTATATTTTTTTCGCTGCTTCCTGCATATGCTTTGAAGAAAAATGTAAATTTTTGTCCACTTTCATGAATGAAGTTAAAAGTTAAAAAATTTGTGCCGCATACGCCACTTTTCTAAAAAATATTTTGTTTTTTTTTCAAAGTAGCTTTTTGTGCTGCATACATATACTTATTGCTATGCATTGAGTAGCTTCCTTAAATGAACGTTTCTATATTAACAATTTAAAAAAAAGTCGACATTGATGATTTTTTTCTTTTATTTAGTTTTATTTTACAAAAACAGTTCCATTTTTAAAACCTTTTCTTTAGCTTCACTTCGGAAAATCAAATCTTGTAACGTTAATTTAACCGCCTCATACCCAATGCAAATGGATGAAACTTTGGAGGCATACATATTCCCGATGACAATACACGAATACATGGGCGTAGCCAGGATTAAATAAATGGGGGGGGGGGGGGGGGGTTATTTTTTTGTTTTTGGAAAAATGCTTTTTTTTACCGCCTTTCACTGAATGCAAATGACAGTACACGAATATATGGACATAGCCAGGATAAAATCTAGGGAGGGCGGGCAAAATTTTTTAAAACGTTTTGTTTAGCTTCACTTCGGAAAATCAAATCTTGTACCGTTAATTTAACCGCCTTAAACTCAATGCATATGGATGAAACTTTGCAGGCATACATATTCCCGATGACAATACACGAATACATGGGCGTAGCCAGGATAAAATCTAGGGGGGGAGGCAAAATTTTTTTTTGGTAAAATGCTTTTTTGACCGCCTTTTGCTCAATGCAAATGGATGAAACTTTGCAGGCATACATATTCCCGATGACAGTACACAAATGCATGGGCGTAGCCAGGATAAAATCTAGGGAGGGGGCAAAAATTTTTTTTTGGGTAAAATGCTTTTTTGACCGTCTTTTGCTCAATGCAAATGGATGAAACTTTGCAGGCATACATATTCCCGATGACAGTACACGAATACATGGGCGTAGCCAGGATAAAATCTAAGGGGGGGGGAAATTTTTTTTAAATGTTCTTTTTTAAGAAAAGCGTTTCTTAAAAAAATTTTTTTTAAATGTTCTTATTATTAAAACCTTTACTTTAGCTTCACTTCGGAAAATCAAACCTTGTAACGTTAATTTTACCGCCTTATACTCAATGCAAATGGATGAAACTTTGCAGGCATACATATTCCCGATGACAATACACGAATACATGGGCGTAGCCGGGATAATATCTACGGGGGTGGGGGCAACATTTTTTTTTTTGGTAAAATGCTTTTTTGACCGCCTTTCACTCAATGCAAATGGATGAAACTTTGCAGGCATACATATTCCCGATGACAATACACGAATACACGGGCTTAGCCAGGATAAAATCTAGGGGGGGCAAACTTTTTTTTAAAAAAAGCTTTTCTTAAAAAAAATTTTTTTAAATGTTCTTATTATATTTTTAATAAATTTTAGAAATTTGTATTTATTATTACGTGTTTATTATTTTATTAGTTTATAAAAATAAACGAGTAAATTGACCCGAATTGTGCTTGGGATGGCCCAATCTCTTTTTAAAACAAGACCAATAATGCAATTTAGACTATTGCCGCGCTAACAAATAAAATAACAAAATAATTTAAATTATTAGACACTTTTATTTACTTGAATGAAAAAAAACTCTTTAATAATAATTTAAAAATTTTAAATAATAATATTTGAAAAATTTTTTGATTTTTTACGTGTAATACCGAGAAATTTTGAAGTCGAAATTGAAGTCGCGAGTTTTTATAGGTACTCCTACTCTAACTCCGACTTCGGTAAAAACACCTCAACTCCGACTCCAGAGTTCTGATAAAAACAGTCATAATGGGTTTTCCAGCTAAAGGAGGCAGAGACGCAAACGAAATTTTTTGGTCGTTTTTAAACTGGTTTATAGAAAAAAAGATTTGATAAATTTTGAGTTCTAACTGTTCACGATTTATTGTTCTATGTATAAGTATGTATATAAAAGTAATTTATAAGGTAAATTTAATTTTTTTAGGGATATGGAAGCGGTTTTTCGTGCTTTGGAACATAATACCTATGGTTTTAATGTTATTGTAAGCAAAAATAATAATAAAAAATCCACAGATGTGAAAATAAATAAAAATAATCAATGTTTTTCACCGGTACCTCCAAGTAGCACCGGCATTGATTATGAAAACCGTAGGTATCGTACGTCCAGTAAAAATCATCCTCGTCCCAATGTGAAAGAAGATTCTTTAATAAATATAGGCGATGCAGCTGTTTTCGGTCTTCCATTAACACTTTTAAAGGAAGATGCACATAGTCTGGAGCGTCAAGGCCTTTATAAATTGCCAAATAACAACAAATTTAATTACCGCAATGGACGGTCATACGTAAAGTAAGTAAAATAAAGTTATCTGCTTATGTTTTTTAATGATTAAATTAGTACCTCCGTAACTTAGCAATTTTCACTATTTTAAGTGCAACGGCGTACAACTAACTTATACAAGCGTTTTTTTTTTTTGCAATATAATTAAGTTTTCTAGACAGTTTATAAATAAGTTAAAGCTAAAAAAATCAACATTTTCCTAAAAACTTTATTTTTAGGAAACCAGTATAATTCATGGCTACGTTTTATATCATTGTTCGAAAATAAACACTAAATATCGCTCCTTAGTGTTCGGCTCAGTATATTGGTGGAAAAAACAAACGCTAATAGTGCTTGTGTAGTAAATCGTTAAAAAAAAGTTTCCCTTTTTTTCATCTGTCAAACACAAATATAGTACTGTTCTTTTCCAACTTCACAAAAGATGAGAACATTTAATTCCGTTCGTGTTTTTTTTTAAACCCACAAACTTCATTGTCTTCGTCGGTTGGTAAAAAAACCAAAATTTTTTTTTTATAAAAACAAAATACACACAAGCTGTTCGTGCTGCAGTCGTGACTTAAATCTTTTGTTTGTTAATTTCTTTAGCAATGTAAAAGAAGAAACGTTATGGAACAATAAAATATAATTATGACCAAAATATAATTTTTTGTAAACATACCCATTTTCGGGAACCTTAAATCTTCCTGACTCCGAGTTCTATAACCCAATTAAATGGTAAATTTCCTCTTAAACACGTCGGTATATAAATCTGTAAAATCTGTTAATGAACAGCTACGTTATGAGCAAAATACACCAAAAATTGGCTAAAAACAAAAATATTTTTTTAAAAACTTATATCGTAGGGATGTTATTTGACGTATGGATTTGTCTTATGTATTAAAAGATCGGAAATCTTTAGTGAAACATATTTTTTTGGGAAAAATTGTTTATAAAAATATCCATTTTTGGAAACCAAAGATCTTTCCGAGTCCAAGTTTTATAACTCAAGTGAATGGTATATTTTTCCTAAACACGTTAGTAAAATTAGTAAAAATAAAATACCCGTGCTATGACTAATATGCTGAAAGCCTAAAAAGTATTATTTTTTATAATAAAGCTTTTTAATGTATATGCACTAAGCCATCACAATATAATAACATTATTTTACAAAAAAAATTCTTATATATGCATTTGAGCTAGAAAGAACAATTTTACAAGTTTCAAAAAATGAGAAAAGTCAAATATGTACATTGAAATTGCTATTCCAGTTCAAACTGCGCAGCTTCCGTTTAAAGCTTAACAGTGACAAGTTTCTGGGGCTAATAGGAAAATGGTTATAAAGCCTACATGATCTTACCATAAATTATTCGTAGTAAGAACTATTAATTCTAGGCAAAATTAAGTTAGGATTTATAATTGATCTAGAAAAATGGTAGGTTAGGTTAGGTTCCATTGGCAGCCGTGATCAAGCACAGCTCACGTGGGTCCATTAATTAGTTCCCGTTGTGTTACCGTATCACACCGTCTCCCATGGGTCCTATGAAATCTGGCTGCTAGTATTCCCATGCAGCCATCCGATCGATTCAATAAAGGAGTCGATCCTGTTTACATCAACATCAGAGAGACAAGTTTTATCCCCAAGGGCTCTTCGACCAAACATTTCGAGTCTTAAGTCTCCGAATGCCGGGCAATTACAGAGAAGATGTTCCGTTGACTCTTCCTCCTCCTCATCGCCGCAACTTCTACATTTTAAGAGAGCCCCAGCCTCTGGGCGTGCCTCCCAATGGGCCAGTGCCCAGTTATATCCGCAATTAGGTTTCTTAGATGATGTCTGGACAGCTGTAATGCCCGCCGTGTCGTTTTTTCATCTATGATGGGCCAGATTTTCCTGGTTTCCCCACAGGTGGTTTCATCGTGCCACCTCTGACTGGCGATAAGATGAAACTTGTGCGCTATAAGTTGTTCACCTTGGGATTGAAGCACCTACATAACATGTGGAACCGTCCCGATTCAAGGTGGTACCTGCATACGCCAACGAATCCGCCATGCAGTTCCCATGTATGTCTCTGTGACCAGTGAATGTCTCGCTATCTCCTCCAGAGACATCCGGCATTCTCGGACGATTCTCGATGTGATGAACACATTCTCCAGGGATCTTATGGCCGCCTTGCTATCGGTAATGTGAATATCCCTTCCAGATATTTCACCGTACCGGATGCGTCTCGCGGCTGTGTGGATGGCCATTATCTCGGCCTGGATGACACTGTAGTGGTCCGGCAGCCTTATAGGAATGCTTGTGAAAATTCGAATCGCATTCGCGGGAATTTGCAGGTCATCATAGTGGACCACGTTATCCAAAATGCTTTCCGTGAAGCCAGGATCAAAGATTGGCTCGGGTGTGACATAATCAACATCCATGTGCCAATTAATTTCGTTCAGAACGTTAGCATGTCCGATATTGTAATCCCTCCATGCTCCGGTGGCCCTTAGTCTTACCGCCGCGTTCGCAGCTAGCCTTTTCGCCAAAATGTCTGGTGGTAACCAGTTTAAAATCGTAAACAATGCCTTGGAGGGGTTGTTCTAATGGCACCTGTTACCGCTATCGCCACCATTCTCATCGTACGTTCAAACCCGGTTTGATGACTCTTCACCTTGAGTGCCGGCCACCAAACAGCAGTCCCGTAGAAAAGAATCGGTTTAATGACACATTCGTTTAGCCAGTATACATACATTTCTCGGGTTAATTCCCCAGTTTAGGCCAAATGGCCCTTTTGCAGCAATATAATAAAGTAGCCGCATTATTAGTCCTGGAAATGGTCAGACAGTTCCAGTGAGACCCCCTTTATCCTCGGGGTATTAAATTTGGGAATTTTGTATCTCCTTGTGAAAAGTACCAGTTCTGTTTTGGCAGGATTTACATCCAGTCCACATCCTTGGCACCATTTTGTTAGGACGTCCAATGCGGACTCCATTAGTTCAGACAATAGCCACAACTGCAACGTCATCCGCATATGCAACCGTTCTGCAGCACGTCCTTTCCATGGCTCTGAGTAGGGTATTCATATTCAGATTCCAAAGTAAAGGTGATAGTACACCACCTTGCGGGGTGCCCCTAGTCGCAACCTTTGAAATGTTCGAGGCGCCCAAGTTGAATTCGATACGACTGAAGTGCAAGATACTGCTGACAAATTGAATGATCGCTGGGTCGATTTCCAAATGTCTCATAGCGTTAATAACCGATTCAGGTCTAACGTTGTTAAAATCGCCCTCAATATCCAGGAATGCAACTAAAGCAAATTCCTTGTAATGCAGGGATCTCTCTATGCGGCCCACCAATGAGTGAAGTGCAGTTTCAGTGGACCTTCCCTTCGTGTAGGCGTGCTGAGCCAGTGACAGGGAATTGTGTCCTAACGATGATCTAATATGAATATCCAAAATCCTCTCCAGTAGAAAGTAGAAAGGAGGATAGACTAATTGGTCTAAAGTCCTTAGCCATAGTGTGAGGTGTCTTCCCACTCTTGGGGATGAAAACGATATTATATGTTGCCCAAGTTGATGGGATATGTGAGAGACTCAGGCAAGCTCTAA
This sequence comes from Pollenia angustigena, assembly GCA_930367215.1. NCBI lineage: Eukaryota > Metazoa > Arthropoda > Insecta > Diptera > Polleniidae > Pollenia > Pollenia angustigena. The sequence continues at coordinate 154,367,900 of OV884059.1, forward strand.
ATATTGCCAAGAGCCATTCCATCAATATTCCAAGGTTCTTTTGTAAGTCTGCTGGGATAATGCCATCCGGGCCTGGAGATTTAAAGGGATGGAGAGTTATCGGAAGATTAGAGATATCCCGAGCGCCACTAAATGTTTCCTCCCTAGGCACATCATCAGTGCAACCTGGGAAGTGTGTATTCATCAGGACCTCAAGGGTGTCCCGATTGTATATATGATGGAATAGCTGGTTAAGAGGATAAAATCTTACGAAGCCGACTTGTCTCCGAGGAGTTTTCCACGTCACTGCAGAATTTCCTCCATGACTGTCTCTTGGCCTTCCTGATAAGATTTTTTAATTCATTTACTGAGAACTTGTAGTTGTTCCAAACACCATTACGTTTTGCCTCATTAAAGAGTTTCCTGATTTCCTTGCGTTTTTCGGCAATTTCCGCATTCCACTTTAGCTTTGTCCCTCCTGTCGATTCTTTTACAGGATTCGTTTGTTGCCTCCATTAAGACACCAGTCAATGACTCCACTGCTGAGTCGAGCATGGACACACTGTCTATGAGAACCGGGCACATAGGCAGCTTGTCCCCGAGTACGCTCGCATAGATAGATTAGTTGGTCCTTCTTCTATTCGTGTAGGGTTTAACTGAATCAACTCTAAAGGAAAAATTGAAATCAACATACATGTGTTCAGAGAAGGAACAGTCCTTTGACACTCTCCAATCGCTAATCATATCCGCGAACTTATCACTAATAAGCGTAATATCAAGAAACTCCCTTCTGTTAGTCACAATAAAGGTGGGCTCACTACCCGTTTTCTACTATGAAGTCCAAAAGCGACTCACCTCGTGGATTGACATCCGAGCTTCCCCAGACGGTATGATGTGCATTAGCATCAGCACATATTATTAGGGGGATGTTGCGCCTGTTAGCATACGACATCGCCCTCCTGGTTGTGGAGTTTGGAGGATTAGCACCTTGGTCATGTGCCATGTAGCAGCTCATAAACCAAACTGTACTGGTTTTGCATTCTACTGCGACAGTGCAGGTGTCCTTATCGCTAAAATCAGAAAGAATGAAAGCTTCAAGGATGTTTTTGACCATAACACAAGCCCTGGTTTTACCTTGATCGGCTGCGTACAGAGTACTATAGCCGTCTAAACTGAGTCCGCAAACCCTATCTCTGTACAACAATGGTTTTTGGATACATATAAGCTCCTCCGTGCCTGAAGCCAATCGGAGGAGAAGGACAGCTGTCACCGCTTTAGAGTGATGATGGTTGATTTGTGTAACCTTCATCATAGCTCATCGCTATGGACGACTGTGATGTTGGCATCCTCTGGGTCGTCGTCCGATTCCAGAAGGATGTCCTCATCGTCCGCCACATCCATCTTACCAAAGAAGTCACCCACAAGTTCACTGACCGATTGAGTGTCTTCATTGGCCGATGACGTAGCAGAATCGTCTTCCATATGCTCCGTTGATGCTGTTGTTGTGGTGGTAGTCACCGGAGCTTGAGGCTTCCCTTTGTCATCACCTTTATAGACTCGGAGGAAGATAGTTACAAATCCATAGAATATCTTCCCCTGTGTCTTCCGAAGTGACGGCAGAGAGTCACTGTTTATTATAACAGTGGCCTTCTTGGACTCTTCAACAGATTCAGAAACCCTCACTACTTTCCAGTCCTGTGTGGGTAGCTGGGGGTTACTGATCTGTATTATTTCCAGGATCTCCTTGGGGTCGGATGGCTTAGCAGGGATCTTGGCAATAGATCTGGGCCTTTGCGGTACATCGGCCAGAGGTATTGCCTCAATCTTAGCGCCCTTCCAAACTTGCTCCAGGGACTCCACGGCATCCTTGTACAGCAGCGCTGAACGCTCATCTGCACACGCTATCAATTTAATGTGAACTTGATACCAGCCAGCATCTTCACATTGTGGTGGTGGTCCAAGGTTACCCCTTAAAACATTCAAGAACGCCTTAATAAGTGCGACGACAACCAGCTTCCAGTTCTTGGAAGAAATGGTGCCGTCACTGGCGTTGCGGTCAATGATCGCCCAAATGAGGTGGTCCTTAGCCACATCTTTGAACGACCTATTTTGCGGCCGTTGAGGCGTATATTTGGACCGTTTAGTCCCAGGAAGAGTGCCCTCCCCAGACCGTTGCCGTTTAGGCGCTGCTTCGGTTGGCTTCCGTTCAGGATTGCCTTCCTCTGCAGAGGGAGGTGCACGTTTTAAACCCTCAATATGGGTTCTTGCCCAATGGGGAGAGGTTTTCTCCTGCTCCGTGAGCTCACCAACCGGTTTTTCTCCAAGTCGTCTAATGATTTTGTAGGCGGAGCTCCTGGTTGTGAAGGCCCGTTTGGATGCATTTATGTGCCTTTGGGGTTTTTTAATAAGGGCCGTAGAGGCTGAAAGAGGTGCATCAGAGGGCATCGAATCTTTCTTCGTGTGCTCTCTTTGCACAGGTTTCGGCACATGGGAAACTGGATTTCTGGCAGACTGAGTCTGTACCGTCAGCCAGCACCCGAGGAAGGGGTTTTGACAGGTTTTTCTCCCGTCCGGACCTGGTTTCGAAGAACCCTGTACCAAGCTTGGTTTACGACCGCCTGAAGGCTTAGTCGTGACGAGTTTTTGCGCACTAGTAGCTAACCATCTAGCAGAGCCTGGCGCAACCACCTTGCTAGACGAGGTCTCAGTAGCATTCAACATAATATAGCCTGATACAGACGCTTCAGTAGTAGGGTATCCGGGGATTATGAAGCGCTTTGCCGGATACGTAGGGCGAGAATTTTCACACATATCGGGGGGGGGGGGGGGTTGGGGTTGCATTTCATGCCTAACCGCTAGGCCAAAGGATACCTGCCGCTCCTCTGGAGACAGACGCAGACCATCAGCCGCTCACTATGAGAACAGACGCTAATAGACGGGGGGGGGGTAGTTCTTGGTTCGTACTCGGTTTAGACCCTTCTGGCAGGCCCAACCGGTCTTGACTGACGTCACTACCGCCAGCATGACTCTAAACGTCCTTGTACTTAAGCCCTCGCAACGCGGCAAGATGACTACCCATTCGCGAGGATAGAAAAATGTTAAAAAGGGAGGCCCTATCGGTCTTGACTGACGTCACTACCGCCAGCATGACTCTAAACGTCCTTGTACTTAAGCCCTCTCATCGCGGCAAGAAAAATGTTAAAAAGGCTCTATATTAGACGGTCTCACATTTCATTTTTTTTTTTTTCGAAATTCCTTCATGAACACCGATTTTCTTATCTACTGGTGTATAACACTTAGAGCCACTTTTTGGGTTAGAGATTAGCGATTAAATTAACTTTAATCTCCGTATTTACTTTTTGAGTTGTATTTTTTTAACTTTTTTTTGCTAGTTTAAGCGGCCAACGGTGGTGGTTTAAACTAGTGCTGGGATACTATCGATATTTTTAACTATCGATATTTATCGATAGTTCAGATTTCACTATCGATATATCGATATTACTATCGACTGAATGTTTGTACTTGTGCAGGAAAACTTTAAATATTTTTTTATAAGGCTACAGTCCGTTGTTTTCATCCCTTTATTGAATGTATGAGACGTATTTATATACGCACGTTATTTTAGATGGCAGTTTTTTAAAAATTGATAAGTAGCTTCCTGAAAGAACCGAAGTAACAGGGACTATAAGATATTCTATTGCAACTTTAAATAATTTTGTAAATTGGTTTTGATTCTTAACCCAAAAAGGTAATCAATCTAGCGGACTTATCCTCTAATGGTCCTTCATTGTTTTGTCCTATGCTTGCAATAGCATTTGAATTTGCCTTTTTTTTACAACATTACAAAAATATTTGACATTTCAGTCCCTATATAAACATGTACAAATTTCGACTTAAAGGCCTTTAATTAGCAGTAAAAAGCACTGCTAAGCAATCCATACCACTTGCCATTCTTGTTGTTTGTATTCATTGTTGTAATTCAACGCGAATTAATAATAGCAAGTAAAAATTTGCGGCAAAAAAACTGGTTGTGTATAGCTGCTGTAACATGTCTTCATAGCTGTATTTTAAATAATAATAATATCGATATTGATATTTTTCCTATCGATATTTTCGATATTTTAAGACTATCGATAGTTTCCCAGCACTAGTTTAAACCTAAACTTAAACTGTCAACATACACATGCTAACATAAAGAACTTTTACAAAAATATAAACAAAAAATACATTTTAAAACATTCAGGTATGTGATGGAAAACGATTTTGAAAACAAAACGATTTGAAAACGATAATATCGTTTTCGGTATCTTTAAAAATTGATTTCTAATACATTTTCCTCCGTTTTCATTTATATATTCTGTTAAATTCTTTATTAAATATATTAATTGAACTGTATTTTGAACAAATAATAAAGACTTTACTTCAGAAATGGATTTTAAAATCGGTCGAAATTCATCATCAGCCATGTGCACCCCGATCCAAAGGATCTTTTGTGCAGCCCATATGTCTCACCATGTCAAGTTTAGGCCGCGTATAAAGCCCATTACCACCACCTAAAAAAAATTGATAATTTTGTTACAAAACTAACATAAATTGTGGAAAAATGCACAGAATGATATAAGATTTTGCAAAAATTTGTTTTATTCGACTAGAAATCACGCTGTTAAATTTCGTGAAGATCCGTCCATAATTTACCCTAGGCCCCATATAAGCCCTACTCCCGGAAAACAGTATAGTACGCCTAAATAACAATGCTATCATAACAAATTTTGCCACGTCACAGTTTAATAGAACTAGAAATGTCACTGTAAAGTTTCGTGAAGATCGGTTGATAATTTACCCTAGGCCCCATATAAAGCCCACTCTGGTAAAATAATTAAGTACGCCTAAAACCGTAGCAGATATAGATATTGCGGTAAACTTTCTTTCAGCTTAGCTTCATATGGCCAACAAAAAATGTTATGCAATTTTGTGATATACAGTCCATAAATTACCTTAGAATTTATCGGTGGAGGGTATCAATGATTCAGCACATCCGAATATAGCACTCTAACTTGTTTGTTGCTTATTTTGGCAATATTGGCTTTTTTTTTAGTTATTTTTGCAATATCGGCTTTTTTTACTTATTTGCCATTTTAAGATAATTTTTCATTTTTCCTAACGAAAAAAAAAACTTACAGTGGTATACCGGTTTAACGAATAATATATTGTCAGGCCCTTTCGTTATATCGAAAAATTCGTTAAATCCCGAAGTTTTTTTTAATACATTTTTAATAATAAAACAATAATATTTTAATAAAACAAAGTAAAGTCGTTTATTTCCATTCATAGCACAAACAATAAATAAATACTTCATATCATTTTCAATTAAATGAGTACACATAAAGGTCTTTTGCTTTTAATATAGGACCACTAATAGGAATGTTCGCCTTCCTTTTGTTTTGAAACCATTTAAACAATTCTGTTTCCATTCTTGGAAACTCACCAGTTTTTAAGGTTGTTCTATTCTTTGATCCGAAATTAATCTTTTCCATTTCGCTCAAAAGTTTCCGTTTTGATTCTATAATTGAGCCGTTTTTTTTGAAAAATCAAGTTAATAATATATAATAATAATAAATAATAATAATAATAATAAATACTGAGAAAAATATTATTATCATGATATATCAAATACAAGTGAATCTTCTCGAAAGTTAGCATCCATATTTTTAAACGTGTTAAAACGCAAACCCTTAAATATCTCGACTTAACAACGAAATGACTTATGCCACTTTCAAAATAAACGGCTCAATTGTGCATATTGATGACTTAGTCGCATGCTCTTTTCATAGTCGCCAAAATGTTTAATTTTTTTTTAAGAATTTAACGTTTTCCTTTGGGTATTTTTATTTTTTAGCGAGCAAGTATTTTCTTTACTTTCTTTGTAAGAAAAGAAAATATGTACTTCTCTTAACTCGTTGTTTTCAGTAAAATCGCTATTCAAATATGGTTAAAATGTATACAAAAACAAAAGAGAATGGATGCAAATATGTTTGCATTCATTATATTTTGTTTTTTCAAATTTTTTTTGTAAAAATTCGTTATATAGAGTACAAAAATTTGCTGTTTGTTCGTAATATAAGGTACTCAATGGAAAAAATATGACCGTACGTTAAATCGCGAATTCGTAAAACTGAGTATTCGTTAAACCGGGATACCACTGTATTTAATAAATTTTTGCAAAAATCGTTATTATTTTTTTGATGTGTAACTTCTTTTTTTTATAAATAATAAAAAAATCAATCCTTTTAAAAAAAATCGTTCAACGTTATGGTAATATTTTGTGTTTCCGTTGTACAGTATCATCCCAACGAACAATATTTTCTCTGTTTGTTATTATACACACTGGCTGGGATCACTGTTGGGATTTTTGGTACAATTGTACCAAATTTGGTACAATCGAAACTTCATTGGTACACAGGTACAATTTACCCCTTTTTGGTACAATTAAAAAAAAAATACCCACGAAGGTTTATCACTTCTTTGAGGTCATCCATACATAAGTATATGTACTCGTATCCATGTATAAGCCTAGGATTGAGTGTCTCCAAATCGCCACTTTATTCGATTGACAACCAAGTGTCTACATTTTTGTCCGCCTTTAAGAAAAAGGAGAAATAGACAACTTTTTGCTTCTTAATTTTTATACCCACATCACAATAGTGGACAGGATATTATGTATGTCGTTGTGCTGATGTGTGTAACACTACAAAATAATACTTTCTGAGTCGATTTAATGATGTCCCTCCGTTCGTCCGGCTGGCTGGTTGTCTGTCCATGTAACTTTGTGCGTAAAGTACAGGTCGCAAATTTTAAGGTCATTTGATGAAATTTTGAACACAAAGCCTACTGAAAATGGTGAGAATCAGTCTATAATTTCACATGTCCCCATATTAACTTCTTTCCGGAATAGTGTTATTGCATATAAACTATCCTATTACTTATGGTCCATGATTGCCTATAAGTCTCACTCTCGAAAAATTGTCTGTATATACTATGGTGTAGAGTATAAATGCTCGGGCTTGACGGACTATAATTTCTTACTTGTTTTGTTTTTCTTTTTAATAAATAAAAAAGTGTTATAAATTCTTTCTTTGTATGCTGTTTGATTTTATAGCGAAATTATGGTACAATTTATGTCAATTTGGTACAATTATGCCATTGAGACGGTACAATTTAAGAATTGTCAGATCCCAACAGTGGCTGGGATGAGTACCAATTCATTTGTCTTCCCCTGCACTCGCGACTGCATAACTATATATAACAAATATCTGTTCTTTAAGTAAATAGCTGAAATTTGACATTCAAATATTGGGCATATATTCAGTATAAAAATAAAAATAGCTTAAAAGAAAAAAATACCAACGATATTTATATATTCGAATTTCCAAAAGGTACCAAAATTTATATGAGAGCTTTTAAAGAGAAGAGAACACAATTAAAATTTTATTTTTATCTTGATTACTTAAGAAGATAAATTGTTTACCAAAATTATATTTTTGCCCTTTTTTATACCCAAAATGTGCAAATTTTAAAAAAGTACCAAACACATAATTCAATTTTCGATTCAATAATGGTATTTTTTGAATTTTACGTCTACCTCTGTTAGATCACGAGTTATAATGTTATTGATTTTACCCGTTTTTACCAATTTCTAACCCCTATGAACTGAATTTCCAAAAGTCTCTACTTTTTTTATTTACACATTGGGAGGGGAGTCTACATACAAAATTTCAAGTGTCTGGCTTAAGTTGTTCGGGCTGGGCGATGATCACCCAGTCAGTCACGCTAATCTTATAAAAATATATGAAATTACTAATAATGATCTGGTTACTAGGGTGGCACGTGGTGGCAGCTGAAATGTATAGTACTTATTCTTGATGCTCAACAGTATTAGATATACATAATTATCACTTAACCTCCCCTAGCCCCACCTTTTTTGGTTTGGTCTCTTTAAATATGCCTTACTCTAGGTTTTATTTATTTTTAAAGTAATTCACAATCCAAAAAATAACGTGCTTATTTTCAAAGAATACTTTAAAGGAAACATCATAGCTTACTTTTATTTCAAAGTACAAAAATCAACTTTGAAAACCTTAAATTTAAGTATTAACAGTTAAATAGTTATCCAAGAGCCAAATTAAGATATGAGTTGTATGTTTTGAAGTGTTCGCTATAATCTGCCATCAAAATTTTAATAAAATTAAAAAATCATTTTTTGTCGGAATTTCCCAGTGTGCAGTGTTGCAAATTTAAATTTTGAAATGGTACTGAACTTTAACAAAAAGAGTACTTTTTCCCACCAAATGGTACTTTTTGTTAAAAAAAAAAATAAATCTATCAAAATTTTTTTTTAAATGTCCTTTTTTAAAAAAAGCGTTTCTTAAAAAAAATTTTTTTAAATATTCTTATTATGAATTACAAAAAATAAATTAAAAATTTTATTTCTGTACACATAAATTAACACTGGCGACTATATATATTTTAACTTTTGCAAAGCTAGGGGGCATTTACACGATGTCTTTCTAGACATGTCTGTTTTTGACATTCTCTTTTGAACATGCTATCATAAACCTTTTATTTTTTCAGGACGTCTTGTGTGTTTTCATATCTAATAGTCTAATATACATATACATACAAATTAAAAACATGAAAATTTATATTAACAAACATGAAAACTCGTTTCGTGTCTGTTTGGCAACCCCTCTTTCTTTTTTAACCCGGTTGCCTACAAAAAAAGACGTGTTTTTTAGACATGTCAGAAAAGACATCGTGGTAGCATGGCTTTTCATTATTCATACTTCGAACTTAAAATTGAAATTACTTTTTGATAACTTTTAGTTCAGTGTTATAAAATAAAGCAAATTGTATTATAACTCCCTGCAAATAACAGGACCAGTCCAAACACGCGTGTAAAGAGTAGCCCACAAGGGACTAGGACTAGGACTAGTCCAAAAGTAACCCAAACGTATGGAAAAAACATGGTCTATTTAACATTACGATGTCCTATGGGAGGACCATATAACCCACCTTTGGACTACTTAGGAGTAGTTTTAAAACTACTCCATTGTATACTCAAGAGGATTAGTTTTGAAGTCGTTTAAAAACGATAGCATGTCGTTAAACACGAAGAACATGTCGTTTCACTACAAACACTTTTTAACAATGACATGGTCCATGCTTGCATTACATCGGAACAGTCCATGCAGTAGTCCATTTTATCAAAATGGATCAGGTGGTCCAATGTTATTTGCAGGGCTATAACAGCAACTATCATTTGAGGAGGTCCATAACAAAACGCAATAATTAAACCATGACATTTTTTGGATAAACGAAAAAATGTAATTTAAGTAGCACATAATATTTTTCAAAAACAATTATTGAGGTATAATTGTCTACAAATAATAAATAATATTGATCACAAATTTGTTATTTTATCTGACAGTTTAGTTTGTTTTAAAGTTATTTAGATACAAAATTGGGAATTATTGCGTTTTGGTCCGAATCCATAGTATTTATTTCATTTTGCTTTGAACTGTAGAAAATATTATTCACAATCAACTTAACAAAAGCAAAAGGTATTAAGTGCCAATTCACACGTTGCAAGTCTTATTGATCAGCTTGCTACCTTATAGGCGAGAGAGAGTGAGAGAGAAACGTTTATTTTCCTCTCTTCACTCTCGTTATAAAGTAGCAAGCTGATCAATAAGACTTGCAACGTGTGAATTGGGACTAACTAAACAAAAATTCCTTACGTTTTACAGTTAAATAAGAGTTACCACCAGCGCAAAATTTATTTATAAAGTTGACTTTTTAAAATTTCTTGTAGCGATTTATTGCAAAGATATGTAATGCCCCTGTCACACTAGGATCTCTTGCGCAACTCTTGGTTTGTAGACGTCAGCGGTAAGGTCGGAGTAAGGAAAAAAATTTTGTACAGTTTTTGTTGTTGTCGGCAAGTAACTTGCCGAGTGTGAAAGGGGTCTAATTATAGCATTTTGCTCTGAACCATTATTGTTGATATTGAATTGCAGTGTAGTTATAGAGATTTGGAATGCTTTATAATAAAGGTAATATCGATTTCAATGTGTAGAATAGGATTCAATCAAAAAACTTGAAAAATGTAATTATTGCGTTTTTTATGGACCTCCTCATTTGATTTCAATAGATCTTTAGTTTGTATTAAACTTGAAACCTTTTCTACGTGTAAACGATTTCTCCCTTGTTATTTACAGCATTTTGCATTGGAAATGTGCGTTCAATTGATATTGAGGAATATGGTATCAATAAAATTCCAAATGCAATACGTGAAACGTCGTTTTTTTTTTTTTGGCTATATTTTCCCAAAACACTTAAATATTTTCAGTTCTGATATGCTTTATTTCTGGAAGATCCGCTACTACACGGTTTTATGCTATAACAAAATTTAGTTCCGAATGATTCGCAAAATCTCAAAAAAAAAAAAACGATTTTGCAGTTTTTTTAATTTATAAACTTTTTTGTAAACACAAAAAATTTCATTTAAAGAATAAAAATTGGGAATTGAGTAAATCATAACAAAATTATTGAGAATAGAAAATTTTGTACTCCCGAAAATAACTTAGGTTTTTATTTAATATATTATCCAATGTTAAAATTGCTTTCCACTTGTAAGAACAAATATTCCATTCTGTATTGCAAAATATGAACTCTGGCGTCCTCGCTTTGCATTTCAATATTAACGTCGTAAACCATTTTTAATATGCAACAACATTATAATAATATGTAGGTAACACGACTCTAACAATCCCGCTCAGCAAGTACCTAGTCGTGCATAACTCAAACTCAAATAAGTATTTTGTTTGAATTCTTTATTGTACTCTTAATTAATTTTGTTTTTTCTTAACATAGCGTCTTCACCTGACAATTGTTTGTCATACCAAACGTCAAAGTCTATATAAAAAAAACTCGAAAATTTTTGTCAGCTTTTTTTTAATATGAAGTTTGGAGTTTGGTATGACAAAAAATTGTCAGGTGAAGACGCTATGTAACCTACTTACAACTACAATTAATGTTAGGAGAATTCCAACCAGTGTTGAAAAATTCAGTACTTTGGTACTTTTTCAGTACTTTTTCATATTAAAAATACCGCAGTACCCCCGCGTTGTTTTCAGTACTTTTTTATGCTTTGAGCTTTTTTAACTGTGATGTGATCATTTCGATAGCAGGCTTAGGTTATCATGTGCTTGTTGCAAAATTTATGTTGTTGTATTTTAAAAATATTTAACAACGTTAATATTGAAATGCAAAGCGTGGATGCCAGGATCCATATTTTGGTTTCCAGAATAGGATATTTGTTCTTACAACTGGCAAGAAAACTTTATAAAAAATATACATAGGATAATATGTTAGCGAAAAATTTAAATGAAAACCATATTTATAGAAACATGCAGTGTAAGAGAAATGGCTTATAAAGTAAAAGAAACTGCGAAATCGTTTTATTCGACAATGTGCGAAACACTAAGAACTAAATTTTGTTTTGAACATAAAACCTTAAAAGTGATAATTCAATATTGTTTCCCGAAGAACCATAATGAAAACTACAATAATATCAATTCTCAATTCCGTGTTCTAGCGGATCTTTCAGAAATAAAGCATTTTAAAACTGAATATTTTTAAATTTCCTGGAAAAATATAGCCAATATTATACCTCAAATATAAATACTGTTTGCTATAAAACACTTAGATAAAAGAATTCTGTGGCATTTTGACAAAACATCTTAAGTCAAATTTAAAAAGTTGAAAAAAATGTTGTTAATCATGCGAATTTTCATTTAAAAACCATTTTTGTTTACGTTTTAAATTTTGTATTATTAACGAAATTTTTCTTTAATTTTGGTTTATTTTGTTTTTTGATTAAAATCTTTTTTTCCCGAGATTTTTTTAAAAACTTTTTGCTATCTTATCTCGACTTAAGATGTTTTCTCAAAATGCCTCAGAATTCTAATAAAATTTTTTTGTTCCTTTTATTTTCATAAATTATTTTTTTTTTTAACAAAAAGTACCATTTGGTGTGAAAAATACTCTTTTAGTTGAAGTTCAGTACCATTTCAAAATTTAAATTTTGCAACACTGATTCCAACCAATTGTAGTGGGGAATGTAAGAAAAAATAAAACTCACTGATTATTGTTCTTGTTTTTGTTTAAGCTTTGATATTAGGTGCGTTTGAGTACTTTTACAGTAAAATGCAGTAAATGAGTAAACTGAAAAATTTGCTCTCACAAAAAGCTGTTGTCCAAAAAAGTACGCGAACGCAAAATTTGTAAAAATTCGTAAAATAAAGCCAACAGCTGACGGCAAATAATTGAAATGTTGAAAAATATTGACACTTTTGACTACTTAAATCGTTTTCTTATCGGTACTCGATTAAATACTTTTTATAACACGAACATTTTTGGAAAATACAAACAAACTATTTTATGTAATCTTTCATATTTGTTTGTTTCTTATTTTATTTGATTTTACTTATTTGTAGCGGGTTAAATTATTTAAAAGAACATGAATAATTTTTTTGCTATTGATTACTTAAGTATCCAAATACTTCACACTTTTACAACTCTAAGAAATTAACATAACAAAAAAAATTTCAAAAGTTTGTATTTAGCCAAATAAATGCTTCACAAACAAGTTTAATTAATTAATATATATTCACTTTTTGTTTTGGTTTAATTTTTATTTCAACTTTTCTTTTATTTAACACTTTTTTCACAATTTGTATGCTTTTTATTTGTTACTTTTGTTTGTTTACTTTTTGAAACATATGTTTTTTTGATTTACTAAATTTTACTGCAAAAATTTCTGCAGTAAAAATTTGTAAATACTCAGACAAGAACTGTCACTTTTCGCTCTCAATTTATGTTCTCATTTACTGCATTTTGTGTACTCGAACGCAATTTCGTAAAATGCAAAGTTTAGTAAAAAATAGTAAAAACTTTTGTGTTCTCGAACGCAACTATTGTTACAAGTAAAACTGTTGCTTATTGTTTTATTTGTATAATATCGTGTAATATCTTAAATTTTTCTAAAATCTTTGTATGAAGAACAAGAGATTTTATTTTTATTATATTTTATGAAACAGACCTCAAGCCGGAAAATATAAACATAACACATTTAACAAGTGAAAAGGTCTACATACACACATAACAAAACACGTTTCCTGACAATCTGGCCTAAGCAACCATTGAAATGCGCATATGAATAGCTTATCCCATAAACAATAAATTTCAGTTCATCAATAGTATGAAATGGCAATTTAACACATTTTAACGAAACATTGTTAAAATACTATTTTAGTTTCTTTACAATAATTCTTTGCCCAATGAAATAAAGCAGTCGCATCTAAGACGCGATCTTGATGGGAGCCCTGAAGGCTATACTTCGCTGCATTTGCTTGAAGGTTTGCTCCAATACCACAACATGCTCCTTTTCCAGTAGTAGGATGAAAATTCCACTCAGTTGGCATTCTAATGACCACAAAGATTTGCGAATCTATTTTTGTATTTAAACTGTTGACGAGCTCCGCCCTGAACGTTGTATACCTTTTCCTATATTTTTTTTTAAATTTTAGTTAATTTAGTATTATCTTCTGGTACTTATAACTGCATCGGTTTAATGTTTTAAATCGTCGGATTTGATTGACATAATTTTGTGTTCCAGTCAAAAATCCTTATTTTTCAAAAGATTGAAGAAATAGCTATCTAAACTATTTGGGACAATATTTAATAAGGTACATTTTTTTTCCAAAAGATTTTATATTTATTTTGTACTAGCTGGCCGCCCCGGCTTCGCTCGGTAGCTGATTACTAAAGATCGATGGAGCCGTTTTCTGATTTTAGATAAATTGAAAAAAGTGGGCGGGAAATATTTTCCTTCCGTAAAAACCTAAGTTGGGCCATGGCGATCATTTTAAAGAAAAAATCGTCCAAATCGGTCTTGCCGTTCTCAAGTTATGCGATTAGCAACACACAACCTTTAATTTTTATTATATACAGGTCTGTTCTGAAAATCACATTTTATGAAAGTGATTTGAATTCACAAGAAAGGTGTTCTGGGCATATTATTTTGTGATTTCAAAACGTTCAGCTACGTAAACAACTTTTTGAAATCACTTTGTTATTTTTGCGACATTGCAAGATGGCCGTCATAATAAATTACTTAAATAAAATATTCAATGTGTTGTTTATTAATTGTTTATGCAATAAACTATTTTATTTGCAACAAATCCTTTAAAAATAAGAAAATTCGACGACACTAAAAAAATGATATTTGCTTTTGAGACTTCTATTGTGATTTCAGTTTTTTTTTTTAGTTAAATTAAAGATCGCTAATTTGCTAACAGCGGCATGAAAGCAAAGTATAATATTTATTAAAAATCGTAAAAGCTGTAAAGAATCACAGGAAAAAATCGCTTCTATCGCGAAAATGGCTAAATTCTCGGAAAATTGCAAGCTTGTAAACAAGCCCTAAATTTTATTTGAAATCGCTAAATGGGTAAAAAAAAAGAAAAAATATTGCAAAAATGGCGAAAATTCGCGAAAAAATTTTATATTTCAAACTAGCCATAAAATTGATTGAAAGTCCCTAAAACTATAAGGAATGGCAAAAATTCGGTAAAAATGTCTAAATTAGCGGAAATTCGCAAAAATTTGCTAACAGCGGCATGATAGCAAAATTCTACAATTTATTATAAATCGTCAAAGCTATAAAGAATCGAAAACTTATAGAAACAAATTGCTTTTATCGCGAACATGGCTTAAATTCGCAAAAAATTGCAAAATTTTAAACACACCCTAAACTTAATTTGAGATCGCTAAATCGGTTAAAAAAACAAATTGTTGGAAAATAACATAAAAAGCGTCAAAAATTAGCTATAATTTTGTAAAACAATTGAAAATCACACCGAAAAACACAAAAACGGTGTGATTTACAGAACACCACAAAATCACATGTGATTTGAAATCACGTGATTTTCAGAACAGACCTGATAGAGAAAAATATAATATAGTGCTTAATGCTCAATGCTTAAACCCGCGAAGTCCTTTGGCTTGTCTGCAGGTGAGAAAACCACCTGTTTGGCCAAAATCAAATTTTGTCCCCCTCTAACTCAGAGAGTTCTTGACCGATTTTGTTGAAAAATTGTGTCCAAACTACTATCCAATAGAACTTACCTTGGTGCAAATTTCGGAAGACGTCGCACAGTGCTTTGGCCCATAGACATAAATAAATAAAAAAAAAACCAAGTCTAATGTTGTACTTAAAAATATACAGATCGATAGATAACAAAATAATTCAAATGAATTTTGAAGAATTTTTAAGATTTAACTCTTTTTGTCGGCGATAGAGGGCGCCAAAGTTAGAGAATTTAAAGTAAAAATGGCTAAACAACTACTTGAGTTTTACATGCTTCAGGAAAACTGTTGTAAAAATGTTGTTTTTTAAAGCACGAGATTGAATTTTCTGTAGTAGTTTACTATATTTAGAACTAACTGTAAAAAAATTTTATTGAATTATTTTCTCATAAGTGTTTTTTTTATTGGTTTGAAAAATGCTTATTATTTACTTAAGCTCTAAAAATTTCTTAACTTTGATGGAATATTGAAAAAAAAGAAAAATACCGTCTATGGGTTTTTTTCTGATTTCGAATATTTAGACTGTTTTCTAATAACTACAAGAAAAACAATTGAAAAAATTTTACCACAACTTGAAAAAAAATGTATTTAAAAAAATGCTATTTTCGTGATTTTTGCTCAAATTTTCATAGATTAAATTAGTTTAAAAAAAAAATAAACTAGGAACATAATAAGAAATATTAAGGTATTAAAGTGGCTTTGTGTAATTAAAATGAAACGTAACTAGTAACTAAAATAAATTTCAGGGTGCTTGTCCGAAGAAGCATTGGAAGCCAACCACAAAATCGTGAGAAAAACAAAACTGTAACATACGAGAAAAACGTCAGGAAGAGACAGTCATAAAGATTTAATGACTCATTTAATACTTTCCTCAGATCCGTTGTTGTCTTCAAAAAGGAATCCAAAGACTAAAAAAAATATATTTTTCGAAGAAATTGAGAAATATATACTGAGAGAAAATGTTGATGAACCAGTTAAAGATGACGAAACAAAGGTTTCGTTGAGCGGCAATATTTTTTTTGGAAGAATCCAGTTTGAAGAAAATAAATTAGGAATATAATAAAAAATAATTCCAAATAATTCGTTAGATCGGCTCAGAATCACTTTCTGAGTCGATCTAACCATGTCCATGCAACCTTGTGCATACAGATCGCAAATTCGGAGACAATTTGATGAAATTTGTCACAGATGCTCTGACTGGTACAAGCTATTGAAAATGGAACGAATCGGTCCATAATTTAAAAAAACCATCTTATTACATCGGCAAGATTAAATTTGGTCAAAACCAAACTAATTTTATTGCAATCAAAATCAGCTTATCAAATTTTATTGGAATCTTTCTATTTTTGAACATAGCTCCCATACAAATCATTCATTGGCGACAATGACTTTTACGATAGCTACTATGTCATGACAAAATGTTGTCCAGGTAGGTCCAAAATAAACCATAGGTACCATATAAACCCTCATCCAAAAAACTCATACATATATGTAGATGAAGATATCTTAATAATATTCGGCAGAAAGAACTTTTAAAAAAGAAAGAACTTTTTTGTTCCGGCGGGTCCATGAATGCCCATTGGTCCCAAATATATTACACTATAGGAAATTTGTTTTTATATACTATGCTATAGGGTATGACATGTTTGGGCTTGACCGATTATACTTTCTTACTTGTTATTTTTGCAAGAGCATTTTTACCGTTTTCAACTCATTTTTCATTAACAGATGTTTTTGTATTTTTCACATTAATAATCCGATTCTACCAAAATTCGGCATACATATCGTCCCCTCAATATAACAATAGCGTTTGTGCTCATACGCTATTATTTTTTTATTGCATATTTAGAATCGCCATCATTGATTTTATGGCTGGTCAAAATTTCGTCAAATTCTACTTCCAAAAAGTGGGTCAAAATGTCGTTGGAAAAAATAGTGTATAATTTCTTATTCAAAATTTTCCTTCAATAAGTGTGCAAGCTCATATGCACTATTTTACTTGAAATTGCCACTCCATTTTAGCCTGTAGAAAAAAATACAATTTATAAAAACTTTAACTCATAAAATAGCTTATAATAATATACACTATTGTTTGAGAAATACTTTCATTCCAACCATCGAAAGCTCCATGATCTCCAAAATGTGTGCAAGAAGAATGTAATTCCTCGTGGCTCGCAGTCATTTTTTTTTAACTTACAAGGTGGAAAGAAGCGAAATTGTTAAGATGAGCCAGATGTAGCAGAGGAAGAGAAAAAAGACGAATGAACTTCTAGTTATTTTTGATTTACGCAATGTATACCTTAATTTGTCATAATTTTTTTGTTTATAATAACCCAAATTGGAAAGTAATGAATATGTGCCACTGAATTAATCACTGTTTTATAATGTTACAAATTGATATTTTTAAGATCAGATATTTTAATAAAAATATCGTAAAATAATTGAATAAAACAGCGTATACCATACAAAATAAAATATTGTATCAGATACATCATACGAATTCCTTAAAAAATAAAATGGAGGACTTGCACTTTGAATGACATAATTATGGTCTTAAAGGATGCGTAAAATAAAAAAAAATTGGTCAATTTAAAATCAAGAAACAGTAGTATGTATTCGTCGAAAAATCCAATAGGAAGAATTTTTATTTACCGCGATATGGAAGTTTTAATAGACATCCGATTTGACAAAAACTTTAAATACGATTTTCTCAAAACCAAAAAAAAATTATACGCTATTGTTATATATCAAATTTCATACCAAATTTTATTACGATTGGACAATTTTTGTAAGTGTTATAGCATTTTAAAGAAAAAGGATATATGGCAGGACCTTGAGTTCTTGTTCAGATTTCAATGAAAATTTACACACACGTTGCTAGTTGTGTGTGTATCAGTATGACCATTCTTTGTAGTTTTGTGGGCGTTATTGAAGCTAAAATTAAATTTTTCCATTTCACGACACATGGGAGGTAGGCGTGTCCTTGGATCGATTTCTCCAAAAATTCATATTTTTCTTAACTAAGCTATTTTATGCTAGTGTGCCAAATTTCTGACAACTCCTTATATTTATGTCCCTTCGTTATATGGGGACAAAGCACTGTGCGTCGGTTTCAAAAGTTGGGTCACTTGAGATGAAACGCCCCCTTTTTAATAAAAATTTGTCAGAAGGAAGTATTCGACAAAACTTGTCGAAAGTATTCTGTATTCTGTAGAATTATTTGCAGATTTAATTTATTATTTTTATATAACTTTAATTCTACAATTTTTAATTTTCTTCCATAAAGTATGCCAGAGACAACTAAACAATTTATTGATAAAAAAAATAAAGAATCTTCTGGAGTTTATGACATATCTGAAAATAAATACAGCCATACATCGGAGAATAGTCCAATTCCGACTAACATCAGTAAATGTTCTTATTGTTATAATTATTGTGACACTGTCTGTGAACGTTGTTCATCAAAGTACTACTGCAGTGTTGAATGCCAGTTAAGTGATTGGCTGGAACATCGGTATATATGCGGTAAGCCAAAGTAAGTTCCTAACTTTTAAAGATAAAAAATTTCCTAACATAAATTCACGAGTTAACATTTTTTTAATAACTCTTTATATTAATGTAGAATATTTGCAATTTTTTTAGTTTTATTATTTTTACAGCCATTTGCAGAAAACACCTTCTTCGAAAACACAACCTAAATCCGACAATGAGTCCCCCAAAATGACAAAAGAAAATAAAATAAAATCTACTGACTCAAACTCTTTTAAGGTTCGGATACAGAATGGCAAGATGGACATCGAAACAAATTCCTCTAAACGACTTCCGTTATCTTCAAAAATTTTACCAAAACAACTTCAAAATTCTCAACAAAGCGTTCTTTCTCAGCAACACCAAAATTTCGCAAAAGCTACGCCAAAGCAAATTCAAAAACCATCAAAATCTTTTTCACAACAGATTTCATCATCTCCCAATGTTTCTTCTCACCAACTTCCAGCAACCTTAAAACCTGCTTTACAAGAACATCCTTCTACCTCCAAAGCTGTTGCTCAACACCTCTCAAACTCTTTAAAAACTTCTCAGAATAACAACCAGAAGCCTCCAGAAGATTATAATAAAATTTATAAACAAAATATGCCTCGTAGCGGTAATATAGTTACCATTACAGCAATTTCCAAAACCAATGAAGTTTTCGTACGTTGCAAAACTCATGATGCCGATTTAAATTTCTTCAATACAATAGACAGCTTACAGGCAATCGGAACAACGTTAAAACCTTTGAAAACTTTACCTAAAATGGGTGAAGTAGTTATTGCAAAATTTGAAGAACAATTTAATCGTGCATTAGTTCTAAATGCAGATGATCCCACAAAAGTTTTAATCCACTTCGTGGACTATGGAAACAGGGAATTGTCTAATTTGGAAGATTTATATGAAACACCCAAAGAGTTTTTATATAAACCACATCATGCCTTTCAGGTTCATCTTAAAGATGTTTCGGATTTTTATATGACACAAGAAATAAGAAAATTCATGCACAGCTATTTAAATAATATTAATGTTGAGATTCGTTATAAACCGGAAGACTTTAATCAGGAGAATTCTTTGTTTGCCGTAGAACTAATTGATGAAAATACTCAGCAGAATTTCAACAAAATGATAATAAAATTGTCGAAACCTGTGGAGCCACAAAATAGCAATGAAATATGTGAACGTGGTGTAGGTTAAGATTACTTAAAAAAATTCGATTTTAAGATTTACTCGCTTGTTTTCGTTTTTAGTATCTCGATCAAAAAATTTTACCTTCTGGTAATAATGTCGAATACATTGTTATGGACAATTCGTTAATGTGCTCTGGCTGTATATCCTGCACCATCAAGCCGTATGCCATTGAGATTGATAAGTTTAAAAAAGAAATACAAGCTTATGTTAAATCTATACCTAAAGAGGCCTATACACCAAGGTAAGTTGTTAAATATAACGTACAAATCACGCGTTTAAAATCGACCAATAAAGATCTCAACATTTTATGATATGTTAAAAAAAATCCTGATTACTTTTGCAAAGTTATGGATCACTAGCACGATTAGCTACAATAGAAGTAATCGTCATCAAATTTTTTATCAATTCCAACATTTTTAGGAAGGTTATTGCATTAAAATTATTTTCTGAAGTGGTATTTGTATGGGAGATATGGTCATAAATGGACCGATTTTAATAAAATTTTGTAAGTTGATTTAGGAGTTAAAAACTTTATTTTAAATACCAACCTAATTAGACAGTTAATGAGCCCAAATACTATGCGGAAAAAAATTTAATGGGGTCATTTTATAGATTTTTAGACCATTTTTCACTGTTTTCAATGGGCGCATTCAACAAATTTCATCAAATTATCTTTAAAATGCGAGCTGTTCTTTGCGCACAGGGCTTACATGGACCGCCAGCCAGACGGAAGGACATCGTTGAATCGAAAAATCTTTCACTGAAAAAATAAAAAATAATAATAAAAAATACCTAATCGCAAAAATGAAAATAAGGTTTTTCTTTGGTAAAACCTTTTTCGGTTGATGTTTTTAAGATATGTGTAGTAGTCCGAGTCACCTTTCATGGACAAAAAAAAGTTAAGTTTGTACTCCTCTGAAAATTAGCTTTGACATTTTTTGTGATGATTCCCATGAGCTACACCGCTTTAAAAAAGGGTACAAAAATGGTATTTTTCATGAATAAAAAATTCGGTAAATATTAGTTGCCCAATGAACGACCAAATATAATAGATATTTTGGAACTTTTTGATTCTGCATTAAAACATTTTTTAAATCTTGCCAAAAGATTTTTTGAAAAATACGTACGCATACAAAAAAAAAATCCGATTATTCCCTACACGTTGAAAAAAAATTATCCTACAAAATTCCCTACTCGTTTTAGTCATTAAAATCTAAAAAAAAAATAGTTACAAAAAACTAATTTTTTTCGCATATGTAAAGTAAAGCTTTTATTACAAAAACTTTTGATTAAATTCAATGAAAAATACAAGAGCTTTTAAAAAAATAAATATGTATAGTTCTTTTGAACTAAATCTTTAAATAGTTACTTTACTGCCTATTTCCGATGTGCGAAAGAATTCTTTCTTTCGTACAACTACATTTAAAACAAATTCTAAAAACTTTGTTTTTGTTTTAAAACAATGGTACAAAAGCAACAGGTTATTTTATAAATAATATATTGTCGGCTGAATATGCAAACCTGCTAACTCACTTTCAGCACATTTTAGCAGTGTTGTCTGCATAAGCGAATGTTGTGCTTTCACTAAGTGTACTAAGCATAGCGTTGGCATATGTAATATAAAGTATTGGGCCCAGTTTTGATGGGACTCCGTATATGTCATTTTATCGCTCAAACTATCTTTGATTTCGCATTAAAAGTTCGAAGTTCAAGGTAACTTTTGAACCATTTTAGAGTGGTGTCTCTGATACCATTTCTTTCTAAGATTTGTATGAGTTTTTTGTGGGAAAGTGTGTCAAAAGCTTTGCTAAAATCAATATATAACACAAGGCAATGTAACCTAGCATTTACACATGCCACTGCCAGTTCGAAAAATTCAATACACTCACACTTTTTTACTAATACACTCTCATTTTTCGCAATGGCAGCTCCAGTGGCAGCAAAAATTGCAAGCGAGTGGAAATTTGGCACTTGCATGCCACTAAATGTCAAAACGATAAGCAATGTTACCCTGTTACAAATTTAAATCACATTTACTGGATTGTTGTCAAATTGTTATTGAAGTTTTAACTTAATAAAGAATTATTATGATTAATTTTTTAAAAATGCGCATAAATAAAAGCAAGTTTGTTAATAATAGAGCATTAATGTCGTAAAAATAATGCTAATATATATAAATGAAAAATTTCCCCAAAAATGTGCCATTATGATTAACTCGGTAACTCTATTTTGTTTTCTGGTACTTTTTTTTAATTTGAGAAGTAAACAAATTTGCTCAAGTGGACGCTTCTACGACATTTTGAAAATGAACTTGCAGTGCCATGTGTAATCACAAAAGTTAATGCCATGAGATTCGACTATTTCGAACAAATTTTCTTTGATAATATGTATACAACAGTGGCATGCCACTACTTGCATGTGTAAAGGCAGGGTAAATATGTTCTTGCTTAAGCAGTCATTTATATGGTTTGCAAAATTTCCAAGCAGTTAATGCTTTTTTTCTTTTTGAAAACCATACTGGTTATTATTTTTAATATTGTATTTTATATAGAAATCACTCAATCTCCGTGCAACTATTTCTTATAATATTTATTCCACAGTCAAAAGCAAGGCCAAGCATATATCATAAAATAAAATTATGTGTGCACGAAATTGGTGAAGGGTGCTACGGTCAGTAATATATTTTGCCTAGATAAAAGTAAAAAACGTATTGAAATAATTCTTGGAAAAAATCATAGTTTAATACAAACAAATTCAAGAAAATCAATGAGTACAAACTGTGAAAAAAAATTATTTAAAATATTAAATCTCGAAAATCATAGCCAAGCCCACTGTAAATTTTTCAGTCATGAGCGAGCATGAAAAATTTAAAATTTTACTGCTTTTTTACATTCACGAGGGTGAAAAAAAAAATATTTTGAATTTCCTCATTCATGAAAAATAAGCAAACAAAGAAATTCATATGTGAATTTGTCAGATATGAAAAATTTAAAAAAATTCACATTCAAATTCCTCATAATGAAAAAAACGCGATTTAACATGGAGTGAGTAAATTAATAACTAAACTTGCTTCACATTCCAACATAACTATTTCGACAGGCCTTATCTCAGAAAATATAATTTGAATTTGTAAAATATTTCATAAAACCCATTCTTAAAGACCCTTTCGAAGAAGGCGGAGCGGAATAAGTAAAAGTTTATTAAAAATATAGTTGTAAGCCTTCTTTAAGGCCTGAAAAGTCAAAGCGCTCGCCATTTTTCCCGCTAGGCAGCACGAAAGCCTGTGTGTGTTTTGTGAAATTATTTCCCTGCAAATAAAATTGGACCACCTGATCCATTTTGATAAAATGGACTACTCCATGGACTGGTCCCATGTAATGCAAGCATGGACCATGTCATTGTTAAAAAGTGTTTGTAGTGAGACGACATGTCTTCGTTTTTTAACGACATGCTATCGTTTTTAAACGACTTTAAAACTAATCCTCTTGAGTATACCATGGAGTAGTTTCAAATCCTCCACTTGTAGTGAAGGGTATAAAAAAAAACACTTTATCAACACTATATTACCATAGCCACTCTATGACCGTAGAAACCAAAATTGAATTGGTTTGTATGGTATGTTTATGTCGTTTTGGAAATACAATGTTGGTATGGTAATGTCACGTCTAATTGGACCTTTAAAGGAAAAAGTTTGAGGCAGTCGTTGTTTTTTACTCATAACTCAGCCATTTATGGACCGATCTTGCTGAATTTCAATAGCAAACAATTCCGGACCATATGTGACATAAATGTATAATAACCTGGCCCCCATCATATATGGGGTCTTCGAAAAATCCATTTCAACGGACAGACGGATATCGTTAAATCGACTTCGCTCCTCATAAGGACCCAGAATATATATATACTTTATAGGGTCTAACATCAATATTATAGAAATTACAAACGGAATGCCAAACTTATATATACCCTTTTCACCACCTGTGGTGAAGGGTATAATTAAACATAATAGGTATGTCATAATATCTATAAATTCTCCATATTGTTATATGCAGTACTGCCTGCACTGCATCAGAAAAGCAAACTTGTCTTACGAGGTCGAAGCAAACCTAATGATGCTACATATTTATCGTGTGATAATCATATATATATATTCAATTTTTCCGGTAATTTAACACAAATATTTAATTATTTAATATTTTAAATGTTTGTTTCAATTAATACTACATAACAAAGTATATTTATAACAAGTACATGCAAGTGATCAGCTCAAGGTATATGTATAGCAGGTAGTCTCGGAAAGCCAGCTGGTTATTTTTTATTTGCTTGTTTTGTGATACAAACTGTCAAATGTTCCATAGTAAACAAGTAAACAAGTTTTTTGTCTATATCTTTTGTCGTTTTTTGTCTCTTTTCAACCCCTTTGCTGTTTGACAGTTCGTATCACATAACAACAATAAAACGCCCTGTTGTTTGTTTTATTGCACAATTATTGTAATCTCGCGGCTACCTGCTATAAATATACCTTGGATCAGCTGTTCAGTTGTTTTATTTTCGATATTGTCAAAATTTGCTTACATTTTATTGCCTCATGATTTTTTTTTTGTTTTCTTTATGCTTGGCTGTTTGACAGTATCAAATGTTTTTACACAAACAAAATGAATGTTGTTTTTTTATTGTTGATTTGTTGCAGACTTGCATGTACTTGGTATAAATATACTTTGCTACATAATATACTTTCGATGATAATACGTCTTTTTGTTTCTGAAAATTACAAATAAATATCTATAACGTAACACACACAACTTAGAAAATAATATTTTTTACTCAAAAATATATCGGTCATCGCATTTTAAGCTGAAATATTAAAAATTGCTTTTCAATCTCAAATAATTACCATTTTACAAACTCATGAAATGTGATGTTATATTATTCTGCATTTAAGATGACGATATGTGCTTTTCTTATAATTTTTTCCTACAAAAAATCCAACAGACACTTTGGCTGGTTGCCTTTACCAAAAATATTTTACACAAACAAATACACACACAGGCATTTCGAGCTGTGGTCATGCAAACTGTCGAGCAACGACAACATTACTAGTGACGATCGTTTTTAAAACTTTTTTTCCTCATTCTTCATGACTGAAGAAAGGCAAACATGTATTTTTCCTCAACAACATGAATGAATTGGCGAAATACATAGTTGGGGGTAGTGCACTAAATATTGATTTAAATCAGCAGTGCACTATCACTAAATAAAACTGCAAAAAAAATTAGTTTGCACTCTTTTTTACCAGCTTTAGTGAAGATTGTTATTTTTTTAACTACCACTAAAAAAATTTAGTGATAGTGCAATTTTTTTCACTATCACTAAACGCAGATTGAACGCAAAAATCTGCACTCAATTCAAATAGTGCAAAATTTGGACTTGCAATCAAAAAAGCTGCATACAAATATTGTCTAACTAAAATTTAACTTTGTATTTGGATGGTTTTTGATTTCTTTTGAAGATATGCATAAGTAAAGAAAATTAAACATAATGAAATTTTGTCAATAACGGTATAGTTATTGGCTTTAATCATGAAAAAACAAGTTTTTAATATTAAAATTAGTGCAACAATTTGAGTTGCACTCAAATGAGTGAAGAAAAAAAAAGTTGCAATAAGCTGATGATTGCTTTTTTTTTAAGTCAAACTATTTTTTTTTTTTTGAGTGCAAAATTTTTTAACATCACTATCACTCATGTTTAGTCAGGCTGCATATTTTCAATTCATCACTCAACATCAACAAAATGATTGCAATATTTTTGCACTATCACTAAGTGTGAGTTGATACTGCAAAATGAGTGCACTACCCCCATCTATGGCGAAATATTAACAATTCATTTATGACTCTGAAAAAAGTTACATATTTTACATTTTTCATTTATAAAAAAATTCAAGAATGGTTAAAAATGAGCGACATATGAATTTCTCTGAACTCTGATTTGTATTAATATTGAAAACGTTTTGCTTGTTTATTTGAACATAGTTTTCTTATAACGCGATTTTTTTTAATATTCGATATCTCTGTAACCTTAAGCCAAACAAATATAAAAATTTGCTGAAATGTGCTGTTGAGAACGATCATTAGCACAGTAAAAATAAAGGAAATCAAAAAATATTTTTATCCAAACTGTCCGGTTTGACTTGGATTGCTCCATATATTATATTTATTTCACAATTGTACATACTAATTCAAAATTTTAGAAAAATAAAGTGTTTACGATTGTTCTCCACTCATACATGAGATCATACATAAAATATATTTTCAGCATTTATTTCGTATATAATGCAATATGAGCAAAAATACGCACATTTTGCCGAATATAAAAAATCTTAAAAATGGCAAAGTTATGGAAATTGTCATTTAAATCGAATTAAAAAGCATCAAACAAACTTATATAAACATATCGCTATCTCGAGTCTGTGGTTAGATTTTTTTAATGCTTTAATGCAGAATCAAAGAATTCCTAAATATCTATTATATTTGGTCATTCATTGGACGAAAACAAATTAACAAAATTTTTTATTCATGAAAAAAACCATTTTTGGACACTTTTTTGACGCGGTTTAGCTTACGGGAGATTATCGCTAGAGCCCAAATATTTTGGGAATCATCGTAAAACATGTCAAAGTTAGTTTTGAGGGAGGTACATCAACAACTTTTTTTTTTGAGTCACTCTAATGTATATTCTTAATCTGTGTTAATTTTTATTTTCTTATATGTATGCATGTATATTTTTTTTATTTCTTTTTAGAGTGCAAGAACTTTGTATTGCTCGCTATAGCGTAGATGGTTTATGGTATCGTGGTCTTTGTTTAGAAGCTGTCGGTGATGGTCATCCCTCTATTCATTTTATAGATTATGGTAATATTACTATTGTACCTATAGAAGATATACGACGTTATCCACGTCAATTTACCTATCCCATATATACAGTTGATTGTGCTATTGAAGGTATGATAAGATTTTAAAAAATCAAATAACAAAAATTTAAACGTTACTATTTAAACAGGTCTACCCGAATTATGTCACGAAAAACTTGTCGCCAAACTTGAAGAGTTAATACCAAATGGCGAAATAATTAAATGCGATAATGTTACAGTTGACGAGGATAATCATTTCTATTTTTTATCCCTGTCTAATGTTGTTAAGGAATTAACTAAATGTGGTTTAATTAAAAATCACGACAAGTAATGTAAGCATTTAATGCTATGGTCACACTTGGGTTTAAGCATCTCGAACGTAATAAAGCTCTTATCATTATCCATACCAAGGCCTATCCAATGGGTTTGCTTACCTCTACAACAATACATGAAACAACAGGCATTTTGTTTGTATTAAATTCCTCGCCGTTTTAAAAAGCTTACTACTACATAGGACATACTTCCATGCGGGAAAACTCAGAAGATCTTCTTACTCAGGCCTTATTAAAGTCCTGCTTAAACATTTTTTTTTATTCAATTACCATTCTTGTTTAACTGCTAAGGAATGCCTCATAGAAGGCTCTTTTGTATAAAAGACAAGATACACATTCCGTATCCCCTTCTATGAGAAGGAAGAAAAGGAGGAGTAACATTTTTTGTTTTGTTTTTTACCAAGGCAATTGTATTATTTCTTTTTTGATCCAGTTACCATTCTTATTTAACTGCGAAAGAAGCGAGAGCAGAAGGCCTACCCTGCAATGACAACGTGTGTAAAAAAGATATAAGTATGGAATGGAGCGAGCAGGCCTTTTACATCCAAAAGAAGAAGTACAGAGGCCTTCTAGAAGGCATCCGTAATCCTTCTTTTTCTCGCTGGGCTGTTCTGTGTGCATGTATGTATGTATTGCAAAAAACAAAAACGGAAACAAAAATATTCATGAATAAGCAAAATGTAAACTACTTTTGACATCGTTAAAAATCAAAGTGTGAACATAGCATAACACACATGGTGAAATAACTAATTGGTAATTCACAATTTCTTTGAAGACTCCTATTAAAAGTTGATGCAGAAAATATTCGTAGAACATTTCTACCCTCTTAAGTGCCGTTTTAGTTTTCTTTTACATTTTAAATATTTTGGGATCTATAAGGTAGTCATTAAGTCGTATGTTTTAAAAGAATAATATAAAAATTTAATGATAAAAAACACAGTTTTAAAAATTTGTGATCAAAATGCCAAACAATAGTTAAAAAACTAAAATAATATCCAGTTTGTGTGAAAATTATATATTTGACGTTGTACCTAAAATAGAAATATATTAAATAAAAAACCTGAAAAATTGCTCTAAAAGTTGTTAAAAATATGCCAGTAGAAAGACAATGGATAATTTTTAAAATAGCAAAACATTCAACAATTTAATGTATAGTCGCTTGCACCCAAAAAATTTATGCGGTATTCTATGCACGAAATCATAAGAAAAACAAGTTTTTTGTTTCTAAATTTAATGCAAAATTTTAAGTTGCACTCAAATTAGTCAAGAGTAAAAATTGCAATAAACTGAAGGTTGCCTTTTTGAGTGCAAAATTGTTTGACATCACTATCAACCATGTTTAGAAAGGCTGCTAATTTTCAGTTAAACCCTCAACATCAACAAAGTTATTGCAATTATTTTCCACTATCACTAAAGGCTAGATTACACTATCTCACAATTATTACGTATTCCATAATACTTTGTGAGATAGAAATCTATTGAGTTTTGTTGCGACTGTCAAAAAATCTAACGTAACATGACAGTTTGTGTTCAGACCATCACACAACGTATAAACACTCACACATGAAATAAAATGCAACCCTGATCCAATGAAAAGTATTATTGTTTAGAAATGTTTCATAAAACGATGAAGTCGTATGGGATGTCAAACTTTTTTCTTAATACTTGTCAATTTCGTGACACATTGCATTCACACTATCACACTTTGTCATATTACTTGAGTTTTTGACATGTATTAATACAAAGTATAATAGTGTAATCTAGCCTTAAGTGATAATTAAAACTGCAAAATTAGTGCATCCAAGGTGTTATTATCAGGGCAAGTTTTTCATGATATTTGCATAAAAAATATACTTTTGCATATTTCTTATGGCGATTTCTTTTCTGAAAACAATATGCTACAGTATATACATGTAACATTTTCTAATGTTACCTATAATCACTGGAAGTGTTACATGTTGTGCAATTTTAATAGAACACAATTAGCTGCTTTTATTTACAACTATTACACTTTCATAATTAATGTACTTCATGAGCGATTTTTAATGCTATTTGAGCGGTTTCTGAACGCAATTATGGCTTGAAAACAAATATTGACATCACTAATGGCTTAGAAAAATTTAAACGATTATAATATAAATAGACTTTTTTTGATTTTAATGTGTAAATATATTTATATTTTCTTTTAAAATAATTTTTTTTTACAAAATTATGAGCTGTATGAGTTACGACAAGCAAAATAAAACATTGGTTGTACAAACAAAGTAGTAAGTACCAAAGTTGCAAGACAGGGCAGTATGAACACCTTAAGTAAAAGTAAGGGTAAAACATGCAACATGTTTTGCATGTTTTTTATCAACATATTCACAAAAGAACTTGAAAATTTTTCCCACAGTTGTATTTTATGTACAAACGAACACAAAAATGTAGAACATGTAACATTAATGCAACATTTTTTTCAGAAAAGAAATCGCCATTAAAGTTTTTCCAACAAAAAAAAAAAAAAAAAAATGTTTATATCCTTATATGGAGGGCTTAAAACGAATGCGAAATTCTTTGCAAAGTTTAACTCTATTCAGTTCTTTAACGGACTTAAACAAAAAGCGTTTCGTTCCTAATATATGTATACTCGAAGTTATTATTAATTAAAAAGAAAGTTTATTTCACGAAAATATGTATGTTCTCTCAGTTACAACGCGCTGCTAGTTATACAAAAAGTAAAAATAAAGAAGCATGTAAAAATGGGGTTGCCATAAGGCACTTTAAAAGAAGTCGATATTGACTATCACATTCATAACATATTTCCCCCCTACGGAGAGAATAGAACCATGGGTCTACGAATTCTCACCGAACGTCGAACCCCATGTCCTTGCTGCTTGACATCTGTTGTGGTTGATTTAGGCGATGGATCCGTAAATCCTCGAAATAGCGTTGGCGTTGAAGATATTGAAATGTCTTCCTGTGTGTATTCCTGCGAGTGTTGTTGTAAAGTATTCGCTTAGTTCTTGATCATTCTCTCCGTGACAATGCTGTCTATTTATTTGGGGGTTTTTTTTTTTATAAAAAAATTTAGCTTACAATGTAAATTAAATGAGTTGAAATTCGCAAAGTTGAAATTTAAATATACATACCATGTGGTATAATCAATGCAGTTAAGAAAAGGTGAACTGCTACGATTGAAAGTTGTGTAAAAAGTGATTTGTTTTACTGACTCGACTTAAGCTTCGTCCATTTAAGTTTCTTACTCTCCAAAGCCAGGCTTGACAGTCTGTTATTGGAGAGTACTAAAGAGTGCATACAAACTTTCATTCACAGTAGCCACTTCAATCATTTTAATCCGATTTCAATTTGTAATTCTCAATAATTCATAATAAATGATTCAAATGACTGACCGTTAAACAATTAATTTCAAGTGAAATTTCAAATTGTATCTCTAACTAATGTAATAAGTAACAGGTAATAAATTCAAAAATTATAAATGATATTTTCACATAAGTGAGATAATAAATACTGAATTCAAATACTTTTATAAAAAAAAACGATATTCTAAATTGGTGTAGGGTAATAATGATAATTCAAATATATATAAAACGATATTTTCAGGAGTGTACAATGTAGATTGTACACCCTTAAAGGAAATTTTTTCGGGCATATAGCCTTTAACGCGTTTTTTAACGTCTGAACATTTCGCTCCGCTTGTCCGTTCTTTGCTGACTGGTAGGAAGCAGTGTATTTGTGTTGTGTATAAATGGTACACCATATGTCGCAAATGCTTCGCTAGCAACGCAATTGTCGTAGTCACTTTTACTTTCAACCATTATGAGTAGCATCATTCCCTCAAATGGCCGCGCATAATCTATGTGGACACGTTCCCATTGGGATTTGGCAGAATGCAATTCCTTTATTAAGTCAGAATGAAATTGAGAAGGAATCGCAATGCCCACAAACCCAGACGACATTTTGTAGTTTATTTCCGGTGATTTACAACTAGCTTTCGCCAAGCAACGACCAATCTCCAGTAACTGCAATCTTACCGAATTGTGGATCTTTTTTGGTTTCTTGTGCAATGCGTTCTGCCGTTAAGGGTAGTTGGGCAATTTGTCGGATTATGAAATTGTCGAACTTATCAAGCTCATTAACCGTGACCGGACCAGACCCGATCTTGTTAACTTTCGTTGAGGGTTTTAGTTGAGATAAATAATCAGCATTAATGTTCTCCTTTGAAGTTTTGTGGACTACGTCAAAATCGAAATTGTACAAATGTACCTGAGATTTAATCTTTATGTAAAATTGTCTAATTTTTTTTTTTTTTTAATTAATTTATTTTTATTATTGAATCTTTCTTATCGAAATTTACAATATGTATTCAAATCTTAATTCTACTTTTTGTTTATTAGTTGTTACCAATGTAACCACTAACTGCTGTATTCAAATTTTAAAAATGTCTTCCAGTTAGGCTCAAAGTATCGGTTCTTTTTAGCCTCTGGTGACCTTCGAACTGAAGCAGACCCCGAGCGAGGTAGTTAGGGTGGGCCATTAGTTTATCGATGTAGCTAATTGTATATTTTTTAATTTCCTCCTGGATAGTGGGGACGTTGAGATCTCTGTGGATATCATTACGTATATACAATGGGGCGCAGACAATTTGTCGTAATATTCTAGACTGTCTTCTTTGAAGCTTTTGGATGTTAGATGCGCATGCAGTACCCCATAATTGGATGCCATATGTCCATATTGGTTTTATGATGGACTTGTATAAGAGAATTTTTTTGTCTAAAGACGAGTTTGAGTTTCGACCGAGAAGCCAATGTAGTTAAGCTGCTTTAAGTTTCATAGCCGTTATTTTCGCTTCAATATGAAGAGACCAGGTCAAGCGTCTATCTATCGGGCATGTTCTGACAATCGCAAAACGCTAAACATTGGCGATTTGACTTGAAATTGCATAATACGTTTACTGTAAATCGCAATCGCAAGAAATTTGGTGACTTCCAACCTCAAAAGAATGCTTAAGGGAACTTTAAGAAACTATGGCAGATCGCTAACAAAACGCACGAGTTTCAGAACACCATAAAATAAACCTGGCGTTTTGCGATTTCAAATCGTACGATTGTCAGAACATTGCTGTATATGAATTCCCAAGTACTTAACATGGTTTTCTACCGGAACAGTGATGTTATTTTGTTTTACAGCTGGGCACGTTTGTCTTCTGAGCGTGAAAGTTAAGTGAGCACATTTAGCCGGTTTAACCTTTATTCTCCATTTTTCTAGAAAGGCCTCCAGTTCATTGATGTGGGACTGCAGATTTTGCGATGCAACTTTTGGGTCATGGTTAACGCTAATAAATGCTGTGTCGTCTGCAAATGTAGAGGTATGCGTGCTCAGGTTTGTTGCCATATCCGCTGTGTATATTATATATAGAAGCGGTCCTAATATGCTGCCTTGGGGGACACCATCAGTAATTTTCTTGAGGGGGGAGTATTTATCTTGCGACCTTACTATGAATGTTTTGAGGAAGCATTCGTGTTATTTTGATGAGTAGCCCATCATGCCAAACTTTGTCAAATGCTTGGGAAATGTCTATAAACAGGGCTGAGCAGTATTGCTTTTTCTCAAACGCCGATCTAATAAGGGTGACAATTCTATGCACTTGTTCTATTGTAGCATGTTTCGCTCTGAATCCGAACATTCGGGTCAGCTTTAGAACGATTACATTCGGCGGTTCTATGAGCGTCGCCACAAACCACACATACGTGAGGCAATTTACAATATGATTTTGAATGCCCATATTCCTGACAGCTTGTGCATTGGGAGGGACCCTTTCGTTTTAATGGCTCCTCAACAGTTATTCTTCTGTTGAGTAGGTAGCGCAAGTTGTATATGGGATGAACTGAATTTTTGGTTTTGAGAACCGATGAATCAAACGATATCTCAATGCGGTGCATTGGTTGAGGAACTTTATTCCTGTTCAAAATGTTATGAACAGATTTTACCTCATACCCCTCTAGCTCTACGGCAGATTTTATTTCCTCTGTAGGAACAGAACTATCTGCCTTTAATGACAATAATCAAACCCTTAGCACTTTGTAATTGATATGTATAGTAACTTTTATTTTCTGCGTCCAGGTGTCTTGATATAATACGAAAGTTCGTTTCTGTACTGACTTGAATTTTGGTCTCTTGAATTTGCCCGCGTCGTATATAAACGACGTAGAAATTATTCTTACCTTCAAGTTGAGTCAACATGTTTACTATGCTATTTGATGTTTGCTCCCGCAGATAGATAGGTGGCGGTTTAACTTCTTTAGTGGCTGTTCCATTAGCTGATTCTGCTTCTTCATCGTCAGGTATGGATAGTACAGAGAATCTGTTACCATTTGTTGGCAAAGAGACTTCGTTAGAGCCTTTGTATTGCTTGGCCATGCGTTCCTGTTGGGTGGACCTAGGGCTAGCCTTTCTCTTAGTTGTTGTAATATATCTGTCCATGCCTGTTTGCACTTTAGTACTTTTTGGCACAGCTCCTGTATTAATTAATGTTAATCCTGATGTTCCAGGTTTTTCGTTATTATTCCTCTGGTCAGACGACTTCACACTTTGAACCACATTTACGGTCGGATCAACACACTTGCTCAAGTTGGGCACACTTGCACTTAAATTGCTGTATGGAAAACCAGTTGCGCTGGCAATTTTTGCACTTAAATAATCTTTATTTAATTCTGGGTATCGAATGTTTTCATTGCTCACGCTCGGAGAGGTTACCATAATATACGCCTTTCTGCTATTTGTGCTGAGCCTACTCTCCTTATTGGGAGTATTTGTGAGGCTCATTCACAAATCTCTTCGGGCACCTTAGTTACTGTTATTGTTCTTTTTTTCACCTATTACATACAAATATTTTTTTTTTTTGCACTTCGAATTTTTTTTATTTTTTTTATTTTTATTTTTCTTACTCACTGATACACGTCCGTACTCGTCAAGAGCTGGTTCGAAAAAAAATTGTCTAATCAATTTAAATATGATTATAGTATAACAGTTTTCGAGATATTCCAAAACAACCGTTATTTGTGGAGATAGTTAGTTATAGTAGACAAAGTTTCAAACTTCGTGAAAAATTTTATGATTTTTTACAATTTTGCTCTTTTCAAGTTTATTTTTTGTAAATTAATGTTTTATTACAAGGACACTAATTTATTTTAATACGAACATTTTGCGCCCAACAAGACCCAGATTGGTGCAAAAATAACAAAGCTACAGAAGATTTGCTGAATTAACCCACTTTTCAAACTTTTGTCAAGGTAAAATTACTTATTTAAAACAAAATCAAATTCTAAAAACTTTGTTTTTGTTTTAAATATAGTTGTACGAAAGCAGGAATTTTTTCGTACATCGGAACTAGCCATTTAAAAAACAAGTGCAGTTCTAAGTACCCAAATACTTCACACTTTTACAACTCTAAAAAATTAAATTAACAAAAACAAATAGAATCTGGGAATTTATTTCTCATTGTGAGTTACATTTATTATAAATTTTCATATTATTCGAATGAGTATTCTAAGTCAAATTACAATCCTCAAGAGCTTTTATACTTTAATAGTCTTATTCCTTCAATTTTCCAGGAATATTTTCTATGCACTATCAGAATTTTCGTTTGTATATGAGAAAGTTTTATGACTTTTTTTTTAGCAATTTTTACTAGCTTGAGTAAAATATCATGATTCGTAACAGTTTAAGCCGAACAGTGGCTGAACATTTTATTTCATTGGCCAAAAGTCCAATTTTTATTTGTCACCGATTTCAAAAATTTTAATTTTATTTAATAGTAAACATATTAAAACTAAACGCACGAGTTTCAGAACACCATAAAATAAAAAAATTTTCCTTGGGTAAATTAAAATTTTCATTGTTTAAATGGAATTTCATAGTTGTAATGAAGTATTTTCGTTAAAATCGCTTCATTAGATTACGTAATTACGTTAAAAATTTTCATTGGATATATGAAAACTTAAGTTTGTCCAAGTTAAACAAAAAATTTTAATTGGGAACATAAAAAAACAACATACAAACATAACTATATTCATAAATTAATACAAAATTATAGTTTCCTTAAAAAAAATGTTTAATTGTTAATTAAAAAATTTAAGATTTAATAATTTCATACATCTAATGTTACATGTGTGCCATTAACTTTATGAAATCAAAAAATTTTTTTATAAAAGCAACATATTTCAATAATTGCCTTCATAAATTTAAATTTTCATTATGACAATAAAAATGTCATTATAGTAATGAAACAAAAACTTTCAATCAACGTTGGTTTTGTTATTATGGACAATTTACAGCCTGTTTTTGTAAAACATAAGTCTTCTCACTTGAAGTTTTCGTATTAATACGAAAGCAAAAGTGTATAATTGATTGTATTAAATATAAATATACTGGGCTCTTATTTCATTTTTGGTATACCATAGAGGAAAAAGTCATTGCGCCCGGCCGAGGGCCGGCTATGCAGAAAAGCCTTAGTTGGCGAAGCTTGTGTTTGGTATATCATATCATGATATCTATTGCGTGATTCTTTAAAGCAAAAGTGTATAATTGATTGTATTTAATATACTGGGCTCTTATTTCATTTCGGAAATTGGGGTTTTATTTCATATGAAATAAGCCCCCAAAAGTTAGGGAATTATTTCATTTATGTTTGGGGCGTTATTTCATTTCGTTGGGGGTTAATTTTATTTTAAAAATTGGGGCTTTATTGCATATGAAATAAGACCCCACGCTTTGGGGGGTTATTTCATTACTTTTTTGGTGGGTTATTTCATGCCGCCTATTTTTTCATATAAAGGTTTTGTGTTTGTGAATAACCCTGGCTTTTGTTTACAAAAATTTAAATTAATTTCAAAAACAAATTATTTCATAAAAGTGTTAGTAAATTAGTAAAAATAAAAATGTTGAATGAAAATGTTAACAATAATAGCAATAAATGAAATAAATATGTACATAAAGAAGATATTTTGCTGCACATCAACATATATTTATGTAGAAGATATTTGCGTGATAACACTAGTTTTTTGGAAGTTTCGGAAGAACGGTGTCATTTTTTACTACACTGTATGTACAGTCACACAGATAATAGTACGTACGTACGCCTTAAAAATTCTTTGATTTTCCAAAAATTGGTGATATTTACAACAATAAATAAATTAAACATTTTTAAATGAAAGAAAATATTTATTTCATTATTTAAATTTAATACTACTGATTTGCCCACATACTTAAGTGCGAAGTCGAGTCGCCTTTATCTGTTTATATCCCAAATTAAGGTTTTTTCTTGGTACGTGGCTATGGAATCCGCTTTTCCACGGCTGTTGATTTAGGATTTTAACTTACAACAGTTTTTATAAATTGCTAAACTCGTAAGGTAATTTCGGGTGGTCGTCCAGTTTTTGGCTTGCTTTCTTAGGGATTGAGACTCAGACAAGTGTTTTATTACAGTCTGCACTGTAAACTGACACGTCCAACAATTTTCAAAATTTTAAAATATGTTCACGCATTTCGGTACAAATGTCCTTTGTTTTCTTACCTATTTTAACAAAACAGTAATATTTTTTCTTCTAAAATTACTGCAGTCTTAAAACTTGCTTGCAAATTTAGCTTGTACCACTTTTCGTATATTATTTTTTCTTTAAATCTACTTAATTTAAGACTGTTTTCTATTTGGCATCCTACGAACGTAGGATGCCAAATATAATAAGCGGAAAGTGACCCGAACTTTTTGCAGATTGATTTTACCAGCGTGTCGATGCCTTGCTAATGCAAGCAAAAATATCGATCAGAAATCCAGAGTTATTCTTAAACTCCAATTTTAGAGGGAGTACGTACTATGCGATACGATGTGATCGGATTATAAAATGCAGCGCTATATATAACAACAAAATGGCTGCATATGGAGGCGTGGTTATACAAATTTAACTGTTTAAGAAACATAATTGACATATGTACCTTCCATTCAAGGCACAAACTTGTTTGTTGTATGGAGGTCGACCCACTCTAATGTACATACATATGTACATATTTTTGAGCGTATGTAGTTCCATTGTTTCTAGAATTTTTTGAACCTGTAAATGCATATTTATGTAATTATAAGTGAACCTTTATAGAATATTTAATAATAGTATAAGTTTTTTAGATTTCCTTTTTAAAAATACCGAAGCTATTTTCCAATTTTTGGTGATTTGTTTTTTAAACGAATGCCTTTTACTTATCGTCTTCTTCTCACTTTTGTTTTCATTTATTACCAAGATGTTCATTTTATAAGAACCAAAAATATGTAGAAAAAAATTAAAGCTTTTTTTGTCACTCACCGGAAAATTTTTTTAATTAACGGATTGTTAAAAGTATACCAACTCCGAGCGGTTCAAAACAGTTCACAAATGAGGAGGCATTATTTCTGGATTTAAAATTAACAAAACAACTATATATTTAGTTCAGATTGCGTGCGATTGAAAAAGGCTCAAATCTGTATCCAGCATAGCATCACATAACAGCTGTTAAAATGGACTGTTTGCCATTAAAGGACACTATTACAATCACGTCAATTTCGGCAGAGGTACAACTACAATCACTACTTGATCACTTAGCCGAACGCTTGCTACAATCAATAAAAGGAAAAGAGTTAAAGAAATATGGAAACACAAAGTTAATTCTTTTTTGGGATGCGATGGCTCTTCCGGAAAAAAAGTGCTCGATGTACCCTCCTAAAAATGAACCTTGGACTTTTTTAAGATGACATTTTAAATATTTCGGCTCCAGGGTTGACCACTCGTGAGCTGGACCAGTTTGAAAAAGGGTATATTTTTGCATGTTTTGTTACTTTAAGCATCTGTTTCCTTACCAACATATACAAGTTGGGTATCGTAAGAAAGGGTTTTTTAAGGCAAGTCCAACTGTATATAAGATTTGTCCAAGGACTATCATCCATGTCCTTTTTTTTAAGGATTTTCTGTAAAAAAAAACGGTTTTTGAATTTTTTGTTCGGGGTTGTTTGTAATAAAAGTGTCAAATTAACATATTTTAATCTTTAGTCGATTTAATTAAATACGTGTATCAGCTTTTTCTGAAGTTCGTGCTAGTTCGCGGCATATTTTTTTCGCAAATTAAAATTCAGATCGTGTATCATTTCTTTTTTTCTTTCTTTAGTCCCATTTTCATCCATACATGATCTAGAAACTAAATCCGCTATCATATAAGAGTTACTACAAAATTGCATTTATATATATTCCAGAGCACCGTGTAAAATGCATCTTATTTGCACAAATCTAAATTATTTATATACAAAGATGATATACTTGGCAAAAGATAAAATTTGATACCCATATTGCCCTATTTAAAACGAAGGGTTACCACCCCATTGCATTTTTGTCAAAACGCGAACTAGCACGAATTTCAAAAAAAGCTGAGACACGTATTTCATTAAATCGATTAAAGATTAAAATATGTTAATTTGGCACTTTTATTACAAACAACCCCGAACAAAAAATTCAAAAACCATTTTTTTTTTACAAAAAATCCTTAAAAAAAGGACATGGATGATCGTCCTTGGACAAATTTTATATATGTACAGTTGGACGCGCCTTAAAAAAACCTTTCTTACGATTCCCAACTTGTATATGTTGGTAAGGAAACAGATTCGTAAAGTAACAAAACATGCAAAAATAGACCCTTTTTCAAACTGGTCCAGCTCACGAGAGGTCAACCCTGAGGCCGAAATATTTAAAATGTCATCTTAAAAAAGTCCAAGGTTCATTTTTAGGAGGGTACATCGAGCACGAATTTTGCTTCCATACAACTTGAGTCGCTCTAATGTTCATGGTATCATTTGTTCCATTGCGATTAAAAAAGATTTTGGAAGATTCAGAGCGTTCGACTAGTACAACGCAAACAAAGGATATTTGGAAAAATGAGACACCATCTTCTACGAAATATTGCAGACCTATTAAATTTTAATTCAAAAAAGAAACTCATGATGCCATTAACAAAGAAGTTAGTGATATCAAGGCCCAAATTGCAATACTACAGCCATTTCAGTTAAATTTATATGGGCAGCAAATTGAAGTTAGCTACCAATTAGTGCTTACAATGAAAGATGGAAAAGTAGGCCAGGCTTTGACTAACACGAAGGCTGCATCCAGCTGCATCATATGCCATGCAACATCAAGACAATTAAACCAAGTCCCGTCAAAATCATTAGATAATGTTGATGCATATGCATTTGGATTATCACCACTACATGCGAGAATACAACTTATGGAACACATACTTAAAATCAGTTATGATTTGGATTTCGGATCTTCAGGATCAATAAGAAACAACGAAACCAACAAGGAGTTAAGAAGTTCAAAAATTAAACATGTTCAAGATGAATATTGCAAATTTGGGTTTATTATAGATCAGCCGAAACAAGGGTCAGGCAATACAAATGATGGCAATACCGCAAGAAGATTCTTTTCAGATCCAGAAACAGCATCTGAAATAACAGGTGTTGATTTTAACCTCATTTTTAGATTTAAAATATTCTAGAACTACTTGCGTGCAATGAAGAAAATTTGGAGATTTTGCTAAGGAAACTGCAAAAATATATACAATCAAGTACCCATGGAGAAATATGTCTGCTACAGTTCACAAAATCCTTTATCATGGAGAAGATGCCATTAAATATCAGCTAGTGCCACTTGGAAGAAGCTCAGGAAAAAAGGAATAAGGATTACAGATTTTATAGAGAGCACAATACTAGAAAAATTTCACGATCTAAACCGTAACAAATTTTAATGCAGATGTCTGTTTTTATAAAGATAATAATAATAAATAGACATTAGACTGGTCGCATCTTGTATGGGTTTTTTTTTTTTTTTAATTTATTTGTTTGCCTTGCTTAAAATATGAGGTTTGGTGTAAGAAATCATGATCTAATTTTTCAGGTCAATCCGACGGTGCCTAGCCGTGCCGGGTGGGGTCCAAAGTTCCCCATATTATAAAAAAAACATCTTTTCTATCAGATCTTTATAGTTTACTAGTTGAAAAGCCGAAAGTACTTCAAGTATGCCAAATTTCAGCTTCCTATGTCATCAGATGGCTTCAGAAAGTTGCGGAAAGAATAGGACATACATGCAAACATCCTGACATACTAAGAAATTATATATTGTATAGATAGATTATTGAAAAACTAAAAAAAACCGAAATTACGCAATAATATTTACTTTAAGAAAGGTAAAACGTTTTTCTTATATGCGCAGTCGTTTTAGAAACATAATTTTTTTCTCGAAAAAAAAATAATTTTTTTATTAAAATTTCGGAGTTTTTGTTTTTAAAAATTCATAAAAAATTGAAAAATGCAGCAATGTTTCTAATTTTATGCAGAGATATAAAAAACAACATTGCAAACAAAACAAGCTATTAATGATTAAAATCTGTAAACAACTTTTGATTTTATGCATTCCCAAAGATGTGGCGGTTTAATAAAATTCTTAAATTAATTAAAATTTTTCGTCTTTTGTGAATACATAAAATCAAAAGTTGTTTACAGATTTTAATCATTTATAGCTTGTTTTGTTTGCAATGTTGATTTTTATATGTTTTTTAGTTTTTCAATAAACTAAAGCGTTTTTGAGGTACGCGAACATATGTTGTGCAACCTCCTTAATTTTCGAAATAACGGTATATCTCGAAAACCAAAGCCAACATAAAGAAAAAAGTTTCAACTTTCTTAAAGTAAATTTTATTGCGGAATTTCGGTTTTTTTTTAGTTTTTCAATAAACTAAAGCGTTTTTGAGTTACGCGAACATATGTTGTGCAACCTCCTTAATTTTCGAAATAACGGTATATCTCGAAAACCAAAGCCAACATAAAGAAAAAAGTTTTAACTTTCTTAAAGTAAATTTTATTGCGGAATTTCGGTTTTTTTTAGGTTTTCAATAAACTAAAGCGTTTTTGAGGTACGCGAACATATGTTGCGCAACCTCCTTAATTTTCGAAATAACGGTATATCTCGAAAACCAAAGCCAACATAAAGAAAAAAGTTTTAACTTTCTTAAAGTAAATTTTATTGCGGAATTTCGGTTTTTTTTAGGTTTTCAATAAACTAAAGCGTTTTTGAGGTACGCGAACATATGTTGCAAAACCTCCTTAATTTTCGAAATAACGGTATATCTCGAAAACCAAAGCCAACATAAAGAAAAAAGTTTCAACTTTCTTAAAGTAAATTTTATTGCGGAATTTCGGTTTTTTTTAGTTTTTCAATAAACTAAAGCGTTTTTGAGTTACGCGAACATATGTTGTGTAACGTCCTTAATTTTCGAAATAACGGTATATCTCGAAAACCAAAGCCAACATAAAGAAAAAAGTTTTAACTTTCTTAAAGTAAATTTTATTGCGGAATTTCGGTTTTTTTAGGTTTTCAATAAACTAAAGCGTTTTTGAGGTACGCGAACATATGTTGCGCAACCTCCTTAATTTTCGAAATAACGGTATATCTCGAAAACCAAAGCCAACATAAAGAAAAAAGTTTTAGCTTTCTTAAAGTAAATTTTATTGCGGAATTTCGGTTTTTTTTTAGTTTTTCAATAAGCTAAAGCGTTTTTGAGTTGCGCGAACATATGTTAATCTATCTGTACAATATACATATAATTTCTTAGTATGTCAGGATGTTTGCATGTATGTCCTATTCTTTCCGCAACTTTCTGAAGCCATCTGATGACATAGGAAGCTGAAATTTGGCACACTTGAAGTACTTTCGGCTTTTCAACTAGTATAACTATAAATATCTGATAGAAAATATGTTTTTTTTCATAATATGGGGAACTTTGGGCCCCACCCGGCATGGCTAGGCACCGTCGAATTGACCTGAAAAATTAGATCATAATTTCTTACACCAAACCTCATATTTTAAGCAGCGCAAACAATTAAATTTAAAAAAAAAATTGCGACCAGTCTAATGGACGTCATACAGATAATACTCCTAAAACATTCGAACTTTCGGTAGAGGGTATCAAAGATTCGGCACAGCCGAATTATTGTTTCATAGTAAATTTTATTCAAAAATATCTTAATATATATTAGGATTCTATTCGATTTAATAAGAATTAATACCACAAACATTTAAACAAAAAATCTAAAACTAAAATTGTTTTTATTTTAAATTTTGTTTAAAATAAAAAAAAAGTATTTTAATTTTGTATTTAATTCATATCTTACAGGTATGACACAGGTTTTTTATGAAATTTTAATAATACGACGTCCTTCCCAAGAATAATTGTAGCTCATCGGTTTTGCCGCGTGTATTATTGCCTGAAGTTGTTTATCAACGCACTTTAACCTCACAGAAAAAATTTTAAAACATTTTTCACTAATTAAAGCATTAATCAAAAATACAATCAGTTTTAATTAAAAATTTAATCAGTGAATTAAACGTTTAATCAAGTAAATTCAACGTTTAATTGATACTATCAATTTTTTTGCTGGTGCAAATTTAATTAATTTTTTAATTAATATCACAAATTTTTTAATTGAAATCTAATTTTCTCTGTGCTATTAAATTTTCCAAAAATCCAAATTTCTCTCAAGTTCTTTATAGCAATTTCAAAAACTTTGAAAAGTTCATCTACATCCTTGGGAAAAATAAGGATGTCGTCGAAAAAGTTGAAAATATTAGGAATACCTTGCATCGCCATTTCCATCATCCTTTGTCATATGGACAGAATCTTAGCAGCCTCATCAACCACGCGAGTTGGACGTATCAGTCCGTGAGTTGGAGTATTTATGGTCAACACATGAGCAAATTCATCATCGAGAACCAAGTGCGAATACGCGTCTGTAATATCCAAATGAGCCAAAAATGTTGTGCCTTTCATTTTATTGAGAATGTCTTCAGCCCTTGGAATGGGGTGTTCATCTATTACCATCTGTAGGTTTATAGTTCCCCGTAATACGTATACCACCATTCTTTTTTTGTTACCAATTCGGTGAAATTTATTTCCTGATGCGAATTGTGCAATCCAATCGAGACCATATAATGTATCCAAAATGAAAGATTTGCTATGGTTCGTCCTATGCACGTGATCTTGTGACCCGTATAGTTTGAGAATTGTTTTTTTTTTATTCTCTAAGCTAATCCACGCGTAGCTCTACGCTTGTCTTCAGGAAAGAAACCAGAGTCTCTCGCGGGAATCGAACCCGCAACCCCGGCGCTGATAGACTACTAACTAGCCTACCGGTGCACTCAATGCAATTGTCGATCGGACTTTATCAACGGAAAATTGTTATTATTTCATATTTAATTCTACAATAAAAACAAAAAAAATGGTATAAAAAACGAGCAAAAAAGGAAGGATAAAAACCCAGTTCGTTTATTCCCAAAACTACATTTTATTTATTCGCTAATGAAGTCTAAAAGAAGTAAACAACGAAAAATTTTAATGGGAATAAAAAAGTCACGGAATTACAAACTTTTCTTTAATTTGAATGCACTATAAATAGTACCATTCCAATCAATGTTTTTGACTGTTTTAGTCAAACTATTAGTGTCCGACCGAACGTTCGGATTCGGTTACGGAGTTCGGCAAAAAATGATGTTCGGTCAAAGTTCGGTGTTCGGCGAAATTTTAACCGAACACCGAACTTTTTTATGAAATCACATATTATCATTTGGCATCATTGTTTATGAAAATAATACGAAAACAATACAACTATTTTTCCCTATGATTATTAGTACGAAAAACTTCAGCGATGACTAAATAAAATGCTTAAGGGCCAAATACATTGATCAAAATACTCATCAAGCATTGTGGTAATATTAGTGGAGATGTGTTTGTATGTGTCACACCGACGATGCTAGATGGAAAATCAAAAATTTAGATATGACGGCGAATATTACGTCAAGCACACGTAAACGATGAATTCGCCGGCTGGACAAGCATTTGACAAGTGTATTTGGGCCTTTAAGTGCTTAAAAATGTCTTTATATCATCGGCTTAAGGCTCAGTTAGCCGGGAGTAACAGTAACGTTGCAAATCAGCTGTTTCATTTTGTTGTATGTAAAGCAATTAGAACGATTACAGTTAGCAGTAAGATGTTACGTCTCAATCTGTAAGAAATAGATTGGTCTTACTTTTTTACGGTAAGGTAACTGTTACTCCCGGCTAACTGAGCCTTTAGAGTGTAAACCTGCTAAATCCACTTTTTAAGTAAATTGAGATTTTAATGCCGTATGGTCGAGAAAGATATGCTCCGTCGACCAGCATGTAGTTTTTCTTCAATTTGAGTCCTGTAGTGGGATTCTGTAACTTTTAACAAT
Organism: Pollenia angustigena; assembly: GCA_930367215.1. Taxonomy (NCBI): domain Eukaryota; kingdom Metazoa; phylum Arthropoda; class Insecta; order Diptera; family Polleniidae; genus Pollenia; species Pollenia angustigena. The sequence goes on from OV884059.1 coordinate 154,412,383, forward strand.
AACAAAAGTTGTTATAATTGTCAACCTGTTTTGTTGTTTGCACTTACGATTATGTGATTCTGTAAATTGGTGTTAAAAACAGCACTGTAAAAAAATGGCAAAATAACGAAAAACACAAAGAGGAATAAAAAAAACAAATAAAATTATTAAAACTAAACAGAATTTTTTTTAGTTTTTTGTTTTTTTAAGAAGATAAGCCAAACATTTTACAATTAAATTAAATGCAAATTATTTAATTGTCATTTTCAAGTTATATTATTTCTTTTAACTAAATATTTTTTATATTTTCGACATTGAGCAATAAATAAACAACACTAAAGAAGTTGTCGTTTGCTTAACACAAAGAGCTGACTTAACGATAACAAGTGCTGTTTAAAATGTTACAGAATAGCAAAATCGTTAATTTGCTTGTTAATTTGTTTAACAATGACAACTATTGTTAAAATTAATTACAGAATCGCACTACTGTGGAAATCATATATATAAAATCATTATTCTGGCAACGCTGTTTGTGTGTATGCTAAGTCTTGGATCACACTATGAAAGGTTTCTTTCAGAACAAGGCGAATTTAGCAAGGTAAGTGTAACTCAAGGCGAATTCAACAAGGAAAAACTTGTTAGCCGTTCATCAGCTGTCTCCAAGGCGAATTTAAAAAAAAATTTGTAATTGTCAAAATATAATTTTGTTTTGAGAAGTTGAATGAAAAGTGCTAAAAATATTATTTTTATTATAAAAAATTTCAAAACTGCGAATAATTAAAGTTAATTTAATAATATCTTTTATAAAAAAGTGACAATTTTTAATTTGCAATAAAAATTTTTTGACAGCTATCTATAAAATTGCAAACAAAATACAGGGAGCTTTTTGTAGTTGTAGAGTTGCACTTACCTTTTAAAATTCGCCTTGAATCGTCGTATGAACGCAGAGATTTTGGAAGTTGCTTTAAGGGATTCAAGATAAAACGTAAAAGCCCTAATGTGAATTGAGTGCTAGACAAACAATACAAGAGCAAAAAATCATCATCTGGCGTAACGCGGCCTTTGTTTCGTGTTTAGACACACAAAGTTTTGTTTTCTTTTGTATGAATTTAATATATAAACAAAGTTGCCAGACTGATGGTTTATCTATTTTTGAGTATTTTTTTGACAAAAATACATTTAAAGATTATGATTTACTTTAACGGCCAATTTCACCAAGTTCAGTTCAAAATAACTTTTAATTAAAGTTCCAGTTACCAATATGTTTCGACAGCTATAACTGATAGTTAATTATAACGGAACATGGTGAAATTGGCCGTAAGTTTGTTTGTACAAAATACACAATTTTAATAAAACAGTAAATTTTTAAACTTATATTTAGCTTTTATTTGACCTTGTTTATTTACTAACTGTTTTATTTTTTAATCAAGCTCTAGGTCTTTTTAATATTTAATTATTTATTTTCAATATTTCGCTAACCTTGATTAAAAAATTAAACAGTTCGTAAATTTTTAAAATAATGAAGTTTTGTATCTGCTTGTTGTTTATTGGTTTTGCTCACTTTTGTACCCAGTGTCTAGAATACACAAAATTGCATCATTATTTGTGGACATACAAAATATTAAAAAAAGCATCATAGATTAGCGGTTGTAAATTTTGAGAATATTTGTGAAAAGAAAAAACGTATTATTATAAAGTTTCTTATATTAAAGAACAAAAAAATCAAGTATCAAGGTAAAACTAATGGAACTTTAGAAGCTTTTAGTTTGAAAATTCGACCTTCCATATTTATGATCATTTTTAAACAAAGTATGTATGTATATATACATTAGTGCTTAACATTATTTTAAGAATTAATTTAGAAAAATTCATATTTTTTAATGAGTTTTTCAAATAGAATTTTCTCAAAATATCGTCTATGTTACATCGATTTAAAAAAACAAGTAAGAGTGCTATATTCGGCTGTGCCGAATCTTATATACCCTTCACCATTGTGCGAGCAGAATACAGAGCAACTCACTTCTCCAACCCCGCCCACATTTTGTGCGTTGGTGTGTATTTATAACTTGAATGTTTGCACCTAATTTGGACACTTTGGCACTTGCCGTTCTCCAGATATACAGAAAAAAGCAATAAAAACACAACAACAACAAGGGATTTTTGGAAAAATAAGAGGCAGTCGTGGTTTTTTGGTCATATCTCAGCCATTTGTAAACCGATCTTGCTGAATTTCAATAGCACGAAATGGTGGACTATATGTGACATAAATGTAAAACAACCTAGCCGCTATCATGTCTGCAGTCTCCGGAAAACACATATCAAACGTAAGACGGACGTACGGACATCGTTAAATCAAGTTCTCTCCTCATAAGGACGCAGAATATATATACTTTATATGGTCTTGGATCAATATTGTAGAAATTACAAACGGAATGACAAACTTATATATACCCTTTTCCACCTGAGGTGAAGGGTATAATAAAATATTAAATTAAGAACCCTTAAGATTTCATATTGCGTATGCTCTTAAATGCTCCCAAACTAAAATCTTCTTGCCCAAAATTTATAAATCACTAATATTAGAATTTAATTCTGTGGCATTTTGACAAAACATCTTAAGACAAATTTAGAAAGTTGAAAAAATGTCAGACGAATTTTCATTCGAAAAGCATTTTTGTTTACGTTTTTAAAATTTTGTATTATGTATAAACGAAATGTTTCTTTAATTTTGGTTTTTTTATTATTTGATAAAAATGATTTTTTCAACAAATTTTTTAAAAACTATTTGCTGTCTTATCTCGACTTGAGATGTTTTGCCGAAATGCCACAGAATTATTTTCAATTAAACTTCTTAATTTAGATGGACTTTTTTACTTTCGTTTGTATTAAGCGGCCCATACACTTGCAATACTATTGTGTATGACATTCGCCATATTATTTTAATTTTGTCCTATATTATGCAATAAGCCGCGCATTGGTTTAATTCATTCAATAAAAAGGTGAACCTAACCTATAGGAATAACATAAACAGCATTGTACAATGTTGCCAACACATTTCACTTTCTTTTCGTTGTGCAAAAAAAAACAAAAGTCATTTGATTGTTGCCAATACATTGTGCCACCTTCCCAAACACATTGGCGATATAATTGTACAATATGTAAGATTGAACAATTTTATTGCAAGTGTATGAGCCGCTTTAAATGGAAATTAAATGGATTTATGATGTATTTTTAGAAAATTTGGACTGAAACTATATCTGGAAATTTAAGCCTATTTAATTTTGTACAAATGTGGCAAATTATTGGCGAGAATGGGTTCGTATTAGTTAACAGCTCGTCATTAAAAGTTCAGGGATGAATTAGGATTTTCATTGATCTGAAATATTCATTGAGTGCAAATTAAAACAAATGAAGTTCAACGATTGTAATACGTATTTTCATTGGTGTTCAATATGTATTTAAATATGCATTTTCAGTTGTATAATAAATTAATTAAAAAGATATATGAAAAAACTAAAAAATAAGGCATTTTGTACATTTTTGAAAAAGTATGTACTCCCTGCTATTCTCTTTTCCCCTCCCAACAAGGTAAACTTTGCCTGTCTAAAAGGGGACAAATTATAGTTCAAGGCGAATTTATAATCGTTAATTCGCCTTGCTATAGTTTTTTATTGTAAACTAAGGCCCAAATACATTGATCAAAATACTCATCAAGCATTGTGGTAGTATTAGTGAAAATATGTTTGTATGTGTCACACCGACGATGCTGGATGGAAAATCAAAAAATTTAGATATGACGGCGAATATTACGTCAAGCACACGTACACGATGAATTCGCCGGCTGGACAAGCATTGTCAAGTGTATTTGGGCCTGTAAATTATAAGCAAATCCAAGGAGTTAATTCGCCTTGAGCAAATCTGTTTTGAAGGCGAATTAAATTCACCATGCCTGTCAAGGCGAATTCAACAAGGTAAACTCAACTCGTTAGCCGTTCATCAGCTGTATCCACAAAAATCATGAAACGTCAAAATATTGTTTTGTTTTTATCACAGAGTATACAGAGGCGTCACGAGACAGAAAATAATGTGTTTTTTCTGTCTTTTTCTTCGAAAGCTGCCCTTTTTGCGTTTTTTGTTTTGATTATGCAATTTGTGTAGATAGTAGCGGCCTGTTTTTACGCATTGTCACTTCACTAACAAAAAACGTTTTCTTTCTCTTTCTTCGAAAGCTGCCCTCGCAAATGATTTTGGCATTTTTCATACGTCACTTTTTTCATCTCTGTATACTTTGTGGTTTTTATACTGAAATTTGACAACAAGTAAGAAAATTGCAAAAACAAAATACATGGAGTTAATTCGCCTTGCTTTGTAGTTGTAGAGTTGCACTCAAGGCGAATTCAACAAGGTAAACTCAACTCGTCAGCCGTTCATCAGCTGTATCCACAAAAATCATGAAACGTCAAAATATTGTTTTGTTTTTATACTGAAATTTGACAACAAGTAAGAAAATTGCAAAAACAAAATACATGGAGTTAATTCGCCTTGCTTTGTAGTTGTAGATTTGCACTTACCTTGTATAAATTCGCCTTGGTTGCACTTACCTTGTATAAATTCGCCTTGCTAGAAATATTTTTGACAATCGGACAAAAAAAGCAGTGTTCAAAGCGAATTTAAATTCGCCTTGGCAGTGTTGTTGTAGAGTTGACTTCACCTTGATTTTGCTTTGATTGTGTATTTGTGAACTTTTAAAATTGTTTTATCCAATAAAACCAAGCAAGGACTTTTTACTAAAGTTAATAAAAAAGTTTAAAATGGAATTGGAAAAAGACAAAAACGGGGAGCAGCCAGCAGTACCATGCTTAATATTTAGAAACGTACCAACAGATATGACGATACAAGCGATGCATAATATTTGTTCCCGGCACGGTCGAGTTACAGATGTTAGAGACAGCAAAAAAAACTCTTTTTACTTTGTGGACCTGGCCTCCGTAGCGTAGGTTTCTTAACATTTTTTCTTTATGCATACATATGTATGTATGTATGCAAGTATATCTTAGTAAATTAAAGGTTAATTTAAAATTTCTTTAGAGATATGGAAGCTGTGTTTCGGGCTTTGGAACATAATACCTATGGTTTCAATGTTATGATAAGCCAAAATAAAAAAAAATCAGATGTGAATATAAATAAAAATAATCAACGTCTAACACCGGTACCTACAAATAACACCGGCATTGATTATAAAAGCCGTGGAAACCATACGTCCAGCAAAAATCACCCTCCTTCCAACTTGAGAGATGATTCTCTATTAAATACAGGCGATGCAGCTGCTACCGGTCTTCCATTGATTTTAAAGGACGATGCACGTAGTGTGGAACGGCAAGGCCTTGATAAATTACCAAATAACAACAAATTTAATAACCGCAATGGACGGTCATACGTAAAGTAAGTACCTATAGTAAAGCTAATCGCTAAAGGGCTTAAATCTAGTTTACCGACGCAGCTCCAAAGAAAAAAAAAAAAAAAAACAGTACCTAGGGCGATAGAAAATTTAAAAATAAGAAGAAAAAATTAAATAAAAAAATTGGCGCAAACGCTTAGGTTTCGAGTTATGGACTTTTTTAACTTTCATAGTAATATGTATGTGATTGGGCTGAAGTGCAGTTTACGGGGCTACGAAAAAAATAAAAAATATGCCACCTGATTCAGAATAAAAAAAAGCCAAAATTAAAATTTAAGGGGGCTGAGGCCCGTGGGGCTACCCGGAACCACAAAACTGGACCGCCCACTTAGTGATATGTGTGGGTACTTAAATTAAAGGTAATTTACTCACGATTGCAAATATGTATTGTTTTTGTAATTGCATATGGTTTTCCTCTTTAGGTTAATTTAAGTATTTTTTAGGTGCAGAAAAGTTCTAGTTAGCGAAGCCGGTGTTTGTTATACCATAGAGGACACTTTTATTTAAGTTAATTATACACTTAGTACACAAAAACTGTTATGTAAGCTTAAGAGTTAAACATTTTAAATAAATTCTTTATATCCAGAAAGATCTAGTCAAAACCTTCAGAATGATACTAATATTGGCCATGTACCTTTAGAAATGTAGTGGAAAAATTACATATTTCTATGAAAACTAAAAACGACCACATCTCGAAAACTAAGAGTTTGCGCCAATTATTTAGTTTTTCTTCTTATTTTTAAATTTTCTATCACCCTAGGTACTTTTTTTATTTGGAGCTGCGTCGGTAAACTAGATTTGTTCCCGCTTAAGTTTTATAATAACAGTTATTTCCGCTTAATTGAGTTTTGACGTAATTAAATGGGAACACAATAAGCAGAACTCGGTTAATTGAATCGCCGACGCAATTAAAACGAAAATCTCTTAATCGAGCAAGAGGGTTCAATAAAACGAAGCACCCATGTGTAGATAGAAAATAAAACTCATTGCTTTATTTATTAAGTTAAAAAATGGTGTAGGTTTTTAAAAACAAAATAAAAACAAGTAAGAAAGTATAGTCGGTGAAGCCCGACCATATGATAACCTACACCACAGTATTAAAAAACACATCATGCTTATATGCCCATATAAATATGGATTTATCTATGTTTATAAACTTTATTAAAATTGGTTTGAAAGTATGTGAGAGGCAGAAATTGCCCCCTACCTCCCCTTGTGGTCCTATTTTTGAAAAACTGTATATTTGTATTTCCTTTGGCAATGAGGTATATTGTATGTACAGAAAAATTTACAATTATTAGACACCAGCAGAATGTAATGCATTTTCTGGCCGGCTACGGCCTTCGTCAGCATTCTTTGTGTCACTCTGGATAGTGATACTTTACAAATTGAATGTATTTAACTCAATAATTTAAACAAATATAAACTGGGAATTATTTCCTTTTGAAGGTTACTTTATATTATATTCAACAATTTTATTTTTATTTTTCGGATTTATTCTATGAGCTTAATTTCAGTTATGTATTTTATAAAGCTTTTTTTTTGCTGTCCAAAGGAAAGCTAAGGTAAAATGTAACAAGATAATACAATATAATAGTCTTAATCTATGAAAAATATCGAAATAGTTAAAATGTACTAAAAGAAGTTATAAAAAAAGTTTAGCTTTATTTTTTGGCTTTAAATTTCCTTCTTTAACTATTTCAAACATGATTTAGTTTTATATTTTTCAAAAATCTGGTCACACTGCGGGTGACGCAATTAAACGGAACTCAACTAAACGAGTATTTTTACATAGACAGTTATACTGAATGATTTCGTTTCATGATTTTTAGTGCAATAAAACGGGAAACTCAATTAAGCGGGTCTCAATTAACCACTGTTGCCAATTTGAGGTAAATTTCCGTTTTTACGAGTAGCGGGAAATCTAGCAGTTTTCTAATTTTTACACTATAAAACTTTTGTTCCAGTTATTTAAATATTAAAATTTTTTCTTTCACAAAATTAGAGATTTAAATATTTTTTGTTCAATTGAAGTTATAAAGAAGAAAATTTTTTTTGTTAACATTGGATGCGTTTTCGGTATAAAAATATTTTACAATTTTAAACAGATTTTATAATTTTTCTTATTAGGATTATTTGTTATTCTGTCAAATTATTTCAGTTTTGTTAACTGAACGTTATTATGTTGATTATGAACTTTTGCCGATCAAGTCCAAGTCAAAGCTAAAGTAAATAAAGATTATATGCTACAAATCGTCAGATTATCAAGATTTACCAAAGCTACAAGATGTAGAAAGTCTAAAATAGCAAACCGCAAATTCCGCTATTGATTTAATTGTCGATTTTAGGCTGACTATCGTTAAATTAATATTTCAAATTAATGTCCCCCAAAATTGTTCAGAATGTTTAACGTTAAATTAAAATTTATCTTAAATCGTCGGAGTTTATGAAGGCTTTGTTTTGCAAATTTTAAAAACCGTTTCCTAGAATCAATTTATTTTATTGTAATCTTGAATGGGACTAAGGTCCGCAAAACTAAAAAAGTTAAATTAAATATAGTAAAATACAGAACGATTTTAGGTTTTCTGTAAACAGTTTAAATTTTAATTCAAAGGCCCTAATGGCTCGGTTATGTTATTGAAAAAATAAAAAAAAATAAATAATTTCTTGGGATCGACAAAAAACCCTCAAATTATAGGCCCCTATTACGGTTTACAACTCTGAGGCCTGTTCATCGATATCGATCGAAAATTAAAAATTTTTTTTTGTTTTAATTGGAAGTTAAACGAATGAAATCTTTGTTCGAAAATAGACGAACAGTGTTAATATTCATTTTTCTAGTTTTCACATTTTCAGCAATGTGACTTTATTGCATTGATATTATAGTTTTCGTTAAAACTTTTTTTTATACAAAACTTTTTAAAAAATGCTTTAATAAAAATTGGTAAAAGAACGTTGTTTATAGAAAACTTGTAGAAAAAACTTTCGCTGATTTAATTTATTTTTTTATTTTATTTAAATTCTACAATTTCTTATTTTCTTCCATAAAGTATGCCAGAGAAAACTAAACAATTTGTTAATATAAAAAATAAAGTATCGTCTGGAGCTTACAATGGTTCTGGAAACAAATATAGTCGTACATCGGCGAATAGTCCGATTCGGAATAACAACAGTAAATGTTCTGAATGTTTCTATGATTGCGACACAGTCTGTGAACGTTGTTCATCAAAGTACTACTGCAGTGTTGAATGTCAGTTAAGTGATTGGCCCGAACATCGGTATATATGCGGTAAACCCAAGTAAGAGCCTTACTTTTAAAGATCTAAAATACAGAAATTCATTTGTTTAAACTTTTTTATTCACTTTTTATTGAAATGTAAAATATGTGCTATTATTATTTTTAACTTTAGTATTTTTATAGACATTTGCAGAAAACACCACCTTCGAAAAAACAACCTAATTCCCAAAATGGGTCTCCCGAAATACCAAAAGAAAATAATATAAAATCTACTGAATCAAACGTTTCTAAGGCTCAGATTCAAAATGGAAAGAGGAACATTGAAACAAATTCCTCAAAACAACTTCCGATACCTTCAAAAAATTTACCTAAACAACTTCAAAAATCCCCTAATGATTCTTCTCAACAAAAAGTTTCTTCTCAGCAACAGAAAAATTCCGCAAAATCTTCTCCCAAGCAACTTCAAAACCCGTCAAAATCTTCTTCAAAACAAACTCCAACACCTCCCAAAATTTCTTCTCAACAGCTCTTAGCGACCTCAAAACCACCTTTGCAAGAACTTTCTTTTACCTATATAGATACTCTTCAGCACTTCTCAAACTCTGCAAAAATTTCTTCACAGAAACAGAAACATTTCGCAAGAGCTACGCCTAAGCAACTTCAAAAACCCTCAAACTCCTTTTCCCAACATATTCCAACAACTCCAAATGTTTCACCTCAACAATCCCTAGCAACCACAAAAACTGCTTTACAAGATCGTCCTTTAACCTCCCAAGCTGACCTTAAAAATTTCTTAAGCACTTTAAAAACTTCTCAGATTAACCCTCAGAGGCCTCCAGAAAATAATGCTGAAAATTATAAACGAAATATGCCTCTTAGTGGTAATATAGTTACCATTACAGCAATTACCAAAACCAATGTAGTTTTCGTACGTTGCAAAACTTATGATGCCAATTTAAGTTATTTCAACACATTAGACAGTTTGCAGGCGATCGGAAAATTATTAAAACCTTTGAAAACTTTTCCTAAAAGTGGGGAAATGGTTATTGCTAAATGTGAAGAACAATTCAATCGTGCATTAGTTCTAAATCCAAATGATCCCACAAAAGTTTTAATCCACTTTATGGACTATGGAAACATGGAATATTCTAGTTTGGAAGATTTATATGAAACACCCGAAGAGTTTTTATATAAACCACGTCATGCTATTCCGGTAGAACTTAAAGATGTTTCTAATGTTTATATGACAGAGGAGATTCGAAATTTCATGCACAGCTATTTGAATAATATTAATGTTGAGATTCGTTATAAACCGGAAGACTTTGATCAGGAGAAAGGTATATTTGCCGTAGAACTAATTGATGAAAATACTCAGCAGAATTTCAACAAAATGATAATAAAATTATCGAAACCTGTGGAGCCACAAAATAGCAATGAAATATGTGAACGTGGTGTAGGTTAAGATTACTTAAAAAAAAATTTGATTTTAAGGTTAACTTGTTTTTTTCTTTTTTAGTATCTCGATCAAAAAGTTTTACCTGCTGGTGATAATGTTGAATATATTGTTATGGACAATTCGGTAATGTGCTCTGGCTGTATATCCTGTACCATCAAGCCGTATGCCATTGAGATTAATAAGTTTAAAAAAGAAATACAAGCTTATGTTAAATCTCTACCCAAAGAAGCCTATACACCAAGGTTAGTTGTTTGATATAAAGTACAATATCACGCGTTTTAAAATCGGCCATTAATTTCAAAATTCTATGATATGCCCCAATTTACACTAGGGACATTTCTTGCCGGACATTTTTTGAATTCTCTTTTAATCTTACCTTAAGCGTTTACATATGAAACATTAGAAGTCAGACAAAAATTAATACTTGTATGTAAACTACGAAAAGTAAGAAAGAGAAATGAAAAAATGTCCAGTACAGATAGTCATGTACTACACACTCTACCTTTTCGACCCCTCGCCATCAAACTTCGTCTGTCCGGCAAGAAATGTCCCTAGTGTAAATTGCGACTATGTTTGTTAAAAATGAACAAAAATAAATAAAATAACAAAACACGTACTGCCTATTTCACTAAATGCGAAAGAACCATTTTTCGCACAACTACATTTCTGTGGCCGTATGGAACAACCAGATAACTCCACTTATTGCGAAATAAGATAACCCAATTAATAGAAAGTGTGCTACATTTTCCACCTCTGTGAGATCTAAATTTTTTTTATAGTTTCTTATTTAAAAGTTATTTGAAAAACAAAGCAGAAAAATACCAATTTTTATGTAAAAACTAGGTAACACCATGCATGTTTTGAAATAAACAATGTTACTCCATAGAATACGACTGCCAAACTCCCGAAATCTGTCCGAGAGACTCTGGTTTCTTTCCTGCAGACACGCGTAAAGCTTCACGGGGATTAGCATAGGAAAAAAAAAAAAAAAAGTAAGAAAAGATAAACTCACTGTTTATTGTTGGTGTTTTGTTTAAGTTTTGATATTGTTACAAGTAAGACTTTGAGTGTTTAAAATTCTTATTCGCTTTAGGGTTTTATTTGTATAATATTTTTAGCTTTTCTAAAATCTTTGGAAAAGGTTCCCTGATGATCTGGCCTAAGCAACCAGTGAAATGCGCACAGAGGCTAGCTTTCCCTCAACAATAAATTTCGGTGTATTTATCAAATATGGAAAATTGGGAATTTAGCACGTCATACAAAAATCTTAATAGTAAATTTTGTATTCCCGTAAATAACTTTGATAATATACTTGCATGTGCCCGTGCAGAAAACTGAATTGCCAAATTGATTTTTTTGTTGTTTTCTTGCGAAGACAATAGAATGAAGCAATTTGTTTTTTAATTTTGTTTTTTCTTTTTACCCACTTACAACTACAATTCGAGTCGGAAAGAACCCAACCAATTGTAGGGGGATGTAAGAAAAGAGATAAACTCACTGTTTATTGTTGGTGTTTTGTTTAAGTTTTGATATTGTTACAATAAAGACTTTGAGTCTTTAAAATTCTTATTCGCTTTAGGGTTTTATTTGTATAATATTTTTAGCTTTTCTAAAATCTTTGGAAAAGGTTTCCTGATGATCTGGCCTAAGCAACCAGTGAAATGCGCGTAGAGGCTAGCTTTCCCTCAACAATAAATTTCGGTGTATTTATCAAATATGGAAAATTGGGAATTTAGCACGTCATACAAAAATCTTAATACAAAAAAAAGTAATTGTTTTTAAGCTATTTATATATATTTTTGAACATTTTTAAGGAACCTATACCCATATCTCGAAAACTAAGCAGGGTAACAAAACGAACCAAAACTTTTGTCTTAAAGTCAAGACATTTTTATATTTTTTTTATTGTTTACAAAAGGGAGTTTTTTTTAGTAAGAAAATTACTAAAATAAAGAAATGCTTCATTTCTTTCATAGAATAAAAGAAATTTTTCTAAAATTCTTATTTCTTAAAAAAAAAACTAGATTTCGGGCATTACTGCGCTGCATCAGTAATTTAAAATGTTTATATATGTACATATATATATCAGTGGAGTAGAGGTGGACCAAAAAATTATCAAAAACTACTCAAAAATAATAGTCACACAATCGGCATTAAAAAAAGTTTGCTTTTCTGATGCAGCGCAGATATGCATTTACGAGCATACCCTTCTTTACTTTTATATTAAACAAATTCGATTTTAAACTCAATACGATATTCAATACTGACAACATTTTAAAATTATAATTTTCTGCAACCTTGACGATCTTCTCAAGTCAAATGTTCATCAACCGGAGCAGTGATGTTATACACTTTTTTAAAAAGTCCTTTCGCAGCCCGAAAAAATCCCTATATTTCTCTACGCGTTAAGTAATTGTCTACAAAAATCCCTACAACAAGTAAACGATAAGATATCAATACAAACAAAACCATTTGCAGTACTGTACATACATAAATGTTATTTAAAATTGTTCCCAGCATAGTGTTTGGGTTGGGTCATAATTTTTTTAAAAATTCACCTAAATGCGACTTTTCAGATCACTTTTGATGATTTATCACTTGAGCGATTGAAAAAGGATTCATATGTATATGATTCATTACCGAACAAATAAAAATATTGGCTATAAAGAAGCACAAAAATTAACATCAATGATAGAAAAAAGCCTTTTGCTTGATGTATTGGCAGTGATAAATCAAAAAAGTTAATTTGGACTTAAAAATGAAATTTTCATTAAAATGGGGACTTTTCTCCAAAACATTTTTAGTCCCATCTTTAGCAAATTATCTATTTATTACTCTAAAAAATTAAATTCAAGGCATTTCCATTCTTGTAAAAGAGATTTTCACAAATTTATCTTACTGCCCGTCTATACCAGAGATAATTATTGCGACATATATTGCAGTAAATGTCAAAATTATGTTATCTTTATTTATGTTGCAATAATTGTTAGTCCATTTTCGTTGACAATTATTGCTTACATAAAACGTCAAATTTGGTTATCAATTGAGAAAAAAGAAGCAAAAAAGAAAAATATAAAAGCAAATTGTGTGAGAAAGAAATTAAATTTGTGAAATGGTAGCAAATTAAAATTGTAGTAAAAGAATTAAATTAATGAATTTAATAAACACTAAAATAAAATTACAAAAATTATTTTTATTAATATAATTTTTTTCTTATTCGACCTTTATTATTTAAATTTATATTAATTTGTTTAATTTTGAGTACTTTTTTATATGAAAATATAAATTTTATTAATTTTTTTTTTGGTTAAAGAATTTATATCAATAAAAATAATTTTTGCAAGAAAGCGCCAGTTTTTACACTGCACCTTGTTCCTTGATGTTTTTCAAATTATGAGTTAACATAAATACGTTTTCCCATGCCTTTAACATAAGCTGAGCAATAAGCAATATTGCTTTGTTTTTCTGCCGACGTTATTGCCAACTGGCTGAGATATTTATCTTTACTGCCCGTCTATACCAGAGATAATTATTGCGACATATATTGCAGTAAATGTCAAAATTATGTTATCTCTAGGTAGGTAGGTAGGTAGAAAGGCCGGTGTGAAGTTTCCTTCACACCTTCACCCAGAGACCAATATGGTCCATTGTGACGCCTTAATTAGAGATAGCTAAGAAGGTATAAAGTAGGTGAAGTAAGCAGCAAAAGCATAAGACAGATCCGAAAGATAGGTAGAAAAGAAAGGAAAGAAAAGAAGGTAAAGGACCAACCCCGAGAGAAATCCCACTTAAACCAAATCCGCCCTACGTGCGGTTAGCACCCAGTCTCCCCTCGCGCAGCCAGGCCATCCCCATTACGAATCCTATCAGATTCTCGAGTCCGCAACCCGAGACATCCCCTAATTCGCCCAGGAATCTACTGCCCAGCCACCTCAACCTGCTACCCTGCAACCTGGGACAGTGGCACAGAAAGTGCTCAACTGACTCCAAGTCCTCAGGGTCCTCGCACAACCTGCATATATCCGACAAGTCGGATCCCATCCTCACCGCCATCCTGCCTATCATACAGTGGCCCGTGATAATTCCTATCATGGTCCTAACGCAGACCCTGCTCCTGCCCAACAGCGACACCGAATCGGACTTCCTAAGCACCGGCCACAGTGTCCGTGATACCCGACAGTCCGTTCGGATCCCCCAGGCCCGATTGGTCACGCTCAGTATCCATTCCCTAATTCTACAAAAATAGAAGCCCAATGGAGGCCTAACCGCCTCCACACAGTCAGGATCCTCCATCTCTGAGCCCTGTCTTTCCAACTCATCAGCAATCTCATTGCCGCCTATATCGCAATGACCCGGCACCCAGCATAACCTTAGCAGATACTCCCCTAAGGCTCCCCTCAGAGCCCTCCTACACTCATCAACTAGCTTGGAGTTCACATAACAGCCCCTTACGGCCATAAGAGCCGCCTGGCTGTCCACATATATAGTGACCTCCGAGCCCCTGTCAATGTTGTCCCTCATCAGTTCCACGGCGCTCCAGACCCCCAGAACCTCCGCTTGAAAAACACTGCAGTCGTCAGGAAGCCTATATGACCTTCTTATGTTCAGATCCTCAATGTAGACCCCTGCACCCGTGCCCCTCATCTTCGAGCCATCAGTGAAAATAGCAAATCCACCAAATAATCTGCCCCTGCCCGACCAGCTCTCCCTAGAGGGCATTATTACCTCTGGCAACCGACCAAAATCCAAACTGGTGCTAACATAATCAGTAGATCCCGGCGGTCCCAGGCAATAGCCACCAGCCTCAATCTCACCCAGGATCCGTGAGTGACCCTGAGTCTCATTCCTCGTAAGTCCTAACTCCCTCAGTCTAAGAATGCTCCTGGCCGCCATTCCCATCACATACTGCTCAATGGGCAGAAGATGTAGAATGACATCCAGGGCAGCCTGAGGAGTACTTCTCAAGGCACCTGTCATGCCAATTGAAGCACACCTCTGAGCCTTAGAAAGAAGGTTCCTACGACTTGCCAATCTCAATGACTACCACCAAACACAGCATCCATACGTAAGAATGGGTCTAACCACCGAAGTGTACAGCCATCCCACCACTGACGGCCGGAGTCCCCAGCTCCTACCTATCGATGATCTGCAAGCATAGTAAGCATTGAGACCCCTTTTGAGTCTCTCCTGAGTATTCCTACCCCATGACAGCTTGCTGTCCAGAAAAACCCCAAGATACTTAGCACTATCAGATAGTCCAAGCTCCACTCCTCCCAGTACCGGCAGTCTAAACTCCTCCACCTTGTACCTCCTAGTGAAAAGAACCAACTCCGTCTTCTCCGGATTTACTCCCAGTCCCTTGTCACTTGCCCATGCCGCCAGTTCGCCCAGCGCCCCTTGCATGATGTCGCTAATTGTCGGCAGAAACTTGCCCGACACCGGCTACGACCTTCTGACCCATTCTGTCAAAACGTCTCAGAACGACATTGACGGCCAAGAGCCACAATAAGGGAGAGAGAACTCCTCCCTGTGGGGTCCCTCTAGTCACCGATTTCCTTAAGCGTTCGTTTCCCCAGTCCGAGTGAATAACTCTGCTGCTAAGCATCATAGTTATCCACTCGACCAAGAACAACGGAACCCTTAGGTCAATCAGTGCCTGCCTTATGGCCTCTATCCTCAAATTGTTAAAGGCGCCCTCTATGTCAAGGAATGCCGCCAGGGTGTATTCCCTGGTTCGCAAACCCCGCTCCACATAACCAACCACATCATGCAACGCACTCTCAACAGATCTACCTTTAAGGTAGGCGTGTTGAGCGCCGCTGACGATGCCGGCGTCAATCTTCGTCCTCAGATGTAGATCAATCAGTCTTTCCAACGTCTTCAAGAGAAAAGACGACAAGCTGATTGGTCTAAAATCCTTGGGTTTATAGTGACCGGTTCTACCCGCCTTGGGAATAAAATCTACCCTAACCTCCCTCCACCTCCTAGGAATGTTACCGTTCAGCACACATATCCTAAACAGTTCCACCAACAACAGGAGTGATGATTTCCCGATATTCTGTAACATCGCCGGAAATATACCATCTGGCCCCGCCGATTTGTAGGACCCAAAGGTATTTACCGCCCATGTTACCTTATCCAAGGTAATCATGTCCCCCACCGTCTCCCTTTCCTCACCGCCTGAGCCCGAACCAGAGAAGGGGTCACCACATACAGCCTGTTCCCCCGACCCAGGATCCACACACCCCGGAAAGTGAGTCCATAAGCAGACAGAGAGATTCAGAGCCAGATTCCGTCCATGAGCCGTCCGATCTCTGAATAAATCCAGGGACTACAGGGTCCTTAGATAAAATTCTTCTGAACCTAGACATCTCATTCACAGATTCAACTGACTCGCTAAACTTAATCCACGAGTCCCTTTTCGCCCTTCTAATATCTCCCTTATACCTCCCGTAACTCAACTTGAAGTTACTCCAATCCTCATCCCTGCGCGTATACTTCGCCCTATTGAACAGCCTTCTGACGGTGGACCTTTGAGTTTTCAACTCGTCTGTCCACCATCTTGGCTGTGTACGCCTGCCCGGAAAATTTAACGGACAGGATCGCTGGTCAATACCCCCGTAAAGGTGTTTACCAGTTGCTCCACACCGGCCGGAGTCGACCCCCAGTTCCGTGTAACCCTAAGGTTCCGTTGCACTAGTCCCGAAAACGAATCCCAATCCGTCCTTCTCGGATTCCTATATGGACACCTTTTCGACCTCTCAAACATTAGACTAAAGGACAGACGACTATGATCAGAGAAGGAAAAATCCAAAGCCACCCTCCAGTCCTCTACTAATTCCCTACAGTTCGTCAATGTTATATCTATCACTGCCTCTCTATCCTTAGTTCTGAACGTTGGCATATTCCCCCTGTTACAGATAAAAAGATTGCTGCCAACAATAAAATCAAACATAGACTCACCTCTTTTGTTGATGTCGGCACATTGGGAATTGGGGTAGTGCAGCCACGTCAAGAATGAAAGATTATCAATAACAATTTTAATTAATTTTCATATTTGTAAAATTCCTTTCTTCATAAAAATAATTTAATGAAAATTAAATTTGATGAACTTAAGCCTAATTATAAAAATTTGGATTAAAAACCATAAATAGTTCAACAAAATAACCACAATACTGATTATTGTTAAAGCTAAGGCACGAGCTCTATGTATTCATTTGTCCTTCAAGTTGTGCTGAAAAAAGGTCAACAGAAAAAAGAACGACAAAAATGAAAAAACAAAACAAATGTACTTTCGACTTCAAGAAGAATTCTTGACAAAAGTACGAGAAAACAGAAGTAAAGGAAAAAAACACGTAAAATCAATTAAAAATGGATAAACATTCAGAAAAGCAAGTTTCGATCTACCAAAGGTTAAAATACAATTTGGTTTAAGGATTGATGTTTGACTATTGACGTCAGCGGTCGTCGATGGCTGCGAGTGTAAGACGGCAAATCCATCTGAGGAGATCGAGTAGTTGCGATCGAAACATGTCATGGACTGCCGGCCGGGGTTCGAGCCCCAGCCACGTCAAGAATGAAAGATTATCAATAACAATTCTAATTAATTTTCATATTTGTAAAATTCATTTCTTCATAAAAATAATTTAATGAAAATTAAATTTAATGAACTTAAGCCTAATTATAAAAATTTGGATTAAAAACCATAAATAGTTCAACAAAATAACCATAATACTGATTATTGTTAAAGCTAAGGCACGAGCTCTATGTATTTATTTGTCCTTCAAGTTGTGCTGAAAAAAGGTCAACAGAAAAAAGAACGACAAAAATGAAAAAACAAAACAAATGTACTTTCGACTTCAAGAAGAATTCTTGACAAAAGTACGAGAAAACAGAAGTAAAGGAAAAAAAACACGTAAAATCAATTAAAAATGGATAATCATTCAGAAAAGCAAATTTCGATCTACCAAAGGTTAAAATACAATTTGGTTTAAGGATTGAAGTTTGACTATTGACGTCAGCGGTCGTCGATGGCTGCGAGTGTAAGACGGCAAATCCATCTGAGGAGATCGAGTGGGTGCGATCGAAACATGTCATGGTAGACTGCCGGCCGGGGTTCGAGCCCCAGCCACGTCAAGAATGAAAGATTATCAATAACAATTTTAATTAATTTTCATATTTGTAAAATTCATTTCTTCATAAAAATAATTTAATGAAAATTAAATTTGATGAACTTAAGCCTAATTATAAAAATTTGGATTAAAAACCATAAATAGTTCAACAAAATAACCACAATACTGATTATTGTTAAAGCTAAGGCACGAGCTCTATGTATTTATTTGTCCTTCAAGTTGTGCTGAAAAAAGGTCAACAGAAAAAAGAACGACAAAAATGAAAAAAACAAAACAAATGTACTTTCGACTTCAAGAAGAATTCTTGACAAAAGTACGAGAAAACAGAAGTAAAGGAAAAAAAACACTTAAAATCAATTAAAAATGGATAATCATTCAGAAAAGCAAATTTCGATCTACCAAAGGTTAAAATACAATTTGGTTTAAGGATTGAAGTTTGACTATTGACGTCAGCGGTCGTCGATGGCTGCGACTGTAAGACGGCAAATCCATCTGAGGAGATCGAGTGGTTGCGATCGAAACATGTCATGGTAGCCTGCCGGCCGGGGTTCGAGCCCCAGCCACGTCAAGAATGAAAGATTATCAATAACAATTTTAATTAATTTTCATGTTTGTAAAATTCCTTTCTTCATAAAAATAATTTAATTAAAATTAAATTTGATGAACTTAAGCCTAATTATAAAAATTTGGATTAAAAACCATAAATAGTTCAACAAAATAACCACAGTACTGATTATTAATTTACATTTAAATAATAAAGTCGATTAAGAAAGAATTTATATTAAAAAAATAATTTTTGCAAGATAGCGCCAGTTTTTACACTGCACCTTCTTCTTTGATTTTTTTTCAAATTATGAGTTAACATAAATTCGTTTTCCCATGCCATTAACATAAGCTGAGCAATAAGAAATATTGCTCTGTTATTCTGCCGACGTTATTGCCAACTTGCTGAGATATTTGTCTTTAGTGTAGACCTAGAGTAACGCTGGGTCTCCACGTAGCAATTTTTATTGCTAAGTACAAGCAATTACGTCGGCAGAACAATGGATCAATAATTGCTGATTATATTGCTGGAGAACACTTGTTATTGCTTTGCCATAAATTTGCAATTTTCACTTCGAGTAGTTGTAAAAAGTTTTGTGGCTGTATTTATAACAAATGTTTTATGTTGTGTTTTGAAGTGATTGTTAAATTTTCTTTTTTAAATTAATTAATTAAATTAATAAAATAATTAATTGTAATTGTCGTAGCTGTGTTTTTTATTGCTTTTTTGTTTATTTGCGTATGAAAAAAAACCTAAAACTTGTAATGTTCTATTGAAAAAATAAAAATATACAAAAAAAAAAAAAAAACAAATTCGTCGTTTGCTTTTGTTGATAAACACTTTTTCTTTATTTTGTTGAAGTATTTTTTCACTTGCTTTTTTTAATAAATAAACACACTAATAAATAACCAACCGTACAAAGAAATGAAATGTCAGATAAATTACAACTGATTTGACAGCAGATTGCTAAGCAATAATTGCTCAAGCAATAAGAAGAGCAATCATTGCGCAATGGATTGACACTCATAGAATATGCTTTCTATACGTCGCAAATTTTATGGAGCAATCAAATTTGACGTTTGCCACAATAAATATTGCTACGTAGAGACCCGGGGTAAAGAAATTTAACAATTTGCAATATTGCCCTATCAACAATTTTATTATTATGTTGTCACAAATCAAAAAAGATTGCCAAATATATAGACTTTTTCTAAATTTTTAAGACGTCTCTACATTTTATTGATTTAAAAAAATCTGGCGCCTAATTCTGGCAGTCGTGATCGAGTACTTTCTCGATTCGAAAGCAATTTTATATTTAATTCTTTCAGTAGATACTTAACGAATCGAAATTATTTTTTCAGTATAGTGAAACTCAAATTAATGATTTACAACACTGAAAAAATAATTCTGATTCGTTCAGTATTAGTTGCGTTCGAGAACACAAAAGTTTTTACTATTTTTTACTAAACTTTACTGCATGTTACGAAATTGCGTTCGAGTACACAAAATGCAGTAAATGAGAACATAAATTGAGAACGAAAAGTGACAGTTCTTGTCTGAGTATTTACAAATTTTTACTGCAGAAATTTTTGCAGTAATTTAGTAAATAAAAAAAACATATGTTTCAAAAGGTAAACAAACAAAAGTAACAAATAAAAAGCATACAAATTGTGGAAAAATTGTTAAATAAAAGAAAAGTTCAAATAAAAATTAAACCAAAACAAAACGTGAATAAATATTAATTAATTAAACTTGTTTGTGTAGCATTTATTTGGCTAAATACAAACTTTTGAAATTTTGTTTTGTTTTGTTTTGTTAATTTTTTAGAGTTGTAAAAGTGTATAGTACAGGAATTTCCATTTCTTTGCACAATTGTGTACACCACTACTAACACATATTTTTATGCTCTTCAATTCAGTCGTCGATGTGACTTCGACAATTGTACATGTCTAGCGGATGCTGTATTATTTTGTTACAGCTTACACTCAAAAGATATTGTGCGCTCAAAAATGATTTTGGTAACATCCAATGCCTTGCATGCAATTTGTATTTAGAGTTTAAATTTTAAGACTTACATGTAGAATAATGTAACTTTTCATAAGTTTACATGCAAAGCAAAGAACTTTGTAAAATGTTAATTATTTGAGATTTAAAAGCAATTTTTTATATTTCAGATAAAAATGCGTTAACCGATACATTATTAATGAAAAAATATTGTATTCTAAGTTGCGCGTGTTACGTTATATTAATTTGTAATTTTCAGAAACAAAAAGACGTATCATTAACGAAAGTATATTAGAATTAAGTGAAACAAACATTTACTGCCGTATTCATAAAAAATAAAATAAGTTTGAAATGTGTTTTAAGGCAAAATTTTCATACAAATATATTTTAAAATGCATTTCAAATCCATTTTAATTTTTTATGAATACGGCGGTTAAAATATTAAATATTTGTGTTAAATTACCGGAAAAATAGAATATATGTGTATGTTTATGATAATCACTCGATTAATATGTAACATCATTAGGTTTGCCAAATTAAAACTGAGGATTTTTCCAATTTTCCAAAAACTTCACATGTTTATAGAAATCTCGAAATCGACAAAAGATATGAATATGCCGAAATATTTGAAACACTTTTCAATAATATTCAAGACAGGTTTCAAGATTTTGTAATTTTACAACCGCTATAACATCTTTTCGAAAATCCTTTTCGTTGCGATGTAAGCAACTACGAGATTGATATTCAATCAGAACTAATCCTACCAGGGTTGATAAAGTTGGTACAATTGTACTTTTTTTGGTACAATTCAAAACTAAAAAGTACGCTGGTACCCCCGTGACTCATTTGGTACTATTTCCAAATTTTTCATACCTACATATTTATAATTCATATAAAATGGTAACTAGTATTTACTGTCCAATAAATAAAAGCGGAGTTTATTGTTTGGTGCAAATAGTCTTGCGAAAATGCAAAATGTCGTACTTTTTTATGAAATCTAAGGGAAACTCTATTTTTTGTTGTTGGATTTAACAAAACAGCTATGATATTTTGCAAGACCATTTGCACCAAACAGTGAACTCCGCTACTGTGAATAGATTTTTGCACTTGCTCATTGAACGATTGCTTATGCCACATTCTAAATTTAGTGTGATGATATTGACTAGTTTTTAAAAGATATAGAAAACCACTTCTGCAAAAGTTCTACATAGTAGAAGAGACGAACTCCTCTCAATTCAAGATTATTTTGGAACGAACTCATAATATTTTAAAGAACAGTGGGAGCCCAATTCATTATTATTTTACTCCGAATTATTTTGAAGGAGATTTTACAAGCGCTGAATTTAATTTTATTTTATTCGCACTTTCTAATTTCTTTCCTGTTTATGCAGTACATATTGAAAATTGTAAACACAATAAATTTGGAAATGCAATCCGAAGATGTTCGTATGTACATATTTTAAGAACGCTTAAAAATTTTATTTTCGCTTAAAATTCGAGATTGCATTTTGAGAAAAGGACGATCAATTCTAAAGAGTGTATGAAAACGCTCTCTGGCGGCAATCAAAAATAAAAATTAATGGATTTCTTGACCCCAAAAATCCCATGATACAGGTCTGGCCAGATCGAATACAATTTGTTTGCCTCTAGTATTGAATATTTTCGAAAACAAACTATTTTGAAAAATCCGGAGATCGAAATTAATTTTTGATCTATTGTTTCTTTGGCAAAGTTTCTTGGAATGACTTATAGCATAAGAATCGCGATGTGCTTTTGACGCGAAAAAATTGTTATTATTATAATGTATAATTAATGTACAAATAAATTTTAAGTACCTTTTGTTTCTGTTGTATTGAATTTTTGTTTTTAAAAATAAATTAAAAAAAATGTATAAAAAAGATTTAGTACTATTGGGACCGAAAAAGTACGATTTTAAAACTTCATTGGTACGATATTGGTTTTCTCATTTATCATCCCTGAATCCTACTACGAAGCGAAGCAAATGCTCCAGACGAAAATAATATTGTAGAGTTCTGGAAAGATTTGGATGGCGAGTGCTCTCCTGAACTAAAAAAAAATTTATTTAAGTGCCTCTCTTTATTCGGCACTACTTACCTATGCGAACAAATTTTTTCTGATTTAAAATTTATTTGTTCCAAGCAACGTAAATTAAATTAAGTCCATCCCATTTGAAAAGCATTCTGCTATTACGAAACTGCCATAAAAGACCCGCTACAAATTAGTAAAATCAAATAAAATAAAAAACAAACAAATATGAAAGATTACATAAAATAGTTTGTATTTTCCAAAAATTTTCGTGTTATAAAAAGTATTTAATCGAGTACCGATAAGAAAACGAGTTTAGTGGTCAAAAGTGTCAATATTTTTCAACACTTCAATTATTTGCCATCAGCTGTGGCCTTTATTTTACGAATTTTTACAAATTTTGCGTTCGCGTACTTTTTTGGACAACAGCTTTTTGTGAGAGAAAATTTTTTAGTTTACTCATTTACTGCATTTTACTGTAAAAGTACTCAAACGCATCTATTGACTAAAATAATTATATATTAAATTGCTTTCGAATCGAGAAAGTACTCGATCACGACTGCTAGAATCAGGCCCTGTCCTTTTATCCCTACGTAGAAGAAAATCCCTAAGAATTGGAAAAGGGAAAACCCTACGTATAACATAACTGAACCGGAGACACATAAAATCTAAAAATTTAGTTTCGAGGCCCAACCAGAATGTGAATAACGTGGCTTAAGCTACTAAGCAAATACATGTAAATCATATGTGTCAAACCAAATTGAACTTAAGGAAACTTTATGTTTAGTTTTATAAAACTGTAAGGTGCGAAGCTAATCGTTCATTCCGTACGGAATCAATGTTTTTTATTTTGTTTTTGTTATTTTAAATGCATTTGAGAGGCTTTTTGTTTTATTTTTGACAGTAGCTTAAGTTTGTTTATGCACATTCTGGTTAGGCCTTTAAGCATATGCACAAAGGGTAAAGTTTATGCATAAACACACACAAAAACTCTGCTTACTTTTAATATATGGGAATTTCCTGGGGTCACGAACGTACTTTCGTACGCTTTTGATGTACAAATAATATAGAAACAAAACTTTTGCTAGCATATTTTGCTGACAGTAGTTAAATGTAAAAATCTGCGTAGTGGAACGGAATATTCAAAAGTGATTAATTTATTTTAAAAGTGTATTAATATAAGTCTCCATCCAGTATTTACAAAATAAAATATCTCTCATGGTTTGTGTTTAATTGGCTTTTGTTCCAAAACTTAATACTCCTTTTACAATCGATTTTTATAGAGAGACTATGAATAAAGAGTGTAAACATAACATATTTTTTGCATGTAAAATAAGTATAAAAAAATTTCTTTAGAAGTAGTTTAAAAAGAAAATTTAAAATTTTCCAGTTTCCAGCGCAATTTCCTCAAGTAAAACAGCTAAGATATGCTATGAAACCATTCTTTTATCAAAACATAGACTTTTTTAATAATAATCTATATCTAAGAAACCATGGGTCTACAATAAAATCCTAGTCCGCGCCTCTCGACTTGAAAATTTTTTTAATGTAAAAAAAGTCTGAGTGTAAAAAAATATTAAGTGCAAAAGAACTACCTTACTAAACAATTTTATTCAAAAAATTCGATTCCTTTTTGGAAAAAGCTATTTTAAAAAAAAAAATTTTTTTTTGGCAAAGACGGGCATATAAATTTTCAAGTCGAGAGGCGCGGATTAGGATTTTATTTTAGACCCATTTTAGAAACCATTTCTTTGCAGAATTTTCTTAGAATTATATGTAGATTACGTTTTTGCTATACGATTAAAAAAAAAAATCGACACGCCCTAATATACATACTTACCTACATAACTACCCATCTCCACCATCCATCAACTTGGTAAGAACAGCATGTCGCACATAAATTCTGCTCGTGTAGACTGTTCATGTTCATGTTCATGTTTCGTCCATGTTCTGCCATCGTTGCCTAAACATTCGTCTTAGCATCCATGTGCGCCATGATGTTGGTTACACAATGTATTTTCTATATACAACCAAACGCACAACAACAAAAATTGTGGTCAATCAGAACATGAACATCAACACGTATTCGCCACATACAAGAACATGAACAAATTAATACCGTTGCTCTGCCGGCGTTATGGTCATGTCATGTTCTAATCGAAAGCGCTTGGAGACGTGGGGTAAGGGTATTCACGTCACAAGTTGCACCCTTGCAAAAAAGCAAAAGTGCAAAAATATAACAACAACCACACAGACAATTAGTTGTGCGTAAATAATTGTCTTTGTGGTTGTTGTTATGTGTTTGCACTTATGCTTTTTTGCAAGGGTGCAACTTGTGACGTGAATACCCTTCATCTATCTATATATATAAAAATGAAAAATGTTTGTGTGTTTGTTTGTTTGTTTGTTTGTTTGTTGGCTTATAGACTCCGAAACTACTGAACCGATTTTCCTGAAATTTTTACAGTAACATCACGTGAGCCCTAAAAATAAAATAGGCTACTTATTTTTTCGATAGGGGCAGGGGAATTGGTATCCCCCATAGGATGCCAATATTAATTATCGCATATATTAAGATCCGCTGCACGCATTATGCAGAACATTTGGTAGTAAGATCTTCTGAGCCCCAAAATTAAAATAAAATAGCAGCGGGGGAAGTGGAATCCCCCATAGGACCCCAATGTTTAACATCGCATATCTAAAGAACTGTAATAGTGAGAATGTTCAAACTTTCTAGAAGTCACTCTTATGGTATACAACACTTTTGAAAATAACAATAAAGCGGGTAGGCGCAGGGGGGGAAATACCTCCCATAGGATGCATATATTAAATATCGCTCAACTGAAGAATTATTAAAGGGAGAGTCTTCAAAAGTGGTTAAAGCTATTATTATAGTAAACTATAAATTTCAATATACAAATGGGCGGGGTAGACGGGGGAGGAGCAGTACCCCTCATATATAGAAATATTAATAAGAGCCACTGCACGCATTTTGTTGAACTTTTGGTAGTAGGATCTTCTTAGCCCCAAAATGGAAATAAAATAGCAGCAGGGAAATGTTAGCCCCCATAGGACGCCAATGTTTAATATCGCAAATCTTAAGAACTGTTATAGTAAGAATGTTCAAACTTTATAGAAGTCACTCTTATGGTATACTACACTATTGAAAATAAAAATAAAGCGGGTAGGCGCAGGGGGTAAATACCTCCCATAGGATGCATATATTAAATATAGCCCATATGAAGAACTATTAAAGGGAGAGTCTTCAAACGTGGTTAAAGCTACTATTACGGCAAACTTTAAATTTCAATTAAAAATGGGCGGGGTAGACAGAGGAGGAGCAGTACCCCTCATAGATAGAAATATTAATAAGAGCCGCTGCACGCATTTTGCTGTACTTTTGGTAGTAGGATCTTTTGAGCCCCAAAATTGAAATAAAATAGCAGCGGGGAAATGTTAGCCCCCATAGGACGCCAATGTTTAATATCGCAAATCTTAAGAACTGTTATAGTAAGAATGTTCAAACTTTGTAAAAGTCAATCTTATGGTATACTACACTTTTGAAAATAAAAATAAAGCGGGTAGGCGCAGGAGGAAAATACCTCCCATAGGATGCATATATTAAATATCGCTCAACTGAAGAATTATTAAAGGGAGAGTCTTCAAAAGTGGTTAAAGCTATTATTATAGTAAACTATAAATTTCAATATACAAATGGGCGGGGTAGACGGGGGAGGAGCAGTACCCCTCATATATAGAAATATTAATAAGAGCCACTGCACGCATTTTGTTGAACTTTTGGTAGTAGGATCTTCTGAGCCCCAAAATGGAAATAAAATAGCAGCAGGGCAATGTTAGCCCCCATAGGACGCCAATGTTTAATATCGCAAATCTTAGAAACTGTTATAGTAAGAATGTTCAAACTTTATAGAAGTCACTCTTATGGTATACTACACTATTGAAAACAAAAATAAAGCGGGTAGGCGCAGGGGGTAAATACCTCCCATAGGATGCATATATTAAATATAGCCCATATGAAGAACTATTAAAGGGAGAGTCTTCAAACGTGGTTAAAGCTACTATTACGGCAAACTTTAAATTTCAATTAAAAATGGGCGGGGTAGACAGAGGAGCAGCAGTACCCCTCATAGATAGAAATATTAATAAGAGCCGCTGCACGCATTTTGCTGTACTTTTGGTAGTAGGATCTTTTGAGCCCCAAAATTGAAATAAAATAGCAGCGGGGAAATATTAGCCCCCATAGGACGCCAATGTTTAATATCGCAAATCTTAAGAACTGTTATAGTAAGAATGTTCAAACTTTGTAAAAGTCAATCTTATGGTATACTACACTTTTGAAAATAAAAATAAAGCGGGTAGGCGCAGGGTGGAAATGTCCTCATAGGATGCATATATTAAATATCTCTCAACTGAAGAAGTGGTTAAAGCAGTGTAGCGAAGCGCAGCGGGTAAAGCTAGTATGTATATAAAAATTAAAAATGTTTGTCTGTATGTTTGTTTCTTTGTTTGTTTGTTAGCTTATAGACTCTTAAACTACTGAACCGATTTTCCTGAACATTTTTAGAGTAATATCACATGAGCCCTAAAAAAATAGGCTACTTATTTTTTTCGATAGGGGCAGGGGAATATCTTAAGAGCGGCTGCACGCATTTTGTTGAACTTTTGGTAGTAGGATCTTCTGAGCCCCAAAATTTAAATAAAATAGCAGCGGGGGAAGTGGTACCCCCAATAGGACGCCAATGTTCATTATCGTATATCTTAAGAACTATTATAGTGAGGATGTTCAAACTTTGCAGAAGTCACTCTAATGGTATACTACAGTTTTGAAAATAAAAATAAAGTAGGTAGGCGTAGGGGGGGGGGGGGGAATACATCCCATAGTATGCATATATTAAATATCGCTCAACTGAAGAACTATTAAGCTACGTTCACAATCAAAAAAACATTTTCATTTGATGTTCATAATAGAGCAACAATTTCTTTTGCAACCACACACATTTTGCATCAAGAAACCTTTTGCAAATTTTAGCCACAACAATATTATGCATTTATTTTTATTTTTGTAAACATTTTGTTTAAATTTTCATTCAAAACTAAATAAAATTATTTTAAACGTCAGAAACAATTTCATACAAATTGTTGCTGAAGTTCTAGTTGACTAAACTTTAGTTACATTTTTAAATAAATTTTAGTTACATTTTTGTTCTAAAAATGAAAGGAAAATATATGAAATACTTTGGGAAGAAAAAAGATAGAAGAAAAAACGAAATTGTTTTTTTGATTGTGAACGTAGCTTTATAGCGAAAGTCTTCAAACGTTGTTAAAGCCACTATCATGGTACACTACAAATTTCAAAATAAAAATAGGCGGGGAAGACAGAGGAGGAGCAGTACCTCCCAAAGAACGAAAATACCCAATATTCCAGCTTTTTAGGACCCACTCTTAAGATAAACTTCACCTTTCAAAAAAAATAAACAAAAAGGGGTAGGTGCAGTGGGAGCAATCAATCTTTATTATCTATATATATAAAAATAAGTCGTCCTATGTTCGTCATTTTATAACTCGAGAACCACTCAATTGATTTGAGGAGGTCCATAACAAAACGCAATAATTACACCATAACATTTTTTTGGATAAACGACAAAATGTAATTTAAGCAAGTAGCACATAATTTTTTTAAAAAACTATTATTGAAGTATTATTGTCTACAAAAAATAATATTAATCACAAATTAATTATTTTATCTGACAGTTTGTGTTAAAGTTATTTAGATAACAAATTTGGAATTATTGCGTTTTGGTCCGAATCCATAGTATTTATTTCATTTTGCTATGAATTGTACGAAAATATTACTCACAATCAACATAACAAAAGCAAAAGATATTAACTAAACAAAAATTCCTTACGTTTTACAGTTATCTCAGAGTTACCACCAGAGCATAATTTATTTATCAAGTTGACTTTTTTAAAATTTCTTGTAAAGATTTATTGCAAAGATGTGTAATTATTGCATTTTGCTCTGAACCAGTATATTTGATATTGAGTTTTGGAATGCTGTATAATGAAGGTAATATAGATTTCAATGTGTAGAATGGGATTCAATCAAAAAATCAAAAAACTTGAAAAATGTAATTATTGCGTTTTGTTATGGACCTCCTCATTTTTAAACGAGTACATGCGTTGGAATGGTATATTTTCACTGATGGTTTATAAAAAAAAACATCGAAAAATTTCTGCGAATATGTGTTATACGCGCACTTTTATGATAGGGTGTATTCCCTATATAAAATGTATTTTTTTTCTTATAAGAATAACATTTTGTCGGTATAAGGCTCTGCTTGCTCGCGTCATTTGACTTATTTTGTATTGTCCAGCAACGCAGGCAGGGTTACTCTAGTAAATATATAAAAATTAAACATTTTTACCTGAAATTTTAACACTAACATCACGTGAGCCCCGAAAACAAAATAGGCTACTTATTTTTTATTTTTTCGATAGAAGCATGGGAAGTGGTACCCTCCATAAGATGCCAATATTAAGTTTCGCTTATCTGAAGAGCCGCTGCACCCATTTTCTTGAACTTTTTACAGTAAGCCTCGAAATTGAAAAAAGGTATCAACAGGGGAAGTGTTACCCTCATAGGACGCCAATGTTAAATATTGCATATCTTAAGAACTGTTGTATTGATAATGATCTATCTAACTTGGTAGGAGTCAATCTAATAGTTAACTTCACCTTTGCAAATAAAAATTAAGGTGGTAGGCGCAGGTTGAGCAAAACCCTCCATAGGATGCATATATTAAATATCGCGTAACTAAAGACCTATTATAGCTAGAATCTTCAAACGTGGCTAATGCCAAAAGTATGGTAAATTATAAGTTTAAAAATGAAAATGGGTGGTAGACGGAGGAAGAGCAGTACCCCCCATAGAACGAAAATATTTTATACCGAATATCTATCTTCAAAAAATAATATATAAATGAAAAAACGTATGGTTTTTTGTTCCCTAAAGACTCCTAAACTGCAGAAATTTTCACAGTAATTCTCTGATTACCCGACACATAGGCTATTAATATTTTTTTAATTTTTAGGTGAGCGTGACGCCTTCCATACATTGACATAAACAATTTCTACATATTTGGAGTACTGTAAAGGTTAAAGTATTCCAAATAAAAAGTAGGTTCAATGGAAAAAGTACGAGTCGCACCTCCCATACGAATTTTACTAATTTTATTTCGATTGGAGTAGGAAAGCGCGCCGGGTTAAGCGAGTAAACAATAAAAGACGATGATTACCAATATTTTATTTTTTTCATTCAGGTAGACCATTTTGGGGAAATGCCCATATCGCTCATTTGCTGCAAGACCGGCATAACTCAAAAAATTAAATTTTGGAGTTAGAGATGCAGATTTTTTCGCTTTGTTTTTCTTTATATTGTGTATTAAATTCATCTTTATGTCTTTTATACTTTCCCAGTTTGAAGGGAATGTGTCTTTTTTTTCTAAGTAGTTAGTGCAAATCAAACACTTTAAATGCGTTTATCTCGAAATGGATTTTTTTGAGTTATGCCGGTCTTGCAGCAAATGAGCGATATGTATATATGGTTAACTCCATTCTTCATAAAAACGGGTAAATTAACGCGAAGTGTCAAATAATTAATGTTTTTCCACAAATGGTTACTAAAATTGCCTCAATTTCGTAAAATATAAAAATAAATTGAAGAAAAAGTTTTTTCGGTTTTAATGTCCAAAAATGAGTTCAATGGAAATAGAAATCTTACCCATTATTTAAAATTACGTTTTGCCCATACGAGTAAAATTGTTGTCCTTTAAATACATTTTTTATATTGCTTATACTTTATAAATCACATTTTTTATTTTTCTTATTTTTTTCCTTTCCTATATAGAGTGCAAGAACTTTGTATTGCTCGCTACGGCGAAGATGGTTTATGGTATCGTGGTCTTTGTTTAGAAGCTGTTGGTGATGGTCATCCCTCTATACATTTTATTGATTATGGTAATATTACTATTGTACCTATAGAAGATATACGACGTTATCCGCGTCAATTTACCTATCCCATATATACAGTTGATTGTGCTATTGAAGGTATGATAAGATTAAAAAAATCAAATATACAAATTAAAACCTTTCTATTTTAAAAGGTCTACCCGAATTATGTGACGAAAAACTTGTCGCCAAACTTGAGGAGTTAATACCAAATGGCGAAATAATTGAATGCGATAAAGTAACATATGACGAAGATAATCATTTCTATTTTTTATCTTTGTCTAATGTTATTAAGGAGTTAACTAAATGTGGTTTAATTTAAGATTAAGATACGTAATGGCAGCATTTAAAACATTTTAAATACTTTGGGGATTCTCAAGCTTGTCATTAAGTCGTTTGTTTTAAAATAATTCACGGAAATATTTGCCAGGCCGTTAGTAAAGTAAATAAGAAATACTGTTTAGTAATGACCAGGGAAACCTAAAATATAGTTTAAAAATCGTGTTTTATGCGCATTTAAAACTTAATGTACTATGTATTACGATTGTTGAAAATATGCCTTGAAACACAAAAATGGCTGTAGCCAAACATTCAACAATTAAATCGTTTGTTTTTGCATTAAGTAACCAAGTAAAAAAGTATTGTCGGTCAATGACCTATACCACAGTATTTGTAGACAAATTTTTAAGTGTTTCTTATTTGGAACCAATGGGCAATAATAATAAATTTTATCTGTAGATATCTACATCTATACGAGATTTTTTCGTCTTAAAGCCATTTTAGAGACGGTGTTATAAGGGACAATTCTGCACCTGCCAATAAAATGCTAATAAAATTTGGACAGGTAATTGACGTTAAAATAAAATATTTTTGCGCCGAATTTAATCTAAACCAGGGGTGCCCACAAGTTCCTTATGGAAGAGCAAACACCAATACATTAAACGAAAACCTAATTTTTATTCAAAATTTTTTGTTGTAAAAACCAATACATAAAAAAAAGAACAACAATATTTCATAAATTTTTTTCATATACGTTAAGTCTTTCATGATCCGTCCAATAAATTATCCATAATTTAAGATAATTTTAATAAGTTCAGCCTTAAAATTATAAGTAAAAAAAATAATTTTCCCATTCATTATGCAAATCCATTTTGTAAAGAATACAACAAAAATCACAAAAACTTTTTCAATTATGGAAGAGTAGATTGTTAGTGACTATACAATAATTTTTCTGTGAATAATATAAGTTTGAATTTTAAAACAAACACAAATTTTTTCCAAGTGTTTTTCAATATATCATACGTTAAACAAAATCTACAATGATAATCGCTGTCGTCAATGTTTACCAGCAAAGCATACGAAATTGTTCCCTGCAAATAATAGGACCAGTCCAAACACACGTGTAAAGAGTAGTCTACAAAGGACCAGGACTAATCCAAAACTAACCCAAACGTTTGGAAAAAACCTGGTCTATTAAACATTACGATGTCCTAGGAGAGGACCATATAACCCACCTTTGGACCACTAAGGAGTAGTTTTAAAACTATTCCATGGAATACTCAAGAGGATTAGTTTTGAAGTCGTTTAAAAACGAAAGCATGTTAAAAAACGAACCCATGTCCTCTCACTACAAACACTTTTTAACAATGACATGGTCCATGCTTGCATTACATCGGACCAGTCCATGGAGTAGTCCATTTTATCAAAATGGATCAGGTGGTCCAATTTTATTTGCAGGGTTGTTGCTTTGCACTTGCGTGCATACAGTGAAGAACATAGAGCTGAGTGCTCTATGTGTGTATTAAAATGCACAGCCTATAGCTAAGAGCTTTTACAAAAACAAATGAGCACTAAGAGCATAGGGCTTTGGCAAAGCTGGAGGCTTGTTCTGAATTGTGATGCGAAAATCAATGCGATGTGAAAATGCATAAATGCGAACAATTGCTATTCTGTATTGCGATATTCGCAAAGTTTTTTTTTAATCGCATTTCAAATGCGAAAATGTGACAAGTCGGTATTCTACATTGCGAAAACAAATGTCAAATTCGCAAAATTTATTCGACAACAAAATAGCATTCGCAAAGTACAAACATGTTAATGAAAGATAACATTTTATTTATTTAATCATCATCTGCCTTTTTTATAAAAAATTAAACATGTTAAGGGTTAATTAAACGGATTTTGTATGAAAATCCGTTTCATAAAGCCTTTATTAACCGGTTTTATTTTTTATAAACTAGGCCGCATATATTTATTATTTAATTTAGGGAAGCAAACAATAAGACCACGAAACCGCGTCAATTTGAAGTAATGATAGAATATATGAATAATCACAGCCAATTGGCAAGAGGCCATTTGAAAACACCAAATGCAAATCAGTCGGCAAATACTTTGTGGCAGACGTTAACTGAAAAACTAAATATCAATGGACCACCTATTAGAGAAGCTTCAGGATGGAAAAAGTTTGAAATATATAAACCAGTTCAAAAATATTGGACTTTAACTTGAATTTTAATAGGTTTGGGCCGATTTTAAAGTACACACAAAACATTTTCATTTTCTTCGTCGTCGAACCACAGTGCCACAAAATCCATTTTTATTATTTTTTTTTATTACAGAATGTCCTAAATAAATTATTTAAACAATTTTCACAGCCAAACACAAACAATTTATTTATTTTTAATTTGACGTTTATTGACACTGACGTATATCTGAGCAGCGTTGCCACGATAACGATTGAAATAAATTGCGAATGCGATTGCGAAAGTCTAACAGAATACCAATTTTCTTTCGCATCGCATTTCATTTGCGCATCCCATTGATTTTCGCATCGCAATTCAGAATAAGCCTCCTGATCTAAATGCTAACATTATCATCTAATGGTTTTTAATCTACTTATACCTAAATGCTACAGTGTTCGAAAAAAATATCGCTCCTTAGTGTTCGGTTCGGTAGATTTGTGGAAAACACAAACGCTTATAGTGTTTGTGTAGTAAATAATTTAAAAAAATAACGTTTTCTGTTTGTCATCCTCGAACACAAAAATAATACTGTTCTTATCCAACTCACCAATAAGATGGGAACATTTAATTGTGTTCGGATTAAAAAAAACACAACTTCTTTGTGTTCGGTTCAGATCATTAGTCTTCGTTCGTTTCAGTTGTGCTTAGCGCCCTTTTGGCCGGCAAAATAAAAACAAAAACTTTTTTACAAAAACAAAAAACATACGAAAAAAACAAAAAGCCAACAAAAAAATTCTACACAAACAAAACACAAAAACAATACACACACAAACTATTCGTGGTGTAATCGTTTGTTCATTTACTTCATCAATGTAAAAAACTAACATTATAGAACATTAAAATATAATGTTTGTCTACAGTATCACAACAATTGCTTTGGTTTTTAACGAAGAACAGAACACTATATAATGTTCGGCTCTTTCTGGCCAATAGTTACGAACGGTATTAAGGGTTGTGTTGGTCTACACAAACACTAAAAAAATAGATATCGTTCCTGATGGTGTGAGCCGAACGCTAAATAATGTTCTGTATATTTCGAACACACTGATGCTCTTTTGACTAAAATTATATAAAACAAAAATGCTGCCAAGGGTAAAATATGCACTAACAAATCGATGCCAATATTCATAAAAGGCTTTAAATCGCTCAAAGCAAAACATGCAGTTGTATATTTACGGGTTTCCTGGTTATGACATAACAATAAACACAGCACTAAACGTGTTATTATTTTAGCACTTTTTTCTTTGAAGCACACTTTTTTTTAAATTTTAAAACTGTTTAATATAAGAAGAACATTTTAAATAGATACCAAACTGTTTGAATCCCCCAATTGTGTTATAACTTTAAAGCGGCTTGGCCACACATCAAACTTAAATCATAATTTTCGTCAAACCATACGTTTGGTGAGCTAGTTTGCCGAGTGACCAAGCCGCTATACTAAAGATTTAAATTGAATTATATAAAAAAACTTAAATTATACAAATTCTATTCTTTTTGTATTAATTATATAAGATTATATGAAAATTTACAAAGCAAAACAACAAATCTTTTTTTTTCTAAATACCCAGTCAATTTATTGAAGTTGTTTTAAAATCACAAGTTTAAGAAAGTGTATCACTATTCAGATTCTATTAGCGATGCTCTGGAAATCGAAATCGACTTTTTTCTTATTCTAATCCCGCGAAACTCTGCGCTTGTCTGCAGGAGACCACCGTTTGGCGATAATCCAAATTTGAATGTATTGAAAGTTCATAAAAATTATTCACTTGCATATAAATACTTCATACTTTGAACACCAACTACCTTTACCGTTACATTGATTTTAAAATCGGTAAAAACAAAGGTTAAAAAAATTAGGTTAAAATTAGGGACATAAAGACACGTCTCTTTAACGATACGATACCGATACACAAAAATAA
Organism: Pollenia angustigena; assembly: GCA_930367215.1. Classification (NCBI taxonomy): domain Eukaryota; kingdom Metazoa; phylum Arthropoda; class Insecta; order Diptera; family Polleniidae; genus Pollenia; species Pollenia angustigena. The sequence goes on from OV884059.1 coordinate 154,447,709, forward strand.
ATATTGGTCGATATACCGATTCCGATATTGAATTCAAGTTAAAATTAGAAAAATTTGCAAAATAACAGCGTTAGATATTATTAATGTTTTTATTTGATATGAATAAGATATAAAAACAACCAATTCAATTTAAATTCATGGTAAAACTAACAAAAAGTAAATTATAATTTTTTTACAAAAAAAATGTATGAGATTATAAATATTTTAAATTGATATTAATAAGATTTTTATTTAAAACACAAACGAATTCTCAACTTTTGCGGAAATAGACGATTTCGCAAATACGTTTAAACTAGACCTACAGTTGAAAACTTAAGCTGGAGGTCCACACCAAGCGTTTTCGCCTCCATGCTTTGCATGTGTTTCATACTTTACGTGCGTTTTATGTTTTAATTAACATGCAATGCTTTTTATGGAGCATCACCACAAGTAAAAATAATTTTTTTTTTCAAAATCAGCTGATTTGTTCGAATGCCGCTTGTGACACTTACAAAAGTATAGAGTTTTGCAATAGGTACTTGACAACTTTGAATTTAATTTGAGAACGCACTATTTCACTGATCATCTAACTGTTATTGTCCTTTTTTCAGTAAACTCAATATTTTCATCATGGTTAAGTACACGAACGAACAACGTATGCTCTTTAGGCTCTGCGCCAAGATGATGAATTTCATCGCAATCATCGTCAGTGACAAAGCTAATTTTTGGCTCAATGGGTTCGTCAATAAGCAAAATATGCGTTATTGGTTTGGTGAAAATCCACATGTGCTTAATGAATCACCACTTCATCCAAACAAAAAATAACTGTTTGATGCGGTTTGCATGCCGGCGTCGTCATTGGGCCATATTTTTTCGTCTACAATAACGATAGTCACGTACCATTATCGCGCAATGATTAGCGATTATTTTTGGTTCAAATTGGAAAACATGAACTTGGAAGACGTGTGGTTTCAACAGGACGGTGACAAAAGCCACACAGCACACGTTAAAAGAAGTTGTCGAGTCCATATTGGAAAACCCTACTTTTAAATCCAACGCCTCAATGCATCCTACGATTTTGCACATGTAACTTGCTACTTAAAACAACATAGAGTCTACTATTTTAACAGCTGCGTAGGCAGCAGGCGCGGATCCAGCTTGAGCCTTAGGGGGGGGGGGGGGGGGGGGGGGATTTTGTATGATACAAAAAAGTAAAAAATTTGTTTTAAAAGTTTATTAAAAACAATATATGTATTAGGGTAAGTACTTTTTGCAATTTTTGCGAATATCAAATTCTTCATCGCATAGCCGTATAGACCGTGAAAAATATTAAGAAATTATGTATTACTTTTTCGCGATCGTGAAGAAAGTTTCCGCACCAAACGCGATAAAGTCCGTAAAAACGCCTGGGTTCGAGCCCAGATTGAGTCAAGAATGAAAAATTATCAGTAAATTTTAATTAATTTTCATGTTGTAAAATTCCTTTCTTCAAAAAAGTAATTTAAAAAAAATTAAATTTGATGAACTTAAGCCTAATTAAAAATATTAATTAAAAAAAAAAATTTGGATTAAAAACCATAAACAGTTCAACAAAATAACCACAATACTAATTATTGTTAAAGCTAAGGCACGAGCTCTATGTTTGCATTTGTCCTTCAAGTTGTGCTAAAAAGGTCAGCAAGAAAAAGAAAGACAAAAAAATGAAAAAACAAAACAAAATATGTACTTTGAACTTCAAGAAGAATTCTTGACAAAAGTACGAAAAAACAGAAGTAAAGGAAGAACATGTAAAATGAATTGAAATAGATAATCATTCAAAGCAAATTTCGATCTACCAAAGGTTAAATACAATTTGGTTTAAGGATTGATGTTTGACTAATGACGTCAGCAGTCGTCGATGGCTGCGAGTGTTAAACGGCAAGCCCTCTAAGGAGATTGAGTGGTTGCAATCGAAACATGTCAGGGTAACCTGTCCGTAAAAACGCCTGGGTTCGAGCCCAGATTGAGTCAAGAATGAAAAATTATCAGTAAATTTTAATTAATTTTCATGTTGTAAAATTCCTTTCTTCATAAAAATAATTTAATGAAAATTAAATTTGATGAACTTAAGCCTAATTAAAAATATTAAATAAAAAAAAAAATTTGGATTAAAAACCATAAACAGTTCAACAAAATAACCACAATACTAATTATTGTTTTGAATTTCAATTTTCTCCTTACTATACAATTAACATTTAATTACAAAATTTTAAGTAGTTTCTAATAATTTCATGAATATAACAAGATCTTACCATTTGTACGAAAGAAACAGTGATAATTTTCAGCAGCGTAGTAATATACGCGCGGAACGAGCTATTAAAGTTGCACAAGATATTTTTCCATTATGTAAATCAACTCGCACTTTAAACTTGAAATTTATTTCATTAAACCCAAAAACAAAAAAAACAAAATTTTGTTATACAAGTTGCTTATTTTATGTATTTATGTCTGTATTCATAAAAATATTTTAAATTTGATAAAGGCTTGAAAACCAAATTTGACCAAATAAATATGAAAATTTTCCTCATTAAACGTTTATTAATTTTTATAATCATTTATGAATATGGGGGCTAAAATATATAGCATATATAAACAATAAATGTTATGTGTATGGAAATTAAAAAAAGCTTTAAAAATTGCATTTAATGCGGAAACTTTTTTGGCCAAAATGGCCTAAAAAAATCATTTTCATTATCAATACTAAATTGCCCATCGCGTGGTGGGATGAAGAAATTTTGTCAAAAAAAAGTCTTTACCCAATTTAAAAAAATTAACAAAAAGGTTAAATAAAATATAAAATCAGTTCAATATACATACAGGGGTGTCATAGAATCCAAGTCGGTTTTGCTTTTTGTCGGTTTTGTAAACCAATATTGGTTTAATTTGGTGTCATGAAAACCAGTCGGTTTTGTTATTTTCGAATACAAATAAAAACGATATTCGAATTATCTGTTTTATGTTTTGTAGCATGTGTTTACCTATTTAAATGCAATTTTTGGTTGTTTTTAATAAAAAGAAAATAAGAATGGTAAAACAGTAAACATATGAAATAAATGCCGTCGTTATTATATTTGCATTTGTATAATTTTATTGTTTTGTAGAAATATAAAGCGAATTTTTTAAAAGACCAAAAAAAAAAAAAAATAATTATATAGTTTGCGACGAAAAAGCAGCAAAGCTGCGCAAAAATTCGGAAAGTTTGCAAAAATCGCGGAAATTCGCGAAAATTTTTAATATTTCAAAAAAGCCATAAAATAGATTAAAAGTGCCTAAAACTATAAGGAATGACGAAAATTCGGTAAAAATTGTTAAATTAGCGGAAATTCGCAAAAATTTGCAAACATGGGCATGATAACAACGTTTAATATTTATTAAAAATCGTTAAAGCTGGAAAGAACCATAAATATAAGAGGAAAAAACGCTTCTATCGCGAACATGGCTAAAATTCGCAAAAAATTGCAAAATTGGAAACAACCCCTAAAAATTATTTGAATTCGATTAATGGGTTTTAAAAAATAAAATGTCGGAAAATAGCATAAAAAAGTTTGCAAAAATCACAAAAATTCGCGAAATTTTTCAATATTTTAAACATGATTACACTTTAAGGTTGAAGTTTAGGTATGTTCAATACATTTCGGATAGCTATTGGGAAAGTTGTTATGAGATCTTCTTAAATAAATTCAATAAGAGGAATGTAACCTACAACTCGGTAGTAATCTCCAACATTTTGGATGTGATTATTTCGTTCAAATCTTGTCTTTTCGATAGGAACCTCGATTTGAACGCAAATAACTTTCCGCAAATAAATTTAAAAGTACTATGTGAGTTCCTTAATATAAAGGTAGAGATACCACTCAGATATTTTTTCCAAAACTTCTAATATATGATGTACACTTGTTGCAAAGACGCATAAAACTGTTTTTCGCTTGGGATGATTATATTTAAAAAGTTTTGTCGTTTGTTTAACAAATGATACAACTTTTTGTATTAATTGCATTTTATTGCTTTTAGAAATTGAGTTGTTCGATTTATGGGAATAGCAAGGCGTTTGTTTCGCATTTGTCGCTTTTCCAGATATTTTGAACAGCTCCTTTTTCTGCCGACATCAGAGGACACCCATCTGTTCCATCTCCTGCACAATTTTTTAGGTCAGGACCAAAATTTGTCAAAGCTTTAAGAACTATTGATGATAGTGCCTTCGCATCAATTGACACATCAACGTCATCAATATCTTTTGAAGCCTCTTCAAATGCGTTTACAACAAAGCCAAAAAATTCTTCCCTAACAACTTTTTGTTGTATGTTGAAATATTTTAAAGATAAGGAAATCTGGCTTTTCCCCGACAAATCCGTGCTTTCGTCAAAAATTATCGAATATAATTTTGATTCATATAACACATAAATATATACATAAATATTGCAAATACTAAGGCTTTTTAATAATTCAACCGCACGCATTATCAAGTCAAACGTTTAGTCTTTCGATATTGATGGCACCTGCTGGGATTGAATGTAGAATAATAAGTAATTGAATACGGTAAACTAGATGTTTCTTTGGAAATATCTAATAAATAACTATTAGGATAAAGATATGGATACTTATTGAAAATCGTTAGATATTCAATAAAAAAATACTTATTGAACATATCGTAGAGATTCCATAAAAAAACCTTGCTGGGATTTCCAAAAATTGTGTACATTAAAAAAATATTGTTGGGAAATCTTGTATTATCGAAATTAACAAAACATATTTTTATTATTTACGGGGGGGGGGGGGAATTTCCTTATTTCCCCTCCCCTGAATCCGCGCCTGGTAGGCAGCGAGAAAGCTTAGAATGCATGGGATGGACTTCCAGCTTTATATTATACTGCGCCAGTTTTTTCAAGTCTGGGTATAACATGTCATTGCACCAGTAAACAAGCGGATCTGCTTCTCGCGAAATATAAGGAAGTCTAAGGTTTCTCTTAATTCTTCTTTAATGAAAATAAGCAAGAAAAATCTAAGTACTTAAGTACTTACATGTCTTTAAAGTGTCAGTTTTTAAAGACCAAAAAAAAAAAAAGTTCAATTTATATGTCAAATATAAAAAATTCGGCTACCCCGATTTCGGTGTTTTATAATGATGGGTGCACACTAGGGATACCAAACGGGAAATCCCTAATCCCATTTCTATTAGAGGGAGTTTACACGGTGTCTATTCAGACATGTCTAACAAACACGTTTGTTTTGTTTGTAGGCGATCGGGGTAGAGAAGAAAGAGGGGTTGCCAAACAAACATGAAATGAGTTTTCATGTTTGTTTATATGAATTTCAATGTTTTTAATTTGTATGTACATGTATATTAGACTATTATACATAAAAACAGACATGTTTGGAAAGACATCGTGAAAAGACAATAGGTTTTTGGAAGCATGTTCAAAAGAGAATGTCAAAAACAGACATGTCTAGAAAGACTCCGTGTAAACTCCCTCTTAATCTCGAGATTTTTAATATATCAACTTTTGTGTACAAAAATGTTCGTTTTTATTGAATTTTTATACTCTATACAAAAAAAAATTATTAAAAATTATATTTCAGTTGTATTCTTTATTTTTATAATTCTTATTTTTCTTTTTTAAAAATAGGTGCGTTTGAGTACTTTTACAGTAAAATGCAGTAAATGAGTAAACTCAAAAATTTGCTCTCACAAAAAGCTGTTGTCCAAAAAAGTACGCGAACGCAAAATTTGTAAAAATTCGTAAAATAAAGGCAACAGCTGACGGCAAATAATTAAAGTGTTGAAAAATATTGACACTTTTGACTACTTAACTCGTTGTCCTATCGGTACTCGATTAAATAGGGTGAGTTCCAAAACATCAGTTGCAAAGCAACTCGCTTTTGTAAGTGCTTTCTACCAAGCAACCGTGAAAAATTTTACAATGTTATCTGTACCAAAGTTCACTAAAAACAATATCGATGCGTACACAATAATCAAACTAGATATAGTTAAACTCTATGATACTTTTTTGACATTGACTGCAAAGTATTATGATGTTTAGGAACTCAGCCATACTTTTTATAGCACGAACATTTTTGGAAAATACAAACAAACTATTTTATGTAATCTTTCATATTTGTTTGTTTTTTATTTTTTTGATTTTACTAATTTGTAGCGGGTTAAATTATTTAAAAGAACATGAATAATTTTTTTGCTATTGATTACTTAAGTACCCAAATACTTCACACTTTTACAACTCTAAGAAATTAACATAACAAAAAAAATTTCAAAAGTTTGTATTTAGCCAAATAAATGCTTCACAAACAAGTTTAATTAATTAATATTTATTCCCTTTTTGTTTTGGTTTAATGTTTATTTCAACTTTTCTTTTATTTAACAATTTTTTCACAATTTGTATGCTTTTTATTTGTTACTTTTGTTTGTTTACCTTTTGAAACATATGTTTTTTTTATTTACTAAATTAGTTGCGTTCGAGAACACAAAAGTTTTTACTATTTTTTCTAAACTTTACTGCATTTTTCGAAATTGCGTTCGAGTACACAAAATGCAGTAAATGAGAACATAAATTGAGAGCGAAAAGTGACAGTTCTTGTCTGAGTATTTACAAGTTTTTACTGCAGAAATTTTTGCAGTAAAATTTAGTAAATCAAAAAAACATATGTTTCAAAAGGTAAACAAACAAAAGAAACAAATAAAAAGCATACAAATTGTGAAAAAATTGTTAAATAAAAGAAAAGTTGAAATAAAAATTAAACCAAAACAAAAAGTAAATAAATATTATTTAATTAAACTTGTTTGTGTAGTATTTATTTGGCTAAATACAAACTTTTGAAATTTTTTTGTTATGTTCAATTTTTAGAGTTGTAAAAGTGTGAAGTATTTGGGTACTAAAGTAAACAATAGCAAAAAAATTATTCATGTTCTTTTAAATAATTTAACCCGCTACAAACTAGTAAAATCAAATAAAATAAAAAACAAACAAATATGAAAGATTACATAAAATATTTTGTTTGTATTTTGCAAAAATGTTCATGTTATAAAAAGTATTTAATCGAGTACCGATAAGAAAACGAATTAAGTAGTCAAAAGTGTCAATATTTTTCAACACTTCAATTATTTGCCATCAGCTGTTGCCTTTATTTTACGAATTTTTACAAATTTTGCGTTCGCGTACTTTTTTGGACAACAGCTTTTTGTGAGAGAACATTTTTTAGTTTACTCATTTACTGCATTTTACTGTAAAAGTACTCAAACGCACCTATTACTGCAAAAATTTGTAAATACTCAGACAAGAACTGTCACTTTTCGCTCTCAATTTATGTTCTCATTTACTGCATTTTGTGTAATCGAACGCAATTTTGTAAAATGCAGTAAAGTTTAGTAAAAAATAGTAAAAACTTTTGTGTTCTCGAACGCAACTAATATTCGTCCCCTTTCAATCTTTAAAGAATACCTAATTATAGTGAAAAATTGTAATTCCTACATATGAGTTAAATGGGTGCATTGCATGTAATTTTTCATGGGTTCACTTATTTAAAATTTATTCGAATTTTGAAAAGCATTTTTAATTCATTCAAGTAGTTGAGTGCTAAAGCAGTCATAAAAATATCTCTTCTATTTGAACAACTTCCAAAGTTTTTTGCTGGGTAGGGATGCGATTTCCATGCAAATGTATGTTTTTTACGATAGTCTACAACGTCGACCAATTATCTTTCCGAATCATTAAATTTGCGTTAAAATGGCATCGATTTGTTTTTGCATATTGTTGCATATTTTGTTGAAAATTCGTATTATGCATATTTTCATATTTTTGAGGGATTTTTTAATTTCCATATTATAAAATAGATCTTACAAAAATTTTTAAATACACAAAAAAAAAACTTTTCAAAACAATTTTTTAATAATAAATAAATTCATTTGGAGCTTTGCTTTAAATACAAGATTTCGACAAAAGATGCTTTTATTTTAAACCGATACAGCACCTTGCATTGTTATGGCTTCCAATGGGTTACAAATTAGTTGCTTGGCACATGGGTTGTACCGCGTTACAAAGAATTAAGAAGCCAATTCGATAATATTGCAATTTTTAATGAAATGTATCCCTTCCCAGGCAGAAATTACGACTCTTCTAAATATTATGTACCGCCACAACCCTGTAAATACAAAATTGTGACTCTACCAAAAACATGGTACCATCACAACACTATAGATACAAAATTACGACCTTAGTTTTTTAATACCGGTACAACACCCTAAATACAAAAATACGACTTTAGTTTTTTAAATTTGTATTTACCATAAAACTATACCGCTACAACACTGTATATACAAGAATTAAACCTTTATTTCCTAATACCGTGTTTATAATAATTCTATACCGCTACAACGCTGTATATACAAAAATTTAGTCTTATTAATTTAATAGAGTCGTATTAAAATGAAAACACAAAAACTATTTTTGTTTAGAAAATATACAAATTTTTGCTTGTTTATTTAACGAATTTATATTTGTAACAATATTGAAAATAAGAGTCGGAAGATGGTTGTGACTACGTTGTAAATTCGTGAATCCAACATTGTAAATTTAAATTTACAGTACTGTGACAACACTTAAAAGAAGAGTCGGAAGACGCACATTTGGCGTTATCATTTTAATATTGTGACAACATTGTAAATTTGGTTAACAGTACGTTGTATCGATGTTGATAGTACCCCCTGCAACGTCGGCACAGCGTCGTGGTGATTGTCTTTTTCTGCCTGGGTTGATTTACCTTCCACCGCAGCCAGGAGTAGCAAAATCCAAAACGTTTTGCAAAACAAAATAAAGGATTTAAAAAAATTAAATAAATTTCAAATATTTTTGATCTGATCTGGAAACAAAGTGGGATCTGCAAACAAATTTTTCCAAAATGCATTGGCATTCTTCAAGTACAAGACAAAGTTTTACTTTTAATAAAACAGTACTTATTTATTTAAACAAACAAAAATTTAAATTTGTTATTTCAGTTTTTAAAGATATTTCAATAACAATAGACTGAATTTTATATATTTTTGTTTTTAGAAGAATTTAAAAAAAGATTTTTTTATGTAATTTTTTTAAGTTTTTAGTGCATATCTTTCTGACGTTTAAAATAATTTTATTAAGTTTTGAATGAAAACTAAACATTATATTGTAAAAAATAATAATAAATGCATAATATTGTTGTGGCTAAAATTTTCAAACGGTTTCTTAATGCAAAATGTGTGTGGTTGCAAAACAAATTGTTGCTCTATTATGAACACCAAGTGAAAATGTTTTTTTGATTGTGAACGAAGCTTAACAATTCTGCTTTTATACCCACACCACAATAGTGGAGAGGGTTTTATGCACTTGTGCTGATGCGTGTAACGCCCTAGACCCACCTTAAATTATACCAATCGACTTAGAATCACTTTCTGTGTCGCACTAACGATGTTTTGAAAGCAAAGCGATAAAATCCCTGACTATATTCTTTTAAACATGTTAACTGAACTGTATTTTGAAGCGTATTTCGATTCGAAAGAAATAATTTACGAGTTCGAACAATTTGTACTGTGTATTACAATTTTCGTACTACATATTTGTTTCGAATGAACGGAAGTTGTTTATACCTTTTCGAAAACAAAAAGTCCCTTTCATAACTGAAACTCTCTATTACGAACAATAAAAATCCCTTTCGAAATTCCAACTCTGTATTACGAAAACAAGCGTCAGTTATGTAAAAAACGTTAGGAAATTGTTCGAAAGCTATTTTGTTAGTGACAAAGTGGAAATGACAAATTTCAAAATAAATCAAAGTGTAAAACAAACCAATTAAACCTAATAATATTAGATTTGATATTAAAGAAATGTAGTAAACATTTTTATTAAACAGTAAACATGTTATTATTGAAAATGTTTTAATATTTGTGGTCTTGAAATTTGAAAAAAAAAATATTACAAAAATAAATGTAAAGTAAGTCCGGGTTCACACTATGAAAGTTTTCTTTCAGAAATTCTGAGTTTATTGGTGAGAGGGGAGAGAATAATAGCATGTTCTCTTCCCCTCTCACCAATAAACTCGGACTTTCTAAAAGAAAACTTTCATAGTGTGATCCCAGACTAATGGTTTCGAATCCAAACATGGATTTTTAAATTAGGTCGAACTTCATCACACCTGGGGCCTAATTATGGCAGTCGTGATCGAGTACTATCTCGATTCGTAAGCAGTCGATACTGAACGAATCGAAATTATTTTTTCAGTATTGTGAAACTCAAATTAATGCTTTATAACAAAAAAATATTGACTGAAATAATTAGATATTAAATTGCTTTCGAATCGAGAAGGTACTCGATCACGACTGCCAGAATCAGGCCACTGATAAAAACGAAAGTTTGATATCGATTCATTTTCATTACATACCTGATTATATTTCAATGTGAGCCGTACTGCTCAACACAGCTGCAAATAATTTGAAATAACAATGAATTGAAATGACTTCTAAGTGGTTTTGTTGCATGCCTCTTGTGTATCAGAACCACATTTTTTTATTTTGAAAGTTTGCCTTAAACAATAATCTGTCATAAAAAAAGATAGTTTAACTCTCTGTTTTTCTAAGGCAGTTATATCATAGTATTTTATAATTTGTAATTATTTGTATAACAATAAACCTTTAAAACTTGTGTTAAAAAAATTTTTAAAACATTAAAAAAAACAATTGGCATGAATTACATCTATCATGAATTCATAAGGAAAGCTTGTTTCTTTACCAACTCCTTAAACGTGCTATTCTCACGTGCTATTAACTCTTCATATCGTCCTTGTTCAACAATTCGTCCATTGTCCAAAACCGCTATAGAATCAGCATTTCGTATGGTAGATAAACGGTGGGCAATGGTGAGACAAGTTCTTCCTTTAGCTAATTGTTCAAGAGCATTTTGCACTAGTTCTTCGGATAACGAATCTAAAGCACTGGTCGCTTCATCTAATATGAGAATGGTGGGATTCTACGGAAAAATACAATTATTAAAAATCAATTTTAAAAATATATTAGTTATATTACTTTAATTAAAGCTCTAGCTATGGCCACTCTTTGTTTTTGTCCACCACTTAACATCATGCCTCTCTGGCCAACCATTGTATTAATACCTTGAGGCAGTTGAGAGGTAAATTCATCTACATGGGCCTTGCGCACAATTTCTTCAAATTGAGATTCAGTTATTGCCTGATTCTCATTTAGACCATATAAAATATTGTATCTTATGGTGCCAGAAAATAAAACAGGTTCCTTAAAACAACAATTTACTTAAATCTGGCATGCATTACAAATTTTCACTAAACTCACCTGACTTACTGCACCTATATGATTTCTAAGCCATACTTGGCTTAAGTCTCTTAAATCTACTTGATCCAATAAAACTCTACCATTTAGGGGATCATATAGTCTCAATAATAATGTAGCTATGGTAGTTTTACCGGAACCACTACGTCCTACAATTGCTGTTGTCTCACCTGGCCTTAAAGTTAAATTAAATTTGTCTAAAACTACACTATCCGCTCTACCTGGGAAACTAAAATTAACATTATCAAATACAATTTCACCGCGAGGCTTTGTCTCTGGTATTACGCCGAAATTTAAAGGTATACACGTTTTACGATCAAATATTTCCCAAATACGTTGGGCCGAACCAACACCTTTATTTAATTCCGTATAGAAGTTGGAAAGACCATTTATAGAAATGGCCGAATAACCAGCATATAATATAAATGAAGTAAGGGCGCCAATAGTTAAAGCATCTTGTACAACCAAGGAGCCGCCATAGTATAAAACAGAGATTATAATTATGTTGCCCGACATGCCAGTCTAAAGTAAAAATTTAGTTTTTAAATGGATTTTAGAATTTAAATTTAGTTTTTAAACTTACCGCTCCAAAGAATAGGGCCTTGGCCATTACTTCTTTGTAGCCTAACTTTAGTGCATCTGTAAGTAAATTGTCGTAGGATTTACATTCCTGTTCCTCTTTCGTAAATGTTTTTACGGTTTTAACATTTCCCAAACGTTCTTCGGCTGATTTTGATATATCGGCCAATTTGTCTAACAGTTGTCGGGTTATTGTGCGTACATAACGTCCATAAACAACAGCTATGCCTGCCACACAAGGCACTACACATGTGCTTATCATAGCTAATTGAGGTGATGTGTAAATCTAAAATAATTTTTAAGTAGCAATACAAATTTTTATTATACTGATTTTTTTACTTTGAAGATTTGTCATCAAAGGGACTATTTTGTAAATCCCTTCACCCTGCATTGAGCCATTTTTTATATAAAATATTTTAAGCTTTTAATAGATTTTACAATCTTTTTGCTAGATCAAACAGCATTTAACAGTTTTTTTTTTCAAAATAAGAAATAAAAATCGTGAAGGTTAATATTTTTTTTTTAATATTTTCGTCAAATATTTGTAAGGGGGTGTACATTTTTAATTTCAACATTTTTTTAATTAACAACATTTTTAAACTCAAGTTTATTTAGTTTGTTCGATTCCAATTTTTTAAAATTTATTTTTACAGAAAAGTCTTAAAATCAAAAGTTTTTGACCAAAGCATAATTTTTATAGAGTTAAATTATTTATCAAAGTTATTTTCGGGAATACAAAGTTTATTATTAATACGATTTCCGTATGACGTGCTAAATTCCCAGTTTTTCATATTTGATAAATACACTGAAATTTATTGTTGAGGGAAAGCTAGCTTCTATGCGCATTCGCCGGTTGCTTAGACGAGCTCATAAGAAAAGCCAAAAATATTAAACAAATAAAACCCTAAAGCGAATAAGAGTTATAAACACTCCATGTCTTACTTGTAACAATATCAAAGCTCAAACAAAACACCAACAATAAACGGTGAGTTTATCTTTTCTTACATCCCCCTACAATTGGTTGCGTTCTTTCCGACTCGAATTGTAGTTGTAAGTGGTTTAAAAGAAAAAACAAATTTAAAAAACATACCGCTTCATTCTATTGTCTTCGTAAAATTGAAATTGAAAATTAATTAAAATAAATGCGACATTTTCTTTTACAAAAAAAATTTTTAAATCATAAAATTTTTAGTTCAAAATTTTTGAAGTAACAGAATTTTTAAAACAAAAAGGAATTGACTTTAAAATTTTTAATTTAAACTAATGAATTAAATTAAAATTTGTTCCAAGGCGAATTTATTACAGGTGGTCTTAAAAGCCCTGCTGATATTAGCAAAAATCACTGTTGGATGTCAAAATTTTGTTTATTCTCTTTTATTATCGTTGTTTCTGTTTTGTTTTATTTCTGTTTCTGACATTATACAATGATTTTACAAAAACAATTTACTTGTGGTTTTTGTACGAGTTGTACTTGTTGTAGTACCGAGATTACCTGGGATGAATTCGCCTTGATTTGTTCACAATAATTTAAAAATATTTAGTCCAAAAATTTTCAGTTAAAAAAATTTTCAACTGTAAAATAATTTGAACTAAAGAATTTTTTACAAAGATAAAAAAAAGATTTTCAACAAATTTTTTTTTAAAAAAATGTAAAAAGTTTTTACTAGAAAACAACATGTACACACATACATATCTGTGACATTTTGACAAAACATCTTAAGTCGAGATAAGATAGCAAAAAAGTTTTTTTAAAAAACTCGGTGAAAAAATCATTTTTATTAAATAATAAAATAAACCAAAATTAAAGAAAAATTTCGTTTATAATACAAAATTTTAAAAACTTAAACAAAAATGTTTTTTGAATGAAAATTCGCATGATTAACAACATTTTTTTCAACTTTTTAAATTCGACTTAAGATGTTTTGTCAAAATGCCACAGATATGTATGTATTTCTGTTTCCTTACCATCATTGTTGTGCCCGCCAAAACCATGACAGTTGATCGTAAGCCATCCGATAGATTTTGACTTAAAGAGTTGCCCACTAAATATGTGTCTGTAGCCAACCGGTTTACCAATTCGCCAGTGCCTTTCTTATCAAACCAACCAACTTCTTGATGTAACATGCATCTATACAATTTCGAGCGTAAGTCGCGCACAATACGCAAAGCTAAAAAATTATTTATAAATACGGTTAGTCAAACAATTATTTGCAAACTGGAAATATTTCAAAATAAAGTTAGCAGTCAAGTATAAGGAAAAACTTTTTCATTCTTGAAATTTTGTTTTGAAATTTACACAAGTTTTTAATTTAATTTAACGAATATAAAAGAAAAATTGAAACTCATACTAACGTTTTGATCTTTTTTTTTTTTGAAAAATGGTTTGACTAACTGTATGTATCAAACTATTAAAATGTTATTCTATACTTACAGGCACTATTAAACAAATAAACTCTTCCAAAATTCGCAATGCCGCCAACCACAAATATGCTTAGCAAAATAGCCGAAAAATGTTTAAGGTTGTCTAAAGCCTGTTGCCCGTTAATGTTTTCCTTATCAAAAATAATGTCTAAGATCTTGCCTAAAGCAAAAGGAACACTCATAGTTATAGCCGAGGAGATTACCAAACAGCCAATGGCAGCTGCAATTAAAAAAATTAATTTTCACATATTTTTTATTTAATTAAAGCATTACCCGCTAAAACTAATTTTTCCGATTTCGCCAAACTTATCAAACGCATAACATCATTTTTTTCGACCTTTGTCAAGTTTGCTTTCCTAAGATCTGGCGCTCTATTTTTTAGTCTCAACACCCAAATATTTTGCCTGCTAAGTGGAGTCGCCAGTAGCTGACCTTTTGTATTATAATTTGTACGAACTTTCCTTGAAATAAAGTTAAGCCGAATCGTAAATGATCTCAACGGCTGATACCTATACGCATTTGTGCATTTAATGGTGGGCCTGGTGAAACGTGCACACTTTCCCAAACACTGCAGCAGCATTGTGGTTTTTAAATTGATCTGGGATGTATTTTAGAGTCAAATCATTAAATTTCATTTAAAAATTGGGGAATTTTAATTAAAAACACTAGGTTAAAGTTTTCTAATACAAGGAGAAAAAAAATTATGAAAGTATCATTACGAAAGTTTGGAAAAACAACATAAAACATATGGCAAAAATTTTGTACAACAGCTGATGAAAAAGCTTGGCAGCACTTTTGTAATTTGTACTAAAAAGTACGGAAACCATCTTTGAATAAGAACCGTTAGAATTTGTTTATTTTGTTTAAAACCAACATTTATTGAATAATTAATTATTAGAAAAGTTATATATGTATAACTTACACTTTTTAGTTTCTTTTGAATATTGTATAAATAACAGACAAAACATTGCCCCTAAAAATGTCTACATCATACAAATATGGCAGAATATAAAAATTTTATATTAAGATCTTGTTTTACAAAAAAGAAAAAAAAAATAGTTTTAAATCTTTTCATGGAAAATAAAATGAAAAAAAAAAAAAAAATTTGTTGTTGGTTTTCAAGAAATTTTTTTTTTAAACAGAAAGTCGTTTATTTATAAAAATTTTACTTTTGTATTTTGATTCAAAATTGAAACCGTTAACATTTTAGTTTGAAATTTTAAAATTATTCTTTCGAATCAGTTATTATATACATATCGCACTGGTTCCTCTAAAGAGAGTTAAAACCATTAAGGAATTGTTAGAGAAGACGAGTCAGAACCATACAACGATAGTTTTTTTTTTTTTGTAAATTTTACAGGGACTATCGAAAAATAACAAGTTTTTGAGTTGTTCCTATTTATGTGAAATTTGTTCATTTATATAGTAATGTAATTTAACCCTATCATGCACTAATCGTCTTGGGGCAGCTTTGTTTCTTTAAAAGTTAAATATGAAAAACCAAAAGCATTTCTTTATATGCAAGTTGAAAGCAGAGCTGGAGTAAGGCACTACAAAAAATTTGTTTTGAAAAATTTTGCGTTAGTAATAAGAAATTTGCTTCATGGTGCACCTACACAAAGAGCATGAAAGGGTTAACAATATAGAAACAAAACGAAATATAACAGCTTAAAATATTTCTTTTTATTCGAAACAAAACTGATATGAACATTTGGCGATAACTCTAAATATTTCTCATAAGTTAACTCTGGAGAAGCTAGCTAAAAAATGATGTAAGATTTTTACAGTGGGTAGATATGACTACTGTATATCGATTTCTTGCAAAAAATTAATATTTAAAAATTTTGAGTTGACTCTACAGGAACCAGTGCGATATGTATGTATGTTAAAGACTTTAACGCATTTCTTCAAAACAATATTAAAGTTTGACGTGTTTTGCCATGTAACGATTTTAATTAACACGCGTGCTTGACAACACTCATCCTTGTTTACAGTTTATTTTCACATTTGCTTTGAATTGTAGTTTCATTGAATTAAAATTAACAAGTTGATTTATTTGTAATAGGATAAATTTAAAATTGACTAAATATAGTTTTTTGGTAGTAACAAAATAAATGAATTATTTCAAAATCTAGTGAAAAAGTGTTAATAATGAATGTGTTTGTATTGTGTTGGGAAAATAATTGATGGGTCGAATATGCTTTACATATTAAAAGATTTAAATATGTATGTAGGTATGCACTTGGATTCAATTTCATTTATTGGACTCGTAAATCAAATAGTTGCCTAGTAGGGAATGGTAAATGGATTCCAAAATTGATTTTCGATTTTTCGAACGACTTTTTTTATTTCGGTTTTTTAAACCGATTAATCGAACCTCAAAATCGATTTTAAAATCGATTTCAAAATCGTTTAACATTCATTTGCAAACTTATACCTTATATCACAAAGGGGGATACACCAGAATTTTTTTGGCAAACTACTAGAGAAATTGAACTGAGATTTTTGCAGTGTGTAGATATTACTACTATTTATAATTTTCCTTCAAAAAGTGAAAATGTGTAAATTTTGAGATGGCCTTTAGAGGAACAAGTGCATGTATATTAAAATTGTGTTCTTGTGTAGTCAATCAGGCCTGTCACATAAATTAATTCCAATCGAAATTGGAAGTGATTTCGTATCTTGCTTCACATTATTTCTGTGGCAAGCCTAAATGTATGGATAGTATTTCAAAGGATTATGACAGTAGTTCCTGATCGGTGGCTTGCGTCACATTATTTCTGTGGCAAGCCTAAATGTATGGATAGTAGGTATTTCAAAGGATTATGACAGTAAGTTTAAAAAACACGTTTGCATGTAGGGATGCAACATCGTTCTAAAAAACATCGATATGTATTTAAAAACATCAATGTTTCCATTATAAGCATCGATTCTAAAAAACATCGGTATTATAATCTACTTTGCAGTTACGTATACTTGCGGGTTGCTCAATTTCTTCTTTGCTACTGCAAATCTAAACTATAATATGCATAAGCTTCTGTTTAAAATTAACAAAAAACCTGTAAAATGCATTTAAAAACTCAAAAACAAAATTAATTTCACACTTTGCTTAAGCAAATGACAGGTTCATAAAACGAAACAATTACAATATGATTTGACACATACGATTTACATGTATATTACAGTGGCTTAAGCCAACTTAAGAATATTATAGTTGGGCCTTCACACTTGCGCAGTCTCCAAAATTGTTTTAACATTTCTTCCGATTATAAAAGGGGTTACCCCTTACATATAGTTATGCAATGCATGTACATAAGTATGTACCTACTTTGTACTGCTATGCTTTGAAATACACTTTTTATATTTTAAAAATAAGGGTTAAGTTAAAAAAATTAAAATTAAAAATGGTAAAACTATTATTCAAAAATTTTTGTTAAATGAAAATATTAAATGGACGATGTCGATGTTTTTTAGTTTTGACGCCGATGTTTCGCCGATATATCGCCCATCAAAACATCTATGTATCGTTTGCATCCCTATTTGCAAGTCATTAATGCTTTGTTTTTCACTCTGCTTATAACTAGATTTAAATATAGCTCAAAGAGCCCTTATATTAAAGTTGAAAGTATATCAAGGGTACTAATAAGTAAATGCCTACGTAAAAATACAACTTTAGACTTGGAAAACTGCATAAGCACGCCTAGAGACGTATGTACGCTTAAAAAATAAGTTATTTTGTGCATGCCCATTATTTATCGATTTAATTAAGATTAAAATTTAAAATTGCCAAAATTTTGATAAAAATAAAAAACTCGATTTTAAAAGCCCAATAATCGATTTCAGTATAAAATCGCATACGTAAACGCGATTGCAAAAAAATTTCCATTGGGATCGAAATCGATTTACCATTCCCTATTGTCTAGAGGTCATTTTATCCATTTTGTTAACCAAGATAAGAAACATGTAATTTAATATCCCAAAGTAAATTAAAAGACGTACATATATTATTTTAAATCTAAATATTTATTATTTGGCAACTGAAATCGACATCAGTTTTCATCTGTAAAATATCGGCAGCTGGCAACTCAACTAAAGTTTTCTTTCCATACATAATCGACCCATACAATTATTTATCGGATTTCTATTCAATAAAATTAAACAAAATGTGTTAATTAGTTATTTAAATGTAAATTTAATCATTGGTTTGCGAAGCACTAATATCACTAAAAATTTTAAAAAATAAGCTCCGGAAAAAAACATACAGAGACGCAGTATAAGGTAAGTGAACGAATTCTTACTAAATTTAAAAAAGTATAACATTTAAAGCGCCACGACATCCCCTTTTACTACGAAGCAGGTTTTGAAGGGAGCATATTGGTAAAAACAAAAAATTCAGTGTGTAAAGCTGATCATTACATTAATCAATTTTTAAATGCGCTGAATAAAGTGCTTTCTGTGTCAAAAATGTATTGTTTTAAAGTGGGAACTCGCCATATCGCTTGCATAAGCGATATGTTAAGCGAAACTTTTACGTTTTTCCTTTACAAACCTTTTTATAGGACATATATATCTGTGGCATTTTGCCAAA
The DNA here is from genome assembly GCA_930367215.1 of Pollenia angustigena. Taxonomy (NCBI): domain Eukaryota; kingdom Metazoa; phylum Arthropoda; class Insecta; order Diptera; family Polleniidae; genus Pollenia; species Pollenia angustigena. The sequence continues at coordinate 154,466,653 of OV884059.1, forward strand.
ACATCTTTAGTCGAGTTTTATAAAAAAAATTGATGAACAAATAATTTTTATTAAATAATAAAATAAACAAAAATTTCGTTTATAATACCAAATTTTAAAAACCTAAAGAAAAATGTTTTTGCATGAAAATTCGTAGGATTAACACCAATTTTTTTCAATTTTTTAAATTTGACGTAAAACGTTTTGTCAAAATGCCACAGATATGAATGTGTTTTTTTTATAATGTTTATTGTCGAGTTTTGGGATGCTTAAGTGCTGCCATTTGTGAAAAATGTTTTTGAATTATCGTTTCGAACAAGTAAAAAATTGAACAAAAACAAGGAAGGGTGCTATATTCGGATTTACCAAATCCTTTTTATTCTTCATCATGGTGCGATAATAACAGAAAGTAAATAAATATTCTTCAGCTATAAATAAATCAACTTTATGCTACGCCCACTTATCCAATCCTCCTGCCCACATTTTGTCAAATGTTGTGTTTTGATAAACAAAATGCTTGTACAAAATTTTGAAAAATTTTCGCTTGTCGGACTCTAGAAATACAGAAATCTTCAAAGTCTTTGTATGGGAAGTGCCACGCTCACTTGTACAATCTCTCCCAAATTTTGTCGGATGTTGTGTTTTGATAACCAAGTTGCTTGTACCTAATTTGGAAACTTGGCTCTTATCATTCTCCACATACCTATACAGAAATCTATAATGCCTTTTTATGGGAAGTACCACACCCTCTAATCCAATCCCACCTATAATTTTGCGGAAGTTTTGTATTGATAAAGGCTAGTTTGCAATATCACACAAGTCTCACGTTTTCCATAATATGTACTTTGTGAGGTAGAAATGTAATATCCTTTGCTGCGATTGTCAAAAAAATCTAATGTAGCATTACATTTTGTAGTCACACTATCCCACATGAATATGCTTTTGTTAAAATGAGACCCTGATCAAATGAAAGGTATTATTTTTTTAAATATTTCAAAAAACGATGAAGTCGTATGGGATGTCAATTTTTTTTCTTAATACTTGTCATTTGCATAACACATTGCCTTCACACTATTATACTTTTACATATTACTTGAATTTTTGACATGTATTGCTACAAAGTATAATAGTGTAAACTAGCCTTAACCAAGATGCTTGTACATAGTTTAGAAACTTTGGCTCTTGCCATTCTCCATATATACAGAAATCTATAATATCTTTGTGTGGGAAGTGCTACGCCCACTTGTCCAATCCCATCCATAATTTTGCAGATGCTGTGTTTTGACAACCAAGTTACTTGTACCTAATTTTGAAACTTTGCCTCCTGCCGTTCTCCAGATATACATAAAAATAAAATAAAAAAACAACAACAAGAGTGGACCGATCAAACGATTCCGACTATGTCTGACATAAATAAATATCTACCAATTCCCCATCATATCTTGGATCTTCGGAAAAGCCATTTCAACGGACATCGTTAAATCAACTTCGCTCCTCATAAGGACCTCATATAGGGTCTAAGATCAATATTGTAGAAATTACAAACGGAATGAAAAACTTATGTATATATCTATGTATACCATTTTACCTTCAGTGAAGGGTATAACAACTAAGATAAGTGATTATTACAGGATACCGTTTTTTATTAATCTTTTTTTACCAACTAAGCCCAAGGTGCGCTTTATATACTGTAAAAGTTTGAGAATGGGATATCCATAAGTTCAAGAGTTATGTAAGTTTCTTTACTGTAGGCTTGCGACTTTTATTTTCTTAAATAACTTTTTTGTGCGACTTTCCATTTATAAAACGATTGTTTCACTTTTTAACAATTGACAACGGCAGCCCTGCAAACATGTAAAACAAAGAAGTAAGAGTTTTAACTTTAAAGGGCCAAAGGGTGACTTTACATTTATAAAACGATTGTTTCACTTTTTAACAATCCACAACGGCAGCCCTGCAAACATGTAAAACAAAGAAGTAAGAGTTTTAACTTTAAAGGGCCAAATAAACTACACAAGGATGTTTTTGTGTATATTTCAAATTTTTGATTTTCGGTCAAACATGCTTCATATGCTTGTTTATATCATAGATCAAATCGCTTGTGTGAATAACAACAAAACAAACAAAACAATTTCGTAAATAAAAATGTATACCTACACCGAGAAAATAACATTGAAAAATGTATTGAACGATTTAAATTAGTAAGTTGAATTTCGGCCTGAAACGGATTTCCACAGGGCCGTCAAACATTCAAAACTGCCATAAGTGGCCCAATTGTGCCAAATTTATACGCCTCCGAAACAATCTAACCAATTTTAACGAAATTTAAAACAGATAGATCCCTATTTATTTAGAAACACAAGCTTTGTATTTGTTTAAAAATAGGGCCACCAGAGAAGTAGGACGAACAATTTCCTTAACTTTTATCTTCTAGATTAGCGCACCGTTTAGAAAACTAATTATGATTTTTTTTAACATTTTGGTAAAAAAAAAATCTATTTTTGTTAAAACGCCTCCTTTAAACAAATGTTCAATTTAATTTTTTTGAATACAAAAACACAACAAAACTAAAATCCTGATAGTCATAAGATAACAACAAACTCAGATGGTTTTTTTTTAACTGTGATAATTTTGATTAATAACGTTTCCAAATTTTACGGAAGTCGGTTTATATAGACCTAAGCTTCCATGGCCTTTACTGATATAAAATCTTTAAATGGTGATTGAGGTTAGGTCAAACATTGACCATACAAATCACTTTTTGAAAACTATTATATATTGTTTAAAATTGTTATAATTTTTTTTGCTTTTCTTGTGAAAAAAAAAAACAAAAGCAGGGCTGTAGCTCGGAGTTGAATTTGGACTACGCCGGAGACATAACTATTTTTTGACGACTCCATAGCCGTGAATAAAAGTGTATATCGTTACTTTAATATAGAAAAGCCCTAACATACATTTTCCTTACTTTACAGGAGAAGGAAAAAACTTAATAAAAATTGTAATATTGTAGTTGCGATTTTTTATTAAGTTTTTTCCTTCTCCTGTAAAGTAAGGAAAAAGTTAGTTAGGGCTTTTCTATATTAAAGTAACGATATAATGTCTCAAAAGTTAAGGACAATAAAAAAACATAAAATGTATGAATGCAAAACCAGGGGCCTAATTCTGGCAGTCCTGATCGAGTACTTTCTCGATTCGAAAGCAATTTTATTTCTAATTCTTTCAGTCGATACTGAACGAATCGAAATTATTTTTTCTGTATTGTGAAACTCAAATAAATGAACACTGAAAAAATAATTCCGATTCGTTTAGTATTGACTGAAATAATAAGATATTAAATTGCTTTCGAATCGAGAAAATAGTCGATCACGACTGCCAGAATCAGGCCCCTGATGTTGTTAACTTGTGTGAATAAAATTTGGCAACTCTTTTAAATTTAGAATTTCGACGGAAGAAGCAACTTCTTCCGCTGTAAATGATATAAAGGGTGGAAGTAGTTGGTTCTTCCTTCAAAGTTATAAACTTAAAGTGCTGCCAAGTTATGATTATATAAATTGTCTATTTTCTTCATTAATATCATTTGTGGCGGAAATTGGATAATTTTATTAATTTCGCAAGTACAGACTCACATATGTATCATGTATGTATGTATGATGATAAGAGTTTTTCTTTTTCCGGACTTTTTCATTCCGGAAAAACGGATTTATTTTTAAACTTGCCGGAAAATATTGCTTAATATAAAACGGTAATTTATTTGAACAAAAAACAACAAATCTTCTAAATTAGTTTATCAAAGCATTAGGCTTTTAAATTTATATTTATATAAAACCAAAATAGTTGTTTTATACTACGTGACAGTTTTTTGACCAAATGAATTGGACACCTTATCCGAATTTGAAGTCAAAATTTTTAAAAGTAGAACAGTTTTTGAGATATTCCAAAATAACCGTTATATGTGTTTTTAAAAAAGATGATTGACTGAAATGCAAATATCTTCAAAAACTTTAAACGGATTATGTTCATTTGGACACGACTTTGTTGAAATTTTGTCACGTAGTGTTATTTAAACAAAATATTTCTTTGAAAATATGCTTTTAGTACAGAATAAGCATTAACAGAATCGTTTGACAGCCAATATCTAATTTTGATCAATAAGATTCTGTCAACGAGACGGATGTTTCAGTTTTCCCACCACTTTCTCTTATGCAGCTTCTCTGCATAAAAAATCTTTAAGTTTTTTGAAGCAAGTGGGAACAACTTTTTTTTCGTTTTTATAAAATAAATCTGGGTTTAAAAAAAAACTTAAAAACAGTGTTCTTTTATGCTCTTTTTCTTTTACTAGTTCGAGTTTTTGTTTCTCGTTTCTCGAAAAAGAATACCGGGAAATCCCGTATGAAAAACACTAGTTATTATGCAAAATTACATCCTTAGATTTTGTTAATTTATTAAATACATTTTGAATTCATGGTAAAATTACCAAAAAACTAATTTAATTTTTATCCAACTAAACAGTGTAACAGATAACCAATAACTTTTTCCAAAATGAATTTTTTTCAAAGCAAACAAACAAAAAACATTAAAATGCCTTCAAGAACATATGCGCAAAAGACCTGCATTAAGGGAGTCATTCATTGAATCACAGTGAGTTCATCTTAATAATGTGCTTAACTAACACGGAGGTTTGATTTCAAACTAAAAATGATTTGAAATTAAACCTTTTCCGAAACAACAAACGTTTGATTATGATTTGCAAATGATTTGAAAATCATAGCATTCTCAACAAAAAGGGGGAGCTATTTTTTTTTTTAAATTGACAAATACATTTATTTTCAACTTGCTTTCAAACGTTATTCGCAAATGATTTTCAAATGTGGACTTTAATACAATGTGAAACATACATTAATGAAAAATATTTTTTTGTAATTTAAATTCATTAATGTTTTAAATTAAAGGCTCAGTTAGTCTTTACTTTCTGTTTCTGCTCTGTTCCGTGCCGTTCTGTTACGAAATTGTAATAGTTACTTTTTCTGTAGTAACTTATCGGCCATTAGTGCTGGTTCACACAGGTCAAGTTTACTTGAACAGTTTTATTTAAATTTTCTTTTGAACTTGCGTTCACGTTCATGCACAAAATTAATTTTTGTTTTCTTTACCTTCAACTTTGTAGCTTTTTATTATATTACGGATGAAAAAAGAAAAGAAAAATACAAAACTGACTGGTACGGTCAAGTATGTACCCCTTTCCATTCTCTTTACCCCTCTCTCCTAAAAGCTCGAGACTTGAAGAGTCAAACTTGACCTGTGTGAACCAGCACTAAATGACAAATTTATTAGTTTTGCACCGCCCATTGTTTCATTCCAATCACTTTAATGCAAATAAATTAAATTTTATGAATTCTTAAAATCAAAAAATAGTTAATTTCAACATAAATATGTATTTTTTATTATTTATTTTGCTGTCACTTACAATAACTTAACAATTTTTTGATTTTAACAAACTGAACCGCAACAGAACAGAAAAACTAATCAATTTCACAGGTTCTTAATAACAAAAACAAATCAGCTGATTCGTAACAGAACAGAAAGTAAAGACTAATTCTGCCTTTGACTATCAAATTCTTGAAAAGTCGAAATTCTTGGCTCCTTTTTGTTCTGGAATTGTCATGGTGTAACACCGCGATTGTACAACAAACTAATATTTTCTTCACTTTTATTTTCATTCGTATTCTTACACTTTGTAATCAATTTTTTACTCACCAATAATTCTGTGGCATTTTGATAAAACGAAGTTTTTTAAAAAAACTCTGTGTAAAAAATCATTTTTATTAAATAATAAAATAAACCAAAATAAAAGAAAAATTCCTTTTATAGTACAAAATTTTAAAAACGTAAACAAAAATGTTTTTTGAATGAAAATTCGTATGACAAGCAATATTTTAGTGTTCGGCTTCGGTATCAGCCAAAAATGGATAATCGGCCAATAATCGGTGTTCGACGAAATTTGGCCGAATTTCACCAAATTTCGGCAAATGTTAAAAAAACCATGCAAAAATAAAAAACTACAAAACTTTCAAATTCGGCTGTGGAAAACCATATTGCTTCTAAAACAGGTAAACCAGCAAGCAACATTGGACAAAAAATGAGGGAAACAAGTTAAAGCTTCTATATGGGTAATTCCATGTCAAATCGACCAAGAATGGGACACGACCCCTTTCGATTTTAATCAAATTTCGTGAGGAGGTTCCTTTTATCTTATAAGGAACATATATGAACGAAAAAAAAAATTTTAAATTTTTGGAAGGGATGTCATATTCAAAATGTCATAATTTCGCCAAATCAGCCGAAAATGTGTTGAGTTTGTTTCTTCAATATCTCGAAAACTACTTTAGATACGAAGATGATTTTACAGAGAATACTTAGGGCTACACATTATGACATTTTGAATATGACATAACTATCGAAAAAAAAATTTTAAAATGTTTTTTCGTTCGTATATGTTCCTTATAAGATAAATTACCAAATTTTATTAAAACCGGAAGGGGTCGTGTCCCATTCTTGGTCGATTTGACATGGAATTACCCATATGGAAGCTTTTATTTGTTTCCCTAATTTTTTTCCAATATTGCTTGCTGGTTTACCTGTTTTAGAACTTTAAGGCAATAGCAATAATATATCTGTCAGCGCCAACAACTAGTGTTGCCAGCAAGCAACTTTTAAGTACAGACATCCAATTTAATTCCAATGACGCTCTGTCATTACAGCATAAAACTTAATGAGCTACCTTATAAAAGAGGGTTAGCGTTTTTTAAACATGAAAATTGTATTGCCAATACATTTTCAATAAAACAAACCGATCTAGCGATCTGTCCAAAAAGATTTTCCAGCGCGGTGGTGTTGAATTTGATTTCTTCTTACAAAAACTGTATGTAAATTAGAAGTTAAAAAAAGCTTTGCGTCATTATTTAGGTAGCTCAGGTACGAATTTTAAAGGCTTAAATCTAGTTTACCGACACAGCTCCAAATAAAAAAACGTACCTATGGTGATAGAAAATTGAAAAATAGGAAGAAAATATTAAATAAAATAATTGGCGCAAACGCTTAGTTTTCGATTTATGGACGTTTTTAGTTTTCATAGAAATATGTAATTTGGCTGAAGTGCAGTTTACGGGGCTACGAAAAAAATTAAAAAAAATATGCCACCCGATTCAGAATAAAAAAACCAAAACTTAAATTTAAGGGGGCTGAGGCCCGTGGGGCCTCCTGGAACCAAAAAACTGCCCCGCACACTTAGTGATATGTGTGGGTACTCAAATTAAAGGTAATTTGCTCACGATTGCAAATATGTATTTTGTTTTTGTATTCGCATAATTTTTTCCTCTTTAGGTTAATTAAGGTATTTTTTAGGTGCAGAACAGTTTTAGTTAGCGAAGCCCGTGTTTGTTATACCATAGAAGAGAAAATCCTTGCGACCGGCCGAAGGCCGGCTATGCATAGAAACTTTAGGTACCGAAGCCGGTATTTGTTATACAATAGAGAAGAAAATACTTGCGCCCGGCCAAAGGCTGGCTATGCAGAGAAGCTTTAGTTAGCGAAGCCGGTGTTTGTTATACCATAGAGAAAAAAAATCTTTGCGTCCGGCCGAAGGTCGCCTAAGCATGAAGCTTTGACATTGGGTATTAACTCCAAATTTTTATTTTTTCCTCTTTTGTTTACTTTTTGTTAATGAAAAATTTGAAATTTTTTTTGTTGTGACTTTGGATAAGTTCGGCTTCGGCCGAATTTAGCCAATTTTAAATTTTTTTAATCATGGTATATTTCATTGAGTATATGTCCTGACACTTTCTAGGTTGCCTGGAGTAATGAATCCCATATTTTTCCTTACTATTTTGGATGAACTGGAACGGCGTTGAGGATTTTTTGCGTATATTCTTCCAAATTTTTCTGTAATAACGAAGCAAATACTTTTCCTGACCATTTTGGTTGAACCCACTTTTCTCTGGAACGTCTCTGAGGATTTTTTGCACTGTTGATATTTTTTAATTTATGGGTGGTATCCATATTTCGTTGAGTTTATGCCCTGACACTGGTTCCTGATGTATTATCTTCTAATAAAAACACAAAATTCGTAAAATCGTTACAAACTTTATTTTTGGAAAATTTCTTATATTCATTGCTTTCTTTTGCCACTAAACACCTAAAATCATGAGGTCCATTAAAATCCACTTATTTTCATTTCCGGCGTTGCCACTAGATCAAGACTAGATTTTTAATTTTCGCTGTTGCTAACTTTCGTGGCTATCTTGGCGAACGTAAAATACAGTACAGTCGATTATGTTAAAATATTCGAAATAAAGTAAACAAATTAAAAATTATTTGTTTAAAGATAAAAGTTTTAACAAAAATTATCAAAATAATTCTGTTAAATAAATAATTGCTACACGTGGTATCTTTAATATGTTAATTTTTAATTTCTTGATTTACTGCTCTTTATCAGTTTATGCTTTTAGATAACGGTACCTTCATTTTGCAAACACTGCACGTGCGTGCAAATAGGTACAAAGTATGATACAAGACGAATTTATACAAGGTGACCTTGGCTTGCTACGTAAGCAACAGCTGATAACTAACTAAATTAAATTTCTATTTAAATTTAAATTAAATTTCAAGATTTTTTTTCATAAATTATAAATTAAAAATGAAGCACACACATGCACGCAAAATCTTAAACCTAAAAAGAAGGAAGTGGAGTACTTCCAGCTTGACGAACATCGTTATATCGGCTCAGAAAAAGATTTTGAGAGTATACTTAAGGATTGTCTAGAAACAATGTTTGAAGGTGCTACAAACATCGGCACAAACAATCCCAGCTAGCATAGGCTGTTTGGTAGGCGATTGTATTTTATAAACAACTCCTAAAATAATATATCTGAAGAGTTATCTTGGAAGGGTAACCATGCAAGTCCTAACAATTACTGATATTCCTAAATAAGAGCATTTTTCTAAACATGCAAATTCTATTGTCGAAACAATTTCCACAAAACAAACCGACTTTAGGATCTTTCAAATAAGATTTTTTAACCGGGTAGCGTTGAATTACCGATCTAAAGGTTTTTTTTATTAATTGTATGAACATGAAAAGTTTTGACATAAAAAATACGCTTGATGCTCCTTGAGGAATCAGCCTGTGCAACAGTTTCTCCCGTGCGAGGAATCTTTTACGATTAAAAAATAAGCTCGTCGACGATGAAAAACGCTCTTTATGAGATTCCCAGTCGACTCTTACACAATTTAAAATGCTGACTGGGATAATACCAATTCCACTATTGTGATGTGGATATAAACATAACTCTTTTTCTTTTAAGTTCTTAAAACTGTAGGCTTAAAACTTTTGCTCGTTAAAACAATGAAACCTTATCAAAAAAAGATTCCATGAGCAATCGGTCTGCTTCACCTGCTTTTTTTTTAAATTAAAAAAAGCAAAACTTCTTGCAAATAAGGTTTTCTTAGCAAATATTTTTAAATTATTGCACTCCACAAAACACATTTTAAAATTAAAAACAAAATGAAAAATGACAGCATATATTTTTGACACACAGCTTTTTTGTTTACAACAGTGTTGTATAATTTTGACACAACGTTAAAGTATTTTACAGTGTTGTATCCATTTTCAAAATAAGACCACCTTGTATGAATTCGCCTTGGTAGGATAAAAAACTATTTATAATTATTGTTGGAAAAGTAAATATCGGTTTACAACTTTTAACATTTTGACATAGTAACAAGGAGAATTAATTTTTTTTTTTATTGAAGCTTACGTTTTGTTTCTGTCAACGCAAGAGGGAGAGTTATGCTAGCTGTTTGGTGATTGCGGGGAGTTGGAAGAATATGTGGCACTGAGTGAATGATCAGATTTTGCACAACGTGGACAGTGTGTTTTGGATCATTATCTTGTTGGAAATACAAATGATTTCCAAGACCAAGCCCTTGAGCACTGTTTTGTAGGGTTTCCTTTAAAATGTTGAGACTAACGTTCTTGTCCATAGTTCCATCGTTATACTAACGAACCATCAATGAAAACCAGGTTACTAACAGAAGACGCCGACATACACTATTAAGTAAAAAAGCCAAGTACAAATTTCTTAAATTAAGTAAAAATATCTATAATACGGGATTATGTTTGTTGTAGGAACAACAACAGCAATACAAATTTAGGTAAACAAGGATTTACTTGTTTGTTGTAGCAACAACAACAACACTATAAAAGTAGACAAATTATTTACTTGTTTTTGCAGAAACAACAACGCTACAAGATGAAGAACACATTTTTATACCATTCACCGATAATTAAAGGGTATTAATAAGTGTGTTTTTAATTTCACGTTAAAAAAATTCCCGATTTCTCTTTCTTAAAATTATTTAGTTAAATCCATAAAATTTTCAAAGTAGAATGATGACGAAACCCATATCAGGCCGTTTTGCTAGTGTCTTATTTGAGAGTTCTTCTGTAAACAAAGGGGATACAACAAAAGTGGAGCATGTGTGTTCAACGGAAAAATAAGTATGTATTGATATTCTCTCTCTGGTTCCCTGGATTAGTGTTTAGAAAAAAGTGCCATTTGGAAAAAAATTAAAAAAAATTTAGTTTTTGCAAAAACAAATTCAAATTAATTTTTCTAAGAACAATATCTTATAAGCAGGGAAACGATAAATATGCAATTGCATGTTTTTCCTTGTGCGACCAATAAGGGCGCAAACAATATATTTATCCGTTTTAGAGCATTTTATGAATTTTGGCATCGATTCTTTAGTGCATATTTAAGCATATTTTACCGTTTGCAGCATTTTTGTGCATAATTTGGTTAAACGAGCATTTTTGCAGCATATGTTAAGTTTTTAGCGCATATTTTGCAATGTACATTTAATTTTTACTCTCAAATTGTAAGTTAAAGAAAGTTTATATTAAGGATAAACGTTATGCGATGTGTATAATACATAGAAATGTAGACCAATCTTTAAGTATACTGATCGACTTAAAATCAGTTTTTAAAGTGATCTTACGATGTCCATCCGTCCGTCTAGCTGTTTGTCTGCCCACGTTAACCTTGTGCGTAAAGTACAAGTTCCAATTTTATAGAGAATTTGATCAATAATGGACAATCGGTCGATAATTTCATATATTCCTCATAAAAACTTCTTTCCAAATAAGGCTCTTTGTGTCAGTAAGCCATTTAATTATGATGGTATTTAAATTTAATCCGCCCCAAAACTATTTTACTTCAAATTAAATTATTTTCGAATCGTTTCAAATTTGCCCAAAGCTCCCATCCTTAAATGTCTTTAACTTCCTTTAAATGTTAACATTTGTTAACAATTTAGCGGCCGTACCTAAAATCCCTTTAAGACAAAAACCCATATGGATGTTAATATCTATAATGTATAATATTCGGCGCAAACATCTCTTATATGAATTTTAGCCTAATATGGGCTAAAGCAGTAATATTTTAAAGATTTTTTTTTCAAATTTTGTTATTAATTGTTGAATATTTTGTCTTCAAATTAACATTTTTGGATTTTTAGGGCATATTTTTAACATTTTTCAGGGCATATTTTCCAGTTTTACTGCATATTTAATGCGCATAAACGTGTTTTTTAGAGTATATTTTTGGTCTCCCTGCTAATAAGTTACACGGATGAGAACAAACACCTGTTTGGCCAAAGTATCGAATTTATATAACGATGAAAGCTCTTGACCTACTAACCAATAGGACTTGGTGCAATCCGAAGACCTCGATTTCAAAAGTTTCGTCACTTGACATGCAATTTCCCGATATATATTTATACATTAGACTGGTCGCATCTTGTATGGGATTTTTTTTTTTAAATTTAATTGTTTGCGCTGCTTAAAATATGAGGTTTGGTGTAAGAAATCATGATCTAATTTTTCAGGTCAATCCGACGGTGCCTAGGCGTGCCGGGGCCCAAAGTTCCCCATATTATAAAAAACATATTTTCTATCAGATCTTTATAGTTATACTAGTTGAAAAGCCGAAAATCAAAAATATGGCTTCGTTACGATCTTCCGCAGAGAAAGTACTTCAAGTGTGCCAAATTTCAGCTTCCTATGTCATCAGATGGCTTCAGAAAGTTGCGGAAAGAATAGGACATACATGCAAACATCCTGACATACTAAGAAATTATATATTGTATAGATAGATTAACATATGTTCGCGCAACTCAAAAACTCTTTAGCTTATTGAAAAACTAAAAAAAACCGAAATTACGCAATAAAATTTTCTTTAAGAAAGGTAAAACGTTTTTCTTATATGCGCAGTCGTTTTAGAAACATAATTTTTTTATTAAAATTTCGGAATTTTTGTTTTTAAAAATTCACAAAAAATTTAAAAATGCAGCTATGCTTCTAATTTTAAAACAAGCTATAAATGATTAAAATCTGTTTACAACGTTTGATTTTATGTATTCACAAAAGATGTGGCGGTTCTTCTTAAATTAATTAAAATTTTTCGTCTTTTCTGAATACATAAAATCAAAAGTTGTTAACAGATTTTAATCATTTATAGCTTGTTTTGTTTGCAATGTTGTTTTTTATATGTCTGCATAAAATTAGAAGCATAGCTGCATTTTTCAATTTTTTTGAATTTTTAAAAACAAAAATTCCGAAATTTTAATAAAAAAATAATTTTTTTTTCCAGAAAAAAAATTAAGGGTCTTCATGATATTGCTTAAAATTGCCATTTGTGCAAATGGGTAAACTTGCGAGACTCGTTTCATGAAGATCCTTTCTAATTTTTGTGTAATTTTAAGAATTAATGTCATTTCAAACTGAAACGTCAATAAAAAAATATATTAAAAAAAAAATAATCAAAACTATAATAAAAAAGTTGAAATTTGTGAATAAAAAATGAAATTTGTTTTTAAACATGCATAAAGAAAGCCAAAAGACTATTATGCTTATATTATTGGAAAAATGTATTGTTTGTGATTTATTAACACTTGAAGTTTTCATTGAAAACGGCGGTAAGCAATAAAAAAATTTGTCGGTATAAATGCACAATTGAACAGCGCAAGTTTACGAGTCAAAATTGTTGGGCAAATTTAAGCAGTTTGTGTAAATGAATTCTCATACAATTTTTGACAGTTCATTTACGAGGGCGTAAGAATGCACAGTTTGTACAGATTACGAGACTTATAAACGATATCATGAGGACCCTTATTATGTTTCTAAAACGACTGCGCATATAAGAAAAACGTTTTACCTTTCTTAAAGTATATTTTATTGCGGAATTTCGGTTTTTTAGTTTTTCAATAAGCTAAAGCGTTTTTGAGTTGAGCGAACATATGTTAATCTATCTGTACAATATACATATAATTTCTTAGTATGTCAGGATGTTTGCATGTATGTCCTATTCTTTCCGCAACTTTCTGAAGCCATCTGATGACATAGGAAGCTGAAATTTGGCACACTTGAAGTACTTTCTCTGCGGAAGATCGTAACGAAGCCATATTTTTGATTTTCGGCTTTTCAACTAGTATAACTATAAAGATCTGATAGAAAATATGTTTTTTTTTTTATATAATGGGGAACTTTGGGCCCCACCCGGCACGGCTAGGCACCGTCGGATTGACCTGAAAAATTAGATCATGATTTCATACACCAAACCTCATATTTTAAGCAGCGCAAACAATTAAATTTAAAAAAAATCCCATACAAGATGCGACCAGTCTAATACACATATATCGCACTCTTTCCTCTAAAGAGAGTCAACTCAAAATTTTTACTTTTTGCATGAAATCGATGTACTGTGGTCGCACTGTAAAAATCTTAGATCAATTTCTCTAGTACATATTTAAAAAAAAAAAAAAAAAATACAATTGTATTCCCCTTTTGCAGTAAAAGGCCCTATCTAACATTTTGAATATTTTACAGGAGAAGCAAAAACCATTTGAAATGATAAATTGATAAATCGCCTTAAAATGTTTATAATTTATTTTTCTTGTAAACCTTAGTTGTTTTGCCAATTGACAATGTTGCATAGTAGACAAACTGTTAGTAAGGGTTTTTAGCGTTTATCATAGAACCTTTTGCAGATAGGGCCTTATGTTTTTTGCTTATAAAATCGCAAAATTTGGTCGAAAGATTCCAAAATTTTTTGTGGGCATTTGTTTTGATGCAATACAACAGAATCAAAGAAAAAGTTGATTTCTAACTTTTGGTTAGTTAGGGCCTTTTGCGTTTCAGGTGAAGACATGTATGTGCATGTTTTATATGCATATATAAAAAGAAAACAGTTTTTTGTCTATACTAAAAATTTATAAATTTTGAGTTATCCCCCTTTAGAGGAACCAGTGCGATATGTTCAAAATAAATCATTCAGCCTTATTTCGGTTCTCGATGTCGAAAACGACCCAGTAGTAGATTAAAGTAAATTAAATTAAAGTTCTTTAGTCTGCTACAAAATTTGACTTACGGTGTTACCGACATCGAGAACCAAATCGCTTCTAAAAATCTTGTAACTAAGAAAGTCTTAACAAGTTTTCTCTTTAACGGCTATCAAATTTTTGCACAATGTGAAATGTCGAAAATGCATATTACATTTATAAAAATTGTTGCAGTTGTAAGCTTGAAACGTTTATTGTGTATATAATTGAGGAGATTCTTGACATATATAAAATAAAACTGGTCGTGTTCGTACCTAACGGTTATCTTTACCTATTTCAACGTTTATTTGGCCTGCGTGTTTTTACCTGTAGTTTTCTTTTAAAACATGACAGCTTTTACAGCATAGGTTTCTATACACAGCTAGATTTATTTTTGTAGAAATTACGGGCATATGGCATTTCTGTCAAAAGGTCCACCGTGACCGAAAATTTAAAAGTTATTAAAAGCTGATTATTTTACGATATTGTTATAAAGAAATATTTAGATTTTACTAATTTTATAAATTTACTCATAAATTTGTTCACTTAGATGAACAATCAGACTGCAAAACGTAATTTCTTATTTGTGAGAATGTTTTATTGTATGTTTTCTTTAATATTTATTTTATCTTTCTTAAAAGAGGCGATATTTGATAAAAATTATTCCAAAAAAATTTTCTTACATGGTCTGTAATCTAGGGAAGAGTTCAAAGAGAAATATGTTATTCGGATTTACGTTAAATTTTTATTTTATTTTAATCATTATTTAGTTAAATTATTACGGAAAAAATTTCACGTTCGAAATGTCACGTATCGACCCAGATTTTGGCTTAAAAACAAGGAAATACAGAAGATTTTGGAATCAAACCAAGACATTTTAATGTTGCATTGTTACGTAAAATTCTGAAAGTAGTTTGACTAAAAAATTGTGCCAGGTTTCGCTGAATTACGCCTTTTTATACATGACCACAAAAACTACTTCTGTTTTTTCACGTTCGAACCGCTACTTCTTTTGCCATTATCTTTGACCTAGAATCGCGCCCTCCATAAACTTTAGCATATATAACAGTGCTTTCTTAGTGCTATAATTTAAGGGAAAAGAGAACGTAAAATATTTTTTGTTTCAAATGTTATTGCATTTTTGATTCGTACGACTGCCACGTTCAACACTTTGGAATTACCCATATGTGGTGGAAATAAGGGGCAAGTATGTTTTGCGAAAATGTTTAGGACAAAAAACAAATGGAGGTCGGTCATACCTATAACCCCCTAGGCGGACTCCTCTTCAGATATGGGATTTTTTTTTCCATACATATGAAGAGTATGGTCATTGAAAATTGTCTTATTAAAGGACAAAAGGAGTAAGGTAGCGTCTGAACTAATGTTTTTGGCATTGAATTGGAAGGCGTTTTAAACTTCAGACGATGTTTGGGTTGCTTTAATGTGTGATATGACTATGGATCAATAGGCCTAAGGGCAAAAGTTTAGACTTAAGCTGAGTTGCCAGAAGCGAAATCAGGCAACAGAGCTCATGTTAAAAATAAAATAAATTTTTTTCTTTTAAGTAATGCTGATGGTATGCAATGAATTATTAAACGAATCTTCAAATTTCAAACTGTTTTCTAGTCAGTTTCCAATGGAACTGCAACTTTTTTAAATAAAACATAATTTTATAATGTGGTTACATGAGTTTTTAAAAACTTTTATTTTTTTTTTATTATTTTAATGGTTTTATTGTTATTTGATTTAAAATATGATCTTTTTTGAATTTTTGTGTGGTTTTTGTTTCGCTTTCAGACAAAATTAGTAAGAATAATTAATTATCGAGTAAATTATTTGATTAAATAAGTTTGTTTATATAATAATGATTAATTAATTTAAGGGTATGAAAATGAATGATGATTCAAAATGTTTTTAAATTTAATATGATTATGATATTTTTAAAAAATATACACAAATGTTTGCATGATTGTTTGCCCACAATGGCATTTTTTTTTTAAGAAAAAAAAAAACATAATTTTAGTTTTCAAATGTATTCGATACATATTTTTTTAAAGTATTTATTCGATATTTATTTTTAATTTTAAATAATTAAACTACATAATATATACGAGACAAAGAAATAATAATTACAAAAAGTAGAAAACAAGGAAGCAGTGAAAGGCAAGAAAGTAATAGAAAAGAAGGAAATTTCGTAAAGAATAACAAATAAAAACAAATAATAATACAACTAAAACTATATAATTGAAAAATATTTATTAAAAATATTTTTAATGTATTTTACAATTAAAAATGTGGTCATAATAAAAAAACCTTTTTTAACTAAGAATCGAAACAGTCTTTATACAAAGAATTTACTTTTAAATATTTTAAGGGATTTGGATTTAGAGATTGAAAAAAAAAAAATATTTTGAATTTACAATTTTAGGAATTGAGAAATAATATTGCACTGAAACTGAAGAAAATAGCATACAAAATAGTTTTTAAGGTAGAGTTAAAAAGGAAATTTGTTTAATCATTTTGTTCTGTCTTCTAGTTTGTATGTGTGTGTGTTTTTTTTTAATATTTCTCAAATGTTAATGATAATTTTTTGTTAGATTATACTTATGCAAAATAAATTTACATGATTATTTCAAGTTTTTTTTTAGAGAAATTGGTCTTTTTTTTGAAAATTTCTTTAAATTTTTAGAAATTACTTTTGTGATTTTTTGAACTTATTTTAAATACTGTTTTTTTTAGTACAACTTAACTTAGAAAAGTCTTATAAAACTACAGAAGAAGAATTTAATTATTTGCTTACGAAAAAAATCAATAATAAATTGAGCAAACGCTTTGTTTTACTTAAAACTAAGACAAACATTTTATGGGAATTCTAAAGAAAATCTTTAGCAATTTAATTAAGTCATAATTTTCTTAGGGTGTGTTTTAATTAGAAAAGAAAATTCTAATTAAAATTTGGTTGTGTGGCAGTGGGCCAAGCTATTTTGGCATCAATACGTTTGTAGGCCAACATACAATGTTTGCCTTTGGCAGCCAATCTTATATCCTGAGGGCATTCACTTTCATTTAGCAAAGTCTCCTCGCCATCTACTAATTTAAATAAAGCATAGTCTTGGGGATTTGTAATGCGGGCTTTGTGGGCAATAATGCGGCATACTTCACGGGTGGTCGTATGAGGTCTCACAGGCAAAGTTCGGGTTTGTAAAGAACCATTACATTCATCAGGTATAATGACTCTTAAGACTGAAGAGCAGGCTGGCAAAGAGGACGAGCGCCACTAAAAATCCAAAAAACACATAAAATAAGAATTTTTTCTTTAAAATACACTTAAATTTTAACTTACATCCAAAGAACCCGAACCGCTTTCATTTTCCGAAGCCATAAAACTTTTCAAAACATGCACCGCACTACACAGTGCTGTCAAGTAATAGCCCGGCTCGCCATTTAACAGGGTTGGCTGCAACAAACCCCACATGAATTCTGCTTCTATTTCTGCTCCTACAAAACCACATTTAGCCACTACATATACCAAAATGGGCAAGAAATCATCTGCTCCTAACTGTTGTCCTCTTGGACAACCAGTTGCATCAAATACAGTAGAGATAACACATAAAAATAATTCCAATTTTTCCAAAGGTAATTCAGCTTCTTGCAGGCGTAATAATAAATTTGATATGATTTGTAATGAATTGGGGGAGGGCGGTGTTACGCTAGGTCTTATGCCAAAATCGGCAGCCGAGCGACCGCAGGCATATTTAACATTTTGAGCTAACAGCTGTATGTCCTCCGATCGGGTGTAGTAGTCAACAAACATGCCATACAAATGTTCTCGTAGTGGCAACACAACCAATTGATGCATCACAGTTTCTAGAATGGCATCTAGATTTAAAAATTCATCAGATTTTAATCTCGAACGAGCCGTTTCGACTTCTTGGTGGAATTTGCCTTCGCCATGTTTAACTAGATAGTTTTTCATGCCATTCATAAATTGCCGCATATTACGCATGACCACCTGGGGTGCAGCTTCGCGAGATTCTTTTGTACATGAAATGAAATTTTCAATGTTGCGGGCAAAGGTTGTACATTGATCGGCGGCCAATTGGAGAGTATAGGCTCGTACAGTGTCACCGGGACCGCCGTTGCAAAGATTGATTCTATTTCGTGGATGACCTGAAAAAGAAAAGTTAATTTATTATTAACACAAGATTTTATTAAAAGTTTTTAGATATGGAAATAAAGTTGTAAGGATGCATTGTAATATGTCCCTAAGCCTTTAACTTACACTTAACATTATTCCACAATAACGTTAACATACGCTTTAAAATCTCCATACAACATTTACGAACACAAAATGCATCCTCTTCAGCCGTATAACCTTCACCCAAATATTGCCTGTACAGCCGTTTGTTTTCCGCACTGGCATAACCAAATCCTTTTATCTCCTCAATGTGGCTCATATTTAAAAGGATGTTTCCATTATCATCGAGTCGAAAAAACTGCTTAATATCATAATGATCACAGCTATTAATCGGATGACAAACATCACCAGTCTGTTGTATGAGATCCTTAATGGATGACCCAGGTGTTTTATCCTTGGCCGGGCATTTACCAATGGCCCCCATAATGGAACAAGCCAAAGCTTCAGTCTTAAGTTGTGAACGATTTATGGCACAGTCTTTAATAATACCAACAGAGCAGGTTGGCGGATTCATAAGTGATTCTTCTTCAAGGTATAACTCTTCGCTTTCGGGCTTTAAACGTTTACGTTTTTTCTTTAATTTTGGTGAACTTGTGTAGGAAGATGGTGGTGTAATAGTGCTGTAGCTAAACGATGACGATGTCTTCATTGGTGGTAGTAAACCAACTTCAATTTTATCAGCAAAAAATATTTCAGTCAATGAACGTTTAAACGAACGTTTTCTGTTCTTAATACAGCATTCTTGTTTTTTCTTGCTGTTATCATTTGATTCTTGTAAATCCTGTGTAAATGCCGCCTCTTTTAATGTATTGGCTTCCGCCAGCTGCTGTTGAGTTTTGGTATGTAAGAACTCTTCTTCAAAGTCAGCCGAAAAAAAATTAGTCATCATTGTTGAGGGATTTGCTACAATCTCCCATTCGGACATAATTTTCAAGAACACTTCTTCTTCTTTATAATTCCTTACATGGTCGGGATCTTGAAAGAATATTTCAGGATCGACAACTTCAATGTTTCGGCAGGAGGACAGTCTTAATAATTTTTGTACTTCTTGTTTGGAGTTTTCAGTGCTTGGCAACGGCAAACTTTGGGATTTGGTTAGCTTGGTTAGTGGAGTCTTCTTGACCCTTTTGTGTTTTTGTTCTCTATGAGGGTTCTCGTCGTTTGCAGGCAACGACTTTTTGAACCAATTCATGATTAATGTGATAACGGTTTTTACCGGATAATACAAATTGTCGAAAACGAAAGTTTCTCATGAGCACACGCGCTCTTTACAAAAAGTTAAATCAAGACGAACAAACGGGTCGTCTACCGTTATTAATGTTTTTAAAGCCAATTTTTTTTTTTTAAGAAATACCCAAAGACTTTTCAAATAAACAAAATAACGTTAACTTAAAGCAAATGTGTAAGTTCGAGATGTTCTTAATTTAATAATTATTTTACAAATAATAAAATATTTAATTAAACACTTTTCAACCGAATTAATTATTCAGTTTCGATGTTTTTCTCGCGACGATGAAAAGTAAACTGCTTGATAGTTTTACTGAACGAAGTGTTTATATTAAACGATTCTACAAGGTTTTACTCATTTGTTTACTCTCCCCTTATTGTAATCTTTTATGTAGCGATAGTTTAGCACTGATGCTCTCTGTTTACATTACTATGATTAGTTTGTCGTGTGTTTGTGTTTCTCTCTGGTTCTTTTGTTTCCTCAGAGTTTGTGTGTGATTTATTTTTTGTGATAATGTAAAAACGGCTGCGTATTATGCAGACTCACTTTTCGAAGGTACTAATCGTACCTTTTAAGGGCTAATGCCTCAGGTACCAATTGGCACGCTTTTAATGCTGCACTAAGCCGAGAGACTAGTTTCTTAATGTACAGTTGTGCAAATTTTATGGATTAGGCTAAGAATTTAACGCAGCAGCACTAAAAATTCTTTTATGTTACTTAAAAAAGAGTGTTAAATAGTTACCTGGCAATTATGCAGAAGATTAAGAAGTTTTAGACAATCTTAAAAACATTTTTCTTAACTAAACTTTGCTCAACGCTAGCAATTGCTACAAAAATCTAGGTTAAGAGGAAATTGCAAGTGCATGATTCAAACTTAGTCAGCATATAAAAATAATGATTGCAACAATGAAAATCAAACGCAAGGGAATTTACTTTTAAAATAAATAATTTTATCAAATATTTTTTACTAAATGTGTATGTAAGTATGTATGTATATGCAATTCAAAGACAAGCTCTAATGCAGATCTATTGTTAACTGATCGATCTTTAAAAGAGATTACTTAGGTTCAGAACATACTACACTCAGCTTATTCAATAATTTCGTAAGATTGCATCAGCAATTTTTTCTAGCTAATCCATTGTGATACAGTAAAGTTCGTTCGTGAAATCGAGGTTATTATAGACAAGGATTTGTAAAAAAAAAATTAAAACGTTATTTATTATGACAAAATTACAACATAAAAATTTGGTGGAAAATTTAGCATAAAAAACACATTTCGGGAAACTTTTAAATCATAAAACTTTTGCTACTTTCCCGAAGAGGGGGAAAACCCGGAAGTAAACTATTCTTAGAAACGTAATTATGATTTTCCTAACTAAAACATTTTTATTGCTTAACATATTTTCTTATGTTTTAATTTGTAGTGTCTCTTAAACATTTGCCTTTGAGTTAGGGCAATGTTTATTTATATTTATTTAAGTCCGTTTGGTTTCTCCTGATAATGATACCCTTTAATTTATTTCGTCATACATTTTACATTAAATTCTATATTTTTATTTATTGTTTATTTGCCATCGCAGTTTCATGTTCTATTTTTAAAACGATCTTTGCAAATATTTACGGATAGATGATAATTCTACGTACGACCCAATTGGTTGGACGGCCGGTCGGTCGATATCTGTTATTTTTAAGTAGCATCTGTTACACTAATACAAACATTATTAACGATATTATTTTTGATTTTTTTTGGGTTTTCAATAATCTTTTTGTGTCTAACGAGTTTTGTGTTGTTCCATCTTGTTTTTAATGCCAGTCTTTCAGGGCATAATTTTCTTTTTTAAAAGTTATTTACGATCGAACAGTGGAAGTGCTACTAGATATTAATGAGACCATAGAAAATCACTCTATGGCTTAATAATGATTTTCAGTGCTCTGTAAGCTGACGATACAAACCCGAAGCTCAAATAGCACGTTTGCTTTTGAAACCTTAAAAAATAACAAATCGGTGAAGTATCAGTAAATTGCTTCATTGAGGATTTTGAGAAATTTTTTGGATAGAAAATACAAGCTGCTTTTAATTAAGTATTAAATTTAAGACTGGTATTACGAAATTTGTAGTAACGTCGTATAATTTAACAATATTGAATTTTCGTTGTTGGTTATTTTCATTCAAATTACAATTGATTTTTAGTTTATGTGTTTTGAGAAATGTTGTACTCACACCAGGCATAAAAATGTTCGATTTGTTTGGTAGATTTGTAAAAGTTTTTTTGGAATGTGATAATAACATCACAAATTAAGTTCTTCTTAATGACTCACATATGTATTTAATTCACTTCAAATTATTTTTTAAACGCATTTAATTATAATTGCTTATCAATTAATATTTAAAGCCATTTCACATCCCATTTAAACTCCCATACCTGGTTTGATTTCATGGTATCGTATAATGTTAATGTCAACTTTTATTAAAAAAGAAGACGAAACAAAAATCGTATTTTTTTAAACGATATGCCATACGACAGAGCTTGTGAATTGGACAATTGCTTAGTATGTATCCCGTAGTACTCAGAAATTTTGGCAGTGTGTTTCTGTTTAAATAAAACAGAGTTAATTAAAGAAAACATTTTTAAAGTCGTTTAAGAATACTTATTTTTAGAAATATAATTAAGATAACTAAAAAGAAACTTAAAGTTAAGTAAGGCACAAGCTGTCATTCTAGTGACAAAGTCTTAAAGATACTCTGAACTAGTACTTTTTGATCAATTGATTTTCTTTAAATTTTTTAAATATAAGCGTATAAACTTCCGATAGAAATAACTGTAAAACTAGCTGTTGTTTTAATAAAGCGTGTTTAACCCCGTTTTCCGTATAGCGTTACCTAAAACGCAAAAGGCCCTAACAAATTAAAAATAAAAAATCGACTTTGTCATTGATTCTGATGTATTGAATTAAAGTTAGCGATTTCAATAACAAAAAAAAAAAAAAACGGCTCTTTCTAAAAAAGTTTGTATGATAAACGCTAAAAGACCTAAGACCTAACTTTACCACACATTAACATGCTTGACCGCCCCCGACAATCCAAAATTAAAGAAATTCGATGAATTGATAAAACTATTGCGCTCCCATTTATGTCCCATACCAAGCGAAATTGCAGAACAGCATAAGTTCTCTAATCGAGTTCAACACGAGGGGGAATCCATTGCAAATTTTCAAGCAGATTTAAAAAAACTGTCAACAAATTGTAATTTTAAATGTGGGAATTGCAATACGTCTACCAACTCAACTCATCTGAGGTCGCAATTTGTAAGAGGTATTCGGGATAACGACATACGTGAACGGCTTTTGCAACAAGATGCCAGCAAAACATTTGAAGATGCGGTGAAACTTGCACTGGCAATAGAATCCGCCAAACTTGAAAGCAAGGAAATTCGTAATCAACATTTACAAGTAAACCAAATTAGAAGTAAAGCAAAGTACACAAAAAACCAAAAACCTGCCCGTCCGTTTAGTGAAAAATTTAATGGTAAGTGTTTTAAATGTGGCAAAACAAATCATAAGGCAAATAAATGTACAGCAAAAAATTTAAGATGTTTTAAGTGTAATAAGGCCGGACATGTCCAGGAAGTTTGTCTAAGTAAAAATATAGCAGAAAATCGCGCAATCGATGTTTCAGAAAATATTGAAGAATATTCCGATTCAGACTCACTGGGAAGTATTAATACCATACAAATAGTCCAAGTTAATAGCATCCAGGGCATTCATGAAAAATTCATGACAAATTTAGTTGTGGAAAACACACATTGCCAAATGGAAGTGGACACCGGTGCAGCAGTGTCCACCATGTCACTAGAAACACAGAAAAAGTTATTGCCAAAAATAAAATTGGTACGTACCGCATTACAATTACGAACATATACAGGCCAACTAATACATCCAATTGGTAAGGCAAGGGTGAATGTTTCTCATAGAAATGTGAGCACACAAGCTAATCTATATGTCATCGATGCCAAAGTAGATTCCATAATTGGCAGAGAATGGATCAGGAAATTAAACCTGAATATATCGGACTTGAACGTGATTGACAACATCATGGACGAGCCTCAATGTCGCAAAGAAATTAGTAAGATAATAGATGATTACAAAGAAACGTTTACACATACTAGAGGTACGATACCCAACTACAAATGCAGTCTAGAGCTTAAAGAAAATATTACACCTAAATTTATACGACACCGCCCAGTACCATACGCCTTAAATGATAGGATCGAAAAAGAGTTAATTCGCCTGGAAAACGACGGAATTATACAAAAAGTCGAATTTGCTGAGTGGGGTACACCTATAGTCCCGGTAGTGAAAAAGAATGGCGACATTCGTATATGCGCTGACTATAAAGTCACCCTCAACAATGCCCTTAAGGATGATAGTTATCCTATACCAACGGTCGAGGACATATTTGCAAGAATGAGTGGAGGCAAATATTTCATGACTTTGGACTTACATCAGGCCTATTTGCACATGGAGGTCGACGAGAAAACGTCAATACTGCAAGCCATAAGTACACATAAGGGCACATACAAGGTGAACAGGCTAATGTTTGGAATCAAAGCTGCTCCAAAAATATGGCAAAGATTTATGGATTCAATATTACAAGGCATCGAAGGCGTATCATGCTTTTTTGACGATATTAAAATACAGGGGAATTCCTATAAAGAATTAATTGAGCGTTTCAAACTGGTTTTGCAGAAGTTACGGTTGCATGGATTACATTTGAATAAAGAAAAATGCCAATTTTTACTTGATCATGTTACATATTTGGGGCATCACATTGATAGGTTTGGAATTAAACCTATGGATGATAAAATCCAAAGCATACAAAATTGTGCAAGACCAACCAATGTATCTGAAACCAGAGCATTTTTAGGTCTTGTAAACTATTACCATAAATTCCTGCCTAACTTGGCTAGCCGTTTACAACCAATTTACAAGTTATTAAGGAAAGAGGTTAAGTACAAGTGGTCCTCGGAGTGCGAAAAAATATTTAATGAAATTAAGGGCGAAATTACTAGTACAAAGGTGTTAATACCATTCGATGACAAATTGCCGTTAGTTCTGGCCACAGATGCGTCTTCAAACGGTCTGGGAGCTGTCATCTCACATATAGACAACAACGAGGAAAGGCCTATAGCCTTCGCATCACGATCGCTAACGAAAGCTGAACAAAATTATTCGCAAATTGATAAAGAGGCTACGGCAATTTTTTGGGGTTTAAAAAAGTTCTTTCAATACTGCTACGGCCGTCGTTTTACACTGATAACGGATCACAAACCTCTAACAAGAATTTTTCATCCAAATAAAGGCTTACCAGCCATGTCAGCGGTGCGGTTGCTACACTATGCAAATTTTTTATCGGGGTTTGATTACGACATCCAATACCGACCAACGAAAGAACACGGCAATGCAGACTTTTTATCAAGACTTCCAGTAGATAAGCCAATTAATGATTTATCCAAAGATAAAACAACAATATTTCAAATTAATCAGGTAGAGACACTTCCAGTCACTCATAGGGAGATTCAGCGCGAAATAATGAAAGATGAGGAATGCCGGCAGTATTTTAACGCCTTACAAAAGGGAACTGTATTACCTCACGGTGAGTCGACCGAGGAGTTTTCACTGGAAAATCGTTGCGTATTCAAGGGAATACGGGTAATGATACCAAAAACATTACAAAGGAGAATCCTTGACGAACTACACACAGGACATTCAGGCATAGTCCGAATGAAAGCATTGGGCCGAAGCTACGTTTGGTGGAGAGGAATCGATAGAGATATCGAGACGGTATCAAGAGCGTGTTATGACTGCTGTAAAAATAAAAGTAACCCACCAAAGGAAATTCCACATCCGTGGGAGTACCCAACAGGGCCGTGGCAGAGAGTGCACATCGATTACGCCGGCCCATTTATGAATACTTACATACTGATTGCGGTCGACGCCTACACAAAGTGGGTAGAAGCCATACCAACACAAACACTCAGCACAACAAGAACAATAAAAATACTCCGAGAAGTTTTTGCGAGGTTTGGTCTGCCGCTAGTATTGGTTTCCGACAACGGAACAAACTTCACATCACATGAGTTTCAAAGATTCACCAAGTCAAATGGCATTCGACATAAATTCTGTGCCCCTTATCACCCCGCCTCAAACGGGCAGGCAGAAAGGTATGTGTCAACGGTTAAAGCTGGATTGCGATCAATGCTAAATGAAGATGGCGAACTAGACTACAAGCTATGCAAGTTTCTAATGCAATATAGGAAAATACCTAACTCATCAACAGGATTATCCCCCGCTGAACTTATGTTTAAAAAGACAATTAGAACAAAGATTGATCTAGTCAAAAATGATCTTTCGCACATGATTATGAGCAGGGAAGACACTGGTAAGGAACCTAGACAGTTTTCGAATGGCGAGTTAGTGCAGGTACGATTCTATAATAATAAAACCCGCAAATGGAAATTTGGGAAAATAGTAAGGAGGGTAGGAAGCCGTATGTACGATGTTATCATAGATAATGAGGAACATAGGCGCCATATCGATCAAATAAGGGGTACGGATTGCCAAGCATCCAATGGGGGAGATAATTATGACCCGGCCCTGTTGGCGAGGACGGCTGAAAGCGGGTCAGAAGACAGGACGACGACCGGACAAAACACTGAACTTCGTACTTACGTACAGAAAACCAAATCAATACAGGAATTACCACCGAATACGCCGAACACATCACAACAGCCACTACCATCAGAGTTAGCAACAGCAATGCCGTTTAGCGCCCCGTCCAAGCCGTCACCAGAACCTATTGAATCTTCAATACAAAATAGCGACAACGAACAACATCGCTCGACCAGTCTAAGAAGATCAAATAGAACGAGGAGGGCACCTGAGCGGTTGGACCTATAAAGGAAGGGAAAGCTGATATGTACCAACACTAATATAATTGCTAAGTGGCAATAAGTTGTTCATGAAGTAATTATCAGCAACCATCAATCTGGCAGCTTTGCTTAACTCGCGTTTTTGACAGCTCACATTGTCGGCGCTGATTCTTTCTTTTTCCGGGCAATAGCAGCAACATTCAACACATACACTTATTTTCTTTAAACATTTAAATAAATAATTAGTAAGCTAAGATATTGAATTGAATAAAAATATATACATTGAAGAATACTAATATAGCTGCTGTTGATTGTTGCTTGGAAATACATAACAGTGATAGAGGACTCGAAAATATCATCCAAAATGAGTCGTTTTGAATCGCTTATAAATCTTTTAACTAAGAAAGTATTTTCTGGGGGAACTTAAAATCTTTATTCTAAGCTGATAAAAAAGCAACAATGGATCATTTAGAAGCCAACATTCGACGCACTATTGATAACATAACCGACCGGCTATCCTCGAAAAAGTTGTAAAAACTTGGACCGGCAGGATGGCCTTCATAAGGCTATACGCCAAAAACTATTTTTAAAAAGAAAAGCCAAAAATTTGGTCATTCCATTAAATTTGTTGTGTTTTATTTCCAAAAAAAGCTCTATGCCGATAAAAAGCACTCCTTAGTTACTTACTAAAGAAGTTATAGGCTCTAACATTTACCATCAAAGATGTAGAAAATGTGAGACACTCGTTTACATTGTTCACATCTAACATCTACCATCAAACGAAAATGTCACTAAATTTGAAAAAAAACTTTTTTCTACAACAGTGTCATCAATTAAAAAGAAAACACAAATTGTATTGGAAGTTTAATATGTTTAAAAATATAAAAATTCCTAAATAAAAAAACATTGCAATAAAAGAGAAATCTTGACGTATGGTAACGCTGCTTTCAAAAAAAAAAACGTCTTTTTAAGTGATGCCACAATAATAATGGAACTCATTGCCACTTTTCTAGTGACGACACTAAATTAATCAAAAGATAAAGAATGAAATAAAATGAGATGTTGACTTTAACTCCATGTGAATGGTGGACATACGAAGAAATATTTAACTCAAGCTGTAAAATAATTAAACGAACTATTTCCCACTTTAAAAAGTTCAATGAATTTTATTATTTACAAATATCATAATCGATTAACTGTAAATGGCCTTTTGCGGTTTTTGTGTTTAAATAATTATAACAATCTTGTGGTTTATGTCTTGAATAAACTAGTTTTAACAAAACACATTTTCTAATTTAAGAGTGAGAACTAATTAAAAATCAAAGTCATTTCCACGAGGAAAATCGCATTTCCAAAGTACATTAACCTTGCAAATATTCTGCTAACATTCACAATTTATCTACTAAAGTGTAAAAATAATTCGCCAATCTTTATGATCGTTTACCCTTGTAATATATTTTTACAGTTTTGTTTTTTTTTTAATCTGATTTTGCTTAATTAAATATAAATATGTATTTACCTTAAATTTTTACTATTTAAATATGCCATAAATCTAAAAAAAAACTGTGTTTGATACTGCAGAAATAACAAAGAACAAAGAAAGGCATGCATTGTAATGACGCGAAAACGCGGGGTGTAGACATCCAGTTGCAATTTTGAGCGTATAATTCGCCAACAATTATGCAATCAGATGAGTAGTCAACTTGAAAAGTACGCTAAAGTAAATGAACGAAATGTTTAGAAAATCGATTAAAATTTCTAGTCCTGAAATGGATTTATTAAATTTGATACTACTTCATCTGATTGAAAAGTACAATTAATAATGAAATTATTTTTCAGCAAAATAAAAAAGGTTTGCTATACTGCCTGTTTTAATATCCTTCACCGAAGGTAAGAGGGTATATTTAGCTTTGTCATTTCGTTTGTAAGTTCCACAGTAATCCTACACCCTATAAAGTATATATATTCTGGTTCAGTATGAGAAGAGAAGACCAAATCCGGCTGTCCGTCAGTCTGTGTGCATGTTGAAATGGGGTTTCCGAAGACCCCAGAAATGATGGGAACTAGGTTGTATATTTATGTCACATATACTCCGTTTAAGTTTGCTATTAAAATTCAGCCAGATCGGTCCAAAAATTACGGAGATATGAGCAAAAAACCACGACTAACTCTAATTTTACCCAAAAATCCCTTGTTGTTTTTTTCGGGGGGTGCTTTAAATCCATGTCAGATAAGGCCATTATGGCTTTATTGCTCAATTGAATGGGAGATAAAGCCATATTGGCCTTTAATTCCAATCATTGAGAGGTAAGGTCATATTTAAAATTTTGCGAAATGAGAGATATAGCCATATTTTTTTTTCGCAAATGAGAGATAAAGCCATATTTTTCCAGAATATTGTTATGCATGGTAAAAACATTCTGTAAAAAGGAAAATCCTTAGTTACCATTGAAAAACATTTTTTATTCTCGTGACGCACGCAGGAAGCGTCCTACTGGAGGAAAAAACCCCTAAGCACGGCCGCAGGCCTCCACGCAGAAAAATTTCAGTATGAGAAGCAATATTTCAATACTTATCTTTAGTGTCTCCGGAATTGAAATGAGAGATAAAGCCATTTTCTAATATTGCTAATGTGAGTTAAGGCCATGATGGCTTTATCTCCCATTCAAATGAAAAAAGCCATCATGGCCTTATATCACATGGTATTAAGGCACCTCCCTTTTTTTCTGTATTTCTGGAGTACGGCAAGAGCCAAAGTTTCCAAGTAAGCTCCAATCATCTTGGTTATCAATACACAACCACTCTAAAAAAATAGGCAGGGTTGAAAAAGTGGGCGTGGTACCTCCCGATTAGAAAAAATCAACAATTTTATTAAAACTTAAATTTTAGGGCTACCATATGTCCGATAGATGAGCCTTATATATCAAAAGAATTTCACGATGAAAGATAAATATACGGTACTAGCTGACCCGGCAAACGTTGTTTTGCCATATAACTTATTTCTTTCAGATATAACAGTGCAAGCATGCCAAATTTTAAGAAAACCGGTTGATTAGTTAATAGGACATAGGGGCGCTTTTACCCCTCTTGCTCTATGTTATGCCCTGTTTCCTGTCAGATGTTACAGTGTCTGCATGCCAAATTTATAGAAAACCGGTTGATTCGTTAAAAACAAATAGGGAGGGGGAGCTTAAACCCCTCTAGCCTTATTTCACGCCCTTACTAAAAAAATTATAGGCTATAGTTCATTCTAGCTGTAACCCCAATAAAAAATTTTATCATTTTGCGAAGCATTTAAAAAAATAAGCGCACAATTATGCGCTACGCAATAAGACATACAGAAATGCAGTAAAGTAAGTGAAAGAACTCTTAACAACTTTAATAAAAAAAAATAAGATTTAAAGTACTACGAAGCAGGTTTGTAAGGGAGAGTAAGCGAAACTTGTATGTTTCTCCCTTACAAACCTGCTTCGTTGGAAGCTCCATTTTTTATTGGGAACACTATTAACCTGCTAAATTTCAAGATATCGGTTGATTAATTAAGAAGATAAAGGATGGGGGATCTTTTACCCCTCTTACCCTATTTAACGCCCTATTCGATAATTCCTTTCAAAAGTTACAGTGTCTGCATACCCAATTATAAGAAAACCGTTTGATTAGCTAAGAAGATTGGGGAGGTGTAGCTTTTACCTTTCTTGTCCTATTTTACGCCCTAAATATAAAAAATTATAGGCTATAGATTTTGCACTATTTTACTGCAAAACTTCAAGAAAATCGATTAATTAGCTAAGAAGATATAGAGAAGGGGAGCTTTTGCCCTATTTCCTTTCAGGTGCGTCAGTGCCTGTATGCGAAATTTTAAGAAAATCGGCTGATTAGTGAAGAATATATATTGAGGGGGAGCTTTTACTCCTCTTGCCCTTTATACTTTACGAACTATTCTGCATCCTAACAAATACACATACATATAAAAATCGGTCAAGCCGTTTCGGATGTAATTCGGAAATGGAGGGCATTTTATTGATATTTGTATGGGAATATGTATGTATATAGGAAAAGTTAAATGCCATATCTCCAGAACGACTGGGCCGATTACGTGCAAACTCCATATAAACCATCTACACTACTATCCCTAACGCACACTATAGTTTTGATTAAAATCGGTCGACCCGTTTCCGCAGTTAGTGGTGACATCAAAGTGTACACTTCTTTTTATATATATAGATTACAACACTGCCAATATTCTACTTAAGAAGTCAGAATTATTCTCTAGTAGCCGATTAATTACTTTACTAGCAATAAGTCTGTTCTACTAAATTAGAAAGATATCTTATATAGCGGATAAAGTAAGGAAATACTTGTGTACTCGACAACACAGAAAAAATTAACAGTAGTGTTTTATCAATCAAAAAAATTGTAAAAAAGTATGTATGTATTTCAATTTAATTAATGTGATAATTGAATCAAATATTTTTCATGTTGAAAGAAAATTAAAAATATAATTTTGATTTAATTAACATTTTAGTTATTTTGAAATAAATTTTGAATGAAAATATTAATTAAATAACAAAAAATCTTAATTAATTTTTTCCTGTAAAATAAAATAATTTAAACTTGTAGAATTGTTGTTGGAAATTGTCAAAACCTGAGCTATATTTAATTAAATCAATCAACACATTGGTTGCAACGAAAAAGTTTTTTGATAATTTTTTTAATTAAAAATATCATTTATTGAAAAAAATTTTCACAATATTAATTTTTTACAATTTTTAATAATCTATATAATAATTTTAGTAATAGATGCAAAATCAACAAATGGGTTGCTTGATTCCATGACTGGTCCGATGTAATGCAAGCATGGACCATGTCATTGTTAAAAAGTGTTTGTAGTGAGACGACATGTCTTCGTTTTTTAACATGCTTTCGTTTTAAAACGACTTCAAAACTAATCCTCTTGAGTGTTTGGACTGGTCCTATTATTTGCAGGGACAGATTGCAGTTATTTACTTAAGGGTACTTTACACTATTTTACTTTGTATTAAGACATGTCAAAAACTCAAGTAATATTTAAAAGTGTGGTAATATGTAGGTATTCATTTAATCGGCCTTTTGCTTTAATTGGTTAATCGCCCGATTAATTAACCGAGGTTTTGGTTCAATCGGTTACTAATCGGTTAATTTTGTTTTTGATCGGTTAACCGATTAATAATGTTTTTTTGTAAATTAAGTAATTTCAATATATAAAAACGCATTAATTGTTAATTATTTGGAGTTTATTTGTAAAAAAACAATAACATACCAAATTCTTGAACTAAAACGAGCAAAAAAAAAAAACAATTCATAAATATTTAATATGCATTTTTCAATTAATACACAGGGTGGGCTATCAAGTCATATCGCCATATTATCCCAAATAATATTTTACAATTGTTTAAAATAAATATTTTTGTATTTCAAACAAAATAATGCTGTGTTCATTGATTCTTCATAACTGTCCACAACAGTTATATCGTCGGCTTAATATCCTTTCAGCACATTTAACAGGAGAGACGAAAAACTTCTTAATTTTCCTATTTGCAGCTTGATAGAAAATTAAAAATACAGTTAGTTTATCACCCTTCAAGACTTAAATATAATAAAAACCACATGCTGGTCGACGAGGTGTACCTTTCTCTGCCACACGGCATCAAAATCTCAATTTTCATAAAAAGTGGATTTAGCCGGTTTGCATATTAAGCCGACGATATATATTTCTTGTAATTTTTTAAAAACATAAGACTTTATGACTATCTTGTATATCCCCCAAATATGTATTTATAAAAAAATAAACTGAGATAATTTCAGTAGTTATAGGATTTCTTTTAAAATAATTTTGTAAAAAAAAATTTTTTTTCCAAAACTTGACTTGGAAAAAATTCTTTCACTTATCGTAGATGAATATCTAATTTCTCAGTCCTTTTCCAGGATTTCTCTAAACATATAAAATACTCCATTATGCCTTTACAGTTTATTTTTTAATTTTTAACACTTCGTATTGTTTCGGTTAATTCTGTTAAAAGACTGATATCAGAAGATATAAGAAGAAACAAATACATAACTAACACGTACATAAAACAGAAAAAACGTGTTGGTAATCAAAAATGTAACCCATTTTTCGCCACATTCCTGTTGATCGATGATAAAGATAAAAAACATTGTAATTTTAGTCACCAGTCGGCGGAAAATGTGTTAAAATGAAGATCACTGAACACCTTATTTGATTTTATGAAAAAATATTTTCTAAAATCACAAAAAAATGTGTTATAATACTACAAAATATTGAAAATTTTATCACATCGGTTAATCGGTTAATCGACTGAAAATAATCGGTTTAATTGTTAATCGAAAAAAGCAAATTTGAAATTAACCGATCAGTTAATCGGGTAGTAATTAATCGGTTAACCGATTGACGACTAACCGAATGAATACCCTAGTAATATGTAAAAGTGTGAATGCAATGTTTAATGCAATTAACAAGTATTATGCTGGGTACACACTATGCAACGCGTTTACGCAATCTAGTGAATTAAATTAATTTTCATTCATTCTAGATTGCATCAACATCAAAACGCTTTGATATTTTGAGGTTGCATTAAAACAGATTGCATGTAGGTTGCATTGTGTGTACCCAGCATTACGAAAAAAGTTTTTTTCTTTACAATAATTGGAATGTAAGAAAAGAAAAACTGTTTATTGTTGGTGTTTTGTTTAAGCTTTGATTTAGTTACAAGTAAGACTTTGAGTGTTTATCATTCTTATAAGGTTTAATTTGTATAATATTTTTAGCTTTTCTAAAGTCTTTGGAAAAGGTTTCCTGATGATCTGACCTAAGCAACCGGTGAAATGCGCATAGAATCTAGCTTTAGCACGTCATACAGAAATCTTATTAATAATAAATTTTGTATTTCCGAAAATGCAACCCTAAACAGGGTTATTATTTCATGTGTGATAGTGTGAATACAAATTTTGATGTTAAACTAAATTTTTTAACGGTCGCAAATAAACTCAGAATGAATCGAATTTGATTTCCTTCTAAAGTTTATTATGTAGTTATATAAATTTTTACAACTTAATTTTAGGACTATACGATTTTTTAGATTTTCTAAATATTGTGTCCTATTAAACATAGCGGGCATTGCAAGTGGGCGACACAGTATAGTAAATTATTTTAACGGCAACCGGATTTGGTTACCGCTATCTGTATTAGAAGGGTTGAAAGTTCTTACGGGGAACATCGAAATTCCCTTTGAAATCGTTTTATTATCTAATTTAACAACTGTAAAATTCGTTAAAAAATTCTCCAAATCTAGACAATATTCTAAGTATAGAAAGAAATTTATTGTAGAAGCAATGAAATCTAGATTAAATATGTAAAACCAAAGCTGGCTGAAAAAACCAAATAAACTGTGACTTTTTGTACTTTTTCCACCACATGCAAAAACACAAACAATAAAAACAAACGGATCAGGCGGGCTTGCAGGCAGGCAGGCAGGCAAGCAGACTGAATGACAGGCAAACAAATGCATTTATCAAATACGAGTGTAATAAAATGCGTGAAACTAGTTACAGGCGGTTTGGAATTTCAATTTATGTGAACTTTATGGACCTAATTATAGTTTTGCCTTAACACACAAAACGTTTCTCAACAAAAAACCGATACGAGATGAAACTTTCAAGGAATGTGCGCAAAAAATTAAAAGAAACCAAGAAATTAAATGAAAACAAAACTAAATGAAAAAAAAAAAAGAAATAAGTATTGTAAACTTCATCAAATAGCTTATGAGTAGTACAACAAAAGAATTTTGCGACGCAATAAAGCATTATTCATACTAATTCTTAGTTATTGTTGTAGCTGTAGTCTTCTTCTCTCTAACTATTGATAAAACGCTGATTAGAATGAATTATTGAATTGAAAAATAAAAAGAAAATATAGTACTAAAGTCGAAATGCTTTACATCATGCTCGTGCGGCCATTACAGCTGCTGTTGCATTTTATTAATTACGGCACACGATCATTTTAAAGGCAAAAATATAAAAAACACACAAAATTTACACAACTTATCAGTGTTAGACAGACGGACGACACACAAAAGAAAAAATTGAAAATAAAAAGTAAAAAATTATTGGAAGTATTGTATATTTTGATTTAATCAATTTATTTTTTTTTAAATTTATTTACCCAGCCAGCAAAATAAAAATAGTTCGACGTACTCTAAATATCTAAAAGTAACGTCTACAAAAAAGTCGGAATCGTATATAAATTTTGTCAAATTCCTGACCCCAAAAATTTATAAAGTGGTTGACACAAAGTCTGGCAAACATGTCGTGGGAAATTCTTGGTTTCTGATAGATATCTGACAGATTTATAATGCAAAACGCCATAGGAAATGCTGATGTGTTAGCCGATATTATTATTGTTTTGTGACAGATAGCTAAAGAATTAATTTTATATAATTACAATTTTTCTTTTGTAATCTTTTTGTAACAATAAAAAAAAAGAAATTTAAATAATTTTTAACTTAATAACATTTGTCATTAATTTAAAAAAAGAAACAAGTCTCATTCGACACATCTGTATGAATTCAGTCTGAAATCTATTAGACCCCTCCCTCGATAAAACCATGCGAAATCGATCAGAAAGCGGCCACCCAGTACGTATGTTTATTCAATGTCTGACAGAAATCTGAATGAAGTCTCAAAGAATGAGGTCAGACATTTGCAAGAAATGTCTGATTCAGACATCGTCGAACTATTTTGCTGGCTGGGTAATCAATCAAGTGCGTAATTATTTTTCGATTTCTTTTTGCATTAAATGAAATTTCAATTTTAGGTCAGGGTGCTTAATTTGAGACAAATAAACTTAAGAATTTGCGTTTTTACTTGTGTACAGTGAGAGAAAATGTGGGTTGAAAGCAGTGTTACCATTTTAGCATATTTTATGCTAGATTAAAATTGGGAATTGTATAACTGCTTTTTAGCATATTTTTTCTTTTTAGAAAGGAAAAAAATTTTTTTTTTATCAAATATTAAAAGATTTAGTTATTCGTGCTTAATTCCCAATTTTTATTCTTGATAAAAACACTGAAATTTATTGTTGATGGGATAAGCTATTCCTATGCGCATTTCACTGGTTGCTTAGGCCATATCGTCAGGAGACTTCATCCATAAAGTTTTTAGGAAAACTAAAGCTATTAAACCAAATAAAACTGTTAAACGTATAAGAATTATAAGCAACAGCTCTACTTGTAACAATATTAAAGTTTAAACAAAAACATCAACAATAAACAGTGAGTTTATCTCATCTTATATTCCCCACTACAATTGATTGGAATTCTCCCAACATTAATTGAAGTTGTAAGTAGGTTAAGATAAACAAAATGAAAACAATAACTAATTTCAAAAGTTTTATCAAATTTGTATTAAAATTACTTTTTATGTAGCGAATTTTCACATATTGTTCATTTTTCATTTCATTTTAAGCATATTTTTTTGTGAAAATGAAGCATATTTTCATCAAATTTAAAACATTAAACATTTGAGGGTTTAATTTTAGCATATTTTCTTTATTTTTAGAATTTAGCAGATTTTTGTTAAAGATTTGGTATATTCTCAGTAAACAGTTGTGGCAACACTGGTTGAATAGTTATTTTAAGGATGGTATCTGACAGCTAAATGGTTTTTATAAGTTACGTTGACCTAAAACGTGACTGATAAGCTAACAGCAGATTTATCCTCGTGGTAACTACTAGTGAACTTTAAGAATTTAAGTTGTCATATTTAAAAGATATGGTTACTTTAATGACAGTTTTATGTAAACTTAAATTATTCAAACTTTTTGTCAAAAAACACAATAAAAAATTCACATTACATTGACTTCTGCTTTTAATTAAAGTAATAAACAAAGAAAGTCGTTGCCACTACGTATTTTAAGCAACCAAAAGTAGTCGGTATGTAATGCCATGTTGCCACAGTTTTAATTTAATTAGACAGTTGTAATAATGGAAAAAACTTAATGGTCACTTTATCGTTCACGATAGCTATTGTTCACGTTTACTTTAAGGAACTTTTTCATTAGGTTTTAATAATGGCCAAAAAAAAACATAATAGCGAAAACTTGTAAAAAAAATTTCAATTTTCCATTCCTGATTTTTTTTGCTTCTATAAAAAAAAAAACACTGATAAAATGAAAAATATTATCGTTAAGAAAATTTTAAAAAAATGGTGAGACGACTATCAGGCTTCTTTACGTATTATTTTGACATTTTTAAACAAATTGTTTCCCACTGTTACACATTTTTGTTCATGTGCGTTTTTGACATGAACGTAGTCAGCATGTTGAAGGTTGTTTTAGTAAAAAATCACTAAACTGAGTCCTTCAAGACTACCTTAGATTATCAAAAACTGATAAATCAGTTCGGCGCTTAAAACAAGATTCGAAAATGATACCCGCAAGTTAGAAAGTAACAAAGTTTTTCTTGGGATTCAAAAAATTAATTTACAAGATTTCGTTAAAAAGTGCTAAATTCCCATTTCATACAAGTGATAAACTGAAATTTATTGTTGATGGGATAACACACACTTACAACTACACTTAGAGTTGGCAAAAAATCAACCAATTGTAGTCGGGACTGTAAGAAAAGATAAACTCACTGTTTATTTTTGTTGTTTTTGTTTAAGCTTTGATATTGTTACAAGTAAAACTGGGACTTATAATTCTTATTCGCTTAACAGTATTATTTGTATATGTAATATCTTTAGTTTTTCTAAATCTTTGGATGAAGTTTCCTGACGATCTGGCCTAAACAACCAGTGAAATGAGCATAGGAATAGCTTATCCCATCAACAATAAATTTCATTTTATCAATAGTATGAAATTGGAATTTAGCACATTTAAACGAAAACTTGTTTAGAAAGAAACTTGTTTAAAAACAAAATTGAATAAATGTGCGCAATGTTAAATTAATCATGCACAATTTGTACTGCGTATTCCGATTTTCGCAATCGTTCGAAACGATGGCAGAGGTTATATTTTTAGAAAAATGGGAAATTTGATGAAGACTTTTTGTTCTTAATAGAGAGGGGCTTTTAAGAAAGAGATTTTTTGTTTTCGATTAAGTACAAAAAACGTCCGTTTATTCGAAACAAATATTACGAAAATCGTAATACAGCGTACAAATTGTTCGAATTCGTAAATGATTTCTTTCGAATCGAAATACGCGGTGACCCCCTGTATTTTTCGACCCAAAAAACGAGCGCCTAAATGATTTTTTTAAGGCGCAGTAGCTAGCAAAAAAGCTAGCTGGGTAGTAATACTCAGTATTTTAGTGTAAATGGCCTTAAACTGATTCAAGACTAACGATTATTGTCGTTATTTTAAAGCTACGGTCACTCTTGGCAAATGTTTGATGAAATAACGTGAGGTTAGCCGTAGCCGTCACGACGACGACCACCAGGTTAACTTAAATATAAATTTAATGTTTATTTTGATATGATATGTCTTACAAAAAAAAAAATATAAAAATTGTTTTTGGCATGTCTGGCATTATAATTACCCTGCAGGAAATGTCACTAGTGAATCTGTACTGATTCACTATTGACACAGTCACCAGTACTAGTGACTTCAATACCCCAGGCATAGACATTTAACATGTGCGTGTCATTGGAAATCTACTACTGACGTTGGTACAACTGACTAGGTAGTTCCTTTGCGAACATATGTAGACATTGGAACCAGAGAATCGCTAGTACATTTTAGTA
Source organism: Pollenia angustigena (assembly GCA_930367215.1). Lineage (NCBI taxonomy): Eukaryota > Metazoa > Arthropoda > Insecta > Diptera > Polleniidae > Pollenia > Pollenia angustigena. Next base: position 154,505,217 of record OV884059.1, read on the forward strand.
AAAATAGTCTACACTTTTTGTAAGAATACGAAATCATAACAATCTTTTTTTATTATTTCTTCAACTTTTATAGGAATTGTACTTTTAAGTTGTTATTTATAAAATCTTTTTCGTATTAAAGCCAAATATAGTGGCAATTGTAATGTAGTGTAGACACTTTGTTGACACTGTCACCAATAAAGTCGACAAAACTGGTGACTTGGAAACACTTGCACCCAAGTTTCCTTCAGGGTAGTTTTATTTTTTGGTATTAAGACCATATTAAATCACACTAACTATTTACAAATGTAGTGGTTACGCTTATTGGGTCAAATATTTAAAAAGCCTGGTTAACGAATCTCAAATTATTGAATGTTTCTACTTCCAAATAGGTTCTCTATAGTATGCAAGGGCGTTCAAATGAGAACATACCCTGTAAAAATAGTAACTTATTGCACTTGAAAAGTAAGAAATGTTAAAGAAATTTCTCATTAGAATATAACATATCCACTTCAAGTGCATGGAAAACCATTTAAATTCTATGTGAACTTAGTTCAGTATACAAAAAAACAAAATTTTTACAGTATTAAAAAATTAAATTATTTTAAATTTCTGATTAATCAAACATGAGTTTGACTAGTCGTGTAATCGCACATCTTTAGTTTTTGGAATTATTAAATTTGCTTTGTTTTTATTCTCTGTTAGAAGAGAAGAAACAAAGATAAAGATATCCAAAATTAGAAATGATTTACGTTACAGTAAATACATATTTTAAAATACTATGTTTATTCTTGTTAGTTTATTTAACGAGAGATAAGGGTTTGAAGCGGTCACGCGTAAAATTATTTGCTCAGTATATTTATGAATCAGAGACGGCATTTTGGCATTTTTAAAGTTGATAAAAAATTCAGAAAAATGAACAATAATTTTATTAAAAGTACAAAAGTTTCTCATAAAAAACTTAAATTGTAGGAAAGAAATCTAAATTAACTGCCTGATTTTGTAATAAAAATAAAAATTGTCGCAAGGGAATTTATAGGGAAAACAAAAAAAAAAAAAAAAAATTTAACTTTTTTTATTGATGTTTTAATATAGATTTCCCAACGAAAATTCTTATTTTTCCTTAAAATACAGGCAACATAAAAGTTCCCTGTGATACTAAAATATAAAATTTAGACACATTTTTATTATAAATACATACTTACAACTTTAATACATTTCGATCTTTAAAAGTGTGTATTAAAGTTTTTTTTTTTATTTTAAGCTCTAAATGTCAAAATTTATATATATTATCGGATAATTATTAAAGAAGACATTATAAGGGGGAGATTTTACCCTTTTTGGCATATTTTACGCGCTAAATGTTGGAATTTCCAAAAAATGTATATCTTTAAGTTACAGGGTGTAACAGGGTCTGCATGCCAAATTTTAAGAAAACCGGTTGATTAGTCAAAAGATAAAGGGAAGGGAAGCTCTCTCCCTCTTGCCTTATTTAACGCCCCAAATAATAAAAAGTATAGGCTATAGTTTCTTCCAAATGTTATACAAATCGGCTGATTAGTTAAGAAGATATATATTTCATAAAAATCGGTCAAGCCGTTTCGGAGGATTTCGATTACAAACACATTGACACGAGAATTTTATATATATAGATAATACATATATGTGAGGGCGGGTCAAATTGTACGGAACGATTTTTTTTGATGAAGCGTATAGCAAAAACGTAATCTATAGGTGGTTCTGATTTTTGCTCAAGAGACCATAGCTCTAAGTCGGGTTTGGAGCCCCCCAAAATTTTAAAATAGATATTTTTCCATATATACATTGAATAATTCAATTAAATTCGTCATAAAATCGGATAGAATTGTAGAAGATTTCTCAATCTGGCCCTAATATATGTATTTCAAAACTGGTGCAAAATTATCCGCTAATTTTCTAGTTCTGTATCGGTGTTAATCAAAAAGTATTTCGTTTCAAAGGTAACGGTAATAAACCTAAGTCAATGGTTCCAGTAATTAATGGCAGTTCACAAAATATTAAAAATATTTTAGAATTTTCTTTTTTGACTTGGTTCGCATCAGCTCTAAGCCCTCCATATGAACTTCCTTTTATATGAATGGGAATATGAATGCCCTGCCTAACAGGACAAGAGCGAGAGAAAAAAACCTTTAACGAGATTGCATGCAGCGAAAGATAAACCCGAATGGAAGAAAATAGTGTACGAGGTTAAGGCCCATGTCAGGCTTTAGCACCAAAAGATGATGATGATTTAATTGAATTAAATTTCTTCGAATTTTATTCAGATCTATATAAAAACATCATCATATATATTATTTCTAAAGCACTTTTTTTTGTCGGTTGCAAATATCTCCCATACCACCGCATCAAATTTAATGAATGATATCTCATTTTAAAGCTTATTTCTAACACTAATGACGAAAAATAATTAGAAATTGAAAAATTAATATTTTCATTGATAAAAATTACGGTGCGAAATATTCGCACGGGTCATCTAGTATATATTATTTCTAAAGCACTTTTTTTTTTGTCGGTTGCAAATATCTCCCATACCACCGCATCAAATTTAATGAATGATATCTCATTTTAAAGCTTATTTCTAACACTAATGACGTTAAATAATTAGAAATTGAAAAATTAATATTTTTATTGATAAAAATTACGGTGCGAAATATTCGCACGGGTCATCTAGTATAGTAAGTAAACTAAGTATTTTTATGAAGTGTCCTACTTTTAGTAGCTGTACTTTTCCTTGTTTTCTTAAAGGCTGTTGATTATAGTTAAATTTTGCAAATTTTTACACTTACAATAAATAATTTTATTTTTTAATTTGTAATCAAATTAAAATTCAAGTACGATAATTTTGACTTAGCTGCACAACCTACTTTGCACGATTTTTTGTGCAGATAAATCTTAAATGCATTTATCTGCACAGAGAAAACAGATTCGTGATCACAACCGAATTTGGCGCCAATCGAATTTCGTCGGTTGCATGTACTATCACACAATTCGGTTCCAATAACTGAAAATTTCTTTGCTTAGCATAATAGGATTGATAGCAACATTTGAATTTTAGTACACTATCAGTCATAACAATAGATATTGTTAGTTGTTAGTATGATTATTAGAAACAAACTTATGCTTATACCCGAATAAATGATAGGTGCAACTGAATTAACACATAATTGGTGTTCGTAACAAGAGATTTGATTGTTGTTATCAATATATATTTTTTAACCGGTCAAATGTAGCCCATAAGGGGCAAGGACTTGTCCAAAGGTTATCTCAATGAATGGAAAAAATTAGTTATTTTACAGTACGATGTCCTAGGGCAGGACCATATAACCCAGTTTGCATTACAAAGGGGAAGTCTTAAAACTAGTCCATGGTATACTCCAGAGGATTAGCTTTGAAATCGTTTCAAAAAGAAAACATGTCGTTAAAAAACGAAGACATGTCGTTTCACTGCAAACTCTCTTTAATAATGACATGGTCCATACTTGCACTACATTGGACCAGTCCAGGATCAAAATGGATCAAGAAGTCCAATATAATTTGCAGGGTATAAAAAAAATAATACATACATTCATACATATGTACGTGTATATGTTCATACCTATAAGAATACGTAAATTACTTACCCCTATTTATTAAGTTTTTTTACATTTTCCATTTTTGACCGCAAATATATTTTTTAAATATAATATTAAAAATTAATTTAATCTATCAAATGTTTTGACAGAAAATTTAGTAAGCAATTGGGGCTTGTAACTATTTTTTGGTTGTGAATTCCGAATAATTATATTTTCATTTGTTGTACTCGAATTGAATCTATTCCAACAATCAATAATTAGCTGCAATAAATGAATAATCATTTATATTACAAAATTTATTGACGAAAGCAAATTATTGATTGCAATGAACAATATTCAGTATTGCCCTATATTGAATTCGGTTGTGATTCTAACCATTTATACTAATTTTTAGAACTTAATTAAATTAGTTATCATAACTAATAAAAGAATTGAAGAAATCATATTTAAGTTGGAACATCATTTTTATAATCAAGAGAATTAAAAATCAGTTAGAACTATACATTTTTAATAGTTGCAATAATAAATCATGTTACTTGATCAATATTTTATTACTGCAACCGTTTCCCAACCAATTTGTTTTCTGTGTGTGCCTTAATGTGCAGGTACACAATTGTCGTTTCCTGCATAAAAGTGCAGCCAAAGTAAAGTGCTTAAAAGAAGAATAAAAAAAGTTTTAATTAATAAATTGATATTTTATTAAAATTGGATATTTATGTGGAAAAGTGGCCCCTATACTTTTTTTGCTGTGTGCAGCTAACTTTAATGTTTTATATGAAAATATTATAAAGCTGCCCAAAAATATGAAAAATATATATTTAGTCCTTTAAAATTCCCAGTTGGAACATAGGGCCAGAGTGGCCAGAGTTGGGCATACAAGGTAACGGAACTGATCGTCTTTAACTTGGTAAAGTCCAGAACCAATCCTTGTTTGTAACCAACTAAGAAGACTCACTACCTCCGACCTTCAGGGGCAGGTGGTCACCGGGCAATGGTTTTGTAACATCCGTTATGAAACTAGCAAATGTGAGCAACGTTGAATGTCGGACTGGAGACTAAAAGTTGGCAGCCCCAACACCAGCCTAGGATTCTGTTGTCCAATCACCTACTCATCTGAAATCCAATGATTACTGAAACCATCACAAATGAAATGATTAATATGCAGGTATACAAAGGATTTTGAAGAATAATTACAGAGAATATGTATTTTGGGCATTTAAGTCAAAGTGCAGCTAACTTTAATATTTTGTATGAATATAATTTTAAAATGCCAACAATTTTGGGCATTTATCATTAATGTGCTGGTAAAGAAAGTGAACTTAAAAAAAGAATTTGTATGGGATCTTAAAGAATAATGACAAAAATTATTCATTTTGTGCAGTTAAACAAAAGGCAGTTAAGTCAAAACTACTGTACAATTAATTGTAATAGAAATTTATACCGCAATTAAAATTGTAGTCAATGTATCAAAAGTTCAACCGTTTCTGTTCTGTTCATGTTACTCCTTAATATGGTCATGTCTTAAAAAGTTCTCATATACATATACCTCTCGTTGCTTTTAAGTAGAATTCAATATTGGTCCATACTTCCGATATCGTAGTATTTTGACAGTAAAATTGTTTGTATTGTTTTAAAATTGGTTTCGGCCGTAATGAAGTTTTATTTTTTAATTAGACTTGATATTCATATTAATGACCCTTTTGCGGTTTACAACAAAATTACAGTTCATTTGAAATTTTGCAGTGATGTATTATTGTTTACAACTCTGTGTTGTAGAGGTTAACCAAAACACCACACGTTAAGAGCTCATCAATCGCAGAAGTAAAGTTAAGTTGTTTAAGTTTTAACTCAACTGAGAAATAAGGCTAAACTAATTTTCAATTAAACATTTTTTAAGCTCAATTTGATAAAAAAAAACCAAAAAAAAAGTTGTATATAAATAAAGCCAAGCGTCGTCATCTATATGTTTTCTGTATATGTATTTTTTTTTAATGAATTACCAAAAATTTTCTCTCCCTGTAAAACTTAAGTAAACAACCTTTACGTAAAATAATATTATTAAACACGTGTTGTTTTTACTTTTTTTTTCTTCATTGTCATGTTATTGTTAAATAATAAAATCCCGTTAAAATTAATTGTTGACGTTTTCAATCATGGAATTATTTGCAGTTTTAAAACGATTAGTCAACTAACATAATTATTCTAAGTGTATTTTTTTTCAAAACGGAAATTGTTTTGATTCAATTCCTCTTTTGTTTACAGTTTAATGCTTGAAAAGATGGCATAAAAATTTAATGCATGTTTGTGTGTATATGTGTATATAAACTTTATTTGAAGAAAATCCAAGCGGTAAAAAAATTAGTAAAGAGGCCTAATTGAAGGCCTTTATTTAGCAGACACAAGCACTCCTCGCCGCATTTCATACATATTTATTTTTTTAAACAGCATTCTTTTAACAGGTTTTAAGGCTTTTAAAGGCTTTCAGATGAAGGACGAATGTCTTTTTCCTTTTGTTATTTATTTATGCGTTTTATATAAAAGTATAAAAATACTTCGTGTATATCGATATAATGTTCGCTTTATCAATACACAATAACAAGCACAACATTCTTTAACAGCTCATATGTAAAAAGAGAGCAAAAATATCATTTTATCAGGCTTTATTCGCAACGTAACGTCAGGTTAAACTAAAGGCTCAGTTAGCCGGGAGTAACAGTAACAGTAACAGTAACAGTAACCTTACCGTAAAAAAGTAAGATCAATCTATTTCTTACAGATTGAGACGTTAAATCTTATTGCTAACTGTAATCGTTCTAATTGCTTTACATACAACAAAATGAATCAGCTGATTTTCAACGTTACTGTTACTCCCGGCCAACTGAGCCTTAAGAGTACCTTTTTATACATAAATTTGTTAAGGAAAGCGGAACATCTGATTCTCAACGTTTGCGTAACAGTAACGAGAAAAAAAAAAATTAAAAAAATTAAACAACTTCTTTACCTTCCCAGAGAAAGTTACTAAGAAATCAATTTAAGAGCTTTGTTTCTCCCTTCCAACAGAAGGTAGTAGCGAATGTGTAAATACATATTTATTTAAATATTTCTTAAAGAAATGTCAACCTTCTAAGAGGCATATTTCTGAAACGAATGTTTATGAAAGGTGTATAAGGGCCCTTAAATAGGCCGGTAACTTGCGGTCATTTCAGTATTTACAGCTGGGATATTACTAAGTGCCGTTTCACACACGTCAAGTTTGACTCGTCAAGTCTTGAGTTTTTAGGAAAGAGGGGAAAAGAAATGGCATTCTCTTTTCCCTTCTCTCCTAAAAGCTCAAGACTTGACGAGTCAAATTTGACGTGTGTGAACCGGCACTAAGCAAATATGTAAAAATTACTGATGATGAAATTGTAAAATACTATTTAATAAGTTTACTTCTAAGAAATACAGTGAGCGTCAAATTAAAGTGTACAGCTTGTTTTCCAGTATAAAAAGTGTTATATTACTTATAAAAAGTTAAATTTCTATCAGACTTAAGCTGGTGGAGTGAAATAATGCCTTACGAAATAAGGCCTTTAAGGCTTTATTTCACTTTCAATTGAGAAATAAGGCCTTTATTTGCAAAAAGGCTTTATTGCACTTTGAAAGTGAAATAAGGCCTTTATTTAAATTTAGCCAATTGTGCAATAAAGCCTTTATTTTATATTTTTTGATTCTTTTGTTACACTGTTCAATTTATCGATTTTTGTTGTTGTTGGTAGCAGCATTTCGACCGATTAGTAGTTCCAATATCTTTAAACAACTCCTAATAATACATATTGCTCATAATGAACATGTAAGTATATATTTCCGGTGGCATGTCATAATGTCCATGAACATTGTGACACACGAATAGTGACATAATGTCCATGGACTTTATGCACTACGTAGGAAAAAGCCACCTAAATCTTCACTTAATACAGTTTTTCTGCATGGCGGCCTGCGGCCGCTCTTAGGGGTTTTCTCCTCCATGGGACGCGGCAGGTGGCTTCGCTGAATACAGTTTTCCTGCGCGGGACTCATTATCAACCGTAGTGTGACGCGCGCAGGGAAACTTTATTCAGCGAAGCCACCTGCCGCGTCCCATGGAGGAGAAAACCCCTAAGAGCGGCCGCAGGCCGCCACGCAGAAAAACTTTATAAAGCAAAGATTTTCAATATTGTTGCAGTTAAATTAACATTTGTTTTTTTTAATTGTTAATGTTCTATTAATTTTTGTTAAAATTAAATTTTTTTATAATTTTTCAATAAAATATAAGAAAAATAAAAAATTTTATTGCTTTATTAAAAAAAAAATTTAAGTGCAATAAGGCCTTTACGGCTTTATTTCACTTTCAAAGTGCAATAAAGCCTTTTTGCAAATAAAGGCCTTATTTCTCAATTGAAAGTGAAATAAAGCCTTAAAGGCCTTATTTCGTAAGGCATTATTGCACTCCACCACTTAAGCTTTCTGTCATCTGTGAAAAATACGTTGTTCCAAAAATTGACGAAATCAAGTTGGAAAAAAAAAAAAAAAAAAAAACGTGATAAAAGGAAGAAAGAAGAAATTCAAAGGAAAAAATATAGTATCTATAGTGAAGCGTGATAGGATTGACTTTTGTAATACGTCCTAAAACAGATTGATCAGCCCAATAGTCGCTCGATATCAACTCAACTAAACATCTAGGAACATTTGGACAGACAAATAAAAAAAAACATAGCAGCAAGCACTCTCTGAAGAAAATTCTGCAGGAAGAGGCCGTCCTAAAAGCAAAAATAAATCAAACAAAGTATTAGCCACGTTGTTTAAAGTTTTTTAAATGATTATAAACTTCTAAAAATTTGAATTATTTTTTACTAAAATAACTCTTTTTATATTGGAACACCAGTTGTATACTTTGTTTTGACGCTCACAGTACATGCTTAACTTTACTATTTTGTTACTTTCCTTATGAAAGCAACTTAAACTTAAAATAGTTTATAGAAAATTTATTTAAAATAATTTAAAAAAGAAAAATTTAACATCTAAATTTCTTCTAAGTATTTTGCTGGCATTATTTATCCTTTTTTTTTTATCATTTAAATTTTTAAATTTAAAACCCCTTTTTTCTAGTTGTGTTCTTCTTAAATTATGTTTTCCTCTTTTTTGTAATCGAACATAATTTGTTATCGTACAGAGATGTTTTGTGTACTTGAATTTCATTTTTCAGTGTCATGCTTTCAACTTTAATGCTTTGTATTTATGTTAATCTAAGTAAGGATCGCCTCTCTTTTCTCTTACTTTCTCACAGTTTACTAATTACATAACTGTTATCAGTGATCTGAGGAGTGTGCGAGTGTCGGAAACATCTGCCTTTTTTTGTTATTGTTTTTACTGTTATTGTTATTAAATAAATTATCATGTCAATGTTTTTTTTTTATTACTTTATTAAAATCTTATTAAACACTTGCAATTGAATATGAAATTGTGCATTAAAATTACGTCATCTCTTTATGAGACACATGAACTAAAGAACAGCTTGATAATAAATGAAATTGGATTTTTTTTCTTAAAGTATTTCACATGTAAAAAAAAGTAACTTAAGAGAGGAATAGAAAGTGCAAGCTTAAGAGAAGAAAACATTTTAAATTAGTTCTTTAGGTAATGAACCTTGACAGGGATGATAAAGTCAGTACAATTGTATTTTTTCAAGTACTCTTAGTATTGCAAAAGTACTGAAGTACTCCAATGCATGTCTAGTGCAATTAAACAATTTCAAAAGCTTTAATATTGAAACTTTTTGGTCTAGGGTAGGCGAATTGAAAAATCAAATTAATAAATTTAGGTTTCTAGATATCAGTAGCATTGTCAAAGGTATATTGTCTATACCATATTCGTCGGCAAATTTGGAACGGATTTTCATACCAAAATATGATAAAAACAAAGCAGAACAATCGCCTGGTGTGGAAGGTCTTACTCTCAATGACAACCTGTGTAAAAATTAAATGAGTATGGAGTGCAACGAGAAGTGCTTATGTCTGCTAAATAAGGACTTCCATTCAACCTCTTTTCACATTCTTTTAACCGCTGGGTTGTTGTTCTACTAGTACTACTACTACTATCTATATAAAAACGTTTGTGTTGTGTAAGTGCTCCTAAAACTCAAGAACCGCTGGACCGATTGACACCAGGTTTCTTTTAATTATAATCCCGATTAGTGGCGCTTTTGTCGTGATATTTAATTTAAAATATATTTATTACACAAAAATAAGTTTCCTGATAAAATTTTTACCCTATAGAAAGAACTGGGGTCAACTTATTAACCAAATGCTCTTGTATTTAATTTTTTATTTTTATTCAAAAAATCCCGGCAGCGGGACCAAACAGCAAGTTAAAATATATTTTTTGGGGTTTTAGTACAATTTGATTTAAGAAAAGTAAATTTTTTTACTGAATTAATTACAATTCTGAAAATGTCATTTATTATCCCTGCACCTTGACCAAAATGCAAACAGTGTTATACATAATTAGTTTTATAAGTTTGACCTCTCTAACTTTATGAGACATGTAAACGGGGCAAATAGCTTGATAGACCCCTTTCACACTCGGCAAGTCTCTTCCGCAACTCTTGGTTTGTAGACGTCAGCGGTAAGGAAAAAAAAATTTGTACAGACTTTGTTGTACTCGGCAAGTAACTTGCGCAACTAACTTGTCGAGTCTGAGAAGGGTTAAAAATGTTATTTAGTCTGTGTTCAGACGGGTCATGTCTTATTGTCAAACAATTCATGTCTTGAATAAGATAGCAAAAAAATACCGAATGGGAAAGCAAAACATACAGACATTACATGAAACTGTGCATTCAGTTCTTTTCCCCTCGTCTCTCGCGTATAAAGTAGCCCCATTGTCAATAAGACATAAGCCGTCTGAGACTTACACAGCCGAAAGAGAGAGAGAGATAGATATCAATAGTCAGAGATTGAAAGGGGAAACTTACTTGACCTATCAGTGATGCCAACTCTTAAACACTAAACTCGTGGTGAAGGCACCCGAAAAACCCACTTAAATGTACTAATTTAAAAATAAAACAATTTATTAAAAAAATTAATTAAGTATGGCATTATTTTAATTCAATTGAATTAAGATACAACTGTAGCCTTAATTAGCATTTACTTCATTTTAAAATTGAGAGTTTTTGTTCATCCTCGTCTTAATTTAAATAAAAATGAGACAGACTTTGTGACTTTTTCGTCGGAACTAATTTGAAAGCATATCTCTTTAGTTATTTCGTAGCTTTAATAAACGGAATCTGTACTACGGGTACATCAATATATTTATAGCCAAACTAGAAAGTTTTATAAATGGATTGTTGCCAATTGTGAACCACGATCCAAAACTTCCGCACTTTCAATGATTTTTCATTTCCACGCTTTTCAATTTTTAAGACAGTTTTCACGATTCGAATAACAGAAAATGCAACCATATCGAACCAAAGCGTTTTTTAGTTAATGGCTTAAAATTTATTTATAAGTTTCGGGTATATAAAAAAGTTCAATCTAGAACGAAAAGGCCTAAAATGGCATCACTGTGACCTATTGCAATAACTATTTGAAATTAGTCATATTTTAAACAGACTTTTTTTTTGTATATTTGTTGTAAAAAGTTATCGCTATTTGACCGCAGACGGCAAAATCTTTATGAGACATGTAATCGAAAGAAAAGCTTGATAATAAAGGCAACCGGTTGCTACACAAACAAAAAACAAGCAAAGTGTACCGAAAAAATCTTTTAACGCTACTGCTTAAGTTATTCTCTTAGCATAAGATTGTGACTGCTTATGAAGAATAAAACTAGTATGACCGTCCAATGCTTTATTTGTGCATGAAAACTGCTTGGGGAATAACCCCACATGCTTTGTATTTTGGACCTTTTCCTCTAGAAAAATACAAATTGTTTTGATAAATTATTAGCGTAAAAGATAAGCGTGGAATCCATCTTCCAAGTGTAACTGTTAACTACTGATTTCCAAAACTAAAGGTAACAGATGTGTTAAAGATCTTCCTTCGTAGGAACCTGCCAATAATAGCCGAATCCGACGTTGCTCTTTGAAACCATTGGACAATAACGTCCCCTTGTTTGCAATTTAGGTATACATAACTGACTACACTGCTAGAGGTTGAAACAACCCTCACGACGCATACTAAAAACCTCCGGGAGCACAAGTGATTGATCAGAAGAGCGCAAAACACTTATGTGAACGGGAATAGGATAAGGATAACTTTCATCCGGCCTTTGCAGGATGTTAACACAATAATTAGAAATTATTGTTAGTTTATCAATAAAAAATCTTGAAAATTCCTACAAGTTTTAAATCTCTTGCGTTTTCTTCGCGAAATAATTCTTTAGTTCTTATTACACATATTATTTATTCACCGCAAGCCGATGTTTTGTATAAAAGTTCTTAAGATCTTAAACAAATTTTAAAATTCCAAGACAAATTCGGTGTGAATTTAGATTCAATTTTATAAGTTTTACTTACATAAAATTTCTCTATCTCGTATACTGGGATTTCTTAAAATAGTAGCATGTTTTCCACCTGACTTTTTCGGTTTCAGTGTATCTTGATTGTTTAAATCTTTGGTACTTAATTCTTCGATAATTGTATCATCTTCTGACAGGGCAGAACGACATTTTGACAAGTGTATGGTATCGGAATTAATGGTGGTATCTAAAACAAATCACAGTTTGAATAAAATGACAAAAAAAAAAAAAATAAATAAATACAGACGTATTCATAACGAAAATTTGGCAGGAAGTTAGCACAAAGTTTATTCGTAATACATTAACCAAACTCTGGCTAACGATTTGCTAAGCTCTTGTTAACGAGCTGCCAAAAGTTGCCAACTTGTGAAAAACAGCCGTTTAATGTCAATGTCAATGTCAAACAAACTAATTTACTGTCCTTTTTTAAATTAATTTTAATTTAAAAAACTTTTTAACATTTTTTTGGAGGGAAAAACAAATATAAAATGAAATGACAAAACCAGCGATGATTAATGCAAAAACGTGTTGCATTTTTGTGTATTAAAATGTGGCATCATTAAAATTCAGAGTTGATTTTTTTTAAAATTTAGAGTGGATTTAATTAAAGCTTGCAGACGAATAAAAGTTTGTTATTAATCAACTTTGTGCAAACAAGCTGCCAAGCTTAATCGGCATTCTAGTTAGCAGTTCGTCGCATGTAGTTCACAACCTGTGGCTAACTTTTTGCTATGAATACGGCTGTTAATTTTCATAAAAAGCTTACCATCCTGCGGCATAAATGAATCCCACTGTGATGAATCCCAAGGTTCGGAGAACACCGTGCCATCATCTGACTGAGCCGAGTCTAAGCCACTAAAGAAGCACTGACTAAGAGCATAATTGCGTTCAACATTGTCATACGACGAGAGTCTACAAGTATTATTGGGGTGATCAAAAGATTTTTGACTGCCATTGTATTCATTCGTTTGTTTATGAGCAGTTTGTTGTTGCGTTTGCTGTACCGTTTGCTGTTGTGGTGGTGTGGAACATCGTACCAGTTCGGGCAGATTAAGATCCGGTAAACGTTTTGCTATTATCTGATGTATCGTTAAAGGTTTTTGCTTATTTTCCTTATTGGCTTCTCGATTTAACGAGTTTTCCTTATTGTGATTGTCTTTTGTGTTAGAGCCTTCTTTCCATTGATCCGCCGAATCATAATCACCATAATAGTCGGCTTCATTTTCTTCAGATTTACCCATAAACTCCCAACTACTATCAAGTTGCCATTGTTCGAATCGTCCTCTGGCTCTCTTTGAGGGCTGTTGTTGTGGTTGGGCTGCCTGTGTTTGCTGTTGTTTCTTTTTCAGTTCATCTAAACTGCCGGCAATTTTCTCAATTTCCGCTGGCTGCAGCAAAGGACACATGGGCGTACGCACAAAACCACCTTTTGGAGGTTCAGAATGACGATGATTTGCGGGTAACAGGGGACCACGTTGTGATCTCCTTAAAATACTAGCTGTTGTAACACCAGCCTGTTTTAAAGCATCGGCTGGTTCCGCATAGAAGGGGCTGCCTTGTTTGCTTCGCGATATCGGTGTTTGAGCGGTTGGTGTTGTGTCACCTTCGGTTGTTTCGCCTTTAGAAACTGGATCTTCTGATAAAGATTGACTCATTAGGCCTGGCAAGATAAGACCAGCTCTAGATCGAGGTTTAGATTCTTCGGAAAATTTGAGCAATTGTTGAGTATCAGACGTATTTTCATTTGCGTTAAGAGAATCAGAGGCAGTTGCTGTCAGAGATGGGCAAGTTAAAGCGGCAGGCGTTGTTAAAACATTGATTGTGGTAGAGGTGGAAGAGGCAATTGTGGCTGAAAGAGAATAAATAATAATATATTTTTCTGATTACATATTTAAATTTTGCAAACTTACGTGTTTCAGCTAAAAGATCTGGCCGCTTGCCCTGCTGTCCATCTGGTGGCTTAAAACTTGTCAATAACCCCGTCCTATCACTGGGATCATGCGACCATAAATCTTCATAATCGCTGATTTTATCATGCAAAGTACTGCGACAATAAATTTCCGGACTCTCCAAAATATCTGATTCCTGATAATGCTTCGATTCCTTTCTCGATTTTAATTTACGCGCTTTACCACTTAAATTGCCGGTTTGTGTACAGGGTGATAATATTTTACGCTGACTATTTGTAGAATCTTTACTGCTATGAGATTGCCAGTGGCGACTTCCTATTGAAGAACCCTGGGAGGATAAAGTATCTTTGCATTCTCCCTCGGGCGAGAGACGTTTCGAAAATGTCTGAAACGTGGTATTGGAGTTCATGACCGATGTGAGAGCATTGCTAGCTGCTGGTGTTGTTACCTCCACAAATTGTGGTGTTGTGGGATTATCCACAGAAAATGTCACGGTTGTGGTAACAGTAAAGTTATTGTTTGCACTTACGCCATTTACATCCGGTGGCAGGGGACTATTCGGTGACAAAGGTTTAGACCAGCGCATGGGTGGTGCCGGCGGTTTCCTTAAATCCAAATTTAAAGTATTTGGCGGCTTGGGTCTTTGTGTTCTTATCTCTTGTTCGATAATATTTTTTGTTGAATTTTTAATGTTATTTTGTTGTGTCGTTATGTTGGACTTAAAAGTACTTAAATTATTTGTAGAAGTATTAATAATATCTGTGGCATTGCCACCTAAACCTAAAACGCCACCATTACGTTGACTGTTCATTTCTACGGGAGACATGGTTAAAATTACCGAATCCACCGATTCCGGAGACATTAGTTGCATATGTTGCCCTCCACTGGTGGTAAAAGAACTCATACTGCTGGTTGTATCCGAAGGAGTGCCAGGACTGAAAAGGCCTGTTACATTGGTTATGGGGCTAAAAAGTTTATTACTGTGTGATACCATGTTGCCTCCGGAATTCGAATTACCGGAATTACTGAAAATTGTGGTACCTAAACCACTTGTTTCGGTCATGGAGTTTGGTGATTTGGCATCTAAGAAATTAGCCTCTTGTTCGTTTATTTTTGGACTTGACATGGGATAACGCCAAAATTCCTGGCCCAATAAAGCCAACGATGAAAGCTGCTGCCTATTTTTGGCTTCTCGTAATGCTCTCGGCAAAACCAGTTGCACCGGTAATTCATCACAACATTGAGCATAGTGGGCGATTAACGAGGGTATGGAATCGAATTTGAATCTAGAACTTTCCAAACATAATATGCCTTCATTAGACTGTACGAGATAGTGTTCAATATAGGGACCAGAATCTGGAGGTAAACGAACCGATACGGCCATTGTATTCGGCTGACTGGATCCTCGCACAATAAAGTTCTAAGATGAAAAATGGAAATATTAAATTAGAATGTTTGTTTAATGAAATTATTAAAAAATTATTTATTAATGTTGAGAGAATTTCAACTAATCGTAGTGGGGAATGTAAGATGAGATAAACCCACTTTTTATTGTTGATGTGTTTTGTTTAAACTTTGATATTATTACAAGTAGAACTGTTGCTATAGGTCTTATACGTTTAACAGTTTTATTCGGTTTTATATCTTTAGTTTTTCTAAAATCTTTATGGATGAAGTTTCCTGATGATCTGGCCTAAGCAACCAGTGAAATCAACAATAAATTTCAAGTGTGTTTATCAATAATAAAAACTGGGAATTAAGCACGAATAACAAAATCTTTTGAAATATTTATCAAAACTTTTTTTTTTCATCTTTTTTACACTCCACTATACAATTATGTGAACTCCCAATCTCTCTAATAATTAAGAAGCTAAAGTTAAATGTAGCGTTACAAATGTTCTCATAAATTTATCACCATTTTGTCCATAAATTATTAAATCTTGCCTCACACGCTTAGCAAAACTGACCCTTACTAACAATTTTCTTATACTTTGGTATATTGCTACCCTCAGGAACATCTTATTACCGACGTCGACCAGAACAATAAAAAGGTCTTTTAAGCTGTTGTTATGCTCTGTTTTCCGGTCGAGACTTTTCCCCAGATGCGTATATTCTTTTCGTTTTTGTATTGTAGTAATAATTTATATGTGCAAAATACTTGATATTTTTAAGTTTAAAAAAATGAAAAAAGTGGCTGTCGTTAAAGCAACAAATACTTGTCTGTCTGACTTTTCTCAGCTCCCATTTACTTTTTCGTCTTTAGCTTTAGTAATATTTTAATATTTTTTTCGTTAGTTGCTTTTAAATTTTAACTTTTCATTGAGAAACATTTTTGTATACACAAAACTTTACAGACAGTGAAGTGTAAGTGGATGCTGCCTTTTATTCAAATTTTTTATAACAAGTCATCTATAGACAATAATTTAATCGCGTTTGAAATAAAAATATACTAAAGAAAGTGTAATTTTTTTAAAAAGTGATTTATACTTAAGCGTTAAATACTTATTTGTTTAATATTTTAAGCACTTTTTTTGTTTTTTTAATCAGATTATTGGAAATGTGGACATTTCAGTATACGATTTTTTGTTTAAATTTGTCTGCTGTATAATATTGTATTAAATAGTACTACATAGTTAAAAAATAAAGGGTGTTTTAAAGGTGTAAAAAATAGCACAAAAATTAAATTTTAATCACAAAATTTTTGTATTTGAAAGATCAATTGGAAAATTATTTCGGGCATATGAACTGTTCTTGATGATGGGCATTCTGGACGTCCAATTTTATGGCACCTTCACGCCGTATGCCACCAATAAAGCGAACAATATTGGCCTCCACGACGTCAATAGTTGCCTAGCCCCGCAGGAAATAGTCGAGAGGTCTAAAGGGCCATCTCTCAAAATCAACTTATCGTCAAGTTTTGATTTCAACAACTCGATGATACAATGTGGGAATCGAAAGGCAGACAGACGAAGTTTAATGGCGAGTGGTAAAGAGATAGAGTGTGTAGTACACGACTATCTGTACTAGACATTTTTTGGTTATTTTTTCTAAAGTTCGCATTTTCATGTTGCTGCTTCATATCATTTTTCTCACATGAATGTCATTTTGATATCAGTGCCTGTTAAAAGTTTATCTCTGTCAGCAGCGAAAAAGAACGAAAAAAAGAAACAAATAATTTCTGTCTGTCTATTAACTTTGAGTTTGTTGAAGGTTTAGGCAAATTCAAAAGAGAATAAGAGAAATGTCTGCCTTTCAATTTCAACATTGTAAAATCAGACGAATTTTGTAGGGTATGTTCTGGATTGTTTTTACTTCAAATCAAAGCTCAACTTGAGCCTCATCGCTGGACACAATTGTGCGATAAAACATAATTTTGTAGCGCTGTTCAAGCGTTACTTTATTCATGATAATTTTTCAGCTTATACTGATCATAAATATCAAAAAGTGAGTGCTGGACTACAGTTCGTGTGACAGCTAACCCTTCCGTAAGTTCTATCTTAAAAAAACATCCTTTACCATTCTTAGTCGATTTAGAGCTGAACTTGAACTGAACAAGACTTGCACTAGAATTGAATAAGACTTGAATTAGAACGGCATTAGATCTAAGCTAGAGATGTAATTGAACTGAACTAGAACTGAACAAGAACTGAACTAAAACTGAACTAGAACTGAACTAGAACTGAACTAGAACTGAACTAGAACTGAACTAGAACTGAACCAAAACTGAACTAAAACTGAACTATAACTGAACTAGAACTGAACTGAACTAGAACTGAACTAGAACTGAACTAGAACTGAACTAGAACTGAACTAGAACTGAACTAGAACTGAACTAGAACTGAACTAGAACTGAACTAGAACTGAACTAGAACTGAACTAGAACTGAACTAGAACTGAACTTAAACTGAACTAGAACTGAACTAGAACTGAACTAGAACTGAACTAGAACTTGAACTCAACTAGAACTTTTTTTTTTTTTTTTTATCTTTATTAAATATCTTTATTTATTTATTTATTTATTTAAAATATTTTGATTACAAAAAAAAATTTTCATGATAGTCCCGCGAAGCTATGAGCTTGTCTGCAGGAGATAGTGCATAATAATAATTCTTATAATCTATGTATATTAAAAATAAAAAATTTTAAATTTTTTTATGCTTAAGCTAATTATTTGATATATAATAATAACTTCATTGCAAATTTATTAAATGGTTTTTGATGAGTTTATTTCTTTTAAGTTCATTTTTGATATTTATTATATGAGTTGGTATTTTATTGAATACTGTTGGCAATATCACTGGGGGGGTACTTCTTCCATACTCATTAATGTATCTATCGACCTTGTAACGTCCGTGTGCACGTCTTCTAGTATTTTGGGCATGATCGATTGGCTTAAGAAATCTTGTGTCGTTGTAGAATTCTTTTGTTAATGTGGTGTAATATATGTTTTTCACGTTTAAGAGATGTAGGGATTTAGCACCGTTGAATGTTTTATGGTTTGTGTGGTGCATTGCGGGTTGTGAAGCTATGGAATTTAACATGTTGATGTTTGTTATTTGCTGAACTACGTTATTATTTGCCTGGTGTTTTTTTTTCCACAATATTTTTAATATTTTGTCTTGAGTTTTTTGTAAGGTGCTGCTGTACTTTACATTTCCCCACGCTGCAATACCGTGTCTGATGTATGATTCAGCTAGTGCGTAGTAGGCTTGTAAAAGTACACTATAAGTAGCGCAGTTGCTCAAGTGATAAAGCATGTACGATGCTTTTTGAAGCTTTATTTGTAGTTGTTCTATGTGTTTCTTCCATTTATAATTTTCATCAACGTATACTCCAAGATATTTATAAACTGGTACTTTTTCTATAATAGTTGAACATGTATCCATTAGATTTGTGCTGCTGATGTTTAATTTATGTATACATTCTGTAGTATGGTATTTTAGTTCAACTGTTGAATTTGTAAAATGAGGCGGCTTAATGTGCATTATTTTCGTTTTACTAGCGTTTATGATAAGTCCGTTGTCGTGGCTCCATTTTGTTGCAATATCTAATTGCTTTTGCATTAAATCTTTTGCTTTTAATAAATTTGTGTCTGCAACTACTATGGCGGTGTCGTCTGCATAAGCGAAGGTTTTGCCTTCTTTAATAACTTTCAGCATGTCATTCGCATAAATAATATATATTAACGGTCCCAGCTTAGATCCTTGTGGAACTCCGTACTCGTATGTTATTTTGTTACTTGTTCTGTTATTAATTTTTACGCGATACGCTCTACATTCTAAGTAACTTGTGAACCATTTAAGTATGCTACCTCTTATGCCGTTTTTTTCAAGTTTTTCTATTATTTTGGTGTGTGACAACGTGTCAAACGCTTTGCTGAAGTCGATGTACAGCACTAGTACATGCATTTTTTTACTCAAACATCCGTTTATATATGTTGAGAAATTCCCCAAGAGCTTATTAATATTTTTACCCTTTTGGAAGCCATACTGGTATTCGTGAATAATTTTATATTTTTGCAGAAAATTTCTCAACTAGAACTGAACTTAAACTGAACTAGAACTGAACTTGAACTGAACTAGAATTGAAGTAGAACTGAACTAGAACTGAACTACAATAAAATTACTATAACTAGAAGTAAACTAGAATTCAACTAGAAGTGAACTGAAGCAAATATAACTGATATGTGACGCGGAAAATAGAAAGGGACCTAAGGGGTTTGAAATTTTAAAGATTTAAATACGTTAATCTTTGGTGTACCATCACTGAGCGTGTTGGTATTAGTCTCATTTGAAAGCGACACATCTCAACCTTGTTGGTCAACCTTGAAAACGCGCTTAGGTCGTCCCTACCTCTTGTTTTGTGTAGTTGGTTTTTACTATTGCCTTTACCTTACTGGTCCCTTTCTCTATGCGCTGTCACATATAGACTACAACTTAACTGAACTAAAACTTAACATAAACTGAACTAAATAAAACTTATGTTGAATTGAACTCGAAATGGAAATGGAGTTAAGGCTCCATTTAATTGTAATAGTTACTTTTTCTGTAGCAATTTACTATAAATTTTTGAAAAATTTCTTAGTTTTGAAGAAATTAAATTTTATGAATTCTTAAAATCAAAACCAGGGGCCAAATTATGGCAGTCCGTTCTGTCCATACTGAACGGATCGAAATTATTTTTTTGGTGTTGTAAAGCATTTATTTGAGTTTTCAAACACTGAAAAAATAATACTGATTCGTTTGGTATTGACTGAAATAAAATTGCTTTCGAATCGAAAAAGTATTCGATCACGACTGCCATGATTTGCCCCCAGTTTATTTCAATATAAATATGAATTTTTTATTATTTATTTGCTGTCACTTACAATTACTTAACAAGTTTTTGATTTTAACAAACTGAACCGCAACAGAACAGAAAAACTAATTAATTTCATAGGTTTTTTAATAACAAAAATAAATCAGCTGATTCGTAACAGAACAGAAAGTAAAGACTAATTCTGCATTTAAACTCAACTATAACAGAGCAGAAAGTTCGTTCAAACGTTTTTATAAACAACTTTCATATTTTTGAAAACAAAAATAATTTTCACAAAAACTTCAAACACAAACTTAACTTTGGCAAATGGAGTACACCTAGTTGTCTTTAACTACAAATATTTACAAGTTATTTAAAATTATTTCAATAAATTTCCTACACAAACATAAATTTTCACATTATTGCAAACTTCTGTCTTCAAATACATAAAAAGTCTGCATAGAATGAATAAATTCGAGATAAATGGAATTTAAAGTAAACATGTGGTCAATATTTATTTGCATATGAGTTCTTGCTAGACACAGTTGCATATGCACAAAGCTGATAATCTGTGGACTTTCTAATTAAAAACGATAAAATATGTAAACATTTTAAAGGCGGCAATCATCGTTTGCATAGAAAAGACACAGGTTGATTCCTGTACATTTATAGTCAATCTTATAGAATAAAAAAAGGTAAACAAATATATTTTCCTTTGATTCGTTATAAAATATTTTCTTTAAATTCTGTTTATTACAATTTTCTTCTTTCTATTATCCCTTAAATAGAATTTGTTATTTTTATCTTTTATAAAGGCTGAAGACATAATTCAGTATATTGGTTTGTTAATATTATATCTTTGATTTGTACATCCGTTTTATTTCCAGACACACATATTGGTTTTTCTCTTTATTTCATTACCCATACTTCTTTAAGATGTTTGTTAAATTTCTTTTTGTTTATAACTTAAAACAAATTGCATTTCCGGCAAAATACTCTGTATAACAGACACAATACAGAAAAAAATGTCATTTGTTATATTTCAATAAAAAGAAAAAAAAAAAAACAAATACAAACAAATAAAAAAAAAACGAAAAGCAAACCAAAACATCGTTAACGGAAATTAAATCAAGTAGAGACGGTCATTCTTCTTAATGGTAAAAGAATTTAATTTTATAGTCCCTTCTCTTTTTTTTTTGTTAAACTTTCTAACAATTTGTTTCTCCGTTTCTCTCTTCGGTTTTTATATTTTACTATTTTTTTTCTAATAAAATCACATTCCAATAGATTGCATTCTATAAAGTTGCCAAAATGAGCAGAAAAAAAAGAACGAAAATAATCGAGTAGATTTTAATATAAAAGCCAATTTTACACGTACAACACATTTGCCAGAAAACGAGGACCATGTTAAGTAGACACTGGCACTGGAAAAAGCAGTATTGTACTAAAATAAATACAGACATAAATTTAAATGCACACACATATAGTTTAATCAGGGATGGAACATGTTCAACTTTATGAACCAAAATTTTTAAGAATATAAGAATTAAGAATATAATTAAAATCTTGTTTAAATCGATAATGTGCTTTCATCCGATATCTTTTACGCGTTCAAGAAGATCATATGACATAATTCATACTAGATAAAGAAGTCAGGTTTCTGAGCGTCATTTTTACATCAATTCAATCCGCCTTTGGAACTCGCTACTACCGACCAATAAATCCATTAGCAACGTCTTGCTTTTTGAGAAAGAATTACATAAATTTTTCATCACAAATTAATACTGTTTCCTTATTATGTTTGTATTTAACTATTTTAAACTTATTTGTTTATTTCTAGAAATTATTAAATTATTTTTCATAATAATATATCATTTTTTACTCAACAATGTAATTACAATACAAAAATCCAATACTATAATTATAAGATTTGTATCTTGTTGTGTTGGAAATCAAATAAATAAATAAATAAAATGAAGTTTAGGGGAAAAAAACCTAAAACTGTAATAAAAATTTCCATCTCTGATCTTGAGTTCACTTTGCTGCAACCTCAAACTTTATTTTTTGCCACTCTTTTCCAACATAATCTAATCAGTATGACCTTAATAGAGTTGTTATATGTGTATGATATAAGATTATATACTCGAGTCAATTTCTATCTAATGTGCTATGGTATGATTTTAACATAATAATAAAATTACAAGAGCGTATGACTAATAAAAGCAAATTTTTATTTAATTTAAATGCAAATGATTTTTTTCAAGTTTTTATAATGTGTTTATACTACACTGTTAAAATTCTAACAGACGTATTGATAACAACAAGTTAGCGACAGTTTGTACGCTACATACAACGAGCTGCTAACTAGAAAGCAGATTATGCTTAGCAACTTGTTAGCACAGAGTTAATTCATGTCAAACAAACTTTAGACCATCTGCTAACTTTTAATAAATCGACTATGAATTTTAATGATGCCACATTATATTTCCCAAAAATTTATCATGTTTTGCGTTAATCAGCTGGTTTTGTAATTAAATTTTTTTTTTGCTTTTCCCTCCACAAATAAAAATTTAAAAAAATTTTAAAATAAAAATAAATTTAAAAAAATGTAATTAAAAAAAAAATAATATTGTTTTGCCAAATATAGCACCACAATAGTGGACTTAGAATCACTATCTGAGTCGAGCCAACGATGTCTGTCCGTCCGGCTGGCTGATCCATATATCGATGTGAGCAAAGTTCAGGGGTCTAATCACCGCTTTCGATACTATCATATCGAATAAACCATCGAATTTTTTGTGCATACGATAGACACTGACGTATCGAATGAAAACTCGATAAATGTAATGTCGAGTTACTCGATATCGAGTGCTATTATTTCAAATTCAATACATTTCATTCGAAATCGAGTTTCATAATACCAAAATAAATAATTTCGATCAATTTTGCTCGATATCGTATGCGGTTATTAGACCCCAGGTCGCATTTTAAGTTAATTTGTCCTCAATACAAACTTCTTTCCGGAATAGTCTTTGTGCTCATAAGCTTTCTTATTATGTTGGTACTTGGATTTTATTTGACCAAAAATATTTTTTGCTAAAGAAGCCATCTTACCAACTGTTTGTTTTTAAAACGGTCTATATTTAAAAAAAAGCTTCCATAAAAGTACCAGTCCCGAAAATAGCTTTCAATCCCTTTGTTTTCTTATTAATGTTTGTATTGTTATAAAATTTGGTGACGCTAGTTTTTGTAATAGCTACTTTGTCATGGCAAAATTTTGTACGGGCGGGTCTAAAATTGACCAAAGGTTCCTTATAAACCCCTCTCCAAACTCGCTTTAAGTAGAACGAAACTCATATTGGTGTTGATATGTATCTAGATAATATTTGGCTCAAAGAACTCTTGTATGAATCGCAACCTCCTGCCATGATTTTATGTTGCTGGGTCTACAATTGGCCATGGGTTTCAAATGCTGTACCCCTCGAAAATTTGTCTATGTATAATGTGGTGTAGGTATCGAATGGTAGGCATGACCGACTATACTGTTTTTATTTGTTTTTTTTCAAGTTTAATTTAAATTAAACTCTAGTTTAGTTCCAGCTAAGTTGTTAATTAATTCTAGTTCAGTTCTAGTTTAGGAGGCATATTACGGCCTTCGCTATCTATCGAAATTATAATAGCGGGTGATTTTTTAGCTGTTATCTTTTTGGCAACACTGGCTTAAACAGCTGACGCACGTTTCGTGTTTTGTTTGACTGTCAAACATCTTCAGTTTGGTCTATAATTTAACCATGAATCGTCTTACAAACGAACAACGCTTGCAAATTATCGAATTTTAATATCAAAATGCGTGCTCTGTTAAGAAAGTTCATCCACTTTTTTTTATCGAAAAATTGTGTTCAGCGACGAAGCTCATTTTTAGCTCAATGGGTACGTTAATAAGCAGAATTGTCGATTTTGGAGTAAAGATCAGCCAGAAGCATTGCAAGAGCTTCCAATGCATCCAGAAAAAGTCACAGTTTGGTGCGGTTTATGGGCTGGTGTCATTATTGGACCGTACTTCTTCAAAGATGATGCGAATCGTAACGTAACTGTGATTAGTGAGCGCTACCGTGAGATGATATCCAATTTTTTTTTTCCCAAAATGCAAGAGCTTATCTTGCATGGCATGTGGTTTCAACAAGACGGTGCAACATGCCACACAGCACGCTTAACAAAGGACTTATTGAGAGGCGTGTTCGGTGAACATTTTATTTCACGTTCGGGACCGGTCAATTGGCCGCTTAGATCGTGCGATTTAACGCCTTTAGACTATTTGTTGTGGGGCTATGTTAAAGCTCATGTCTACACATGCCCGCTTCAATTGACGCATTAGCAGGCAACATTGAAGCATATAATGCAGCGATGCCAACTTAGTGCTTTTGGCACTATTTATGGTGCTTTTTGTTGCCTCAACTAAGAAAAAGCACTAACTTGGTGTTTTTTCAATTTTTCGTTAGTGCCTTTAGTGCTTTTTACAATTTTTATTTTTTTCTATAATTTTTTAAAACTTCGATTATTAAGATGATGACTAAGATGAGATTAACTATTTAGGAACAATTTTAAAAAGGCCTGTAAAGTTTTTAAGATTTCAAATAATAAAAAAAGTGATAAAAGAAAGGTTATTTACAAGGTTAGAGCTAGGCTTCCTTGCAATTTATAAATTTTACAAAACGTCACACTTTTTATCGTTGACAACATATTAAGTAATCGTTATAAAAACGATGTATTTTTTTCAGTAAACCTTTTTTTAAAGATGTAGACACTGTTTCAAAAGTAGAAAATGGCTTGCAAAATATTAGGAATTGTGATTGTGAAAAAATGCAGTCGGAAACCGTAAAAAAAGGACGCAAAGACTTTAAAAACAAACAAAAAAGAGCCGTAACTTGGTATAAGCAAAGTGTTTAATAAATTAAAAACAGCTGACAGAAAATGCTTTTATGACGAGCGTTGTGTACCCTTCCATTTTTCATGCGCTTTAGTTTTCAAACCACGACACTCGTCTCCGAATAACCGCGTGCTGTGCACTTTTACCTCTAGTGCAAAAAGGTTGACTAATGGTGTTTTCTTTTCTAAAAAATAATAATGCATAATATTTGTGTAATATATTTAACAGGTTACACTAACCCTTACAAAGTGATACATTTTTCTAAATTACAATGGAACAAAATAATAGCTACGTTTTACACTCAACACTAATGTGTATTTAGCGTGTTAAGTATTGAATGCAAAGTTTGTACTAAAAGCGATATTCACCACGCTTATACCAATTTTCAACATTAACAGCACTGGTTTTCAATAATTTATGTCAGCTGTTGTTAAAAGTTTTGCGACAAAAAAAAAATATAATTATTAAATAAAAGTAAAACAAACGAAAAACAAAAAGTTTTTATATCCATCACAATATAACAAAAAATCACAATATAACACAAATTGCACGCAAACACAAGAAACCCCGCAAATAAAAGAAATACTTGCTTGCATAAAAAAGTCCTTTACGCAGATGCAAAAAGGGTATTATCTCACACTCAGTTATAACTGCGGGTAAGAAATGGAACAAATTTGCCATTTATTGTTGCAACATATTTAGAAAGGAAAACGACAACCTTTCTCATTTTTGCATATATTTTTAGAATAGAAAAAAATTCCGCGCGAATGGTAGCATACATGGAACATTTTTGTCAGAAAAGAAAACACCATAAGTATCAGAATACAGACATACATGTATTTTCTATTTTGCACCTTATGTGTGTTCTTTATTCAGAAGCGTACGTAGGTTAAAATAATTGGACAAAATCATACGCCAATTGTTTTATTAAACTTTGCACGATTTTAATTTAGAATTATTTATTTAAATTATTTATTAAAATAAACAATTTTCGGTTATTGCTACAGGTAAGATTTTTTTGAGTTACGAAAATCGAGCTCGCACTGTATTACTTTAAAACTGTTTTATGGCCAATTCAAACTCAGCTGATGGTAATACAAGTGATTTGGTTGGTATTTTTATTGAAGATAATAATAATACATTTAAAAATGTTTATATACGAATGTAAATATATTTTTTTATTGAATTGTTTTGGAGGTATGTATGTCATATTTTGCACAGCCGAATGCAACTTGTTTTGTGTTTAATAAAATTGTAAAAATGAATAAGTGCTTTTTAACGCTGTGTTTCTGTTCGAACTAGTGCTTTTTAGTGCTTTTTTTAAATTTCAAAGTGATTTTTGCTCTCAAAAAGTTGGCATCACTGATTTAATGGGATACCGGCTGAAATATTGGAAAGAGTATGCCAAAAATGGACTAAGCGGATGGACCATTTGAGACGCAGTCACGGTCAATATTTGCATGAAATAATCTTCAAACATTAAATTATAAGCAGGGTTGCCGTTTAAAGTTTCGAAAAAGTGTCATAAAAAGGGTAATTAAGAAAATAAAGGGTCAAAAAAAGGGTATTTTAAAGTAAAATAGGGTCAAGTTTGTTATCATGTATTAATTAAATACCTAAGACTAAAATAAAAGTAATTATACATACTTGAATTATAAGTCAATGTTAAAACTAAGAAACAATTTACAGGTACATTTCAATATTAGTTATATTACCAAAAAAAGTAGTTACTTTAAAAAAACCTTTGATAATGTTTATCGCTTTTTAGAAATACTTATTCCATATTTTGTAATTAATTCTTCACTTGGAGTCCATTCTTTTAGCTCCGATTCGTGCAAATTTAGAGAGGAAAGCATGGACTCACAAGTTTCTATTTTAAGTTTGTTTGTAATTAGTGTCCGTGGACACTAGACACTGGGCGTTATGACATTCTACAAATTTGTACCCAATAAAAAATTTTATCATTTTGCGAAGCACTAAAGGTACATTTAAAAAAATAAGCGCACAATTACGCGCTACGCAATAAGACATACAGAAATGCAGTAAAGTAAGTGAAAGAACTCTCAACAACTTTTATAAAAAAAATAACATTTCAAGTGCTACGGCATTGCCTTACTACGAAGCAGGTTTGTAAGGGAGAATACTAAAAAATAACTGTATCAAAACTTTCAGTGTGTAAATATGATCGTTACATCCAACAATGTTTATGTGCGCTGAATAATGCGCTTTATCTGCCAAAAATGTATTGCTTCAAAGTGGGAATTCGCCATATAAAATTCATGTCTTCCGTAAGCGCAATGGTAAGCGAAACCCTTATGTTTCTCCCTTACAAACCTGCTTCGTTGGAAGCGCCATTTTTTATTGGGTATATCTATGTTCACAAAACTCATGAGAACTTTCGTAAGGAATATGGAAACTTGTACTTATTTTCAAAGAGTGTCATACATTTTGTTAAAATGATACAAAGGGATAAATTAAAAAAAGGGACACAAAAAGTGTCATTGGCATGAAAAAGGGTCAAAAGTGATACTTTAGTGTCACAACGGCAACGCTGATTATAAGGACCGTACTATCGATTCAAATAAAGATTTCGTGCATTTTTCTGAATTTTATGTGTTTTTTTTTAAACTTTCCTATAGCTCTTAAAAAATCACCCAATACAATTTAAATAATTTTTTTTCCTAAGCTAATACTGTGAAGCTCCACGCTTGTCTGCAGGAGACCAGTTTCTCTGCTAAGCTTCCGGGCACTCGATATTGAATGCCGAAGTTGTCAGGTTAGGATCACAATACCAATAAATTTCTCTATTTTTTTCTGGGTTACACTAGACGTATGATTAATAACTGTTAGCTTTTTTTTTTACTCTAGACGTTTAAGGAATAAAGGGCATCCAAAATTGAGATATCATTTTAATTTTGATATAAAAAACAGTTTTTTGAGATATTAAAAGTATTTTTTTTTTCAGTTTATTACAAATAGGTTTCGGACCCCCCCTCCCCCCCTCCCTTTACTGGCTTGGTAGGCTCCCAATCTTTTACCAAAATTCTCGACAACCGTTTTTCAATAAACTTGTATCAATGGTTGATATCTGCTTGATAATGTTGTTTTTGAGCTCTTGATCTGTTGTGGGTTTATTGCTGTACACTTCCCTCTACGAGAAATAATAGGATTTTCGAACTTTTTTTTAAAAGATCCATTGCTTCTCTTGCTATGTGGCAATTGGCACCATCCTGTTGACACCACATATGCTCTGCATCTAAATCATCAATTTTCCGCCACAAAAAACTTCGGATAATCTCCCTATAGCGATTTCCATTGACCGATAAGAGCTCGAATTTGGACACCCGTTAGAAACTATTTTCTTTTTTGCACACACATAATAGATTTTTTTTGAAATACTACCCAAAAACTAAGTTTAAAACTTATTTTATGACTATCATAACTTACACATACAATAAGCCTTAGGGCAGAAATATAGTCTTCATATAGCAGAGAACTTAAGGAATTTTATTTTCTTTATGGCACTTATTTACCCACATCAATACTAAAAGAAACATTATCTCGCAGCAAATAAATTTCATAAATTGAATTTTTAGACTTGGAAAAGTGCAGTTGTAAAATTTCTTTTAATAAAAAGTTCTAATAACATTTTCGTAACATGCATGTGTGTGGCAAATTTTTTTCATGGATAATATTTTGTTATTTTTATTATTTTTGATAATCATTTTATTAAAATTGCCAAAAGGTAATATTTAGAAAGATATTTGTATTAACTATTTATATAATTTTGTACAAGAACAATATTGAGTTTAAATTTATGGGCCATAAATTAAATACTATTATTGTTATTTGGAAAAAATTAATGACTTTGACCAGCTCAACATACGCACACAACAGCAGCCACCTTTAAATTCAAATATATTTGTGTTTGCAAAAGTTTAAGTTGATGGTGTGTGTTGGCTAAAGTTTTGTAATGATATTAGTTGGCCTGAGCTTGTGTTGGTTGGTAACAATATCCGTTTAGCATGTGATAAACCGGAGGTAAATTACACATCACTGAATACAGGCAGCTGCAGTAGCAAAACTCATTAAATTTATAAAATATTATCATCAAGACTACCATAATATCCGTTGAATTAATTACAATATAAACAATTTAAACAAGAAAGTAAATAGTGAGTGAAAAGGAGAAGTGTTGTCAGTTCACAAGTGAAATTAGATTTGGAGAGAGTCAAAAACAAGTATTCGGTATAAAAGGGTCTTTAAACTAATGATTTTGGACAAAAACGAAAAAACAAATTTAATTCCCAATTTTGTCAAATTGTTAAGGATTGTGGTTTTCAATTATTAGGAATCTTTTTAATTTTTTTAAGTCTATAAATTTGCCAACATTATCCGCTTCTGTATGCAAAAGTTAAGCGCTCTAGTCAGTGTTGCCACCAGTAAACAAATAAGTAACAGGACTATTCGTTCAAAACTGTTCAAAATCATATAAAATTACACAAAATTTTTTTGGTTAACTATTAGCACTTATGGTGGATCGAATATTCCGGTAATATTTTTAAAATTCTCGGGAATTTATGACATGGTTTTTCGGGAATTGTTTTAAAACAGAAGTTAAACAAAATCTGTTTGACTCTGACATTTGAAAAGATCGCAAACAAGACAGACCTCTCAGGGTTTTTCTAATTAAGCACATTCTATTACTTTAGAAAATATAATTCGACATAACCAGTTGTAGGGGGGATGTAAGAAAAGATAAACTCACTGTTTATTGTTGGTGTTTTGTTTAAGCTTTGACAATGTTACAGCTAGAACTTTTGAGTGTTTATATTTCTTATTCGCTTAACAGTTTTATATGTATTATATTTTTAGCTTTTCTAAAATCTTTGGTAAAATTTTTCCTGATGATCTGTCTGATGTCTTTATCAACAATAAACATTGGGAATTTAGCACGTCATAGAAAAATCTTAATAATAATCAACTATCGTAAAGTCCGAAAATAAGCAACCTTAGAGCCATTGTTACAATTTGGTGTTAGCTAAAGTAAGGATTAAGTTGGCAAAAAGTAATGTATTATCTGTATAAATGCGTCTGTTATTTGTCCGATAACAGCTAAAGCCAAGTCATAATAATGTGCCAGAATAAAATTACAGTTCTCCCCAATATTGTGCAGAACAAGTGACACAGATTAAAAAAATCTAAATAACGCTATTTTAAAGATCATATGATAAAATTTTGGAATGTCCGAAATTTAAACTCACTGGACCATTTAGGCTTTGACACCACCCAGCTGGAGTCTCTCCCGAGTCACTTCAGGATGGACCTTCGCCTAAACGAGGAGAACATACACGTATAAAACGATTACAATAACTTATAAAGAACCAAAAGCTGCCCGAATTTGTGTAGGTTCAAATTGGGGGAAATTTTCAAAAAAGTTGCCTTTATACAGGATTAATTTCTTTAAAGTTAAACAAAAAGGGAATGGTTCAAAAATTATCCAAAGAATTTGTAAACAGTACAGTTTTTAAATAATTATTCGGAATTTGGCAACGCTGGCTCTAGTATGTATTGTTTATATTTATTAATATTGTATTTCGCTAAATAATATAAACAAGCAGCAAATATCTGTACATTAATGATTGTGTAAACAATAGATATTTTAATATTTACTACACACAACCTCTGACCAACAATTAACTGCTTGCAAAAATAAAACAAAGAAATAAACCATTAAATTCAGATTAATGCGCCTCCAAAGGCATTTTAGCATAAATTTCGGAAATTAAAACTCTACAAACCAGACAAATTTAAGGCCATTATGAATACACAATATAAACATAAGCCAACTAACTATTTGTATTCAACACTTTGTGACCACTCGTATCGTAGATGCAGACATATGATTCGAAAAAAGCACATACCCACAACGTTATACCACATATTGTCAGTTTGCATATGACTGCCAATTTGCTCGCAACAATAAATGTGAAACATGACTGTCAAACAGCAACTACAACACAATACGATTTGCAGCCATAAACAGAAGAGGCGATAGAAATCGAAAAAACAACATTTTTCAAAAACAATTAGTTGAAATTTATGAAATTTTTGATCAAATTTATTAAATACATTTTAATATATCTGTGGCATTTTGACAAAACATCTTAAAGTTAAAAAAATGTTGTTAATCATTCGAATTTTCATTAAAAAAAAATTTGTTTATGTTCTTAAAATTTTGTACTATAAACAAAACTTTTCTTTAATTTTGGTTTATTTTATTATTCAATAAAAATGATTTTTTCACCGAGCTTTTTTTTTAAACCTTTTGCTATCAGAATATGTTTGTATTTGATTAATTTGATTAATTTATACTTTTTAGGAATTAATGCTTCTTAATCCCTTGTTGTTGTTTTTTTTATTTTGTTTTTATCAATTCCCAACATCCGACAAAATGTGTGCGGGATTGGAGAAGTGGGCTTGGCTCTGCCCATATCTGATATTATAGATTTCTGTATATATGGCTAACGGCAAGAGCCAAAGTTTCTAAATAAGGTACAAGCATCTTAGTTACTAGTCTAACAAAATGTGAGTGGGAGTGTAGTATTGGGCGTTGCAGAAAATAGATTTATGTCTTTATATTTAGAGAACGGTAAGAGAAAAATTGCCCAAATTTGGTATAAATAGTTGGGTTAGCAATACACAACCTCTCTAAAAAAAGTTGGCGGGATTGAGGATTGTCTTCGCTCTTAATACGGCAATGAAAGATGTGTATTATCTTGGCGAGTTGTAACACCCTGATTGTTAAAAAAAATATAAGTATGAAAACTGATTGCACATAAAATCGATGTCAATTTAGTCAATGTAACAACATCCTTTTTTTTTTTTTTTTTAATTTTTCGTTCGTTGACAAGTTTTTTACAATCTTCTAATTTGCTGCAAATGTTTTGCCCATCACTGTTATTGTATTAAAGACATTTTTTGTTTGAAAGACACCAAACAATCATTTATTATAAATGGTTTAACCAAATGTTGACCATAATATTCATACAGTATGTTTCTTTTTCTCACTCATTTCCACACAAGATACAATAATTTAAGACCCTCATTTGGTTGGTTTGTTACCGTTTTGACAGTTTTTTTCATTTGCTTTTTCTTGTTGGTTTTGTCACAACTGTTTCAAAGTCTAGGAATAGGCGTACTTGGATATTAGACGGGTAACGATTTAAAAAAATTTAAGAAATTTGTTGATATTTATTTAGAAATTTACTTATTAAATATATTTATACATAAATACAGGGTGAGCCAACTTGGACTGACTGATTTGAAATGCTTATAATTTTTGTATTTTTTATTTGCAGATAATACAGAATTTATTATTATTTCTATTTAATTAAGCTTGAGGTCTCTTTTTTTATAAAAAATATTAAATTTATTAAACCAATATTTCGGCACTCCGTTGTGTGCATTCTTCAGGGTTTTTTCTTTTTATTTTTTTTTTAATAAAAAAAGAGACCTCAAGCTTAATTAAATAATATTTATAATAAATAATGAAAGGTCGAATAAAAGTCAATTTAGATAATACAGAATTTTATAAAATTTTGTAATGTTATCATACTCAGTGGAAGAACGTGTAAAAATTGTTGAATTTTATTATGTTTCCGGACGATCAATTGTTACAACGCAAAGAAAATACCGTCAGCATTTAAATACTGCAGAGGCTCTCAGTGTAAACATTATAAGAAGCTTAATGACCCGTTTTGAGAATTTGGGTATAGTCGGTAATGAACAAGCTATAGAAGCTGTACGAGAAAGTGTTCATACGGATCAAACTGTGTCTACTCGTCGACGAGCTACTCAATTGAACATCTCTAGAACATCGCTACGACGTATTCTAAAAGTTGATCTGAAGATGTTTCCATATAAAATTCAATTGGCCCAGGAATTACTGCCGAGGGATGCACCACAACGGCTACAATATGCCAAAAATTATAAGCATTTCAATCAGGTTGGCCCACCCTGTATATGTATTAAGACTTTTATATAGAAAAGACAGAATCAAAAGTCTTTTATTTATTTTTAGTTTTTTTCATATAAATTTGCTACATTTATGTTGTTCTTGATACTGTAAACAAATTACGCCACAGTAAAAGATTAAAAATTAACCTAATGCCTAGGAGCACAACTAGGACGAGCGATAAATTTCGCCCAATACAATGAATTTTTCAGTAAAAACGCGCTGAGTAACTTCATCATATGAAGCACAAACCACAACACGAACATATGAAAGGCAAAGTAGCTACCCAATAAAAATTTTTATCATATTGCGAAGCAATAATGGTACATTTAAAAAAATAAGCGCAGAATTATGCGCTACGCAATAAGACATACAGAAATGCAGTAAAGTAAGTGAAAAAACTCTCAACAACTTTTATAAAAAAAAATAACATTTCAAGTGCTACGGCATTCCTTTACTACGAAGCAGGTTTGTAAGGGAGAATACTAAAAAATAACTGTATCAAAACATTCAGTGTGTAAAGCTGATCGTTACGTCCAACAATTTTTTATGCGCTGAATAATGCGCTTCATGTGTCAAAAATGTATTGCTTCAAAGTGGGAACTCGCCATATAAAATTCATGTCTTCCGTATGCGCAATGGTAAGCGCAACTCTTATGTTTCTCCCTTACAAAGCTGCTTCGTTGGAAGCTCCATTTTTTAATGGGTAATTCAACTTTCAAGCAAGAACGACGATATCGCTTGTTTCCAAAATTGATTAATTAACAATAAAATTGTTTAAGAAAAAAATATACTTATGTGTTCTAAAATATTGTTGGAGTGTCCTGCTCAGCGATAGAAAATCACACCATTCCTGATACGTCCAACTAATGTCCGCCTAAGTGTTCATCATGCTAATATTATAAAAATATCACGTTATTATTTTAATTCAAAGATAAAATTTTATAATCGTTAGTCGATTTTCAGCTGATAAAATTAGTTCTAAGTTGGTTACCACCTTATTACTCGTACTCATATTCATTTCCTTGTCCTTTTAACTGCATTGAGTAAATTGTTAAAATATATGTATAGAGAAGAGAACAAAAATTCAACATTAAATTTTGTATTGCTTTGTTTACAGTCTTGCAAATTGTTCGTTATTTGCTTAAATGAAAATTTATGCATGAATGCAAATGGTTAAGGCTTTCACAGTTCAATGCAAGAGAGATTAAAATCTAGTTTTATGGTGCCAAAGAAATATCACACAAATTTTTTTTTTAAATGAAAAGTACCAAAACAACAAACAATAAAAGTTTTTTACATTTATTCAGGATTGGGTATACTATTAAATGAAGGACGAATACCCCTATTAATTTTCTCACATCGTTTGAAGTATTCAAAAATTCATACATATTCAAACAATATAAAAATTTAAACATACGAATTGAGCTGAAATGAATTTGTATTGTTCCTTTAAAGTTTCTGACTTTAATTTCAAAAAGATTTTGTTATTCGTGCTTAATTCCCAGTTTTTATTATTGATAAAAACACTTGAAATTTATTGTTGATGGGATAAGCTATTCCTATGCATTTCACTGGTTGCTTAGG
This sequence comes from Pollenia angustigena, assembly GCA_930367215.1. Lineage (NCBI taxonomy): Eukaryota > Metazoa > Arthropoda > Insecta > Diptera > Polleniidae > Pollenia > Pollenia angustigena. The sequence continues at coordinate 154,540,077 of OV884059.1, forward strand.
CCAGATCATCAGGAAACTTCATCGATAAAGGTTTTAGACAAACTAAAGATATTAAACCAAATAAAACTGTTAAGCGTATAAGAATTATAGCAACAGTTCTACTTGTAACAATATCAAAGTTTAAACAAAACACATCAACAATAAACAACAGTGGGTTCATCTCATCTTACATTTCCCCACTACAATTAGTTGAAATTCTCTCAACATTAATTGTAGTTGTAAGTAGGTTAAGAAAAACAAAATGAAAAAAACAACAACTTACAAAAGATGTTGTCAATTTAGTGTTTTTTAGGCCGTGCACTGCCTGTTTATTATCAAAAAGTAATTTCAATTTTTGGGAATACAAAATTTTAATTTCAAAAAGATTTTGTTATTCGTGCTTAATTCCCAGTTTTTATTATTGATAAAAACACTTGAAATTTATTGTTGATGGGATAAGCTATTCCTATGCATTTCACTGGTTGCTTAGGCCAGATCATCAGGAAACTTCATCCATAAAGGTTTTAGACAAACTAAAGATATTAAACCAAATAAAACTGTTAAGCGTATAAGAATTATAGCAACAGTTCTACTTGTAACAATATCAAAGTTTAAACAAAACACATCAACAATAAACAACAGTGGGTTCATCTCATCTTACATTTCTGACTTTATTTATGCATTACAATTTCGAAAATTCTTCCAATGAATAATGATCGAATTTGTAATTTGAATGGGAGGAACTGTTTGAAAAAGATAAGCAACGTAAATACAATTGGAATATGGGGAAAAACGAATGTGTTTGAAATCAATTTTGTAGTTGGCAATTTGTGTACATACAAAACACATTTTTTAATTGCCAATGTAAAAGTAATAAATTGTTAAATAAATTTTGACTGAAGATGTGGCCATTTAAAAAACAAATTTTTTTAAATTACTTTTATTGATTTTTTTTTTATATTTGAAAAAAAAAAATTTATGAAATTATATTTCCAAGTTGAAATAATATTTCATAAATTTTTTATACAAAAGAGAAGAAAACTTATCTGTTGACAAAACATCAAATTTAAAAAGTTGAAAAAAATGTTTTTTATTATAGGAATTTTTATTCAAAAAACATTTTTGCTTAGATTTTGGTTTATTTTATTATTTGATAAAAATGATTATTTTATCGAGTTTTTCCTAAAAATATTTTTGCTAACTTATCTCGATTAAAGATGTTTTGACAAAATGCCACTGATATGAAGGGGTCCTATATATGTAGCTATTCTGTTTTGTTACACTCTATAGATCAGGTATTCCCATTGTTGTTTCCTCTGCGGACTCTGCAAAAGGTATAATCAGGGCTGCTAGATTTGACGAATTATCGTCATTTTGACGATTTTTTGTCCCGAAATTAGCAAAGTGCCGATTTGCTGATTTTTTTTTAAAAAAGTCTCTCAAAGTCTGAATAAAATATTTACATTTTCTGACAATTTCGTTTTTAAATCTTGGAATGTTTAACAGCCCTACCTTTAGCAAGAGCGGGATGTGGACCGTTTTCTTTTCCTTAGCTGATATGATATGTAGTAGTGATAGCTTTCTTGCTTAATAAAACCCACAAAAAATCGAAATAAAAATAGAGATAAAAACGCTAGATTGACCAAAAAAAACTTCACTTTTAAACGAGCTGTCAAAATCAATTTTTCCAATTGCAAAGCGTTCAGGCCGCTTAAATCAAAATTTAGGAAACGCGTGCCGCTTTTTTTGGGTACGGCTGTAGTATGCAAGTCTTAAGAAAATCTTGGATTGTTTTCAGAGTACAAAAACAACAATGTTACACTTTGTATATCTTTCGTCAAACCATTATCGAATGAACCTTTTACGACTGCCTGTATAAATCATATTTTCAATAATTATACGGCGAGCATTTCACGAGTTGTAAGTCTTGTTCATACGGCTCATGTCTTAAGCCCTTATGACACTACATTTTTTATTCATTAATTGATATAGAATTGATAGAAAGAAACAGTAAATGCTAGAAAGAGCAAACTATAAAAAATGTAAACAAAGTTTTATAGTTTTTTTTCTCTTGTTATGGTTTTGTTTCAGGAATGGCGTTGAGAATTTTTAAAATTATATCAACAACTTTTAAAAATTTTACTTTTTTACCCTAATTGTATTCAAAGATTTTTTAATTGAAATTAATTTTATTTATGTTCTTAAAAAATACCACAAAAATGAATTATAAATCTTAGTTTAAAAAGTATCAACAAAAAAGTACAGTTGAAACAACTTAACCATCCCTGTTCTGTTAATTTTATTAAATGCTGCCAACTTTTTGTTTATGAGAAACCTAAAAACAAAAAGCGGTAAATCGCTGATTTTGCCCATAAACCGCTGATTCAGCAACACTTTAAATATTTCAAGCTTGAAATGTCAATTTTAAGTTGAACAATTTTACATTTTTTTTGACATAACTTCATTTTTTATCGATAACTTTAGTAAAATTTTTGACAGTTTGCCATTTATCTTAATACAGCTGAACCCTTCGCACTTGGTAAATTTTTCTATTACTTTATATTTGCACTGTTCAGCAAAACTTGAACAATGCATTAAAAATGTAGGGCTTTATTGACATGATTGCTACTTTATAGGCGAGAGGGACGAGGGGAAAAGAAACGAGTACACAGATTCATATACTGTCTTAACGTTTTGCTTTTTTATTCGTTGTTTAATATTGTGTTTTTTTTCAATATCAAATAAAACAAAATACAAAACTTGTCGTCAACATGACATGAATCATTTGAACGACAATTCATGTTAAAAGAAGAAAAAAGGAAGAATCACGTCAATAAGACATGAGCCGTATGAACTCAGACTAAGAGAATCTCTACATGAGTCTCATACGATTCTTGACATGAAAGTCTCGTTAGATTATCTTAACCCACGTCATAAACGATTCCCACAACGTTTAAAGAAGCGTCTTTCGCTGTGCTATGGAAAAATCTCACTCGTGTTACAGTTTTTCCCGTATGAGGAATCTTCTAGGATTAAAAAATGCGGTCATCGACGCACATAGGGGTTTTTTTGCCAATCTAGCTGGACATTTAGCAAAAAATTAAACAAAGTTCTGCAACAAAGTTCCAGGGTTGTCAGATCGATTTTGACCTTTTTCGCCAAATTCAACGTCAAAAATCGCCAAAATCGCCAAAGCCTTTATTTTTAACTTTTTGACAATAAAATATAGATGATTTAAATTATTAAAAATATTTTTTATAAATCTTATAAAATAAATTTGTTCCAAGTCGCTAAAATCCGCCAAAAATTTAAAAAAGTCGCCATAAAATATATCCTTTGATCTTCTTTTTTGAAATACATTGTAAGTGAATTAAAATTTTTTTAACGAAGGTACAAAAGAAGTGCAGTATACGCTCACTTATATGAACTAATTAAGACAGGGCCTGTTCACTAAATGGAAAAGTTCACATAATCGAGACAATATAAAATAAGTATTTCAAATCAACTTTAATATGTGTACATAAATAACCTATATTAAGTTTTTTTTTATATTAGTTTGTTAATAATAAATGTACCTGAAAGTAGTCGGTTACATTTGTAACTCAGTCATTACTAGTTGGAGTTAGCACCATATAATCAACAGCCAAAGCAAGTTCTTTAAAATGGTACGAACCTGACGTGTCCTAATAGCTATAACCTTTTGGTCAAAACTGATTTAAATAAGATGGAATATCATCCAATTACAAACGGTAATTTTGTCCATTGTGTTTTATAAACATCCAAAAGTACGTTACGATTCATTTATATCTTTAATAACAACGAATTTTGTTTGTGATAATAATTTGCCACATTTTATAATGGAGAAATGTTCGTAAACTTGAAATCGGTATATTCATGCTTTATTAATTCTTTTTTAAATATGAAAAATAATTTTCTCCTGGATTTTCACATAACATAATTTAGTTTCAAATACATACTGACTATAAAAACCTAAAATGTCATACATAAAAATACTAGAATAAAAATTATATAATTTTTTCGTATTGAATTTAATGAGTTTTAAAACAAATGCATGGCTCACCAAAAATAGCCAACAAAATCGCCAACTATTTTAAAATATCGCCAAAAAATCGCCTTGTCGCCAAATCGAAAATTAGGTCGCCAATCAAGTTTGAAAATAGCCACGTTTGGCGAGAAATCGCCACATCTGACAACCCTGCAAAGTTCTGCATCGTATAGTGAATTTTCAAGTCTTTTGCTTGAGATTTGTGGTTTTGGGACACTGTTAAAACCAGGAAAGTTGATTAAATTGCATGCGTGTTCGTTCATTGACTTTTTACGGTTTTGGGAGGTTTACAATGTATTTTTTTGTAGATAAACGAATAAAGATTTAACATTGATTTTTTTTCTGTGAAAGAATATATAAACAGCTACTTATGAAAATTTTTAGAAAAATTTTATTAGAAGTTTTTATGATAAAAAAATTAGTTCGAAATTAAAAAAAAACGATTTTCTTGTTTACTTTTTTGTAAAAAAAGAAATTTAAAAGGTTTTTGAAGGTGAAGCCAGTTGAGTTCTTATAAATTAAACGATAAAATTTGAAATCTCTACTTTTAAATTAAAAAAAAAAAAAAAACGTTGCGCCATTTTTTTTATGATATTTTGAAAATTTCACCTTTTTTCTGTTTTTTTTGCTCATTTTGCATAGGTACATATGATAGAAACCCTTTCGTCAGTCATAAAATGTTTTGGTTGTACGTAGATGTTTTTTATTTAAATTATTACATCTAAGACTAATATTACCTGTGTAAAAAAAGGGATGTGCGAAACAGTAAGTAACGGTTTTTAACCACCTGTGCGGACGCTAAATGACGTTATTTTATGGAGCAAAATAAATGTACCTGTTTTGCATAACCTTTAAAATCATTAACAACAAAAATACTATATATAATAAAAAATCAAATCTGGGCTCTAGGCACTTAGTTTTTTTTAATATATATTGTGGTTATTGCATAAAATTGTTATCAGAACCATTTTGAAGCTTCGAGAGTAAAATGGAAAAAGTGTATACGAAATTAGAGTTATTCCAAATTATACAAGAATGTAGTTCTAAGCTCGTTGAAGAGAAATTACAATTTTTAGTTAGAAAATTGTGAAAAATTTCAAAATTGGTATAAGACCAACTCCAAAAAAAGTCATTACCCTTTACGAAAGAAGCAATTTATTTTTTGCTTCCACCTGTACTTGGCTCTGAACAAATTTTTTTTACAGGGTCGTTCCGGGGGGGGATTTGGAGGATACCTCCCCCTACCCATAAAAGTTCAAAAGCTTAATTTTTGTAGTATTAAGACGTTAGTAATCTATTTCTTTTAATATTTACATTTTTTTTTAAATATTATTTTATGTAACCGCCCTCAAAAGGGGCAAAAAGTTTAATTTTACGATCTCATGGGTCTAATTTTAAGTTTTTTAACTTTCGCCGACGTTAAAAGTTGCATTTGCCAAACAAAAGCATGGGAAAACTTTAAAAAAAATTGCATTTTTCAGAGGTTGGATTAGTTCTTCTAGGGGGAACCTTTTCCTCCTTGGTCCGATTTATTTATTTTTGAGGTTTACCCGCCTATGACAATATCACATATTTCTGCCAAGTTTCATCGATCTAGGGGCACTCAATAACTTTTAAGAAGCAATATAAGCTAAAACAAAAAGTAATGACCGGCTTGATTGGCAAAAAACCCCTATGTGCGACGATCAAAAACGCTCTTCATGAGACTCCCAGTAGCTCTTACACGATTGAAAATGCTAGCTGGGTATGAAGTAATTATGTTTTTGTTTGAATGTTTTTTTTATAAAAATCAAACAAAAATTGTTTGAAAAAAAACTAAATTTTAAATTGACCGATTTTTTTGACGATTATTCGAAACGATGACACGATTTTTTTATTTTTTCTTAGGAAACTGACGATTTCCTCAGAAATTTATCTGGCAGCCCTGGGTATAATTAAACAAAATCGACAAAATATCTAATTTATCTTTTATATGTTAAAGAGAACCTTTTTGTATCTTTTTTGTGGGAAATCTGTCACGAACTCCAAATAGTGCATGTGCCCCAATTTATGATAATGCCATAGATAATGAAACTACTTTTATTTTTTTTCGATTACTTTTTTATTTTTTTTTGTAAAATAGCGGCAAACTTAAAATTACAGACTGCAAAAGTCAAAAAGTTTTTTCTTTCAATCTGATTCTAAAAATTATTTCTTAATTTGAAACATAAAAGTTTCGACCTTTATACAAAAGTTTTATTCGTTTAATTCGCCTTCCAGCTTATTTTCAAAACTGTTTTATTTCTGAAAACTTAAAAAAATCACATATTTTAATGGCCTGGGAGGCTACCGCGTATGTCGATTCGAAAACAATTTCCGATTCGAAAGTTAAACCGTGCTGCGTAACTCGTTTGAAACGATGACAGAGTTGTATTTATAAACAAATGGGAAATTAGATTAAAAGTTGGTAGCACTGCTATTAAAATACCAAAATGGACGAAAATATCCCAAAACAAAACAAATGTAATTATTTTTTTAAATTTTTTTAAAATTACAAGACCACAAATATTAAAACATTTTCAATAATAACATAAATAAACATTTATTTTATATCAAATCTAATATTATAAGGTTTAATTGGTTTGTTTTACACTTTTATTTATCTTGAAATTTGTCATTTGCACTTTTTCACTAACAAAATAGCTTTCGAACAAGTTCCTAACGCTTTTTACATAAAAGACGCTTGTTTTCGTAATACAGAGTTGGAGTTTCGAAAGAAATTTTAATGTTCGTAATAGAGAGTTTCCGTTACGAAAGGGACTTTTTGTTTTCGAAAAGGTATACACAACTTCCGTTCATTCGAAACAAATAGTACGAAAATCGTAATACACAGTACAAATTGTTCGAACTCGTAAATTATTTCTTTCGAATCGAAATACGCGGTAACCCCCCTGTTCATTAATTTCAAACGAAGATTTCGTTCGCTTAACTGACATGTAAAACAAAAACAAGTAAGAGTTCTATATTCGGCTGTGCCGAATCTTATATACCCTTCACCATTGTGCGAGCAGAATACAGAGCAACAAGACAAAAACTAAATAATTTTTACATACCTATACATACATCTTTACAATACTTAAAACTTCATTATAAATAAAATTTAAAAAGCGACAACTGGTAAATATTTTTTAAAATCGTTTTTAGAAGAGGAAAAAAAATTTTTCTTTTTAAAAACCAAGACAACTGAACCATGAAGGAACGTTAATTGAATATCATTAAAATGAAATATGGCACGTTTACTGTTCACAAAGTTCAACACAGTTGAGTTGTAATTACTCTTGATGTTTTTGTTCACCGCAATAGCAAAGTTGTAAACCATAATAAAAAAATTACAAATCAACTTATTTGAGTTGTGAACCGAAATAGGGAAATATATTCACCAAAATAGTTTGTGCCATGTATGTGTGTTTGTTTGTTTGTTTTCTTTTATCCTTTTTGGCGGGTTTTTAAGTAGCAAAAAACACAAAAATTCCTAGTTTCTATTTGTTAAAATTATTTCGTTAAATAGATGAAATAATAAAGAAGGATGATAACGAAAATCATATTGAGCTTTATGCTAGTATATGTAAACAAATGTGAAGGGGGGGGGGGGGGGGGGGGGGAAAGAAACGGACAACCGGATTTGAACTTCGCTTTTCATAAGGACCCAGAATATATATACTTTATAGGGTCTTAGATCAATATTGTAGAAATTACAAACGGAATGACAAACTTATATATACCCTTTTCCACCTGAAGTGATCAAAACAAATAATTGCTTTTTTTTAGAAATCTGTGGACTCTATCAATAACGAATTTCTGTATAATAACGCCTGCAAAAATTTTATGTAGCACAGTGTAATTCATTTGTTTACCTTTATTAATCTTATAAAAATCTTTTTTTATCTTTTCAGAAAATTTTATTTCAAATTGCGGTAAGTTCACAAAATTTAAAAATAAAGTTCAACAAAGTAGAATATGGCTAAAGCTTTTTAAGAGAAGGGGTAAATATCTATTAAGTCCTTAAAATTAAATACAATCTATATATATAAAAATAAGTTGCATTGTGTTAGTTATTGATGTTCTCTGCGATTTCGTTCACGTGGAAGGTGACGTCAATACCAAGGTTTTTATGTATCAACGGTCTTCAAATGTATATTGGTTCATGAGTTATAGCCATTTTAGTGAACACTGCATTCATTCCAAAACATGTATTTATATTCCCATACAAATATCAACAAAATGCCCTCCATTTTGAACTCCTCCGAAACGGCTTGACCGATTTTTATGAAATTTTGTATGTGTGTTTGTAAGGTATGAGAATAGGTCGTAGAGTATATTTTATATCGCTGGAGAGCACAAAATATTGCAATAGGGGTAAAAGCTCCAATTCCCCAATCTCCTAAACTAATCAACCGGTTTTCTTAAAATTTGGCATGCAGACAATGTAACATATGGAAGAGAATAGGGTGTGAAATGGGGTGAGAGGGCTAAAAGCTCCCCCTCTCTATATCTTCGTAACTAATCAACCGATTTTTTTTGAAATTTCGCAGGCAAATAGTGTAACATTTAGAAACAACTATATCCTATAGTTTTTATTATTTAGGGAGTGAAATAGAGCAAGAGGGGTAAAAGCTCCCCCTCCCTCTATCTTCATACACTGTAACATCGGAAAGAGGACAGGACATGAAGTAGGACAAAAGGGGTAAAAGCTCCGCCTCCCTATATCTTTTTAGCTAAGCAATTAATTTTCTTGCAATTGGGTAGGCAAATAGTGAACAATTTGGAATGAAATTATAGTCTATATAATTTTTTCTTAGAATTTGGCTAGCAGACACTGTTACATCTGAAAGAAATAAGTTATGTGGCAAAACAAAGTTTGCCGGGCCAGCTAGTTTATTATAACAAAATGAATTTAATTTGTATTTATCTTAAAAATAATAATTAAGCCTTAAGGTTTAATTGATATTTTTGATTGAATTAAACAAAAAAAAAAAAAAAACTCTTTGAAAATCCTATTTATTTAATCTTAAATGATTTAAATATTTAAATACAAACTGTTAAAAAATTTAAATTTATATTTATTATTAATATAAAAAACACTCATTGATGGTATTGATTTTACATTTCATTTATATCGCCCTAGACAATCAAACATTAAAGTTTTGAGCAGTTAAATGTGTTTGTATATAAAACAGAGTTTTAAATGAAAATCCTTAAGGCTATAAATTTACACACAGACTTATTATAATTTTCACCCAACACACACTCATGTACCTCACAAATATTGAGTAGATATCAAAAGAACATAACCATAGATTTCCGCTTTAATAAACTTAACTATGTTCATGTATGAGTTTACATACATTTGTGCCCTGCAGATCGCGGAAAATGAAAGCAAAAGTTTCTTGACTACATTTTTGCAGGCCATGAATCAATAGAATATACATTTTTTATGAAAGTTTATTGTTTTGTGACAATATGAAAAAAAGCTTAGAGTTAATTGTATACACAGAAAAAATTCTCCAAAGTTTTTTAAAAATTGAAGCATGTATCAAAAACAAAATCAGATTTAATTAAATATTAAATCAATTGAATTAAACGTTTAATCAAGTGAAATAAACGTTAATTGATACCATTATGTAATTTGTTTACTGTTGCATATTTAATTAATTTTTTAATATGTCAACTGGCGCAAATTTAATTAATTTCTTATGGTGTTTTCTTTTCTACAAAAAAAAAAAAAAAAAAAAAAAATTAATCACCCTTATTCTATTTGGCGTCGGCAATAACAACGGCAATTTTAAGGCAACAGCAATTCTTTTCAAAGACAACATCAATTCTATGTTAAATTGGTATTTTGAAGGAGTATTATGACGCCGTTGACTATTTATCGATAATGTTAATAAAATACAGCACACATCTCTAATATTAAAATCACCTGATTCATTTTGTTTACTGTTTTTTTTTATAAGAAAAAAAAAAAATTATGTGCTGTTTGTGCAAATTTTAAGTTAAATAAAATTTTTTTTGTAAAAAAATTATGTTTAAATGAAAATTTTTTTGTTATATTAAATTTTCCCAAGTGCCTAATGGATTTTTTTTTAACCTTTTTAAGATTTGAAAGTTTTTTTCGGCTGAATAAATTTTCTTTTAAGCATGTGTTGGAAATAATAGAGCCTCATTGAAAAAAGGGAACGTTTGTTCCAAACACAATATATTTGCAGCAATATTGCGTTTTTTGGCCCAGGGATCGTACCAGCTCAGCGTTGGAAATTATTTCAACTTTTGACTGTCCCAGCCACTAGTTTAAAAATTTTGTCTGAGACTCTGGAAGTCATGAAGAGAGAACTTGGTCCACAATGGATAAATTAAAGTTGCATTTCTTTGAAAAGCAGCATTTCCAGGTGTAATTGGCTGTGTGGACGGAACCCACATCAAAATTTTAGCTCCAAAAAAAAAAAAAAAAACACCTCTTTAATCGCAAGGGATATTTAATTTATTAGGAAAAGAGACGCTGCATAATCCTCTGGCTAGTGATGGATTTTTTACAAGCTCTTCCACAAGCTTCTCGAACTGGCACTTAGTTGTTATTTTAATTTTTTCAATTAAGTATATCTACAAAAAATATATCAAAACACAACACAAATGAAGAAAAATATCAAAACCGCCGTAGAAATCAAAATTGCAGCCAACCATAACGTAAAATTTTTAAAACACGACACAAAGCAGCACAAGACAACACTAAAAATTCGGTCGACAAAATCAAGGGCAATTTAAGGCAACAGCAACGCCAATTTTTTCTAGAAAATACGAAACATATGTCAACAGTCATCGAAATATGGCAATATTGCCAACGGGAATACGAAATTGAAACAAAACATAAAAAACGGCGTTGTTTACTGTTGACGACGCCAAATAGAATAAGGGTGAATATGTATGTTTTTTCGACCTTTTTGTTTTAACTTTAAAACTCAATTGTGCAAGCAGCTTTCAACACATCATCAACAAAACTAATAATTAGTACAATAAAGATCGGATTAGCGGGCAGTCGTTTAATGAACATCTATTGTTACTCTTTTTAATACAAATTTCTTGTTTTTTATCCTGAAGATGTTTCCCGTAGGGTTACGAAATATTGAGTAGTAAAATAAATAAATAAAATTTATTAAAAACTAAGGCCTTGAGCTTGATTATTCGTTTACTTTTTGAAGAAAAAAAAAAAAAAAAAAATTTTAAAGGTGCATGTATAAAATGTTTTGCCGACCATGTAATAATGCAATTTTATTTGTTTGATTGGATCGCCTTGTTTTTAACAGCTGACAAAAAGTTTGTTCTTCAATATATAAAAAAATATGTGCATAAATCAAAAAAGTGTGTTCTTCAAAATATAAAAAAAATATACAGAAATCCAAATTTGTTATTAGATTTATATTAAATAAATAAATAAATGAACAAATTCCAATTTCTTTAGTTTGTTTTTCATAAAAAATGTAAACAAGAAAATACCTTTGCCAGATTGCCGATTTATTAACATCAAGTTTTTACAATTTCTTGATTTTAAGTTTTTTTTTCAAAAACAATTTTATAACACCGAATCCATTTAAATTTTATATCACTGACAACCTACCATTAACAATGTAATGCTTTCTTGTTTTTACTATAAAATAATAGAAAAATTAACAATTAAAACTTAAAATTTTTACTGTCCTGATTAGAGGCGATTTTTTCCCAACTTCGTCTGGTAACCCTATATATAAACAGAAGCCATCATTTTACAGGGCATTATCAACACTCGCGATTTATACGGGGCGTAAAGTGCCTTATGCCATTTAAGGGTGATTTTTTTTTGGAATAAAACACACTGCCCTTTTAGAGTACAAAGCATTTTTAAGAAACGAACACCAAATTGAATTTTTTTACATAAAATGTTACATTTTTGTAGAAAAGAAAACACCATTAATAAGCATTTTTAAGAAACGAACACCAAATTGCATTTTTTTAAATAAAATGTGAATCACATCTTTTTTAACTGAAATGAATTTTTATTTTTTTCTGTGTACTATTCATAATGAAAATGCATTATACACTTTTTGTACCACAAAGGTATAGTTAAGTGTCAGTGTGATGCTCTATAAAAAAAAACTAACAGATAAATTATTAAAAGCATGTGAATGTCTAATGATAATTGAGAAGGCCAGTAAAATTAAATTTGACTCGTTCATACGAGTGGATCTCCATGTCGATAGTTAAGTATCAATTAATTCATATTCGTTTGTTTGGTCATTGATCTCTGAAATTATTTTTTTATGATTTGCGTTGGGCAACATAAAAATACACAAAAAAATGTTCAATGTGAAACTTATTAAGGAACACCAAATTGTGAATTGATACCATGATCATAGTACACTACCAATGGACACCTGCTTAAATTAATTCAGGTTTGTCGTGAGTTTCCATCAAAAAGATTTACGAAATAAAATCGTAATATAAAAGTTCAAAGCAACTTTCGTGCTACAAAAAACAATAAAATGACATTGGACACTGTGCTAAGAAAAATTAAAAACAGAGGTTAAGGAAAAACTCAATTAAAAATGGATAATCATTCAAAAAAGTAAATTTCGATCTACCAAAGGTTAAAATACAATTTGGTTTAAGGATTGATGTTTGACTATTGACGTCAGCAGTCGTCGATGGCTGCGAGTGTTAGACGGCAAATCCCTCTGAGGAGATCGAGTGGTAGCGATCGAAACATGTCAGGGTAACCAGCCGCCTGGGTTCGAATCTCAGGTCAGTCAAGAATGAATGATTATCAGTAACAATTTTAATTAATTTTCATGTTGTAAAATTCCTTTCTTCATAAAAATAATTTAATGAAAATTAAATTTGATGAACTTAAGACTGATTAAAAATTTTGAAAATTTGGATTAAAAACCATAAATAGTTCAACAAAATTACCACAATACTGATTATAATTATCTTTTCTATTGTTGAATTTAAGACATTTTTGTAAAACAATCTAAAAACGCTTAAAATTGGGCGTTTAAACTACCAATACAGACCATATGAATTTGACAACATTTTAAACTACTTACGGTGAGTTCCGAAACGTAAGTTGAAAAGCAACTTGCATTTTTAAATGCATTCTACAATGCAACCGGGTACAATTTTACAAAGTGTGATCTGTCGCAAAGTGCACCAAAAAAGTTATCGATGCGTACACAATAAGCAAACTGTGCGCCGGTAAACTTGATGATACACTTTCGTCTTTGACTGCAAAGTATTATGATGCTTTGGAACTCAGCCATAATATATAGGGCACTAATTTACAGCTGTTTAAGCTTAGTTCAACAAAACCAGCGCTTTAATATTCACTCACTCATAAATACGTATTAATAGACAACTTTGAAATGAAGATAGACCCCATCTTAGCCTTTCGATAAAAATGAGTATTTTCATTAAATATACAATGAAGAACTTAATTTTTGGCACAGTAAACACAGTTTCAACTTAACGATTCATTTAATGGCCTACTTAAAGCGTTTTTTAATAAACAAATATTTTTACTGAAAAGAATTATGAATTTCCCACAAAATTCACTTTATTTTCAAAGTTATTTTCGGGAATACAAAATTCATTATGAATAAGATTTTTGTATGACGTGCACTGAAATTTATTGTTGAGAGAAAGCTAGATTCTATGCGCACTTCAGTGGTTGCTTAGGCCAGATCATCAGGAAACTTTTTCCGAAGATTTTAAAAAGATTTTATACAAATAAATCCCTTAAAACCCGCTTTTTTCGGATTAATCGACGTTATTTCTACTCTTTACACAGTCTACAACAGACTTAATGTGATGTTAGCGTTAAGTATAGACTCATCATGTTAGAGGGTTTCTTATCTGTTGTAGACGTGGAGTTAGATTTCAAAGTTTTAACATGTAAAAGTTATTATTGATTTTATTAAAAATTGGAAACAAATAGAAGGAAATAATAGAATCTTAGCGCAAAATTATTCTATATTTTTACAATCATGGCAAATCTTAAGTTGAGCTTTGGGAAATTATGGATAGAGGCTGGCTACACCATTCTAAGCATCGTGCAGCGTTTCAAGGGATCCTCATCATTTGTAAGAGCTTAACATTCAGGTAGCCCTTCAGGCAAGCCGTGAATGCAGCCAAATAATCAGAAAAGTCAAAGAAGTCCAAAAATATCCTCAACACAGATCACTGTGGAGATTAGGCTAGAGTTTGGAACGTTCTTCATATTATAGTCCGGAGAGCACTCCATGAGGCGAACTATAATTCGTTAAAAGAAGCGCATAGCATATGCCCAGGAGTATTTGCGTAGACCAAATGGTTTCGGACCAAGTGCAGCTCGGATATTATATTATTTGTATTTTATTATTAACCTCTTTTCCTTTAAGCTGTGTACTCAGAAGCTTAAACGAAGAAGATTTTGAGTCAATTACGAAGTAAGTCATTTTAAAACAAGCCAAATCACATGAACTAAAGGGTAATGCCTATATGTATAAGTTTGATTGAATGAATTCGCTTTTAAGTAAATGAGAATATCTATTGGTATCTTGTATGCAGACAACGAACTATGGCTGGAAGCACAAAACAAATATATAGACACAAATTTTAGTACTTTTTTCTCCCTTTCTCTCTCTCTCTCTGTTTACTGGTTGCTTTGCTGTAGTAAATTTCACTATTAAGTTGTGTGGCATTTTAAAGCCAGAGTTGTTAGTTTAATATTGCAGATCTGTGGCATTAACTGAATGCAAGCAGATGTAATAGAATTGTGGCAAATAAAAATAGGGATTTAAAAATTTAATTAGAGAAGAACTAGTAAAAGGTTTTAGATAATTTAAGCCAAAGAGATTTTAAAATGAACAGGATAAGAAGCGTAAAAGTAGGCAAAAGAAAAATAGTTTAAAATTTTTATTTTCCTAAAATCTAGTTCATAAGAAGAGTGAGCATTTAAGTTAAGTAGTTTTACTGTTTGCCTAGAGTTATGCTTCAAATGTTTAAGCTTAAATAATACAGCTTTGTACAATTTAAAACATTACTTTTACTCGTTTTTAATAAAGTCTACCAAATATAAAAGCAAAATGAATTTTTAAATTAGTTTTTAAACACCCTTTGGCTTAAACAAAATAACCAACTTAACTCTAAAAATTGTGATATAAAAAACAAAATTTTACATTCAGGGAAATGGCAGCGAGTAGTTTTGTAAATCTGTTCATTTGTATTGGAAATTTATGCAAATTATTATGCTTTTACGAATTTAAAAATACAAAATTTACTCAACAGAACACCAAACATTATAGGATTGAGTGCTTGTAGGAAGTTTACAAGTACTTTTCATGCATGAATGAATAATTTTGACATTTTGCATTTACCAGAACGAGTACAATATCCACAAAATGTTGGCAAACAACTCTTTTTTGCTAAAATCTAAAAAAAAAAAATTCAAAATCAAATACGAGCACTATTTAACATTTTTTCAAATTCAGTTAAAGAAGAATTTTAAATGTATCGAAATGAATTTTGAATACGATAACAAAAATATGTTTTTGAATTTAAATCACGTTTTAAAAAGATAGAATTATTAGATCATACAAAAGTATAAAGGCTAAGGAAAGCGTGCTAAGAAACAGTTTGTTTAAAATTAAGGTTAAGTCCTTGAAATATGTTTTCTGATTTCCATTTCCGTTTGTCATACCGTCTGTCCTTGTTTTTTTTTTTATTTGAAGAAATCTTTTTGTCTTTTTCCCTAACGAAACGGAAGTGCTTGGTAAATCTCTTGTCAGGGCGAATATTGATTAAGTGTCAAAGGGTAGAACATTTTTGAACGACATCACTTGGGCACCACTTGGTCGCCACTTGATTCAATGTTGTGACACTTTTGACATTTTGAAGTGTTTGGTCAAACAAAGAAGAAGATAATTGCATTATTACTTGTGTTAAGCTTACAAAGGAAATTGATTGATAGTTAATTAAGTACTTAATAAATTGATAAAATGGGTGGCAGAATTAAGAGAAGCAAATTGATGTTTTTCTTTTTACTAAAATGGATATTGTTTTCTTAAAAAAATTGTTTTACAATATGCATGTATACAATTTTTTAAGTTAATAAAGCTAAAAAAAATACTTAAAAATAAGACAGTCAAAGATTAAAGTTTTAAACATTTAAATGAATTTGTATACAGTAAAGCAAACAGAGTTTTACTGCCAGGCCCGCAATGTCGAAAATAACACTTCTTTCGTAGTTTTATATTGAAAACAATAAAAAAATCTAAAATTTGTTTTTGTTTTCAATGTTAATATTCGAAAGAAATGTTCTTGTCGACATTGTGGGCCAGCCGTTTAATTTCACATACACAGAAAAAATTATTTTTCCAATTCAAACAAAAAATTTGTAGAATCAAACAATTTTTTGTCTGAAATCGGTCCTATAAACAAATTCGCATATTCAAACAATTTATTTGCATTTTGTTTATTGAAAAAAACACAGATTTTTTCAAACAAATAATTTAACTGAATCAAACAAAAAGTTTACTGAAATTCATATACTAAATTTCAAAATCAAAAAAAAAAAAGGTTTTTGCACAAGCATGATGCGCACACAAGCTGGCACTGTATTAGAAGATGATGGCAGTATACATATGTACTTATTTTAATTTCCACACAATCACTCACACATGTGCCTCACAAATATTGAAATTAAAAAGCTTTATTTTTATTCATATTTTCTTAAATAAAAATATTAAAAAAAACTCTAAATGCAAAACTTTTTAGCACAACCATTAAGACTAAGCTTTTTTTTTACTTAATGCTTTAAAGAGCTTTCGCATAAGTTTTTATGTTTAAACGGGCCTTCATACAATGTTTTGTAAAACTCTTGGCACAATTTCAATATAAAAAGCTTTTTATAAGGTAAAATAATAACAAAAAGTGCTTTATACTTATGCACAGTTAAAAAGCTTTTTTGTAGAAAGATTGTAAGTAGCAGTTAAACAAAGGATTATTCTCTTAAAGAGCCTAATAATAAATACTTTATTTTGACTATAAATAGTATATTTGAGAGAAGCGTATTTTAGTTAAATCTGTATCACAACTTTGAAATAAATGGCAGTTTTTTTTAAATTGTATCTGTCAAAAAAGCTTTTCTACAAAAAACCTTTAAATAATTTTTTTTTTATTTATGAAAAACTATAGTTTTAAATAAAATTATAAGAAAATCTTATTTTCTGCACAAAGAAATTCTTTACAAAAAAAAAACTTAAAAAAATGTTTATAAAAGAATTTTGTTTTTAAGTTTCTTTAAACGCTTAAAAGCTATTTTACACAGTTGTTTTTGAAAACTTTTTCACATGTTACATGCAGTCTATAACTGACATGAAATGCTTAACATTAACACTAAGATGATGTCAGTGTTAGGTATATAAAGAGCTTTTTGGCTTAATTTTATATGTGAATTTTATTCCAAGAGCTTTCATAATAAGGGTTTTTTTAAAAAAGCTAAAGCAAAAATCTCTAACAAATTCATTATATATTATGAAAAATCTTAAAAGCTTTGAGAAAGAAAAAAGCTTCTACATCACCCAAGAACTTTTTAACTGCTTAACCAAAATTCTTTCTTACAATTTAAACACAAAAATTAAAAAAAAAAAAAAAATTTGTTAAAGCTTTTGGTGTATATAATTTTTGCAAAATAATTTTGTTTAAGTGCTAAAGTTTTTAGGTTTTTCCTCATTCAACTTAATTTCTTCTCCGCCTTAAGATTTTTTCAAACAATAATTTTTCTTTTATTAAATAGTTCATAAGTGCCATTAATAAAGTGAATACGAATCTATCATTTGCTTTTTTTTTAATCCATTATGTTGCAAAAAAACCAATTTTTGTATTATTTTTCATTGTTTTCATTTCTGTTGTTTTCTGTTACGGGTTTTTTCTTTTTTCTTTTTGGTTATTGTACCACAATATGTCTGCTCTTAAGTAGATAAGCCTATTAGACGAAAATCTCTTAAAACATTGGCTCGAAAAGGTTTTTGTTTAATTATTTCTGTTTTCTTGTACATACTAAAGTATAGTACATATTAATAAAACGTTGTTGAAAGAGTATAAACATGTAAACTAGCACCTTTATTACCTTGACTTAAAGCCACTTGAAACAAAAAATTATAGTATTTTATATTTAAATTAAAAAAAAAATGTTTAAAAGAAAATAAACCTAACAGTTAAGATATTACGAGTGACAAGTAAGGTTGTAGTTATGCGCCTTGAGATATGCTTTTTTTAAGATAAAGGTAAAAGCCGTTAAGTATGTTAAAGATTTTTGGATTTTACTCAATTTAAATAAAGAATTTTTAGAAATAAAGCAAGTTTTTTTAGTGCAAACAGAAAAAAATACCAATGTTAAATCAACATGTCGAAATGTTGATTGAGAATTATTTAAATTTAATATTAAAATAACCTTAGATCACGTTAATTTAATATTATTCACTGTTAAAATAACATTGTTCAATATTTAATCCATAAAAACCCGTTTTATATTAAAATCAAAAGTTTATCTTGTTAAATTAACACGCCTACATACTTAAGTATGTAGACTTTTTATTTTCATGCTTAAAATATGTTATAAAAAGAAGACAATTCCCGTATTATTTTAATTAAAATTATTTAGTTAAATAGTACATCAAGTTTTCAAAGAAGAATGATGAAGAAAACCATATCGGGCGATTCTGCTGATGCTTCTGTTAACAAAGGAGAACACAAAATAAGTGAAACATGTGTTATAGGTAGGCT
Source organism: Pollenia angustigena (assembly GCA_930367215.1). Lineage (NCBI taxonomy): Eukaryota > Metazoa > Arthropoda > Insecta > Diptera > Polleniidae > Pollenia > Pollenia angustigena. Next base: position 154,558,951 of record OV884059.1, read on the forward strand.
TGCCAGATCGAAATCAGCAAAAATCTTGGCATTGAAAAGAAAAAGCTTAATTTTTCTTTACAATTAATATTTCGGTTTAATTGACAAAAAATGTTTATATTTTTATATAAGTTTATAATTTTTACAATATTGATCTAATAAATGCGGAGTGAATTTAATGAACCCCGTCTATTCGTCCGTCAATTTTTCTGTATGTGTAAACGTTGAAATGGGGTTTCTGAAGAAGATATGTATTTATAAAGTCCGGAATAGCTTGCAATTAAAATTCGATCAAATCGGTCTACAAAAGTCTGAGATATCTGCAACAAATTACGACTGCCTCTAATTTTTACCGATAAAACTTAACTTTTAAAAGTCTTGTTATACATTATGAACTTTATTTTTTTACCTTTTGCATACAATAAACTTAAAATTAACGGTCTATAAATTATGCAATTATAGAAAAATAGCTACCTTTTGTTCTAGAAATCACGGTGTTGGTACAGGAACGCCCACATAATATGATATAGAAGGACTTAATTTTGCACCGATACTTCGTATAATATCTGTAAATCCAAAATTGCTTTCTAAAGACAATATTGATGCTTCAAATGAATGTTTTATGGTATAAATGAAAAACAAACTAGAGTCTGATAGTCCTGCTATACATTCTTCTTCTAACAATTTAAAATTCCTTGGGATACAAATTCCCACAGCTCTTTCCGAAAAAAACATTATAACTGCAGCCCAAAAATACCAAATAGATCAATTATTGTTATTGTTTCTTGATTTTCTTAACAATTAAATGGAATAATTGTTAAATTAGCTTGGCAAATGATATATTTTCTTGATTCTTTACACTCATTAAAAAAGCTTAACAATCAAGGCAAATCAAGCCCATCTGGCAGCCCTAGTTACAGGGGTAAGTGTTTTGATTATTCTTAAATAAATGAATATGTTGTCTCTGTAGCTTTTTCACACTGTTATATAACACTCAAACCAATTTGATTATACATGAAATTCACGTTGTTTCAACTTGAAATAACTTTCATTCAACGTGATTCGGATTGTTATTTCAATATAAATGACATTTTGCTCTAACTATTTTAAAAGAAAACAATGTTGTTCGCAAGTTATTGTAAAATCAGGTTGAATTGACATGAAAAACGTATGAAGCTAAATCACCACCGAAAAATTTTAAATCAACCTTGTTTTCGACGTTTTTAACTTGATTTTTTTCTGTGTGTGTTTAAAAAAAACTATACTAAAATTATAAATCGTCAGATATTAAATGTGAACTGACAATAATATATCATTCTTATTCGAATACTTTATTTTGTGTCCTGCCACTGCTGGACGAATATTTTTCCTATCACGCTTTAAGTTCACATATGTAGGTGTAAAGCGATCTTCTATTCGCATAAGTCCGGCAGTATCTCTTCTCCTTAAAATTTATATAATAAATAATTTGGAGCTACATTTTTCTAGCCCTACTGCTATCTTAACAGTTTCTTAGCAATAGTGCAGTTGCAGCACAAAAAAAAAACTCAGAGTTTTTTTAATTTCGTTTGCAACTGCCTCATAGTTATAGTCAGGGTTGGGCAATATTTCAATAACTTGTATTTAATATACGTATTTAACATACAACTACGTATTTTGTATTTTTAATACATCCCAAAATATATTTTGTATTTTAAGTACCTGCCAATCAATTTTTTTGTATTTTAAGTACTTTTGGTCTCACAATACATTTTCACAAAAAACATTTACTGTTAATAAATAGCAAATAAGATGTCTCAAACATTAAGTTCTTTAGCCCATAGAAATAGAAATAGAAATAGAAAATAGAAAAATGCATCTTCATGTTGATGATGCCCTAACATTAGAATCGTGACATCAATGTTATTACAAATATCATCAATGAGACAAAAAATGACATCAATCCAATGACGAACGACATCATAAAATTTTGTCTTATATTATGCGTCATCTATGCTATGACTACATTGACGTCAATTCGATGCCACATTTTGTGTATTATAAACACTATTTGCATGCTTAAAAAGTAAAATAAGAACACAAAAATTCCTATATTCTATTTGTTATAATATTTAGTTAAATACATAAAGTTTTCAAAGTTTGCAGATGGTTTCTTATAATTGAGAGTTCCTCTGTAAACAAAGGGCGGAATACATCAAAAGTGAAACAAACATGTTGACTTAAGTCAATACCAATGACTCAATTTTATGACAAACTGTCATTCGATTGCGCCTAATGAGTCCTTTATCATATGCTACTGACTCATCGCATGGATGACATTTTTTATTAAACTGAATCCCATTCATTTCTCCGTTGTGCCATCCCATTGATCTGATGACATTTTGGCCAAGACTGACATCATCATGATGAAAAATGTCATGGGATCAAAGACGAAGACACTTGTCATAGTACTGAGTACTAAAAATTAAATTATTGAAGAAAATATAAAATAAATAAAAAAATAAACTACAAATGATTTGATTTTTAAATTCTCCTCTATTGGGCGTTTATGAATTACATATTCCCTGCGGGAAATTTATGTCAATTGGTCCAACAGACTGGTCCTGGGAGTTGTGAAAATAGAACAGGTACAAAAAGAAAGAACTCATGACCAGTGAAAGGAGAACAACTCATGTAACTAGTTTATGCAGAACAAACTGGTAGAAAAAGTAATGAATTACAGAACAGTTTTCACCGGTGGCGTGACAAATTTTTTTGGTCTTTCTGAAATTTGTTTCTTGAATTTAATTCTACGTCTTGTTTTATTGAAATAATACTACATTGTATTGAAATAATACTACATTGTAGTAACTGTCACTAAACACGTCCATTAAGAATAGATGTGTGTGTGACTGGTCAAATGGTGTCAATTGACCCCCTCCAATGACAACCCCATGTACAAGTGATAGGTCTGATTCATAGAAAGTGTTAAAACTAGTACCGGTCTCTACCACCAAAGACCTATCACGGGACTATTTTGGTGTCAGTTCGCTTCCCTCTAGGGTTACTATTGCTCCATTTCGAAATTAAATTTTCAAGATTCAGCAAAAGTTTAATATTAAAAAAACCTACAGAACATGTTAATGTTTGAAAGCAGTAGTCATAGGAATAGCAATTAAATTCCCAGCAAAAAAATTTTATCATTTTGCGAAGCACTAAAGGTACATTTAAAAAAATAAGCGCACAAATATGCGCTACGCAATAAGACATACAGAAATGCAGTTAAGTACGTGAACGAACTCTCAACAACTTTTATTAAAAAAAAAAAACATTTCAAGTGCTACGGCATTCCCTTACCACGAAGCAGGTTTGCAAGGGAGAATACTAAAAAATAACGGTATCAACCATTCAGTGTGTAAAGCTGATCGTTACATCTAACAATTTTTATGTGCGCTGAATAATGCGCTTTATGTGTCAAAAATGTATTGCTTCAAAGTGGGAACTCGCCATATAAAATTCATGTCCTCCGTAAGCGCAATGGTAAGCGATGTTTCTCCCTTACAAACCTGCTTCGTTGGAAGCTCCATTTTATATTGGGTTAATAGTTATTGCAGCATTTTTAACACAGATTTTTTTTAAAGAATTTTTATTTCCTAAAAAATTCAAAAATTAAATTTTAATTTTGAAAACTTAATTTTATATTTAACAAACTTTTATAGCAAAGAACCGCTAATGAACTTCATATTTTAAGCATAAAAGCATAGTCGTTTCCTTAGAAATCTAATGTATGCATTTCAAGTTGCATTTTATTTAAAAGCATTTTGTTAAGAATTGTTAAAAACTTTTATAACAAACAGCCTAAAAGTATACTTGTACTAGAATACTAAAGAAAATACTTTTTAAAAAGCATTTTAAAGAACCGGATATAGGAAACCGTTTAAGATGGCATCTCGTCGTCTACCACCTGCAAGTGCTGGTGTAGTTAATGTTACATTTTGTTTTTTTTTTTTTTAACCACCAAACAATAGAACAAAAACCTCTAAACAAATACATTTTTTATAGTTTTTTCTCTGTTTACATTTTACCATTTGTGAAAACAACCCTATTGAAAGTCTAATGACCCGAAGTAGATGTTCTACTTTTTTAGTTTAGTGTTTTTATAGTTTTTTTTTACCTTAAGGAAAAATCTGTTAGAAAAAAAAAACAAAAGGATATTTGTTCATTTTATTTTTGAAGCTGGATTCTAAACTAAAAAAAAGTTTGCATCACGATTTAGAAAAAAAGGATAATAAAATAGGAACCTTATATGGAAAGCAACAGAGAAACTTTATTGATGTGAAAATGAATCAAATGTTTGAAGACTGTGGAAAAATTTGTCATCGGCTTATACATATCCATGACCTATTGATGACATGTCAGCAGATTGTATTATTCAGAAGATCTTGGTGCTTTTCTCCTTTCTTTCTTAATTTGTGAAATTTCTATAGTGTTTTTTTTAAGTCACCAGTGCCCATGTTCTGTAACTCTCGCGTCGAGAAAGTTTTCGATTGAAATGTGTGAAATGAAACAAAAATGCCATAAATTGAAACAAACAGCTGTTTTTCTCACGTAAATGTGTCTGTTACTTTTTTTTGGCGAGTACAAGCTGTCACGTAAGGAAATTACTCGCCAATCTACAGAAAAAGTGAGTCTGTAACGTTTTGGTGAGAAAAGTTCCCGCTTTGAACTGTCAAATAAACTCACGAATAAAAATGGGGCGAGAAAAAATTTTAACACTAAAAACCATTAAAAATGCAAAGAATAATAATAATAATATTTTGTTCTTGGCACATTTTTCATTGTTGTATTATTTTGCTTTTAACATTTTAATAAAATATACGAATGTCTTCAAAGCTCGTTTCCAAACAACAACCATTAAAGTCGCTCTTTAAACAATTTGGTATAGCCGACGGTTGCATTTTCGCCGCCGTCGTTGAACAATTTTCAATTTTAGTAAATTTTGGTCGCCGTCAACGATATTTGTTACGGGCGTTCTGAACGTCTGCAATGTCACATCGGCTTCGAGAGCAATATTATGACATTTATAACGTAACGACGTAATCTCTTTTCATAGTTCTCGACATGAGTTACAGACACACATTTTTCTCACTTTTCGAGAAACGACGAAATATTTTGTTTCACATCTTTTCGATGCAAGAAGTTCTCACTAAAGTTACAGAACATGGGTACAGGACAAAATCAGTAGTTTGTCGTCAGTACTTCCCTCTAGGGATACTTAAAAATTCTCTCCATTCCCTTTTGCTCCACCTTTTCTCGGCTCTTAACTTTTTCTTTTTGTAGTGTGTGTATCTGATCACTTATCTTAGCTAATAAAATGTTATTCGTTGCTCGTTCCAATTGAAAAATCAAAATTTCCAACGGGGATGACTAATGAACAAAGTTTGATTTATCAAAAAGTGCCACAAAAAAAAAAAACCAAAATGCTGCTTTTTCGACCAGCTATCTGGAACACCCATCATCCTATCAGTATCAAACAATATAAACTATACTTTTGTTTTTATTCCTCTTCCTATTCCTAAACTATACAAACATCTAACAAAAAAGGCAACATAAAGAAGCTTTAATAAAAAATAATGAAAAAAATAGTCATTTGAAGTTGTTTAGTCAAATAGCCTTCAGCTTTTTTTCCTATGAAAAAAAAAAACTAGGTGGGCAACAGCTCTAAAGTAAAATAGAACTACAAACAGCTGCCGATAACTACACTTTGTGCTTCTGCAACAATTTCAATATGCCATCGTAACTTTGCCGCCTTTGACAGTTTCCTTGCACTCACATCTCAGCTGAGTGGTTGCAACAACAAACATAATTGTAACTGACAGTAACTGCTGTCATGTTGAATGTTTCAAGATTGAATATTGTTGTTTTTTTGTCTAATTCGTTGAAGGAGTGATAGAGGAGTATTGTACGTTTTTTATTTGCTTAATGCAGTTACTGGAAGAAACATATTTATAATGCAATATTTAGATGCATTAAGAAAACATTACCGGAGGCGATTTAACAATGAGTTTCTTCCTCTTTTACTTTTAAAACTTTTGATAATTGTGGATTGAAGAAAAAGTTTTATGTTATGAGCTGTTGTTGATGACGACTATTATGATGATGATAATGATTATAATGATTATAATTTTTTCGGAAATGTGGGATTTTATGAGCTTTTATCTTAAAATTATTAAAGCTAAAGGAAATTGACGTTTTAAAAGTCGTTTTAAGATGTTGACTTAAAATTTTTATAAAGTTTTTATAAAGAGATTTTACAGCTTAAAGGGCTTAGAGCAGTAAATAGCATTTATTATTTAAGGAACGATAGAACTTACAAAAATCTATCCGTACCTAAATCGAGCCGAAGCAGCGTCAATAGTGGGGATTTCCTTAAATCAACTAAAGAACGCTTGATTCGAGTACGAACTATTCATGTGCGAAATACTTAACTTATCCGTATTTCATCTTAAATAAAAATAATCCGAAAAAAGGATTGGATTTATTAAATGAGAGATAAAATTAATCTCAAACTGTGCTTGATTCAAAATTCCTAAGACGGTTTAATCTCGACTCGCACTTGCAATAATCTGAAAGTGAGATTATATTGATTCTGCCCCACAGAACCAGAAGAGAGAATATTATTAATTTACTTACTCGTTATACATGTTTATTTCATCTTTGTTATATTCCGCCCTTTTGTTTACAGAAGAATTCTCAATTATAAGACACCAGCTGCATGCCCGATTTAGTTTCCGTTTACATACTACTTAAAAAATTTGATGTATTTAACAAAATTACTTAAACAAAAGAATATGGGAATTATTGCTTCGTATTTTAGTTTTTTAACATGAAAATAATCTATATTTTTTGTTCTTGTAGTGCTGTTGTTGTGTCTACAACAAAGTTTTATAAACTCACTCGTATTCACGCATATTGGTTTCTGAAAGTTATTCCACTTTGGATTGTTTTAAGTACTTTTAAGTGTTATCCGTACTTAAGTTTTTGAATAGATTCACGCTTCAACAACGCTACCAAATTTTCTTGGGAAATTTGTCATCGATTCCTGCAACTTATAGACTTTTTGTTGCAAATATAAACTGCCATCTAAACGGGCTTGTTAATACTGGGTCCGGTGGCAAATTTATATTTTTAAATACGATTATTTCAAAAAGTAATAAACGGTGCAGAGGGTGGGTGGCGCCGTTGGAATTATCGATTGTGCGGATTTGTCAGTCACGATGTCGCAGTGGTCGAGTGAGCATTGCGCGTTTGCTGTGGAGCCATTTTTTAAGAGTAATGATGCTTACGTAACAAGATAACTGCCCTAACTGGTCTCAAAGAACCCGATTGAAACATTAAAAACCATTGCATTGCCCAAGAATAACTGTATGGTGTGCCTTGAGATAATTTTTTTTTTTCGAAAATTATCGAAAAACAGTTCTATCCGCATTTCCATTCTTTCGTTTAATGCTCTTAATAAAACTTTATGTCAATTATTACGTTCTTTATTTAAGTTTGAAAACATAAATCTGCTACCAGACACCCTGTAGAAAAACAGACCCTATAGACTTCATTAAACTGAACTAGGCAACGCTGGTCGCAACATCTGTATTATTTCTTTAAAAGGGACGAAAGATAAGACGTCCAGATTATGCTTCATGAAAAGCAGCTTCGTTGCCCATTTGCCCGATATAATTTTCAAATGTAAATACCTTTCAAATAAAAGAAAATTTTAAAATTAAAGTACATTTTTTGCGTTATTTTTACAATTTATATTAAAAAGGGAAGAAATTCTATATTAAGTAATTTGTGATGTATTCAAAAGCGATAACTTTGCTAAGTTGTTTTTGTTTACACACACGTGGAGTGAGTAAGGTCTCATTGAAAAATTGCCAATTGCTTGCCACTAATCCATTTCCAAATCATAAGTTTTCATAATAAACAAAACAGTGCTGGCAAAGGCCTTCATAAATGTGTTTGAAAATCAAATGTGTGTAAAAATCGTTTTTGTACAACAGTAGTAGGGAAATGGAGAGGCAGCATTTTTTCCCATATACCACAGAGGGAGCATTTTGCTTTTCTTTTAAAGCAGCAAAAATTCTGCTTCCCCATTCGTTTTTTCCCATATACCACAGAGGGAGCATTTTTAAATAGGGTTTTGAGGGTACAGAAATTTTAAGATGTACACCCAACAGTACTTCTTTCTTTCAAAACCTTTTAATACAGTTAACAATTTTTGCCTATACTCCTAGTGTTTGAAGCATGCAACATATTTCGTACATATATATCTAACTCAACGATTTTAACAAATCTGGGAAGATACAAGATAATACCCTGGTAGTGTATAAAGTCATTCCTAAAAATTTAAGGAATAAGACTATTACAAAAATTGTAAATACATAACTGAAATTAAGCTCATAGAATAAATTCGAAAAATATAAAATGTTGTACAAAAATATCCCAAACACATATTAAAAAAATAAAGAACGTGTGTATTTTTTCTTCCATTCTCACTGCTGCATGTATTTTTGGCTTCCTTGTTAATTTTTGAGACTATTTTTTCACTTTTTGTTTGTTTTGTTGTTTCTCCACCTTCACACACTTACGTAAATTGGTTGCATACCAGTGTTGCAAAATTGAAATTTTGATATGGTACTGAACTTCAACTAAAAGAGTATTTTTCCCACCAAATGGTACTTTTTGTTAAAAAAAAAAACAATAATTTATGAAAATAAAAGGAACAAAAAATATTTAATTGGAATTCATTTATCAAAGAATTTAATAGCAAACAGTATTTATATTTGAGGTACACATGTAAATAATATTTCTGTTATTTATATGTTGTTTGCCATATTATTTCTATATTGCCTTATATTATTCAATATGGCGCAACTCTTATTAAAAAACATAAACTTTAAAGCAAAACAACAAAGTACATTGTTGCCAACACATTTCACGGTATATTGCACTTCTTTTCGGATTTCGATTCCTGCCACTATATTGTGTGACCTTCGAAAATCACAAACATATTGGGTTTTGGTAGAATTGAATATGTGGTTAGTGGTAATCGGGCTTCTAGCTTGCTTCTAGTTTTTTTTTTTTTTTACTGTTAGGACCAGCACTCAGGGGATGACCCCTACTAATGTATTTCATTGTGTTGGAACTATTAAAATATGTTGTGGGAAGTGGGATAGAGGGAGTTTGTGAACATTCGATTTGAACTTATTCATGTTGTAAGTGAGAGGGAAGACTTCTGCAGGAAGGTTCACAGTGGTGTGCCTCAGGGATCGGCCCTTGGACCTTTACTTTTTATTATGTTTATTAATGATCTTTTTGATCAAATTTCTAGCAATTCGTGTCTTTCATTTGCTGATGATGTGCAGCTTTTGTTTAAGGGCACACCTGAATTTTCTGATGTATTGCAAAATGTGATCAATTATACAGTTCAATTGTTAGATAGTTGTGTTCTGGATAATGCGTTTGTAGTTAATACTGGCAAAACTAAGGCTATGTTGTTTGGCAAATGTAGTAGTTCTGAGTTCACTATTACGCTAAGTGGTAGTGAAATTGAGTTTGTTGATCGTTTGAATTGTCTAGGTGTAATACTTGACAATAAATTATCATTTGAAAGTCATGTTAATTTCATAATATCTAAAGTGAACTTTACTTTACGTAAATTGTACAATACATATTTAATGTTGCCAACTTATGTTAAGAAACAAATTGTTTATGGGCTTATAATGGCAGTTTTTTTATATGGATTGGAGTTGTATTCTGGAACAGTTGGCTATATTCTAAAAAAAAATAAGATTGGTTTTTAATCGAGTTATGCGATATCTTTACTCGTTGAGAATAAGACAGCATGTCTCAGCATTTGTTTTAAAATTTTTAGGTTTTCCATTTGTGGAGTTCATAAATTTTCGAAATCTTATTCACTTTTATAAGTCTTATAGGTTGCAAACTGCTGGGTATTTAATTCAGTTATTTGATTTTTGTAGATCAACGAGGAATAGACAGTTAAAGATACCGAAATTATCTGCCGTATTGGAACGTTCTTTTTATGCTAGAGTTGCACGGTCTTATAATAATTTGCCTAATTTTTTTAAAACTTTTGGTGTTTCTGCTAACACATATAAAAAAAGACAGTTTCTGGAACTTTCAGGAAATCAATCTTCTATGTAATTGTTTTATATTGTTGTGTTGAATATGCATTAAAGGTTTATATTCATGAGATCTAAAAATTTATTTCTGTGAAGCTTGTTGTGTAGTATTTTCTTTATGAACATAAAATAAATCATTATTTGTACTCTAGAAGTTAATAAATATCCACTTTATATTTTTCTTCTGTGTAAACTTAACTAATGTATTAATTCTTAATATTTTGGAAACATTTTTATTATTTTATTACTTATACGTAGGTACATGTATACACACATATATATATGGGTATGCATGTACATATGTATGTATACATGTATTTACGTATAACTTTCTGAATCGTTCGTTTTGGGATTTTTCATAGCTAAAACTCTTACATTTTAATTCAGCTATCTAACCCTTTTGTAATTATATTTTAACTTTAATATATATTAATTTTGATATACATACATTCATATATTAGTTTATTTACAATTGTTAGTAGAAATTTGTAACCGATTATGGCCTTTAAAGGCTAGGTTATACCAAAGAATATAAATCATATAGAATGCGCATCTCAAGGAAAACTAAAATATTTTTGAAAAAAAATGCATGATGCGGGCGGGAAGACAAAAGGGAAAGAAGCAAAAACAAAGAGCGTAACAATGCATCGTTCTCTCGTTGTTTATGAGAACTTTTAATTCTCATTTATCAGCGTATATGTATGTGCGTGCACGAGTGTGTATGTATGTACATTGCCAAGTCAAAAAAAAAAACCACATTAAGTAAAAAATAAAACAAAAACCTAACAAAAGAATTTTTGTTTCTTGCAATTTTTGTACAATAACCTTCGTAAAAGCAAATGTGACCGATTGTGTAATTGTAGGGTAAGAGTATGTGTTTTATTGTTGTACAGATAAAACTATATCGGTTCGCACCGAAATTCAGATGCAGTTTTTCTGTAAAATTAAAGATTTATAGGAATATAAAAATATGTAAAAACATAAACTGCCTTGTTCATAAAAAATATTTTATGTTTATTAAAGCGGCATGGTCACACAATGCTTTTGGGGTCTTTTGTCAAACCATGTTATATATTTATTTCATAGCTGTGCAGTTTTAATATTCTTATTAAAGATATTTAAAAATAGATTAAAATAAAACATATTATTATTCCTTCTTAAGGAATTTTGTTTGGTTTTTATTTAATCATGTTGCTTGGAAATTAAAAAAATTTAGTTCTCATATATTCGGAATAAATTTAATTTATTTCTAACTTTATGTCTATTCACAAATGTAAAAAAATTATATTTACAAAAATAAAATTATTTCCAATTAAATTTTCAATCAACCAAAGCGATACAAATACATACATATTTAAAAAGAATTTAATGAGGATATCAACCACCCTAATATTTTAATAAATTAAATCATTCGTTTGATAAAACTTGTATTTTTCTTTTCTTGGAACTTCCTTTTTCTAAAGACCAAGAGCAATGTTTTCGGAGGAGTACTAATTTAATAAATGTTCACAAACTGAGCAATATGAAATTTATTTAACAAACAATCAATGAGAAATACCTATTTATAATTATGCCACTCCTTTATTTATAAATTCCATTAATATCCTACATACACACATGGTAAGTACATAATTAAATAATCTAAAAAATGGAATTATAATTCGGTGCAAATCGATATAGTTTAGTTTTTACAAAAATAAAACACATACTGTTGCCCTACAACTACGCATTCGCTCTTACGTAGGTTATTTGCACATAAATTGTTTTAAAACAAAACGAAATCAATTAAAAAAATACCAAAAACCGGTTTCAACGAAAAAAAAACACAAACACACACACACTTTGGCTGGCAAAAACAGCAAACATGTGTATGTGTTAATGCTGCACATTTTGGATGCTCTCTTCAGTTCTCTAAGTGAAAACACAAACCAACAACAATCTGCCTTTGCAAAATTTGTGAGCGAAATTATATGAGACCGGGGCGTAATGATAAACCCCGCCATAAGAAATTTTGCTTCTACATGATGCGCATTCTATAAGATTTATATTCTTTGGTTATACGTAATGTAAAAGTAAAATAAATAAATTATGTATTTTATTCGACCGTTATTATTTCAAATTTTAATAAATTTTCGAGCCTAAGGTCTTTTTTTCTTCCTTGAGTGCCGAAATATTGGTTTTTAAATAAAAGTTAAAAGTTTTTTATAAAAAAAGACCTTATACCGTGTTCAGCTATGCACCTTAATTGAGTTTTACGCAATAAATGCCATTATTGAGCTCAATTATCCATACAAAATTGCAATTTAGTTATTGCTCAATTAATACGAAATTGTTATAAATATTGAGTAAAATTAAAATGCGACACTGTAACAAGTGTGTTTATTAAGCAAAACGCAACTAACTAAACATTCTTTTGACATTTGGCAATTGAAATTACAACAAAAAAAGGCCCATCCATTTGGTCTGCGCAAAAACCAGATGTTTATTCCTTAAAGATATCATAAGTTGTTTACATTTTCTTATACATGTACATTTTTGTTTACGTTGAATGTTGTATGTAGTATTAATATAAATTCCCAACAAACACGAAGTCGAACCTTTGATATGAAATGGCTTTATCATTTGACATCAAACACAATTCTCAAACGTTTTTCAATTGTTTGATTTAACATTATAATTCAATTTGATAATGATTTGAAAATAAACATTTGATATCAAATGTTTTATCAATTTGATGTCAAATGTTTGTCAAATGTTTAATTCAAATCAAAAATAAACTTGGCAATACTAAAGCGAAAAATAAATGTAATCATTAAAAATGGCGATTAAAGTTACATTTTTTACTTTGTGGTTACATGTGTTTTACTATTAAAAATTAATTTTAATATAAAGTGAACAGCTTATTTATATAAAAATTATTTTTGAGTAATTACAATGATTAAAAATACGAAAAAAAAGGAAAATAAAACGGGAAAGTGGAGAAAGTTTGTTTTACGATCGCGGTGCTACAATCCTCAAAATAAAAGGGAGCCAAGTAGTTTGTCTTTCCAAGAATTAGAGGACAGAAAGAACATTATTAAATCTTTTAACTATGGTGCCGAATGTTTATCTCATAGTTTATTTAAATAAATAATAAATTTAAATTAAAAAAATAAAATATTTTTATTTATATTCCACATTGTATTATAATCCACATTTGAAAAACATTTGAGAATTACGTTTGAAAGCATGTTGAAAATAAAGGCATTTTTCAATTTGAAAATAATTTCCCCTTTTTGTTGAGAACGCTATGATTTTCAAATGATTTTCAAATCATTATCAAACGTTTGATTTCAAATCATTTTCGATTTTAAATCAAATCTCCGTGTTTGTTGGGTTGAGTTAGCTAAATTGTGTATATGTGAACAGAAAGATAATTATGTCAATTAACCGAATATTGACTCAATAAAAAAGATATATTTGAACACGGTATTAGGCTCGAAAATTTATTAAAATTTAAAATAAATAAAATTGAACCGTTATATTACAAGTAAATGAGCCGTTTTAGGTACGTTTTTTCAGAATTTTCTAAAAAAAATATTTGAAATAGTTTATATATTTATGAATAACTAAATACATTAAAAATTTTATTTTTGTCAACATAAATTTATAAAGAATTTACATTTATATTTCAACTTTTCCAAAGTTACATTATTCAGACTTTTACATATTTTACATACTTGAACTAAGTTCTAAAACAAGTTTAAAACATTAATTCTGAAATGCTTTATTTCTGAAAGATCCGCTAGAACACGGAATTGAGAATTAATATTATTATAGTTTTCTTTATCGTTAGTAAATAACATTGGTTTTTCCGGAAACAATATTTTCTGGCGTGAAGCTGATTATCACTTTTAAGGATTTATGTTCAAAACAAAATTTAGTTCTTAATGTTTCGCAAATTGTCGAATAAAACGATTTCGCAGTTTCTTTTAGTTAATAAACCATTTCCTTAACATTGCATGTTTCTATAAATATGGTTTTCATTTAAATTTTCCACTTACATATTATCCAATGCATGCCTTTTTATAAATTTTCTTGCCACTTGTAAGAACAAATATCCCATTCTGGAAAACAAAATATGAATCCTGGCGTCCACGCTTTGCATTTCAATATTAACGTCGTTAATTATTTTTAAAATACAACAATATAAATTTTGCAACAAACTTAGCTTACTTTTTGCTTAGATTAGCCTGCTATCGAAATGATCACATCACAGTAAAAAAAATAAGAGTAAAAAAGCTCAAAGGATAAAAAAGTAATAAAAAAAGGCGGGGGTACTGCGGTATTTTTAATATGAAAAAGTACCAAAGTACTGAATTTTTCAACACAGTTGTATACTCTTCTTTTCAGTATTTGTTTGTAAGAGCGACACTACAGTATAGAGTTTGAAAAATTTCCAATGGAATTGTGCCTCATTTGTGGTACGTTATTCATTTTTCCACTTTTTTTTTAACAAAAAGTTGAATGTATTTATTTAATTTTGAAAATAGCCTTAAAATAATACATTTTGAGTTGAATCTGTAAATTGTTCTTTGCATTACATTGTCATCGAGTTCTTTTCGATTTGTGCTGTTGAAATGAAAATTAAAGGAATATAACGAAATATCAAACTTCACTTTAATTTTTCACCTTTCTTTAATCAGCAGTCACGAAAATTTTCTACAATCAAATTTTCAAACTGCAAATTAACACAACTGGGACCATTTCACGTTTATGACATAAAACGCATTAAAAACATTAAATTTTATGGTTAATAACTTTCCTTTTTGTGTTAACAACTCGCAGCAAAAATGCACATAATTTAACAGCCAACATAAAGGGACTTATTTTATTAACCTGTTAGAAAGTATACAGAAAAAAAAGCAGACGGGCAAATAAGATAATAAAAGCTTTTATTTTCTGATTATTATGTCAATAAATATTAAAGTGCAAGTACTTCATAACATATTTTTATAAACAATTTAAACAGACACCAACACAGGCATCCAAAAAATTATATAAAAATAATATTTTGACATTATTAAATTTATGACATCAAAATGTCACTAGAATACCAGTTTTTCTAAAAAAGAAAAAAAAAAAAAAAATAAAAAGAGTGTTAAATAAGAAGTGTGAGTGTGTTAAATTAAACTAATGTCAATGTTTGTTATGACAGCTCTTGTGTCCATTAGTTCGATTGAAAGGTTTTCAATACTTGCTGATTTTTCAATGGTAATAATGTTCGGGGATGATATAAAGTTTATGCTGTGATGCTGGAGATTCATTTTTTTTTGGCAGTTTGATACTGTTGATAAATATTTCATTAACAAAATATTTTATAAACTGAAACAACCACAACAATAATGAATTTTTTTTATGGTCTGCCTTATGAAAGTAGAAGTGGGAGTTGCACAATTGTGATGTTGTAAAATCAAAAATAAAATTTCGTCAAAAGGCATATAGAAAAATCGTAACAATAACTTCCAACACCATGAAAATATTTATTAACAGCTTTGGATTTCATCAAACAGCCAGACATGTGATTGTATATGGGGAATTTCATATTAAGAAAAATATTATTTAGATCGACGATTAAAAATCGAATAATTAGCACCCGTATTCAAAACAAAAATTTAGTTACTGCATATCCTCTGATTAAGGATTTCTTATTCAAAACACTTTTAAATAAATTATGATTATTGAATGATCAAAGACTTTTTAACTCCTAATTAGCTGCTGTCAATTTGCTATTTCTGTCAATTGAATTTAACTTAAACAAAGATGTAAAAATGTTCTTAATCGGGCGATTTAAAAGTGTTTTGAATAAACTCATGACTAAATAGCGATTAGGCTTAATTAACATTTTTGTTGCTCACTCGATGAGCGGAGTATAATCGGTGAATTGCCGTCCGTGTCTGTGTGAAAAATACGATTATTGACTGACTCGCGAGCCTATGGAGTGGCTATCACTGATTTAGAGATTAAAAAAAAACGAATAAAAATGTAAAGAGCGGAAAACGTTTTCAAGCTGTCACAAATTCTCGTGCATCCCAAATAGCCCGGCGTATACGTTTTGCAATTGGAAAAATCCGACTTTGACAGCGCGTTTAACTTTATTTTTTATTTAACAAGAAAGCTTACACTACTGTTCGTGACAACGTTGGCGCTTTTGTTTAGGTATGGTATATCAGCGTAAAAGCTCAGCGGAAGAAAACGTTCCGGCTTCCGCTCTTGTTTAGGTACGACTGTAAAAAGGTATAAAAACCCCAAAAAAATTCTTTAAATGTAGAATGTGACTCAATACATATCAAAAGTGCATGCTATTAAACTAAGGATATTAGATGTAAAGTATGGTTGAGTTCCAAATAGGCTTAACACCTTTAAAAATTGCGAAAACGGGACACCACTAAAAAATCATAGAAAAATTCACACAATTCCATTTATCTAAAATTACACTGTGCTAGAAATGGACACTTTTTTAGACAAGCTGAGAACTTGTAGTTTTTACCTAATTCGGGTTCGCTGAACCCAGTGGTGCTTAGGTTATGTATTAAAAAAATCCAGTTGTGTTGAAAAAAAATTTTTTTTTGTGTTTTTCTGATTTGTCGTGCCAGGTAATAAAAAAGTTATTCAAAAAACGGGACAAATGGCGTCCAGTTAAGTGTATCGACGGGACACGGGACATTCCAATCTTAAACGGGACTGTCGCGGCGAAAACTGGCCAGTTCCAAAACATCACAAAACTAAAAAATTTATAATTAAGTTAGCGGATGCACTGTTTGCTTATTGTAAAGGGTGGCTAAGGGCTGATGTTGAATGTGAACCACACCTAAACGTCAAGTTTTTTTCTGGATTTCATTTGACATTTCTCACTTTCAGACTAACTCAATTTGAACCATGGAAAGCAATACAATCGAGCAACGCGTTAAAGTTATTCATGCTTATTATGAAAATGGGCGTTCAAATCAAAATGCAAATGCACTTCGTTATTCAGTGATAAGGCACATTTTCACCTCAGCAGAATTGCCGCATTTGGGCGAATGATAATCCAAGAGGGATTGTAGAAAAACCAATGCACCCACAAAGACTGTTTGGTGCGGTTTATGGGCTGTCGGCATCATCGGGCCGTATTTTTTCCTAAATCAGGCCGTTGCTGTGAATGGTGTTCGCTGTTGTGAGATGATAACGAACTTTTAATGGCCCTGCTTTCAACAGGACGGTGCAACTTGTCACACAGCTAACGAATTGTTTCGTTAGCCATTGGGCTCTTTTGCGCGACAGATTCAATGGCCGTTTTATCTCACGTGGTGGCGATGTCAATTGGCCGCCAAGATCATGTGATTTGACACCGTTGGACTTCTTTCTTTGGTGTTATTTAAAAGAAAAGATGAAAAGAAAGCCAACAACTATTCAAGAGCTAAATGATGAGATAATTCGGCACATTAACGGCATATAACCTCAATTATGCCTCAGCTTCATCGAAAATTTGGACCATCGGATGAAGGTGTGCCGCCGATATTTTGATCCATACATAATTGAACCATACCAATATTATCATAATAAAAAGAAAATACAATAATTTCCTAAATAATTTATGGTTTATTCAAAATCAACATCGGTCCTTAACCATTTAACCACCCTTTATACACATCGATAACTTTTTTGGTGTACTTTGGCACGATAATATTTGGACATTCTCACATTCTACATTTATAAAAGCACGTTGCTTTGTACAAGTTTTTGCTTTTAAAATCTTGATAAGTTTTCTAAATATTTAAATTAATTAGACAGAAAAACGCCAGTACTTAAAATCAGGTTTCTGTATAAAATACCCCCCATATATTGCCTATGCATATTAAGAATATAAAAGAATTAGAATCATTTAATGTTAGAAATTTATTTATTTAAAAAAAAAAAAAAAATTTTAAATCATAGGACGGCAATTACTTTCCTATATTTCTCCGATATGAAATACCCCACATAATAGGAACAAACATAAGCTTTCGTCTCTATCTATGTGTGAATTCAATGGACCAAAGCAGGCTCGTTCATGAAAGTTTTCTTTCAAACATTTTGAGTGTATTGGTGAGAAAGGAGAGAACATGCTCTTCTTTCTCTTCCCCCCTCACCAATAAACTCAGCCTTTCTAAAAAAAAACTTTCAAAGTGTGAATCTATACCAAAGGTGGATCCATCAATACGAACAATATTTCTGTCCGGAGAATAATTTTTTACCGAGAGTGTTCTGCAGAACGATTCACCGAATTCGGAAATTTTATCCGGAAAAACAAAGCTACCATATGGTTTACAGATGTAAACAAATATACAGTATGGCAGCACAAGTAGCAAACTATATACTTGTATTGAACTGTTTTCTAAAAGTGTGTTAACGAAAATGGACGAAAAAGGAGATTGGTTGTTATTATTTTGAATTAAATTCATTTTGTTTATTTAATTATTCAGATCAAACAACAAAAGTTGTAATAATTCAACTGTTATGTACAAATTGAGAAAAAGTGGCATCTCAGTTCATTTTGTTCTGAACAAGAATTAAAATTAGACCAATTCAAGAAAAAAGTTGCCGAACTCAATATAAAAAAATTTTGTCCGGGCAAAAATATTATTTTGAACGCATGGGTGAATCGAGCTTAAGCAAACACAAATAGAATCCTCATAGTGCATCGTCCGGAGGGAACAAAGATTTGTCCATATACATTTTTTGAATAGACCATGCAGCATAACAATTACAAATAATATTATTTTTGATTTTACATTACTTTTCTTTAAGATTCCTATACAAAAGGGGCCAGTTTTTAACCTCGTATTTAAATTTGGAAGGCTCACAGCACAAAGGGAGCGGACGATTTTAATGAAATTAAATTGTTTTCTTAATTTGGTCAATATAATGCTCGGTGCCAAATATCAATGATGTACAAATGCTCCTCATAGTTTTTGCACAAAATTGTATGAAGCCTTCCCACTGTGCGTAGCAGTGCTTTGTCGAAACCAAATCAGTTTACGATTATGAGCTTTAATTTGAACATTTTTATTTATCTTTGTTAAATTTTAGTAACCTAGTCAGCCTATTGGTTATAATCGGTTTCCAAATTTCTCAATTCAGAGAAATAAACAAATGAAATTTGTACTGTTTATTTATGAATAACCCCTTATATGAGTTTTAAATGTTTAATAAATCATGTTTTAAAGAAAGTTTTTTTTTTGTGTATTCTTTAAATCAGTTAAGAACAGTCTTAAGTTTTTATTTTTTTCAAAAATATTGAAGGCCAAAAATAAATTAAATTCCATACAATATGAAACACCCCCTTTGTAATACATTATTTATGCTGTGGCATTTACCCAACATGAATATAAATATTGCATGGTTGGATTGTAAACGCAGCTTATCAGCAACATAAAATTGTCTGTCTTTTTGTTGTCGACTATTAAAATACTTGTTGTTGTTGCTGATGCCAACAGCTGGCGGTCAGAGAGGTCTCAGGAAAATGAGAACAGGGTGTATTGTTTGTAGCATTTTACACGTAATACGTTAGGGAGGAAGGACCAAACATGATACTGCTGACTCTTGCCCACAATGTTGCTGTTGATGGCTTATGATGTTGATGATGATGGTTTGGCCACTGATAGATGATTTCACAAAAAATGGCTTTTTGTATTTGATGACATTTTTTTTCTATTATTTTGTTGCTGCTACCATTGTCATTGCAGTCGATGTTATTTTTTTTTGTTATTTTTATATGTCTGTGTCTGTGACTGCACATAAATTTTTCTCTATGTCTGCATAACTTTATATTTTACGTGAAATATGCTTTTATGTTTTCACTGGTTTTTTGGAGTGAGAAGGCATACAAAGGATCATCTGCATATTCCCCCTTCTCCAGTCTGTTTTTCCATTTTTGCGAAACATTTTATTTTAAAAACCCAGAATGTGTTTAAATTTTATTTTGTTTAAAATGTGTTTATGGTATTATTGTGGTTTTGTCCAGCCTGTGTTGTAAATAGTAATTCACAAAACTCATGTTTGATATGTGTTTAATCGTTTGAAAGGATTTTCGTTTTGTTTTTTTCGTCCTGTTGTTGATGTTTTCTATTTATGTCTATTTTGGTTTTTTTGTTGTTGTTAGTTTGCCGGTTAATACAACTAAATTTAGTGCGATGGGTAAATTTAACATTAAATTGAATAATGTTTTAACAGCTTTTTTTCAAATAGCTGCTAGGAAAATAGTTAAAAGGGATTTTAAAAGTATTGTAAGAATTTATTTTTAGGATGATTGACTAATATTTAACCTTCATAAGGTCTTCGGGTCAAGTCTGACCCATTTTGAAATAAAAGTTAAAATTTTCTAAGAGTAAGTGACTTATATTTTTTATATTTTATGACTTTTTTTTAAATATAAATGCCAAAAACTACGCTAAGTTTTCAGAAAAAATATTGGCGAAAAAAATATTTATACAATTTTTTACAGTTGAGGTCTTTGGGTCATGTTTGACCTGTAGCAAAATTCTTGAATTTTCGTTAGATATTTCCAGTTGTTATTTATTTTTTTAATTTTCTGTGACATGCGTTGTTTTGAAGTTTACTAATAATGCACACTCATAAAATTATTACAGTAACTGATTGTGGGTTATTAAATTCGTTTACGGTACTGTTAAAATTGAATAAAAATATAGTTATTTTACGAATATTTTATTTTTCAACATTTATGTTTGTTATTCAAAAAAAAACAAACTACCAAAAAATAATGTTTTTCCGTATTTTTTTTTGTTAATTTGTTTGATTTTTGTCGGTTGAAATATATTTTCTAAAAGTATAAACTATTCAATTTTAACGAATATGCTGTTCAATAAATAAAAAATTAATGTAAAAATCATTTGTTCTAAATGATTTGTAAATGATCCGTTTTCTAAATTAATTTTAATTTGTTTAAAACGAATTTTCTTTTGAATTTAACTACATAATACTTTGAGTGCAGGTAAATGTGTATTTTGTATTGATTGGACTGAAGTGACGACATCAAAATTTCGCATTTATTGGTTCTCTAGTTAGCTGAATGGTATAGATGAAATAATGAAAGTACAGACAGTTTGTGGGACGTTGTGGAAGGAAACCCTATTTTTAGAGCAATCTTGCCGTTGAACAGATTCAAAAACCTTTCGAGAGTACTAAGATTTGACAACAAGTATACTCGCAGTGAACGCCAAATTTTAGAGAAGTTTGCACCGAAACGTGAGCTATGAAAAATATGGGTTTATTATTTATGCCTGTAATATACAACCGTATGCAGGTAAATTAATCGGAACTTTGCCTCAAATACACAACAGTTTGCATGTAGTTCTTGATTTGACAGTGGGTTTGAAATGTCATAGTAGGACTGCAGACAATTGTTTTACATCGTACTAATTTGGACAAAAATTGCTAGAGAATCAACTTACTTTAGTTGGAACTATACGTAAAAACAATATGGAATTGCCACGAGCTTTTGACAACTAAAGGCTATCATAAACATCAGCTAAACATCTCTAAAAGGCAAACTGGTTTGCCAAACGTCGACATTTCTGCCGCGCCCTACATATAGCCACCAAAAATATTACCCAAAGACTAATTGTCACGAAAAATTGCAAAAAAGTGCATGTAGTAGCTGAGCAGGAACAGCGCCCGCCATCTTCAACTACAACCTAGGAATAATTATGTTTACCAGTCAAAAATAAGTCGCTGCCAATTATAACACAAAACAGATACAACCACTTTATATTAAATGTACTTTTGTATTCGCAATAAATGTTAACAGTAAATACAGCTTCAATATACTGAATAAATCTAGAAATAAAATATCAACTTTTTAAACATACTTAATTGAAAAAAGTGAGTTTTTATATACAATTTTCTATTTGGGTCAAATTTGTCCCGAAGACCATAAACGTCAGCAAATTTGAAGACCTTTTGAAGGTTATATGAATTAATTTTTTTTTAAGTTTATTTTTGTTTTAGGTCTAATTTAGGTCTTAATTGGGGGAAAAATTAACTTAAATTCTAATGAGTCTTTTTAATTAAACATTAAAAAAAATTATTACGAAATTAGATATATCTTAGAATTATTAATAGTTTAAGTTATAAGGTTTCTTGTAATTTTTAGGTTATGGCGTATTAGTTTAAATTGTTATTTACTCCACTGTATTGTAGACTTAGAATTAATTTTAGAATTTAGATTTCGAACAGAATGTTCTTGAATCGACTAGAAGGTTCTTGGATCTACTACTGCTTCTGGTTGTGAACTACATATAACTTTAGGCTAACTCATGAATGTTTAGTTTTGTTGGTACGGAGACATTAAACTGTTTAGTTCGTTACGCGTTTATTAAAGTAAAAAAACGTAACAATATGAAAAAATCTACAAATTTACAAAAACATTGCAACTATAGAATTTTCAATAAGTCGTCAATATAAAAAAGTTCACACTGAATCATAAATTTCATAAAGAATCATTGAAATATAAAAAAAACCAAGAGATTTTATAAAAAATACACAAAAATTTACCAAAAACCGAAAAGAAGTCTTTAGTTTTTTTTTTTTTTGTAAAAAACACCAAAATATAACAAAATTACAAAAAAATGTTAAAATCTGCAAAAAAAAAAAAAAATTTGGTGATGAAAAAATGGCAAATTTTACAAAAATTATAAAAAAAAACAATGTGTCGATTATGTAATTATGTTTTGCAAACAAACTTCAGTTTTCTTGTCAACGCAAAAGGCAACGCAACTAAAATAAAAATTTATATTTGGTAAGTCTGGAATCACACTATGAAAGTGTTCTTTCAGAAAGTCTGAGTTTATTGGTGAGAGGGGAAGAGAACGTGCTTTTCTTTTCTCCTCTCTCACCTATAAACTCAGACTTTCTGAAAGAAAACTTTCATAGTGTGAACCCAGACTAAGGTAACTTTGTCAGTTGCCATTTTGTCAGGCAAAAAAGTGATAATAAACAAATTTAATTAAAAAGTAAGAAAGTATAGTCGGTCAAGCCCGCCATATGATACCCTACATCACAGTATTTAAAAACACATTAAGCTAAAGTGTCCATATAAATATAGATTAATCTATGTTTATAAACTTCATTAAAATCAGTTTGAAGTTTGTGAGAGGCAGAAATTGCCCCCTACCTCCCTTTTTGGTCCTATTTTTGAAAAACTGTATAGCTTATGTGTCCATTTAGATATGTATCCATCTATGTTTTCATTAAAATCGGTTTGATTGTTTCTAAGAGGAAGAAATTTCCCCCCCTCGTGATCCTACGATTCGACCCATTTTCAATAGGCTTGGTCCTTGTGCCAAAAAAAACCTATGTCCCAAATTTTATCAACGTATGTATCTCCAAAATTGCGACCTGTACTTTGCGCACAAGGTTACATGGAAAGCCAGCCAGCTGGACGGACATCGTTAATTCGACTCAGAAAAAGATTCTGAGTCGATCGGTATACTTTAAGGTGGGTCTAGGACTAATATTTTAAGGTGTTACACACATCAGCACAAATGCATAATACCCTCTCCACTATTGTGGTGTAGGTTTAAAAAGAAATATGATTTGTTCCTGTGTGTTGGGCGACTCTAAGCCCATTCTAATTCGCTAAAATCACCGTCTGTACTTAAAAACAAATTTTATTGCGTTAGGGCAAATGTTTGTCTTCCCAAAGATGCTGTGACTTATTTAGTAGCCAGAAATATCTTGACTGTTAATATTTTATGTACGTGGATTCAATTCAATTCCATTTGTTGCACTAGTGAGTCAAATTGTTGTCCCGTGATAAATTTTATCGACCTTGTTTACCAAGATGGGAAATTTGAAATAAAATGTCCAAATTTAAACAAAAAAAAGTTCTAATTTTTAGCGTTTGGCGCCTTTTTAGACTTTAAAATTCTACACAGCATATTTTTTTGATTTCCCCAATTTTGTGATATTTTTTAGAACACTTCTTCAAAGGTCTTCCCTGGTAAATTTTGAAATTTTTTTGATTAGTGGAATGCCCCATATCAAATATACGTTTTTTGTCAAAGGTTTTTTTGGGAGTCAAACAATTTTTTTAATAAGATTTTTCACCAGTTTGAAATAGAGGATTTGTAATTGAAATAAAAAAATCATTTATAAATTAAGACAAATTCATGCATGTCTTAATGAAACGCAACTTTAATGTTATTAATATTACTAAAGGATTTAATTTAATTATATTACTATAAATATTTTTATAATATATTTGTCTTGCCATTCTAAATAAAAATTATTAAATTACCACCCAACCTAAAAATCCTAATCCTTAAAGTATGCAATAAATCTTGTTTATATTAAACAAATTAAACTATGTTGTAACAATCAATAACAAAATAATTATTAAAGCATTCGATTACCTTCGTAATGGCCAACGTCAACAACAATAAGCTTTGCCGTTAAATGTCATTAAGACAGGACAGACATAAGGGGAAGTGGGTGGTATTCATTATCAGAAAAAAAGAAATTCCAGAGAAATGAAATATAATATAACACATGTGGGGAGAGAATAGCAACCACGGGAGAAAAAAATTACAAAAGTATTTAATTACAATTGGAAAAATATGCGATAATTAAAAATCAATCATTGTTGTTTTTAAAACAACAACGAGAAAAAAAGCAGAGATTAAGAGAAAAAAAAATAGAATAAGGGGAGATTAAAAGCACATGAAGTGGCGCCACATGTTGAAGTAAAAAAAAAAATAGGAAGATGCTTCGATAACAACAAAAACGAATTTCAATACTTAATAATGATTTTGATTTTTTCCGTTATTTTTTCTCTCTTGCGGTTGAATGCAAAATCAATGTTGTACGGACAATTAATTTCTATGCTTGTTACCTTCCCCCATGCTTCAAAGAACCCACAACGCATTTTATAAAATAAAAAAAATTAAAAGATTAACATTTAAGGGTGGCAACACAGGGCTAGAGTACGGACCCAATCTACAAAGTTTGGTTGACTGGTACGGCAATTGATGTTGCTGTTGTAGTTGTTTGTTATAATACAGTCTGGACAGCACATGTTTAACGTCAAACATGGTTGGCAATCATCCATCATCGAAATTTGTTCACAGAAAAATAAAAAAAATGGTAATGGAAAAAGGAAACCGATAAATACAACATATTGATGTACAAGATATAGAGCTGGACTATAAATTGAAGGTTTGCTGAAAGTTAATGAATACAATTTCCAGAAAGCAGGAGGAAAGGGAGCCAGTTTAAAAGTTATTTGAATTGTGGTTGCAATGAGGAAAGGGAGTGGTGTAAGTGTGTAGTTGCAGGTTGTATTTTTACATCAATTTATTTATCATTAAATATTAAATAATGCAAAAAATGGTTGATGTTTGCATAAAGTCTTTATAACGGTGTTTATAACCTGCTTAAATTCATGTCCAGCTTTGTGTGTGTATTTTTAAACGTAAATCATGTATTGCATATTTTAAGGATTTAAGTGTATGTGTTTAAACTTGTTTGTGTCGTTTTCACCGCAAAATGTAATTAGCAGCAGCTGTTTTATTCACATGTTTAATGTCCATTTACTGACTGATTTTTAGATTTTCCTGACTGTGTGTGTGTGTCGTTTTGATGGTCATTAGTGTAAAAGTGTTTTTCTCATCGGTCATAGTTGGCTCACAGGTGTGAATTTAATGGGATCGTATTTATGAGCTCTTATAAAAGATGAAATTAACTGAAGTGATGAAGGGAAAGTAAAAATTGCTTAAGCTGGAACTAAAAACTATTAAATTAAAAATCCAGCTGTTTCTATCTGTTCGTCTGTTTGTTTTGTCGACAAAAAGACTTGTAAGATTCTAGGAGAATAAACTTAGCATTATATAATATCGGCTACTTTGATTTTAAAAAGTTATTTTTGTGTATATTCCTTCATATAAAACACACACTGCAACAATTTAATAACAGCGCTGCCAATTATTTGCGATCACGAATATGGATAACAAATTTCTTAATACATTCTTGATAAAGGTCGTTTTACACTATCACTCACGTCTTTTGATGTTTGAAAATTTTCTAAAAACAACAAAAACCTGTCATCCCCGGGTTGTATTTTCTTCAAAATACATAGACTTGTGTGATTGTGTAAACAACCTTTAAACAAGTTTTATAAAAAACACGAAAAAAAGTTTAACTATAGTGGTTTTTTATTGATTAAATAAATTGTTTGAAAAGTACTACAACTATTTAAGAAATTTTTCTGAAAGGCGGTTTTATATGGGACCTCTGGTAAATTTTGGACCGATAGTTACATGGTGTTGTTTCTAGCCACACAACACCAAATTGAACTAAATTTCAAATTAATCCTTATGATTTTAGGCGTATTAAAGTATTTTCCGAGAGTGTGCATAGGACTTTCTCTATATAATGGACAGATTTTCATGAAATATTTAGCCTGATTACGGTTGGCGTATACGCCTGAGACGCTTTTTGTAGTAGATTAAAGAACAAAGGTTGTGTGTTACTTTAATCTACTACAAAAAACGACTCAGGCGTATACGCCAACGCCAACCGTAATCAGGCTGATTGTACCGTAATTTATAGTCTTATACAACTAAGTTAGACCACACTATCATTTTTTTGTTATGGTTTAAAGCTTTTTTAACTGATGTCCAAAAGTGGAGTTTATAAAGTATAAGTTGATGGTAAATTATGAATCAATCTTTATGAAAATTGGTACAATTCGAGTCATATTAAAATTTAACGGCATTTACTAATTCCGCCACCAACTTTTGTTAATTTTTGTTGCAGAAACAATTGTTTTTTTATGAAGGTTGGTCCACATTTAAGTTCATAACTATTTTCCTAATACACGGATTGTCCTGGCTTTCAATTCCTAACTGCTTAGGAGAACTACAAACAAAATTGGTTTCTTCAGTAAGGTCTTTCGAAAGTGAGCGTTATTTCAACAGACGGACATAGTTATATCGACTTCAAGTTACTTAGGCTGTGTTTTTGAGATCTCAGTTAAACTAGGTTTAGTTACTCTAAAAACAGATTTGTGACGCCATTACCTAGTTTGTATACACAATTTTGACGGAACAGCTTTGTTTGGCTTAAAATATTGGTCTTCAATGAAATCATAGAAAAACGTCACATTTCGCCGGAAAAATCCGAGTTTCAAACTACGTTTAACAAATTTTAAACTTGATCCACATTCCAAAAACCCGGCCTTAAGGACCGAGAATATTTATTCATGGGGTCTTAATTGGCCCATACATTTGCAATATTATAGTAATGATATTCGCCATATTATTTAAATTTTGTCCTATATTATGCAAAAAGTCGCACAATGATTTCATTCATTCAATAAAAAGGTGAACATAACCTATAGGAACAACATAAACAGCATTGTACAATGTTGCCAACACATTTGACCTTCCTTTTTGCTGTGCAATAAAGATCAAAAGTTTTTTGATTGTTGCCAATACTTTGCGCCACCTTCGAATATCACATACAGATTGGCGATATAATTGTACAATACGTTAAATAAAACAATTTTATTGCAAGTGTATGAGCCGCTTTTGATGTAAATATCAAATGTTTCTCACATAATCATACTTATCATACTGTAGTTCACTACTCATGGTGGAGGGTATAAACATCTGTTATTATCTAAATAGGAATTGCATCATTTATGAAATAAATTGATTTTGTTTATAAATTTTGAATATAGATGCCAATTATTCATACTCGGCCTTAAAATGAGTTTCAAAGTAAAAACTAGTCGTTTTTTAAAATTGGTATTATCAGGCCAGTCACAGAAATCAATTCCGGTCGCAAGTGGTTTCGTTTTATGTGAAGCAGGATACGAAACCACTTCCACTTTCGACCGGAATTCATTTCAGTGACAGGGTTGTATGTAGTCGTAAACGACATAAAAATCGCAAAGCTTTTATGTATTTTACATTTTCTTTGCTGTAAATTTTTGTGGCTACTTCGACTTCGACTCCGACTCAAATCTTTTTCTACTTCGCATATGAAAAGACCAATATTGAAGACCCATGCGGCACATGTTAGAATTAAAATATTGATTTACAGTTTTTAATCAAATATAAACTAAGCTTTAATTAAATATTCAATCAAGAGAATTAAACGTTTAATTATACTTATCAACAACATACATATCAACAACATTACTCTTGAAGTTGTTGGTAAAAGCAAAAAATATTTAGTATTTGCTATTAATTTAATTATTTTTGTTAATTAATATTACAATTTTTTTTTAAAGTTAAAATCAATTTTTAATTCTTCTGTGTCTTGCATAAAAAAAGAGTTTAAAATCAAATAAGGACCAGTGTCACATACAATTAGCATCAAGGTTAGAGTCGGAGTCGGACTTAAAAAATTTCTGCGGTTGGAGTCGGAATCGAAATTAAAACTATTTTTTGACGACTCCACAGCCCTGACGACAACGCACTCTCGTAATAAAGCTGACTAATTTATGCAATAAAACTTTTAATTGGATCTAAGAAATAGTTTGATTACACGTTTATACAATTCAATTAATATACAAATTATTCTTTAAATGGGCGATTGGGATGAAATTTGCACCAAGGTTAGTCCTATTGGATAGTAGGTCAAGAGCTATCTGAGTTACAGGTGTTTGTTCCATGGTACTTAAAGCTTTATGTTCGCTAAGTGGGATGCGAGTGGGATATCTATTTTAATAAATGTTTTGTTACTCAAAACAACGCTTTTTCTATGTTTAAAAAATAAAAACTTATACTGAGAAACTTGGTAATTGAAAAAAATATTTTAAGATTTGTTGTTTATAACTTATTTTAGTAAATCAATTAAAACATAACTTGAAGTCGCACAGTTTCTTAATAATCTTTTTAATCGAAATTGAAAAAAGGCGTCATAACGCTTATATATTTTGACATCAATACCATGACAAGTGCCTTAGTTTTTGACCCCATGACACTTTTCATGGTGATGCCAACCTTAACAATCCTTGGCCAAAGTGTCATCAGGGTCAAAATGAAATAATGTCCTCAATGGGATGACACATCAGCATCACAGAAATGACCAACATGTCCTCAGTGCGTTGACGCAGTTGACGCATAACAGTTTGTCATTAAGTCAAAAAAAAGTCATTGGAATTGACTTAAGTCAAAGTGTGAGAATATTATAATTTGCTTACCCGTTACATATTTTTGTTTCACGTTTGTTGAATTACGACTTTTGTTTACAGCAGAACTCTCAATAATAAGACACCAGCACCATGCCCCATATGGTTTTCGTAATTATTCTACTTAAAAAATTTGGTGTATTTAACTAAACTAGGATCGCCCGGTGGCCGAAATTCGACCACTTGACATTTACTTTCGACAGAACGTGTGCATTATACAATAAATGTTCAAAAATGTTTTGCATATGTATTATGAGAGAGTTTCAAAATACAGAGATACGCAAAACTAATCGCACAAATTTTATTTAAATTTAATAGAAATAAATTGTTTTGATTGTAAAATATTTATAATAATACCGTCCAACTAAATTTTCTATTTTTTAAATTGACTTTTAAAATTTTAACTTTTAAAAATTTTTCACAAACAGTAAGAATTGGAAATTTTTAAATATTTACATTAAAAAAAATTCAATGTGAAGTGCGAGCATGTTTAGAAATTAAAATTAATAATTATATCTAAAAAAAACTCCACTAAATTCTTCGACATTTATGCTTTTATGACAATTGCGTAAAAACATTCAAATATTTTTTTAATTTTATTACTTATCTTACACACTGTATTTGAAATAAGATCAACTCATCTACCGTACGTGTGCAACTAAATAAATGAGCGTAAAAAACAAAGGGGTGGGGCTTCTAAACAATTGTTTGCTTGAATGGACATCAATGTTTTAAAATTTAAAATTTAAAACCATTTAATCCTGAAAATTTAGAAAAAAATATATATTATGCATTTCTACACAAAAATACCTTTAAAACATTGATGTCCATTCAAGCAAACAATTGTTTAGAAGCCCCACCCCTTTGTTTTTTACGCTCATTTATTTAGTTGCACACGTACGGTAGATGAGTTGATCTTATTTCAAATACAGTGTGTAAGATAAGTAATAAAATTAAAAAAATATTTGAATGTTTTTACGAAATTGTCATAAAAGCATAAATGTCGAAGAATTTAGTGGAGTTTTTTTTTAGATATAATTATTAATTTTAATTTCTAAACATGCTCGCACTTCACATTGAATTTTTTTTAATGTAAATATTTAAAAATTTCCAATTCTTACTGTTTGTGAAAAATTTTTTAAAGTTAAAATTTTAAAAGTCAATTTAAAAAATAGAAAATTTAGTTGGACGGTATTATTTTAAATATTTTACAATCAAAACAATTTATTTCTATTAAATTTAAATAAAATTTGTGCGATTAGTTTTGCGTATCTCTGTATTTTGAAACTCTCTCATAATACATATGCAAAACATTTTTGAACATCAATGCTTTAAAACGATATATGTTTCATTAAAATCGGTGGACGTTAAGACACTTAAAAATCAACGATAAAAAAATTGCTTCCGTATTTATATATAAGATAATTAAAAAAAAAATAGAATGTAGGAATTTTTGCTTCTTATAATATATTGTAATCATGAAAATAATGTTAATAATATACAAAATTTGCCATCGAATTGATGTCACTATAGTCATAAAATAGATGACACTCAAACAATTGAAAAAATTTTACGAATTGTAGTCATTGGATTGATGTAACTTTTTGCATCGTTGATGCCATTTGTAGTAACGTTAATGTCACAATTCTGATGTTAGAGCACCATCAATATAAAGATGCATTTTTCTATCAGTGTATGATGAAATAATTTTATGTCAATGTATATTTTATTCTAATTCGATTACGTATCGAATCACTAACGTCACAATTTTTAACTAATTTTTATTCTGCAAACAGCATAGAAAAACATATGATATTAAGATAATATAGAACTCAAAAATCTATAAAATTCAACGAAAACGTATCGATATAAGTTAAAGTCATTTTGCAAATTTCAATAATCCAAATGTTTTATTTACTTTAACAAAAAATTTTTAGTTTTTAGAACTAAAAGCAAAATGATAGAAAATCCAAAACACAATAAAAAACCCGCTAAGAAATCTTCTTAACCTTTAAAACAAAAATTTATATAAAAAAATATCCCAAAGAAAACCTATAAAAAAATTATAAGAGGATAAAAATTGCACAAAAATTCAATCTCTTCCTTATAAAGCCAGCCAAAACCATGAAGATTTTCTAAATGCAAGGCCACAAAACCATATGCGGTCGAATTGTGTTGAGTAAACTAAAAGGACTAAGGACTAAAACTCCCTCCCTTAACCACGATTCTATTTTTAACGAACCTAATGAAATCATTCTATTGCTTCTGCCAGAATTGAGAAAAAAAACCAAAACTCTTGAGGGATTTTTTCTTTTTAGTCAAAACAAAAAAAGGGATTCTATTCCTTTTTCCAGGATAAGGAAAAAAAGAAAACAAATACTCCAACTACAAGACAAATACGAGCTTAAATACAACCAAATTAAAGATGATGATGGTTGAATTGAAAGTTCTGCAAAAAAATCAAAAAAGGAAATTGTATTACGAGTAAAAAAGTATTAGAATCATGTAGTTGCTGTAACTAGACTTTGCACAGCTGCTTATTGGGAAACATAATTTTCAGATTCTCAGAAGCAAAAAAAAATAAGAATAAAAATGGTTAGTAGAGTTTTTACTTGTCTTTAGGAATAATGCCAATATAAAGTAAAAATAGAAAGTGTCCCGTTGAGCTTTATTTAATGTTTCAACATCGTTATGAAAGGTTGTCATTTTACATCAAACATAAATATTTTTTCTATACAGAGTTTCTTTTTTTTTCTGGGGTTTTGAATTTTCTTGGTATTCTTTTCCTGCATTTTTCTTTTCTTTTGTTTTCAACATAATAAAGCTCATTTTACCAATTTGAATAAAATATGAGATTTTTATTATTGGCGCTATGTAAACTAATGTTATCCAATGGGATCATAATGATAGACAAAAATTACTAAAGAACTGAAAAAGACTGAATAGAAAAAAATAAAAAAAAAAATAATAAAATAATTTTACAAAAACTTTAGTATGCAAATTGAAATAAAAAGGTTGGGGATTTACAATCGGAAAATGGCTAATATGCCACATTGTGCAAACTAGGGAAGATGAAGAAGGTTTATACCCAGTGCGTAAAATAAATAAAATTCGCATCGAAAATTACATAATTCCTGTTTTCGCAAAATTTAATCGATATCGAGTTTTATATAATCTCGATATTAAGCGCGTTTTCTCAAGTGGTGTGCAGCAGAGTATGAAGAAAGTATCCCAACAGACCAAAACAGAGTAAAATGTAAATGAGTTGTAGAATAAGCTTAGCATAAGAGATTTCCTACAACATGACAACCAATATAATTGCAAATGACTTATTCTCGCAATAGTTTTGTAAGTGTTTTTGAGAATGATGTCCCGTCATTTGAATTTTGTATTATTAGTTTCAGTATTTGTGTTTTGTTCAAAGAGTGAATTGTTTTAAACAGTGCACAATTTAAAAAAAGTAATTTAATATTATATAAGTATTAAACATTTTGTAAATATGCCATATAAATATAAGTGTTCAATGAACACTGTTCATAAAGAATTTAATTTTATTATAAATTAGAAAAGTATTTTTCTGTAAGCTTTTACTATAATTAGACTTATAAGTTAACATTACATTATAGACAAGTAATATTATCGCAAGGGATCAGTTTTAATTATTAAAAAATTATTAATAAACCTTTTATAATAGAAATCATTACACTTTTCTAAGCTTAGCGTTTATGTTAGTAAGTTTGCTACAAGTTCTTTGTATATCGTTTTGGTTTTTTGGATATAAATTTGTGCAGACCTGGGCGATTTGCACTAGTGCTGGGAAACTATCGATACTATCGATAGTCTTTAAATATCGATAGGAAAAATATCAATATCGATATTATTTTTATTTAAAATACAGCTATGAAGACATGTTACAGCAGCTATACACACACATTTTTTTGCCGCAAGTTTTTACTTGCTATTATTAATTCGCGCAAAATTACAGAAATGAATACAAACAACAAGATTGGCAGGTGGTATGGATTGCTTAGCTGTGCTGTTTTTACTACTAACTTGAGGCCTTTATACCAAAATTTTTATATGTTTACATAGGGACTGAAATGTCAGATAGTTTTATGATGTTGTAAAAAAAAAATCAAATAAAAATGCAATTGCAATTGCGAGCATAGGATAAAAAAATGAACGATACTAAGAGGAAAAGTCCGCTAGATTGATTACCTTTGGGTTAAGAATCATATCCAATTTAGAACTTTGGTTCCTTCAGAAAGGTGCTTATCAGCATCACAATTTGAAAAACTGTCATCTTAAATAACGTGCCTACATACATACGTCTCTTACGTTCAATAAAGTGATAAAACAACGAACTGTAGCCTGATACATATACGATAGTGAAATCTGAACTTTCAATTAATATCGATAGTAGAAAATATCGATAGTATCCCAGCACTGATTTGCACCACTTTTGCATTATCATTAAATTGATTAAAAAATATTTTAGTGAAAAATTATTGCATTACCATTAGCTTTAACCATTTTAATGCTCTATTATTTCACAACATTATTTTCTTATCAAAGTCATTTTGTAAATAATTAAGATCGAAGTATCGTTCGAAATCAATTCCACTTAATTTCGATTTCTCGAACATGCCCGTATAATGGTATTTGTATGGGAAGTGCCACGACAACTTGCCCAATTCCGTCCACATTTTGTTGGATGTTGTGAATTGATAACCAAGCTGTTTGACACTAATTTGAAAAATTTGGCTCTTGCCGTTCTCCTGATATGCATACAAATAAAAAAAAAAAAATCCAACAACAAAGGATTTTGGGTAAAATTAGTGGCAGTCGTGGTTTTCTGGTCATATCTCAGCCATTTGTGAACTGCCCAGGCTGAATCTCAATAGCACACAATTCTGGACTATATGTAATATAAATGTATAACTACCAAGTCCCTTTCATATCTGGGGTCTTCGGACAAACGGAAAGACGGACATCGTTTAATGAACTTCGCTCCTCATACCACCCAGAATACATGCTTTATAGGGTCTAAGATCAATATTGTATAAATTACAAACGGAATGACAATCTTATATATTCCCTTTGTCAAGGGATATAAAAAACGTGCATAGTGTGAACTCAGACAAGTTCATGATATTAAATACATACATACTATTTGTACCTTTTGTTGAAAAAATTTAAAATTCAGTACACCAGAATTAAACATTTAATGTTATAATGGCAGAAAAGTAAATTTCTAAATTAATGCCTTGTAAATTTCTACTTCAGTGGTCAGTGGTACTTTCTTGGCTTCTGCCGAAAGGTTTATAAATGGTCTAGAATTTTATTATTACCGCATATTTGAGTTTTAAGAACTGAAAAGCCCACTCAAATAAATTCTGGTTTCTTAATCGACAGCATTTTCATGCTGTTCTGAATCTGTATCTAACTATAATGCTTAGTCGTGAATATTCTATAAAGATAAAGCTTTTTAAAGATCTAGATACACCTTTTTTATATGAAGGATCCTTTTGATTTACATGTATCTTTCTAATTATTTTAGTTTTTTAAATAATTTTCAATCAAAAATTTACAAATGGAATTAACCTTCTTAAGGTCTTCGGGTCAGATCTGACCCATTTGGAAAGAGTGAGTGACTTATATTTTTTTTATTTTATGACTTTCATTTAATTTTAAATGCCAACAACAACGTTAGATTTTGAGAAAAAAATATTGGCGAACAACTATTTATAAAATTTTCTGCACTTAAAGTCTTTGGGTTATATTTGAACTGCAGCAAAATTCTTGGATTTTCGTTAGAGATTTCCAGTTGTTAATTATTTTTTTTTCACCTCCTGTGACATGCGTTATTTTGAAGCAGTGTTCGAAAATAAACACTAAATATCGTTCTTTAATGTTCGGTTCGGTAGATTTGTGGAAAACACAAACGCTAATAGTGTTTGTGTAAAAATTCTTTAAAAAAAATAACGTTTCCCTTTCGAACACAAAAATAATGCTGTTTTCATCATACTCAACAAATGATGAGAACATTAAATTCCGTTCGGTTTTTTTTGAAAATCCACGAACTTCAATGTGTTCGGTTCGGCTCGTTAATGTTCGTCGCTTTTTGCTGATAAAAAAAAAACCAAACATTTTTTACAAAAACAAAATACACACACGAAAAAAACATTATAGATCATTAAAATATAATGTTTTTCTACAGTATCATAACAATTGTTCTGTTTTTTAACGAAGAACCAAACATTATATAATGTTCGGTTCTTTCTTGAAAATAGTTACGAACGGTATTAAGGTTTGTGTATGTTTACACAAACACTAAAAAAATAGATATCGTTCTTCGGTGTGTGAGCCGAACGCTAAATAATGTACTGTTTATTTTCGAACACTGTTTTGAAGTTTACTTATAATGAAGGTAAATGTGTATTTGGTATTGATTGGGCTGAAGTTGGCGACACCAAAATTTCGCATTTATAAGTACACACAGTTTCTGGGATGCTGTGAAGGAAAACCTGTTTTTAGAACAATCAGATTCAGAAATCTTTCGAGAGTATTAAGATTTGACAACAAGGATACTCACAGTGAACGCCAAATTTTAGAGAAGTTTGCGCCGATACGTGAGCTTTTAAATCTATGGGTTGATAAGCTATGCCTGGAATATACAACCGTATACAGGCAAATAAATAGGAGCTTTGCCTGAAATAAACAAATGTTTGCTTGTAGTTCTTGATTTGACAGTTGGTTTAAATGTCACAGTGAGACTGCAGACAATTGTTTTACATCGTAATAATTGGGACAAAAATTGCTAGAGAATCAAATTACTTTACAGGAACAAGATTGAATTGCCACCAGAGCTTTTGCCAACTAAAAGCTATTATTATCATCAGCTAAACATGGCTAGAATGAAAACTGTTTTGCCAAACGTCGACATTTCTTAGAAAATTTAGGTTTTCATCTTGCCGCGCCCTATATCAAGCACCCAAAAACATTAGCCAACGACTAATTTTCACGAAAAATTGCGAAAAAGTGCATGTAGTAGCTGAGCAGGAACAGCACTCGTCATCTTCAACCAAAACCTAGGAAAAAATATGTTTACCCGACAAAAATAAGTCGTTGCCAATTATAACACAAAACAAATGCAACCACTTTATATTAAATGTACTTTTATATTCGCAATAAATGTTAACAATAAATACATATTCAATATACTGAATAAATCTAGAAATAAAATATCAACTTTTAAAATATACTTAATTGAAAAAAAGTGAGTTTTTATAAAACATAAAAAACCCGAAGACCGTTAACGTCAGCAAATTTGAAGACCTTATGAAGGTTAATATTGTTGTTTAATGTATCGTTCAATAAGTCAGTAGGAATATTTGATCCAAAGATTTTGATTTTGGAATTATAGCAAGCGGAG
The DNA here is from genome assembly GCA_930367215.1 of Pollenia angustigena. Taxonomy (NCBI): domain Eukaryota; kingdom Metazoa; phylum Arthropoda; class Insecta; order Diptera; family Polleniidae; genus Pollenia; species Pollenia angustigena. The sequence continues at coordinate 154,595,759 of OV884059.1, forward strand.
AGCATTCGTTTAAAAAGTGTGCCATGTTAAGCTGCGTATTACAGGTTGGACACTGTGAAGCGGGTTTGTTGTCTAAGAGATGTTGGCGTTAGGGTTTACTGTGGCCTATTCTGAAACGACTACCAACATAATTAAAAAAACACTAGTTCCCTTGGAATCAAACCATTATTTTCGAACTACTGCTCAAGATTCAAAACCAACATCACAAAAAAAATATATATATTTTTTAAACATTTAAATAAAAACTAAAAGAGATGTAGTCTTCTCATGCAGATATTTCTTTAAATTTAATTTGTTAACGAATTGTTTAAAAATTAAATTGAAAATGCTCTAGTTTTGCTTAAATACACAAAGTAGTATTTATTTGGTACTGGTGCTTCTTTTTTTTAGCTTTTTCGTCATTTAAACAATTTTGTGTTCCAATATGTACAACGATGTTAGAAAAGTGATTTTGGTTACCTTGTCTAAAAAATGGTATTGAATGAGTAGTTTTTTTTTTCATTTTTAACATGGTATGAAACACAAAGATAAATTACAATGCAGCCAAATCTATGGTATGCATAAATAATTGAAAAAAAAAAACAGGCAAATAAAATATATTTTAAGGGTGTTCACTATAAAATAAAAACTACACAGAAAAAAATCCTTTTTATACAATTTAATATATTGCTGTAAGTAAACTTTTTAAATAGCTTTTGAAAGTTTTATTTTTAAATTATGAACACGAAAATTAACTACTTAAAGTGAATACCCTTAATCAATTCTTTAACCTCGCTCTATTTGTTCAGCACAAAAATTTAAAATGAATTTTTGTGTCTATGCTTTTGTTACCATTTGCAGTTTTATTTTGTATATTTGCTCTTTATCTCGCCCTCCTTTACGCCTTTTCTTTTCATCGTAGCAACTCGTTAAGGCTTTGCGGTATGCGTTAATGAATATGGTTTTTCTCTTCTTACAATATTTAAAGCCCTTTTTTCATTCTATTCATTGGTTGACTATTTTTTTTTTATCAATGTAGTTTCTACGCTCTGAACAAATGGATACAATACAACTGAAAGTATTTACAGACAAACGTTCGTACGACTTTTTATAGAGAAACTGCTTAAAACAGAATATTTTTTCTGTGAATGTATGGATTTCCATGAATGTACTGGATAAACGCACCTATTGTAATTATTTTTTCTATGTTTATGATTTGAAAACAGTGTCCGACCAAATAAGATTGTTCGCTTTCGTTGGAAATTGTTTTTATATTTCCGATATAAATTTTATTTCTTTTCTCAGTATGCAACGTATCGAGTTGATAAAATTTTTTAATTATTTTTGAACTATCATCGGTATGAACTGGAAAATATTTTTGTACACTATTAAGTAAATGCAAACAGAAAAAATTATTAATGTAAAATAAACACGTCGCAATGTTGACTAAAAATCATAGTATATTTCTGCAAAAGTATGGCTTTGTTTTTAAAATTTGTTTCATAATAATAATAATAAAAATAATAATTATCAAAGTAATTGTTGGCAAATACACAATTTTAATTTAAAAGATTTTGTTATTCGTGTTTAATTCTCAATTTTTATTATTGATAAAAACACTGAAATTTATTGTTGATGGGATAAACTATTCCTATGCGCATTTCAGAAGTTGCTTAGGCCAGATCGTCACGAAACTTCATCCATAAAGATTTTAGAAAAACTAATGATTTTAAACCAAATAAAACTGTTTAACGTATAAGACTTGTAAGCAACAGTTCTACTTGTAATAATATCAAAGTTTAAACAAAAACATCACCAATAAACAGTGAGTTTATCTCTTCTTACATTTCCCACCTTTCAAATTACACTTTTGTACTCCCAAAAATTACTTTGATAATAAACTGGCAAGTGAACGACTTAAAAAAACTTAAACTGGCAACATGCTTTTGCAAGTTGTTTTTGTTTTCATTTTGTTTTTTCTTAACCTACTTACAACTACAATTAATGTTGGGAGAATTCCAATCAATTGTAGTGGGGAATGTAAGAAGAGATAAACTCACTGTTTATTGTTGATGTTTTTGTTCAAACTTTGATTTTGTTACAAGTAGAACTGTTGCTTATAAGTCTTATACGTTTAACAGTTTTATTTGGTTTAATATCTTTAGTTTTTCTAAAATCTTTATTAAAGTTTCCTGACGATCTGGCCTAAGCAACCAGTGAAATGCGCATAGGAATAGCTTATCCCATCAACAATAAATTCCAATTGTTTTTATCAAAAATAAAAATTGGGAATGAAGCACAAATAACAAAATCCTTTAAATTAAAATAATAATTTTTTTTTTAATATTTTTAATTAGGCTAAAGTTCTTTAAATTTAATTTTCATTAAATTATTTTTATGAAGAAAATTAAAATTAATTAAAATTTATTGATAATTAAAATTAAATTGATGAACTTTAGCCTAATTAAAAATATTAAAAAATTTGAATTTAAAACCATAGATAGTTCAACAAAATAAACACAATACTGATTATTTTTAAAATAATAATTTTAAATGACAAATGTCAAAGTAACATTGATCAATATTGAATCCACAAAATTCTGTTTTACTTGTTATGTGTAAAAACAACAACACTACAAAAAGAAAAACAAATATTTTTTTATTTTTATGTTTTAAATTATTGATAAAAAAATAAAAATTCGCGTATTTTTTGTTTTAATTCTTAAATTCAAATCAAATTTTCTAATAGAATGATGACGAAACCCATATAGGCATTTTCGTCAAAAGGTCCACCGTGACCGAAAATTTAAAAGTTATTAAAAGCTGATTATTTTATGATATTGTTATAGAAGAATATTTAGATTTTACTAATTCTATAAATTTACTCATAAATTTGTTCACTTAGATGAACAATCAGACTGTAGTATGGTGTAAACGTTATTTCTTATATGAGAAAATGCTTTATTGTATGTTTTCTTTAATATTTAACTTTCTTAAAAGGGGTGATTTTGATAAATAATTATTCCAAAAAAATTTTCTTACATGGTCTGTAATCTAAGGAAGAGTTCAAAGAGAAATATGTTATTCGGATTAACGGTAAATTTTTATTTTATTTTGATCATTATTCAGTCAAATTATTACGGAAAAAATTTCACGTTCGAAATGTCACGTATCGACCCAGATTTTGGCTTAAAAAAAGAAAGTACAGAAGATTTTGGAATCAAACCAAGACATTTTAATGCTTCATTGCTACGTAAAATTCTGAAAGTAGTTTGACTAAAAAATTATGCCAGGTTTCGCTGAATTACGCCTTTTTGTACATGACCACAAAAACTACTGCTGCTTTTTCACGTTCGAACCGCTACTTCTTTTGCCATTATCTTTGACCTAGAATCGCGCCCTCCATAAACTTTAGCATAGATAACAGTGCTTTCTTAGTGCTACAATTTAAAGGTTAAAAAAACGTAAAAATATTTTTTGCTTAAAATGTTATTGCATTTTTGATGTGTACGACTGTCACGTTCAACACTTAGAATTACCCATATCGGGTTATTTTGCTGGTATGTTTTAATTTTGAGTGCTTCTGTAATCAAGGGGTATAGAAAAAAGTAAAACATGTACAACAGGAAAATAAATAATAATATTCTCTCTCCATCTCTCTCTCTCTCTTTCTCTTTCTCTTTTTGGTTTCGCATTTCAATAAAATTGGTTCTACATAAAATCACGTTGTTTCAACTTGAAAAAAACTTTCATTCAACGTGATTTGTTGTGTTATTTTAAAATCAATGTCATTTTGCTCTAACTTTACTGGAATGTTAAATTAACATGAATTATAGGTTTTTTAAAAGAAAACAAATTTTTGCTCGTTAGTTATTAAAAAATCATGTTCAATTAACATAAAGTAACTATAAAACAAAATCACTACCGAAAAATGTAAAATTAACATTGTTTTCTACGATTTTACATTGATTTTTCTGTAAGTGCTTGTCGTTTTTATTAAATACCCAAAAGTATTTTCAAGAGTTAATGAGAATAAAATTTGAAAACAATTATCCTTTCATATAAAATTGTAAGAAACAATTTAAGTTTTAAAGATTTTATTTTGCAAATGCAACTTCTTTTAATTCTTCAAAAATACTCAATACATTTCATTAAGGTACTTAATGCAACTCTGAAAGTAACAACTTTTGATAAATGATTACTCATAATAAGTGCAAATACTCGGTACCCACTACTCAATACTATGCTGCACTTTTTTTTTTTTACAAAATTTCGTTTATGTTCGTGTTAAAGAGTTAATTTTATTTAAAGGTCTTTTTCGTAACTCCGAAAATATGAATAGGGCATACTAATTTAAGTGTTTATATGTGTGGGCATGTGTACGAGTATTGGCAGGCTTGTTTTATTAAGCTTTTGTTAAAAATCTGTATGACTTTGTGTGATTTTGCAATTGTGTATTTTTTTTTTTGTTCAACAGTGGGAGAAAAAAGTTGTATGATAATTGAATATTATTTCCAGCAACAGAAATCAAGTTATAATTGTCCTATTAAAGCTTAACAACAATAACTTTTCTATTAAGACTTTTAGCATCATTTTCTGTTAAGAAAATTTCTTGTAGCTTAAATTTTTATTTTAGTTAAGACACTTGTACCCACCACTGTATTCACATTGTCGCCTTTCATTTACGTTACACATTATGCCTTTTGTGTGGTCGTTTAATCAACAGAGATTTTGTAAAGTTATTTACCCCGAAAACAATTACAATAGCATTTTTATGTTAATTGATTGCAAATTGTGTAAATACTACTCAAAGAGTACAAACAAGTTAATGGAAACAATAACAATACCAAGTTATAAATTAGACTTTATGGAAATTGTTTAATTTTGTGACAATCAGCAAAAATTTACAACGATTTGTATAATTCTGTTAAAAAAAATTTTGAGGAAAATGTTAAATGCTTGATAATACTTTATATTGAATTGATTAAAATAATTGCTCAACCAACATTTTAAAGTTTAGTGAATTTTATATAAAAAATTTATTTAAAATCGTAATAAGAATTTAAGTTTTTTTTTAAGGATTTAAGTTTTTGTATATTTTCATAAAAAGCTTTTATTTTGTAGAAATGAAAATAAAAAACATTTTTTTCTTGTAGAACAAAAATTCAAATTTTTGTAGGAATTTACTTCGCAATTTTCAAAATTAAAAAAAAAATTTATTATATTAATGTGTACGTTCTTTATTGTTTGAATTTAAGTTGAGTTAAGCAATGTTGCATACTTTTGGGCTTGAATTTTTATATTCCTCTTTCTTACACAAACTTTACCACTGAAAAGGACCTTTTATACATCGGTAAAGCGATTTAACTAACACACAGACATACAGACATTGTTAAATCCATACTTCTCAAAAGAATTTTTCGTCGTATTAGTTATTTGTTCCTTTTTTACATTAAGAATTTCATCAAGCTGTGTTGACTTTATTCCAATCAATTAAATTTAGTAAAATTTCTATCTTTCTTTATTTACATATTAATTTATTTTATTATTTTTTTCATTTATTTTTACAGCCTTAAATAACTTAATTTCTAAACAATTAGTTCCAATATATTTAACCTTTTTTTATTCTTTCCGTCAATTAATTTTGTGCTAATTAAATTTTAATGAAATGAATATGTTGTAAGTTAAATTACATTATTTTTAAAGAACATTCTATTTATTGAAATATGAATTATGTATTTTGATACAACAGTGAAAACATTTTTAATTTTAAAACATTTGACACATACGCACATATACGTACATATCGCACACTAAATCATAAACAGGCACAACTCAGAAATTATTAAAATCGTTTATTTTTTCATAAACCAGTATCCACGTTCTGTAACTTTGGTGAGAACTAGTCGCATTGCATCGTTTCTCGAAAAGCGAGAACAAAATGTGTAACTCATGGCGAAAACTATCAAAGCCGATTACGACGTTTCGTCATAAATGTCATAACATTGCACGCGAAGCCGATGTGAAATTCCAGACGTTGAGAACGCCAGTCACACATATCGCTGACGGCGACCAAAATTTACTAAAATTGAAAAATTTTCAACGACGGCAGCGAAAATACAACCGTCGGCTTTCCAAATAATGTATAGTTCGACTTTAATGTTTGTTGTTTGCAAACGAGCTTTGAAAACATTCGTATATTTTAAAAAAATTTTAAAAGCAAAATAATTAAACAATGAAAAAAGTGCTAGGTTAGGTTAGGTTAGAGTGGCCGGTCACAAAGACCCCGCATAGACCAAATAGGTCCCTAGCGTTACCACAATTGTACGATAACCCACAGAAGAAAGTAAAAAAGGTCAGTCAGATGTGATGGTATCCAGAGTGCCCCACACTCTCTTGACGAATGCCAGGAGTCTCATTAACCCAATTCTAGAGACTTCCCCGAGATCTTGGAGATAATGATCTCCCAGACAGTTCGCCCTGGAGCGCACGAGTGCCGGACAGTAGCATAGCAAGTGCTCTACCGTCTCCTTTTCCCCTGGTACCCCACAAAATCTACAATTGTCACTATTCAACCGCCCCGCCCTATAGGCGTATACTGCAGTCCAACAATGACCCGTTATAAAACCTATCAGAAGTCTACAGTCCCTTCTCGATAGCGACAGAAAAAAGTGCTAAGAACAAAATGTTATTATTATTATACTTTGCATTTTTAATATGTTTTTTATTGTTAAAATTTTTTCTCGTCCGGTTTTTATTCGTGAGTTTATTTGATAGTTCAAAGCGAGAACTTTCCCGCATTTCTCTTAACTTTGCGAGAAATTTCCTTACGTGACGGCTAATACTCGCCAAACATGTTACAGACGCAGTTAAGTGAGAAAAACAGTTGTTTGTTTCAAATTATGGTATTTTTGTTTCATATCTCACATTTCAATCGAAAAGTTTCTCGACGTGAGAGTTTGTTTCAATTTATAGCATTTTTGTTTCATTTCTCACGTTTCAATCGAAAAGTTGCTCGACGCGAGAGTTACAGAACATGTGCCGGGCCCAGTTGTCAAAAATGTAATCTATAGTGACTCCCTGTCTTCTCTAACTATTCTTCTTTAACATTTGTGAAACTCAATTTAACTAAGAAATTGAAACCATGTTTTTGAAGTCAGTTTTTAAATTTTTAGTTGTGCCTGCTTATGATTTAGTGTGCGATATGGACATTTAAAAACTCTCATTGCCTTTTAATTCCATACGTTTTTTTTTTAATTTCAAATACATAGAAAATATTGTAAATTTTTCCGTGTTTTTATCTCTTTGTAATTTAAATGCAGATGATCCCGCCAGTCAGTCAGTCCCATGTGCTGAATGAATTGGAATCACGCTTGCATGAGTTAATTTTTTTCTTCTTTCAAATGTTGTTGAACATGAATATCAAATTTGCATATTTAATGCAATCGAATTCAATAAAACGAATTCTATGAATGTGTTTAAAATAAATCTCTCTCTCTCGCTGAATATTTTTATATTGAGAATTGAGTTTTATTTTTGTAATTTATTAGCAGAATCGGAATAAAAAAATTATTTGTAAATTAAAAACACATGTGATTTTTTCTTTATTGAAATTATACAAATTTAAATTATTGAAAATTTTTTTCAGTTGTTTCTTTTTTTAGGTAATTGAATGCAATTTGTGGTTGACCACAAAAATGACAAATAAATTGAGTTTTATGTTCAAATTACTTTATTTTTGTTATGTAAATCATATTAAATTTGTTAAATAATTAATTGAAATGCAATATATGGAATGTAATGTAATTTAATTCAAAAATACAAAACAATTATTGATTTTTAAAACTCTTAACTATTTTTGGATTTGAAATTAAAAGTTATTAAAATTTTTAATTAGGCTTAAGTTCATGAAATTTAATTTTCATTAAATTATTTTTATGAAGAAAGGAATTTTTACAACATGAAAATTAATTAAAATTGTTATTGATAATCTTTCATTCTTGACGTGGCTCGGGCTCGAACCCTGGCCGGCAGGTTAC